>CM057755.1:31422923-32705338 GCA_030064425.1 Trapa bicornis | reverse complement strand
TCATGGATAAAGAGAAATAAGATCACAAGTCTGGCTGGCTGAAATTTACCTGATGTTTCTCTTTCCATCTGGGGAAAAAACTTGTCCCAAGCAACTGGAATAGGTGATCCCTCATCTCATCATTTGTGACAAGCAAACAGTTGCAGCTAACAGCTGCATATAGCCAGTACCTTCATAACATAATAAAGATATTGAAATATAAATTTTGTAAGAAGCTTAAACCACAGATAAAGAAGGGAGTGGTGAAGGACAAGAAAAAATGGAGAAATATTAAAACATTCTGAGAGTTTTCAGAGTTGTTAAGGCCTCAAAAAATCTTTAAAATCCATGCATGTCAATAGTTTTGCAAGAAAACTTTTAAACTCCGGAAGCTCCAAATTTAAAATATCTCTCATGCATCTGTCCTTAACTAGGGAAAAGCAGCACTGCTGCCATTATACATGTATATAGAAGCAGAAGTAACTTTTCCTTTAGGAAACAAATTATTTGCATTCATCTACATCCCACTTACCTCTCTTTCTATTATTCAAAATTTTATACATATGACGAAAAGTTAACACACCAAAGAACTAATCTGAGCATACAAGGCCAATATAGAAAATATGATAATCAACCACAATCTAGAATACCAATGTCTAAGAGGAAATATAGGAATATTCATCACACTATAACGGTATGGGTAATCTATAAGAAGTCATAAAGGGAACCCATTGTAACATTCAAAATTACTTGAGAGCCTGAACATCAATAGTTGGGGCACATTGTTCTTAACAAACATCATCATAAATTGTCATTAAATCCTACAAGGTAAGGAGCCATAATTAAGACTGAACATGAATTTGCAACAATGATGATGATAATAGCAATAAACTCAAAATGGTGGAACATACATTGCATGAGAAATTTAAAATAACCAACTGATGAATGAGCAGAGTTGTTAAAATTATTCTAATAACTACCTCTCTAATCACACTGCAGAACTATTAACTTATAAAGGTAAGGAATGTAAAACATTATATTATCAAACAAAAAAGAATATACTTCATCAGGAATATGCCCAATCTTAGACATATATTTAGAGATATACCAACCAGTCATCATTTGATCCAGGTGGAGTTGCATAAAGTGCACCTGACTCCTTCCACTTATTCAGCAATTTTCTGTTTCTAGGATCTTCAGCAGGCCCACCACGAACACGGCTTTGATGCAATATGACTAGGGGCAATTTCTTTGATGGGCTCAAGTAGCGTAACTGATTTACTGTTGAATTAAGCTAACATGATATATAACTAAGTCAGAGATATAAAACAAAATTTCCATGAACACAAATAACAAATAGCTAATAAGATAGAAATGGGGTCACACATCCAAAAAGCTGAAATGGTGCTGATTGTGCAAGCCAACATTAGCTCCATCTACAACCGCATCAAATGGACCATGCTGCCGAAGCCATTCCTGCAGGAATTTCTGTCATTTTAGTGAAAAATCAAGGAATTATTTCAGGATATTCTGCAAATTAGCCTTTCCAAACAATACTATGTGGAATAACATTATTTGATGACACTATTACGTCAATGAGATAGAGGACCATTCACAAGCATTCCCACACATTCCCCATTCACAGTAGCTTTATTAATAGAATTTCAACATTCCCTCAAGTCTGGCTTGATCAATCATCAATGGTTCAGCACAATAGGCAGGTTTCAAATCAAGACAAAATATGTTGGATAAAAAAAGCAAGAAACAACGAAAAAGCAAAGATTCAATAGAAGTTTTCTTTGATAAGTAATGTCTACTCATCACAGGGAAGAAGATAATTAAAAAACTTTCTAACTGCAAACTAGTTATCAGGCTTGGAGCTTCAAATTTCCTTTATGTGACAGAGTAATAGGAATCCGCCTATAATTATAGCAAATAAAAACCCTAACATGATTTATGTATCATTTCTTGCAGTAATTCTTGACCATTAACAACTTCAAATATATATGAAAAAGAAATGCCAAAAAACATAAGTTACACAACCATCCAATTCCACTTAAATGAGAAATAAAAATTGACAACAGTGCAGAGGAAATCCAAGGGTAACTACTTCAGAAAAAAAAAACTAAATTTGAGATATAGAAACTAAGCGGTTGTAAATGAATTTTACCCAAAAAAACAGAATGCCGTTTTTGGCAAGTTACTTTGATAGATCTTAATATTAACTTAGCCAATTAAAATATTACCATTTACAATAAATATGATTGAAACGACAAGCTGGTATAATACTCAACAACAATGTAATCTATGCATCTATGTGTTTTCCTATAATATAATTTGTCTGGATTATTATTATATTTGCTTCTAGTCAAATATGCAACATTACAGAGAAAACTCAGCATGAATTATCCTCCAGTGAAAAAGTGATAAAATAGAAATTTAAGAACCAAGTCAATGATAGGAAAAAAAGAATAAAGGTGCCGCACCTCAAACTTGAGAAAATTAGCCTTACTCTCTTTTTGACAAGCCAATTTGGTAAGCGAGCTAGCAAAATGTACTGTTTCTGCAGGATCGATATCAATGCAAACAAGTTTCTCTCCGCAACATTGACATACACCTTTCATGTTCATATTAGTTCTGATAACCCTCCATTTACCATTTCCAAGCCAGCCTTGCCCATGCCATCCTCCTCCTCTGTTGACAATTCCCTCTTTCACCTTTGCTTCTTCCCAAGTTGCCCTACCAACATCTGCAGCATAGTCAGATGTAAACCATTCCTCAACAATTGTGGCAGTTGATTCAGATAACTGTCTCACAGAGGAACGCAACCGGTGCAACATATCATAGACCTTCTCTCCCAGCTTCGTATCAATAGAAACTTTCAAAAGCGCTGCCAGCTCAGGTTCTTCTGCTGCCACTTCACATTCAATCATGTGAGCATCAACATCATATGCTCTGCTAGCTTCCCCCTTCTTGCAAAAACCAAAGAGAGCTGGACCATAAGACCTTAACCGAGGTGGAATACCAGCACTTTTCATCTGCTTCACCAATTCAAAAGCCATTTCTGGATCTTCCATTGCTGCAGCTAATCTCGCGGTACTAGTAAAAGTTGCCTCATTTAACTCAACATTATCCAATTTCATCTGTTGGAATATTTCAAAGCCCCTACTCATTCCCAGGTTCTTAGCATTCATGTTATGTGCTTTGTCTTCTGATTCAGGCAACAAGTCAGCAGCAGCAGAAGAGCACAGATAAAGGAGCACGTTATAATGGTAATAAGAAAGTTGTACCCCGTTTTTCCTAGCTTCATCATAAAGTTCAAGGGCTTCATCAAGTTTTTTATACTTTGAGCACATATCCAATTTGTGCTTAAGAATGCTCTCGGGCAATTCTTGGTGGGCTTTTTTCCTTCCTTTCGTGGATATTCTCTCAGAAGAGATCTTGGAGATTGTTGAAGTAGTTCTGGCAGATGCTAAGGTGGTAAAATGGTTTATTCTTTGTGTCAGATATGAAATGGTACTGACGTGATTATTATTTCTATGGGGACAACAATAGAAATTGCAGCAGCGAACAAGCTTCCATGATGTTTTGGATTTACAGATCGTAGATAATACAGGAAAGGCCCTGGCTGATAGTAGCATCTTTCTCAAATGGAAATGCTACGATATTGCCCTCAATCCTTCCCGCCCTGGGGCGGAAGGTCTTCAACCTGTTGCAGTTTATTACACTTGGGCCTGCATAAAGGGTAAAATAGAAAAGGGAATGCTATCAATTCTTGAGAAAGCCATGAAAAAAACATAAATTAAAGAAGAAATACCTAAGTAAAAAAAATATTATTGAAATCCTCCATCCTGGACATTAAAGACTACCATATTCCATTTTTATGAATAGTTAAAAAGAGAATGCTATGCAATGGAAAAGCTTTTCAAAAAAGTCTTAGTTTCTAGAAAGATGGAAGAGAATAATATCAATTCATACAGATAGAGAAGAAAAGATTCTCTATTGATTCAGAGGTTGCAACTATGATATATGATAGGAATAGATAACAAGGGGAAAACAGACATATTGCAGTTTCAAGTGAAATCCCCCAATGAATTCCAAGCATGAGAAGAGGTCTTCATAGAGAAGGCAGTCAACAACACAAAACCAGTCATTCAATCGTTTTAAATCATGTAGCAGAATAATATCAGCAGAGGTTGACAGTTTAAAAATAGTTCCTATAGTGAATGTGTAAGTAAATGAAAAATGTAAATGTGCCAAAGAATGTATAATTAAACTGGGAAAACCTCCTAATCCAGAGGAGAGAACTCTATTCCTTCTACTTGTAGTTGAACACCTATTCATTTTCAAGAAAAGGAAATGGATTGACCAAAAACATCCTATGCTTGGTTTTGAGGAATTCTGCAGCTAATTCAAGATTCAGTCCAGAAGTTGAAGTATGACAGACAGTGCTGGAAAGGGAGGAAAACATTCTCTCTAAACAGTGTCTTGGATGAAGTCAGGACCTATAAATATAAGATTCCACTGCATAAAATTGTTCAGCGTGTGATGTTCCCCATACACTTGTGCATCCCAGAAATTTAGATCCCATAACAAACTCTCTGAAAGCTTAAAATCACTTGATTCCTTTCCCTCAAATGCCAGCATATTATCAAGTCTTTTTTTTGCAAATTTCATATTATCATGTTCCTATAAAGTAGAAACTCCTTTATATCCTTACTGAGATTCTGAGACAAGCTTGCAACCAAAGATGTGATTATGAATTGGAACTCTGCATGAGCACGGTTTCAGGAAGCAGCATTTGGTGACTATCAGTAGATGGCATGATTTCTTTCACTACGAAATTTGTGTCCTTGTGAGTGATTACACCAATCCTCCTCAACTCACATTGATACATAGTCCGTCCGTCTGATCTTAGAAAATGTCTGGGAAAACCTGTTTTGAGAGGTATGTCTTGCAGTGGATCAATGGTCCTTAGCTCCCAAGGAAAACATACATCAGACCTTTTTACTCAACTTAACTCCTACCACCTATAAGATCACCCACATTCAATGTTTTCTCATCAAGGATGAGTTCAAACAGTCAATATAGGCTCAAAATAAGGGATATCTTACCCATAGAGATTCAATGATCAGTTTCAGGAAGCCTATTTCTAATGCACTGAATAATGATGACAGCATAATCAAGAATCCAATAGTCTTTCAGTTAGTACCTTGAATCCATAGGACCAAACGGATCCACTCATACTAAAACAAAAGAAGCAGGAAACTGAAGCCTTTACAAAGTTGTACATGAGCTTCAAAATAAAATGCTGCGGTGAATGGATACTATCAACAACAGATGCAAGTTCAATAGTCAATTCAGGGAAAGGGGATAAGGGCTAGTCACTGAAAATGTGCTTTTCGTAGTTGAAGGTCCAAATTCTCCTAAAAAAGAAAATGTGGCTGACCTTTTCAATGAGCAACTGTATAAGTTTGGAAACCTAAACAATGAGTGTCACTCTTTTCTCACAGTAAAAAGTACAATATTTCATATCGAGCCTTGATTAAACCCCAAATGGAGATATGACAGGAGAGATGTAAATGAATTAACATATATACGTAAACCCTGGTTAAGGAATTTCATCAAACACCTGGTACACATCTCCCTAGCCTCTATCTGAACAGCAGTACCGCATGCCAATTTATACGTACAAACCTACATACATATTGGCTTGCAAAAAGATAAACTAAATGTCGAAATTTTCTTTCCGCAAATTGCCTATTCAATACCTATTTTAAATTATCTATGCGCTGTGGATACCATGATGCATTCTATCTAGTTAAACAAATGAATGCAAAACCATTATAGATGAAATGAGGCAGGAACTAACTAAATCGAGTATCAGATATCCGACCGCAGAAATGCATTTGCACTGCATGAGCGGATGATAAGAAAACAGCTAACTCTAATAAATGGCCGAAAAAGAATAAGTGGCCATTGCATCAAGCCTCGTAAGGAGAAGAAAATGGCGACGCTGGGAATGAGATGAGAGTAGGAACTGACCAAATTGAAGAGCCGGGAGTGAGTGAGCAGTAGCCGTCGAACTCTCGGCGGGAGAGAAGTCCCCGGGGGAGGATAACGGGAACAGCGGCCTGAGATTTTTTTGTTTAATACAAAATTTAAAATAAGCTGTACGACATCGTTTCTATATTAAGGTAGTATTTATATTTTAATTAATAATAAATTATAATTACAAATAAATTGATTAAATTACCAATAGTATTAAAAACTTTCTTATTAAACCTTTTATTTTTTTACTCTCAATCATTATCTTATTTTATTTATTATTAATATAATTATCATAAATAAATACATTTATTTGTTTTTTTACATTTATCTTAACTGTATTCTATTAATTTTTATAAAATGTATATATACTTTATATTACACAATTAAGTATAGTAAAATGAGATTAAATAATTAAAATCTTTAATAACTTCAAAAAATTTAAAACTTAATCTCATATATTTACGCATAATCATCAAATTAAATTTATATTTATTTTATAAATAATTTATCATGAGTCATGACTGAGTATAATATTATTTTTATTATATTTATCTTATATTAATTTTTTTATCATCTCAACTTTTTGACAAGTCTACAGGGAACAAAAAAAACTGTTAAAACAATAAATTATGCATTCATAAACTCCTTTTGTGGACATAAAGGTTGAGTTTTTACTTAGTAAAGAAATTGTTTTTTATATATTTTTTAAAATAATATTTAAGTATGATTGATTCATATGACTAATATTCACTAAGTCCGGTCATATTGGTGATTAACTAAACAATGATGCTAAATTTAAGAAAAAATCTATAGTTTAAGTTTTTATATAATATATATATATATAGTTCAATTTTTTTAGTATTAAAATTGAAGAAAAAAAACACACATATATATATAATATCAATCAAATGAGTTTGTACAAATTTAAGACTTCAAATATTGGTCTCTCTGGTTCACACTCAGAAGTTTAGAATTTGAGTTTTGACAAATATACATCTCAACATTTCAGGTTTAAGAAAATCTCTCACGATCGGACAAACTCGTACAATGCATATGAAACTCAAACTTATTCCACACGACTCGTGTATAGATGTCATTCTGTCGGATAAGGTCCAATAAATCCAAGCTCACATGGCCCCGACTTTCGAGTTCAAGAAATGGGACTTAGATTCGAACCTTGTGTCCATGATCACATTCCGAGACCTCATCTTGATGCGGGGACCAAGTCTCAAGACTTAATTTGATCCGAGCTCCGGGTCCAAGCTCGTGTCCAATCGAATGGGTCTGGACTTGACCCTACACCCGCCCAAACCTGAAAAACTCCAATTTCGTGTTCGCGTACGGATTAATAAGCATAATATTGATGCATGTCTTTCAAGGGACAGCCCAGACCCACCCATGTAAGCTTAGCTCTGCATTCGGTATAGGGGTAGCAACGAGACTCGGACTATAATGTCCTAATTCGATTCACAAGTAAAAAAAACAACCATCCATAATATCACTTTCAATTTTACAACAGTGGGCTCGTATTACTATAGTACTTTTCTAAAATTAAAAATTTTCCAATAGTAGAATATAGCACATGAACTAGGAATTCAAGATGAACCCATGATGGAAATTTAAGCTGAGAATTGAGATTAGATGGCATCAAATCGAAAATCATTTCCCGAGCAAAAAGTCGGGACTTTAAGAGAAGCCAATTTAAGCAAGTCGGGATAGAAAAGTGGCAATTTAAATTATTGAGAGTGTACAAAGGGACAAAAATGTAATTTTGGAAAAAATGAAAGAGAGGGTCACCAAGTCGGGTCAAATCCAACCCCACTTCTACCACCTGATTCGACTCTGCCCTACCCGACCTGACTCGTGCACTAACACCCATTCTGTACGGATTCTATACCTGATATGTTATGGAAACACACACTCAGGACTTGAGATGAGTTGATAACTTTGGTAACGGCCTCCAAGTGAATTTAATTACATTTTCCCTCACCATCAGATTGAATTTCATCCCTAAAGTTTAAAAACCCATTTGTAGAAATTATGAGGACATCTAAAGCTTTCGAAAAATAATTCTCCCTCGTCTAACCATCAAATTTAGGCATTTTTGATGAAGAAAAAGTATTTTATTTTCTGACGAAGCACAAACTAAAGCTCCGACGTGGGCCTTTTCCTCAACCTCCGACGATGAATTTAGGTTTCCTAAAATCGAGAAGAAGTCTTCTACCTTGTTGCAACCTTCCTTCAGCTCGAGGATCATTGAAGGAGAACCGGGGAGCTCACATAGTACTGTCGCTCCGGTGGTCGCAAAGTAGCAAAATCCTTCGAGCTAAGTTTCAATCACCTTCAACCTTTTGCAACTAGGCCGACCCTCCCACAACCCTCCTTAACTTACCCTCGACCTCTTAGAACCTTTAAGGTAAGCCAATTTTGCCTCCTTTCATCGGAATAGTAACATTGCAGAACATGGAGCATGAAAACTTCTCTCATTGAATTCTTATTGCTCAGACTACCAATTGATGGACAATTTGATCATAAGAGGATCCCCTAGATGAGCACTATCCGCCCCCTATCCAGAACTCTGACCACCGTCCCCTCGCCGGTAAGAAAACGAAGCTCTCCCTAGAAAAATTTTTCGACAAAGTTTTATTTAAACTCAATTTTGGGTTAAATGAAGTCATTTAAAGGTCAAGATACTCGTATGAAGATGGGAAAAATGATTAGTAGCATGCTATGAGGGAATTAATAAGATTTCAACCATCAATTTGATAAATCAAGAATTCAGAGTAAATATGCAAATTTTGATAAAATTAGGCAATTTGAAGATTTTTCAAAAATTGAGTATTTTTATGAAATTAACCTTAATTGAGGGCCAATTAGTAATTAAGGTAAAATTAAGGACTTAATTATAATTAAAATATTTTTTAGGAATTTAATTGTAATTAAAAGTATTTATTTGAATTTATTTACAATTTAATTGACTTTATAAGGGATAAAATTGTAAATAAAATAAAATAGGGATCTAAGTGAAAATATTCGAATAATTCAATTAATTATTATCCGTGATAATGTAGGTACATACTCAAAGACTTCTACCTACGACCATGAGAAGGCTCCGAAACATCGAAAATCCTCCTAAAACGAACAAGTCACGGGATACGGGTGAGTGGAATTTCTGACATAATGCCCGTTTAGGGTGATGAACAAACTTCGTTAGAAAATCATTTTTCAGAAATATTTTCCCTTGACTGTGTGAACCCACTCAAACTTTTTGGGAAATATTTTTAATGAGAGCATGAATCATGTGTACTTAAAACTAGAATTGCTCTAGTGGGCCCAATGCTTCGGTTTTGAAACTAATATGGCCTAAAGGACAAATTTTGGAAAACTCGTGGAGTGGGCCCAAGACCAATGAAAACAGGCTTAAACCCGTAGATAATTTATGTTTATGAGCCTATGGAAAAACCTTCATAAATGGCTAATTGTATGTTTTAGCTACCGTTCCGAAGTCAGGTCGGTGAACTCGTTGGGCTGGTAGCACCAAAGATAACGGTCTTAATTAAAAGACTTTTGCTTTTGCATGTTGAGATATAGAATCATCGAGGCACCCGATATGGGGTAGTGTTGGTTCTATGGGCTACTGGATGACCAGGGAGAATAAAAGAAGCTTTATCGTCTAGTAAGTCATGAAACTCTAAGAGCTTCGCACACATTGAGACCAAAGAAGAAGGGGGAGGTCTCGTCCCACTATATTGGATACGATGGTTCGATTTAAATATACGGGATGGGTTATAGAGCCCACTTAGACTTGTGGTAGGAGGTGTTACCTCCTACTAGTATGGTCGGTAAAGTCGCTCCGTACCACAAGTGAAACAGTCAAGTACTGCTCTGCGAGTGTATAATCCCTTTGATGATAAAGGACGTGTGTTTGATTGTGGAAACTACTAAAAGAGAATGGTGTGATAATAATAACATTTTAAATAATTATCTTCTTCCCCACTCACCGAGTTGATGAACTCACCCCGTCCTCCCTTAAACCTTTTAGGAAAAATATGAAGATGACAATAGAGGAAGAGTACATCCCCTGTTAAGCCTTATGCCATAATTATATTCCACTATATCTTATGGAAAATGTATTTTTCCGTAAATTATTTTGAAAATATTTTTTCATGTTAAGCCTAACTCATGCGGATACCATAATGGGTGTTATTTTATACCGGGAGAAGTGGCAGGTTAATCATGAGATTCCAACCAAAATGGGTTGGGATGTGACACTTACTATCTTGCTTCTTGATTGATGAATTCTTTTCATTTCCTTTGCAAATGAATAGTATGGGAATTGATCAAGACTAGGAGGTAAATTGGACACTATGGCTGAGCAGAACCACTCCACCAGTACTCCATCTATGGGTGTCAACTACTCCATTCCTTGACCTTGGGTTCTTAGGTCCACAAAAGTGAGCATTGTAGGTTCTTTTGGCCATTGAGTCTCTAAATTGACTTGGCCTTGAGTCCTACATGTATATTTCTATACCAAATTCCAAATCTGAATAGGGTAACTATCCTCCTCATTATTACATTCCTTTTGCCATGTAAAAAATTGGGAAGGAAAAACTAATTTGTTTAAATTTGACTTGTGGGAACTCTATAGAGAGGCAAAAGATTTATTGAACTAGCTCAGTTGGTCAATACTACGATTAGTTAGGATAAACTAATCTTAAAGGGCTTTTGGAAACATCTCCACAATGGGCTTCCTCCTCAAGGTAACTCTCTCAATTCCTCGTCTCTTTTCCTTATATATTGTAGGAGTTGGTGTGTGTCTTCAAACACTGAATATAAGTCCCTTTTATAGGAGAACAAAAGTTTGTATTATTTAGTAATTTCTTATCCCCCTTTAACTTCCTTTTTTATTCCTTGTTAAATTTGGAAATTTATGGAATTACTCTGGTTTATTACAAGAGGTATTTATGTGTTAATCCTATGAATGGAGGAATCCATGAAACCAATCATGACTACAATTCACATTCATGGAACTGTCAATGGTAATAGATATCTATATTCCCTTACAATGTTAGTACCATGCCAACAGAATATTCTTTTAGGTCTACCTAGGACCAAATTGAATTGTCATTACTTACTCCAATCCAACAGGTTAGGTGAAGTGTAACTCAATCCGCCCTTCTGTCTTATACTTCAGGTAATAATACCCTTCTTTTTTGTTTGCATGATACTATTGATGGATTCTCTTTAGGGCTTTCCCTAAACGTGCACTAAATGAGCCCACAGGTATCCACTTATTCCAAAAGGTATGTTGACTCTCCACCATACCCCAACTCCCTGATCCATTTATTTAGAGGTCATTTCTACATTACTGCTAGTAGATACTTTTAGTTTCTTTCTTAATTATGCGGATAAATATTTATGATCCAATGTGTAGGTATTGTCTTGTTTGTCATCCCAAGATGGTCAGATATAGCTAATACTTACGAGTAAGGGGGCTTAAGCATGTTGTTGGGGCTCTTCAAGATAAATTCCCTTTTTTCCTCCATGTTCTTAATAGCTGCAATTGAATTTACTCCCTTTCATTTATACATTTCAAGATATTGATAAGAGAGAAAATTAGGTTGTCCTAGAATGGAAAATTTGAAAATGATCATATGATGGCCATGTTGTCACTCCCCGATCCGATTCGATCAGAGTCAATGATCAACCTGCCACCCTTGCTTGCATCATTCGGGTATACCTACCCGAATGAGACAAGGAAGGTACATGCGTATTTATGTTCAAACCCTTACTTTAAGTTGGGGGCAGAAAGCGTACCTTGAGGGCCTGAGTGCGTTCGAGAACTTTCTGTTAGGGTATTATCCTGAAAAGGGGTGAGAGAGTGGGGTGAGTAAAAGAGTTAGTGAGGGAAACTACTATAATGTTTTCTTAATTTCATTTATCTATTCATTAATTTTTTTTCATTTGTTGTTATTCACACATTTCACACGATTAATGATCAATAACCGCCCTCCTATCATAGGAGGGATCACACATTCGCGTAACAGTCCACGACCATGCTACATGTGGCTCGAAGCACCTTTACTGTCCACCCTGGTAGAGGGATACTGCATCTACACGGGGTTTGAGTGAAAATCAATAGTCTGACACATCAAACTCCTAATTATTTCACCATGTTCGCTAAATGGGATGAGACCTCATTTCCCCTACTGCCTCGGTCTCCGTGCATAAGAAGCTACTCGGCTTCATGTCCTACTGATGATTTGAACATCACAACAGTCCTTGGGCTCCATCACTACCTCATGCCAGGTGTTCTGATGATTTGAACATCACAACGCATGCACAATCAACATTCATTTTGGATTATAGCCTTTATCTTTGGCCCTCTAGCACAATGGTCTATCGACTTGGCATCGAACCATGCATACTGGCCCAACAGGTTCGATGACGTAGATTTGGTAGAGTAGTGGTTCAGCCCAACAAGTTCGACAACTCAGCTTGGCTCGATGGGTATCACACAAGGTTCCCATTATTCATGTCTTTTAACATCATATATTACATGTCCATTCTAGATGAGTCCACGCCCGTGTCCATTAGCCTTGGGCCTACTGGCATTTCGAGCCTAAGCCTAGAATTAGCTCTCAAATGTTTTAAGCAAAGTCACCCATTTAGGGGATGCTAATTCTGAGAAAATAGTTTTTAAAGCTAAACCATCATTCCAATTGGAATGGATGTCATAGTGGTTCCCACTCACCTGGTGATTTCGATGGGGTCACGTTGGTAGAGTCTCCCTCCTTGGTGCACTTTAGGGGGTTGGTGCTCGAGTAATCCGTTCTTGCAGGGTATGGGTATTCATATTAGGGAGATGTCACGCATGTTCTTATATTTGCACCTAGGGCCCCATACTTTTCTTAAATTGCACATGGGTCCCAGATTTCTCTTTAGTCTCTATTAGGCCTATAAACCCCGTCCTTTGGTAATAAGAAAACTCGGAAAAGAACCGGTAATTTTCAAAGAGAAAACTGAGTCAGTTATGAACTGAAATCGATAGAGAAAGGGCAAAACAAGAAATTTATGGATCTCAAGTGACCTAAAGAGTCATAAAAGTCATGAGAAAGGACTTTAGGGTGAATTGGAGGTGAAAACAAAACTAGTTCAGGTGAACTAGACCTATATTGGATTGAACCGGTTTGAACCACTATTGAACCAGTTTCTAAATTTATTTTTCTTGGTGGCTTAGAAAATTCAAATTGGAGAATTGAGGCCACCATTTGATAGAGAATGAATTTAGATGAATTTACAAATTTTTAATTTTGAAAAACTTGGTTGAATCGGGCTTGAACCGGTCGCTTTAAGTGTTGAACCCAGTTTGGACCGATCCGGTCTTGTTTGGAACAGTGTTGTCTTCTTCCTTCAGATGACAAAACTGCTCACTCGCCAAAAAATTGAGCTGCACCGACGAAGATGAAAAGTCTCCGGCTATGGAATTCCAGGCAATGAATGACCACCATAAAGGCACCAATCTGATGGCCAAGATGTAAACCTCGCTCTTTGGAGTTAAGGAAAAATCGAAAAAAGAACCTGTCAAACCGAGTGAGAAAACCCTATTATTAGGAAATTGGCAAATTAGAGAATTTACAACTCCCAAGTGACTCAAAATGGTTCATAGACCTTGGAAACCTTAGGACAAATTGGGAGAGAAAAACTAGATCGGTTCGGGTGAACCGAATCCGAATCGGTTTGGACTGGTTTGAACCACTATTGAACCGGATGCTAATTTTATTTTTTCAAGTGGCATAAAAAAATTCAAATTTGAGATTTGAGGCCACCATTGGATAAAAAATGAATTTAGATAAATTTAGAAATTTTTAGATTTGAAAATTTTGGTCGAATTAGGGGTGAACCAACCGATTTAAGCTTTGAACCCAGTTCGGACCGGTACGGTATGGTTCGAAACAGTGTCGTCTTCCTCATTCAGATGACAACACTGTTCACTCGCTAGAAAATTGCGTAGCGCTGATGAAGCTGATAAGTCTCCGGCCAGGGAGTTTCAGGCAATTAATGACCGCCATTAAGGCGCCAATTGAACGACCAAGAAGTCCCCGAGCTTTCTCTCCACACCTAAAAACTCCATTCTCTTTCAATTGCTCCATTTTTCGGTGAAGCTTGAAGCAGAGCTCCGACTTGGGCACTTTTCTGAGCCAAACAAGGCGAGGTTGGGTTTTTTAGAACCAGGGAGAAGTTAGCTACACGCATGTAGTCTCCGTTTGCTCTGAGGGTTGCCAAAGAAGCGTCGGTGTGATCGAACAGTGGACCAGCTTCGGCGAATCAAAGCTTTCCTATTTCAAAAGAGCTTAAATAGACCAATTCAAGACATTCTCACGCCAAACCAAGCCCTCCCAAGCCCTCCCAACACCTCCACAACCCTCCTACAGCTAAATTAGAGCCGAAAGGTAAGCCAATTTGGCTCCCCTCTACAATTTCCCACCAGTGCTAAAGAGAGAACTTCAATTGATGCAAGTCTTAATTTTAGGATGAAACTCAGGATGAGAGCTATCTGCCCAGATTAAAAGCTCGGATCGGCGTGCCCCCGACGGTAAGCTTTCAAAGCTTTCTCTCCATGACCCGTCCTAATGTTAGTGGTTATTTCCCTATTTCATTTCTTAATTGAGAGCTTACTTCTTGGGCCTTCATTAGTACTTTTCCTTTGTACTTGATCTTTTCGTCTCAATTGGCATTTCATTGGTGAGCTTATCTTTGTTTCCACTTTGGTTGGTTCCATTACCTCTTAGTTGGGATACGTATGCCTTTCCAGAGCTTTTTTCCTTGGTAGGATTCTTTCCCTTTCTCCCTTTCTCCCGAAATTCCTTTTTTTTTCATTTGTCCTTTGGAAGTATCTAACCATTAAATGACTTCCTTTGATGTCATCCATCCCGTGAACCCTTCCTGAGAAATCTGGCGATATGTCTTTGTATCATTTCCTTAATTCTACTTGTATCTCGCACAAGTTTTCTTCTTTGAGAAGGGTTTAGACACGATTTGTTTTGGGACCTCTTTGTGCGAGGTTTACTTAATCCTTTTCATGGCTTGAGTATGGTCCCCATTTGGTTTTCGACCATAATTTCCTTTAAGGATTTCCTTCATCCTTCTTTTCCAACATTTGGTCTTATTCTTTCTCTCTTCTTCTCTTGGGTTTAAATCCATAATTCTTATGAGTGTTAGTTCGTTAACCGTAAACCCCGCCCTTTTGAGCTAAGGAAAATCGGGAAGGGAACCGGTCAAATCGAGTGAGAAAACCGAACCGGTTCACAAACCCGATCAATTGTGAATGGGTAATTTAGGAAATTACAACTCCCAAGTGATCCAAAGGATTCATTAAACCTTGGAAAAGAAACTTAAGACAAATTAGAAGATAAAAACCAAATTGGTTCAGGTGAACGAGATTCCATAATAACTTTGAAGTTAAGCGTGCTTGCTCGAGAGTAGTGTGAGGATTGAATTTTTTTCATTCTCCTCATACCTGAACACTTCTCTCTCTCTCTCTCTCTCTCTACTGCTCCATTTCTCGGTGATGCTCGAACCAGAGTTTTGACTTTAACATTTTTCTTAATCTCGGAAGGAGAGGTCGATCTCTTTAGAACTAAGGAGAAGACAACTATCTAATAGCAAACTCCAGTCAATCCAAGAATTGTTGGAGAAGAGTCGACATGATGGAACAGTGAAGCAGCTCCGGCGGACCGAAGCTGCCCTATTTCGAAAAAGCTGAAATCGGCCATTTCAAGCCCTCCACAAACCAAACCAAGCCCTCCCAACACTTCCTCAGCCCTCCCACAGTCAAATTAGGACTGAAAAGTAAGCTAATTTGGCTTCCCTCTGCAATTTCAGGCTGGTGCTAGTGAGAGAACCAACATAATTTCAATGATGAAATTCTAACTCAATTCAGCATCAATTGATGCGATTCTTGATTCTAGGATGGTCCTCAAGATGAGAGCTATCTGCCTAGATCGAAAATCCGAACCGCTGTGCCGTCACCGGTGAGAAATCGAAGCTCTCTCTCTACAATCTATTTTCCGACGAAAATCCGTTTGAGCTCGTTCCAGCGTTAAAATCTGCTATTCATAGTTCCTTAGAATCGTATGAACATGTAGGAACTCAATTTCAACTCCAATTTCAACAATTAGAGGTGTTTGATCGGTCAATTTGATGAAATCAAATTCCACAGTGTTGAAGAGTTGAAATTGGGGGAAATTTGGGGATTTTCGAAATTCGAAGGACCAAAATAAAATTTTATGAAATTGAGGGCCAATTGGGCATGAAAATAATGTTGGAGGACGAATTGAGAAATTTTAGAATTTTTGGGGTAAAAATTACCATTTTTGTAAAGGAAGGGCAAAATGGTAATTTTTGAAAAGTTAGAGGACCAAATTGGAAAATTGAGAAATTAATCTCCTTTTTGTGAAATGGAATATATTGAGGTCCTATGATAAATTTTAGAAGTTTCGGGACTCAATTTGAGGAAAAACCGGCATTTGGGACTTAAAGTTAAAGAGAAATAACTTTAGGGATCTAATTACAAATAAATGAAAGTTTGACTTTCTCATTAATTTGGAATGAATGAAGGCGATTAGGCCAAAGGATAATGAACCAAGATGTTCATATCGTGTAGGAACACGAAGTAACGGGAATGCCAGCAAGGACAAGCTTGATTAATAGGAAACAGGCAAATTGAGAATTTACAACTTCCATATGACTCAAAATGGTTCATAAATCTTGGAAAAGAACCTTATGATGAATTGGGGAAGAAAAATTGGATCGGTTCAAGTGAACCGGGTTTGAATCGAATAGAACCGTTTTTTGAACCGAATTGACTCATGGACCAAAATCGATAGAGAGAGAGAGTAGACCGGGGAATTTATGGATTTCAAGTGACCCAAGGAGTCCTAAAATTCATGGAAATGGACTTGAGAAGGAATTAGAGATGAAAACGAAACCAGTTTAGGTGAATCGAATCTGAACTGGTTTGAACTACTATTAAACCGAATCCTAAATTTATTTTTCTAGGTGGCTTAAAGAATTCAAATTCAATATTTGAAGCCACCATTAGATAGAAAATGAATTTAGATGAATTTAGAAATTTTTAGATTTGAAAATTTTGGTCAAATGAGGGGTGAACCGACCGGTTTAAGCTTTGAACCCGGTTCGGAACAGTGTCGTCTTCTTCCTTCATATGACAGCACTGTTCATTCACTGAAAAATCGAAGCAGCATCAGCCAAGAAGAAACGTCTCCATTCAATACGTTTCTGGTCATCAATGCCTGTCATAAAGGTTTCAAACGGACGGTTGACGATTCCCCAAGCTCCCTATGTAAAGAGCCCCTCTCCATTCATCCTCTCCAACCTGAAAAGCTCACTCTCTCTTAGTTGTTTAGTTTTCTGGTGAATCTCGAACCAGAGCTCTAATATAGGGTTATTTCTGAGCCAAAGAAGGTGAGGTCAAGTTCATTAGAATATGGGAGAAGTCAGCTACACGGTGGTGACATCCATTCGTTCCGAGAGTCATCGGAGAAGCGCAGGCATGATCGAACAGTGAAGCAGCTCTAGCGGACCAAAGTTGCCCTATTTTGGCTGAGTTGAAATTGGCCAATTTAAGCCCTCCTCAGGCCGAACCAAGCCCTCCCAACACTTCCTCAACCCTCCCACGACCGAATTAGGACGAAAACGTAATCCAATTTGGCTCCCCTCCGAATTTCAATGATGAAATTCTAATCCAATTCAACATTAATTGATGTCATTCTTGATCATAGGAAGAACTTCAGGAGGAGAACTACCTGTTCAAATAGAAAGCTCGGACCGCCGTGCTCTCACCGGTGAGTAATCGAAGCTTTCTCTCTCTATAGTTCATTTTTTGGCAGAGCTTCGTTTATGCTCATTCCAGCGTTAAAACTTGCGATTCAAATTGCTAAAGAATCGTATGAATGTGTAGAAACTCAATTTCAACAATTGGAAACATTTGATCAATTAATTTGATAAAATCAAATTTGGTTGTGTTAAAAGTTGGAATTGGGGGAAAATTTTGGGAAAATTAGGGATTTTCAAAAATTCTAAGGACTGAAATGTAATTTCCTAAAATTGAGGGACAATTGGGCATGATAAAAATGTTAGAGGGGCAATTGAGGAATTTTAGAATTTTTGGGGTAAAATTTACCATTTTTGTAAAGGAAGGGCAAAATGATAATTTTGGAAAAGTTGGGGGACCAAATTGGAAATTTGAGAAATTAAACCCCTTTTTGTTAAATTGAATAAATTGAGGTCCCAAGGGGAATTTTAAAAATTTTGGGATTCAATTTGAGGAAAAACTGACATTAGAGACTTAAAGTTAAAGAAAAATAACTTGAGGGACCTAATTGCAAATAAATAAAAGCTTGGTTTTTCTCATTCATTTGGAATGAATGAAGGCTATTAGGCCGAGAGATAATGAACCGGGATGTTCATATCGTGTAGGAACACAAAGTACCAGGAATGCCAGCAAGGACAAGCTCACGTGAAATCAAGGAACCGGTCTAGTGGAATTCACGACATTAACGGGTGAGTGGGCTTACTAACGCCATACTCGATTGGGATGATGAGCACAATTTAAAGTTAAAAACCACTTATCGGTTGTGAGTGGGATTTTATATCATACTCAGTTGGGGATGATAAGTACCTTGAAATGAAAACCCACTACAAAGTGGTATTTTAAACATTACAACTTAGAAGAGTGATGTGAAAATCATGCGGAAAAACTACTTACCAGTTATAAGTAGATCATACTTGATTGGTATGATGAAACTTCCTGGAAGTAAGTTGAAAAGCTGTTCATCGGTTATGGGCGAAGATGTCCTTATACCCGGTCGGTATAATGGACAGTTGAAAACATATTTTGTCGGAAGTGCTCTCCCCTAACTGTGTGCCAATGCTTAAACGATTTGGGAGACCTTCTTAACAGGAGCTCGAATAGCTCTTATAGGTCGGGGGCCTCAATTTTGGAACTTGGGGGCTATTAAGCTCGATTTTGAAAATCTCGAACAAGTGGTCCATAGGCCAGTGGGCATGAGCATGAGCTTGTAAACAAAGATGAGATATGTGCCATAAAACTTTAATAAATGAATTGTTTGGCCATGGTACCAAGATAAGACCGACATATTCAGTCAACTAGTGGTAGTGTGACATGACAGGTCTCCGAACTAGTCAAGACAAATAGCTGCAGGTTGAGTTAAGAGTCGGGGCAGTTGGACTAGTGGCACCATAGATTATATGGCATGATAAGAAAATACTGTTTGTGCATGCACTATGATTATGGGATCATCAAGACGCCCATTAGGGGTAGTGATGCATCCTAAGGGTCCTAGACGACATAGTGAGTATAAGGGCAGTTCGTCGTACCAGATGACCGTGCGAAATTTGGAGTAGCACTAAGCACGTGAGACCGGGGTGGGGATGGGATGAGGTCTCTGTCCTCATATGGACACGGAGAATTGATTTCGGGATTGAGGGTCGAATGTCACGTACATCCACTCATTCTTAGGGTAGAAGTGGACGTACTTCTATCTAGGTGGCCGGTAAAGTCGCTTTGAAGCCACAAGTGGATTCAATGGACGTGCTGGCCTACGAATGTGTGTTTAACCTTCATAATGAATGTTGTGTGTTGGGTGATGATACACCATGATTAAATACGGAAATGGTGGTAAAACTCGAGATTTTAAATGAAATGATTTTTGAAATAAGAGAGTCTGGCACACTCCAATACAATTCTTTTCCTCGAAGTTATTTTTTTGAAAACCCATTCACTGAGTAGTCGTACTCACCCCCTCCTTTCTATCCCTTTTTCAAGAAAAGGGAAAATGACTAGGAATAATACCGAGCCTTACCCTCTGTCAGGTATGCTTAAATTTTCCTTAAACTTGTATTTTATTGGATATATGTCTTTCCAGGGAACAAGGTCGAAATTATGCTTAGATCATCTCGAGTTAAAGTCAGAGGAAACTCCTCTTGAACCGAGAGAGCGACAGGTTGTTCATGGGGATCCAACCAAACTGGGTTGGGGCGTGACACGGGGCATGTCTTCTTTGGTGGAGGTGCTTCCTTCTTTACTCCTAAATGGCATGTAGCTCTCTTGTAAGGGAAGATTCCCTTCATCTATATTATATTCTTGTTTTCGATTTCTCAAGGTCCTACCTTTGGTCCTTCCTACCCTCCATGGCCTTGGATTTTTGGTAGTCGACGTGTATTCTCGGGAGGTATTGCCCTAAATCCATGGAGTTTGGGACACTCTTCCATTACATGTCCTAACCCCTTACAAGTTAACTTGATTCCTATCCTTAGTAGGGTTGGGCACTTCTCCACGCAGTGTCCTTATCATTCATACTTGTAATTACGTGGATTTAAGTGGTTCCTCCTAGTATCTTTCTAGGGAATTGCTGGTTTTGGTGCTTCACCATCCTTGAGTCTAGATACCTTGAGAGTTTTCTTATGGAGTCTTCTTTGCCAAAGGATCACTCTAAGAGTTCTTCTAGATTTCTTGATTCCCTAATTTAGTTTCTTAACTGGGATCGGATTCTCCTTACTTTCTATGATAGCGTGGGTTTGTTTGGTTTCTTTCCTTGGGGTCATCTTCCTAGCAAGATCACATCCTTTGAGAGACAGGGTTTTTAGGAATTTGGAGTACTTTATTAATAAAGAAGTACAATATGTTGGGGGTTTTAGCCCTATTACAAAAAGTACAATATGTTGGGGGAGCTATGGGATTCTTGATAAGCATCCTCCTATGTAAGGTTATACGCCCTTTCCTAGCGTTTCTGACTTTAGGCTTGGCTTCCTTCGTACTTATAGTTATGACCTCAATAAGTCCTAGCATCATCCTCCTGGATATTTCCCCATTTGGTCTTTTGAGACTTCTACTATGCGTCGTGCATTGGAAAGCTTCTAGGGTTGTCTTCCTACGAGGACAGGGTATTGATTACAGTCAGTCCTAGTTTTCTTGGTTACTCTCCTAGGAGCCATCTGAAAATTTTGAAACTTTCTCTTAGTTACTATGTATTCAAGGAAAAAGACTCTCATACCACTCAAGTTGTCATGCCCTGACCCGATTTGGTTGGATCCATGTGAACAACCCGCCACTCTCCTAGTTTATTAAGGGATTCCCCTTCTCTAAGCCATGGGTTGTAAGATGTCCTTTTTCACATGTATCTTTCCTGAAATAATATTAATCAAAAGCGTCTTTACCATCCACCCTGATAGGAGTCTCTAACTTCTACTTGAAGTCTGAATGAACGTCTCCGACGTCCTACCCTCAGACCCAAAATATTTCGTATCCATATGAGGATAGAGACCTCATCCCAACCCCACCCTGGTCACATGCACATGAAGCTACGTCAAGCTTCCTTGATTGCTGGTGTGACAAATTGCTCTTATCTCCACCATGTCGTCCAGTAGCTCCTAGGATGCATCACTACCCCTCTTGGATGTCTTGATGGTACCGAACCTCAATGCATGCACAAAATAATACTTTTCCATATAAGCCATTTAATCATTGGTGCCACTCATCCAACGGCCCCGACCCTCAACTCGACTTGTAGCTGTTTGTCTCGACTGGTCCGTCGACTTGTCTTGTCGCACTACCGCTAGTCCATCGAGTATGTTGGCCATGTCTTGGTACCATGGCCAAATCACATCATTCATTAAAGTTTTCATGGCTTAACATCATGTTTGTTTACGAGCTCCTGCTCGATCCAATTGACCTTGGGCCCACTGTATGAGATTTTCAAAATCAGGCATTCTAGCCCCCAAGTTCCAAAACTGAGGCCTTCAGCCTATCTAAGCTATTCGAGCTCCTGTCAAGAAGGTCTTCCAAAATCTTTAAGCAGTGGCACACAATTAGGAAAGATCACTTCTAAACCCCGCTCTTTGGAGCTAAGCACCGGGGAAAGAACCGATCAAACCGAGTGAGAAAAACCAAACCGATTCACAAACTCGATCATCAAAGAACAAGCAAATTGGAAAATTTACAACTCCCGAGTGACCCAAAGGGTCATAAAATTCTTGGAAAGGGACTTTAGGATAATTTGGTGAAGAAAACCAGATCGGTTCAGGTGAACTGGATTCAAACCGGTTTGGACCAGTTTGAACCACTATTGAACTGGATGTTAAATTCATTTTTCTAGGTGGATTAGAAAATTCAAATGTGAGAATTGAGGCCATCATTGGATATAGAATGAATTTAGAAATTTTTAATTTTGAAAAACTTGGTCGAATCAAGCCTCAAATGACTGGTTTAAGCGTTGAACCCAGTTCGAAATACTGTCACCTTCTTCCTTCAAATGACAATACTATTCACTCGACAGAAAATCAAGCAGTGTCGGCGAAGCTGAAAAGTCTTCGGCCAGGGAGTTTCAGGCAATGAATGACCACCATTAAGGCACCAATCAGACAACCAAGAAGTCCACGAGCTACTGCTCCATTTTCCAGTGAAGCTCCATTTTCCAGTGACCACCATTATGGCACCAAAAAGGAGCCCCTCCTCATTCATCCTCCTCACACTTGAAAACTCCACTCTCTCCCTACTGCTCCATTTTCCAGTGAAGCTCGAACCAGAGCTCTGACTTAGGCACTTTTCTAAGACAAATAAGGTGAGGTCAAGTTCTGTAGATTTAGGGAGAAGTAAGCTATCAGACAGTAGTCTCTAATGGCCCCAAGGATCCCCGGAGAGACACCGGCGTGATCGAACAATGGAGCAACTCCAGCGAACCGAAGGTGCCCTATTTCAGCCGAGTTGAAAATGGCCAATTCAAGCCCTTCTCATGCCAAACCAATCTCCCCCAATACTTCCACAACCCTCATACGACTAAATTAGAGCTGAAAGGTAATCTAATTTGGCTGCCCTCTTTAATTTTCGATTAGTGATAGAGAGAGAACCGACGAAACTTCACTAACCAAATTCTCCCTCAATTCGGCATCAATTGATGTGATTTTTTATCCAAGGAGTAACCTTAAGACGAGAGATATCTGCCCAAATTGAAAGCTTGGACCGTCGCACCTCCAACGGTAAGTTTTTGAAGCTTTCTCTCTCTAAGTTCAGTTTTCCGAGAAAGCTCTGTTTGAGCTCAATTCAGATCCAAATGATGTGATTCAAAGTTCCATTGAATCATGTGGAAGTGTAAGAACTCAATTTTATCTTCAATTTCAACCATTAACCTCGATTGATTGGTTAATTTGATGAAATCAAATTCGACCAGGTTGAAAGGGGGAAATTAGGGATTTTGAAAATTCGAGAGACTAAGGTGCAATTTTCCAAAATTGAAGGCCAATTGAGCATGAAAAAGATATTGGAGGGCCAACTGATCAATTTTTGGAATTATTGAGGTCAAATTTACCATTTTTATAAAGTAGTGGCAAAATGGTAATTTTGGAAAAGTAGTGGACCAAATTTGGAATTTGGGAAACTTGAACCCATTTTCGTGATTTTGAATAAATTGAGGTTTCAAAGTGAATTTTAGAAGTTTTGGGACTCAATTTAGGAAAAAAATGGCAATTGGGACCTAAAGTTAAAGAAAAAGAAATTTAGGGATCTAATTGCAAATAATTGAAAAGTTTGGGTATTTTATTCATTCCTGATGGATGAAGGCTATTATGCCAAAGGATAATGAACAAGTATGTTTATATCGTGTAGGAACATAAATTACCGGGAACGCTAGACAAAAAGTCGGTTAGGAGAAATTTACTGCATTATCAGGTGAGTGAGATTTCTATATCATACTCGGTTGGGATGATAAGCACCTTGGACATGAAAACCCACTACTAAGTGGAATTTTAAACATCACACCTGAATGGAGTTATGTGGAAATTACACGTAAAAACTATTTAACGGGTTGTAAGTAGATCATACCCGGTTAGTATGATGAACTTCTTGAAAGGAAGTAGAAAACTCTCTTATCAGTTATAAGCGGAGATGTCCTCACACCCGGTTGGTGTGATAAATAGATGAAAAGAATATTTTGTCGAAAGTGCTCTCCAATGACTGTGTGTCACTGCTTAAACTCTTTGGGAGACCTTTTTGGTGGGAGCTTGAATAGCTCAAATAGGCAGGAGGCCTCAGTTTTGGAACATAGGGGCTAATATGCCTAATTTTGAAAATCTCATACAGTGGGCCAAAGGCCAATTGGAACGAGCAGGAGCTCGTAAACAAACATGAAATTAAGCCATGAAAATTTTAAATGAATGGTATGTTTGGCCATGGTAACAATACAGGACCGACATACTCGATGGACCAGTGGCGGTGCGACAAGATAGGTCGACGAACCAGTCGAGAGAAACAGCTGCAGGTTGAGTTGAGAGTCAAGGCCATTGGACCGGTGGCACCAAAGATTAAATGACTTATGAGGAAAACTATTTTTTTGTGCATGCACTAAGGTACGGGACTATCAAGACGCCCAAGAGGGGTAGTGATGCGTCCAAGGGGCTACTGGACGACATGGTGGAGATAAGGGCAGTTTGTCATGTCAACAGTCAGTGAAGCTCGACATAGCTTCATGTGCATGAGACCGGGGTGGGGTTGGGATGAGGTCTTTGTACTCATACGGACACAGAGTTTTCTTTTTGGGTTTGAGGGTCGGATGTCGCGTACATCCACTCATTCCCGAGGTAGAAGTGGATGGGCTTCTATTTAGGTGGCTCGTAAAGTCGCTCCGACACAACAAGTGGGTGCAGTAGATGGACTACCCTGCAAATGTGTGATCTCTTTATGATGAAGGGTGTATGTTGGTTGTTAAACACACCGACTGTGGTTAATGAGGAATAATGGTTTTAAAAACCAAGTAATTGAGGATATGGTTTTAAGAAATAAGGAGTTTGGCACACTCCAATTTGAACTATTTTTCTAAAAAAAATCAAGTTTTAAATACCCATTCACTGAGTTGTCAAACTCATCCCCTCCCTTATACCCATTTCAGGTAACCAAGGGAAAACCTACCCAAAGACCTCCAATTAGCTATACCTACAAGACATGTATGTAAGTTTAAATTTTACATAGTTTTTATCAATATTATTATAGGAAAGGTACAGGTTTAAAGGACATCTTACTACTCACGTTTTAAAAAAGGGGAAAACCCTTAATAAACCAGAAGAGTGGCGGGTTGCTCACGGGAATCCGACCAAATCGAGTTAGGGCGTGACAAGGCCCCTTTGGTTCCTAATTATTCCTTTTGGGTTATTAACTCTTTCAATTTCACCAATTGGCCCTTAATTCACCATATTTTCCCTTTAGTCCTTAATTTTCCAAAAATTGTAATTTAGTCCCCAACTTTTCAAAATTTCCAATTTTCCCCCTCTCCAAATTTGTCCAAATTGCCCAATTGATCCTCAATTGGGGTGAATTTCATGAAAACACCATCAATTTCGTGAAATTGTCGTTCAATCCTCCAATTTTCAAAAATTGCAAAAAAGTCCCCTAAAATCCCCAAATCGTCCTTCATCTTCTTCCCCAATTTAAGCATGTGGAGCTTCGGATCTTACATCGTCCAATTGGCGGCCTCTAAGTCCTAAATTTCTTCGATTCTTACTTCTATTCGCCTTCTCCAACTCCCCTCGATTGTCCTACACTTTGAATTTATGAATTTGGTTCCGTTTTTCACCTTGTCGAAGCTTTGCCGAAAAGTTCACAATAGAGAGAGAAAGCTTGCGTTTCTTATCGACAGAAAGGCGGCGACTGGAGCTTGAGGTAGGGGCAGCTAGAGCTAGTTGATGGGGATCTAGCAGGACTAAATCCTGCTGCAATTTTCCACTACCCTGCAGGAATTTGAAGAGAGAAGTTTTGGGTGGTGCAACTCTAAAATTAAAAAATTTCGTTGAGGGGAGGCTGAATTGAGCTTACCGGGGCTTGTAGGGGTGTTGTGGAGTGTCTTAGGTAGTCAAAGATGGCCAATGTGGGTGGTGAAAGGGCCGAGAGGTTGAGGTTGCATCGGGCAAGAACTCACTGCTTCGAGCTTCGGAGTAACTTCACTCTACGATCCTTTGCGCACTTCTTTGAGCGTCCTCTAGTTGTTCTGAGAAGGTCTGGAGCTAGAGCACTCTTCCCCGGTTCCAATGCCACTCTTTAGAGCTCCTTTGGTGGAGATTTTGCCCGTTGTCGGAGCTCTAGTTCACAGCTCGCTAGAAAACACACTCTTCTTCTTCTTTTTCGCTCGATTGTGGGATGCTAAGAATGAATGAAGGGGTGCTTTTTATGTAGGGAGCTCGGCAACTGTTCAGGCTACCCACCAGTGTAAGACTCGACCTTTGACTCGGCTGTCAACGACCTAACTGAAGAGTTTTTTGAGTTATCGGAGACTCCAACTTTTTTGGTGACTCTCTCTCTCTCTCCTCCCTCTTCTCTGTTAGCGTCTGAAGGTTGAAGACGATGACGTGGTGGTCATGCCACGTGATACACTGTGATTGGTCAGTTTTTCTAACGTGGAGCGCTAGCTCGACCTTCGCGTCAGCCATTGGCCCATTGACCGGACACATGACAGCCTCTCATTGGCTACTCATGTATACGTGGCGTGCTGACGGGGCATCAACTGTCCGTTGACCGAACACGTGGCAGCCTCCCATTGGCTGCCCATGTCTGCATGGTAGCTGACGGGTGCCAGCTAGCCGTTGACCATTGATCGTTGACCGCTATTTGTTCTTTGCTGACCGATCCATTGACCGGTTCGGTCTAATTGTTGATCGGTTCGGTCAAATTGTTGACCGGTTCGGTCCGAACGAGTTCGCTATCCAAAATTTGAAAATCGATCGGTTCGGACTTGGTTCGATAAAATTTAAAATTTTCTAAATTTATCTAAATTCATTTTCTATCTAATGGTGGTCTCAATTTCTCAATTTGACATTTTGAAACCACCTAAAAAAATGAATTTGTGAACCGGTTTACTATAGTTCATGCCTGTTTGGGTCCGATTCACCCCGAACCGGTTTGGTTCCATTCTCAATTCCATTTCCCGGTTTTTCCTTATAATTTTTATGAATTTTTTGTCACTTGTAATTTTCTAACTTTTCATTTTAACTATTTTTTATTTATTAAACATCTCATTTATTCATTTATAAACCTATACCGACTCATTTACCGATTTTCTTTAATTCTAAGAAACAGGTTTTACACATGTGGTAATGAATTTTATATTTAGTATTGTCTCAAATATGGATTGAATCAAATGGATTCATGATAGGCCAATTATAGTTAAATGTCTAGGCTCGAATCCATGTTCACTCGATCGCTTGCCTAGTCCATCATAGGTTTCATTAGTCTTATTAAGTTATGTTCATAGACTTATATATGGGTTGTTGTAAAGTCATCCAATAGACTTGGGTTTGTAAAACACTTAAGGGTTAGCCTCATCCTCTTTTGGTCTACTACCTTATTATATATATATATATTCTTTTTGTGATTAGTTAATCTCATCCTAATCGTCCAATTAGGTCCGATTCAATAAATTATATATTTAATTTTCTAATTAAATATGCTCACTTAATTTTTTTTTCAAATTAAGAAAACTTCTATTAATTTCCAAATAAAATTTTCAAACTAAATAATCATTTATAATTTTATCATAAATCAATTCAATTTTCAATTTATTTTCTTTTATAATTTAAATTTTTATTCGAAATTTTTTGTTTCCAAAACACCGTATTACACTTATTCTCCTTAGTGAGTAATTTGTTTGTTATTCTTTTACTTCAAGTTATTTCTTGAATATCTAATCATTTATCATTAAAAGTTTCTAAAACCCAAATTCTCTATATATATATATCAAAATTGTCTTATTTAAAGGATACAATTTTAAATTCTACCTATCTAAGCTCATTTCATTCCCATGACTAATACGAATCCGAATCCAATTCAAACTTGCACGAATAGAAAATATCGAGTTTTGGTTCGAACTCATATGAATTAGATCTCAAACATACACGAGTTCAGTTCCGGATTAACTTAAACTTGACTTGAGTTTAAATTTGTGCGGACGGATCCAACCCGAGCTCTTATGTTCAGGTTAGATGAGCCCAATATCAAATATTGAACCCAACATTTAAAAGTAATTTTATTTATTTAATTGAAACTTAAAAAAAGATATATTTATCTAATCAAATGGAATAAATATGATAATTAATTTTTTATAAAATGTTATGGGATTTAATATGTCATTTTTATAAATTTTTAAATCACCATTTTATATTAATTTTATTATCTAAATATAATTTTCAACCTCAATTCACATTTTCCTTTGGTATTCATGGTTACGAATTGTTGATCAGATAGAGGCATATGGAGAGATTTGGTGAACGCGTCTACGTAGGACGATCTTGAAACCATTTCATTTTTTTTTTATCAAATTATAGATTTATACACCACTACAAATACCACCCTTACAAATCCATAGCCTCCAAATTCATTCAAATCACCCAGTACTCCAAACCTAAGCGATTAGCTTTGTGCTTGCTTGTTTTCCAAACTTCTACTTCTTTTTTTTCTCTCACCGTCCTATTTAGCCAATTAGAAATTATTTTTTAAGCTTAAGTTGTTTTGCACATTATTATATGGGTTAAAGGGCTGAAGTTCTAAGACCTTATACTAATTCATGGGGTTCACATAAAAATGGGATGCCGAGTTCTCATTTTCAAAAGAGAAGTTCCATTTTTTTCTGCATGATCTGCTTCTATACGTCCAGCTGGAGCAGCGATGATGGATGTTGAGATATATTTTATCAAATGTTGATAAAGTTGTTTTTTTAATGTGAGGTGCTTGAATTGGATACAAACATACATAAGGACAAAAATAAGATGAGGAATCAGGAGATGAGCAAACTTCTTCTTGATGATGTGACATTAAGGTATAAAATGGACATTAATCCCATTTTCTTTGAGATAAAAAGGTGTAAAAATCTATTTAGCGGATAGTGTGTAATGAGATGAAGGGCATATATATATATATATATATATATAATGTCTTAAATGATGATCCTTGTCCCAACTACTCATCTATCAGCTGTCCTCCACAACGCACTCCTCCGACCACTAGACTACTCAGTAAAGGCTATAGGCCTATCTGTCACCCACTCTGATCACCGGAGAAACCAAGCCCAGTGGCAATGTCCAGATCCGCCACAATCACGTGCCTGGCGCCGCTGGCTCTGCTCTTCATCCTGCTCTCCGACGTCGCACTCTGCAGTGGCTTCTCTGTCATGGACTCGGAAAGCATCCAGCTTGACGAGCCCTCCGTCCTGGGGAATGCGGCTCAGGACGTCTGCTCCGGCAGAATCGAGGAGTGCCTGAAGGGCTCCCCGGAGTTGGAGTCCGACAGCAGCCGGAGGGTCCTCCTGATGCAGAAGAGGTACATAAGCTACGAGACCCTGAAGAGGGACGTCGTTCCCTGCATGAGGCCGGGGGCTTCTTACTACAACTGCAACGCCGGCCAGGCTAATCCCTACACCAGGGGCTGTGAGATGATTGCCGGGTGCCGGAGTTAGCCGGGGACATCAAGGATTGATGGTCTACCTGCATAAAAAAAAGAAAACCAAATTGGTAAAAAAAATTGTACTAATGAAATTTGGTAATTTTCTTCTGGATGCTGTTTCCTTGGTGGGTGTCTTTGGGTAACTAATCGATTATGTTTTGATTTGAAATGGGGCAATGTGCACTTTGATAATCTCTGAGTCTGCCTTATGGGGGAAACTGCCTTCTAATTGAAATGTAGAGGGCTTGATATATATACTCTGTAATCGATCCAATTGGATGAGCTACGAGCCTGTAGTGATTTCTTACTCTGGTTGGTGTATTTCTTCTCTGGGCTCTGTTGGCTGGTTTTTGTTCTGCAAACATGGACTGGTTTCTGTTTAGATCAAAATCTGATTTTGCAATGCATTTCTGCTTTTCCTAGGCCGCCTCATCTTTGAGATCATCCAATTTAATTGGATGGAAACCCATCACTTGAATGAAAATGTACCTTGCAGGCAAATATTTGACAGTGCTTTCCATGCCTTACTGAAGAAAACATGATATTTGTTTACCATGTCATGTACACAAATCCAACTAAATCAACTCCCCTCTTGAAATGCTCATCAGCATTATCTGATCCATGGCCATGCTTCCATGTCAAACTGTTAGCCCATTAGAGTGCAGGTAAGCTGCTCACATAATCTGATCCATGCTTTAATGTCAAACTGTTTGCCCATTAGAGTGCATATAAGCAGCTCACTCTGCTCTCATTAGACTTCATGTACTAAAAGCACTCTTATGACTACTGGGAATTGTAACAAGAGCCAAAGATTCTGCTCTTCAGTTTGATGTTTCTTCCAAGGTTGAATCAACCTGCAAATCCTTTTTATGCTGTCATTTTCCAGCTTCTGGTTGTGCTGTCCCAAGGATTTTGCATTGCAGTTGCAACTTCAATGCTTTCTACCCAATCTACTGCAAACTGGTGAGGTTGGCCAATTGATTTGTGTTCTACAACTGCAAACTTGGTTTCCTCTTCTATTTGCCTCTCTTCAAGGATGTACTGGTTCTGAACCAGGGATATGTTACCAAGTCTTGCTGTGATGATTTAACTACTAAAGCAGCAGCAGCAGCAAAGAATGGGTTCCATGCACAGCCTAAAACACACCTTCCTGCACTACACTACAGGAAGTGCACTCTTCTGAGTTTTGTATGCTGGGGTTCACTTTGTTCTTAGCTATCACATTATGATTTTCCCCAAAGTTTTTGCTTGGGAATATTTCCTCAAAATATATATATATATATATATATATATTAAATAACTAAATGTAAATCCACTTGGGTTGGTCTGATTTTTCCATACTCATTTCTTTAAATAAATATTTATATATATATATATTAAATAATAAGAAGATATAATTACACAATTTCTAAGTTATAATTAATTATAAACAACTAACATAATTCATTGTTACATGTGGCCGTTCATGTGATAATGGCTTGCAAGGGCATACGATCAGATCAATCGCTGCTATATAGCATAGAAACAGCTGACCAGTGAACTTGGCATTTATTTTCCATCCTTCAACCACTGCCACTCCAGGTTCCGGCTGGGAAATGGCGAGAACCTTCGGAATCCCCGTCCTCATCTGCTTCCTGTTGTCGTCCTCAGCTCTTATGCAGACGGCCATCGCCAAGTCCGCCCGTTCTATCTCCGTGAGCCATCACTTTCCTCCAACACCTGCATCTGCCGTGCTATCTGTCTACCCAAGTTTTAGATGCCGTGTGGTCTGATCTCACGCTTGCTTGTCTCTCTCGATTGGAATTGATTTCTTATTAGGATAACGAGATCAGGCAGAAGAAGAACGAATGCTACGCCGACGTCGAGAGGTATTTCCCTTGCTAATAGCACGTTCCAATTGGAGTCGGATTTATGCGCTGGTTTAATTTCATAGAGCAAGATTGTTCCTGCTCAGATTGACCTGTCTTTTTCCTTGGTTTCGTTAACTCTCTCGTCCTTTCCAGTGGTGTATGTTGCAGAGCACAGTATATGTTACTGCCGTTTTTCTGCAAGCGTGCTCGCTAATTCTTGGAATATATTTTGTTCTTACGAATGAGCTTGTAATTAGGTATTTTCAATGAAAAGTGTGGGTTTGTATTGTACTGATAATTTGTTAATGCTATTGTTGTTGGATTTTGAGCAAATATTTGACTGTTGGAATACACCAACAAATATATCAAGACAGATTGGAATTGTCTTCTCTTTTAACAGAGGCAGCACTATAGATGGAAAATTTCTCTTGATGTTCAAAATTTCCCTTTCTCTGGTCATTTTTATGTTTTCCTATTGGCACTGCAATTGTGCATCTGGTTATTTGACTGGTGCTGCAATTTCTGTAGTGGCTTGTGGGGGTGGCAGTGCAAGTCCTCCATGATAGCAAAGGAGAACTGTGCTCTGAAATGCCTTTCTCCAACTTGTTATGAACTTGTGTATGAAAGTGATCCGGTGAGACAATATGAACTGCATCTTTATACTGGGAGATTTTTCCCATATATACTCTCTGATTTTCCATCATGATGTTCAATATTTTTTTATGATTTAGCTTGAAGAAGGGGAGAAGGATTTTATAAGAAGCCAGGAGTACAAGTACTGTATGCACAAGTAAGTTGAAGTTCCATATCCTTCTTTTTTTTCATCTACCAATTGTTTATGTAATGAGCTCCTGCTTTTTTCACAGAATACGTGTCTCAGATTTTCAATGATGCTTAGATCTTCTTCAAGTTGACTTTTTCTGAATTTGTTAAATAGTACAAGGGGAAAGAGTTGCAGTCATTGTCATTCATGAGATCTTGAGGGCTAACAAGTGAATATATTGAACTTAAGCTATATAAATCTAAGAGAATGAGCTTCTTGCTTTCTTTCTACCTCTATATTGTGATGGTATACCTTTGTTGGCACACTGTACATCCAGTAGCACAGACCTGCTGATGTCTGCAATTGGAAAGATGAAATTGATGTTTCAAATTAGATGCGAACTTTTGACACCCTGACCATTTAAAAAGCTGTCTTTGTGTATCATCTATGGATGAATCTAAGTTTGCCATTCATTGAGCAAAAAAAAAGTTTGCCATTCCACTTTTTAGATTGAACTTAATTGATAAACTCAAAAGGGGGCCGTGGGTAGATTATCATCCTGATCTGGTATGCTTTGGCCGGGACAACCCATCCTATATTCCTATCCTAGCCATTTCAATAACTAAACCGTCAGTTGTGTGGCCTACCCAACTGCACAACCCAAACATTCATGTCATGTGCAAAGTTGGCTGAGGCAGCCTAGCCTGATCAAAAATATTTTCCCCTCAACTCCCCAAATTGCAGTAAATGATTTGTCTAAATCAAAAAACCAATACAAACAAAATGTTCTTATATCCCAGTATATAAGTGCTAGCTATAGAAGATCTGTAGCTGAGCAACTGTTGGGGGAAGGGGGACTTCGCTTTCTCTTGGACATATGGAATTTCTGCTTTTGGAAATTGAATTTTCAATGCATTATGTTCTCTTGCATCATTCAATTCTTTGTCTGCAGCAACCTTTGTGCGACTTCCTCTTAACTTTCTGTCTTTATGATGCTGTTAATTTTTGTTTCTCTGGTAATTATTTTGTACGGCAGGTTGTCATTGGGAGAGAGCCTTGAAGGTATAAGAGGATCCTTTGACTACTAGAATTTGAGCTTATGCACGTTAAATCTCAAAAGATTATAACTGTTTTATTGTACATTATATATATTTATCAGATTTGATTTTCCTGAATATTTTCCTTGGGAAATTTGTACGATGGTTCTGATCCCCATACTGACCTGTTTTGTGATAGTTAGAGAGGTATAGAGTAATGGTTGTTACAGTAGATGAGTTATGAGTTAATTGACATGATTCACTAGGCAATGAAAAATAAGATACCATGGAAATATTGACAGTATAACTCAAATGTAAGTTGGAGGCATCAAGAGCAAAACAATCTCGAGAACAGGTAACCATGGCAGCCCTGGATCACGTCGAGCAGTGGAACTGTTTGGCATGCATCATCTGCGGCTCGGTTCTTCCATTTCTCTACAACAGCTTCTGCAACATCCGAGATCTGATGCTGTAGTATGGCAGCACCCAGTGGCCCCACCAAGTTCAACCTTGTCGCGGCAGAGAGGACATCCCTCATTGTTATGAACACATAAGCCCTCTGACTCATCTCACCATCAAATCCAAGGAGCCCACATATGAGCCCAAAGACAGGAGCATGGTGGAAGCAGACACTTCCAGATCCCAGGAAGTGGCTTCTCATCTCTTTGAGACTCGGGATTTCTGTGAAAGCCGCAGCAGCCACCCTCATGAGGGCTGATCCTTGAGCTATAGAAGCTTTTCGACTCACCTCGTTCGTCAGCATTGCGTCTAATGTCCTATCAAGTTCACGCAAGGTGTCGGCATCAGGAGACCTGCTTGCAGAGTACACAAATGGAAGCAGTAGGCTTCCAGTATTCTCCAATACATGGGTCAGAAAAGTTCGAAGATCTTCCGTTCCACAAACAAAATGAGTCCCAATAGCAGCCTCAAGACCAAATGAATGGGCAAATCCACCAGTTGGGAGAATAGAGTCCAGCAGTTGCCACTGACTCCAATTCAGAGATGAACCTGCAGAAGAAGCTGGTTTATTGCCAACACCGGTGATTTCCACTTCATCTGCCATTTGATTGCACAAGTACTGCTGCAATGGCCAACCAAAACACATCAGATTCAAGCAGCAGGAAATGGAAAACATGAAAGGAGAATGTTCTCGGACTACCAATGCAATTACTATATGAAAGAGACAGATGCGCATTTGCAACTTATTCAAAGAATCAAGGTCAGTAATCAATATTAATCTATCAATCTCCTCCATCCTTTAGCTCCATTTCTCCCTTTTTTTGCCTTTCTCGTTACTTTCACCTCCAGAAAACAGCGATGAACTCTCAAAAGCACGCAAAACCCTAGAAAAGGAACAAATAGAGCCAAGACGATGAAATCCAGAACAAGTAATCTCTCCTAATAGGAAACTTCATGCGAAAGAGTCGAGTGATTCGAAGGAGGATTAATGGAATGATTACCTGACTGTACCTTCCCACCAGCCACGCTCGTGTCGTCAACCAGCGCCACCACCAATATGAATCTCGACTGCCTATCTCCACAATCCCCCAGTCCAGGCCGCTCAATCGCCAATCGGAAGAAGGAAACTCAACGTCCGTAATCTACAACCAATCAATTTGCCATCAATTTCCCAGATCTAAGCCTTTTTTTAAAATTTTTTTATTATCACATTTGCCTTGATATTTTATTAATAGCCATTTATTACTTCTAAGCTTCCCAATCAAACAATATCCTTTATTTAACTTTGTAATTTAAAGATAAATATAACTCAAATTTTATAAAATATGTACTTTAAATTAAATAATTAGTAAAAATTATATTTAAATTGAATTGAATAAAATATTTATGTATAAATTAAACAAAGTTGGATACTTGTTTGATATTTTAGTTTTTTTTCCATGTAGTAAGATTTGCTCCACTAATATTTTTAGTGATATTCTATATTTGCCTTGGATTGTGGTGTGTGGTATTTGGCAGCCTCATAGGGAAGTACGTGGGATGAATCCATACCCGATATCTTATTATTCCAAATTGTTCACGGTGTGGGTGAGAATAGATAATTGGACATTTTCCATTACATAGAAGAATATATTCATATGTATAACTAGATGCTAATAGTCGTGCTATCTTTGAAGATATGGAAATAGCTGTGCTAATCAATTTCTAACCTTACGTATCATCAGGATTGAAAAAAATAAGAAAATAATAGAAACAGATGAAATGTGTGTAAATATAATTATAATAATCCATTAAATATTTGTATAATTTCATAAATTTATATAGATTTAAAGAAAATTTTAAATAAATATATATAATAAATTAAAATAATAAGAATAAAATCTAAAAATATTTAAATAAAATTTGGGAAAAATATAACATATCTTAATAAGCTTCTATTATATTACTCATTACAACCATATATATTCAATTTATTATGCAATCTACATGTTAATTGATTCCAGTAGTTTTAGTTTATTAATCGACCAACTTCACTCAATTAAATACAATGACACAGGTTTAATATGCAATTCTAGCGTATCATTAAAATTTATCACTTCGATACTAAAGAGCTTTTTTCCATTTTTTTAATCTCTTAAATTGTATTTTTTTAGTGTATGTGTATTTAAGTTATTTTACATATTTTATATAATTTTCAAAACATAAGCTTTACATTCATTTAATGATAAAACACAAAAACAAATAAGGTGATTCGACCGGTCCAATTGAAACCGCTGTCATTACTCTCACTCACTATTTTTATCGGGACTTATTCGTCTCTACTATTATTTCTCTATCTCTATCTCTATCTCTGGTTGTGTGATTCGTGACTAGATTTATTCTATATGAATCAAATCGTATAACATGGGTCAATTTAGATATCTATTAAGCACTTCTAAATACTATTCCATAATTTCCCACAAATTAGGGTTTTGCCACTCAGACTTGGTTGTCTCGACTCCCATGTCGATAAACCCTCAAAATCACTAACTCACTTATAATTTCTTCCAAATCAAAGTTGAATTAGATCGTTTTCCAAAACTGGCCGAAACTGAGCAAATGAGTGGGCATCGAAAATTATCATTGGAGGTGGCTGGAGTTTAGGCATTTTGTAGCCAAGGTTCAGGTGAAGGTTTCAGTGGTAGTACTCGGTCAAGAGGTTGTTGAAGTGGGGTGAATTTGGTTCTCGACTAACCACGATTGGGTTGAACTCGACAGACCTACTGGTGGAAATTGGCTTGTGTCGGTTGATTTCTCCTTACCGGAGGTCGGCCCTTTCCATGGAGGGATATAGGGGAGGGAGACGGTCACTTTGGCATTAGTGAATACCAGAGTAGTGGCTATATGGGGGAGAATTTTGCCCCACAAGGTCGTTGGCGATGGTCAAAATCTCTGCCCCGAAACTAGCTCGACCAAAACAACCCTCATGCGGTATTTTCGACCACTAACAAATCGGGACCCGACCATGGAACTTAAGAGTACTTCATTAGCAGTATTTTGACATCATGATCACCAAATATGATGATCAGATGAGAGAGAATTTCTCATTCAAGCATAATGAGGTTAGGTAGCTCACCTAGATCGAGATTTTCAATTTTGAATCCAAAATTTAAGCAATCCAAGAGGAGTTAATGTAATTAACTCAATGAGAAGATTTGTAGCTCCACTCTTAGATGATCTCTACAATTTGTAAAACTCAATTTGATTGACATCTATGGCAGCACAACGAAAATCCTATTAGTCGGTGATCAATGGCTCGCAGGTGAGTCAGGTCGACCTGACTCGGTCTCATCCAACCCAACTTCTCTTCTTTCCCTCTTTGTTTTTTGAAATTTAAATTACCATTTTGCCCTTTTGGGTTCTTTTGGTAATTAAATTTGAAATCCCGACTCTATTCGGGCGAAAATCGACTTTCCCTAAAAATTTGGATTTTTGTGCCCAGGAATCCGATCCCAAATCTGATGAGATCCCTAGTCCCGACATCGGGTTTCCTATCTCGTTTCAAATATTGGGTTATGATTCGAACATACATTTCCAAATCCCAATGCATGTTCCATTCCTGGTTCGGAGTTCCATTTTTTATCTTGAATTTTGTTTCTCGTTCGGGATTTTATTTCTAATCTCATATCCCATCCTTGGTTTGGAATTTCATTCTCAATTTTTGGTTCTCACTTTTAATTTGGGATCTCATTTCTTGTCTTAAAGTTTTTATTCCTAGTTCACCATTTGTCACATCCCGACCCGGTTTGGTCGGATCCCCATGAGCAACCCGTCACTCTCACAGTTTATTAAGAGTTTCCCCTTTTCTAAACCGCAAGGAGTAAGGCATCCTTTCACCTGTATCTTTCTTGGAATAACATTAAATATAACTGAATATATTAAATCTTACATATATGTCTTTCAGGTTTAGCTACAGGGAAGTCTTTAGGTTTGTTTTCCCTTGATTACCTAAAAAGGGGTAAACGGAGGGGGTGGGTTCTACAACTCATGGGTGTTAGGAGTGAGTTTTTATAAACAAAACAACTTTAGTGGGAGTTTGTCAAACTACTTATTTCCTTTAAGAATGTTTTTTCCTCAAATTCTGATTTTCAAAACGATTTTTCCTCATTTTCCACATTAGGTGTGTTTACTCGTCAACACACGCCATTAATCAGGAAGGGATCATACATTTGCAAGGCAGCCTGTCCACTGCACCCACTTGTGGCTCGGAGCGACTTTATCGGCCACCAAGATAGAAGCCCATCCACTTTTACATTGGGTTAAGTGGATGTTCGCAACATCCGACCCTCAAACCCGAAATCAACTATGTGTTCATATGAGGACAGAGACCTCACCCGACCCCACCCTTGTCTCGTGCGCATGAAGCTACGTCGAGCTTCCCTCACTGCTGGCACGATAAATTGTCCTTATCTCCACCATGTCGTCTAGTAGCTCTTAGGATGCATCACTACCCCTCTTAGGCGTCTTAATGGTCTCAAACCTCAAGTGCATGCACAAACAATAATTTTTCCACATAGCCATTTATCTTTGGTACTACTGGTCCAACAACCCCGACATGCAACTATTTTTCTAGGCCAGCCCGTCGACCTGGCCCTAACACATTGCCACTATCCATCGAGTATGTCGGTCCTATCTTGGAACCATGGCAAAATCACATTTTCATTTCATTAAGAGTTTTCATGGCTTTCATATCTAATATTTTTTTAAAGAGCTCCTACTCAAGCCCACTGGCCTTGGGTCCACTATACGTAATTTTCCAAAATCGGGCATCTAGCACCATAAGTTCAAAAAACTGAGGCCTTTGGCCTATCTGTGTTGTTCTAACTCCCCTCAAGAATGTCTCCCAAAAATTTTAAGTATTGGCACACAAGTCAGGGGAGAGTACTTTTGACAAAACACATTTTCATTACATCACACCAACCGGGTGTGATGATACCTCCGCTTACAACCGGTAAGCGATTTTCTCCTTCCTTCCAAGAAGTCCCTCATACCAACTGAGTATGATCTTTACTTACTACTGTTAAGCAGGTTTTAGCTCAGTTCGCACATCACTCCAACCAGGTGTGATGTCAAAATCCCACATATAAGTGGTTTTTCGTTTCCAAAGTGTTCACCATCCCAACCGAGTATAATGTAAATAAATCCACTCATCCATTAACTGTGACGTGTTCGTCCTCGGTTGGTTTTTCAAGTTGACGCGAGCTTTCTCTTGCTGGCGTTCCGATCACACTTGTCCCTACACGAATTGGGCAGCCTTTTCACTTAAGGTTTGGCATAAAAGACTAGACTCACAATTTATCGATAAATTGCATTTAGGTCCCTAAAGTTTATTTTCCCTTAATTTTAGGTCCCTAATGCAAACTTTTACCCAATTTGACTCCCAAAGTTTCCAAAATTCCCTTTTAAGTTCTCATTTTACTCAAAATTATATAAGGGGCTCATGTCATGCCCCGACACGGTTTGATCGGATCCTTGTGAATAACCCGTCGCTCTCTTGGTTCAAGAGGGGTTTTCCCCCTTCTTTAACTCAAGATAAGCCATGCATAATTTCAACCTTATTCCCTGTAATAACATATATAAAATAAAATATAAGCTTAAGAGAGATTAAGCATACCTGATAGAGGGTAAGGCTTAGTGTTATCCCTAGTCATATTTCTATTTTCTAAAAATGGATAAAAGGGTGGGTGAGTTTCTACAACACAGTGAATGGGTATTTAAAAAAAAATGAAGTTTCGATAAAATAGTTTTTAAATTGGAGTGTGTCAGACTCCTTAATTTCTTTAAAATATCTCATTCTTGAAATCCCAGCTTTTAATAGCCACTTCTCATCACAACGGTGTGTTTATCAACCAAAACATGTCATTCATCATGAAGAGAACACACATTCGCAGGTCAGCACATCCACTGTACCCACTTGTGGCGTCGGATCGACTTTACTGGTGTAAAACCCGCCCTTTTGAGCTAAGGAAAACCAGGAAAAGAACCGGTCAAACCAAGTGAGGATTCAGAACCGGTTCACAAACCCGATTATTTCTGAATGGGCAAGTTGGGAATTTACAACTCTCGGGTGATCCAAAGGGTTAATTAAACCTTGGAAAAGAAACTTAAGACAAATTAGAAAACAAAAACCAAAGTGGTTCAGGTGAACTAGATTCCATAAGAACTTTAAAGTTAAGTGTGCTTGCTCGAGATTCCATAATACCTAAATTAAATTATTAGAATTAATACAAATAATTTAATACCGAAATTAAATTATTGGAATTAATATCGAACTTTAATTTATTGGAATTAATACCAATAATTTATGGCAATATTAATACTTGTAATAAATCTCGCCCATTTAATACACGGGTTTTACGCCTATATAAAGAGGTCATCCCCATTTCATTCTCCTCACACCTGAACACTTCTCTCTCTCTCTAATTACTGCTCCATTTCTCGGTAAAGCTCAAACCAGAGCTTCGACTTGAACAAAGGTCGGGCTCTTTGGAACCAGGGAGAAGACAGCTATCTGATAGCAAACTCCAGTCAATCCGAGAATCGTTGGAGAAGCGCTGGCGTGATAGAATAGTGAAGCAGCTCCGGCGGACCGAAGCTGCCCTATTTTGGCCAAGCTGAAATCAGCCATTTCAAGCCCTACTCAGGCCAATAGTGGTATAAAAACTCGTGTACCTCGGTATAAAAACCCACTATTTAGTGGTATTTTAATCATCACTACTTAGAGAAAATGATGTGAAAGATATGTGGAAAAACTACTTACGGGTTGTAAGTAGATCATATCTGGTTGGTATGATGAGACTTCCTCGAAGGAAGTTGAAAACCCGTTCATCGGTTATGAACAGAGATGTCCTTATATTGGTCGGTATGATGGACAGTAAAAACCTATTTTTGTCGGAAGTGCTCTCCCCTGACTGTTTGCTAATGCTTAAACAATTTGGGAGACCTTATCGACAGGAGCTCGAATAGCTCTAATAGGCCTGGGGCCTCGATTTTGGAACTTGGGGGCTAAATGCCCGATTTTGAAAATCTCGTACAGTGGGCCCAAGGCCAGTTGGCACAAGCAGGAGCCATGGTATATGTGCCATAAAACTTAATAAGTGAATTGTTTAGCCATGGTACCAAGATAGGACCAACATACTCAGTCAACTAGCGGCAATGCGACATGACAGGTCAACGGACTAGTCAAGACAAACAGCTGCGGGTTGAGTTGAGAGTCGGAGCCGTTAGACTAGTGGCACCACATATTACATGGCAATATAAGAAAACATTGTTTGTGCATGCACCATGAGTACGGGATCATCAAGACGCCCATGAGGGGTAGTGACGTGTCCTAGGGCCCTGGATGACCCGGTGAGTATAAGGGCAGATCGTCGTTCTAGGTGTCTGTGCGATATCTGGAGTAGCACCAAGCGCATGAGACTAGGGTGGAGACAGGATGAGGTCTCTGTCCTCATACGGACACGAAGAAGTGATTTCAGGATTGTGGGTCGGATGTCGTGTACATCCACTCATTCCCAGGGTAGAAGTGGTTGTACTTCTATCCGGGTGGCAGGAAAAGTCGCTTCGAAGCCACTAGCGGGTTCAGCAGTGATACTAACTTGCGAATGTGTGTAACCTTCATGATGAAGGATGTGTGTTGAGTGATGACACATCGGTAACTAAGAAATAATGGAAAAATCCAAATTTTTAAATAAAGGGATTTTTTTTTTAAAAGAAAGGAGTCTGGCACACTCCATATAAATATTTTTCTTAAAAATTAAAAGTAGACCTTTGAAAACCCATTCACTGAGTAGACGTACTCACCCCCTCCCTTATATCCCTTTCAAGAAATCCCGGAAAGCCTACCTTGAAAGACCATCAACTAAGATGCCTGTAAGACAGGTATGTAAAGTTTAAAATTTCATGCAGTTTTGATTATGCTATTCTAGAAAATGATGCAGGTTTAAAGGACGCCTTACTCTTTACGGATTATAATAAGGGGAAACCCTTTAATAAACCGTGAGAGTGGCAGGTTGTTCACAGGGATCCGACCAAACCGGGTCGGGGCGTGACAACCAACCACCTAGATAGAAGAACGTCCATTTCTACCCTGAGATTGAGAGGATGTACGTAACATCCAACCCTCAATCCCATAACAAAACTTCATGTCCGTATGAGGACAAAGACCTCATCCCATCCCCATCCCGGTCTCATGTGCATGAAGCTACGTCGAGCTTCTCAAGACTGCTGGTATGACTAACTACCCTTATCTCCACCATGTCGTCTAAAGCCATAGGATACATCGCTACCCATCTTGGGCATCTTGAGGGTCCCGTAAACTCAGTGCATTCACAAATCAATAATTTTCCACATAAGCCATATAATTTGTGGTGCCACTGGTCCAATGGCCCTGACCCTTAACTCAACCTGCAGCTGTTTGTCTCTACTAGTCCGTAGATCTGTAATGTCGCACTACCGCTAGTCCATCGAGTATGTCGGTCCTATCTCGATACCATGGCCAAACAATTCATTCACTTAAGTTTTCATGGCTTAAAACCATGTTTATTTATAAGCTCCTGCTCGTGCCAACAGGCCTAGGGCCCACTGTTCGAGATTTTTCAAAAGCGGGCTTATTAGGCCTCAAGTTCCAAAACCGAGGCCTCCGACCTATTTGAGCTATTCGAGCTCCTGTCAATAAGGTTTCCCAAAATTTTTAAGCTTTGACACACAGTCAAGGGAGAGCACTTCCGACAAAATAAAATTTTTCTCTGTCCATCATACCAATTGGGTATGATCTACTTATAACCATTAAGTAGTTTTTACACATACTTTCCACATCACTCATCTCAGGTGTGATGGTTAAAATACCATTAAATAGTGGGTTTTCATTTCCAAGTTACTTATCATCCCAATCGAGTATGATATTAAATTCTCACTCACCCGATTGCGCAGTGATCTCTTCTTAATTGGTTTTTGTCTCCTTGTGAGCTTTTTCTTAGCTGGCGTTCCCGATGTCTCGTATTCCTACACAGTATGAACATCCTTATTTATTATCATTTGGCTTGATAGCCTTCATTCATTATAAATGACTAAAAATATCTAACTTTTAAAATATTTGCAATTTGGTCCTTGAAGTTCTTTTTCTTTTACATTAGGTCCTAAATGTCGATTTTTCCCAAAATTGAGTTCCGAAACTTTTAAAATTCACCTTGGGACCTCAATTTATTCAATTTCATAAAAGGAGTTCAAGTTTCCCAAATTCCCAATTTGGTCCTCAATTTTTCTAAGATTACCATTTTGCCCCTCATTTACAAAAATGGTAAGTTTTACCCCAAAAATTCCAAAATTAGCTTAATTGGTCCTCCAACACTCTTATCATTCCCAACTAGCCTTTAATTTTATAAAATTGCATTTTAGTCTCTCAAATTTTTAAAATCCTCAATTTTCCCCAATTTTAACTTTCCAGCACAACCGAATTTGGTTTCATCAAATTGACCAAACAAACGAGTTTAATTATCGAAATTGAAGTTAAATTTGAGTTCCTACATCTTCATATGATTCAATTGCACTTTAAATCGCACGATTTGACGCCGGAACGAGCTTAAATAGAGTTTCACCAGAAAACATAATGTAAAGAGAGAGAGAGATTCAAAGGCTTACTGTAAAGGGCGTGACGGTTTGAGCTTTCGATATGGACAAATAGCTCTTATCCTAAGGTTTCTCCTAGGATCAAGAATTGCATCAATTGATGCCAAATTAAGTGAGAATTTAATCATCGAAAATCTATCGGCTCTCTCTCTAACACCGATCGAAATTTATAGAGAGAAGCCAAATTGGCTTACCTTTCTGTTCTAATTCTATCGTAGGAGGGATGAGGAGGTGTTGGGAGAGCTTGGTTTGGCCCGAGATGGGCTCGAATTGGCTGATTTCAACTCGACAGAAATAGGGCAGTTTCGATCCCCGAAGCTGCTGCACTATTCGATTACGTCGGCGCTTCTCCGGCGACCCTCAAAGCAATTGGAGACTACCACTGTGTAGCTGACTTCTACCTGATTCTAAGGAACCTGACCATGCCTTCTTTGGCTAAAAAAAGACCCTATATCAGAGCTCTGGTTCGAACTTTCCCAAAAAATTGAGTAGCTGAGAGAGAGTGAGGTTTTTCAGGTTTAGAGAGTATGAATGGAGCGAGACTCTTTATATAGGGAGCTCGGGGACTCGTAGGTCATCCGTTTGGCACCTATATGATAGTCATTAATTGTCTAAAATGTATTGAACAAAAATGTTTCCTCTTTGCTGGCGCTGGTTCGATTTTTCGGCGAATGAACAGTGCTGTCATTTGAAGGAAGAAGACGACATTATTTCGAACCAAACCGGACCGATCCGAACTGGGTTCAAAGCTTAAATCGATCATTTCAGGCCCGATTCGACCGATTTTTTCAAAATGAAATATTTCTAAATTTATTCTCTATCAAATGGTGGACTCAATTCTCCAATTGAAAATTTCTAAGCCACCTAGAAAAATGAATTTAGCATGCGGTTTAATAGTGGTTCAAACTGGTCCAAACAGGTTCAATTCGATTCAGATCCAGTTCACCTAAACCAGTTTGGTTTTCATCCTCCATTCATCCTAAAGTCCTTTTTCATTACTTTTGTAACTCTTTAGGTCACTCGAAATCCATAAATTTTCCGATTTTTCCCTCTCTCTATCGGTTATAGTTCATAAATCGGTTTAATCTGGCTTGGATCCGGTTCATTTGAACCGGTCTGGTTTTTCTCTTCCAATTTATTCTAAGGTTCTTTTCCAAGGTTTTATGAATCCTTTGGGTTACCTAAGAGTTATAAATTTCCCAAATTGCCCATTCTCTGATGATCGGGTTTGTGAACCGGTTCGATTTTCTCACTCGATTTGATCGGTTCTTTTCTTGATTTTCCTTAACTCCAAAAAGCGGGTTTACAACTCAAGTTTCCCAAATTTGCATTTTGGTCCTCAACTTTTCAAAAATTACCAATTTGCTCGTACTTTCCAAAAATGGCCATTTGACCTCAAATGTTCAAAAAAAATTGACCAATTGATCCTCCAACATCTTTTCCATGGCCAATTGGCCCTCAATTTTGGAAAATTGCAAAATGGTCCCTCAATTTTATGAAATCAACAAATTTCCCCAAAAATTTTTCTCAATTTTCCCCTTTCAGACTAGCCGAATTTGATTTAATTAAATTGACCATTCAATGGGGATTAATTGCTCTAATTGATGGTATGGATCAGTTCCTACACTTCCATACGATTTAATTGAGCTTTTAATCGCATCATTTAGGTTCAAATTGAGCTCAAATGGAGCTTCTCCAAAAAATTGAGCGTAGAGAGAGAAAGCTTTGAAAGCTTACCGTTAGAGGTGTGGCAGTCTGAGATCTCTAACGGAGAAGGTAGCGCTCTTCCTGAGTTGCCTTCTAGGATCAAGAATTCCTTCAATTGACTCCGAATTGAATGAGAATTTTGTTAGTGAAATTTAGCAGTTTCTCTCTCTAAACTCTGACCTACAATGACTGAGGAGGGTCGAAAGAGGGCAATGGGGATGTTGGGAGGGCTTGGTTTGGCCGGAGGAGGGCTGAATTTGGCTGAATTCCACTCATCTGAAACATGGCAGCTTCGGTCCATCGAAGCTGCTTCACTGTTTGATTCTGCTGACGCTTCTCTGACAGTCCTTGGATCGAACGGAGGTTGCTATCAGATAGCTGACTTCCCTAGAGTCTAAAGAATCCCTCCTCGCCTTTTGAGGTTGAGAAAACTGCCCATGTCGGTGCTATGGTTCGAGCTTCACCAAAAAGTGGAGCAGTTGAGAGAGAATAGAGTTTTCAGGTATGAGGAGGATGAATGGAGAGGAGCTCTTTATATAGGGAGCTCGGGGACTCTCTGCTCGACTGTTTAGCAACTTGGTTGCACTCACATTCATGGCCTGAAAAGCACTGAATGGAGGCGATTCATCTTCGTCGGCGCTGTCCGTTCTTCCATTGAATGAACAATGTCGTCATCTGAAGGAAGAAGAACACTATTCCGAACTGGTCCGATCAGGTTCAATGCTTAAACTGTCCGGTTCAGGCCCGATTCAACTGAGTTTTTCAAAATTAAAAATTTCTAAATTCATTCTCTATCCAATGGTGGCTTTAATTCCTCAATTTGAATATTTTAAGCCACGTAGAAAAATAAATTTAACAATCAGTTCAATGATGGTTCAATCCGGTTCACCTGAACCGGTCTAGTTTTCTCTTTCAATTTGTCCCAAAGTTCTTTTCCATGAATTTTATGACTCTTTAGGTCACTCAGGATTTGTAAATTTCCTATTTTGCCATTTCTCTATCAGTTAAGATTAATGAACCAGTTTAGTTTTCTCTTTGGAAACAATCGATTCTTTTCCCATTTTTCTTATTTATAAAAGAACGGGGTTTACACCCTTGGTTTTAGGTCCACTTGGGCTTAACTCGGGTTTTAGTATTATAACTAGGGCCCAAACATGATTAAATCAATTAGTCTTTTGCCAAAATTGTGAATTGACCATATTGAAGGAAGAGCTTAATGTCTCATATGTCACGCCCCGACCCAGTTTGGTTGGATCCCCGTGAGAAACCCGCCACTCTCTCAGTTTATTAAGGGATTTCCCCTTTTTTAAACCGTGAGGAGTAATGTGTCCTTTATACATGTACCCTTCCTGGAATAGAATTAATCAAAATTGAATAAATTTAAACTTACATACCTGTCTTGCAGGTTTAGCTATCGGAAGGTCTTTTGATAGGTTTTTCCCTTGTTTACCTGAAAAGGGGTAAAGGGAGGGGGTGAGTTCGACAACTCAGTGAATGGACGTTTAAAAAATGAGTTTCTATAAATAGTTTTGAATTGAAATGTGTCAGACTACTTATTTCCTTTAAAATCATGACTTCTTTGAATTCTCAATTATTCAAAACCAATTTCCTCATTATCCACAATCGGTGTGTTTAACAATCAACACACGCCCTTCATCATGAAGGGATCACACATTTACAGGGCAGCCCGTCCAGTGCACCCACTTGTGACATCAAAGCAACTTTACCACCCACCTAGATAGATGCCCGTCCACTTCTACCCTGAGAATGAGTGGATGTACACGACATCCAACCCTCAAACCCGAAAAGCAACTCAGTACCTGTATGACGATAGAGACCTCATCCCGACCCCACCCCAGTCTCATGCACATGAAGCTACGTCGAGCTTCCTTGTAAACCCCGCACATTTGAGTTAAGGAAAACCGGGAAAAGAACCGGTCAAACCGAATAAGAAAACCAAACCAGTTTACATTTGGGAATAAGCAATATGAAAATTTACAACTTTCGGTTGATCCAAAGGATTTATTAAATATTGGAAAAGAAACTTAAGATTGAATTATCCTCTTGAGATCTTATTAGGCTCTTATTTTAGGTTTGAGATCTTATTGGGCTCTTTCTTTGGGCTTGAGATCTTATTGAACTCTTCCTTTGGACTTTCACTTGGGTTTCTTCAATTGCTCCAATTAGTCCATTCAATACTTCTTCAAATATCTTAGCCCTTAATTTGTGAATCACAGCATGCCCAATTTGATTCACATTATATTCATAGCTTCCTTTCATTAATTCGTACCTTGCGGTGCTAACAATGAATTAATTTTTCCAAGTGGTGGAGTCAACTTATGTGGTGTCGAGTAAAATAGGGCATCTGGGTCGGGAGTCGGGCAAAGAAGACGACACGTGTGCGTATGCAGTGCGTGTGTGCCCCGAGCTTCCCTACAAATTGGTTTGGCACTGTAGCGAACCGATTTTTGGTAAATTTTTCAGCCAGTTCAATGATTTTTTGCCTGATTCACCCTATTCCTGGCTGGTTCTTGAAAAAATAAAAATAACTAAAACTTTTATATTCAATTTCCTATGGAATTGATTCAAGAACCAACAAATGTTGTAACCCCTTAAAAATTTGAGGGGTGTTGTGACTCCATCTTACTTGAATCTGGTTCGAACCGATTTCTTCCATGTTTTCTCCCAATCCTTGATTTCGAGTCCCACAATTCTCTTAAGGATTTTTGCTGACCCTTTTTCATCTCCAATTACCGATCGGTTCCTAGTTTAATTATATTTTTCAATTCGGTTCAGTCCAGTCATGAAATTGGGATCTTTTCTTGGTTTTACAGTACCAATGGGTAATAAGGACATAATAAGAGCCAATGAAAGTAAAATAATAGGTCCCCATTTATACCCCTTAGAAACATTGATAGGGGAAATATAATAATATCCAAGAATGGAGGCATCAAGGACAAACACACACTACTCCCAAGGTATAAAGCTCTTATAGTAAGTGCATAGCAAAGGTGCGAGAATCTGGTATTTAAGATTCAAATGAATTTGTACCAAAAGAGTAGAGAATCTTATGAGTATAAGAATGTGTGTAAGAAAGTGTTGAAAGGGGGCATAATCGTAAGAAGAAACTCAACACACTCGAACAAGTGAGAGACCTTGATAAAATGAACCATCTCACGCCTAATGTGAGAAGGGTGAAAAAAGAAACATGGTAGGTAGAAGAAAGTAATGCCTATGAACCAGAAGGCCAAGAGTCGTAATTATTATATGATTAGTTAAGTAAATTAGACATACTATCATTAGTGAGTGCATATTATAACAGTATATGAATTATAGCAACTTTTAGAAAAGAATGATGCCATTAAAAGATGAAGTAGGCTAAAGTGTATTTCAACAAATATATAGCAACACATTTTTAGGATGAATGGAAAATTTCTAAATTAGAGAGAATTGAGCAAAAATGCATAAAGGATCTCGAGGGTCTAAAATGCGGGACCACGTATATTTCAGAAGATAATACCCATATATCTTATACGACCAAGTTATAATAATTTGGTATATGTCAAAAAGGCATAAAGGGGGAGAAGTGTTTAGTGTTGTTATTAAGATTTAAAGGCATACGTCGAATTATGATAAATAATATGGATCATATCACAAATTAATACGAATGAGACATGCCCCCCAAAGCTTATTGGACATAAAAGGGGTGTGATAGCTAAACCACCGAGAAAAGTAGGTGGATTGTGTGCTACAATGCAAGTAAAGTCCCTATACGTACCAATGAGTTAAAGTAGCAAATTATCCAAAATTGAAAAAGAAAAAAAGTATATTTTAGATAAAAAAAATAAGTACTTAAATCTCAAATTTTAAATACTATTATAAAAAATGGATACTATATAGAAAAACACCATCCAAAGGTGAGTTGTGAGGATGATAGTACTCTACTAAATATCAAATTACGAAGAAATAAAAGTAAACACTACACAAAATTAAAATAAATTAGGTAACTAAATGTAATATAATTGTTTGTAAATAAATTTCAAATAAAGTTATATTTTGAAACATTAATTTATGTATTCAATTTTGAACATTTTAAATAATGTGTGCGTATTTATTTTGATTGAGATTAAAATGAGAGTATTTGAAAAGTCACTTCTTCATCCCAAACAATTTGGAAAAAGTATAAAATACAAAAGTGGTACAAGTATCTTCTTAATATCAATAAATTGAAATATGAGATAATATAATTTTTTGAATAAAATACAAAAAAATCTAATAAAAATTATGATATAATTAAATATTTTAAAATATTTAACTTATTTATAAATTTTTATTAACAAGTGATTGAGTTACCAAATTGCTAAAACACCTAAATTTATGGTAATGAGATTGCGTTTTCATGTAATTTCTATACTAAAAGTTAAAACTTTACATTTTCACTCCATTTTTAATTTATTAATGAATCACCTCAAACTTAATAATGTGATCGGACTGATTTTAGTGAACTGCACACGACTCGAGCTCGAATCTAGTAGATTTGTGCCCGAGTGGACTCGAGCTTTCGGTTTACTTAGTTGGCTCCAGACCCGACCCGATATTGAGTCTTCTAAACTCAGACCTATCTAGACTCAAACCTCGAGGACTTGAATCCACTCCTTAAGTCTATTTTATTTTTTATTATATTTTTTTGTAATATATATTTTTTATTAAAAATAAAAAATTATAAATTATTATAATATATAAATTTTCTAATATTTATTTAAAATTTTAATTTTTTAAATATTTATTAGATTTAATTTATCTAATAAATTCAGTGCTATAATTTTTTATTTACTTTAAATTACAAATAATAAGAAAATAAGAAATTACGTGAAGAAAAGACCATTAACAACACCAATAATATTCCCACTAACATATTTATTTTCATCACTCTCTTATTTTTGGATTATTTTTTTTACTTGTAGAATTAAATGTTAATTTTTATTTATATATACAAAATAGATAATGGCACAGTTATATACTGTGGCTCCTATATATTAAAAATCATTAAAGCATGTGACTTTTTTTTTTTTTGTAAAATAACAAGGCAGAAAGCCCAGACCCAACATTCATTAGTTTCGAATGAAGAATGAAGAGTGCCCTGCCCCAAAAAGCACCTCCTCCTATTAAAATGAAAAGCGTGACTTTACTTTAAAAGCCCTAATTATTTTATTAGTAAAGTGCTAAAAAGGATCTTTTAGGATTTTTTAGTATATTTTTAATAAAGCTCAGTATTGATATATAAAATTTTATTTATATAATTTAAATTTAATTTTTTTAATTAAAGATAAATTATATGTTTTAACCATATCAAAATTTTAAATATATAATTATATTTTTGTATCAGACAATATAATTAGTTAATTAGAGATATAATTTAATTTAATATAAATTTTCACACTTTAATTCTTATAAGTATTAATAAATTTATTAGGGTATAATAAATAAAAAATAAAGAATATAGTATGGCTATTCTAGATATTTTTATAAAATTTTGATAAAAAAATATAAAAAATTAAATAATATTTTTATTAAAATTTTTTAATATTTTTCTACTTTTAATTAAACAAAATTATTACGTTAAAATAGTGAAAAAAATTTAAATGAATTGTGAATACACATTCAAATCCCCTTATTTAGATCCAAGGTTTCTAACCAGCGGAACCTTAGGTTCGAGTTTCGGATCCAATAAATGGATCGAGCCAGAGCACGGACCTAAGCAGACCCGAAGCTACTCGGGTCCATTTACATGCCTAAATTCACACTACTATCAAAATAATGACTTAGTAATATTATTAATCCAGTGTATAGAATAATTATTACTCTGAATGTTGGAAAAAATATATTTTATTAATAAATAATTATTAAATAAAAGTTAAAAAAATGCACCTAATAAATATATAGAAATAAATTAATAGTTTATTCTCTAATCTCGGCAATCAGTTGAAATAGCTGAAAGGGCAATTTACGGGAGAGATATGATTGTCTTATGATAATTCGAAGTATAAAGGAGAGTGGATGTGGATATGGATACGGAGCAATCTAACATTCGTCGTGCCGCCCGTCTTTTTTCCCCTCCAAAACCCACCCTCAGCGTATGGGAATGTTATGGGATGCAATAACTTTCATGTACTATATATATATATATATATATATATAGGGGTACTAAAAAATACATTATATTGAAGTTTGGTTAATTTAGTATAGTAAAACTCTTAAATGTGTGTTTTTATTCATATAATTCAAATAAAGTCAATTATTCATTTTTTTCATTTTACTAAAAATAATATAATTTACTTAATGTGTTTGATAAATTTTTTATTTGATAAAATAAAATGGGTTTGCTAAAATATAATTTATACACTTTTTTAATTAAAATTATTATAATACCCTTTATATATTTATTTTATTTTTTTCTTTATTATAATTTCATTATTATATATTTTAAACAAATTTATCTATTAATAATATTTTATATAAATTTATATAATATAATTATATAATAAAATATTATACATAAAAAATATATGTTACATATATATAATTATATGTTATATATAATATATAATATTAATTTTCTTATTATTATATAATTAATATTTATTTATTTTGTTATCTTAACAATAATTAAATTGTATTATATAAATTAATTATGTAATTAAATGAGATATATATAATTTTATCATATAAAATATATTTATATATTTTTATTTTAACATTATATTTTTATTTTATTATAATTTAATTAATAATATAATTTAATTCAATTACATGTAAATAAATAAATATGATATTTGATATTAATTAAAAAGCTAAATTAATTTTTTCAATTTTTCATTAACTTATACCCTCCACTCACTTCAAAAATAAAATAAATTTGGAGAGGTTATCTAATCCATACACACCATTCATTTCTCTTGCTCTCCGACCAAATATTTATAAACAAGTATTAGTTATAATAAATATTTTAATAAATACATAATATTTATTTATTTTATTCACATCAATACAAAGAACACTCATTTATAAGGTGACTATATATATATATATATATATCCCGAATAAGCCGTCGTCTACCCTGCAAACATGCGACATAGAACATCTCATTGACTCAAAGCACGAACAGTATGCACGGCGGACATAGAGAATGACAGGTGACGGAAGTCGTTGAACGGGGTTGGTATGACCCCCGCTCGGGCACAGATTTCAGCAGGCAAAAAAGGAAGGTACAAAGTTTCTGGGAGAAAGACAGTCAGCTCAGCAGTGGGAAAGTAGCGGAAGCCAAAGAAAAGTTCACACGAAGTGGGGCTGTCGGTCAACTTTCTTCTTCTACCATCCTCAGTTATCAGCTACCCATGAATCAATCCGTCAGTCAGTTGGGTTGAAATGCAATGTAAATTTATATATGCTCATTGGTAAGCTCAAGAAATTGTTCAGTGTTAATGTCTTTTTTTTATTGTAATAGAGTTTTGGACCAACCATCTAAAAAAATATAAATAATCTTACACATTCACACAAAAAATAAATAAAATTTGGAGGCCACATTATAAATGTTTGAGAAAGGGAAAAATAAAATTTAAGATATATATGTCAAACTTTCTCCTCCTCCCTTCTTCCCACCAAAACCTCCCTCGACCAAGTCCTCACTCCAAGCAGGGGACCCTTGAAAACTCATCTGGGGGTTCTGTGGTCGAGTCAGGGAAGGAGAGAGGAGTTTATGGAGGAAGTGGAGCAATCCAGGAAGTGGATGGTGCTGGTGGCCACGACCTGGTTGCAGGCCTTCACCGGGACTAACTTCGACTTCTCGTCTTACTCGTCCGAGCTCAAGTCACAGCTCGGCATATCGCAGCTGCAGCTCAACTACCTCTCCGTGGCCTCGGACCTGGGCAAGGCCTTCGGCTGGTGCTCCGGCGTCTTCCTCATGTACTTCCCCCTCTGGGCCGTCATGTTCATGGCCGCCTTCTTCGGCCTCTTCGGCTACGGCCTCCAGTGGCTCCTCATCCAGCGCCTCATCTCCCTCCCTTACTTCCTGGTCAGTCAGTCACCCATCATAACTTTCTTCAATCGGTCGTATACTTATTTAAACAGACACCTCATTGCTCTGTTTTTCCTTTCGAAATCTCCGAGAAACAGGGAACCGCCGGAAAACCAAGTTGAATGTTCTCCGTTCACTTGGCTGTTAAAGATTTGAGTGAACCAAAAATGGACAGCGGGTGGCCAAATCTCGGCCACAAAATAATCCAGACGGAAATATGCTTAACCAGTCCCATCAATCCTTTGCTTCTGTAGAAGGAATTGTAACTTGAGATCGAGCTCCCCTGGGTAGTCACGTCCACCACAATAAGTCAAAATATTTTTTTTCCTACTTTTTTGGGTTGATTTTTTGGTGGGGAGAAGGGCAGACGTAAGGCCTCATAGTCTTAAGTCACATCCATCTGTTTAGTTAGGTGTAAAATATTATTATAAAATATACACTGAACACTCACTAATCCAGACGGTAATCGAGTCGAATCCTAATCACAGTTTTCTCCTTATAGGTGGGAGGAACCAGTGATGGTTAGATCGGTGGGACCAGCCAAGCACATGCAGCCTTTAAGAATTAATAATGGTTAATGGGATGCTGTTGATTTTATTGCAGGTGTTCCTCTTGTGCTTGCTAGCCGGCTGCAGCATCTGCTGGTTCAACACGGTCTGCTTCGTCCTCTGCATCCGCAACTTCCCGTCTAACCGGGCCCTGGCCCTGTCCCTGACTATCAGCTTCAACGGTCTGACCGCCGCCATCTACACCCTGGTGGCGAATGCCATAAACTACGATGATGACACCCTGTACCTTCTACTGAATGCCCTCGTCCCGCTCTTCACGTCTGGGGTGGCCCTGATCCCGGTTCTCCGGCAGCCACAGCCCCCGCCATCCCAGAACCACCCTCACCCCGAGACCACGAGGCGGGACTCACGAATCTTCCTGTGCCTCAACATGATCGCAGTTGTCACCGGCCTCTACATCCTCCTCTTGAACCCCCTGTCAAACTTACTATCCCGAGCCAGGATCCTCCTGGCGGGGGCCATATTTCTCCTGGCATCACCCATGGTCCTCCCGGGGACGGTCTACGCGCGAGAATGGACCTTCCGGTTCATCACCTCGGCCCGACTCGGGCTCAGCCTCAACGGGTCATCGTTCAACCTCGTGGACCCCGACAACCTCCAGCTCCAGAAGGAGCTACTCGGGGGTGAGCCGAGGACCGACCTCGATCATCTTCTTCTCCTTCCTGTAGGTGATGGGGATGTTCAAGGGGCCGGATTTATGTGCAGAGAGACGTGCTGTCCGATCATGGAGAAGGACCTGCTGACGGTGCTAGGAGAGGAGCACCCGGCTGGTGTTCTGGTCCGGCGGTTGGACTTCTGGCTCTATTACCTGGCCTACTTCTGTGGAGGGACGATCGGGCTGGTCTATAGCAACAATCTTGGGCAGATTTCTCAGTCGCTCGGGTTCTCAGGGAAGACCAGCGGCATGGTCACGCTCTACTCTTCCTGCTCGTTTTTCGGCCGACTTCTCTCGGCCGCCCCAGACTACCTTCGCGAGTAAGTGGCTCTGCGAGTAAAGGTGACAAAATACAATAATAGTTCTAAAAATTTGTTAATTAAATATTTAATCATAAAAAACCATTAAATTTAAAAAACCTGGCACGGCAAATTTTCCAATACCTCACTTTTTTTTCGCAGCAAGGTGTACTTTGCGAGGACTGGATGGCTAGCACTCGCGCTTGTACCGACCCCGATGGCCTTCTACCTGCTATCGACATCCAGTAGCCTATCAGCGCTCCGGGCCTGCACGGCCCTGATCGGGCTGAGCTCCGGCTTTGTGTTTTCTGCCGCAGTCTCCATCACCTCTGAGCTCTTCGGTCCCAACAGCGTTGGAGTCAACCACAACATCCTCATCACCAACATACCCCTAGGTTCGGTCCTCTATGGCCTCCTTGCAGCGCTGGTCTACGACTCCAACGCAGGAGAGGACGCCCATGCGACTGTGTGTATGGGGAAGAGCTGCTATTTCATCACCTTCATGGCATGGGCTTGCATATCAACCGTCGGCCTGATCTGCAGCATGTTACTCTTCCTCCGGACGAAGCCCGTCTATGATCGGTTTGAAAGGAACCGCGTGATGGCGGAGTCTCCGTAGGGCTCATCTTAGGTCTTCTGTTTTTTGGTCAATATCTCCAAGAGTATTGTACTAAAACCTGGAGATTTGATGTACACTTATAGGATACATTAAAGCTTAGTCTTCTGCAACATACACATGCTGCTGTCCATCTTATGAATGAATTTCCTTACAAATATGAACAAAGAACCAAAACTATTCGGCAATTGAACCTATGCAGTTTTAGTTGAGCAGAAAGATAATGCAACTTTGGCTACCAGCAAGTTTGAAACACAGTATACATAAGCACTTTAATAGTTGGAAGTTTACAAGAGTTGCATCACCAGAGAACATTGTGCCCAAAACACAGACACTTGAAGTAAACAAAGCACGCGCAAAAGTTATGTGCACCGTGTGAAGGATGTGTGGCCAACAAAACCACCCAACATTGCCCTCTTCACATTGGTTGCAAATAGCATAGGGTTGTCCCTCAGCACTGCAGCTGCATCGTGATTCAGTGGATCCTCATAGTTAGGCTCCTAAGAGAACACGCAAAAGGACAAAGGGGGTTATTTGAGCAGTTCCTAGCTGCATCATACAAAGCCATGCAAGACTACTTTGATTTGGTCAATACCGTGAAAAGATGGTAAAGCCCGTATACTACAGTGTTTATGTTCAGCACAGGCTTCCAGTCCTCTCGTAGTATGTTCAGGCAGACATTTCCTTCCAAATCAATGTTGGGGTGATAGATCTACGGGAGGTACACCAATGTAATTTATGTATCACATAACAGCAATGGAGCTTCTACGTACAAAAATCGAGAGCTGGCATAACCCTTCAACCGGACATAGTAGTGTATTTACCTTGGTCTTGCACTTGACTTTTGGAGCCTCATGAGGATAGTGTGGTGATACTTGGAAGGAGAACAAGAATTTCCCTCCTCTTTTTAAGAAAAATCAATAACATTTTCTCAATTGGCAACCAGAAAAACTGAAATTTGATTTATCTCCAGAAGGCAGGAAAAGACAAAAAAATGAGAATCTTACGCATAGTATCCTTCATCAGGCCGAATTAAAACCTCAAAGTTCATCAGATCATCCTTGCCATCCGGGAATGTGATGGAGCATGATTTGGGTAGATTCAGCTCACTTATGTCTACAGTGATGGAGAAATAACAGTGAGATACTTCTATAGTAGTTTCTCAAAACGAATTACAGCATAAAAATTCAGTATCATATCGTATATATAATTTATGCATATGCAGAAGTTTGCAGCTAATATCATGTAAGATTCAAGTCACGGCTCCATGGATAAAAAGTTGATATGGGGTAAACTCAGTTCTAAGAATAATAAATAAAAGTTTTAAAATAATATCCATATGCCCAATAATCAGCAAAGAGGAACCAGGCTCACTCAAGGCCCACAATCTCTTTATATTATTGTTTTGGAGCCTGAGCAATAAGCAGAGGATGCATCCACCGACAGAGAATACTTATCTCCCTCATCTTTCTCACTCACTGAGAATTAGTTGGGTTGTACAATATGAGCAGCACCGTGAGCCCTAACAAGGAAAGTGTAGATTCACAGGGAAACCCCATTCACTACATTTCATTAAAGATACTGTGCCTCTACTCGACCAAGGCACACCTTGGCCTTTGGCTGTGTCTCGATCACATATGCACCAAGATGTGTCTTTGAAAACACTGAATTAATACAGAAAGTATGATCCAGGGGAAAAGCACTTAACGAAATGACTCTTAGAGAAATAGGCCAACTGTAATAGTCAACACAAAGTAATTTATGGCCTGTACGATTCTCATATGGTATTTTGCTTCCATATTATATTCCTCAAGCCCATTCCAATAAAAAACATTAATTGAACATGAGAAATTGGGATTAAATGTGAATTGGATGTTAGTAAATCAAGTTGCAAAATTGGACAAAATATTTTACTAAAACTGGTTAATACAATTTAAAATATTTAAAAAATACTAGAACATGTGGATCTAGAAAGAAGAAAAGAAAAAGATGAGGTAGAAAATTAAAAAATCTCATGACTCTAATAGGCTGTTAAAACATGGTCAAGTTCTGACATGCAAACAGCCTCAATCTCATGTATATGGCCGTTCCACTCTTTTTTGCAATCATTAGGAAGATCCCTCCTCTCAGCTTCAATTATCCATCATATCTAGTCTCCAATGATGAAGCATGCCCTTACATGTTTCATGCAGAATATAATGTTATACTGCATATGGGCAGAATAGAAATCTCAAACTCAGATTTGTCTTTAATAGCTTTATAGAGACTTAATTTGACGTCTTATCATTCTAAAATAATAACCGATCATAAAATAGAAAGGCACGGAATAACTTCACTCCACCACCACTTAACTGTTGGTTAGAAATTCTAGCCAAAAGCAAATATATCTAAGAAAAGGGGTAAAAATAAATACTAATTAGACATAGGGATGATAAGTCATTTTCTTTAACAGATACCTTTGTGAAGACGCAGTTCTGCAGCAGTTTGCTTCTTCGTGTTAGAGACATTTTCTCTCTGCTTTTCTTTCACTTTGAACAGCTTAATCATTTTTCTACAATATAAAACAAATCAAACTGAATCATGTGTTGTGGTCCTTCAAATGAACAGAGATCAGAACCCCAAAAAAAACAGAACTTGAGAAATAACCATGTACAATATAGCTTTATAATTGTGTATAGAAAGATCATGTTGAAAATTTGGGCATCTGCAACTGAACATTTAGAAACCACAGGAATTCACATGTTTTCACACTCAAGGAAGAGAATTTATTGGGGAAAATTGTGGGGTAGTCAACAAAATCTAAATCACCCTTCACCACCATCTAAACCAACAGTTGTTTGCTCATGTTTAGGAAATGGCACAATGAGGAAGGATCAACATTTTAATAAAATGTTTATTATTCCTGAAAACTTACTCTCACATACGAAATGACAGAATCCTACTATTGGCTAGCATCTTAAAACTCCACTGCTTAAATGGAGAATCAGAACACACTATTCCTTGAGTTCCGATTTCAAGCATTATCAACTGGGTCATAATTGATCAATGAGGGGCTCGTGCACTTCAACCAGTTAAATGGATGTGCCCTCCATTGGGTAAACACAACATCCACTTAAGAATGATTTGCCCATGTCAAAAACATGTCTTGATTTTGGCCAAAAGAAAAACATGTCTTGATTTTCCCTACCAACATTGATCCTAATCGGCATCATAAAAGAGCACGTATATGCACGTTCTCCCCATACAATGGAAGAACTTTCACCTTTATACCAAGTAAACAAAATTCCAGATGCATGATATCCACCATATTTTAATAGCAAAAGCCCCATGGAAAACATGACACACCTGAACTCGTGCAATATGCCAAGAAAATGATGCACCAACATATAATATTTACATAAAAAATTAGCACATATCTTAATTCAACGAGATTTTTTTTCGGTTGAAATGCAGAATTCAAGCAAACCAACCAGGAAAACCCATAAAAGTACAAGTGAAGTTCACATTGTAGAACGCAAAGAAGTTCGGCGACAATAACTAATCACCAGCCTCCTAAGTTTCTTAATTGGCCGCATCACTTAATCCACCAGACAGTACTGAGGTCCCAGCAAGATGATCGAGGACATCAAAATGGATTGTTAACCCTAGACACCGAAATAACAAGCCAATAACACCCGATCGACCGCAGGAGGAGTGGAGACATGCGAAGAGAGATGCAGATGAGGGCTTACCAATGCAAAAAAAAAAAGGATCAGCGAGGATGAAGATGAGAAAAGATGACAATCAGCTGCTCAGGAGAGAAATTAGAGGAAGGAGACCTCAATTATATGAAGACAGAAATCAAGCAACTCAATGATGGGACATTTTATTTCAAGTCCAGTCTAACTAATAATTTTGTACTGCTGCTACTATTTGCCATCAAACACAGGGGGTGTCAAGTATATCTCAAACCTATTACATGGACCACGGTAGAGTGCATAAGGCCAAGTTTGATAGCACATGGCATGGTATGGGAGAATTGGAATAAAATTTATAATGTGAATATACTTAAATATATTATAAAAGTTGAGAATGTTATTAAATTTTAATAAATAATTTTTTAAGTTGTTATGCTCATTAATTTTACTTCCCCTTAAACTCCTCCCATTCCATCGTCATTTTAAGGAATTAAGATATTATGTCCAATTCACTTCACCTAATTATGTGGATTAGTAGTTTTAGAAATTTGACATATCATTTAGTAATCATATTCACCAAATTATGTGCACTTGTAGTTGTAGAAATTTGACAATTTTTTTAGAATCATATCCATGTTATTGTTTCATATCGGCGTGTTTCATGGCAATAAAAAGATTAGGTAAGAATGGAGAAACTCAAATTTAAGAACAATATGAACTTGGTAATATATGCTGTAAACACACATTTTCTACTCTTAAAAGATGTTTTGTCATCTTTTGTCTGTGCCCTCGTGCTAAAAATCCCTTGGGTTTGATCCATAATTTCAGCAATGATATTATCCATTTTATGTGTTGAGAGAGCTAATTTTATTTTGGTAATTGACCTTAGGTAATGGCTTTCTAACAAACTCTATTACCATGATATTTAAATTTGGGTTCGCCCGTATTGATCATCATTGTGGGTGTTCTAACCTCTCTGTCATGACTATGTGTAAGACAATCATGAATCTCACAAACCCACTTGTCCCACCACCCTCACTAACTACCATAAACCTTACTAAGTCCAAGCCCAACATTGTGTTGCCTAAGTTGCTTAATGAAAACTAAATATTAAAAAAAAATAATAAATTCAAACCCCTCACCTTACAAGGCCATGTCCACAACCTTGGTGATCTAAGCCTAACACTCATCTTATTAATATGTCAAACCTAATTCTTTAAATTCAAACTTATTATATACGGTTTAATTTTTTTGAATCTGTAATCCATTCACCACATTATTTTAATTTTACAATGATAAATAATTTTATTATTATAATAACGATAAAACTTAAAACTTATAATAAAAACCTATAAGAATACATTTTTCAAATTAGCCATTTTAAAACATGAAAAATAATTTTAATAAATAATAAGTAAGTATTGAATAGAAGTTATACCTTTATTAAACCCATTAAGCTCTTATAAAAATATAGTTGTATATCTTCTCTACTTTAATATACTAAAATAGATATTGGAGTGAGTGAGCTATACCCATACTCTTAAATATCTTCCTATAAACCTTTTAGTTAAAAAATAATTTTGGATTTTGAAACTCTAATATTTTGAATATATCAACATGTTTATTAGACAATCAATCATAACATTAATTCCATTATAAGGATTACATAGTCGCAAAATAGAGTTACCCCGTTCGACTTGTGTTTCGAAACGACTTTACTAACCACCATACTATGAGTACGCATGTGAAACCCGTTCTCTCATACCAAGGAAACCGAGAAGAGAACCGGTAAGTTTTATGAGAAAATCCAACCATTAAATGAATAAAAAATAGTAAATAAGGGTTAAAATGGAAAATTTAAAAATCCAAAGCAACCAAGAAGTAATAAAAATTATGTGAAAGAACAATTAAGTGAATTGGATGAGAAAATCGAACTAGTTCAAGGTGAACCAGATTGAACCGGGTTGAACCATGGATTGACCAATTCCTTAATTCATTTTTCTAGTTGGCTTAGAAATGTCAATTTGGAAAATTAAGGTCACCATTAGATAGAAAATGAATTTAGATTAATTTAAAATTTTTTAATTTTTAGACAATCGGTTGAATCAGGCCTAAATTGGTCGATTATTGTTACCGAACCCAGTTAGACTATACCGGTCAACGGTCCGATTGGTCAATGAACAGTGTCATCGTCTTCCTTAGGATGACAACACTGTTCATTGAAGGATTTAAATTTCTTTTTTTGGTGAGGGAATATTCCCTCTGATTATAACATTTTTTGATGGATAAACTCGACCAATATGGAAACTGGTAGAGCAGAGGGTCCCGAGCTCTCTATATAAAGAGCTCCCCTTTATTAATCCTTCACACATCTCAAACCATGAAGAAGGAGAAGTGCTTCATTTTTCAGTGAAGCTCAAACTAGAACTCCAACTTGGACACTTCTCTCAACCTTAGAAGGCGAATTTGGGTCCTACATATTCCAGAGGAAGTCAGCTATCTGACGGCAACCTCCATTCGCCGAGGATCGCTGGAGAAACATCGGCGAGCCCAAACAGTGAAGCAACTCTGTTGGTCCCAAAGCTACCTTGTTTTGCCTGATTGGAATTCGGCTAATTCGGACTTCTATGACCAAACCAAACCTTCCTTTAGCCCTCATAGTTGTCACATGACCTTCCCAGAAGGAAAAGGAAAGCCAATTCGGCTCTTTTTCGTTAGAGTAGTTCGGTTCTAGAGAGAGAAAATGTCGAATTTCACTAACCAAATTTCCATTAATCCTGAAATCAATTGTAACAATTCTTGATACTAGAAAAACCATGAGAATGAAGCTACCTTCAAAATTAAAAGCTCAGACCGCCGCACCTCCAACGGTAAGTTCTCGGAGCTCTCTCTACACTTAGTTTTCCGATAAAGCTTCGTTTGATCTCATTTCGGACCCAAAAATATTATTCAAAGCATGGTTTGATCGTAGGGAGACAGGAAAATTGATTAATACCATGATAGGGCACAATTAACACGAATTGAATGATTAATTTGATGTGACCAGATTCAAATATTTCTCTCTAGAAATATTTTCCAACGAAACTTCGTTTGAACTCAATTCTAGGCCAAATTGGATAATTCAAAACTTGGAATGATCGTAGAGAGGTAGGGGAGATTATTAGCAACATGATAGGAGGCAATTAACTAAGTTTAATAGGTTAATTTGATGAATTGAGGTTCGGGGCAAAAGTGCAATTTTGAAGAAATTGGGTTAATTGGGATTTTTTTAGAATTTTTGGGATTTTTGAGATTTTTGTGAAATTAGCATAAATTGATGGTCAATTTGTGAATAAAATTAGTTTGAAAACTTAATTGAAATTAAAAATAATTTTTTAGAATTTACTTACAATTAAAAATAACTATAATGCTTTATTTGTAATTTTGAATAATTTTATTTTAAATAAAATTAGGTGGGGATGAAATTACAAATAAAGAAAATTTAGAAAAATTATGGAAAATAATTGAGTATTTATTTGTCAATAAAATAAATTTAGGGACTTTTATCTAAATTAAAGAAAACATAGGAGTTTAAGTGAAAATTTTGGATAATTGATGGATTTGTTATTCATAATAATGGTAGGTGTGAAAATAAGGCTTTTACATACAAGCGTGAAATCATCTAGAAACATCGAAAATCTATTTGGGACAAACAAGGTACGAGTTTCGAGTGAGTGACATTTTTGGCATCGAGTCCGATTGAACCGATGATAAGTTACTACTCGTAAGTTCAAAAGCATACTTGCTTAGAAAACCTATTTTTCCAGAAATATAATACACTGGCTGTGTGAAACCGCTCAAACCATTTTGGGATATATTTTTGAAAAAAACCATTAAGCATGTTTATAGGACTACCCTTGAAAAATGTATGGATAAACATCAAGGTGATGATCTAATCTCGATCGTCGATGCAGGATATGTGTGAGGCCCATGGTTGACAAATGGTTGATTAGATCTAGTTTTGTGAAATTGGGCATAATGTCACGGTTTTGAAAAGTGAAGTGGGCCCTAGGACGCATTTTTTAAAACCCGTTCAAATGGGCCAAAAGCCAATAGAAAATTAGTCAAATCCCGTAAATAAATTCTAATTTAAGAGCCTGATAAAATTATTATAATTTGATAATGTTTGCTTAAGTTGCTGAGATGAAGTTGGGTTGAAAGTTTGTTGGGCCAGCAACGCAAAGAGAAAGTCTTTAATCAAAAGATATTTGTGTGTGATTGCAGTCGTGCAGAACAAAGGAGACGTCCGGTACGGGGTAGTATTAGTTCTAAGAGCTGCTAGATAATAATATATGCATAAGGGAAGTTATGTTGTTCAAGTAGGTTGTAAAGCTCTGAGAGTTTCATGCTCATTAAGATCGAGGAAGAAGGGGAAGATGTCTTGTCCCTCAATAGTAGACAGAAGTAACAATGATATATGGGGGGTTGGGCAATGGTGCTCACACAAACGATGTGGTGGAGGTTGTGGCATCTCACCAGGGTATACGATAAATGTGCTCTAGGCCAATGGTGGAACAGATCGAGGTCGTAGTTTTTGAGGGTATGTTCTTTGAATGTCTGATTCTTTTATTAAGAAAGTGTGTTTGTGTAATACAAACCCGTGATAGGTCTACCATAAATAAATTATGAAAATTTGTCCAACTAGAAAGGAATATATTTTGAGCTTGTGGATACAAACAGGAAACTTAAAAGAGAATCCTTTTCTAATAGATAAGACAAGTCATAACTTGTTTTATCGGGTTATATAAAGCCCTTTTGCTTAAAGAAAAGGAAAATTTCTATTTTGAGTACATGCTAAATGTGGAAAAAAAAAGTCACAATATCATTAAAAGCTTACTCACTAAGTTATAAACTCATTCACTCCTTTACCTCTTTCAGGTTATAATTACATTGAGAAGGATGTTAGAGGATAAACTACCAAACTTGTATGAAAAATCTTCTTTATAATGTTTATGTACTGCATGATTTATTCCGGCAAATTTTTTAAAATATATCTAATACACTGTTTTATTCGTTGTCTTGAGCCTTTCTTTTGTCAATACTATAATAATGTAGATGATCTCTATTATAGTGTTGGGAGGAATGGCATTTTGTTCACAGGATTCCATCCAAATCAAGTTGGGGTATAACAGGTTTGATCCAAATTCGACTAGTTCATAGTTGATTCGACATAATTTCAAATTTATTTATTTTCTAAAATTATTTATTTTAAATTGGGTTCAAATTTACCATTTTTCCCTTTTTTGGTACTATTAATAAAATTATTCCCCATTTGGTTCGATCTGATTTCTCCATTTGATTTCAATTTTTTGACCTGGCTTCAACTCGGATGTTTCTCAATCCTTCATTTCTCTTCAAGTGGGTCTTTTTCAAATTTGGTATGACTTAGTTTGATTTGTTTCTAAATTACTGATTTGAATTAATTTCTAATATAATTCGATTTTCAATCTCAGTTTGAGTCCAAATTCCCGAGTTTTATTACGATTTCCGATCAAATTTGGTTTAGTTCACTTTTTGAAAGGTGTGGCGTTACAAATGCTACTCCCCTTTTAGTAGTTTATTCCCAAAAATTTTTATCTTATATTCAAGAGTGATTTCTCCTTTCTTAGTCCATCCAGGATTCCATGTTGTTCCTTGTACCCGGTCTCCATGCTACATTATTTTTTCATAGACATTAGTGCCTTTTCTTTAGTTTGATCAACTTCCATATTAGTCCCACCCCATAGGCTTGAATTTCCCCCACACTGGAGTGGAGGCTTATCTCACATATGTCTAGGAATAGTTTGTGAGCTATGGGTCCAATTTCCAATCTCATAAGTGTGACCTTAAGTACCTTGGCTTCCATTTTTCTCTATAATTAGATCACAATACGTCGTAGTGTGGTAATACTTTCAAGAACACTTAATCATTGACCTTGAATTATATACCTCAGCATGTTATCCACTTAACCTTTCAACCTCTCATGTCAATTCTTGATAGTCATTATTTATGTGGCAACCTAGACGAACTTTATTCCCACGAGTTTTTGTCATCTGACTTCATCTTTAGTGCTTTTCAATGTTTGTCGCTGTTGATATAGGGTTTTCACCTCCTCATATTCACATTCCTGTTAATTCTCTCCAAGGAATTTGTAACAAGTGTGTAGGCATAGTTCCATAAGGTACATATAGGCCTTTTCACACTTCAAGATATGTTTGGAATGTTTCATCAAGCTCCCATGCTGAGCCTAGATTCATTTTTCAAAATTGTCATTATTTACACATCTTTCACTTAGTATAAATGTCATGACTTCCCACTTTTGGGATAGGTTCCTCGAGCCTTTTTGGCTCTAAATTTTATATGGGTCGTAATGCATACCTGGTTTAACATACTCTGTATATCCTAATTCCACCTTCTTTTCTAGGTTGAGTATGTTTAAGAGGCCTCATAGTTAACTTAAATCACCCACTAAAGTTTTCTCACACCCTTTATCACATCAGACATCAAATAGGGTCATGAAATTCTACTATAACGATTATTCTTTCCCATACCCTCTCTAACGCGTCCGACACTCGCCGATCAAGCTGTGACATTTTCCTTGATGCACAACTACTCCTTGTCGGTGTCTAAAGCATGAATATACTCGCTCATTCTAGTATTGGTAGGTGTGTCGTCCCTACAAATGCTAGCTCTTGTGCTTAGTTTTCCGACCTAATGCGTTTGTAGCCACTTGGTCTTTGTCGAGTGTTATTCGATTATCAAATTAGTTTCTTTAATATGTTTTACTCTTGATTCATGCTTCTCTTAGAACTCCATAAAGTTAACACACATTTCGTGGCATGGGTAATTGGGCCATCTTTTTAGAAATATATCCACATTGATTCTCATTATCGCCCTTGTAGTGACTTAGATGTGGACATACATTTCTCATTCTCAGTATCGGTATATTCTCTTAACTAGGGATACCCTACGTTTCTTTCAACTTGTCTCTTGAACCTTAATCCTTGAAATTCCTTGAATTTTGTTTGGGTGTTGATCTAGTGGGAATATTAGTCATTCGATTTTCATGCTAAGAATGTCACCACTTTGGCTTAATGTTTGACTTTTGGTGTCATATTTCTAGGTCGTCTATTATTAGGACGATATCTACTCGAGCATTTGTACATCTTTATGCATTAGGGATTGTGAATTTTCTTTATCTCTAAAATTAATTCTAGCACTTCTTTCAGTAGTAAAGCTTTTCTTTGAGTTTCCATGGCAGAACAACAACGTCCAAAGAGAGTTATCCTTTGGAAACTTGCAAGAAGACAGGAGTATCTCTCACCTTTGACGCCATTGCCAGGACAAGCAATGAGATTACATATTCTCCACTTTGCCCAGACGTCATTCCTCCTATTATTATTATTATTATGCCCTTGCCTTGTTTCTTATGCTATCATAAGTAGAAACTTGCCATTATTTCCTTCCCATCCTGTTAGTATTGGCCCCCGGAAGCAGTCTGCAGAAGGATAGCAGGGAGAAGAGAAAATGTCAAGCTTCAGGGTGTGCTTCTGCTTTTGGAGGAGATTCAGGATCAGGGAGCCAGAGCCCCCTCATGACATCAGGAACCTGTTCTTGCAGTACTCGGAGAATGGCGCCATGGACATTGATCATCTCCACCAGTTCCTGATAGAAATCCAAGGCGAGAAGGATGCGACCAGGGAGACTGCCGAGGAAATCTTCCACAGCGTTAAGCATCTCAGCATATTCAAGAAGGGCAGCCTCCATCTCCACGCCTTCTTCCGGTATCTCATGGGCGAATACAATTCCCCCTTGCCTCAACTCCCTGTAATATTCCATGCTCTTCCCTGAAGCCATCTCCATCCCCATCTCCTTCTCCTTCTGCTGCCTCTTTGATCCTTGAATTTTTGTTGGCAATAGGGCAATGTTGCAACCTTTTGATCCTTTCTTCCCTTGATTTATCCAGGTGCACCATGAGATGAATGCTCCCCTGGCTCATTACTATCTATACACAGGACACAACTCTTATTTGACCGGGAATCAGCTCACAAGTGACTGCAGCAGCAAGCCCATCAAGAAGGCTCTCCTCAAAGGCATGAGAGTCATCGAGCTAGATCTGTGGCCGAATGCCACAGGTGACAAAGTGGAGGTTCGTCATGGAGGGTATGGAAATTTAGCATTTCCTGGCAATTTTCAGCACTTGCAGATCCTTCTTTTTGCTGCTCTTCTTTTTCTATATTATGAATGGGTGAATCTCATTCACATTTTCTTGTTATGCATGGAGGGCATTAACTGCTCCAGTGGATCTCCAGAACTGTCTTAACATCACCAGGGATCATGCTTTTAGCGCATCAGATTATCCTGTTGTCATAACCTTTGAAGACCATCTAACTTCACCACTGCAGGCTAAAGTTGCAAAGGCATTACCACTGATCACTCTTAGATTCCATGCTTTACTGAAAGATTAGAGTCGACATATAACTTTGCTTTTTCTTGCTCACAATTCAGATGGTTTCCAAAACTTTTGGAGAGAAGCTGTACCTTCCTGAATCTGAGTCCTTGCCGGAATTCCCATCACCTGAATCACTTGTGGGAAAGATAATGATTTCAACTAAGCCTCCAAAAGAGTACCTTGAAAAACAGGACAGTACGTCAGAAAATGCTAGAGTAAGGCAGGACAGCCCGTGAGCCATGCATAATGAACTTGGCTTTTGTTCTCTCTTTCTTTTGGATTCGAGCATTATTACAACAAGGCTCTTCTATTTGGCTTACCACTGTGGCCTTTTGCAGCAGGAAGAAGCAGATGAAGGAGAAGAGGAACCTGAGGAAGATGGAGCAAATGCTCCTGAATATAAGAAAATGATTGCCATTCATGCGGGCAAGCCAAAAGGAGGAGTCGAGAACTGGTTGAGAATCGATCTTAGCAAGGTCAGACGCCTTAGCTTGAGCGAGCAGGAACTCGAAGCCATAGCAAGATCTCATGGGCGTGAAATAGTCAGGTTTTCACACCAGATCTCGTACCAAGCTCCAAGGCACTCCGTGGTTGACACGCTGGTTTCCCATTTTCCAGGTTCACGCAGAGGAATATGCTGCGCATCTACCCAAAAGGTACCCGCTTCGATTCATCCAACTACAATCCCCTGCTTGGATGGATGCATGGAGCTCAGATGGTCGCGTTCAACATGCAGGTCTATGATTTTTTTTCATCTATATAAACTATCTCTTGTATCTGCTGAAGTCAATCACCTGAAACTTCATTACGTCCCTCAAGGGCTATGACAAGCACCTGTGGATTATGCAAGGGATGTTCAGAGCCAATGGTGGATGCGGATATGTGAAGAAGCCTGATCTCTTATTGAATGAGAAGGAGATTTTCAATCCTGCAGAGCCCCTTCCTGTGAAGCTGACCCTCAAGGTTTGTTTCAACATGTGCACAGCTCCTCCATACTATCTGAATGCAGAGTGATGAAGCATGCTGACAAGTCGGCCGTGTTGTAGGTTACATTGTACTTGGGAGAAGGTTGGCATTTGGATTTCAGGAAGACCCATTTCGATCTCTATTCGCCACCGGATTTCTTTACCATGGTAAGAGGCCTCCTCTACAAGTTCATGGTCACAACAGATGGAGACTGAGGCAAGCTTTTGGCCATCTTGAACAGGTTGGGATTGCCGGAGTCCCAGCTGATACACAAATGAAGAAAACCAAGGCCATCGAAGATGAGTGGGTTCCCATATGGAACCAGGAGTTCCGGTTCCCCCTTAGGGTTCCGGAGCTGGCAATTCTCAGGATCTTGGTGCTGGAGTACGACACATCCGGAAATCATGACTTTGGGGGCCAAACATGCTTGCCAGTGTCTGAGCTGAGAGAAGGGATCCGAGCAGTTCCGCTGTACAGCCGAAGAAGTGAAAAGTACAACTCGGTCAAGCTGCTTATGCGCTTCCAATTCCTTCCTACCTAATTCTAATGTCTAATACTGCCTGCCTTAGCAACTTTGATTGGAGAAAAGGATTAGACGCAGCAATGTTCTCAACCATGCTGCCTTAGTCATGTGGGTCATGCTGATTTCAGGAAGAGTCAAGTAATGATAAAAGAATGGCATGTTTATGTAACAACCCTGCATGCCACAAGCTGAAAATGGGTAGAGATCATTGCTGGGGAGCATCATAACTTTGCTTTTTGTTTTTTTCTAGCAAATTTTGAAGTGTCTGGGCACAGTCTACTGAGATGAATCCATCACCAAAAGATAGCAACTGTTTTAGTGGGCATAGCCTAACTGATCCAACATAGGCGCATCCAGTAAAAATATCTTCTCTAAAACTTACAGGGGATGCATCTTTATCTGTAGTTAGGCAGACTTGGTAAAATGAGGGGACAGCAGCTTCCCTATCTCCAGGAACCCCACTTTGTCTTTCCCATCAAATATGCTCTTCAGCTTCTCATCACAGAATATTTCCCTCTTATTTGTTGGATTCTGTTTTAAAACAAACCACATTACCAAAGAGATTGATTGCAAGCAGATTTCAGTAAAGTAGTTTCATACACTTTTACCTTTTACACAATGGTTGCAGCTTACCAGAATGTAATGCCAGAAACACTAATTGAATTCTCCAGCAATATCATTTTGAAAACATTACAGAAAAAAACTTGTTACCTTCCTTAGAGATGGAATTAGCAATACTGACTATGCAGTTGAATAAAGGCCAAAAGAAAATGTGGATTACAGGAAAATGATGAAGCTGATGGAGGCAGTAAAAGGAAAGAAACAACAAATTGGTTGCTTGGTTCATTTGAAGGTTCATCCACATGCATCATTCATTAGGTATTTTCTATCTACCCAATATCGAGCAATGAAATTACTACACATAAGCTTCAGAGCTTGAAATATTGTCAGTCAAGGTCAACACTGAGGCACCATAAGTGTGATGCATACCAGAATGAAATGAATGGATAACAACTGAGGCTAAGTTACTCCATCCTACAGGATTCCCTGAGTCCATTTTTTGAAATACTAAATACCATTCCACAACTAGTAGTAAACCCCAACCATCATGTATGTACATGGTAAATAGGAAGGATCCATGACAAATCGAAACGGAGAGGAAAGGAAGAAGATAATAAGTGGAGAAGAAAGGGCACCTGCAGATCGTGGAGCTTAATGTAAGACCAGATTTTCTTGACTGCATCAGTGCGAGACGCCTCGGAGGAGTTGAGGAACTTCGCTAGGGCTGGAGACACTGGAGTCACCTTCAGTATGCCGGAAGGCCTTTCAGGAGCTCTCCTCGGCGACGACGACTCAGGAGACTTCGTTCTTGCCTTGGGCTTCTCCCCAGCACTAGTGGCAGCTCCTGCAGCAGCTTTGGAGACTTTCGAGGGATTTGAAGAGGAGGCGGTGGATGCGGAGGATCGCGCCGGGGACAGAAGGGCCCTGCAGCCCCTTAGAACCCTCATCGCCGCAGACGAACTTGACATCGGTAGGGCTTTCCCTGTAGAGCGGGAGGAACTGCGGAGAAAAGAGAGAGAGAGAGAGAGCGAGGTCGGCCCGACCCTGACTTCAGGTCTCATGTTATCTCTCAACGTGGACTAGCCCAACTGACACGTGGCATTAGTAAAAAAATTTTCCACCGATTTAATAAATTGTCTTTTTTAACTAATTTTTATTGTTTATTAGTTAATTCTTGTCCTAATTTATTTTTTTTAATTTTTTTATTCAATTTGATATAATTTGTATATAATAAATATCATTTTTTAATTTATATCTCTTTCTAAAAATTAAAATTTTACCGCTAAAAGCCATTTCAATAGGTTTTGACGATATATTAGTCGATATTCGGATAACTCCATATATAATTGATTATTTACCCAATTTATTTTTCTAAAAATTTCTTTTCTATTTACACATAAATTGAGTTCAAGAAATTCTATTTTTCCATCTATCTAACCACTTCTAAAAAATTGGGGTTTTCATGTAAAGTCGATTTGATATTAATTCGAATCGATTTTCACTTGTACATTTTATTTAATAAGAGATCTACAAATTATATCAAAAAATCTGCATATTACACTAATAGATCTATAAATTATGCTATATCGAATTCAAAAACAACCTCGGACAAAAAACTCGAGTGTACTCGAATTAAAAAGAATAAATGAATAAAAATGTGCATATCAAAATATATGTATGTTAAAATACATATCCCTAATATTTGTACACTTAAATGTATTATAAATTTAGGACATTTTAATAGTTGTAACACAATTATGAAGCAATATATATTTAGTATATTTTCTATATTTTTTATAGTATTAGAGATATATTATTTTACAACATCTCAATTATATGCTACCAAAAGGTCAATTTAAGACTAATATCAAATCCAAAAGGTTCAATCAAAGTTTCTACTGTCATCCAACCCTTACTTCAGAAATTGTCTCCAACTACTCCAACGATCATCTTATAAGTCCCTACCCCAAATATGAGTTCACCGGTTATCAATCTTCCAAGCAATATCCCGACTTTACCAATCAAATTAGACGGGACCAACTATTTGTTATAGTGTAACAACATGACGTCGTTGTTGGTGACATCAACTATTAGGGTATGCTGATAACACAATTCTAGCACCCTCAACAAGTCTTTCTAGTCAGAAAGAAGACGATTCAACTACTATTATCAATCCTGCTTATACTTTTTGGAAAATCTATTATCGTCTTTGTTTATCCACAATTTTGGGAGCTCTCACTACTCAAGTTAATCTCCAAGTTATCGGCATTCAAAATTTAGCCGACATTTGGGCAAAATTGGAAACTCTCTACTCCAACCAAGTTTGTGCCCAAACCAACCTGCTTGATGATCAATGGTGGAATTTGTATAAAGGCGATCGCACCATGACCGTTTATCTCACCGTGATTGCAAGTTTGGTTACTAGTTTCGCTCAAATTGGACGTCCTAAAATCGAAGCTCAAATCAAGGATCACATTCTTGCTGGACTAGATGATGAATGGGAGGCACTTTGTCTTGCCCTCACACCGACTCTCACACACCTCAGTCTCGACGAGCTTAAATCTATGCTATTGAGTGCAGAAGCAAAGAAAGATTACAAGAAAATTCGAGGACTTATTTCAGGATCAGTATTTGGACTCTTAGGTGTTAATACTCATCAATTTGCCAATGCTGCCTTTTCGCGCACACACCGATGAGATCAAGCTCCTATGTTCTCATCTAACCGTCGACCACACTACTCATCGGGCACTCCCACACAACTCAGACGTAGTAATCACCACAATGGGAAAAGAGGTTGCACATTTATCCAAAATCACAATTCATGGGGTTCTTTTGGCTCTCGTGGACTTCAACAACGGAAAGAGTTTATCCTACCTCATTAGAATAGGCATATTCCGTCATCAACTGGATCTAATTCTCCTCTACCCCATGCACGCAATTCTCAGACCCAGAATTGTACACCTATCTGCCAAGTTTGTCACAAACCCGGACACGTAGCTACAGATTGTCCACAATTCCTGACCAATTATCAGAATTCTAATGTTAATGTTGTACAGAACACAAATGTCAGCGCACACACCCTTGATTGGTATATTGATTCAGGTGCCTCCAATCATGTAACCAATGATATCTCACATTTGTCATTATAAGAGTACATAACTCACCAAATCAACTGCTCATAGGCGACGGTTTAGGTTTAAAAATTTTCTCTATCAGTTCTACTAAAATTTTCACTTATACTAAACAATTCTCTCTAAATAAAGTATTTTATGTTCCTAGTATAGCCATGAACTTACTCTCAATCTCTCAATTTACTCACGACAATTCTTGCTACTTTGAATTTCATCCTCTTTTTTTTTGTTGTTGTAAAAGATCATCTCACCCATCAAGAGTTGTTTGGGGGAGCTCATAAAGGCGGATTGTATTACCTATGTGTGACACATTTATCAAGAGTTAGTTATCGTGTATTAAGTGTTCAGTTACCCCATACTGTTTGACATGCTAGACTTGGACATTCTGCCCCTAATATTGTTTCTCATGTCTTATCTAAGAATTCAATAAAAAGTAATTCTATTGATTCTCAATTTTGTGGTTCCTGCTCCTTAGGTAAGATTATTCAAAAACCTTTTCCCTTAACTCATCATAAAATTACTTATCCTTTTCAACTTGTGCATACTGATATTTGGGGACCTGCACCAATCAAATCACATATTGGTCATATTTATTAAATTCATTTTCTTAATAATTATAGCAAATATTCATGGTATTTTGTTATGAAAAATCATTATGATGTTCTCCAAAATTTTCACACTTTTCGTTTACGAGTTGAAAACTTTTTTGATAGAAAAATTAAATCTCTTCAAACTGATGGTGCAAAAGAATTTTTATCATCCACCTTTCAAAATGAATTACACACTAATGGGATTACTCATCAAATTTCTTGCCCACATACACCACAACAAAATGGTTCTGCCAAAAGAAAACATAGATATATTGTTGATATGGGACTTACCCTTTTGCTACATTCTCATATTCCTATGAAATTTTGGGATTTTGCATTTGAAACAGCTGTATATCTCATTAACCGACTACCCACTCGCTCCCTTAAGTTCAAATCTCCATATCACTTTCTTCATCAAACACCACCTAATTATAATTTTTTACGAGTTTTTGGGTGTTTGTGTTTTCCATACCTACATCCATACCAAGATTATAAACTTCAACCTCGTTCCAAGGCATGTGTTTTTCTTGGTTATCCTACTAAATTTTTAGGATATCGTTGTCTCGATCCTCAAACATGATGTATATTCATTTGTCGAACTGCTCACTTTGATGAGACTAGATTCCCTTTTGATAAATATTCATCCGCAGGTAGTGCACCCCTTATAACTCCTGGTAACTCTATTCCCCCTCTACCTTTATTTCCATCTTCCTTTCCTTCTTTACCTAAACATGTTGCACCGACAACAGTTTCTGATAAGTTATCCTCCTCAACACCTAGTGTTCCACTCCCACCTACATCTCCAGACATAATCTTTGCTGATCTTGATGAGTTTTCTCCCGTCTCGCCACCACTTCGCATGCTCACTAGGTCTCAAGATGGCACCTTACCTCCATGACGCTTTAAAATTGATCCTACTATGTTCCTTATTTCCTCTATTCAGGAGCCACAAACTTTTAAACAAGCTCAAACACAACCCTGCTGGGTTGATGCTATGAATTTTGAATATGCAGCTCTTTTGAAGAACCACACATGGGATTTAGTGTCCCCTCCACCTGGTAGACATATTATCGGCTGTAAGTGGGTCTATAAACTCAAACACCATCCAGATGAGACTCTTGCACGTTATAAAGCTTGTTTAGTTGCACAAGGATTCTCTCAACAAGAAGGACTCGACTATGATGATACTTTCAATCCGGTAATTAAACCAGTCACCATTCGGGTTATTTTGTCACTTGTCGTCTCCTATAATTGGCCAATTTGACAACTTGATGTTGATAATGCATTTCTTCATGGCCATCTCAATGAGAAAGTTTATATGAAATAACCACTAGGCTACATAGATCCATCATATCCTGATCACGTCTATCTCCTTCGCCGCTCGTTATATGGATTGAAGCAAGCTCCTCGGGCCTGGTTTCTCTAACTAAGTACATTCTTGTTAATACTTGGTTTTGAAACTTCTGTTGTGGATACCTCTCTTTTTATCTACTGTACCCCTCAATTTTTCATATTCCTCCTTGTAAAACCCGCATTTTTTAGTTAAGGAAAATCGGGAAAAGAACCGGTCAAACAGAGTAAGAAAACCAAGCCGATTTACAAACCCGATCATTTGGGAACAAGCAATTTGGAAATTTACAACTTTCAAATGATCCAAAGGGTTCATTAAACCTTGGAAAAGAAACTTAAGACAAATTAAAATAGAAAAACCAAATTGGTTTAGGTGAAGTTAAGCGTGCTTGCCCGAGAGTAGTGTCAAAAAATTTTATACGAAAGTACGCCTTATCATAAATAGGCATAAATTAATACATATTTAATTAATGTAATTAATCTCAATAATTTAATACCCAAATTAAATTATTGAAATTAATACAAATAATTTAATATTGAAATTAATACAAATAATTTAATATTGAAATTAATACAAATAATTTAATATTAAAATTAATATCAATAATTTATGGCAATATTAATACTAGTAATAAATCTCTCCCATTTAATACACGATTTTACACCTATATAAATAGGTCATCCCCATTAATTCTCCTCACACCTGAACAATTCTCTCTCTCTCTTTCTCTACTGCTCCATTTCCCGGTGAAGCTCGAACTAGAGCTTCAACTTGAATATTTTCTTAACCTCGGAAGGAGAGGTCGGGCTCTTTAGAACTGGGGAGAAGACAACTATCTAATAGCAAACTTTAGTTAATCCGAGAATCGCTGTAGAAGCATTGGCATGATCGAACAGTGAAGCAGCTTCGATGGACTGAAGCTTCCCTATTTTGACTAAGCTAAAATCGACCATTTTGAGCCTTCCTAAAACCAAACCAAGCCCTCCCAACACCTCTTCAGTCCTTCCTCGGCCGAATTAGGGCCGAAAGGTAAGCCAATTTGGTTCCTCTTCACAATTTTAGATCGTTGTTAGAGAGAGAGTCGGCTGAATTTCAATGAAGAAATTCTAATCCAATTCGACATCAATTGATGTCAATCTTGATCCTAGGAAGAACCTCTGGAGGAGAGCTACCTGCCCAGATTGAAAAGCTCCACCGTCGCTCCCTCATCGGTGAGAAATCAAAACTTTTTCTCTTTACTGTCTATTTTCTGACGAATCTCCGTTTGAGCTCGTTCCAGCGTTAAAATCTGTGATTCAAAGTTCCTTAGAATCGTATGAACATGTAGGAACTCAATTTCAACTCCAATTTCAACAATTTGAGGTGTTTGATTGGTCAATTTGATGAAATCAAATTTGGCAGTGTTGAAAAGTTGAAATTGGGAAAAAAAAGTTGGGGAAATTGGGGATTTTTAGAAATTTGAAGGACCAAAATGTAATTTTCTAAAATTGAGAGTCAATTGGTCATGATAAGAATATTAGAGGGCCAATTGATAAATTTTAGAATTTTTAGGGCAAAATTTTATCATTTTTCTAAAGAAGGGGCAAAATGGTAATTTTGGGAAAATTGAAGGACCAAATTGGAAATTTGAGAAATTAAATCCCTTTGTGTGAAATCAAATAATTTGAGGTCCTAAGATAAATTTTAAAGGTTTCGGGACTCGAATTTAGGAAAAACCCGGCAATAGGAACTTAAAGTTAAAGAAAATTAACTTTAGGGACCTAATTGCAAATATATGTAAAGTTGGGTTTTCTCATTCATTTGGAATGAATGAAGGCTATTAGGCCAAAAAATAATGAATAATTATGTTCATCTCCTGTATGAGAACGAGACATCGGGAACGCTAGTTGAGGTCCAGCTTGCTAAGGATGGAACCCGACTAAGTGGAATTTCACTGCACTATCGGGTGAGTGGGATTATATATCATACCCGGTTGGGGATGTTAAGTGCCTCGGTATAAAAACCCACTGTTTAGTGGTATTTTAATAGTCACCACTTAGAGAAAGTGATGTGAAAATTTTACGAAAAAAACTATTTACCGGTTGTAAGTAGATCATACCCGGTTGGTATGATAAGACTTTCTCGATGGAAGTTGAAAACCCGTTCATCAGTTATGAACGGAGATGTCCTTATACCGGTTGGTATAATGGATAGTGAAAACCTATTTTGTCGAAAGTGTTCTCCCCTGACTGTGTGCAATTGCTTAAACTATTTGGGAGACCTTCTTGACGGGAGCTCGAATAACTCTTATAGGCTGGGGGCCTCGGTTTTGGAACTTGAGGGCTAAAATGCCCAGTTTTTGAAAAATTCGAACAGTGGGCCATAGGCCAGTGGACACGGGCAGGAGCTCGTAAAAGAACATGATATATATATATATATATATATATGTGTACCATTAAAACTTAATAAGTGAATTGTTTGGTCATGGTACCAAGGCAGGTCTGACATACTTAGTCAACTAGTAGCAGTGCGACATAACCGGTCTTCGGACCAGTCAAAACAAATAGCTATGGGTTGAGTTGAAGGTTGGGACCGTTGGGGCAAATGGCACCACATATTACATGGTAATTTAAGAAAACTTTGTTTGTGCATGCACCATGAGTACGTGATCATCAAGACGTCCATGAGGGGTAGTGATGTGTCCTAAGGGCCCTGGACGACCCGGTGAGTATAAGGGCAGATCGTCGTTCCAAGTGTCTGGGCGAAATTTGGAGTAGCACAAAGTGCATGAGACTAGGGTGGGGACAGGATGAGGTCTCTGTCCTCATATGGACACGAAGAAGCGATTTCGGGATTATGGGTCGTATGTCGCGTACATCCACTCATTCTCAGGGTAGAAGTGGTCGTACTTCTATCCGGGTGGCAGGAAAAGTCGCTCCGAAGCCACTAGCGGGTTCAGTAGTGATACTAACTTGCGAATGTGTGTAACCTTCATGATGAAGGATGTGTGTTGGGTGATGATACACCAGAAACTAAGAAACAATGGAAAAACCCAAATTTTTAAATAAAGGAATTTTTGAAAAGAAAGAAGTCTGGCACACTCCATATAAATGTTTTTCTTGTAAGTTAAAAGATTTGAATCCCATTCACTGAGTAGTTGTACTCACCCCCTCCCTTATACCCCTTTCAGGAAGTCCTAGAATGTCGAACCTTAAAGGACTTGCGCTATTAAACGCCTGCAAGACAGGTACAACTAATTTAAGTTACTATGCAATTTTAATTTATGATATTCCTGGAAAATGGTGCAGGTCTAAATAACGCCTTACTCTTTATGATTTATAATATAAGGGGAAACCCTTTAGTAAATCGGGAGAGTGGCGGGTTGATCACGGGGATCCGACCAAAGCGGGTCAGGGCGTGACACTCCTAGTGTATGTGGATGATATAATTCTCACTAGCTCACCTAATGCTCCTCTAATATCTATTGTGTCTGCTCTTAAAGAGGAATTTTCTATTAAGGATCTTGGGTCCCTTCATCATTTTCTTGGGATTGAGGTATATTCCCATTATGGAGGTCTCATCTTAACTCAACAAAAGTATATTCATGATATTCTTACAAAAGCATCAATGATCGACTGCAAACCTGTCTCTACACCAGTAACTCACAGCTCTAGACTATCTCTATATGATGGCACTCCATTAGATAACCCTCAAATCTACAGGCAAGTCGTTGGTTCTCTTCAATATTTAACATTGACTCGACCAGACATTTCCTATGCCGCCAATCATGTCTGTCAATTTATGCACAAACCGATGACAACTCATTGGGCTATAGTCAAGAGAATTTTACGTTATCTCTAAGGAACGTCCACCCATGGATTATATTTCTAGAAAAACTCTCAGCCACATCTCTATTGTTTCTCTGATGTCGATTGGGTTGGCAACCCTGATGACCAGCGTTCCATAAGTGGGTTTTTAGTATTTCTTGGAAATAACTTGATTTAATGGAGTGCTAAGAAGTAGCGCACAGTTGCCATTCCAGTACTAAAGCAGAATATAAAAGTATCAGAAATGCAACTGCTGAACTCATTTGGATCCAGTCACTACTTTGAGAACTCAAATTCCATTCTTCATCTCTGCCAACTCTCTGGTGTGGTAATATGTCAACAATTTATCTTAGTGACAATCCAGTTTTTTATGCTCGTACTAAACACATTGAAATAGACCATCACTTTGTTCGTGAATGAGTTAATCACATGGAACTCCACATTTGCTTCATTGGCACAGAAGCTCAAATTGCAAATATATTTACCAAAGGTCTCTTTTCACAATAATTTGACACATTTCACTTCAAGCTCAATGTTCGAGACCTCCCATTGTACTTATGGGGAGTAATAAGAGATCCACAGATTATACTATCTCGGATTCAAACACAACCTCTGGCAAAATATATGTCTATATTAAAATACATGTCCCTAATATTTGTACCCTTACATGTATTATAAATTTAGAACATTTTAATCATTGTAACACACTTGTTAAGCAATATACATTTAGTATATCCTCTCTATTCTTTATCATTATTCTTGATTTACAATCAAAAGAGGTTTTTTTAGGGTAACTTATGGATTTATCCATTGTCTAAGTTCATAGTCTAAACCAGTTTCCAATCCGACTCGATTTTAAATCTAGGTTTTCAGGTTTTCATTCCCAGTTCAACTTCAATTTTTTGTCCAATCAAAATTTAATCCCCGTTTTGAAAATTTCGATGTTAAAAGAATACTCCTCGTGGGTGGGAAGGATTTGAGTAAGCCAATTTGGCCTTAATCCTTCATTTTTCTTTGAGTTTTTCATTAAGTTTTTAGGTGGGTAGTTTGATAAGAGTTTTAGGCAACTTCAGTGGTCGATTAGGGTGGGGCTTGATCTAGGGAGGTTATCTAAGATGTCATGCTCTAACCCGGTTTGGTTGGATCCCAGTGATCAACCCATCACTATTCTCGGTATAGAAGGATGCTTTCCATCTAGTCACCAATAAGAGTCAGGCCTAATTCAATCTACTTGGTTTCCCTGTAACAACATTATCAAAACTAACTCAAAATAAAGACTTTATAACGGTTGTACCTTATGTTAGGTGGTGGGTGGTACCTTCTAGCAAGGTAGAGTCTTCTCTTCCTAAAATGGGAGAAGGGTAGGGTGAGTTCTAAAACTCAGTAAGTAAGGTTTTGGAAATAAAGAGAAAGGGTTGGATGGATTTCTTTTATCATCTCTCTCCATTTTTCTTAAGTAGTTTCAACACACAAACGGCCACCCTTTATAATCAAAGGGTTCACACATTCATAAATCAATCCCCGACTACTCTACTTGTGGTTTAGAGCGCGTTTATCGACCATCCTCGTAGAAAATCACTTCTCCTACCACAAGTCTGAGTGAGCCTTACTGCCCATCACTCATACCTTAGTTTCCTCTGTGTTCACTATAGTGGGACGAGACCTCCCCCCTGCTTCCTCAGTCTCAATGTGCATGAAGCTCCCTGAGCTTTTTGACCCACTACTCGACAAACTTCCCTTATGCTCCTTTGATCGTTCAGTAATTCTTAAAACCAGCACTACCCATATCGGGCGCCTTGATGGTTTCGTATCTCAGCATGCACAAACACAAGTCTTTTCAATTAGAGCTTTTTATCTTTGGTGCTACTAGCCCTCATGAGCTTGTTGACCCTACTTTAGCTCGGTAACTACCAACCCAACGAGGTCGACAACCTGGCTTTGAATCGGTAATCCACCAGCCCAATGATTTTGGCAACCTTGACCTTGGCTCGATAGCTATCTCACACAATTTACCATTTATAGGAGTTTTTTCATAGGGTCATTACTCGTCTATTTGTTTATGGGTCTAAGCTCATGCCCATTGGCATTGGGCCCACTGAAGCCTCTCTAGTTCTACTCGGAAATAGCTCCCAAAAAGTTTAAGCAATTTCAAGCCGTCATGGGAGACTATTTCAAAAAAAAATGGTTTTTAATTTGAAAACGTGCTCATCACCCCAACCGGGCATGATGTCAGAAATTCCCACTCACCCGTATTCCGAGACGTTATCGTCTCAAGAATTTCAAGCGTGCGTGTGTTTCCTCTGCATGAACTTGTAGGTGATCTGTTCCTACAAATAAGGGTAAGTAAGTCCTGAACCATAAGGTTTTTACCCTTAAGACCCGTAATTTTTTATAATTATGTTTTAGTCCTTAAGTGTGCCTTATTTCCAATTAGGTCCCTAAGATTACCAAATCTCTCATTTGGTCCCCTAATTTCCTCAAATTTCCACTTGGGTCTCCATAATTCTTTTAATTTTAGAAAATCCCAAGTTTTTCGAAATTTACAATTTAACCCCCAAACTTTCCAAAATTTACAATTTGGTTCTTAACTCTTGACTTCATCAATTTAACCACAATTCCTCCCATTTGAGTCCTAACATGATCCTAATCATCCTCCCCACGTCCCCCCAGTTCATTTCAAGCTTTAAAATGCCCATTTTAGCTTATAAATGAGCTCGAATGGAGCTTCGCTGGCGCTTCTCTTGCGATCCTTGACATGAAAGGAGGTTACAACAAGGTAGGGGGCTTCTTCCTACTTTCAAGGAACTCAAATTTGGTTTCTGAGGTTGCAAGAAAGGCCCTCGTCTGAGCTCTGGTTCGTGACTCATTGAAAAATGGAGTACTCATGTCACGCTCCGACTCGGTTTGGTCAGATCCCCGTGAGCAACCCACCACTCTTCCGGTTTATTAAGGGTTTTCCCCTTCTTTAAACCGTGAGGAGTAAGGCATCCTCTATACCTATACCTTTCCTCAAATAACATTAATCAAAATTAAAATAAATTAAATTAACATACCTGTCTTACAGGTTTAGCTAGTGGAATGTTTGTAGATAGATTTTTCACTCGATTACCTAAAAGGGGGTAAAGGGAGGGGGTGAGTTCAACAACTCAGTGAATGGTTGTTTGAAACATGGGTTTTAGAAAAATAGTTTGAATTGGAATGTGCCAGACTCCTTATTTTCATTAAAACCATTCTTTCTTCAATTTCTTGGTTTTCAAAACCATTACTCATCATTAACCACAATCGCCGTGTTTAACCATCAACACACGACCTTCATCATGAAGGGATCACACATTCGTAGGGCAACCTGTCCACTTCTACCCTAGGAATAAGTGGATGTACACGACATCCGACCCTCAAACCCGAAAAGCAACTTCATGCATGTATGAGGATAGAGACCCCATCCCGACCCCACCCTGGTCTCGTGCACATGAAGCTACATTAAGCTTCCCTTACTACTAGCACGACAAACGACCCTTATCTCCACCATGTCATCTAGTAGCCCCTAGGGCGCATCACTACCCCTCTTAAGCGTCTTGATGGTCCGGAACCTTAGTGCTTGTACAAAACAATAATTTTCCACATAAGCCATTTAATCTTTTGTGCCAACGGCCCCAACCCTCAACTCGACCTGCAACTATTTGTCTCGACTCATCCATCGACCTGTCTTGTCGCACTGCTGCCAGTCCATCGAGTATGTCGGTCATTTCTTGGTACCATGGAAAAATCACATCATACATTAAAGTTTTCATGGCTTAACATCATATTTGCTTACGAGCTCCTGCTTGTGCCAACTAGCCTTGGGCCCACTGTACGAATTTTCAAATTCGGGCATTTTAGCCCCCAAGTTCAAAAACCGAGGCCTTCGGCCTATCTGAGCTATTTAAGCTCCCATCAAGAAGGTCTCCCAAAATCTTTAAGTAGTGGCACACAATCATGGGAGAGCACTTCTAACAAAAATAACTTTTAATCTGTCCATCACACCAGCCGGGTGTGAAGACATCTCTGCTTATAACCGATAAGCGAGTTTTCTACTTCCTTCTAAGAAGTTCATCATACCAACTGGATATGATCTACTTACAACTGGTAAGTATTTTTTTCACGCTTTTCTTACATCACCCAAACCAAGTGTGATGTTAAAATTTCACATGGTAGTGGTTTTTCGTTCCGAGGTACTTATCATCCCAACCGGGTATGATGTGAAAATTCCCACTCACTCGATAAGTGAAGTGTACTTTTCCTCTTAATCGTCTCTTTGTCTCAAGTGAGCTTATCCTTGCTGGCATTCTTGGTAATTCATGTTCCTACACGATATGAACATCCTTGTTCATTAACATTTGACCTAGTAGCTTTCATTTATCATGAATTAATGAAATGCCCAACTTTTAATTATTTATATTTAGGTCCCTAAAGTTCTTTTTCTTTTACTTTAGGTCTCAAATGCCAATTTTACCCCCAAACTGAGTTCCAAAAATTCTAAAATTTACTTGGTACCTTAATTTATTCAATATCACAAAAAGGAGTTCAAGTTTCCCAAATTTCCAATTTGGTCCCCAACTTTTTTAAAATTACCATTTGCCCCTAGTTTACAAAAATGGCAAATTTGACCCCAATAATTCCAAAAATTAACCAATTGGTCCCCCAAATCTTTTTCATGGACAATTGGCCCTCAATTTAAAAAAATTGCACTTTAGTCCCTTGAATTTTTGAAATCCCCAATTTCCTCCAAAATTTTCCTTAATTTCCTCCTTTCAAACTGGCCGAATTTAATTTCATCAAATTGACCATTCAGTCGAGTTTAATTGTTGAAATTGAAGGTAAAATTGAGTTCCTACACTTTCATACAATTTAATGGAACTTTGAATCGCATCATGTGGATCTGAATTGAGCTCAAATGTAGCTTAATCGGAAAACTGTTCTTAGAGAGAGAAAGCTTCGAAAGCTTACCGTCGGAGGTGCGGCGGTCCGAGATTTCGATTTGGACAGATAGATCTTGTCCTGAGGTTTATTCTAGGATCAAGAATTGTATCAATTCATGCTGAATTGATGGAAAATTTGGTCAGTGAAGTTTCGTTGGTTCTCTCTCTAGCACTGAATGGAAATTACAAAGGGGAGCCAAATTGGCTTACTTTTCAGCTCTAATTCAGTCATGGGAGGGTTGTGAAAATGTTGGGAGGGCTTGAATTGGCCGTTTTTAGCTCGACCAGAACAGAACAGCTTTGGTCCGCCGTAGCTACTTCACTGTTCGTTCACGCTGACATTTCTGCGGCGATCCTCGGAGCAAATGGAGACTACCATCGGGTAGCTGACTTCTCCCCGAATCTAAAGAACCCGACCTCACCTTCTTTGGCTCAGAAAAATCCCAATGTCGAAGCTCTAGTTTGAGCTTCACCAAAAAATGTAGTAGTAGAGAGAGAGATGAGTTTTTAGGTATGAGGAGGATGAATGAGTAGGAGCTCTTTATATAGGAAGCTTAGGGACTTGTTGGCCATCCGATTGGCACCTTAATGGCAGTCATTTATTGCTTGAAACTTCCTAGCTAGTGACTTTTCATCTTCACAGGCGCTATTCGATTTTTCGGTGAGTGAACAATGTTGTCATCTAGAGGAAGAAGATGACATTGTTCCGAATAGGTCCGAACCGGGTTCAACGTTTAAACCGGTCAGTTCTGACCCATTTCGATTGAGTTTTTTAAAATTAAAAATTTGTAAATTCATCTAAATTCATTCTCTATCCAATGGTGGCTTCAATTCTCAAATTTGAATTTTCTAAGCCACCCAGAAAAATGAATTTATAAATTGGTTCAATAGTAATTCAAACTGGTTCAATTCGGTTCAAGTCCGGTTCACTTGAAACGGTTTGGTTTTCACTTCTAATTCATCCTAAAGTCCTTTCTTATTACTTTGGTGATTGTTTAGGTCACACAGGATTTATAAATTTCCTGATTTGCCATTTCTCTATTGGTTACGGTTCATAAACTGACTCGATTTTCTCTTTTAAAATAACCAGTTCTTTGCTCATATTTTCTTATTATTATAGGATGGGGTTTACAACTCTCCTCTCCTTTTAGGGATTTTGTCCCCAAAACTATTACATGTCAAATAATTGGGGGTAACTATCTATCACGCCTTGACCCGGTTTGGTGGGATCCTCGTGAATAACTCGCCGCTCTCTTGGTTCAAAAGGGGTTTCCCCCATCTTTAATTAAAGAGGAGCTAGATGAAATCCCAACCTTATTCCCTAAAATAACATATATCAATAATAATGCAAGTTTAAGATAAATTTAAACATACTTGATAGATGGTAAATCCTAGTGTTATCTCTATTCATTTCTCTATTCCTGAAAAGAGATAAAAAGGTGGGTGAGTTTTTACAACTAAGTGAATGGGTATTTAAAAAAGAGTTTTAATAAAATAATTTGGAGTATACCAAACTCCTTAATTTCCTTTCAAAATTATTTCTTCCTCATATTCTCGATTTTTAAAAACTTTCTCACATTATCCACATTCGGTGTGTTTAACAATCAACACACTCCCTTAATCATGAAGGGATCACACATTCGCAAGGTAGCCCGTCCACTGCATCCACTTGTGGCGTCGGAGCGACTTTACCGGCCACCTAGATAGAAGCCCGTCCACTTCTACCCTAGGAATGAGTGGATGTACGTGACATCCGACCCTTAAACCTGAAAAGAAACTCTCTGTCCATATGAGGATAGTGAACTCATCCGACCCCACCCCGGTCTCATGCGCATGAAGCTACATCGAGCTTCCTTGATTACTGGCATGACAAACTGCCCTTATCTCTACCACGTCATCTAGTAACCCCTAGGACACATCACTACCCCTCTTGAGCGTCTTGATGGTTCAGAACCTCAGTGCATGCACAAAACAATAATTTTTCACATAAGCCATTTAATCTTTTGTGTCACTGGTCAAACGGCCCCGACCCTCAACTCGACCTGAAATTGTTTGTCTCGACTCTTCCGTCAACCTGTCTTGTCGCACTGTTGCCAGTCCATCGAGTATGTCGGTCATGTCTTGGTACCATGGAAAAATCATATCATCCATTAAAGTTTTCATGGCTTAACATCATATTTGTTTATTAGCTTGTAGTGCCAAGTGGCCTTGGGCCGACTGTACGAATTTTCAAATTTGGGCATTCTAGCCCCCAAGTTCAAAAACCGAGGCCTCCGGCCTATCTAAGCTATTCAAGCTCCCATCAATAAGATCTCCCAAAATCTTTAAGTAGTGGCACATAGTAATGGGAGAGCACTTCTGATAAAAATAACTTTTAATCTATCAATCACACCAACCGGGTGTGAAGAAATCTTGACCAATTTCTCACAGTCTTCAAGAATCAACCTCTCCAAGGTGCTGTACTTTGAGAAGTTAGGCATCTGCTCTATCTGTGCGCACCCTGTGAGATCAAGAATTTTTAGTTCATGCCCCACCTGTGTAAGAATGCAGTTGGGTCATTAGCGCAAATTCTGGAGACCATAATCCAGAAATGAGACTTGCCTTTCTTTACCTGTATCTTGTTCCATCCGGTCCAGTTTTCATTTATATTACTTCCCGATAGTTCAAGAACTACCAGGCTTTCTAGATTCAAATCAGTTGCAGAATATTCTGTTGGACAAGAATACCAAGAAAACCAGATAAGTTTTGAGAGAACATGATTTAGGTGCCCATGCACCTTGATACCATTCCATTCAAGAAACCTTAAATTTCTTAGGGGCTTCAATTCTCCATATCCAAAACAAAAGGCATCTTTAGATAGACAGAGCGCTTGAATTTTTTTTTGTACCCTGCTCATAGAAACAAGAGCTAAAACCAATTAGTTACACAATTCCATTTTAATAAAGTTCATATCTACACTTTATCCACTTGAGTGAAATTATTTCACAGATTTTATCATTAATCATATTATAATTTGTTGTATCTCAAATACTAGATTCTATTTCAGCAGGGTCCGGGGTCAGTATTTTATCACAGAGATTTCATTAAAATTTAAGACTGGCTACATTGTGACTAGCATCACACAGACAAAACTATGTAAATGCACCTCAAAACTTCATAAGATTATATGATCGAAAATAACTTCATATGATTATGTTCCATGATATTAAACCCTTTTCATTTATTATAACCACTTTAGCTTAATCTTGCAGACAGGGGACAAATCAAAACTATATCGCATGAGTTATTGCAGCAGATAGCCCACATACTTTGGTATAGATATAAAGGGAGAACTGAAGCTAAATTCAAGAAAAAAAATACAGAGAGCAGAGGCCATTATATGCAGGATCAAATCGGTTTCTGGAGAACACTAACAGTTAAGAAATTGGGAGAATGGAGTGGATAGGAGCAGATGCCAAATGTAACACAATTGAGTTATAAGGATGAATTGTAACAAATGTTTCGATGAAGATCCCATGGACGTTGTCATAGAAAGTTGAAAGAAACGAAGGGGGACCTACTTAAAAGGATAGGAAGAAACTGCACCCTCTCTTTTTCTTGAAAGATCAATAAGGATACTCTTACCAGAATGTGATTGTAACTCAGCTTCATTGACGAAAATTTTATGCCCAGCCAAATGTGGTATAGCAGCCATGGCTTAAGTATTTCTTCATCAACCAATAATGATCTGAACAAAAAACTGTGAACAGTTCCAAAGTCCTGATTTTGGGATTCACCTAAAGTATAAGGAATGTTTGACCCTTTCCTTAAACTTAATCGGCAGCAACATACGTATCATTAGAATTTAAGCAATCTACTGAGCAAAAAAATAGAAAGCAAGTCACCTGCATTTACCAAACGCATAACACAAGGAAAGAAAAAGATCCCCTTACCCAGTTTGGTTCAGTTCTCGTCCTGAGCGACCTCCGGCATGTTTAAGGGCCTCTCTCCATTCCGTGACAGGTTTATCAACCTTATCCTCGTGAGCCTTCAGGGAATTAACGTATAAGTTCGTCTTAAGCTTAACATCACCTGGAGTGACGTCGTAAAAGATGGGGATAATAGTCTTATTGAGCTTCGTCATTCTCGCCAGCTCATTCAGGCACCATTCGCTCTCGGCGTATTTTTTTGAGAAGATGGGAATGTACAGCGCTGAACAGTCGATTGCATCATAGATCTTCCTGATCTCCGCTCCGAGTGGCTGATCCGTGTCGTCCTTGAAGACGCGAATCCCGTCGCTCGTCAGGAAATGGTACAGGCAGTCGGTGAAACCTTGGCGAGTATCCAGCCCTCGTAGCGACTTCCTGCAGATTCTACGGGATGAAAAGCAGCTTCCGCTTCCATGCGATCGATTTCTGCTGTATTAAGGTACGAATCGTTCGCCGGCAAATGCTAGCGCTTCAGCTGTGAAGATACGGATGAAATACTCGTGTCCAGTAGCTTGAAGAGCATCGTCGACTTCATTAACACTCGCGCTTGAAGAGCATCATCTCCAGCAGATGAAGCTCAGCAATTTGAATTGGAATTGGGGATATGAGTGCAGACTTTGCAGATGAATCCAACTCATTTGCAGCCGCCAGTTTGCCAACTTCTTTTAGAAAAAGTAATAAGTTGTAAAACGCTAATCAAATGGAAAAATGCATATATCTATATATATATATTAATACTATCGTATATTTATTTCATTCTTTTTTAGCTCATTCTCAAATTATCATATTTTTTTACTTAAATAAGATTTTAATAGTTACGTAATAATTCAAATAATTTTTTTATTTTAAATATTATGTATGCAGCTATAAATTAATAGTGTTAATATATAATAAATATTATGATCATATTTAAACCAACTTGACATCATTATACATTTTACTTCAGTTGAAAAAAAATATGGTTAGTGTGGACCATGCAAATCCACATTGGATGGGAGGGGGAATGATGGCAATATGAGGAATAAATAGGGGCATATTCCACATTCAAGCGTCCTTTTAACGAAGCATTTTTCTCAATCTCCTCTATTTGTTTGGAAGCCTGGGCGAAAGTTCGCAGTCACAAGCACGCTACCCAGCTACTCATCTATCCTCCGGCTGTAACTCTGTGTCCGTTCCATCAACATGGCGCAGCACGGTAGGGTAACATCTCGATTCCTCCCTTTCGTTTTCTGCATCGAATCTATCCGATAAGTTAGATCTTATCCTTCGTGTGGTCGTACACTTACTGCTTGATCTCTGATCTGTCTGTGTTGTTTGCGATCAAGATTCGCTGTCAGAGTACCTGGAGACGGCTGTTGATGCAGCTAAGAGAGCTGGCGAGGTCGGTCAATCTCTATTTCTAATTCAATGTGTTCTTGTCATTTTCTAGTAGATTTCAGATGAAGTTTCTGTATTATTTTCCTACAGATAATCCGTAATGGGTTCTACAAGACAAAGAACGTCGAGCACAAAGGCCAGGTAAACTTTGGAAATTGCGGAAAATGAGAATTGTAGCTGTTTTCTTTCTAGAAGTGGGAACAAAAATGAAAATTCTGTTGGTGCATTTTCTTGGCATTGAATCTTGCTGTATTGTGTGCTCAAAATGGACCGTGGTTTCATTATGGATTTAGAATCGCTTCTGCAAAATGATCAAGGAGATCTTGTAGGAGGAGAATGAGGTGGTCATTATGTGCATGGAGAATTAGCAATAAAGGACTCAGTTAAGAAATTTCAGAATATGTTTTTATTCTTAGCAGATGTTGGATGATTGTTCTTTAATGATGATCAATGCTTCATACATTTTCTAACAACTTGAATATAAAAATGGTTCTGGGGGGCAACAAACATGCATTAGTAAGATCCTAAAGCTCTGTTGTTTTTCATATTTTGATGTTGTTTTATTCCTTGGTTAAATGCTCTTCATTTTCTCTCTCCAATCATATTCTTTCTCTTTTCTTTCTTTCTTTGTCTTTTGCTAAGTACCTTTGGCTTGAATCCAATTTAGGCTTGGATAGTGACAGGGAAATAACAAAACTATGAATAGTGGTTCCTACACTTTTACTCGTCCTGCTTGGAATGAATCAAGATGCATTTTAGTTCATCATTGTATTGATAGTAGAAGTATCAGTGAGCTTATCCTATCCATAAAAAAAGGGGCAGAAGGAGGAAGTGATAATGCGTTTACTGATGAAAAGCTGTGGTAATTAATTCAGTTTCATAGGTGAAAGAGCAAAAACATAGAAATGAAGTGCCACTTTGTTCTTACATAAGTTATGTTCTTCCCCTCTTACTAGAGATCGCCTGAAAAAGGTTAGAGATAGAGAGGAACTTATGTTGTACACTAGATTAATCTTGTTCTTTGTTTAAGAGTAGTGTTAAAGAAGACTAAATGCAAATTTTCGCATTTGTAAAGGCAGAACCTTACAGTTTTGTCTCATATATTACGGGATAATATAATCTATTGCATATTTGTTTGTATTGCTATATGAGTGATTTGATAATGTAAACAAAAAAAAATGTATGGGACTTATGAATTCAAAAATAATCTCATCTAAATTTTATGTGCTAAAATTGCAGGTGGATTTGGTGACTGAAACTGACAAGGCATGTGAAGATCTTATATTTATCCATCTGAAGGAGCGTTACCCCAAACACAAGGTTTGCTGAATGATATGCAACTTATGGAAGGGTCCTTCAAATGTTATATATATTTTCCTACACGGAAATGAAGATTATTTGATAAATTAGGCACAAATCCTTTAGATGTTTAATTATTTTCCACTGAGAAATCCAAGGTGGCCAAATGGCTATTAAATTAATTAAAAGGTTACCCATCCTTTAATTTGGCAATTAATATGGTTCTTTTCTATTATTCAAATGGATTCGTGTATAGATGATCTATGTGTAGCCAAAGAGAGTATTAAATATTGTTATCATGAAACACTATGATTTTACATCTATTGACCACAGCATCTTTTACCGTTGAAATTCCATCTTCATTTCTTAGATGGTCTCTTTGGTCTGTGCATTGCCTGTTAAATATCACCTTTATCTAATCATGATTGAAAATTTTCATATAGTTCATAGGGGAAGAAACTACTGCAGCTTGCGGAACCTCAGAACTTACTGATGACCCAACCTGGATTGTTGATCCTCTTGATGGAACAACTAACTTTGTTCATGGGTGAAGATTGACTTCTTGATTTCTCGCTTGCTTCCTTCTTTCTTATTATCTCAGTTCTTGAAGCACTTTTGTATCTGTCTTCTTAAAACCATCATTTATAGGTTCCCCTTTGTATGTATCTCTATTGGTCTTACAATTGGAAGAGTTCCCATGGTTGGGGTCGTTTATAATCCAATCATGAATGAGGTAATAATCCTAACCATTATTGTTCCTGGCTTTTTCTCCATTTTTAGATGTTGTGTTAGGTACATCCAAATTAAAACTTCATATTTTCACATACTTTTTTTGTTGAAATCTAAAGGAATGATGAAGCAATCAAATGATATATTTTTGTTGATCTGTTATCTTTGTTTTTTTAGTTTTAATTTATTGATGGCATATATGAGCAATAGAATTTAATTTGTTTCACCCTTCTCTAAGTTATTTTCACTTCACTGTTTTTCTGGGCCTAATTTCTAATCCACTATTAATAAAAAGAATGGCCACTTGACATGTATGTGGTTATCTGGTTTGCAGCTCTTTACTGGAATTCATCGAAAAGGTGCTTTTCTTAATGGAAACCCCATCAAAGGTCAGTTCAGTTCTCTTCACTTTGTCATTTAGGTATTCTTTGTCTACTTATTTTCTGTATTCAGTATCTAAAATTGTTCTCTCACTTGCCAGTATCATCTCAATCTGAACTAGTGAAGTCTCTCCTTGCAACTGAGGTACACTATCACTTAGAACATAGAATTTAATTTGGTTTTGGATTCAACTCTGTGTGTTTCAAAATCAACTGAATAGTGAATGTTTCAGCATTTTGATCTGAGACCAGTTAAAATTATCATCCATATCTGTTACTCTTTCTTTAGCTGGGGGCTGATCCTTCTGCATGTCCAGATTTATTTGATTTGGACTTCCTTTTTTTGGTGTTCTGATGGCAATTACAGATAATGTAACACAGTCCAAAATTTTTCGGCCATGCATATAGTACTACTCTTTAGAATAACTAAACAAGCTAAACTAATATGAGCTTGAAACCAATAAAAACTATGGTTGTGCATGCATGTTTATTGCCAGATCCTACATATGAGTTCGTTTGCAAATCATTGACTTGTTATTATATATCTTTCATGTTTCCATGAAGAAGATCACTACTTGATAATTCTTGACCTTTTCTATCATGAAATAGACTGTTTTAGCTGGAAAAAAATTATCTACTTCAGTCAGTTAGTGCTTTGACTTTCTATTAATTTATTGGCTAAGAAGATCACTCACTACTTGATAATTCTTGACCTTTTCTATCATGAAATAGACTGTTTTAGCTGGAAAAAAATTATCTACTTCAGTCAGTTAGTGCTTTGACTTTCTATTAATTTATTGGCTAAGATGGAGATGGAAGGATAAGTTTAACTGAATTTGATAATGCTGGAATCACAGGTTGGGACTAAGCGCGACAAATTAACTGTGGATTTAACTACAGGCAGAGTCAACAGCTTACTATTCAAGGTAATTCCATATATTTTAATTTCACCCACCTGTTAAAATTGTATGTATATTACCACTATACCTAAACTCAGTTTCTGTGGTGATCAGGTAAGGTCACTTCGAATGAGTGGTTCGTGTGCTCTGAACCTCTGTGGAATAGCCTGTGGACGTATTGATCTCTTTTATGAACTTGGCTTTGGTGGTCCATGGTATATTTCCTGATCACTTCTGGAACTATCATTTAAGGAGATTTATCCATTTTATTATGTTAATCTTTTGGTGCACAGGGATGTGGCTGCTGGGGTGTTAATTGTCCAGGAAGCTGGGGGGCTCTTCTATGACCCGTAAGTTGAGAATATGCTGCAACTCCCTCAGTCAATCTTTACATTTTATTAGTTTCTGGGATGGTAAATACAATGTGGTATTCTAAATTCTCGTCCGCTTGGCAACCTCTCTTTCACAATGATTTTAAATATATGCCTCCTTGAAGTTACTTGCCACTTCACTAGGTCGTTCTCCCAGAGCCCCAAAACTTGAGTTGCGTGGATGTTTTCAGTGACAAAATCAAAATTTAAATAGCTGGGTTATTCAAGAGGGATATGCTCTGCTTTCCCTGTTGCTGCTTTGCTCGATTTAACCTGCTGGTTCCTCTTTTGAGGTCAGGTCTGGTAAGGATTTTGACATCACATCTCAGCGAGTGGCGGCCTCCAACCCTCACCTCAAGGATGCATTCCTCGAGATCCTGCGGCAGTTCGAATGAGTCCAAGTGATGGAAGGCCAATCGGATATCCTTCTCACCATTTTATTGGACCATGATCACAGATGATTCATTACGTTTAAGACATTGATTCGAGTTTTCCCATTTGCTGAGAAAAAAACTTAGTCTTGTTAATTTGATTGTATCCAATTGGAAAGGGCCAACAATGGAGTTTTGGTGAGAAGGTTACTCATGAGATTTCAAGCTACTCCATCCACATGGACTTGGTTATAGAAATCGATCATGAAATACGCGGATCCCCGGGAGATGTCCAAATCCCTAGGCATCAAATCTGCTGCCATAGCGGATTAATTTGAAAATGTGAAACCTGCCGTATTACATGTGAGTTGTCAATGTAGGATTAATTTGCCCTAAGATCTCAATGGAAAACGATGAATAATAGTGATGGGGTGTTGACATAAATTATCATTGTATGGGATCAAACGTAAGCCCAAACACCCACATTGACCAACAATCTGAATTGGCCTAAAGAACAAAGTCCGATTAGTATAGCGTTCATAACTTTTTAAGTGGTCTAAGACGTTATTATACTATGGAGCAGTGGATAGTACGAAGGCCTGTTCCTCTGTCAAAAAATCAATCCTTATTCTGATATTGCCACGTGGAAGCAGGACCACGTCCAGCTGTCTCGACGAGGTCCGCCGACACCACGTGTCAGATTCCATAATGATGTAAGGGTTCTTCCCGTCCAAAGGATTAAGCTTCACTATTCTCACCAGTCAAACGTGCAGAATGTGAAGTTCAAGAGCCTTCTGCTAGACCATCATGAAGATGAAGATGATGTCACACCGGTTCTTTTTCCCTGCAGAAACTAATGGAAAATTCTGAAGCAGCAGCATACACGGGGAAGTGGGATCTGGAGGAATCCTCAGAGAGGGTTGTCCAAAGAGAAAACCTTGACTAAAATAAGCTGATCAAAAGACTAACAAAGAAAAAACCTTTGGCAGAAGCCCTAGAATGTCTATAATGCTACTTCCTCACTTATATTTAAGCCTTCCCGTCCATAACACAATAGTACAGGACCATTCTACCTCTCTACCCAATTCATTTTTACCACTTCATTTTACAAACTTCTCAATCCTGCAATTCAAAAATGCAAAGCAAAAAAGAAAAAGAAAGAGGAAAAATATCAGATTTCAGCTCTTAAGATATACTCGAGGCAAAATATCACTTCCAGGTCTAAGATGCATTCAGCAGAATCCAGTTTTATGACCAATTGAAGACACAGAGGACATACCCCGCACAAATGAAATCTTTCAGCATAATCAAAATAAAATCCCAAAGAAACTGAGGTTTTATTGGATATACAAGTCCTGCATATACAGATTCTATATGAAGATTCCTGAATCCCTTTTCCACATAGGGGCATTATTATCCCCTCTGCCATTTCATTTAAATAAGCCTATAATATTCTCTTTTATGCATCTATGCTCTTACCGATAATATTAACAATTTTTTTACCATAATTCCTAATTAGGGGTGGCAAACTTGGGTTTAACCCAATACAAGAGTCCGATACAAGATAAAAAGGGTTTGGGCCAATACTTATTTGGCTTAAACTTATCAAGTTGGTCTATCAAGAACCAATAATTTTATTAACTTAAACTTATCAAGTTGGTCTATCAAGAACCAATAATTTTATTAAACATGTTTGGTTTGTAACATATTGGGAACTGCAGCCCATTAGTGCAATAAGTTAATACTCAAGTTTAGTAGTTTACTTTATAATGCCTAAATTTAATCACAATTTTCAACAATTTATCATGAAACTTTAGTTTTATTACCATAAACTCAAATTTTATTACTAAAATTGAATACATTCTCATATATTTAATATTATATATTTTCAAACTTTATTGCTATTAATATAAAATCAATTTACTTTATTAATAAAACTGAATATGTGCTCACATATTTAATATTATCCCCTTGTAATTTTAGTGTTATTACCATAAACTTAATTAACTTTATTTTTTAAACTGAAAACACACTCATATATTTAATAATATAGCCTTTGCAACTTTATAATAGAAAAGAAATGTCAAATTTTGAATAAATTTAAGAATAGATGATTTTGAATATACAAATAAGTTGGTAATAAGATATGAGATCACATGTACATGATTTTCTACTCGTTATTGAATTAAAAATAGTCATTTTTTTAAAAAACATGGAAATACATCACTTATCTTGTGTGTAGTTTCATTTTTATCTTACCTCTAATCATTTTATTTTATAATTTATTTTTTATATTTTTATTAAATAAAAATATTTGTCAAATTTTCATTAAAATCTTATATCACATCTATATAACATGTAAAATATCTAATTCATTAAGATTATGTTACAAATTGGAGGTTCTTATTTATTTATTAGCAAAAATACCTCAATGTTCAAGAAATGAAATTTTTTTTCTCGAAATAAATCAAAATTAAACATTATAAAAATAAATTTTAGTAATATATACTATTATTTATAAAAACTTACTTTTTAATTTTTTTACCATTACTTACTTTTTAATTAAATATCACATTATACATATAATTCACTTTCCGGCTAACACACTGAGCCAGACTAGCACAATGTTTTTTTGGTTTGAGCTAGACCAACCAAAATTTTTAATGGGTGTGCTTGGGTTGACCCTTAAAGGGCAATTTTATTATTGGGTCGAGCAAGTAAGCCTGATAAGAAGAGGCAGCCCGAATTGCCAGGTTTGTAATGCTAATAGATGATGACTCGTGCACCAATTTAAGTAATGCTAATAGATGATGACTCGTGCACCAATTTAAGTCCAAAACAAAACTAAGACAAAATTCAAGGCATTGAAGATTGTGGTTAAGAAGATACCTTGTTCATTTATGCTATTTTTTATAAGTTGGTCCTTCAGGATTTAATAATTCCATGCCTTCTGCTTCTCGAACCTAGACAGACAGATAATCTTCCGTAAGAAAAAAGCATGACCCTGAAACGAAGAAAGTATGGAGCAGAATTCATTTATATGCACAACTGATAACTTGATTAGTTAAAATAAAATCAAGTGTGCAAATAGTACCATCACCCTATCAGCTACTCATTGATGAATGCAATTTGATATATTTGTTGAGACTTCTCCTGCAATTCTCTGAGTCTGCTCTTGTAAGTGTGGTCGATTGGTGCCTAACTGAACCTCCCCCTTCAACAGATTCTCTTCTGCTGCACTCATTCTGCTTCAGTCAAGTTCCTAAAAAAACAGAGGAACGGTAAAAGGAAGATCACAAATTTAATGCAAGTTATTACCATCTCTTTCAGACCGGTGTTGCTTCTCGGGGTCCTCTTTGAAACTATTCTTTACTGTCCGTGCAAGATGTTTTATGCTGTTTAGACGTACACCTTGTGTTGATTTACCTGAAGAAAACAAAACTTTAATCATCATCTCACAAGCACGGTGCTAATTGAACTCTTTTTCATATATCTATTTATGAAAGAACACTATAGAAAAAAAACGCAACTAAACCTACAGATTGCTGCTGGGTTCTCCTTCACAACTATATCAGTATGAACCTGCAGACCACTTTTAGTTAACTCGCATACTGGATGCTTCAATGATCGTGCGAAATGTTTCACATGGGTCAGCCTTAACTTCCTATGGAGCTTAGCTAAATCATATGCCAGAGGTTCAGCGCCTGTTGAATGAAATTGCAAAGACCTATAAGGAACTATTACCAGACAAAAATTTTTCAAGGAAACAAAAACGCACCATTCTGGTGACAACTGGGCATAGTTATTGAAGTACATACCTCCTGACTTCCTCTCTTCTGTGTTCATCTTTTGTAGGTCATGATCAATCCCAACAGGAATAATAGCATTGCAATTGAGACCCAGTTGTGAGGCATCAGGTATTGCTTTTTCTTCAGTTCTTTCACCAATCCCGCTACCTGAAGCTGTATCCCTGAGTCCTGAGTGATACCCCTCCTCCAAATATTTAACTTTCTGCCTACGAAGCTGATAATTCTTACGGCGCCGAGCAAGATGCATTTGTTTTTGCTCTTCAGTCATAGATTGTCTCCTCTCCCTATCCCGCATTCGGCGCCGTTCTCTTTCTTGCTCCCTCCGCATTCTATGCAAGTCGGATCCTTGTGATAAATCACCCATACTCATTGGTCCTTATCGATAGAAAAACTTATAGATTCCTGCCAATATTTGCTCCTGATCTGCTGGCACGATTAGCCAGACTCATGTATTTAACATTACTGATAATACTAATAAAGCCAAACCTGGGGCGATAATAATATGGGGGCAGATGATTATCTAACCATTTAGAAAGAAAATACGAATCAATGATTCACATGAAGATAATGCCACATGAAACACTGAAGAATGACATGTCAAATCTGCCCAAACACAGGCACCAAATACACTACAGTAGCAACTCCAGCACTATTCCAAAATGAAAAATTAACTACTTCAACAGTAATGAGAGAGTAGCAAAATGAATGAGCTTTAGACATTTCAAAGTTCACACGATGGGTAAACACCATTGCAATACCCAGCACAAAAGTTTGCTCCACGGCCTAAAATGTAAAAAATCATAACGGGTAATTCCTGGGGGATGTCCAATAAGGCAATAGCACATCTCAAACAAAGGAAGCAAAGTAACTGTTGGCATAAAATTAATTGGAAGGAAAGATATTGACAGATAAAGCTCGGCATTAGTTAGTTCCCAAAGATTAGCAGACGATCGATACTATGAATCAGCAGGACTGAGCCTAGAAATGCAGATAAAGATCAATCGTTGAATTGATCCGGCAGTGTGCAACCCATATATAAGCCATAACCAGCTCAAGCAATACAAGAGAGACAATCCCCACGAGACCTAGTACTAACCTTCATTGTTCAGAACGAAGAGATGTATGGTGAACGAATGGAAGGAGACTGCAGATGGAGGATTTAATTGGAGGTATCCCCCATGCAGTGATCTGAATCCGGCGAAATCAGAGAGGAGTCCGACGAATCTGTGGAATTCCCGGGGCGGAAAAGCCAGGCTGACGGAGGCAAAACGCAATTTTTTGAACTGGGGATGATATCGGGCCAGTCAGGCTTGTTTACATGAACCCGGTGCACCGGGATAAGGAGTGACGAGGCAGCCCTATCCCTTGGGCTTCTGGTAAACCGGGTGTAGAGAATATTTTCTTCTCTGTAGACAAGAAAGATGATCAACGGACCATGGAGCGTATGATAGGAAACAAGCCGCCTAATCAGGATTTAGAAAGAAAATGACATAGCCAATCAGAAATCGACACCTCTCCTCTAAAATTTTCTATTATACAAGCTTTGTAGAGTCGGTCCTTTTGGATCCGAAATATTAGAATGCGTGTGGGAAAAGATGGTACGAGACCTTTATACTTTCTTTTTTTGCACTATTTTTCCGAGCTTTTTTTTTTCGAAAATACATTTGGGGACCAAAACTATCTCGAATATCCTTAAAGACGTCCTGATGTGTTTGAAGAGAACCTTATGGCAAATCCTGGTAATCTTGTTCTGATCCAAATACACTTGAACAATTTGTTGGATTTGTACTTTTTTTTACTAATATATTTTAGAATATTTTATTTAAATACAATAATAAATTTGTTTTATTAATTAAATCAATATTAATTTTATTATATATATATAATATAAATATTATATTATAAAAATGGATGATAAATTTAAAATTTTTATGGTAAATTTAAAATTACTCATATTTTTTTTATTTTTCTGTACAATTTTTATATTATAATATTTATATTTTGAATAAATAATAAATTTAATAATAACTAAATTAGTAAATTATCAATGCTAATATTTACTTCATTTAGTTTTAAAACACTTAAAAATGTGTTGTTCATTACGAATGCATCAAATTCAACTAAATTGTATTTTGTAAGAGATATTTTTTATAAATATTATGAGGAGAACCAATTTTAGTAAGCAAAATAAGTAAATGAAGACGAGAAAGAGCAAGAATATAAGGATATTTTTTTTAAATAGAATATTTATAAATAATTAGGTAAACAAGTTATTGAAAATTTTTTCTCATTATTTATCAGTTTAAATCTACTACTTTTATGTAATAATTTAAAATAAAATATGTTAATTTCTACCGTAAAAAACTTTTATAATTTATTTATTTCAACTTTTAATAGATTTGTATCACACAAATAAATAAATACACTTTTTTATTAAAAAGATCAATAATTCGTATAATAGACCTATAATACTATAACCTCGATATATCTCACTTGTGTTTTGTAATGTCTTTATCGTCCATTTTGGTGAGAGTTTACAACCTCTACCATATTAATTCGAGTATACAACCTCGACCATTTGTCGGTGTTAGCACAATTGTCCAACCCCAAATATTTTCGAAATGAATTTATGCGTTATTGAGGGATGAAACCCCAAATATCAATGCACATAAAGCTACAAGACATACTGGACTAGCATAGATTCCATTGTACTAATCTTGTTGTCTAACAACACTTAGAACTACCACTACCTCAGACCGATCATCTCTTAGTTCCGCACGATTACAATTACAAACAAGTGTATTTTGATTTAAGACATTTCCCTTTGTGCTGCTAGCCCAAAGGGTTCCAACTCGGCTTTAGGTCAGCAACTTAAGAAAAAATTATTAATTGGTGATAACTTTTATCATACTCTTAAATTATATCTTATTTACGAGATTTGACACGTTTTCATTGGTCTTAGGCCCACTGTACAAGTTTTCAAAACATAGCATTGGACTCACTTCTCTTTCAATAAAACTGGGGCTTTGGTTCCACTTTCACATAATTAAATTTAATCAACTCTTTGTCAATAATGGGTTCCACCTATATCCTGTATCGTTGGTTGAATTAGTCCATCTACTTGAAGTGTATTCACACACCTTTCAAGGGTAGTCCTAACAAAAATAAATTCCAAAATAGTTTAATCAATTTCACACCGTTACAAAATTTTATTTCTGTAAAAAAGATTTTTAAATCTTGCAAGTAATAATGCATCATCGGTCCATTCGGACTCGATTTCAAAAATCTCACTCACCCGTATTTCGAGACTTGTTCGTCATATGGGATTTTCGAGCCTTGCATACCTTTCCTTCGCGGGTACTTGTAGGTGATTGGTTCCTACAACAAATTGAGCAATTAAATCCCAAATAATAGGGTATTTATACTTAAAACTTGTAACTTTTCGTTAATTACAATTTGGTCATTAAGTTATACTGTCACACCAGTGTCGTCTTCTTCCTTCAGATGACAACACTGTTCACTCGCCGAAAAATCGTGCAGCACCAGCGAAGCTGAAAAGTCTCCAACCAAGGAGTTTCAGGCAATGAATGACCCCCATTAAGGTGCCAATCAGGCAACCAAGAAGTCCCCAAGCTTTCTATATAAAGAGCCCTTCTTTATTCATTCTTCTCACACCTGAAAACTCTTCTCTCTCCCTACTACTCCATTTTCTAGGGAAGCTCGAACCAGAGCTCCGATTTGGGCATTTTTCTGAGCCAAAGAAGGTGAGGTCGACTTCTTTATATTCGAGGAGAAGTCAACTACATGACGGTTGTCTCCATTTGCCAACCGGTCATGTCTTGGTACCATGGCCAAACAACTCATTTAATTAAGTTTTCATAGCATATAAATCATGTTTGTTTACAAGCTTCTACTCGTGCCAACTAGCCTAGGGCCCATTGTTCAAGATTTTCAAAATTAGGCATATTAGCCCCCAAGTTCCAAAACCAAGGACTCCAGCCTAACAGAGCTATTCGAGCTCCTGTCAAGAAGGTCTCCCAAAATGTTTAAGTAGTGGCACACAGTCAGTGGAGAGCACTTCCGACAAAATACTTTTCAACTATCCATCATACCAACCGAGTATGAGGACATCTCCGCTCATAACCGATGAACGGGTTTTCCACTTCCTTTGAGTAATTTCATCATACCAATCGAGTATGATCTACTTACACCAATAAGTAGTTTTTCAGCGTGATTTTCACATCACTCCTCTTAGATGTGATGTTTAAAATACCACTTAGCAGTGGGTTTTCATTTTCGAGTTGCTTATTATCCCAACGAAGTATGATATAAAAAACCCACTCATACGATCGTGTAGTGAAATTCCTCTTACCTAGCTTGTTGTTCTTACTTGAACTCATCTTAACTGGCGTTCTCGATACTTCATGTTCCTATACGATATTAACATTTTTGTTCATTATTCTTTTGTCTAATAGCCCTCGTCCCAAATGAATGAGAAACCCAACTTTTCCTTTATTTGTAATTAGGTTTCTAAAGTTATTTTTCTTTAACTTGAAGTCCCCAAATGTTGGTTTTTCCTCAAATTGAGTCCTGAAACTTTAAAATTCTTCTTAGGACCTTAATTTATAGAATTCACAAAAAAGGATTTAATTTCCCAATTTCCATTTTGGTCCTACAATTTTTCCAAAATAACCATTTTACCCCTACTTTACAAAAATGGTAAGTTTTGACCCAAAAATTGCCCAATTGGTCCTCCAACATCTTTATCATACCCAATTGGTCCTCAATTTTATGAAATTGTACTTTAGTCCCTCTAATTTTTTAAATTCCCAAATTTCCCCCAATTTCAACCTTATAACTCTGCCAATTTCATTTCATCAAATTGACCGATCAAATGAGTTTAATTGTTGAAATTGAAGTTAAATTGGAGTTCTTACACCTTCATACAATTCAATTGCACTTTGAATTGCACGATTTGGTGTCGGAATGAGCTCAAACGGAGATTAGCCGGAAAACTGGACTTAGAGAGAGAAAGCTTTGAAAGCTTATTGTCGGGGGCACGTAGTTCGATCTTTCGATTTGGGCAGATAACTTGCATCCTCAGGTTCCTCTTAGGATCATGAATTTGATATGAATGTGAATTTCATCATTAAAGTTTTGTCGGATCTCTCTGTAGTACCGGTAAAAAATTATAGAGGGGAGCCAAATTGGCTTATCTTTCAGCTCTAATTTAGTTGTAAAAGGGTTGTAGAGGTGTTGGAAGGGCTCAGTTTGGCTTGAGAAGGCTCGAATTGGTTGATTTCAGCTCAGCCAAAATAGAGGAGCTTTGGTCTGCTGAAGCTGCTTCACTGTTCGATCATGCTAGTGCTTCTACGTGACCCTCGAAGCAAATTGAGATTACAACTGTGTAGCTGACCTCTCTCCGGTTCTAAAGAATCCGACCTTGCCTTGTTTGGCTCAGAAAAATGCCCAAGTTGGAGCTCTGGTTTGAGCTTCGTCGAAAATTGGAGTAGTTGAGAGAGAATGGAGTTTTCAGGTGTGGAGAGAATGAATGAGGAGGGGCAATTTATATAGAAAGCTCGGGAACTTCCTAGCCGTCCGATTGGCGCCTTAATGGCGATCATTCATTGCCTGAAACTTCCTGACCGGAGACTTTTCAGCTTCCCCGGCGCTATGTGATTTTCCAGCGAGTGAACAGTGATGTCATCTGAAGGAAGAAGACGACACTGTTCTGAACTAGACTGGACCGATCCAAACTGGGTTCAAAGCTTAAACCGGTCGGTTCACCAACAATTTGACAGAATTTTTCAAATCTAAAAATTTCTAAATTTATCAAAATTAATTTTCTATCCAATGGTGGCCTCAAATCTCAAATTTGAATTTTTTAAATTACCTAGAAAAAATGAATTTAGCATCCGGTTCAATAGTGGTTCAAACCGGTTTGATCCAATTTGGATCCGGTTCACCTGAACCAATTTGATTTTCATCTCCAATTCATTCTTAAGTCTATTTTCATGACTTTTGGGACTATTTGGATCACTTGAGATCCATAAATTTCCCAGTTTGCCCTTTCTCTATCGGTTCTAGTTTGTAGATCGACTCAGTTTTCAAATTGAAAATAACTGGTTCTTTCCCTGATTTTTTTATTATTATCAAAGGACGGGGTTTTCATACTCCTTGGGTCTTCCTAGTATGCTTCCTTTGATTCTTTCACTTCAGTATGCACGTCATCTCCTCATCCTACATCACTTGGTCTATTACTTCTTAGTTGAGATATGTATGTCTCCTCAAGGTTTCCTTCTTTAGGAGAATCCTTTCCATTCTTTCCTCGGATTCCTTTTTATTCGTCCTTGAGGCTATTTAACCTTAACTTTCTTGATATCCTCGTATGCCATCCTTCTAGCTTCACCTTTCTTTGGAGGTTTGGTGGATATGCCCTTGGGATTTTTTTTTACTTGTATTTCATCACAAGTTTTATAAGAAATGGAAATTTTATTATAATGATAACGAATTAGAGGGTTTTTGGTTATATTGGTCTTGGGGAGCTATGGTAAGTACTAGCTATAATACTAGGTTCATCCTGTGCTTCCTCTTTGTTGAGGTTGTATACTCCGGTTGGTACCCTCGATGTAATGGCTATGTCTTATCCTCCGTCTAGTGCCCTTCAGTTTCCTCGAGGTGGTTGATGGTCACTTCGTTGTGTATTACCTCGAAGGGCTGGACAACTCTTTGCAAAGTGTCTGAGCTGTTCGCATTTGGGGCATACTCGACACAACCCTTCATGGCTTTTTCGGCACCTAGGGCAATAGGGGTTTCTCCTTTGTGGGGTTGTACTTTTCTCCCTATGGGCATGGTAACCGTCATTTCTCCTAAAAGGCCCCACTATTGTCCCCCATTTTTGCCCACCATGCTCCTTTTGACCTCTCTAGTTGTTCTGCCCTTCCTCTTTCTTCCCACCGGCTTGCTCTATCCCATGGTGTCTTGTCTGTACCAGATGTTCACACTCATGGGCCATACTGGTGATGGCAACCAAATATGTGGGGTGTCCTAGTACTCTCATTTGGTCTCTTATATCTATATTGAGACCGTCCATGAACTGTTGGCATATATTTGTTGGTCTGGCTAAGTCTGGAGAAAAAGGCCTTAGCTCATTAAATTTAGTCTCATACTCTGATATAGAGTTAAACCCTTGTCAAAGTCGGAGAAAATCCTACTTCTTCTCATTAATTAGATGAGGGGCCAGGTACTCTTCCACGTACCTCTCCTTAAACTACTCTAAGGAGGGTGTGGAGGTATATAGGCTACGGACATAGTCCCACCATCTTTTGGCACTACCCTCCAGGAAATATTTTGTCAGGATCACCATATCCTCTGGTGATATCCTGATTATCCCCATCAGCTTCTTGATGTTAGCCAGCCAGTCTAAGGCGGCTCCCGTGTCTTTCTCTCTGAGAAAAGGCTTACACCCTAGTTGACGGAGAGTCTTGAGATACTTGGGAATATCAACTCAAGGGGGGTGATTAACAGGAGGAGGATGAGATTGTACTTCTTCCAACTCGGCCCGAGAGTTAGTGCCTGCCTCAGGGACGAGGTTAGGTTGCCTAAATACTCAAGTGAACTTCTATTACAATCTCTAGTGTTCTAAGATTACTCTAGGTGGAACTATTTGGGTTTCTCGGGGGGGGGGGGGGTGTTCTACTGGAAGGGGTTGTTGGGCAGTTTCAAAAATTGCGGCTCTTGTTCTCTTGGTTCCTCTCTTGGGAGCCATCTGAAATTTTAAGATTTATTCCTCTTAGTTACAATGTTATATCGTCTTGATAATGCATTTGAGGAAACATGTCACGCCCCAACCCAGTTTGGTCTGATCCCCGTGATCAACCCGCCACTCTCGCGGTTTACTAAGGGTTGCCCCTTGTTTATAAACCCTAAAGAGTAAGGCATCCCTTAAACCTACACCTTTCTTGGAATAACATAAATCAAAACTGTATAAAATTTTACACTCATCAAACCTGTCTCACAAGCGTATTAGTTTATGGTCCTTGGGGTAGGCTTTATAGGATTTCCTAAAAAGGGATATAAGGGAGGGGATGAGTACAACGACTCTGTGAATGAGTTTTCAAAATTTAATTCTTAGGAAAATGTTTGATTCAGAGTGTGTCAAACTCCTTATTTTCTTTTAAAAAACCTTTTATTTTAGATTTCGGTTTTTATCACCATTTCTTATTAATCACATTATGTCATCACCCAACACACATTATTCATTATGAAGGTCAATCACACAATCGTAAGCCAGTACGTCCACTGAACTCACTTGTGGTGTCGGAGCGACTTTACCAGCCACCTAGATAGAAGTACGTCCACTTCTACCTTGAGAATGAGTGGATGTTCGCGATATTCGACCCTCAATCCCGTAATAATTCTTTGTGTTCGTAAGAGGAAAGAGACCAAATCCCGTCATCACCCCGATCTCGTGTGCTTGAAGCTACGTCAAGCTTCGCAAGGTCACCTGGTACGACTAACTGCCCTTATATCCACTAGATCGTGCAGGGCCCTAGGACATATCACTACACCTCTTGGTGTGTCTTGAAGGTCTCGTAAATACAGTGCATGCACAATCAGTATTTTCATATCATGCCATATAATCTATGGTGCCACTGGTCCAATGGCCACGACTTTCAACTCAACATGCAGCTGTTTGTCTTGACTAGTCCGGAGACGTGTCATGTTGTACTACCACTAGTTGACTGAATAGGTCGATCCTGTCTTGGTACCATGGCCAAACAATTCATTTATTTAAAGTTTTATAGCATATAACGCATGTTTGTTCACGAGCTCCCGCTCGTGCCAACTGACCAATGGCCCACTGTTCGAGATTTTCAAAATTGGGCATATTAGCCTCCAAGTTCCAAAATCAAGGCCTCCGACCTAACAGAGCTATTCGAGCTCCCGTCAAGAATATATCCCAAATCATTTAAGCAGTGGCACATAGTGACGAGAGAGCACTTCAGACAAAAATATATTTTCAACTATCCATCATTCCAACTGAGTATGGGGATATCTCCACTCATAACTGATGAACGAGTTTTCCACTTCCTTCAAGAAAGTTTAATCATACCAACCAGGTATGATCTACTTACAACAAGTAAATAGTTTTTTCGTGTAATTTTCACACCACTCCTCTAAGTTGTGATGTTTAAAATACCACTAAGTAGTGGGTTTTCATTTTCGAGGTGCTTATCATCCCAACCGGGTATGATATAAAAATCTCACTCACCCGATCGTGAAGTGAAATTCCTTTTAGTCGGCTTGTTGTCCTTACTCGAACTCGTCTCAGGTGGAATTCTCAATACTTTTTATTCCTAAATGATATGAATGTTGTTGTTCATTATTTTTTGGCCTAATAGCCCTCATTCATCCCAATTGAATGAGAAAACTAATTTTTCCTTTATTTACAATTAGGTTTCTAAAATTATTTTTCTTTAACTTTAAGTCCCTAATGTCAATTTTTCCTCAAAATGAGTCCCAAAGCTTTTAAAATTTATCTTAAGACCTCAATTTATTCAAATTCCCTAAAAGGGGTTTAATTTCCCAAATTTCCAATTTGGTCCCTCAACTTTTCCAAAATTACCATTTTCCCTTCTTTTACAAAAATGGTAAGTTTTACCCTAAAAATTCTAAAATTTCACAATTGGCCCTCTAACAAACACAATTGCCCAATTGACCCTCAATTTTATAAAATTGCATTTTGGTCTTTCGAATTTTCGAAAATCCTAAAATTTTCCCAATTTTACCCCAATTTCAACTTCTTAACATAATTGAATTTGATTTCATCAAATTGACCAGTCAAACACTTCTAATTGTTGAAATTGAAGTTAGATTGGAGTTCCTACACTTTCATACGATTCAATTGCACTTTGAATCGTGCTATTTGGTGTCGGAATGAGCTCAAACGGAGCTCTACCGAAAAACTGGACTTTTAGAGAGAAAGCTTCGAAAGCTTACCATCAGGGGCGCAGCGGTCTAAGCTTTCAATCTGGGCAGATAGCTCTCATCCTGAGGTTCATCCTAGGATCAAGAATTGCATCAATTAATGCGAAATAGAGTTAGAATTGCATCATCAATGTTTTGTCGGTTCTCTCTCTAGCATTGGTCGGAAATTGTAGAGGGGAGTCGAATTAGCTTACCTTTCAGCTCTAATTCAGGTGTAGGAGGGATATGAAGGTATTGGAAAGGCTTGGTTTGGCCTGAAGAGGGCTTGAATTTGTCAATTTCAGGTCGACCGAAATAGGGCAACTTTGGTCCGCTAGAGTTGCTTCACTGTTCGATCACGTCGGCGCTTCTCCGTCGACCCTCGAAGTAAATGGAGACTACAGGTGTGTAGCTAACTTCTCCCCAGTTCTGAAGAACCTGACCACAGTTTCTTTGGCTCAAAAAAGATCCCAAGTCGAAGCTCTGGTTCAAGCTTTGCCGAAAATTGGAGCAGTTGAGAGAGAATGAAGTTTTTAGATGTGGAGAGGATGAATAGGGAGGGGCTCTTTATATAGGAAGCTCGAGGACTTCTTGGCCGTCTGATTGGTACCTTAATGGCGGTCATTCATTTCCTAAAACTCACTGGCCAAAGACTTTTCAGCATCACCAGCACTACACGATTTTCTAGCGAGTGAAAAGTGTTGTCATTTGAAGGAAGAATATGACACTATTCTAAACCGGACCAGACCGGTTCGAACCGGGTTCAAATCATAAACCAGTTGGTTCACCCCCAATTCGATCAAAATTTTCAAATCCAAAAATTTATAAATTTATTTTGTATCCAATGGTGGCCTCAAATCTCAAAGTTGAAATTTTTAAGCCACCTAGAAAAATATATTTAGAATTCGGTTCAATAGTGGTTCAATCCGGTCCAAAATGGTTCAATCTGGTTCGGATCCAATTCACCTGAACTGGTTTGGTTTTCATCTTCAATTCATTCTTAAGACCATTTCCATGACTTTTGGGGCTATTTTGGTCACTCGGGATCCATAAATTTTCCAGTTTTCCCTTTCTCTATCAGTTCGGGTTCATGAACCAACTCGGTTCATAAACCAGTTCAATCCAGTTGGATTTGTTTCATTTGAATCGGTCTAGTTTTTCTCTTCGAACTTGTCCTAAGGTTCTTTTCCAATGTTTTAGGAACCCTTTGGGTCATTTGGGAGTTGTAAATTTCCCAAATTGCTCATTCTCTAATGATCGGTTTGTGAACCGGTTCGATTTTTCTCACTCGGTTTGACCGGTACTTTTCTCGGTTTTTCTTAACTCAAAATGGCAGGGTTTACAACTCTCCCCTCCTTTTACGAGTCTTGTCCCCAAAATTAAATCAGCATTTTTTCACTCTGAAATAAACTTCCCTTAATGTCAACTTAGACATGTTGATACCTTGGTCGTTCTTTCACTTAGTCCACCTTAAATCACACACTTAAGGAATTTCTTTTCCTTTATATGGTTTACTCCTTCCATGGAGTTTTATCATAACTAGTATATATTGCCTGCGAATCCAAAGGTATATCCCTAGGTTTACATCTCCCTTTGCTTAGGGCAAGATTCTTTCTTTTGAGGTTCTTACTCAAGATTTCAGGATTAGGAGTTCCAAGTTGCCCAATCATTCCTCTGTCTAGTTATTCTCTTCATCGTTGAAACCCTTAGCTATGCGTTCTTTCGAGCATTACGTATGGGTTTTGGTGTTATATCTCTTTATCATAATTTGACCCTTCCTTCATCCATCATTGATTACAACTTTAGTCCAACTACGTTTGACCTCATCATGCTTACTAACTGATTTTTTTTCTTACTTAAGTCGCATTCATCCTTGGAACTGTTGTGCTTACATGTCCCCTACAACATGACATATTCCAAAATTTGTCTTTGTCTATTAGATTCCTATAACAATTCTTTTAGGGTTGTTTGTAACTTATACCTTTCAGGGATCATATAACTTCATCACTCTTTTTGTTTAGTAGTATTTCTTGACCACCATTACCATTATCCAATCAACTTACAGAACCATGTTGATTGTCCTTACCCACTCTGTCATGCCCCAACCCAGTTTGGTTGGATCCCTGTGAACAACCTGCCACTCTTCTCAGTTCAAGAGGAGTTTCCCCTTCTTTTACTCGAGAGGAGCCAGACGAATTTTCAACCTTATTCCCTGGAAGACATATAACAAATAAAATGCAAGTTTAAGGAAAAATTAAGCATACTTGATAAGGGGTAAGGATCGGTGTTACTCCTAGCCAATTTCTCTTTTCTTGAGAAGGGGTAGACAAGAGGGGTGAGTTTCTATAACTCAGTGAATGGGTTTTTCAAAAATCTACTTTTAACTTAAAAAAAACATTTATATTGGAGTGTGCCACACTTCCCACTTTTCAAAAATCCTTACATTAAAAAGTTTCGGGTTTTTCCACATTTCTTCTTATCACGGTGTGTCATCACCCAACACACATTCTTCATCATGAAGGTTACACACATTCGCAGGCCAGCATGACTGCTGAACCCACTTGTGGCTTCGAAGCAACTTTACCGGCCACCCGGATAGAAGTATGTCCACTTCTACCCTGAGAATGAGTGGATGTTCGCAATAGCCAACTCTCATTCCCATAATAAATTCTTCGTGTCCATATGAGGACAGAGACCTCATCCTGTCCCCACCCCGGTCTCATGTGCTTGGTGCTACTCCAAATTTCACACAAACATCTGGAACGACGAACTGCACTTATACTCACTGGGTCGTCCAGGGCCCTTAGGACGCATCACTACCCTTCATGGGCGTCTTGATGATCTCATACTCATAGTGCATGCACAAATAATGTTTTCTTAATATGCGATGTAATCTGTGGTGTCATTAGTCCAATGGTCCCGACTTTCAACTCAACCTACAGCTGTTTATCTTGACTGGTCCAGAGACCGGTCTTATCATATTGCTGTTAGTTGACCGAGGATGTCGGACCAGCCTTAGTACCATGACCATACAATTCTCTTATTAAAGATTTATGGCACATATATTATGTTCATTTATGAGCTCCTGCTCGTGCCCATTAGCTTATGGCCCACTGTTCGAGATTTTAAAAAACTGGGCATATTAGCCCCCTAAGTTCCAAAACCGAGGCCCCCGATCTATAAGAGCTATTCGAGCTCCCATCGAGAAGGTCTCCCAAATTATTTAAGCATTAGCACATAGTCAGGAGGGAACACTTTCGACAAAAATATGTTTTCTCTGTCCATTATACCGATCCGATATAAGAACATCTCCGTTCATAACCGATAAACGGGTTTTCAACTTTCTTCGAGAAAGTTTTATCATACTAACTCGATATGATCTACTAACAATCGGTAATTAGTTTTTTCGCATGGTTTTCACATCACAACTCTAAGTCGTGATGTTTAAAATACCACATAGTAGTGGGTTTTCCTTTCGATATGCTTATCATCCCCAACCGAGTATGATATAAAATATCACACACAACTGGTAAGTGGTTTTTAACTTTAAGTTGTGCTCATCATCCCAACCAGGTATGACGTTAGAAAACCCACTCACCCGATCGTGTAGTGAAATTCCACTTAGTCCATCCCTTGCATGATAGACCTCAACTGGCATTCCCGATGTCTCATTCTCCTACATGAAGTGAACATAGTTGTTCATTATCCTTTGGCCTAAAAGCCCTCATTCGTTCCAATGAATGAGAAAACCCAACTTTATATATATATGCAATTAGGTCCCTAAAGTTATTTTTTTTAACTTTAAGTACTTATTGTCGGGTTTTTCCCCAAATTGAGTTCCAACCATTCAACAAAAAAGGGTTTAATTTCCCAAAATTTAAATCTGGCCCCTCAATTTTCCTAAAATTACCATTTTGCCATTCCTTTACAAAAATGGTAATTTTTGCCTCAAAAATTCTAAAATTTCTCAATTAGCCCTCTAATATTCTTATCATGACCAATTGACCCCCCAATTTTAGAAAATTACATTTTGATCGTTCGAATTTTCGAAAATTCCCAAATTTCCCCCTAATTTCATCTCTTTAACACAACCGAATTTGATTTAATCAAATTGACCGATCAAACACCTCTATTGTTGAAATTGAAGTTGAAATTTAATTTCTACATGTTCATATGATTCTAAGAAACTTTAAATCGTAAGTTTTAATGTCGGAATGAGCTCAAACGGAGCTTCACCGGAAAATAGACTGTAGAGAGAGAAAGCTTCAATTTCTCACTGGTGAGGGCGCGACGGTCCAAGCTTTCTATTTGGGCAGATAGCTCTCCTCTAGAGGTTTTTCCTATGATCAAGAATGACATCAATTGATGTCGAATTGGATTAGAATTTCATCATTGAAATTCGGTTGACTCTCTCTCTAACACTAATCAGAAATTGTAATAGGGAGCGGAATTGTCTTACCTTTCGGTCCTAATTCGGCCGTGGAAGGGCTGAGGGGTGTCGAGAAAGCTTGGCTTGGCCTGAGGAGAACTTGAATTGGCTGATTTCAACTCAGCCAAAATAGGGAAGCTATGGCCTGCTAAAGCTGCTTCACTGTTCGATCATGCTAGCGCTTCTCCAGCGACTCTCAGAACGAACGGATGTCACCACTGTGTAGTTGACTTCTCCCCGGTTCTAATGAATCTGACCTTGCCTTCTTTAGCTCAGAATTGACCCTATATTGGAGCTCTGGTTCGAGCTTTGCCGGAAAACTAAGCAACTAAGAGAGAGTGAGCTTTTCAGGTGTGGAGAGGACGAATGGAGAGGGGCTCTTTATATAAGGAGCTCGGGGACCCGTTAGCCATCCGTTTAGCATCTTTATGACAGGCATTGAATACCTGAAACGTACCAAATGGCAATGTTTCTTTTTCACCGGTGCTGATTTGATTTTCCAGCGAGTGAACAATGTTGTCATCCTGAGAAAGAAGAGGATACTATTCCAAATCGAATTTAAAGCTTAAACCGGCCGGTTCACCCCTCATTCAACCGACTTTTTCAAATCTAAAAATTTCTAAATTCATTCTCTATCCAATGGTGGCATCAAATCTCTAATTTGAATTATTTAAGCCATCCAGAAAATTGAATTTAGGATTCGGTTCAATAGTGGTTCAAACCGGTCCGAATCGGTTCAGATCCGGTTCACCTAAACTGATTTAGTTTTCATCCCCAATTCCTTCACTTGTCCATTTCCATGCCTTTTGTGACACCTTGGGTCACTTAGGGTCCATAAATTCCCAATTTACCATCTCTTAATCGATTCCGGTTAAAAAATCAGCTCGGTTCTTAAACTGGTTTAATCCGGTTCGGGTGAATCGAACCCGAACCGATATGGTTTTTCTCTCCCAAATTGTTCTAAGGTCCCTTCCCAAGGATTATGAATTTCTTTGGAGCACTAGGGCTTTGAATTTCTCTGATTTTCCTGTTCTCTATCGGTTTCGGTTCATGAACCGACTCGGTTCATAAACCAATTCAATCCAGTTGGATTCGATTCATCTAAACCGGTCTGGTTTTTCTCTTCCAATTTATCCTTAGGTTCTTTTCCATGGGATTATGAACCCTTTGGATCACCCGGGAGTTGTAAATTCTCCCATTGCCCGTTCACAATGATCGGGTTTGTGAACCGGTTCGGTTTCTCACTTAGTTTGACCGATTCTTTTTCCCGGTTTTCCTTAGCTCAAAAGAGGCGGGGTTTACACACTCGTCCTTTCCCAAGTACCTTATTAGGTCCTTCCTGTTCCAATCATTTTGGTGTGAACCACAACTAACCTTGATATCAATGGTCATTAACTTTAGTCACTTCTTAACTGGAGGACTTACCTTTCCAAGATTTCTTAGATGTACATTATTCTCTACCCCCTTCCCCCCCCCCCCCTTTTATGGGTAGTCCTCCCCTTTCTTACTCGAACATAATTTTTGACGATATCTTCTGACTTACCCGTTTCTTGGATTTAACTTACTCCTTGGATCCTCCTTGTATGCTTCCTTGGGTTCTTTTCATCTTATTATGCATTTTATTTGCAATTTCATCTCCTAATCACTCGTCACCTGGTTCCATTTCCTTTTTGTTGGGACATTTATCTCCTCGTAGGGTTTCCTTCCTTTGGAGGATTCTTACCCTTTTTCTCCCGAAATTCCTTTTTCATTCATCTTTGAAGGCACCTAACTTTAAATGACATCATTTGATGCCATTCTTTCATGCTTACCTTTACTTTTGAAATCTTATGGGTACATCCTTCGTACTCAATCCTCGTTCTCACTCGTACCCCAATACATGTCTATTTCCTTTTTTTAAGGAGTGCTCATATACTTCTGGTTTCAAAATTTCTTAATCATCTTTTGAGAGTGTCATTTAACCATCTCATGGTTTTTTTATCGTAACTCCAGTCTTGGCCATTGATCTCTTTAAGGATTTCCTTCATCCTTCTTTTCCAATGTTTTGGCATTTTTACTTCTCCTTTCTTTGTCGTGATTTAAATCAATGGTTCTCTCAAAGACCAGTTCTTTAACTACCTCCTTCCTACTATTTTTCTTGTACAATTGTCCGAGCAGCTATATCACTTGTCCTTCATGTCGATTCTATTGTCCTTCATATAGTGTAGTCCTTACTCTGAGAAGTGGATGTACCTCTATCTAGTTATATCACTTCTACCTAGATAGAAGTACATCCACTTCTACTTAGAGAATGAGTGGATGTTCATGACATCCGACCCACAATCATGTAACAATTCTCCGTGTCTATATGAGGACAGAGATCTCATCTTGTCCCCACCCCGGTCTCATGTGCTTGAAGCTACGTCGAGCTTCACAAGGTCACCTGGTACGACTAACTGCCCTTATATCCATCAGGTCGTCCAAGGCCCTAGGACACATCATTACCCCTCTTTGGCATCTTGAAGGTCCTGTAAACACACTGCATGCACAATCAGTATTTTCACATCATGCCAAATAATTTGTGGTGCCACTCGTCCAACGACTTTGACCTTCAACTCAACCTACAGTTGTTTGTCTTAACTAGTCCAGAGACTTGTCATGTCGCATTGCCACTAGTTGACTGAATATGTCGGTTCTATCTTTGTACCATGGCCAAACAATTCATTTATTTAAAGTTTTATGGCATATAACTCATGTTTGTTTACGAGCTCCTGCTTGTGCCAACTTGCCTATGGCTCATTGTTCGAGATTTTCAAAATTGGGCATATTAGCCCCCAAGTTCCAAACCGAGGCCTTCGGCCTAACAGAGCTATTCGAGCTCCCATTAATAAGATCTCCCAAATCATTTAAGAAGTGGCACATAGTTAGGGGAGAGCACTTCCAACAAAAATATATTTTCAACTATCCCTTATACCAACCGAGTATGAGGATATCTCCGCTTATAACCGATTAATGGGTTTTCCACTTCCTCCGAGAAAGTTTTATCATACCAACCGGGTATGATCTACTTATAACCAGTAAGTAGTTTTCACATCACTGCTCTAAGTTGTGATGCTTAAAATACCACTAAGTAATGGGTTTTCATTTATGAGGTGCTTATCATCTCAATTAGGTATAATATAAAAATCTCACTCACCCAATCGTGCAGTGAAATTTCTCTTAGCCGGCTTGTTTTCCTTACTCAAACTCGTCTTAGCTGGCGTTCTCGGTACTTCTTGTTCCTACACGATATGAATGTTCTTTTTTATTATTATTAGGTCTAATAGACCTCATTCATTCCAATTGAATGAGAAAACCAATTTTTCCTTTATTTGCAATTAGGTCTCTAAAGTTATTTTTCTTTAACTTTAAGTTCCTAATGTCGGTTATTCCTCAAATTGAGTCCCGAAGCTTTTAAAATTTATCTTAGTACCTCAATTTATTCAAATTCACAAAAAGGGGTTTAATTTCTCAAATTTCCAATTTGGTCCCCAACTTTTCCAAAATTACCATTTTGCCCTTCCTTTATAAAAATAGTAAGTTTTACCCCAAAAATTCTAAAATTTCTCAATTGGCCCTCTAACATTCTTATCATGCCCAAATGACCCTCAATTTTATAAAATTGTATTTTGGTCCTTCAAATTTTTGAAAATTTCCAATTTTTCCACTAATTTCAACTTCCTAACACAGTTGAATTTGATTTCATCAAATTGACCAGTCAAACACTTCTAATTGATGAAATTGATGTTAGATTGGATTTCTACACTTTCATATGATTCAATTGCACTTTGAATTGGGTGATTTGGTGCTGGAATGAGCTCAAACGGAGCTTCGCCGGAAAATAGGACTTAGAGAGAGAAAGCTCTGGCAGTCTGAGCTTTCGATCTGGGCAGATAGCTCTCATCCTGAGCTTTATCCTAGGATAAAAAATTGCATCAATTGATGCTAAAGAATTTCATCATCGAAGTTCTGTTGGTTCTCTCTCTAGCACTGATCAGAAATTGCAGAGGGGAGCCGAATTGGCTTACCTTTCAGCTTTAATTCAGGTGTAGGAGGGATATGGAGGTGTTGGGAAGGCTTGGTTTGGCTTGAGGAGGGCTCGAATTGGCTGACTTCAGCTCGGCCGAAATATGGCAGCTTCGGTCCGTTGGAGCTGATTCACTGTTCGATCACGCCGGTGCTTCTCGGGCGACCCTCAAGCAAATGGAGACTACAGGCATGTAGCTGACTTCTCCCCAGTTCTAAAGAACCCAACCATACCTTCTTTGGCTCAAAAAAGACCCTAGGTCAAAGCTCTAGTTTGAGCTTCGCCATAAATTGGAGCAGTTGAGAGATAATGGAGTTTTTAGGTGTGGAGAGGATGAATGAGGAGGGGCTCTTTATATAGGAAGCTCAGGGACTTTCTGGCTGTCCGATTGGCACCTTAATGGCGGTCATTCATTGCTTGAAACTCACTGGCTGGAGACTTTTCAGCTTCACCGGCATTGCGCGATTTTGCGACGAGTGAACAGTGTTGTCATCTAAATGAGGAAGACGACACTGTTTCGAACCGTACAGTACCGATCTGAACCAAGTTCAAAGCTTAAATAGGTCGGTTCACCCCCATTTCGATCAAAATTTTCAAATCTAAAAATTTCTAAATTCATTTTCTATCCAATGGTGACCTCAAATCTCAAATTTGAAAATTTTAAGCCACCTAGAAAAATGAATTTAGAATTTTGTTCACTAGTGATTTAAACCGATTCAATCTGATTCAGATCCGGTTCACTTGAACCAGTTTGGTTTTCATCTCCAATTCATTCTAAATCCTTTTTCATGACTTTTGTGACTCCTTAGGTCACGACTGCCCTTATCTTAACCATGTCGTCTAGTAGCCCCTAGGACGCATCACTATCCCTCTTGGGTGTCTTGATGGTCATAAACCTTAAGTGCATGGACAAAAAAAGTTTTCCAATAAGCCATTAATCTTTGGTGCCACTAGTCCAACGGCCCCGACCCTCAACTCGACCTGCAGTTATTTGTCAAGACCAGTCCATCGACCTAGTCCTGACGCACTGCCGCCAACCCATCGAGTATGTCGGCCTTATCTTAGTACCATGGTGAAATCACATAATCGATTTATTAGAAAATTTCATGGCTTATACATCATGTTTATTTATGAGCTCCTGCTCATGCCAACTGGCCCTAGGCCCACTGTACGTGATTTTCCAAAACTTGCATTTAGCCCCACAAGTTCCAAAACCGAGGTCTCTCGCCTATCTGAGCTATTCAAGTTCTCGTCAAAAAGGTCTCCCAAAATTTTTAAGCATTGGCACACAATAGGGGGAGAGCACTTCTGACAAAATAACCTTTCAACTTGTCCATCACACCAACCTGGTGTGTTGATATCTCCGCTTACAACCAGAAAGCGGGTTTTCTACTTCCTTCCAGGAAGTTTATCATACCAACCGAGTATGATCTAATTACAAACGGTAAGTAGTTTTTTTGCGTATTTTCCACATCACTCCAACCAGGTATGATGTTAAACGCATGAGTTGGAGTACCGACTTACTCCACCTCCTAAGGGTCAATTCCTTTCATACTGCTCTTCATTTCGGGTAAATTTCCACTAAGTTTTGTCTCCAAAGAGACTTGTGTCAAGAGTTATCTTTGGAATTATTGTTAGAGGTCCAAACTTAAGATAGATATTCGAGTTTCTCCTTACTCCTCTAAACTTTTCTCCTTTGGCATGCTATCACCATTCTTTTCCACCTTCTTAGCATACTCCCCTGGGCAATACATGCTTCTCGATTTTGTTAATGAGAGGGTTGTCCAAAAATTTTGCCCCTATTTCACAATTTACTTTGTGAATATTTTCACATAATTTATTAGGATAATATTTATGATTTATCACTTGGTATCATTTTTCTCTAATGGCGTCCTTTATTATTATTTCACTGATCCTCATCCAAGGTATCGAGAGGGTAGTTCTCGAGAGTTTATCTTGCACACTTCTTCCCTTGTTCTCACTCCACAACGTTTTCTTTAGTGTTATGATCAGATTTCCATCCCTTCTTGTTCTCCCCCGACATTCTCAAGTCGGTAACTATTTGTGACCTTACACTTTAAGGCCATTATCATCTAAGATCTTAAACTCATATGTCATCTCAAGAGTGACTCTTCCTTTCCAATACATGATATTCCATTGAGGTTCTGTAAATCCTTTCAAAAGATGCTTCTTCGATTCCACCTCAAAATCTTCGTACTACTTCCTTTAGCACTTCCTAAAATGTTCTTGTGGAGTTTTTCCAATTTATATTTCCCTGACATCCTTGAGTCGGTATTCCATTTGGACATTTTCCTCAAGGTCGCTCCCATACTAAGGTCATGGATGGCTCCATTCAATAAGAGTAGCCCCGATTAAAAGCTAAGGCTATTGAGATCTATGGGTGATTAAAAGTGTAAGTCTTACACAGTATTGTCCCGATGCCTTTGCTTGTCAAAAAAATGTTTTCACTTCCCCAAAAACCAAGTTCGAAAAAAGTTTTTCTATGATACCACTTCAGTTGTCACACCCCAACCCGGTTTCCCTAGTCGCACCTGCAGACAGTTGTTGCATCCTCCCGGTCTTACAACGATGGGTGCCTTATCTTCATAACACCAATAGGGTGCAAGGCTCAATGCAAAATATCTCAAATTATTTTCCAAATTAATAAATTGAACCTTTGGAAAGTAAATTTTGGAAACCATATACTGGGACTATATACTGAATGTAAGACATACCTTGGGTTTATGTGTCCATCTTCACCATTTTTACCTAGAAGGGGTAATCGGAGGTGAATGAGTTCGACAATACAATGAGAGGGCTTTGCTAACATCGTGTCACACCCCGACCCAGTTTGGTTTGATCCTCGTAAGCAACCCGTCACTCTCTTGGTTCAAGAGGAGTTTCCTCCTTTTTTAACTCAAGTGGAGCCAAGCATACTTTCAACCTTGTTCCCTGTAAAGACATATATCAAATAAAATGCAAGCTTAAAAAAAATAGCATACCTAACAGAGGGTAAGGCTTGGTGCTATCCCTAGTAATTTTCTCTATTTCATGAAAAGGGATAAAAAGAGGGGTGAGTTTCTATAGCTCAATGAATGGGTATTTTCAAAAATTAAGTTTCGGTAAATATAAAATTTTTAAATTTGAGTGTGTCAGACTCCTTAATTTCTTTAAATTTTCTCAATTTCAAATCTCAGTTTTTAAAATCATTTCTCATCACAACAGTGTGTTTATCATCCAACACACACCCTTCACCATGAATGAAAACACACATTCGCAGGCCAGCTCATCCACTATACCCACTTGTGGCGTTAGAGTGACTTTACCGACCACCTAGATAGAAGTACATTCACTTCTACCCTGAGAATGAGTGCATGTTCATGACATCCAACCCTCGATCCCGTATTAAAATTTTGTGTCCATATGAGGACAGAGACCTCATCCCGTCCCCACCTCAGTCTCATGCACATGAAGCTACATCAAGCTTTGCAAGACTTCTGGTACGACTAACTGCCCTTATTTCCACCAGGTCGTCCAAAGCCCTGAGACGCATCACTACCCCTCTTGGGCGTATTGAAGGTCCTGTAAGATAGTGCATGTAAAAATCAATAGTTTTTCACATAAGCCATATAATATGTGGTGCCAATAGTCCAATGACCCCAACCCTCAACTCAACTAACATCTGTTTGTCTTGACTAGTTCGAAGGCATGTCATGTCGCACTACCACTAGTCCACTGAGTATGTCGGTCTTGTCTCGATACCATGGCCAAACAACTCATTTACTTAAGTTTTCATGGCTTAATAATCATATTTGTTTACGAGCTCCTGCTCGTGCCAACTGGCCTAGGGCCCACTCTTCGAGATTTTCAAAATCAGGCATATTAGCCCCCAAGTTCCAAAATCGAGGCCCCCGACCTATCTAAGCTATTCGAGCTCCTGTCCAGAAGGTCTCCAAAATATTTTAAGTAGTGGCACACAGTCAGGGGAGAGCACTTCTAACAAAATAACTTTTCAGTTGTCCATCACACCAACCGAGTATGAGGACATCTCCGCTTAAAATCGATAAGTGGGATTTCCACTTCCTTTTAGGAAGTTTCATAATACCAATAAGGTATGATCTACTTACAAATGTTAAGTAGTTTTTTCGCGTGATTTCCACATCACTCCTCTCAAGTGTGATGATTAAAATACCACTTAGTAGTGGATTTTCATTTTCGAGGTACTTATCATCCCACCCGGTTATGATATTAAATTCCCACTCGCCTGATCGTATAGTGTACTTCCTCTAATACGACTTTTGTCCTTTGTGAGCCTTGCCTCAAATGGCATTTTCAATATCTCGTGTTTCTAAATGGTATGAACATCATTGTTCATTATTATTGGGCTTGATAGCCTTCATTCATTATGAATGAATAAAAATATCTAACTTTTCAAATATTTGCAATTTGGTCCCTAAAGTATTTTTATTTTACTTTAGGACCCAAATGTCGGTTTTTCCCCAAATTGAGTCACAAAATTTTTAAAATTTCCCTTTGGACTTCAATTTCACAAAAGGGGTTCAAGTTTTTCCAAATTCCCAATTTTGTCCCCAATTTTTCCAAAATTACCATTTTTCCCTTCCTTTACAAGAATGGTAAGTTTTGCCCCAAAAATTCTAAAATTTTCTCAATTGGTCCTCTAACACTCTTATCATACCCAATTGGTCCTCAATTTTATAAAATTTCATTTTAGTCCCTCAACTGTTTGAAATCCCCAATTTCAACTTTCCAACACACCCGAATTTGATTTAATCAAATTGATCGATCAAACAAGTTTAATTGTTGAAATTGAAGTTAAATTGGGGTTCCTACATCTTCATACAATTCAATTGCACTTTGAATCACAAGTTTTGAAGCCGAAACAAGCTCAAATAGAGCTTTGCCGGAAAACAGAACGTAGAGAGAGAAAGCTTCAAATGCTCACCGTCGGAGGTGCAGTGGTCCGAGCTTTCAATCTTGACAGATAGCTCTCCTCCTAAGGTTCCTCCTAGGATCATGAATTGCATCAATTGATACCAAATTGTGTGAGAATTTTATCATCAAAATTCTGTCGGTTCTCCTCTAGCACCAATCGGAAATTATAGAGAGTAGCCAAATTGGCTTACCTTTTAGTTCTAATTCGGCCGTAGGAGGGCTGAGGAGGTGTTGGGAGAGCTTGGTTTGGCCTGAGGAGGGCTCAAATTGGCCGATTTAACTCGACAGAAATAGGGCAGCTTCGGTCCGCCAGAGCTGCTTCATTGTTCGATCACACCGATGCTTCTCCGGCGACCCTCGAAGCGAATGGAGACTACTACCGTGTAGCTGACTTTTCCTCGGTTCTAAGGATCCCAACCATGACTTATTTGGCTTAGAAAAGACCCTATATTAGAGCTCTAGTTCGAGCTTCACTGGAAAACTCAGTAGCTGAGAGAGAGTGAGGTTTTTAGGTGTGAAGATGATTAATGTGGAGGGGATCTTTATATAGGGAGCTCGGGGACTCTACGACAGTCCATTTGGCACCTTTATGGCAGTCATTGATGGTCTGAAATGTACTGAACGGAAACGTTTCTTCTTCATCAGCGCTGGTTCGATTTTTCGGTGACTGAACAGTGTTGTCATCTGAAGGAAGAAGACAATACTATTACGAACCGGACCGGTCCAGTCCGAACTAGGTTCAAAGCTTAAATCGGCCGACTTAGGCCCGATTTGATCGAGTTTTTCAAAATTAAAAATTTCAAAATTCATTATCTATCAAATAGTGGCCCCAATTCTCAAATTGGAATTTTCAAAACCACCTAGAAAAATGAATTTAGCATCCAGTTCAATAGTGGTTCAAACCGGTCCAAAATGGTTCAATCCAGTTCGGATCCGGTTCACCTGAATCGGTTTGGTTTTCATACCTCATTCATCCTAAAGTCCTTATTCACGACTTATGTGGCTTTTTAGGTCACTTGGGATCCATAAATTTCCCGGTTTGCCTTCTCTCTATCGGTTCGAGTTCATAAACTTGCTCGGTTCATAAATCGGTTCAATCCGGTTCGGATCCGGTTCACCCAAACTGGTCTGGTTTTTCTCTTCCAATTTGTCCTAAGGTTCTTTCCCAAGGTTTATGAACCCTTTTGGGTCACTCAGGAGTTATAAATTCTCCAATTTGCTAGCTCCTCGATAATCGGGTACGTGAACTGGTTCAGTTTTCTCACTCGGTTTGACCGGTTCTTTTCCGGTTTTCCTTAACTCCAAAGAGCGGGGTTTACAACTCTCCCCTCCTTTTAAGAGTTTTGTCCCCAAAACTTATTTCACACTTTTTGCGTACTGGAATAAACTTTTCATTGATATATAAATTTTCTAGTTTATCGTCTTACAACCTTCTCGATTATTTTCGTTCATCCCTTACATCACATACCTAAGATTCACATCGCATTCTCATCCTTTCCTCATTCTATGGAACTTGCTTTAGCTAAGCATATCCCCCTGAAAAACTTAGAATCATTTCCTTTAGTTACATCCTTTCTTTCCCAAGGCACCATTTCTCCATTCCAAACTTCTTTTACTTAAGATTTAAGGACTGAGTTTCGGTCATTTTCTTCCATAGGTTTTGGCATTTATCACCTTTTCAACCTGCATGGATCCCTTCCTCATTCTTTGGTTATCACCTTTATGATTGACTTTATTATGCCTTAATCAAAGATCCATCCTTGCCTAAGTCATATTTTCCCTGAGATAGTTGGGTTTACATGTCCCTTACCGCATGACATTCTTCGGAACTTGTCGTTGACTTCACATCACTATAGCCATATCGATTTCCTTACTTACTCGTCTTTTTTACTGCTATATTTGGTCATTCAATCTTCAAGTCCTTGAGCTTCTGATAACTTATTGACATACTAAAGCTCTTCCTTTCTTATTTCATTCCTCATTCCCACTGGCGTCCTTCCCTTTTTAAGTCTCTTCTTCTTTTAAATCCATTTTTAATCACATTGTGATCATTTCATGATCCTTTATTACAGTTAGTCCCTTTCTTACTTGTATGACGTCTTTTGATGTCGTCTTCCTACTTACGCATTACTTGGGTTTGACTTATCTTTTGGATCTTCACGATTTCTTTCCATTTGCACTTGATCCTTTCATTTCTAGTAGCTTGTCTTTTAGGAGATTATCTTCTTCCCAATTTTGGTTGGTTCCATTTCTTCTTAACTGGTACTCATGTGTCCTTCCACGGTTTCCTTTCTGGGTAAGTTTTACACTTCTTTTCTCCTAGAATTTTCTTCTAACCTTTACCATTGTGAATACTCACTCTCAATTGTCCTTCCTAGCCACTATATTCACCTTCTTACCTTTATTCTTGACATCCTACAAGTACTTTTCGTTTATCTCACCTTATTCTCATTTGCTCTTAGAACTTAATTATTCCTTTGAGGTGAACCCCTCATCCCTATTATATCCAATCTTTTGTATCTTCGTGTCCTAGGTATTCCTCCGTTGTCTTGATTAGGATTTATTACTTAATACTCTCGAGTTCTTATTAAAGCTTCCTTTTTCTCTTTCGAACGATTTGATCAATAGGGGTTTATTTCCTTCAATTGGATCTATCTGAAATTTCGTTTTGGGTTTTCATGTCTTCCTACAAGTAGGTCATACGAGGAAGAAGGAGGTAGAGGTCTCGTCCGTCAATAGTGGACAAAAGAAGCCATGAGGTTTGGGGTTGGGAAATGGTGTTCACACAAACTATGTGGTGGAAGTTGTGGCCTCTCACCAGGGTGGACGGTAAAGACGATCTGAGCCACTAGTAGAATAGATCAAGGTTGTTGCCTCTAAGGGTCTATTATGCGATTGTTTGTTCCCTTTATGGATAAAGGGGGCAGTGGACGAGCTTGTCCTTGCTGGCGTTCTCGATATTTCGCGTTCCTACACGATATGAACAACCTTTTTCATTATTACTTGGCATAACAGCATTCATTCATTTCCAATGAATGACAAAACCCAAACTTTTAGTTATTTGCAATTAGGTCCCTAAAGTTATTTTTCTTTAACTTTAAGTCCCTAATGTCAGTTATTCCTCAAATTGAGTCCCGTAACTTTTAAAATTTATCCTAGGACTTCAATTTATTCAATTTCACCAAAAAGGGGTTTAATTTCCCAATTTTCCAATTTGGTTCCCCAATTTTTCCAAAATTACCATTTTGCCCTTCTTTTACAAAAATGGTAAGTTTTGCCCCAAAAATTCCAAAATTCCTCAATTGGTCCTCCAATATTATTTTCATGCCCAATTGACCCTCATTTCATAAAATTGTATTTTGGCCTTTTGAATTTCGAAAATCCCCAAATTTTCCCCCAATTTCAACTCTTCAACACTACCGAATTTGATTTCATCAAATTGACAGATCAAACACTTCTAATTATTGAAATTGGAGTTGAAATTGAGTTCCTGCATATTCAACCGATTCTAAGAAACTTTGAATCGCAGATTTTAATGCCGAAATGAGCTCAAACGGAGCTTCGCCGGAAAACGGACTGTAGAGAGAGAAAGCTTCGATTACTCACGAGTGAAGGCACAGCGGTCCGAGCTTTCGATCTAGGCAGATAGCTCTCGTCCTAAGGTTCATCCTAGAATCAAGAATTGCATCAATTGATGTGGAATTGGATTAGAATTTCATCATTGAAATTCGGTCGACTCTCTCTCTAGCACCGATCGAAAATTGTAAAGGGGAGCCGAATTGGCTTACCTTTCGTTCCTAATTCGGTCGTGGAAAGGCTGAGTAAGTATTGGGAGGGCTTGGTTTGGCCTGAGAAGGGCTTGAAATGGTCGATTTCAGCTTGACCAAAATAGGGCAGCTTCGGTCCGCCGGAGTTACTTCACTATTCAATCATGTCGGCGCTTCTCCAACGATTCTCAGATTGACTGGAGTTTGCTATCAGATAGCTGTCTTCTCCCCAATTCTAAAGAGCCCGACCTTTGTTCAAGACGAAGCTCTGGTTCGAGCTTTAGCGGGAAATGGAGCAGTAGAGAGAGGGAGAGAGAGAAGTGTTAAGGTGTGAGGAGAATGAAATGGGGATTACCTCTTTATATAGGTGAGAGGGAAGGAGGTCACCCATCTTCACACTACTCTCGGGCAAGCACACTTAACTTTGAAGTTCTTATGAAATCTAGTTCACCTGAACCAATTTGGTTTTTATTTTCTAAAGTTTCTTAAATTTCTTTTCCAAGGTTTAATGAAACCTTTAGATCACCCGGAAGTTGTAAATTTCTATATTGCATGTTCTCAAATATAAACCGGCTTGGTTTTCTTACTCGGTTTGACCGGTTCTTTTCCCGGTTTTTCTTAACTCAAAAGTGCAGGGTTTACAGGTAGAGAGTGTGTGCCTAAAGATAAGGAACTGAAAAAGATTAATTTTGGAGGAAGCACACGATTATGTGTATGTGATGCATTCAGGCAGTACTAAGATGTATCGCACCCTCAAACAAGGATATTGGTGAAAATGAATGAAAAGGTATGTGAACCCATCCCTTTTTAGTTAAGGACAACCAGGAAAAGAACTAGTCAAACCGAGTAAGGAAATCAAACCAGTTCACAAACTCGTTTATTGGGGAACGGATACCTTTTCAAGTTAAAAGTTTTGAAAAACCCATTCACTGAGTAGTCGTACTCACCCTCTCCCTTATATTTCTTTCAAGAAATTCTGGAAAGTCTACCTTTAAACACCATCAACTAAGATGCCTATGAGACAGGTATGATAAATTTAAAATATTATACAGTTTTGATTTATGTTATTCCAGGAAAAGGTACAAGTTTAAAGGATGCCTTACTCTTTACGATCTATAATAAGGGGAAACCCTTTAATAAACCGGGAGAGTGGCGAATTGATCATGGGGATTCGACCAAACCAGGTCAGGGTGTGACAAGGGATATTATGGAATTCGTAGCCCGATGCTTGTCCTATCAACATATTAAAATTGAGCATCAGAAACCATTAGGACTACTACAACCCTTACCACTCCTAGAGTGGAAGTGGAAGCACATTATCATGGACTTTGTCACAGGACTACCTATGACTAGGAAGGGTCGAGACACAATTTGGGTCATTGTGGACAGATTGACCAAATCCACTCATTTCTTACCTATAAGAGTAAAGGATACATTGGAACAACTAGCCATCTTATACATGAGAGAGATAGTAAGACTCCATGGCATCCCGATTAGCATAGTGTCGGATCGAGACCCTAGGTTTACCTCAAGGTTCTGGCCAAGTTTGCAAAGTGCCTTGGGGATTTCATCCCCAAATCAATGAACAATCTAGGCGAACAATCCAAACCCTGGAGGACATGCTAAGGGCACGCGTACTCACTATGGATAAGGGTTGGGAAGAATACTTGTGCTTGATGGAATTTGCGTACAATAGTAGTTATCATGTCAGTATTCAAATGGCTCCTTATGAGGCCCTCTATGGATGACCATGTCGTACTACCTTATTTTGGGAAGAGGTGGGGGAAAGAAAACTAGAAAGGATCGAATTAACCAATGATGCCACAATAAAGATCAAGATAATCAGGAGTCAACTCAAGGCCGCTTAGGATAGGTAGAAGAGCTATGCGGACAAAAGGAGAAAGGATCTAGAATTTTATGTGGGGCACCAAGTGTTCCTAAAAGTATCCCCATGGAGGGGAATACTTAGGTTTCAACAATGGGGAAAGTTGAAACCAAGGTACATTGGTCCTTATCCCATCATCCAAAGGATAGGATCAGTGGCATATAACTTGGAACTACCTCCAGACTTACAGAGAATACATGATGTTATCCATATCCTGATACTCCGGAAGTACCAGCCTGATCCTAACCATGTGTTGGACCGAGCTCCACCAGAGCTAGAAGAGAACTTGAACTATCAAGCAGAACCGGTACGAATCATCGACCAGAGGAATAAGAACATGAGGAATAAGAAATTTCCTATGGTCAAGGGTCTTTGACAAAATGGACTCATGCAAGAAGAGACATGGGAGACCGAGAGCGTGATGAGGGATGGGTACCCTCAATTGTTTGACATGTAATTGTTTTGGGGACTAAACCTCTAAAAGGAGGGGAGAGTTGTAAACCCTGTCCTTTTATAATAAGAAAACCAGGAAAAGAACCGGTCATTTCCAAAGAGAAAATTGAGTTGGTTCATAAACCTAAACCGATAGAAAAAGAGCAATTTGGGAAATTTACAAATACCGAGTGACTCAAAGAGTCATAAAAGTCATGGAAAAGGAATTTGGGATGAATTGGAAGAGAAAATCAAACTGGTTTAGGTGAATCAGACCTGAACCGGTTTGAACCACCATTGAACCGGTTTCTTAATTTATTTTTCTAGGTGGCTTAAAATATTCAAATTGGGGAATTAAGGCCACCATTTGATAGAGAATGAATTTAGAAATTTTTTATTTTTAAAAACTCGGTCAAATTGAGCCTGAACCGGCCAGTTTAAGCATTGAACCCAATTCAGACCCATCCGGTTCGGTTCGGAACAATGTCGTCTTCTTCCTTCAAATGACAGCACTGTTCACTCGCCGGAAAAATGAACAACGCCGGCAAAGGTAAAAAGTCTCCATTCAGGGCATTTCATGCCATGAATGAGTGCCAAAAAGGTGCCAATCAGATAGCCAGAGAGTCCTCAAGCTCTTTATATAAAGAGCTCCTCTTCATTCCCTCTCCTCACACCTAAAAACTCCACTCTGTCTCAACTACTCAGTTTTCCGATGAAGCTCAAACTAGAGATCCAATATTGAGGTTTTACTAAGACTTAGAAGGCAAGATTAGGTTCTAAGATTCGGGGAGAAGTCGGCTACCCGACGGTAGTCTCCAGTCGATCTGAGTACCACCGAAGAAGCGTCGGCGTAATCAAACAGTGAAGCAGCTCCAATGGACTGAAGCTCCCCTATTTCGATCGAGCTGAAATCGACCGAATTCAGCCCTCCTCCTACTAAACCAAGCTCTCTCAACGTCCCCTCAGCCCTTAGACGACCTCAACTAAATTGAAAGGTAAGTCAATTCGACCCTACTCAATCGTTGCAGGTCGGAGTTAGAGAGAGAAACTATAGAATTTCACTAACGAAATTCTCCCTCAATTCGAGGTCAAATGTAGGAATTCTTGATCCAAGAAGATACCTCAGGAAAAGACCTATCTTCTCTGATAGAGAGATCGGACTACCGCACCTCCGACGGTAAGCTTTCAAAATTTTCTCTCTCTATGCACAATTTTCTGATGAAGCTCCGTTTGAGCTTGTTTCGGCCTCAATTCATGCGATTAAAAGCTTAATTGAATCGTATGGATGTGTAGGGACCCAATTATATCATCAATTTCAACAATTAACCTCTATTTAATGATTAATTTGATTAAATTAAATTCAGCTAGTTTGGAAGGGAAATTTGGGGGAAATTTGGTGATTTCATAAAATTGAGGGACTAAATTGTAATTTCTCAAAATTGGGGCCAATTGGCCATGGAAAGGATGTTGAAGGACCAATTGGTAGATTTTTTAAAATAATTGGGGTCAAATTGCCATTTTTGTAAAGTAGGGGCAAAATGATAATTTTTTAAAAGTTGGGGACCAGATTGGAAATTTGTAAAAACTTGAACCCCTTAAACCATTTTGAGTAAATTGAGGACCCAAAGTGAATTTTTAGAAGTTTTAGGATTCAATTTGGGGAAAAGTTAGCATTAGGGACCTAAAGTCAAGGAAGAGAACTTTCGGGACCTAAATGCAATTAACTAAAAATTTTGGGCATTTTCGTTCATACATGAGAAATGAAGGCTATCGTGCCAAATATTAATAGATAAGGATGTTCAAATCATGTAGGAACACGAATGACCGGAACACCAGCAAGGATAAGCTAGCGTGGAGCCAAAACCCGACTAAAAAGGATTACACTACAATTATCAAGTGAGTGGGTTTATTCACATCATACCTGGTTGGGATGATGAGCACTTTGAAAATGAAAAACCACTTCTATTGGAATTTTGAAATCACACCCGGTTGGAGTGATGTGAGAACTATGCGGAAAAACTACTCACTAATTATAAGTAGAGAGATCATACCCGGTTGGTGTAATGGACTTCTTGGAAGGAAGTAGAAAACCCGCTTACCGGTTATAAGCGGAGATGTCATCACACCCGGTTGGTATGATGGAAGGAAAGTTTATTCTGTCAGAAGTGTTCTCTCCTGACTGTGTTCCAATGCTTAAAAATTTTGGGAGACCTTCTTGACGAGAGCTAGAACAGCTCCGATAGGCACGAGGCCACAGTTTTGGAATTTGTAGGCTAAAATGTCTAGTTTTGGAAAATCACATACAATGGGCCCAAGGCTAGTTGGAACGAGCAAGAGCTCGTAAACAAACATGATTTATTTATGCCATGAAAATTCTAAATGAAGGGAATGTGTGATTTCACCATGGTATAAAGACAGGACCGACATACTCGATGGACTAGCGACAGTGCATTAGGGCCAGGTCGACTAACCGGCCTAGATAAAAAGCTACAAGTCGAGTTAAGGGTTCGGGCCATTGGACCAGTGGTACCAAAGATAAATGGCATTGCGAAAAAAATTATTGTTTGTGCATGCACTTGAGGTTCGGGACCATCATAATGTCCAAGAGGGGTAGTGATGCGTCCTAGGGGCTACTGGACGACATGGTGGAGATAAGGGCAGTTTTTCGTGCCAGCAGTCAGGGAAACTCGATGTAGCTTCATGTGCATGAGATCGGGGTGGGGTTAAGATGAGGTCTTTGTCCTTATACAAACACGGAGTTGATTTCATGTTTGAGGGTTGGATGTCACGAACATCCACTCATTCCTAGGGTGGAAGTGGACGGGCTTCTATCTAGGTGGCCGGTAATGTCGTTGGCGCCACAAGTGGACGGGCTGCCCTGCGAATGTGTGATTCCCTTCCTGATGAAGGGCGTGTGTTGATTGTTAAACACACCTAACGTGGAAATGAGGAAAATGGTTTGAAAAACTAGGAATTTAAGGAAAGAATATTTTTGAAAGAAATAAGGAGTTGGCACACTTCCATTAAAGATGCTTTAATTATGAACACTCTCTCCCAACACCCATTCACTAAGTTGTCTAACTCACCCCCATCCCTTTACCCTTTTCAGGTAACCAAGGGAAAACCCACTTAAAGACTTTTCGGTAGCTGAACTTGCGAGACAGGTATGTAAGGTTTATATATTCAGTTTTGATTAATTTTATTCCAAGAAAGAGACAGGTGAAAAAGACGCCATACTCCTTACAGTTTAGAGAAGGGGAAAACCGTTAATAAACCAAGAGAGTGGCAAGTTATTCACGGGGATCCGACCAAACCGGGTCTGGATGTGACAATTTGTGTATTTGTGTGAAACAAATACTAGTAGGTTTATTAAATTAAATCACTCCAACTAGGAAGGAAACTACCCAAAGCTTGATGAAATGAGCTAAGAACTTTATGATAAACCTCTTTATAAATGATAAGACAAGTAACGGCTTGTTTATCACATTATTTCCAAGGAAGTAAAACTTTGCTTAAAGTACATACTGAATCATGGACACGAAGTCATGATGTCATGTAATCCTACTCATTGAATTGTCGAACTCACCCATCTCCCTTACCCCTTTCAAGTCCTATCCAAAATGGCACAAAGGATGTTTGAGAATGATTTACCAACATGGTATATAATCAATCATTTTAAAGATATTTGTGTAATGCAATATATATTATAGCATGTTTTTGGGGAAACTTATCTGATATACGGTTTTCTTCCCCATCTTGAGCCTTTCTTCTATCAATACTATGAAGATGGAATCATTTATATTATAGTATTGGGAGAAGTGGCAGGTTATTCACAGGGTTCTGACCAAACTGAGTTGTGGTGTGACAAGGCGTCTCCTTGGTTGCAAACTATTGTTGTAAAACCCGCACATTTGAGTTAAGTAAAACCGGGAAAAGAACCGATCAAACCGAATAAGAAAATTAAACCGGTTTACATTTAGGAATAAGCAATATGAAAATTTACAACTTTCGGTTGATATAAAGGATTTATTAAACATTGTAAACGGAACTTAAAATAAACTAGAAAACAAAAACCAAATTGGTTCAGGTGAACTAGATTACATAAGAACTTCAAAGTTAAGCATGCTAGTAGTGTGAGGATGGGTAACCTCCTGGGAAGTATCCTTTTTTGTAACCCGAAATTTCGGTCAAAAAGTTTTATGTATCAATTAATATATATTTAATTATTGGAATTAATACCAATAATTTACTATATAAAGAGCTCATCCCCATTTCATTCTCCTCACACCTAAACACTTCTCTCTCTCTCTACTACTCCATTTCCCGGTAAAGCTTGAACCAGAGCTTCGACTTGAACAAAGGTCGGGCTCTTTAGAACCGGGGAGAAGACAACTATCTGATAGCAAACTCCAATCAATCTGAGAATCGTTGGAGAAGCGCCGACATGATGGAATAGTGAAGCAACTCCGGCGGACCGAAGCTGCCCTATTTCGGCCAAGCTGAAATCGGCCATTTCAAGCCCTCCTCATGCCAAACCAAGCCCTCCCAACACTTCCTCAGCCCACGGCCGAATTAGGACTGAAAGGTAAGCCCATTCGGCTCCCCTTTATAATTTTTTATCGGTGCTAGAGAGAGAGTCGACCGAAATTTCGGTCAAAAATTTTTATGTACGGCTTATCATAAATAGCCATCAATTAATATATATTTAATTATTGAAATTAATACCAATAATTTAATACCTAAATTAAATTATTGGAATTAATACAAATAATTTAATATGGAAATTAAATTATTTAAATTAATACCGAAATTAAATTATTGGAATTAATACCAATAATTTACCATATAAAGAGGTCATCCCCATTTCATTCTCCTCACACCTAAACACTTCTCTCTCTCTCTCTCTACTGCTCCATTTCCCGGTAAAGCTTGAACCAGAGCTTCGACTTGAACAAAGGTCGGGCTCTTTAAAACCAGGGAGAAGACAGCTATCTGATAGCAAACTCTAATCAATCCGAGAATCGTTGGAGAAGCGCCGACATGATGGAATAGTGAAGCAACTCCGGCGGACCGAAGCTGCCCTATTTCGGCCAAGCTGAAATTGGCCATTTCAAGCCCTCCTCATGCCAAACCAAGCCCTCCCAACACTTACTCAGCCTTTCCACGGCCGAATTAGGACCGAAAGATAAGCCAATTCGGCTCCCCTTTATAATTTTTGATCGGTGCTAGAGAGAGAGTTGACAGAAATTTCGGTCAAAAATTTTTATGTACGGCTTATCATAAATAGCCATCAATTAATATATATTTAATTATTGAAATTAATACCAATAATTTAATACCTAAATTAAATTATTGGAATTAATACAAATAATTTAATATGGAAATTAAATTATTTAAATTAATACCGAAATTAAATTATTGGAATTAATACCAATAATTTACTATATAAAGAGGTCATCCACATTTCATTTTCCTCACACCTAAACACTTCTCTCTCTCTCTACTGCTCCATTTCCCAGTAAAGCTTGAACCAGAGCTTCGACTTGAACAAAGGTCGGGCACTTTAGAACCGGGGAGAAGACAGCTATCTGATAGCAAACTCCAATCAATCCGAGAATCGTTGGAGAAGCGCCGACATGATGGAATAGTGAAGCAACTCCGGCGGACCGAAGCTACCCTATTTCGGCCAAGCTGAAATCGGCCATTTCAAGCCCTCCTCATGCCAAACCAAGCCCTCCCAACACTTCCTCAGCCTTTCCACGGCCGAATTAGGACCGAAAGGTAAGCCAATTCGGCTCCCCTTTATAATTTTTGATCGGTGCTAGAGAGAGAGTTGACAGAAATTTCGGTCAAAAATTTTTATGTACGGCTTATCATAAATAGCCATCAATTAATATATATTTAATTATTGAAATTAATACTAATAATTTAATACCTAAATTAAATTATTGGAATTAATACAAATAATTTAATATGGAAATTAAATTATTTAAATTAATACCGAAATTAAATTATTGGAATTAATACCAATAATTTACTATATAAAGAGGTCATCCACATTTCATTTTCCTCACACCTAAACACTTCTCTCTCTCTCTACTGCTCCATTTCCCAGTAAAGCTTGAACCAGAGCTTCGACTTGAACAAAGGTCAGGCTCTTTAGAACCGGGGAGAAGACAACTATCTGATAGCAAACTCCAATCAATCCGAGAATCATTGGAGAAGCGCCGACATGATGGAATAGTGAAGCAACTCCGGCGGACCGAAGCTACCCTATTTCGGCCAAGCTGAAATCGGCCATTTTTATGTACGGCTTATCATAAATAGCCATCAATTAATATATATTTAATTATTGAAATTAATACCAATTATTTAATACCTAAATTAAATTATTGGAATTAATACAAATACTTTATTACCAAAATTAAATTATTGAAATTAATACCGCAATTAAATTATTGGAATTAATACCAATAATTTACTATATAAAGAGGTCATCCACATTTCATTTTCCTCACACCTAAACACTTCTCTCTCTCTCTACTGCTCCATTTCCCGGTAAAGCTTGAACCAGAGCTTCGACTTGAACAAAGGTCGGGCTCTTTAGAACCGGGGAGAAGACAGCTATCTGATAGCAAACTCCAATCAATCCGAGAATCGTTAGAGAAGTGCCGACATGATGGAATAGTGAAGCAACTCCGGCGAACCGAAGCTGCCCTATTTCGGCCAAGATGAAATCGGCCATTTCAAGCCCTACTCATGCCAAACCAAGCCCTCCTCATGCCAAACCAAGCCCTCCCAACACTTCCTCAGCCTGTCCACGGCCGAATTAGGATCGAAAGGTAAGCCAATTCGGCTCCCCTTTATAATTTTCGATCGGTGCTAGAGAGAGAGTCGACCGAAATTTCGGTCAAAAATTTTTATGTACGGCTTATCATAAATAGCCATCAATTAATATATATTTAATTATTGAAATTAATACCAATTATTTAATACCTAAATTAAATTATTGGAATTAATACAAATACTTTATTACCAAAATTAAATTATTAAAATTAATACCGAAATTAAATTATTGGAATTAATACCAATAATTTACTATATAAAGAGGTCATCCACATTTCATTTTCCTCACACCTAAACACTTCTCTCTCTCTCTACTGCTCCATTTCCCGGTAAAGCTTGAACCAGAGCTTCGACTTGAACAAAGGTCGGGCTCTTTAGAACCGGGGAGAAGACAGCTATCTGATAGCAAACTCCAATCAATCCGAGAATCGTTGGAGAAGCGCCGACATGATGAAATAGTGAAGTAACTCCGGTGGACCAAAGCTGCCCTATTTCGGCCAAGCTGAAATCGGCCATTTCAAGCCCTCCTCATGCCAAACCAAGCCCTCCCAACATTTCCTCAACCTTTCCACGGCCGAATTAGGACCGAAAGATAAGCCAATTCGGCTCCCCTTTATAATTTTCGATCAGTGCTAGAGAGAGAGTCGACCGAAATTTCGGTCAAAAATTTTTATGTACGACTTATCATAAATAGCCATCAATTAATATATATTTAATTATTGAAATTAATACCAATTATTTAATACCTAAATTAAATTATTGGAATTAATACAAATACTTTATTACCAAAATTAAATTATTGAAATTAATACCGAAATTAAATTATTGGAATCAATACCAATAATTTACTATATAAAGAGGTCATCCACATTTCATTCTCCTCACACCTAAACACTTCTCTCTCTCTCTACTGCTCCATTTCCCGGTAAAGCTTGAACCAGAGCTTCGACTTGAACAAAGGTCGGGCTCTTTAGAACCAGGGAGAAGACAGCTATCTGATAGCAAACTCCAATCAATCCGAGAATCGTTGGAGAAGCGCCGACATGATGGAATAGTGAAGCAACTCCGGCGGACCAAAGCTGCCCTATTTCGGCCAAGCTGAAATCGGCCATTTCAATCCCTCCCAACACTTCCTCAGCCTTTCCACGACCGAATTAGGACCGAAAGGTAAGCCAATTCGGCTCCCCTTTATAATTTTCAATCGGTGCTAGAGAGAGAGTCGACCGAATTTCAATGACGAAATTCTAATCCAATTCCGCATCAATTGATACAATACTTGATTTTAGGATGAACCTCAGGACGAGACCTATCTACCCAGATCAAAAGCTCGGACTGTGGTGCCTTCACCGATGAGTAATCGAAGCTTTCTCTCTCTAATGTCTGTTTTCTGGCAAAGCTCCGTTTGAGCTCGTTCCGACATTAAAATCTGCGATTCAAAGTTTCTTAGAATCGTATGAACATACAGGAACTCAATTTCAACTCCAATTTCAATAATTAGAAGTGTTTGATCAGTTACTTTGATGAAATCAAATTCGGTAGTGTTGAAGAGTTGAAATTGGGGGAAAATTTAGGGATTTTTGAAATTCAAAGGGGCCAAAATACAATTTTATGAAATTGAGGGTCAATTGGCCATGAAAATAATGTTGGAGGACCAATTGAAGAATTTTGGAAATTTTGGTGAAAAACTTACCATTTTTGTGAAAGAAGGGCAAAATGGTAATTTTGGAAAAAATTGGGGAACCAAATTGGAAATTTAGAAAATTAAACCCCTTTTTGGTGAAATTGAATAAATTGAGGTCCCACGATAAATTTTAAAAGTTACAGGACTCAATTTGAGGAAAAACCGAAATTATGGACTTAAAGTTAAAGAGAAATAACTTTAGGGACCTAATTGCAAATAACTAAAAGTTTGGGTTTTCTCATTCATTAATGAATAAAGGCTGTTATGACGAGTAATAATGAACAAGGTTGTTCATATCGTGTAGGAACGTTAAATACCGGGAATGCCAGCAAGGATAAGCTCACGTGAATACAAAGAACTAGTCTAGTGGAATTCACGGCATTAACGGGTGAGTGGGTTATTCACATCATACCTAGTTGGGATGATTAGCACAGTTTAAAGTTAAAAACCACTTACCGGTTGTGAGTGGGTTTACTAACATCATACCCGGTTGGGATGATGAGCGCAACTTAAAGATAAAAATCACTTAACGGTTGTGAGTGAAAATTTTATATCATACCCGGTAGGGGATGATAAGTACCTCGGTATAAAAACCCACTGTTTAGTGGTATTTTAATCATCACCACTTAGAGAAAGTGATGTGAAAATTATGCGAAAAAAAAACTACTTACCGGTTGTAAGTAGATCATACCCGGTTGGTATGATGAGACTTCCTCGAAGGAAGTTGAAAACCCGTTCATCGGTTATGAACGGAGATGTCCTTATATCGGTCGGTATGATGGAGAGTAAAAACCTATTTTTGTCGGAAGTGCTCTCCCCTGACTGTGTGCTAATGCTTAAACAATTTGGAAGACCTTCTCGACGGGAGCTCGAATAGCTCTAATAGGCCGGGGACCTCGATTTTGGAACTTGGGGGCTAAATGCCCGATTTTGAAAATCTCGTACAATGGGCCCAAGGCCAGTTGGCACGAGCAGGAGCTCGTAAATGAACATGATATATGTGCTATAAAACTTAATAAGTTAATTGTTTGGCCATGGTACCAAGATAGGACCGACATGCTCAGTCAACTAGCGGCAGTGCGACATGACAGGTCGACGGACTAGTCAAGACAAATAGTTGTGGGTTGAGTTGAGAGTCGGGGCCGTTAGACTAGTGGCACCACAGATTACATGGCAATATAAGAAAACATTGTTTGTACATGCATTGTGAGTACGGGATCATCAAGACGCCCATGAGGGGTAGTGATGCGTCCTAAGGGCACTGGACGACCTGGTGGCTATAAGGGCAGTTCGTCGTTCCAGGTGTCTGTGCGAAATCTGGAGTAGCACGAAGCACATGAGACCGAGGTGGGGACGGGATGAGGTCTCTGTCCTCATACAGACATGAAGAAGTGATTTCGGGATTGTGGGTAGGATGTCACGTACATCCACTCATTCCCAGGGTAGAAGTGGTCGTACTTCTATCCGGGTGGCAGGAAAAGTCGCTCCGAAGCCACTAGCGGGTTCAGTAGTGATACTGACTTGCGAATATGTGTAACCTTCATGATGAAGGATGTGTGTTGAGTGATGACACACTGTGGTAACTAAGAAGTAATGGAAAATTTCAAATTTTTAAATGATGAGATTTTTGAAAATAAAGGAGTCTGGCACACTCCATATAAATGTTTTTCTTAAAAGTCAAAAGATTTTAAAAACCCATTCACTGAGTAGTCGTACTCACCCCCTCCCTTATATCCCTTTCAGGAAATCCCGGAAAGCCTCCCCTTAAAGACCGTCAACTAAGATGCCTGTAAGATAGGTATGTAAAGTTTTAAATTTCATACAGTTTTGATTATACTATTCTAGGAAAAAGGTGCAAGTTAAAGGACGTCTTACTCTTTACGGTTTACGACAAGGGGAAACCCTTTAATAAATCGAGAGAGTGGCGGGTTAATCATGGGGATCCGACCAAACCGGGTCAGGCGTGACAATTGCAATCACAAACAAGTGTCTTTTGATTTAATACATTTCTCTTTGTGATGCTAGCCCAACAAGCTCCAACCTAACTTTGACTTGACAGCTTAAGCAAATATTATCAATTTTTTATAACTTTTAATAGGATCTTAAATCGGCATTTATCTACACGGTGTAACCTGTTTCCATTGGCATTGGCCCAACTTGTACGAGTTTTTAAAATATGACTTTGGGCCCACTTCTCTTTTCAATTTTGTGGCCTTAGGGCCACTTTCATTAAATAGACCTAACCAACCCTTTTAGACCATGGATCTCACCCATATCCTGCATCGACGGACGAAATTAGATCATATACTTGAAGTGCAACCATATACACTGTCCAATGGTAGTCCTAAAATCATGATTAATGCTTTCTTTAGAAATACATCCCAAATAGTTTGAGCAATTTCACACAATTAGATAATTATATTTCTAGAAAAGAAATTTTCTAAGCAATCATGTTTTTAAATTTCGAGTAGTAACGCATTATCGCTTCAATCGAACTCAATGCTAGAAATCTCACTCATCCATACGCCGAGACTTGTTCATCCCATGGGATTTTCCAGCTTGGCATGCCTTTCCTTCGCACAAATTTGTAAGTGATCGGTTACTACAACAAATTGGGCAATTAAGTCTCAAATAATAAGATATTTATACTTAAAACCCGTAATTTTCCATTAATTATAATTAGGCCCTTGAGTTATACCTTATTTCCAATTAGATCCCTAAGATTCTCAAATCTTCCCTTTAGGTCCATAATTTCTCATTATTTTCATTTGGGTATTTAATTTCTCATTATTTCGAGAAAAATCCCCAATTTTTAAAGATTATAATTAAGTCCCCAAACTTTTAAAAATTACAATTTAGTTCTCCAACTTTGATTATCATCAATTCAATCTTAAACCTTCCTAATTGAGTCCTAACAAAATTTTAACCATCTTCCTTATGTCCCAAAGTTCATTTCAAGCTTTGAACCATCCAATTTGGCTTGAAAATGAGTTTAAACGGAGTTTCGCCGGAAAATCATTGTAGAGAGAGAAAGCTTCGATTAATTATCAGTGAGGGTCCAGTGGTTGGAGTTTTTTTATATCAATAGATTGCTATCTTCTTGGGGATCCTCCCTCGATCAAATTTCCACTCAATTGATGCCTAAGAAGTGTGAAGTTATCGATTTATTTTTCAGTTAAAAATGCATTGTGAATATTAAATTCTAGCAATGAGCAGCGGTGGGGACTTACCACGACGGTGTAGGGAAGGTCTAGACTTCACTAGGGAAGGTCTGGAGGACTTGGTTCAACTGTGGGTGACACAAGTACAACTCAAATTGGGCTTGAGTTATTCTCGTCATAGACTACCGAAGGAGTCATGGTACTGTGCGAGTTTGTCAACGCTTCTCCGGCAATCCTCAAGGTGAATAGAGAGTGTAGTCGTGTAGAGGACTTACTCAAGATTCTAGGGAACCTGAATTCACCTTTGGAAGTGGAGAAAAGTGCCCAAGTTAGAGCTCTAGTTTACAAGTGATCGAAAAATGGAGCAGTCTGGGTTCTCTGAGCTTTCGAGGAGTGGAGAGGATGAATGGAAGGGAACCCTTTATATAGGAAGCTTGGGAACTTTTGTTCCTATCTAATCATCTATCGGTCGACCATTAACTCTTTGATTTACCACCTTGTTTGAGAGATTTATTGGTCTCCAGAGTTATAGCAGTTGTTCGGCTCTTCTCCTTCCCGATTGATCAGAGGTTGAAGATGACAATATGTACGTGTGTGTGAGCTTTGCACGTGCGAACTACCACATGGAATGTTGTGATTGGTTGGTGCTGCTAACACAACGTCGTACTTAGCGTTTAAGTCATCTATTGACCCATTGATTAGCCATGTGACAACATCCCATTGGTCACTTTGTCCTACGTGCATGTTGACCAAATATATTCTTCCGATAACCATGAGATATAGCATCCCTTGATTGGCTAATTTAAATTTTTAAGTTTCCCACTTGACATATTTTTTTATTGACATGTGTCCTTCTCTGATTGGTTATGTCCATCCAACGTGGCCTTGCCACATATCGACTTTTTATTGGTTAACCTTTCTTGTACATCCTTATTAATTGCTGACCTGGCATCCTTGCCACATGTCAGTTTCTCATTGATCAACCCTATTGACGGGTATTTTCTCCAGTTGACCATTTAGTGAGGACACGTATCATGCTCTCATTGATTAGTTTCTAATAGCGTGGATTTTCTTTATCTCATCGTTGACCGAGGACATGTGTCACGCTCTATTTGGTCCGTGCTTTCAAACATTAACTTTGTAGTGGACCAAGCGTGCTTCGCCACATGTTGCGCAATGATTGGGTGTTGACCTGGCACACGGTCCATTGATCGACTAGATCGTTGACCAGTTCGGTGACCCCAAATCAAATATCGCCGCTTCAGGATCAATTCGATCGGTTTTCTAAAATTAAAATTTTCTAAATTTATTTAAATTCATTTTCTACCTACTAGTAACTTTAATTTCCCAATTTGACATTTTTAATTGATCTCTAAAAATGAATCTTTAAATAGGTTCTTCCTAATCCAATCCGGTTTAATCCAATTCGGCTCTAGTTCGCCTTGAACCGGTCTAGTTCTCTCATCCAATTTACAATATGATCCCTTTCCTCTATTTTTGGATCTTTATTGATTACTTGCAATCTCTCAAATTCTCGTTTTGATTTCTCTACACCAATTTCGGTTCAATTGAAATCTTGGTTTTCTTTCAAATATTTTTTGTTCTCAATTTCGGCTTTCTTATTTTGAGAAAACGAGGTTTATAAGTTGTTTGCTTAGTAAATTAGATTGGTCAATGGAAAATGAGATTACTGACAAAATCAGTGTGTTCAATGATGCCACTAATATATTTTCTAATAGAAGATATCTCATTGCAAATTCATATATGCCTATTGTTTATTTAATTAAAATTATTGTTAGTGGGTGGATGTATTGTATTATACTATAAATTGAGACCTTGGCTACTGAAATAATGAACAAAATTCATAAATATTGGTGGAAAGTCAATGTTATATTAGAAATTTCAACATTTTTTTATCTACGATGGAAAGTAGTTAGTCTTGCATATTGTTATAATCAAGAAGCAAATGAAAGTAGTGGAAGTAAATTTAAGAAAAAAAAGTATTTTTTATATTTTTATCAAGTTTGAGCAAGATAAGAATAAGCCAAATGTATCAAATTTTGAGTTGTACTTATATTTGGATAATGTCATAATTGAAGGTGTAGAATGATTCAACATACTATATTGGTGAAAAAATAATTATGTTTGATATTCAATATTATTAAGTATGGTTAAGTACATATTGGTTATTCTGGTTACAACGATTGCTTTGAAATTAGAATTTAGTATTAGCGGAGTCATTATCAGTACATCTCATAGTCAACTTGCCCATGATGCAATTGAGGTATTTATTTGTGCACAAAGTTGAACAGGAGCAAAATTACCCATTAAGTTATTTACTTAGTGTTTTAATTTTATACATTTATGTAATAGTGTTTCCTTATAATAATTAATTTTATTTGTTAAATTTTATAGAGAATGCTAATATAGATAAGTTTCATTATGATCTCCATGATAATTTATTGGTTCAATTGATAAGTTATGACAATAATTAAGGTGGATTAAGTGATGTATAATTGTTAATTTTATTTTATATTCTCGTTTACTATTTTAATTTGTATTTAGTACAATTTAATTGATATGTGTAATGATTTAAAATTATTAGTTTGTTAGGTTATTTTTATTAATTTTATGTATAATAGTTATGGTAAATCCATTGAAAATGCAGAGGTCTTATGAAAAAATTTTAAAAAATACGATAACTAAAGAACTATTCGAGCCAATATATAGTCGAGTAAACTCAATTAGGTGGGTTGAGTAACTGGCTAATTTTTTAGTATATATAGAGTTAGTTAGGACTAATTGGGTCAATTTAATTCAATTAAGTCAGAGTGATCCAATTATTTTGTGTTAGTACAATCGGGTTGAGTTAAGGCAATAAGGTTGTTAGGGCAAATATAGAATTGGTATGCGTCAATCATGTCAATTAGACTAAAATTAGGTTGGGTCGATAGGAGCGAGAGGACCCGAGGCCAGATCCCACTGGCATGACCCGATTTTGTGTGCCGTGCGATATACCCAATTTTGGGTCCCACAGGAGTATTGAATCTGGGTCCATCCGCACGAATCCGATAGTCAGATTTGAGCCTAGTTATACCCAAAACTCGAGTTCGGAGGAGTCCATTGGACCTAACAACAGGCGGGTAGATGTTGGCAAAAATCCAACCCCGATGGATTAATATACCTAAACTTATATAATTAGCCTAGATAATATGCCCTGATCTCTTCGTACTTGTCTCATCATCCATATAATAATAATTCTATTTTCATGACTATTATAAATTTTACGTATAAAAGGTATGATCTTCCTATTTAGTGACATTTTGACCTAGTATAGAGTTTTTTTTTTTGCACAATGACCTAATATAAAGTAAGTTTGGTTCAATTGAGTTGATTTAATCCAATTGGATTGATGCATCTCAATTAGGCCGTGTCCATCCAATCGAGCCGAGTTGAGATAGTAAGGGACAGTTACAGCCTATACAGATTTAGTTTGGGTTAAGTCGTAAAACACGAGTTTGGGTCCCATAGGAAAGACTTGATTTTGAGTATGGCGGGTAGGACCCAATCAGACACGAATAGATACACGAACTCAAAATATGTATTCAGATACAGTCACGCGTACCCGAAACCCGAGTCTACTCGGGGTCGGGTCCTGATGAAAATTCGACCACGATAAATTAACATGCCTAACCACTCAGTATTACTTTCGTTATATCACATATGGAGCAGAATATGCAACAATCTTCATCTTTTAACAAAATGGACATGATAAACGTGAGAATGCCCTACTATTACTACATAAGAGTATAAGAGCATTGATCTCTATATCATAAACGTGAGAATGGCCTACTGTTACTACATGGACCAAATGATATATAAGTTCTTGCCTAAATACATTTCATTGATCATCATTTCTGGACTTTTGTTGGTTAATTATGTGTCATTTCATGACAAGTTTTACTGAGAATTTTATCTTCTGGGCATTCTTCTGAATTCGTGTCTAAGGAGTCTACATTTATTGAATCAAATCTTGTGGTTACTCTTAATTTTGAAAAGGATAATTCATGTGTATGACAAGGTGGACACAGTGAACCTCTTAATAATTGTTTGTAGGATATTGTCTCATCTTTGCAGGACATTTTCTCATAGTGCAATACAAATTAGGACTGTCTGCAGATTCATGTGTGATTTAGTATGATTTAGCCTGTTTTTTACCGAGAAGAACAATAGGAAGTCCCGATCTTTTTATGCAGAGTCATTTGGTGACTAAAGAAAGTGATCTGTTTGTTATTCACTTCATGCAAACTGTAATTGTAAAAAAAACAGAATTTTGGTAGCTTAGTTCTGTTTCTCGTGTGAACCATGCTCTTTCAGGTGATCCTAGGAGCCAGGTGGTGAAACATGTCCAACCTAAGCTGATACTGAATATGTCAGGAAGTGTGGCAGGCATAAATATTGATGGGTCAAAATATAGGTTTTCATCTTTGTTTAGAATTATTGAGAAGATTGAGTTGCTCTGTCAAGATAGCGGGATTCGTGGATGCTGGTTCAGGTGTCAGATCCTGAAGATCTCATTCCAGAAAATGAAGGTCAGATGTGAAGATGTCTTGGATATTGATGATTCTGCAAAGCTAGAGGTACAGAGATTCTCTTAATTATTGGAAAATAGAAAAACTCAGATAGTGAATTATATTAAAAATATATATAGGGTATATTTATACTATTTATAAATATACCCCTAACTTATTAATATTGCACACTCTCCCTCAAGATGGATGGTAGATATCTACCATTCCAATCTTGTTACAAATATCATCCCATTCTCTGTAACCTAAACCTTTAGTTAAAAAATCTGCTAATTGTCCACTAGTCTTCATATATTGCAGTTCCACAATCTTCATATCAATTTTTTCTTTAATAAAAAATCGATCAATTTCCACGTGTTTGGTCCTATCATGTTGAACTGGATTGTTGGCAATATTTATAGCAGACTTGTTATCGCACCACAACTTCATTGGTTCTTCTTTAAAGAGGCGAAGCTCCATTAGTAAGCTTCTTATCCAAATTATCTCACAAACAGTTTGAGCCATTGATCTGTACTCTGCTTCTGCTGATGATCGGGCAACTACTTCTTGTTTCTTACTTCTCCAAGATACAAGATTACCTCCAACAAACACACAATAGCTAGACGTAGATCTCCTATCATCCACACAACTTGCCCAATCTGAATCACAAAAGCATTCCACTCTTGTGTGACTCTGAGGCTTAAACCAAAGTCCTTTACCTGGACCCCCTTTTAAATATCTCAATATCCTCATGGTAGCATCCCAATGATTTGTCCTGGGATCATGCATATATCTGCTCACAATACTAACTGCATACATGATATTAGGTCTTGTATGACATAGATAGATCAATCGTCCCACAATTCTTTGATATTGTTCTTTATCCACTGGGTCACCTGACTGAGCACATAACTTATAATTTGGTTCTATCGGTGTCGAAGCAGGTCGACAGCTTAACATCCTTGTCTCAGTAAGTAAATCTAATGTATACTTTCTTTGAGAAAGTACTATGCCTTTCCTAGATCTCGCAATCTCAATACCGAGAAAATATTTTAGAGGACCCAAGTCTTTTACCTCAAATTCTTTATTTAATTATTTTTTCAACTGTAATATCTCAACATTATCATCCCCAGTGATGATGATATCATCCACATATACTGCAAGAATAGCAACTCGACCATCAGAGTGTCGATAGAAAACCGTATGGTCTCCGTTACACTGCCAGTAACCCATTTTGACCACTGCACGTCGAAATCGATCAAACCATGCTCTTGGTGACTGTTTGAGTCCATATAAAGATTTCTTCAATCTACAAACCTTCCCCACAGTCTTCATCGTACCAAATCCAGGTGGAATTTCCATATATACTTCCTCTTGTAGGTCTCCATGTAAAAATGCATTCTTTACATCCATTTGATGTAATGTCCACCCGAAATTAGTAGCACATGAGATAAGCATTCTAACAGTACTCATCTTAGCTACTGGTGCAAAGGTCTCATCATAGTCTATTCCATATGTTTGACTATAACCTTTTGCCACCAACCTTGCTTTGTATCTCACAACTTCTCCTTCGGCATTCTGTTTCATATTGAATACCCACTTACATCCTACAGCCTTTTTTCCATTTGGAAGTTGAGCAAGTTCCCACGTTTTATTCTTCTCTAGTGCTTTCATCTCCTCATGCATTGCTCCAAGCCACTTCGGATCCCGTTTCGCTTCTTGCCAATTATTTGGTATTTGTACTAACTGTAGTGATGCAATAAACGACTTGTATGCAGGTGGAACAGATGCATATGAAACATAATTAGATATATCATTCTCAAAACCATATCTAATTGGAGGTTTCCCTGCATTAGCTCTACGTTCTCTATTGATGGCAATAGGTAAGGAATCAATACCATCTAATGACGTGGACGAACCATTAGAAGGTTGTATAGAGTCATTACCTTCTGGTGATGTTGATGAAGGTTGTATATAGTCATTACCTTCTGGTAACGTTGATGACGGTTGTATAGAGTCATTACCTTCCGGTGACGTTGATGAAGGTTGTATAGAGTCATTACTTTCTGGTGATGTTGATGAATCGTTAGAGGGTTGATTAATACTTGGGATTGGCTCACCATCACCTGACTCATCTTTCTCCCCCTTAGCATCGTCCTTATTTCTCCTGCTATATCCCTTCAATTGAGGCTCATCCTTTTTTTCATCATTGTTACTCCAAATTATAGGACACGGATTCACTCCTACAATAATATTTTCAGCATTTTGATCATTGATAATTTCTTCATTTGTTTGCCATATATCAGGAATTGACAAGTCTTCTAATACAGTTGTAGATTTTGTTGATTCCTTATAGAATGGTTCATTCTCACGAAAAGTCACATCCATACTCACAAATAGTCTTTTCTCACTTGGACTCCAACACTTGTATCCCTTTTGAGTACTGGAATAACCCACATAAATACATTTCAATGCACGAGGATCGAGCTTGCTTACCGAAGGACGATGATCTCTCACAAAACATATACATCCAAACACACGAGGAGGGACTATGTATGTGTTTTTTCCCATCAATACTTCACAAGGTGATCTAAAGTTTAACACTTGTGAGGGCATCCGATTAATCAAATAAGCTGCTGTCAGTACAGCTTCACTCCATAAATACTTTGGTACATTCATCTTGAAGAGAAGAGAGCGAGCAACTTCCAACAAATGACGATTTTTCCTTTCTGCAACACCATTTTGTTGGGGGGTATCTGGACATGTAGTCTGATGAATAATTCCCTTACCAGATAGATAAGACAAAAATTCCCGATTCACATACTCAGTGCCATTGTCTGTTCTAAGAGTACAGACTTTGGCATTAAATTGAGTTTGAACAAGAGCTAGAAAATCCTTAAAACATAATAGTGCTTCTCCTTTGTGTTTCATCAAATATAACCATGTCATCCGAGAGTGACAATCAATAAATGTGATAAACCATCTGAATCCACTAATAGAGGTAATCGGACATGGCCCCCAGACGTCCGAGTGAATCAATGAAAATGGCTCTATACTTCTTAATCCAATAGAATTATAACTTGTTTTTGTGTGTTTTCCAAACTCACAAGCATCACAAACAAGTTTATTGCGTTCTATTTTACTCATCAGCTCTGGTCTCAACCTTTTAAGACTCTCAAAAGATGGATGTCCCAATCGACAATGTTCTAACATTGCTTCATCTTCTTCTTTACTATTCACTGCAACACTCAAACTTTTATCCACAACTCTTTGATTTAGATACCATAATCCTCCACGCTTACTGCCAGTTCCAAGTATCTTCTCAGTGTTTCTCTCTCGAAAGGTACAAGTGTCCCCATCAAAAATTACTCTACAATTCAATTGATCAATGATACTACTAACTGACAATAGATTAACTAGAAAAGAGGGAACATGCAAAATAGATGATAATGTGATTAAATCAGTACATCTAATAGAGCCCTTCCCTTTGATAGATTGTATTGTTTCATCTGCCGTATGAACAACTCCCTTATAAGATTGAGGATATTTATCATATGTATTAAATTTTTCTATTGATCCTGTCATATGTCTTGATGCACCAGAATCAATAATCCAATCTGTGGAAAATTCAAGTATTTGTACCTGATTACCACAATTGATCTCATTCTCGTCCAGTATGATGAGAAATCTGCTATTCATATTTTCCATCTCTTTCAAATCCCTTCCAGCTTCTAGGTCTCCAGGTCGCAGCTCCCGACGACGACAAATCTTAGAGATATCTTTTCATCTTCTTTGACAATTCAGTTAATTCGCATTCGAAGCCGTCTCAGGCTCCCCCAATCCTTCAGAAACACCAAAACTTGAAAATACTAGAAAACCCTAGCTCTGATACCATCTTAATTATTGGAAAATAGAAAAGCTCAGATAGTAAATTATATTAAAAATATATATAGGGTATATTTATACTATTTATAAATATACCCCTAACTTATTAATATTGCACAGATTCTTAGAAACTAATGGCAACTGGAAATGTCTCATTTGTTTCTGTCCTAAGAAAGTTGCAGTTCACATTATGCAAAAGTCAAATTGATGTACATGATTTGATTAAAAACTACATGTGCTTATCAATTGAATGCATCGTGTTGATGACTTGCCAAAGTTTTCACCAACAATTTTATCTTAATGGCTATGCACACGTGCAACATTTGGGTTGTGTACTATCCCTATACTAGGATGGAGAATGTTAGTATTAAAAAAGTAATTAATAATTGTTAATCTTTCATTAGATTAGTAAATTACAGTGATGTATCAAATTATATCATAATCAAGATAAATAGAAAAATACAAAACTTGTAAATTTTATATTGACTAATATCAACTATTATACAATTTTTTAGCTTATATTTTGTTTTATTGGACAATGTGGATTTAATATTAAAATAATATTTTCATATTTAACATAATGAAGTAATATTACCCATTTAGTTTTATCTAACAATGTGGGTTAAATATTAAAATAATACTATCATATTTAATACAATAAAATAATACTAACAATCCTCAAAATATTATCTCATATTATATAATATAAAAAAGAATCTTGAGTTTATAAAATAAAAAATGTTACAATCAGTAATAAACTTAACTACTTATATACAAAAAAAATGATTTATCACATATAATAACTTATAAATGAAAGTGTATATTTGTTGAATGTCTATTTATAATTGGAAATGGTGTAAATGGTAAGTGTATAGATAATGTAAATAAGTGTAAATATTGAATAAAATAGAAAAAAAATATTAATATATTTATAAGGTTAAAATGTTATAGATAGAAATAAAATAATTATATTTAAAATTAATAAATAATATTGTTAAATGATGAAGATGTAATAGTTTTTAAGTGTAATTGAAATGAAAATGGGTAGATTGGAATAAAAAATAAAAATACAATAGATATACCCATTTATATTTGCGTAGGTTAAAATCCCTTTACCTTCGAAGGATTTTAGAAATGTTAGGTGGTTAAGGAAGGGGCCAAGAGATATACAATCCACCCTACTATAACTTTCGGTTATAAAAATGGTATAGTGATTGGCGTAAGAAATTTCAGTGATGGTGTGATGGCTCTATCACACATGAAGCATTTGGTTGTGTACTATTTAGGGATGTCAATGAGACTCCCTATCTAATAATTTCGTACCACTCATCTTATCCTAAATTTTTTCAGATTTAATTTTAGAATTTATTCGCGGTCCGGATCCCGGCTCATGCTACCAGCTTTTTAACCAAGCACGATTATTGTGTGAATAAACAATTACTCCCTACTATATTAGATTACTATTATGACAGGATAATCAGTAGAAAAGAATTGAATCTGAGAGCTGGGCACGGGGTCGTAGTCTTGAACCCATCGGCTGTTGGTGGACTGCTCGAGCTGCTCTCATGGCGAGAGCGGGTCACTGCGTGCCGACCGGGAACGCCCGATGGCCCTACAGATGCTAATTCAGATATTGTTGAACCCGTACCATTATAATAATTGGGTTCGTGTCCGGTGAGTGAGATCCAACCTTTATGGACAACAAGAGTAGGTAAGTACTCACACTTGATTTATTTTGTCTGCCAAACTACAAAATGATATCATTTTATATTTTAGCATATTTAATTAAAACGATAAAAATAAAATAGGATGATGCCGTTTCGAACCAAACCCACGATAAAAATAAAATAGGACGACCCTGTTTCAGGCCAAACCAGGAACGACATCTTTTTGGTGTTCTTATTCGCCCTCATCATTTGAATGCTAGGGTTTTTAGAAAGAGGAGTAAGGAAGAAGCCTGCTGCCCGAGCCCAAGGTGCACCCCACGAGCGAGAGCATGAGCTAGAGCCCAAGCTCCGCCTACGAGCCAAAGCTAGAGCATGAGCACACTCCCGGATTCCAGCCTAACCCCCCTCCAGAAATCAGATCCCGGACCCTAGCCCCGACTCATCATCGCTCCCCGAGCTGAGATGAGTCAAGCCTCCACCCGCTGCCCAAGTACAAGCCTTCACAGACGATATTCTCATACCAACTACCTTGACCCCGAGTCCCGACACTGAGTCGCCGTCCGAGCCCCTCGTATAATTGCAAATGTTATGTGTTAATTCTGTAAAATTACTAATATTATGTTACAACACTAGATAATGCTACTAATAATTTTATTAATATTGAATCATTATACTAGTATTATTTCTAATACTGGATTATTGTTTTAATTTTATTGATTTATAACTTATATTTATTTTATTTATAATAATTATTCATATAATTTATTTATACAATTAAATTTAAATTTATGGATATCATAAGTTTAGAGGTAGTAGCTCAAGTAGTGATAACTAAATTGCTAAAAGGGTAGAGTTTATTTTATTGTTATAATCACGTAGATTAAAGGTAAAATATAAGTATTATAAAATTTTGTATATTGGAGATTTAAAATAAGATACAAGTAGTATGAAAAAAAATATTTGAATAAATGTTCAAAACGTCTGATATTTGTCAAAAAAATTTATAAAATTTATTGATAAAAATTTATAATTGAAAATTTTCCTATGGATACAATTTTTTTATCAATAACAATGTTGTGAGTTATTTGCATTATTACTTATCCTAAATTAGTACCATTGAATACATTATAGTATTATGAGTTTAAAGAATGTGGGAGAAAACTATAAAAATAATTTAAGATATGTTATCAAATATAATTAAAAATAATTGTATTAAATTATATACAGTTAAAAATAATAAGTTAAAATATATTTTTTAGAAATTGATTAGATGTATTGTTATTACTAATTACATTTGAAAATCCGAAATATATAAAAAAATTAAATGATAATAATTAGTTGAATAGGGGGAGCAAATAGGAAATGTTTAGGCAAATATAAAATTTATTTGAACCAATCTAATTAGCTAACACATGACCACTAATTTGCTATTTCCTGATTCGGTTTATATCTAATAAAATATAAATTTTATTTATATTATAACTATATTTAAGTCTATTCTTAATTAACCATATTTTTCTTTTCCCCATTTAATCATATGCTTGGTATTATTCATTAATAATAATAAAATTTAAAAACTTTAGTATTTTATGGTATAATAATTGAGTATTCAAAATAATTAATATAAAATTGATTTTGTGCAAATGGGATTACACATAACTAAAACCGACGTAATTAATATTATTTTAAAAATCCATGTTCAATTTTATGTTAAATATCAATTAGTTGGAATACTAAAAATATTATTTTTTCTTTAAATTTGAATGTAAATTTTTTAGAACTCATGATACATTTTTTTACATTTATAGTTTGCATGAGGCCATTAAAATGCATACATTTTATTTTATATTTACTTGTTTAGATTATCTAATATTTTTAACGTTTAATAATATTAAAAAGCAATTAATAATTACTAATTTTTCATGAGACTAATATACTTAATATAATAACAATTTGTGCACGATGTTACATATATCTTAAAAATCCACAATAATTTTTCACATTCTACCATAATGAATGTGCTTCACGGTGTGTTTAACAAATAGTGATTAAGAAATATGTGACTAATTATAAATAGAAAAATATATAACCCCTAAATTTTGTATTAGCTAATATCGGCCTATTATACGAGGTTGATCTCACATTTAGTTATATTGTAGTCTCACATTTAGTTGTATTTGAAAATATATGTTAAATATTAAGAAAATATTTTTATATTTAATATAATATAGTAATATTAATAATATTACTAAATCTCACTTTTAATAAAATAAAAAAGTGTGCTATATTTATGTCACACCGTATTTTTAGTAATCCGAAATTTTAATTGAAAATTTTTCTGTAATTGCATTATAGGTTTAAAATTTAATTTATATAATTAGAATAAATTTGATTTAAAATAAAATAAAACTTTTGTTTTAATCGAAATAAATAACTAGATGGATTTGATAGTATAAATATCTAGTAAATTATTTAATAAATAATAATAGTGAAATAATTATATGAATTTGGTTTATTATCATATGCCATACTATAAATATCTATAAATTAATATGTAATTAATTTCTATAAATACAAATAATTTAGTAATAAATATTTTCCGTGTAACAAACAATTTTACAGTTATAGCAATACCAACTGACCTAATAGAGTTGAGTATCTGGTCCACTAGTCCTTAACATCATATTTATTATAATTATATTAGATCTACCAGATTAATACTCACTACATATATTTTCAATCTTAACATCCACCATATAATAACCAAATTTAAGGAAAATGGGGAAGTATCGGAGTATGAAAACACCAATAAGATCAATCAGGAACGAGTATCTGAGAATCTCTCCAAGATAAACATATCTCTAGATAAAAGGTGAGTGAACTTATTTACATTATACTCGGTTGGGGTGATGAGCACTTTTATAAAAAAAAACTAACTTACTAGTTGTAAGTAGAGATGATCATATCCTATTGGTACGACAAATTTCCTTTAAGTAAAGGAGAAACCCGCTTACCTGTAGTAAGTATAGATATCATCACACCCGATTGGTGTGATAAAGTAGAAAATACATTTTGTCAGAAGTGTTCTCTCATAACTATGTGTTATTGTTACCAATAGGGGCTAAAATGTCCGGTTTTGGAAAATCACATGCAGTGGACCCAAGGCCAGGGGACACGAGCAAAAGCTCGTAAACAAACATAAATAAGAAAAGTCAAGAAAACTCTCATTAAAAGTAGAATTTACTGTGTGATTCACCACAGTACCAAGTCAGGATCGACAATACTCAATGGGCTAGCGGCAGTTAATGATAGGTCGACGGACCAATTACACAAATAATTACAGGGTGGGTTGAGTGTTAGGACTATTGTACCGTATGCACGGAAGATAATGGTTAAGAAAATGAAAACTATTGTTTGTGCATGCACTTTAGGTTCAGGATCATCAAAACATCTAAAAGTGGTAGTTATATATCCTAGGGGCTACTGGACGACATAGTGAAGATAAGGGCAGTAGTGAGGAAAGTTCAACGTAACTTCATGCGCATGAGACCGAGATGGGGTTGGGATGAGATCTCTATCCTCTTACGGACACGAAGTTGATTTTAGGTTTGAGCGTTGGATGTCGCGAAAATCTACTCACGCAAAGGGTAGAAGTGGATGAGAGCGTTGGATGTCGCGAAAATCTACTCACGCAGAGGGTAGAAGAGTTTGTGTATAGGTGGCCAGTAAAGTTGACGCCATAAGTGGGTGCAGTATATGGATTGCACTCCAAATATGTGATTCCATTCTTGATTAACCGCGTGTTTGCTAAACATACTAATGGGAAAATAATAAAAAGGTTAAAAAAATCTTGAAAATAATTTGAAAATCCTTGAAAAAAATAGTAAAACCGTGTAATAAGGTTTGAAAAATAAATTAAAATTCTTTTGAAAGGAAATTACACTTTTAACCGGATAAAAATTTTGAAAACCAAACTTTGAAGAAAATTTTTTTAAAAGAAATGATAATTATGGTATAAATAATTTTAAAACTCACTCCCAACACACTCGTACTCGTGATTTAAAAAAGGGCGAAACACTTTATTAACCAAATGTAGTGATGGGTTGATAACGATTATACGATCAAATCAGATCGAGGCGTGGCAATTTATAAATTTGAAAATTATAATTTTTAAAAAAATATATTAATTCAACACTTTATTAATACACTATAATTTCTCAAATATTATTACAGTCAATAATCAAGTACAATATTTGATACTTCAAATCTGACATATATTTTTGTCCAATTACGTATTAAAAATATATTATTCGAGTTAATTATTTATCTAAATTGAAAAAATTGTAAAAGTATATTATATAATTATTAAGTGCTAATTTAAAATTAGATAAAATTTTAAATTGGGAGTATAAGTGGAGTGAGTATATAAAAAACTTGATAAGACTATTAATTAAATAGAAGAACATTTATTTATTTGATAAATTGTAGAGAAAAGATGAAAAACAATCTATTTGTGATTTATTTGTCAAATTTTAGTGGGATGGGCAAAATAATAGCTATAAATAAAATAATTATATTTAAAATTAAAAGATGAAATTATTAAAAAATTATAAACTATAAGATGATATTATTAAACAAATTATTGATAAATATTAAAAATTGATCATTATTTGTTATATTTAAAGTGGAATGGATTCATGTTTGTATACATCATAAAAATAGAATAGATGAAACCCCTTTACCATCGAGAGGGATTTGAGAAACCTTGGTGGCTAAGGATTAAGTTGAGAAATAGACAAAGGACCCTACTATCACTTTTGGTGACAAAAAGGGTGTAGTGATTGGTGTGACAAATTTCCACAGCGATGGTGTACTTGGCCCTATCACACGTGGAACATTTGGCTGTGGCAAGAGCTTGATGGTGAGTTGTATACGTAGAATTTATACTAGGATGATGGAATAAGTACGATGAGATCGGGGGCATATTCTCGAGGGTAATGATATAATAATATAGGGAGTGGTAAATGGGAGTGGCATGACCGAGGAATTGTCATGTTTGGAGTGGTTGATAGGGACAATCGTATTTTATCTCTCATGTTGAGCAAATAATGATAGTTTTTTTTCTTCTTTGGGTAAAAGAAAGGCTTTTCCTTTTCAAATATTCACAAAGGAATGGGTACAACAATAATGGGAATCACTCGGTCCATTCGACATATATACTGCTCTGTTCGGTGATAGGGAAGGCCATTTCTATCTGTTTCTGACTCTAAAGCATCACCTTTTTTTTGAGAACGGAGGAGAAAGATCACTGGCTAAGGGCCCTCTTTACCTGCCCGGAGACAGGGTTTTGTTGGTTCACTGGCTTCGACGCAGCTTCCTACCATGAGAAGACGCAGAGGTGAGGCTCACACGTGCTCCAACTTAAGGGCAGCCGTGGATAATGATGCTCTGGCCCTGGGCGTTGCCTCCCCAAGTCCCATTCTTTTCCCACTCTCGAGTTTTTGTTTATCGAACGAGACTAAGTCGAAATCGCTCCCAGAGTGTTTTCTCTTCATCACCTTCCATTCCATAAAGTTCTCTCCTTTATCAGAATAGGCCGTCGAAACAGCAGCTGATTGCTGCCCAAAACATATCCAACTCTCATTTCTTTTGCAGTTTGATCACCAGTCTAATTTTACCTACAGGGAAACTTTGCTGATGGCATTGCGTTCAGTATTTGATGGGTTTCACGTACTGTGATACTGAGAGCCAGTTTTAGGATGCTGATTGACATGCAGTGGGCTTTGTCTCATCGGAGCTGTGTGGAGGCTCATTATTGACCTTTTAAAGAACCTTTGCTTGAACTCTAACTATGTATGCCGGGGATGGTGAGTGTTTCGTGTCATGGGAGGAGCAAATTATGTGCGGTGATCGTGGTGGGAGGTTGGTTCACTTTTATCTGAAGAAAGCCTCTGGAGAGTCGATGCTCAGTGTTATCGGGACAGAAAGGAGTATTAGGCACATGTTATATGTTGGCACGGATGAGCTCCGGCTAGTATGTGGAAACCACAGGCTGATCAAATCTTCATTGAGGTGGCGAGCAAAGCGAGAAGCAGTGGACTTTCTCAATTCCTTGGTTTCAGGTGCATACATGCAAATTAACAACCTTCAAGATGCTCAAATTCTTTATCCAGTTTTGAACTATTGTTTTTAGTTCTTGCCTAAATACATTTCATTGTTCATCAGTTCTGGACTTTTTTTGGTTAATTATGTGTCATTTCATGACAAGTTTTACTGAGAATTTTATTTTCTGGGCATTCTTCTGAATTCGTGTCTAAGGAGTCTACATTTATTGGATCAAATCTTGTGGTTACTCTTAATTTTGAAAAAGATAATTCATGTGTATGACAGGGTGGACACAGTGAACCTCTTAATAATTGTTTGTAGGATATTATCTTGCCTTTGCAGGACATTTTCTCATAGTGCAATGCAAATTAGGACTGTCTGCAGATTCATGTGTGATTTAGTATGATTTAGCCTGTTTTTTTACCGAGAAGAACAATAGGAAGTCCCAATCTTTTTATGCAGAGTCATTTGGTGGCTAAAGAAAGTGATCTGTTTGTTATTCACTTCATGCAAACTGTAATTATAAAAAAAATACAGAATTTTGGTAGCTTAGTTCTGTTGCTATTGGTTACCTTCTTCTGATGGGATCTTACAATGAAGTAGAGAATAGTATTATATAGTATATAATCAGTTATATGGTTGAATTGTTGTTAATTTAATGTTTTCTGTTGATTGAAATTGGGAAATTCGTTCTTATTGAGTGACTTGTGATGTTTTTATTTTCTATGCAGATTCTAGAATGGAAGACTCGGCACAATGTTTCACATCAGTTAAAAAATTGGTGAGTGTATTGATCTATATTCAATTCAATTATCCTAGCTATTGATTTGTCACCCAACTTAACTGCATGAATCCTGTTCTAGGCTACAAGGAAGCTGAGAAGTAGCAATGAGGAGATCAAGTGGTCCGGTGAGGCTTGTTTCTGTACTAAGCAGCTCAAGCATTATTCAGCCTTTTGCAGGAATAATATTACAGTTGCTGTAAGTGAAATGCATGGGTCTTCCTTTATTAGTCATGAAATAGAAAAGGGCTTATGGTTGCCCATGTGGCATTGCATGATTTTAGATCCTTTGAATTATATTCCTATACTAGAAAGTGGTTGTGCATAGACTCTCCTTTATGTATTCATTTATTTACTTTTTTTTATCAGTCTATTGTCTTATCTCAACTAAGATAGTAAAAGTTGGAAATAAGTCATTTTCTATTTTTCATGGAAATATCATCTATGGAGCAGAATATGCAACAATCTTCATATTTTAACAAAATGGACTTGATAAACCTGAGACTGCACTACTGTTACTACATAACAGCAAATTCTTAGCTTATCTTTTGAGACAATAAGGTGGATCATGGATTATTATACAATTAGCAGCAAACTCTACAATGACATTCCTTTTCTTAGTGCTTGGGATTTCTGTTAAATGCGGAAGTGGAGCATACTAATTAACTGTTCTTGAAGACTAACTTATACTGCAATTACTAAGATGATGGTAATGTGGATCGGGAATGTGATGATCCATGGGGTATCCCTTCCTTGTAGATGCTAATATCACACTTTCGAGGACTGTAAACTAGTTTCTTCATTTTTCTTGTTTCATTTCTTTGTTCACCAATGTTGAATTTGTTCACTTCCAAATTCAGGTCCACTCTTTTGTATTCATCATGGCTGAATTTGATGAACATGAAGAAGGGCATTATCTTGGTTATATTGTAGACATGCATGAGGACATGATCGGACTGAAGAAGGTCCAAGTGAGATGGTTTTATCTCACTCGGGAAATATGTCACATGTTTCCTCAGTATAATCCGCATCCTCATGAAGCCTTCATCACACCTCAGGTAGAGGTGATCAGTGCTGATTGTGTTGAGGGCCCTGTGACAGTCCTGTCCCTGCAACACTATGAAGCTTTCTCAGCAGCTAATTTGCAGGTTGTCCCACCTGCAGAAATCCTTATGTGCTATCGGCAGATTGAGAACAGTAGAATTCAGCCGTTCTCTCTCTTCAATTTGCACGGATACTTGAAACAAGAAGTTGTATCTCTTCTAAATCCATCTCTTGAAACAAGATCCAAAATCAAGGGAAATAATGGGAATGGAACAAATGATATAGAAGTTTCTCGTGTGAACCATGCTCTTTCAGGTGGGCCTAGGAGCCAGGTGGTGAAACATGTCCAACCTAAGCTGATACTGAATATGTCAAAAAGTATGGCAGGCATAAATATTGATGGGTCAAAATATAGGTCTTCATCTTTGGTTAGAATTAATGGGAAGATTGAGTTGCTCTGTCAAGATAGCGGGATTTGTGGATGCTGGTTCAGGTGTCAGATCCTGAAGATCTCATTCCAGAAAATGAAAGTCAGATATGAAGATGTCTTGGATATTGATGATTCTGCAAAGCTAGAGGTACAGAGATTCTTAGAAACTCATGGCAACTGGAAATGTTTCATTTGTTTCTGACCTCTTCTGTAGTAAGAAAACCAGAGATATAACATGTTTGCAGTTCACATTATGCAAAAATCAAATTGGTGTACATGATTTGATTCAAAACTACTTGTGCTAATCAATTGAATGCATCATGTTGATGACTTGCCAAAGTTTTCACCAACAATCTTATCTTAATGGCTATGATTTCTTTCCCTGAAAAATACAATATTGACTATGATTTTCATGGGTCTATTTTTAGGGGAAGAGAAGATCCTGAGTCTGGACAGGAGGTACCTGAGGAATTCTAGAGACTGGATTGACAACAGATGGGTCGAGATAAAGCCGAAACCTGAGATAGCCTATCTCATATTTTCCAAAGGACTTCAGATCCCCAAACTTATCCCAGACTCCGGTTCCTGTAACTTGGAAAAACAGCTTGGTCCCAGGGATAACAGGGTCTCAACTCCACACATCAATGACTCCATGGAAGTAGAGCAAGAAATCCTGGGACAAACAGACACTTACAAGCTGTTGGAAGGATCGGCTTCCTCTCATTGTGATGGAGACAATGCATGACTTATACATATATACACAGACGTACAAAGATAGTGGTGGAAGTGTAACTATGACGGGTGATGAATGGTTAAGGAAGTTCATGATAGTTCTCTAAAGAGTAGGGGATTAATTTTAGTTAATCTGGTTTGAGTTCTTAACTGGGAATGTAGATAATATGGTTCTGGTCAGATAAATATTCTGCTGATATGTCAATAGGGAGTGGAATGGGGGATTCATGACTTATTTTCTTCCTCTTTGGTAAGGGAATTAGCAGGCAGGATCACAGTAATTAGAGCATATAGCATGAGGCCAGCAATCAGCTGAGAGGCAGTACTTTTTATTGCTAGGATGATGCTTTGTCAGCTGAAGTTTCTCTAAAGAAAATTTCCAGTTGTTTCCCTTTCTTCTTTGATAGATGGAAAGAACACCCACAACTATTGAGCCTCCATGTATTTAAAAAAAAAAAAGAAATCACATGAAGAGGAGATAACATGAGAGCAGCACTGCTTAGGAATGCATTTATATTTCATCTCAATCTTAAATCATAATGACAATTTCTGAGCCAGTTTATGGCTTGTTATAGGTAAAAGAGGATATGTCCAAGAGACTTGACAAAATGCGAACAACAGAAGGTTGGAATCAATAATCAGGGTGCAGCTATCCCCTTCCTCACAAGCATGTCATAAACCCTGTCGATCTTGCTAGATTCCATCTGAAACAATTGGTGGGCATCTGCCTTTTTGGTGACTTTGCCCTTGAAGATCTCCAATGACATCACTTGCTGCATGTTAAGATATAGATGGGGCGGTATCCTAATTTCTGCACAAAGCCTCTTCTCCTGCACGTTCAAATGATATTACCACCAATATGTATAGGACTTAAACTAACAGGGCCACAAAAGAGAAAATATCCAAACCCAGGAAATTTTGGTTTTGCAGGGGCAGGCTTGTCAGGGCTGAACACTAAAAGATACAATCATCTGAAACTCATCAATACCTCATTCACTCTGAACATGATATCATATTTATTTATTTGTTTCAGTAATAGCTGGTAGAACAATTCCATTTCAACAGTTAAAAAATGATCCAAAATTCAGTCCCAGGCATAGAATCTACAATGCTATAGAAGTCTGAAAACAAGCAGCAAAAGTGGATTACTGAACATGTTTATATTTGTATCCAGATTTTCAAGGAGATGATTACTGTGTGCCATTTCCAGTCAGATAAACAGGCATATTCAGATCTTATTGGACGTGACAAAACTATCTATTATGAATGTGCATGGGGATTGTTCGAATAGAAGTTGAGTTTTTTTTTTTTGCAAACTCACATTCTCAGACAGCAAGTCGGAGCTGCTATAGCCCATAATTTCCATATTGTTGGCAGCGCTAGAAGAACCATGTCCTGCAGCTCTTGGGTCCAAAGATCCCATGAATGTGCCATGACTGCCAATACCCATCTGAGAGCCATCTTTGGCCCTATGAGCACTCTCTTCAGCCTCCCTTCTCTGCTCACTGTATGCATCTAACTCTGCAAGGGTGCGGCACCCTGCAGCACGTGCGTCCTGCAAATTATTTCAAATAATTTCTTCACAAAAATAGATTTTTTGGGGGGAAATGGAACCATAAAAGACAAGATGTGTTTTCATAAGCATTATTTCTCAATCACTTAAATCCATCAAACTAACTCTCAAATGATTTACCAACCGATTATTCTGTGCAATATAATACATGATTTTCATAATTAAAAACAATTTCCAACTTACAAATGCAGCAATGTCAGTTTTTTTTAATGATAATGACACTCAAGTACAGTTTCAGAGTTCATCCCAGAATAGGTTTTCAAGGAATTTCTGTCAAGAATCCAAATAAATGCCTAGTTTCTGCACAATTATGACACTGTTAGAGACTTGATCAAATAGCAGTTAAGTATATATTATTTACTGTATAAACCAATTCAATCTTAATAAGAATCAGGTCTAGTGCAAAACAAATCTTAATAAGAATCAGGTCGTGGCTGTATAGCCATATATGCAAAGCAGGAAAGGATGCATTCATGATGTTCTCAGAGAATTTCACTCAGACACCATGTATATGTCAGTAAAAACATGGAAACAAATAATCCCTCAGCTGTTTTCTCTATTACTCTACAACCAATGCACTGTAGTCCCTGTGCTTTTGAAGTAAGGTTTTTTCCCTCTTTTTTTAAGAAAAGATGAGAGAAAGTTTGATTGATAGATCATTATAGCACTTACCTTGAGTAGTTGGATCCTCTTCCTAATACGATGCTCAGAGATAACAGTCTTGATCAGTTCAATGTGTTCTTCTTTTGTGTGAAATCGCATGAACACATCATAACGACGACTTATAGCTCTCTCCTCAGGAGTGAAATCCTTCTCAATGGGGTTTGGATAGAGCAGGTTCCTTTCCAATATAAAATCCTTCCTTCGCTTTCTCTCATCAAGCCTGATTTTTTAAGGTACATACAACAGGTAATATCAGTTTTCATTTTTAAAGATACACAGATCTGTACCCTATGAAAAAATGAATTTCTTTATTGAATGCTCAAAAGAAAATGAAATAAATGCTGTGAAGAGGGGCAACCATGATGATAATGATCTGTATCTTCACCAATGAAGCTTAAGGACCAAAATGAACTGTCCAGGTTGATTAGTAGGATAACTTCAGCAAATAAGACCATACAATCACACTCAACTTGACCAAGAGATAGCCAACTGAGGTCCTTTGAGACAGCTCATCCTCTCGAATTCTTTCTTCAAACTAAGCCACCATATCATTGTTTTCTTCTCCTTTCTATGAGTCAATCATTGTTTTTCTGCATGGATCCACTGAAACCCTCAACAGTTCTAATGCAAAATTTATCCAGTGCAGTTCCACAGACTATGATCTCAAGCAGCAGCAACTGGTAGCTACAGAAAATAGAGGCAGCCATTCATCATGCATACCTTTTTGAATAGATACGAAGAATTCGCAACTTAAGTTCACGCTCATCTTCAGTGTCAGTATCCTTGAATTCCATCTCAGCTAGCAACTGTTCAGCATCGTTATCATATTCAATGTCAAATTCCTGCCTCTTTGGATTGTAACCACTCATCTCCATGAGAGAAGGGCCATTTTTCCCTAGCGCGCTCCTATTCTCCCGAGCATCTGTTAGCACCATTTGAAGAAAAAAATGAATCAATCATATCAGTTTTTGCCAGGCAACTTACCAGTTAAATGTGAATATCAACTTTTATGCTAGTATATTGTTAATGCCTACATTTATATCATTATGATTTTTAAAATTAACCCAAAGTCCGTATAGCATTCACTACAAGAAAAGCCAAAAAATGCCTTGATTGATCCCCAAAGCACTGTAGAATAATGTAATGTAAAAGCTAAAGTTGTTTCAATATTTCTGGATTTTTTGGTTTAAAGGCAAGTATTTTATGTGGACAGTATTTCCACTGTACCAGCACAGGGGATATATACTGCATTTAAAAATTATTGAAGAGTCATAAAATACACATGGGATCCATCACTGAAGTAAAAAGGGCCACAAAACAATGTTTTGATTTACAACTAAGCACGATGACCAGCAGTAATGCATTTCTAAAGTACCAACACTTCTACTGGCAAATTATCACAAACCATACAATGACTCATAAGTACAAGATCAATTGTTAACGCCTACAAAAAGGCATTAAAATGAAAAACTAAATGGAAAAGGCAGCCCACTAAATATGGCCAGTTACGTGTGAAAAAAGTGATAGCATACCTTCCATTTTCATCAAACCATCTTTGACCTGGGCCATGTTAGAAACCTTCTTCATAGGAGCTACTGCTGCTGAATTTGCGGCACATGGCTTGCCATCCACATCTGGAGATTCAAAGATAAATCCAGAAGTTGAAGATAGATAAAAAAATTAAGAAAATGATACTTTTACAATAATTGAAAATGTTATTTGAAAGGAAAAAAACAATAATCGAAAATGTTAACCAGCTTACCTGCACCTATACCATACATAAAACGTCCATAGGAGCCACCTTTTTGGGGATCTTCAACTCTGCTAAGTGGCAAAATTGAATAAGGATTATCAGAACTTACCTTGATAATTAAAGATCTCCACAATATTGTATAAGATTCAACTAAATTATTCTAATACAAAACTAATTCATAATTAAGTCACTGCAATGTGCGGAATCCATTCCTGCCTTAGTTTTATCAAATTCAGTAAGAGAATGGTTTTCACATTATGCCATGAATCTGCCAAACTTGTTGGAAGCATGACTAGTTTCATGAAAAGTTTTATCAAATTCAGTAAGAGAATGGTTTTCACATTATGCCATGAATCTGCCAAACTTGTTGGAAGCATGACTAGTTTCATGAGATCCTACCAAAACAAGACTGGTGTCCTGTCTGGTCCTTGCAATTACAAACATAGCACAATTTACATGGGATTGATAACCATACTTGACCCTGGAAGGAGAAAAGGGAGATTCTTCCTTCAAACCAAGATCCCCAAGGTTGGAGACTCCTGTAACAATTGCCATCATGACACAATATAAGTTTCAATATGATGCTAATTGAAAATCCATAACATGTATCTCTACCACATTTTCAGCATAGTTATAACAATACAATAACATCAACCTTTCTTGTCCTCTCCTTGACCTTTGGCCATGGCCAACAGCTCAGAGCGGTTCTTCCCGACCACATGAGACATATCCTTTATCAAACTCGAAACATTATACTTTAGTTTTCTATCCACTGATCAGTATTATACACGAAGCTAACTCAATAAACTATTTAAGACATCCATACCGGAAGAGGAAAGTAGGGCGACTGCAGATACACTTCATTGTAGTGATCAATACATTGTTCTTTGCTCTTTGTTCCAACATGCTCAGCTACTTCTGCCCAATTTCCCAGCCCATACATCTCAATGCCCTACAATCAAAAGAACCATGAAATTGAATAATTACAACTGAGTGAGTTAGATTTCCAAAAACTAACCCCAGGCTTAAGAAAACCAATAATGAAGAAAATATAACTGATTTGATAAGCAAGTGAGAATGGTTATTCCACCACAGGGAAGCCTTCAGGGACATAAAAACAGTTTCACAATGTTCGCTTGAATGTCGTGAACAGAGTTTTCAATTCCTGTGCTGATGCAGTTGCTTGCAAAAGCAAGGAGGGGCATGACTCAAGTAGTATATTTACTGCTGTACCTGCCTATTTAGTTAATTTAATTGAGACTGATCAAAATCCGAAGGACAAACATGTTTCTGGGAGATCTTAAATGAATTGATGAGATTGTTTTGTGCAAAAAAAGAGAATGGACAATACCTCAAGTAGCAGTATTTCATCATCAGCATTCCAGTCTGAACTAATGAGAGGGAATGACAGATTATCCTGAAGATATATCATGACATTATTTTATGTTGCAATCCAAATTATTAACTGAAATTATTCAAAGAATATGACAGGAGAATCGTCACCTGCATTAGAAACATCCAATAATGAAAGAGGGAGAAAATGAAAGTAGGGCATAGTTTGACTATGCATTCTCAATTACAACACGATCTTTCCTATAACAACTTAGATATATAAATTTCACCAAGTTCTTGTATGAGACCGATCAGACAGATTTGATGAGAGGCATGGGTATTTCACCTTTTCAAAATGTTAGAATTTCTATAACATGCAACATTAGAGACATATAATTTTCCTTAATGCCAATAGTAGTACTAACCATAACTTGGTATGGATGGTTGCTCTTATGAGGTGTCATTTCCGCACCAACAGAGAAGCATTCAATGCACAGGTCAAAATCAGGGCAAGCAGCACATTTAATCCGGATTCGCCCTGTGATATCTTTGTTGCAGTAATTGCAGTGATACAAGGCCCTTTTCCCATCACTGTTTCCTTGGCCTAATAATAAGACGTTAAAGTAGCAAATGAAAATTTCCATTTTGAAGAAGCCATGTTGGAAAACAGGCATGCAAAATCCTATATCAGTAAATTTATAAATGAGTATTATTGCATACGCAGCTTAATAGTTCTCGTCATCTTTAATTGAACTAGTAATCTTAAAAATCCTTTTTAATAATAAAAAACACAAAACTTCAAGTTTGATGACAGTTTTTGCCTGTGATATTTAAGGATGTCGAACAATTCTAAAATGGACAACTAACTACAGAATCCTTTTAGATTTTCTCTTTTGGACAGATGGCAACAAACTACTGTATGAAATTATTCATCAATTTGAAACTCTAATTTACCTGAAAAAAGCAGCAGTAAAGAAATTGACTAAGCTGGAAATTAACATGGGCAAAGTTTCCAATATATGCATTTCCAGCTGGTGGCTTCAGATCACCATGAAAACAGATAAGAAACAACAATCAAGTATCCCATACACTGTATATATTAGGTTTACATGTAAATATACCCATGGATGCAGATTCTGAATTTTCTCCACTTGAGGCATTTTTCTTTCTCCTTGATCTGCACAAACAAAACATTGTTTTCATCAGAAAAAATGTCAATAATTCGTCATAGATGGACAGATAGATGACTTTGTACTATGTTACCCTCAATGAAACAAATGACTAAATCGCCTACATACTAATATAACAGAATTTATTGAAAACAAGGAAAAATGTTCTTGGAATATGTATAACAGAGCATACTGGCAAAACTTCCTTATGATAAATGTGTAAGAAAATGTAAACAAGGGTACTTTGTTCTCTGTTATTCTTAATGAAACAAATGACTCAAAGACCTACTTATGAATGTAAGAGAATTTATTGAAAACCAGGAAAATGATGTTCCTCTTGGAATATGGACAACAGGGCTTACTGAAAAAACTTCCTTATGATAAACAACAGTAAACTTCTCTACTCCTGATAGACTGGGCTGTCAAGCATCACATTTTTGCCCAAGGAAATACTTCCATTAATTCAACATAACTAAAGAGTTTCATTCAAAACAACCCGGTCAAGCATCACATAAATAAGCAATTTTTAAGTGAAGGAATGCAAAGTACAATTTTCTTAAGTCTACTCATTGAAACAAAGAAAAAACAAAACTGTGCCTGCTTAGATCACACCATTAAACACCAATTGATTTAATTTAATTTTCTACTCCTTAAATCATTGACTGAATTGTCTTGTTGATAAAAATTGACTAAATCTCAATTTATCACTTAAATAATATGTACATCATATTTTGCTTGCAAATAACATAAATGAGTCAGACTAAAATTCTTAAGAATCCCAAAGTTCATAGACATGTTTATCCAATTTATGATTACACGCGCATAAATGCACGACTAAAGGCCTAGAAGACACAAGAGTTGCACAAAGATTAAGATCAAACCTCTGGATGGGATCCTCATCAGTGGAGTGGAAGTTCCCACGGGAGCGGCCCATGCCTCCGGAAAGCTGATCGATCCCACTGGCACCTGCTTATACCATCAAACGGTTGTGCACGAGATCGCAATACCAGAGAAAGAACCAGGGCCAAGATTTATACGGAGGGAAGCACCAGAACCCTAGAAGCGCTGGGGACGGTGAAGAATCAGTAGGGACTTCAAACTCATTTAGAAAGCTTCCAAATTGGGAATATGGTCAGCTTTTTTACTGGGATATTCAACTCCCATAAGTGACTCTTGCTATTGACGATGGCTGCTGTTCCAAGACTAAGGATTTCTTCTGAATTTTCAGAGACACGAAGTGCAGCCTGCAACTCATGCGGAAACTCATGGACCAGAAATTAAATTAAAATATTTATTTATAATTCCATTTTCAATTTTCTACAATAATCTTAATAAAAATATAAATAAGAAGAAGATTAACTCAAAGAGTAATAATTCCTATTTAAGAATATCACTAATTGTATATTTATTTAAATAAATTTTATTTTATTTTATCTTATTTATTTTTTATATTTATTACATTAACCGACCATTTTATTAGAATGTGATGGACTATGACACGTTCACCAAAAGTTCCAATGCGCTTTATCGAATTATATTGGAATTTGACACTAATAACAATGATTATAACACTAACTATCTAACTAACTTTAGAAGCGGTCGGTTATGGGGGCGCAGGAGCAGCCTTTCGGCGGCTGAGCATTGACTCGTTCCCTACCGATAGATGGCTGTTTTTTTTTTTTTTTTTGCATAAATAGGTGGCGGTTCGCTTGTCCTGTAATCAAACGGAGATGTAATGGACCTGTGGGGGCATTGTTAAGGTGGCAGTATAAAGCTAGTCTTGCCAAAAGTCTCAATCCATCAGTTCCAAGTTCGTGCTTGCCCAGCGGTCGGTGCCTGAATAATGCGGACCTTGGAGTGACAATTACTAGGAGCGGTAGGGATTTAATTTTTTTTTAGGGATTTAAAATACATTTTAAAATTAGTATTATTCAAATACAAATAAATAAGATTGATTTGTTAAGTAAATTTTATTATACATTAAAAATAAAAATATTATATTATAAAAATTATATTTACAATAAATTTTAAATTTGGAAAAAAATTTGTATGATCAACTTTTGATAATATCGACTAACCCGTCAATTGGTTCCATAGTACAACAGTTGATATCTTAATTAATGTAAAATTTGAGTGAATAAAACTTAAAATAAAAAGTTTATTTTGATTTTAATAAAAATTTAAACTATTATTTTATAATAATTAGTGAACTAAAAAACTTAATACAATACAACTATAATTACAATAATTTATTAAAATAACTTAAAAATCGTAGTAATATATGAAAATTTCTACCTTAATCCCAAGTTTTGTATGTAAAATTCTAGTTTATACCATGCATAACTTAGTTTTTACTTGAAATTGATTTTAGTTACTTGTAGGAGGGAAGTGAACTTACATTACTCTATTATTTACAATTTCATATTTCAAATCAAATTTTAACATGAAAATTAATAATAATTTTTAAATAATTTATTATTTATACATTTTTGTAAAACACTTGAAACTACTGTTTTAATTTATTATTTATACATTTTTTATAGGACACTTGAGTATAATATTCAACTATAATCACAATTATTTCGAATAAATTCTCTTATCAGTTCTCATCAAATAATAATATATTACATAGAAAACAACATATTATCATATATTAAAGGCATTTCACATCTCTAATCGATTAATATTAAATTTTATCAATAATTTGTACTTTACACAACTAATATCACTAAAATTTATTTTTTATTTGAATAACTTAACTTTTTTAATTATAAAATTATTATTTACGACTCCATTTTTATGTACATGCATAATTTAATTTTACTAATTTTCTCGTATTTTTTTCAATTATAAACCCATAAAAACTCAATTAAATTGTGTTATTCCTTCTAAATATATAAAATTTTCTTATATCTTTTAATTATAAACCCATAAAAACTCAATTACATTATATTGTTCCTTCTAAATATATAAAATTTTATACATAAAAGGTTAATATCTAAAACAAGAAAATTTATACTAATTAAGTTGTCAAACTTACTACTATTTTAATATTTTTAGACATAATTAATAAAAAATATTTAATGTGACATTCTCCTCTTCTACATATAAAATTTACATATTTATTTACAATATATATTCATATTTATTGTAGTATATTTATTTATAAAACAAAAATTTGAAAGTAAATTAATTTATTATATTATTATTTTTTAATATTACTTTCGTGTAAACTATAATTATAATTACTATTATAGTATTAGAGATTTGGTAATTTTTTCACATATTCTAACCGGTAAAACCGAGTTGTACTTGTCAAAGTTGGTCACATTGAGTATCCTCCTCTGTTGATAACATTAGTTATCAACACAAACATGTAGAGTGTGAAGTATTTCTCTCAACTTTAATAGGAAAATTAGAGTTGATGGGATGGGATCATTCAATTACTCTTGAGATAAAGTCAATATTCTCAATTCAATTAATTTTTTGTGGCTCCAAAATTGAGTTTTTCAGATGATTTTATTTTGGGTAAACAGAGGAAATATCAAGCGAAATACATGAAAATAAAATAAGGGGAAAACAGTGTCCGGAGATGAAACATTATCTTGACGGGTCCCAACGTCCGATTTTCTTTTCTTTTTTCTAATTTCTTATTATATTGTAATACTTTTTAAAATTTTTATATTTACACATTTACCCCCAAAAAGTACTTTTTTTGCTATTTTTTGTACTATCATTAAATTTAAATTACTTTTTTTTGTTCTAGATTATCATTAACCGACTTTACAAGATCTCAATATTACAATGTAGGTGTTGCTTGTTACAGTTGCTGATTAATAATATCTTATATTTTAAGTTGTATAAATAATCATAAAATTGTGGAGTAATACAATTTGTATTAGTAAACAATTATTTATACAACTTAAAATATAAGATATTATTAAAGAGCAAAAAAAAAAAAGTAGAGCCGCCACCACAATCTTCTCAAATTGGTGGCTCCATTTGCCTCCCTAATTTTGGAATACAGGGTGGTTATCTCCAGGCAGAGAAGGTCACCATGGCCCTCTTCCTCCAGTGAAGATACACGGCCCCGTCCTTCTCCTCGATCTGATACTCGTGACTGTACTCGCCCCTCAGCATATCCAGGACGTTATCCGTGACGGATCGGTTCAAGCGGGACTGCCGGAAACCGGCCATGGAGAACCTCAGCCGCCACTTACCGAGCAGCTCGTGCCTCTCCACCCTCTCTGGCCCCTCACAGGCGACCATGTTCACTATGTCCCGTGCCACGCAGTTCTGCTCCGCCTTGATCCTCTGCGGGTCGCCCCTGGGCCTCGCCACGTCAATGGACTCGAACATGGCGTTGTAGTAGTCCAATGTCTCAAGAAACCTCGTGTAGAAAGGGGAGGTGTTGGTGTTGGACTCCTGCTCCGTGAGGGTCACCACCCTCGGGGACAGGCCCCTCACCAGCCTCAGCAAGCGATCACGGTAGTTCTCGGTGCTGACGCTCTCGTCAGGCACGTGGTGCAGTACATATGGTAGGTTCACCACCACGGCTTCACCGGGGAGAACTCTGAGATGCTCGGGCCGGACCTCGTGGTCCATCATGGAGACGCCGTGGAACTTAAATGGGATGTCGCACATCTCTGCTACAATTGAGAGCCTCTGTCCAATGATCTCAAGCCCACCACCACGAGCAATGGCCGACTGGGAGTCGTCTATGCCAGTGATCCGGATTTTCAGGGGCTTTTCTCTCCAGCTTGAGACGGACTTGATGAAGGGCACCCACTGGCCTCCCTGTGCGATCTGGAAGTCGATTATGTGGATCATCGGCTCGTTCTTCACAGCTTCCTGAATGACCGAATTAGCGGAGGTGTATGCAAATTTCCAGTATGGGCATATCTGGTACAGGGCCTGCATGGAAGTCATAAGCTCGGGTCCAGTGGGCTCATCGCACTGGAGCTTCTTGTAGATCAAGTTCCCAGACGACTCCATTCTTGCCCTCAACCCTTCCAACAAGTAAGCTCCTAACCGCTGGATTGGATCTCCAGAGATTGACACCATCTTCTCTATGATGCCCATTATGCTAATTGCTGTTGAGATATCGAAATCGGAGAGCGATCTTGCACAAGCAATAAGACCTTGCTTAAGGTCAAATGCCGGAATCACCTGCGTGTTCAAGTTCCTCCTCACTCCTCTGGAAATGCTTAAGCAGTCACCAGATGTGCACAGATTCATACTGCTGGCGAAGGAAGAGACACTTCTAGGAGAATCATAGTCAGAAAAATGTCTTGAGACTGAAGAAGAAGAGTCCTGAACAGGATTATTGGAGTAGGGGATATCTGCAGATGATTCTAATGTGTAAAATTGACCATTACATGCCTCGAAAGATAAGGTAGTCTCAGGGGTGGAAAATTTGTGGGCACTCATATCTGTTAGGGGAAAGCGAAACGAACAGCAATGACCAAGCTTCTGCAAAGACTGGTGGTATGAACCGATGATGGTCCCAGGACTCTCGATTTCATGAAAGGCTCGCATCCTTAGTTGGAATAATGAAAGCCAGTGAGGAAAGTGTGGTTTGCTACTCCCAAAAAGGCTCCAAGAAACTGGTAATGACCAAAACCAGAGCAATAGATAGAAGCTGCATGTGATGGTTGGAAACTATGCTGCTGATACCTGAAAATAGACTGAAATGGTTGGTAAACATCAGAAAAATGCAGTCTTCACATTTAAAATGAGAAGATATTGACCGAAGCACAGGAAACAGCCATGTTCAAGACCTTCCTGTGAAATTGCAGGAGCAGAAGTTTGCCAAAGAATGAAAATGGGAACTTTCATAAAGAATCAAAGATTCATGGTCATACTTCAGAAACATCGAACACTGAAAAAATCTTCTTCACGATTCTAGGCCACTATTGACAAGCTAAAGCCTAGAGATATAACCATATCTCATTTAGCTCAGACCTAACTCCCCCCAATTAGCTCAAATGCCTCATCAGAACCAACCCTACTGCAACAAAATGAATTCCCCAGTTACCATTATAGTGCTATACTCCTTGCAGTTTAAGGATTGCCTGCATATCATATGCTCCCACTACTTGGCACTAGAGGGCACCTATTCTCATTGGATGAGTCGGCCAAATACATCAAACACCCATGAATTTGATCAGAAACAAACGCAGAAAACCCAGCCGCAAAGTGATCGAAAACGAGTACAAGGCATAGCGGCAGGATTCAGCCAAAAAGCTTTGAAGTTTTTACCTTAGGTGAAGAACCCTCGACCGAGAGCAAAATCTGTGTTTGCTGACTCCGCTTGGGCGTATGAATGGATGGACGGCGGAGTGGGCGTTCTTATAGGTGAGGCGGGAGAGTAAGTTCCCCTAAAGTTTGCTAATATTACGAAAACACCCTTCTGGAGTCCCTGGGCAGCATATTCTTGACCGTACCATTTATTTTTGCCACCAGCGTTTACAACAGTACAGCGTTCCCGACGTCAGCGGTGACATACCTGTTTTTAAATATATATATATATATATATTTCAAAATAAATTTCAAATAAATAATAAGAATAAATTTATTGTAATATTACATAATAATAGAATAATATTTATTATTTTTAGAATTTATGAATATAATAGACAAATTATTTATAATTATTTTATTAAGGCACCGGGAAGGAGCCTAATATGATCAATGAAAATAATAATAATAATAAAAAATAAACCAAGCGTGTGTTCAGGATAACTAGTGACTGCCGATAGTCAGTCTACATAGCCGGACACGAATTCGTTGACAATTGAACTGACCGGTCAAAGTCAAGTGGCATTCCCGGTAGTTTTGCCCAACTCCAGGGCTGGTAATTACCACCGCGTCCGAAGAGAGGAGCATCTAGGAAGCCTCTCTCCCTCTTCCAGGTGCTCGCGATCAGACAGAGACACCCACTTGCCGAAACCTTTGGCCTACCCAAAAAAAAAAAGAACAATGTCAAAACGAGTGGCACGTGATGCATTGAAAAATTGGAAGTTTCCAACTTCCGAACCACCCACTGGGAAATTCGCACGTGTCCATTGCTTTCAGGCGAGTGCCCCACCCTGGTAAGGTACCCTCCCATGATTGTGGGTTAATGAACACATGTCAATGATCCATTACACACAACATGGCAAATCATATTTAGTATAAAACATATCTATGTTGGAGGAAGAGCATGTCCACATATCCACTGACTTGAAATTCAACCCTACCTCTTTGACTATTCCTACCCTACAGGAGTCATTAATGAAATTCAACCATGGATTAAGCATAGAGATTAGATGGATGATGCTGGACATGAATGCTTTAAACTATAGGATAAGGTTGATGTAGATTAGTCCCATCAAATTGGGCTTGGTTTCCCCACTTTGTCTATAGACTATTTTTTCCATTAATTCATTAACAAATGTAACCCAAAATTAATTTTAAATTAGAAGTCATGGAGTGCTATTGATTGACTCCAGCATTTCGCTTATTATTTATGCTAAAATCTCATGTAAGGTACTCAACTTTACACAACAACTGGATTAAGTATAAGTATTTAAAAAATAGTTTGATAAAATTTTTACGGACCATTTAATTAAATAAATATTTTTGAATTAAATTATTAACAAAATTTATGTTCTTAATTATATTGAGCAATCACGTAACATTTTGCAATAAAGTATATTAATAATTAACTTAATTATAAAGTGTTATTTTATACATTTTTTTATTACAAATTGTTAAAATTTTGATCTCACACATATTTTTAGTTTTTTTGTGCATAAATAACTCTAGGGGTGGGAATGGAAGGGCTCCTTGCCATCAAACACGGCGGTCCAACTTATATGGTTGGTACTCGGTCGTGAGGTATTTGAATTCAGTCGAGTACAATCGAAGTTATAATTCTTATAGGAATGTATTCAATAATAATTCTTTACATACTTTTAAAACTAAAATAACGGGTAGATTAATTAAATTAGTACTAAAATAATTAATAATTAATAATAAAAATGTATACAATTTTTAGCTTAAATTAAAACTTTTTTTATAAAAATTATTTTACAAGTTTATAAACCTTTAGAATATTGGAGAAATCATATTATACAAAATAAAAATACTTTTTGCACTTCTTTTCAAAAATATCTATCTCGTTATTAACATTGGTTGGAGGTAATTTCTGGTGCATGAGATCTTGCTCTCCTAATTTATTCCTATTTGATAGTTGAAAATATGTTTAGGAGTGAGTGCACGACATTCAATTAGTGTGAATATCGATAATCGAGTTTGGTATTATCTCTACTAAAAAATAACTAACACTAAATTTTATAATATTTTCCTTTTTTAAGTTACTTTTCAAAATCATTTAAAAATTTTACATCCAACCATGTGATATCTTTCAAAAGTTGTTAAGAAGTAAAGGTCGGGAACTAAAATATAAATATGGGTAAATTAGAGGTTCATTTAGGAATAATTTTTCTTTGGGGTTTTTTTAAGGGTCCGAATAAAGTTTTGAGACAATTTAAAAATATTGGTAAAGTTTTGAAACTCGGATGGCATGTTTGGGATGCATAATGACCTAAAATTAATAAAATAGAAAGTTTAGGGACTAAAGTATAAATAAGAGATTTTATACGCCCAGAAGTGGTTTTGGAGAAATTTAAGGACCAAAATGAGACTAAATAAAGTTTTAGGACCCAAATGGAAGATTTGGAGAATCTAATCTTCCGAAAATATGAGTTTTAAAGAGTAGGATGAAAATGGTAATTTTTTCCAATTAAATTACTAATTTTCAAATAACATGAAATAAGACTTATAAAATATTATAAGGTAATCTAGGGACCAAAATAGGACTCAATGAAATTTGAGTACCCTAATTAAAAACTTGAAATAGTCTATAGTCTAAAGAGGAAGAATTTTGATTAATAAATAGTAAATTGGTAATTTTACCCAACCTAGGGACCAAAATGTAATTTTGGGAAAGTAAGGGACCTAAGCGGTAGATTAAAGATTTCTAAGACCATAGACAATTATAACCACAAGAAGTCATGACCCTAAGCAAGTACTAACTAACATTAAGTGAAGGTTAGTTAAATGACGGTTCTTTGACACGTAAGTATAATAAACCTAACCCGATGGGCAAAATCGTAATTTCTTATGAAAGTTACGGGGTAGCAAGTATGTATTGATATTGGTGCTTAAATTGATCTCCATGTTTGTTATGACTCTTGTAAAAATAATACGTGATAGAGCAAGCAATGACCCCATGCCCCGAGCTAAAAAAGAAACCCGTGAGAATGAATGTGTTTTGGTGAAAACGGTGAGTGAGAGTAATGATGACGAGTATGATTGGACTGTCACATTGTATTTTTAGTAACCCGAAATTTCGGTCGGAAAATTTTTCCATTGAATTTAAGTGGAAATTAAATAATAAATACATAATTGTTAATTATGTGTGTATATATATATATATATATAAATGTTTAAGAGATGTTTAGATATAAGGGTATATATATACCTGTACAAAATTAATTTCCAAACAAATATAAGGGAGAAATGGATTCTAGGAATTAATACTATTATTAAATAAATACCCATAAATTAATACATATATTCAATTATTGGAATTAATACCCATAATAAATCTTCCCCATTTAAAAAAATAAATTTTACAACTATATAAAGAGCTACTCCCCATTCATCCTAATCACACATGAAAATTCATCTTTCTCTCTATATTGCTCCATTTTTTGGTGAAGCTTGAACCAGATCTCTGATTTGGACAATTTTTCTCAACTTCAAAAGGCGAGGTCGGACTTTTTAAACTCCGTGGGAAGTCAGCTATCTGATAGCAACTTGCATTCGATCCAAAGATTGCCATAGATGCATCGGCATAATCAAACAGTGAAGTAGCTTCGACGGATCAAAGCTGCCCTGTTTCGGCTGAGCTGAAATCGGCCGAATTCAGCCCTCCTCCAACCAAACTAAGCTCTCCCAACACTTCCACAACCGTCATACAACTGAATTAGAGCATAAAAGTAAGCCAATTTGACTCCTCTCTGCAATTTATGATTAGTGTTAGAGAGAGAACCGACAAAACTTCACTGACCAAATTCTCACTCAATTCGACATGAATTGATGTAATTCTTGATCCTAGGAGAAACCTTAAGACGAGAGCTACCTGTCCTGATCGAAAGCTCGGACCGTCGCACCACCGACAGTAAGCTTTTGAAGCTTTCTCTATCTAAGTTCAGTTTTCCAACAAAGCTCCGTTTGAGCTCAATTCGGACCCAAATGACGCGATTCAAATCTCCATTGAATTGTGTGGAAGTGTAGGAACTGATCCATACATTCAATTGGATCAACTAACCCCGATTGAATGGTCAATTTGATGAAATTAAATTCGACCAATTTAAAAGGGAGAAATTGGGGAAAATTTTGAGGGAAATTGGGGATTTCGTAAAATTGAGGGACCAAAGTACAATTTCCCAAAATTGAGGGCCAATTGGCCATGAAAAGGATGTTGGAGGACCAATTGGTCAATTTTTAGTATTTATTGGGGTCAAATTGCCATTTTTGTAAAGTAGGGGAAAATGGTAATTTTTGAAAAGTTGGGGACAAAATTGGAAATTTGGGAAACTTAAACCCCTTAAGTGATTTTGAATAAATTGATACTCAAAGTGAATTTTAGAAGTTTCGGGACTCAATTTGGGGAAAAATTTATATTAGGGGCCTAAAGTTAAGGAAAAAGAACTTTAGGAACCTAAATGTAAATAATTGAAAAGTTTGGGCATTTTGTTCATACTTGAAGAATGAAGGCTATTATGCCAAATATTAATAAATAAGAATGTCTAAATCGTGTAGGAACACGAAGGACCGGAACACCAACAAGAATAAGCTCACGTGGAAGCAAAAAGCCGATTTAGAGAAAATACATTACAAATATCAGGTGAGTGAGCATATTCACATCATACTTAGTTGGGATGATAAATACTTTGAAAATGAAAAACCACTACGTTGTTGGACAGTTAAAAAGTATTTTGTCGAAAGTGCTCTCCTCTAATTGTGTGCCACTGCTTAAACATTTTGGGAGACCTTCTTGACAAGAGCTCGAATAGCTCTGTTAGGTCGAAAGCCTCAGTTTTGGAACTTAGGGCCTAATATGCCTGCTTTTAAAAATCTCGAACAGTGGGCCCTAGATCAGTTGGCACGAGTAGGAGCTCGTAAACAAACATGATCAATATGCCATGAAAACTTAAGTAAATGAATTGTTTGGCCATGGTATCGAGACAGGACTGACATACTCAATCGACTAGCGTCAGTGCGACATGACAAGTCTCTCGACTAGTCAAGACAAACAGTTGCAGGTTGAGTTGAGGGTCGGAGTCGTTGGATCAGTGGCACCACATATTATATGACATTATGTGAAAAATGTTGATTGTGCATGCACTTTGTTACGAGACCTTCAAGACGCCCAAGAGGGGTAGTGATGCGTCCTCGGGCTCTAGACGACTTGGTGGATATAAGGGAAGTTAGTCGTATTAGAAGTCTTGTGAAGCTCAGATTAACTTCAAGCGCATGAGACTGAAGGTGGGGACAGGATGAGGTCTCTGTCCTCATATGGACATGGAGATTTGTTATGGGATTGAGGGTCGGATGTCACTAACATCCACTCATTCTTAGGGTAGAGGTGTACATACTTCTATCTAGTTGGCCAATAAAGTCGCTTAGATACCACAAGTGGGTTTAGTGGACGGGCTGGCCTACGATTGTGTATTTTACTTTCATGATTAAGGATGTGTGTTGGGTGATGACACACCGTGGTAATAAGAATTGATTTAAAACATTTGGAAATGAGAAAAATTAAAAGAATTAAGGAGTGTGGCACACTCCAATTTGAAAACTATTTTTATTGAAACTTTTTTTTTAAATACCCATTCACTGAGTTACAGAAACTCACCCCTCTTTTTATCCATTTTCAGGAATTAGAGAAAATGACTAGGGATAACACCAAGCCTTACCTCTGTCATGTATGCTTAATTTCTCTTAAACTTGCATTTTATTTGATATATGTCTTTCTAGGAAAATGTTGAAAGTACGCCTGGCTCCACTTGAGTTAAAGAAGGAGGAAACTCCTCTTGAACAAAGAGAGCTGCAGGTTGTTCATGGGGATCCGACCAAACTGGGTCGGGGTGTGACAGGAGCAGTGAGAGATAGTGGAGTTTTCAGGTTTGTAGAGGATTAATGAGGAGGGACTCTTTATATAGAAAGCTTGGAGACTTCTTGGTCATTTGATTGATGACTTAATGGTGGTCATTCATTGCTTGAAACTCTTTGGTCGGAGACTTTTCATCTTTGGTGGCATTGCTTGGTTTTCTGGCGAGTGAATAGTGCTGTCATTTGAAGGAAAAAGACGACACTGTTCCGAATCGGACCGGACCGGGTTCAATGCATAAACCAGCCGGTTCAAGCCCAATTCGATCAATTTTTTCAAAATTAAAAATTTTTAAATTCATCTAAATTCATTCTCTATCAAGTGGTGGCCTCAATTCTCCAATTTGAATTTTTAAGCCACCTAGAAAAATAAATTTAGGAACTGGTTCAATAGTAGTTCAAATCGGTTCAATCTGATTCAGGTCCGGTTCACCTGAACCGTTTGGTTTTCACCTCCAATTCATCATAAAGTCCTTTTTTATGCCTTTTGTGACTCTTTAAGTCACTTGGGATTCATAAATTTTCCGGTTTGCGGTTTATAACCCGACTAGGTTTTCTCTTTGAAAATGATAATTTCTTTTCTCGGTTTTCTTATTATCAAAGAACGGGGTTTACAAATAGTGCTATTATTTGAAGGAAGAAGATGACACTGTTCCGAATCAAACCGGACCGATCCGACCGAGTTCAATGCATAAATCGGTCGTTTTAGGCTCAATTCGACCGGTTTTCTTAAAATTAAAAATTTCTAAATTTATCTAAATTCATTATCTATCTAATATTGACTTCATTACCCAAATTTGAATATTTTTAGCCAACTAGAAAAATGAATTGAGCAATCGGTTCAAATATGGTTCAAATGGGTTCAATCCGGTTCAGGTCTGGTTCACTTGAACTGGTCTGATTTTCTCTTCCAATTTGTCATGAGGTTCTTTTTCATGATTTTTATGACTCTTTGAGTCACTCGGGATTTGTCAATTTCTCAATTTACCATTTCCCTATCGGTTGTGGTTTGGGAACCGGCTCGGTTTTCTCTTTTGGAATGACCAATTCTTTTCTCGGTTTCCTTATCTATAAAGGGATGGGATTTATAATGGTTCATGTTGGTTTGGTCCGGTTTGGGTCCAATTCACCCCAAACTAGTCTGGTTCTAAACCCAATTCCACTTCCCGGTTCTTCCTCATAGGTTTTATGAATTTTTGGTCACTTGGGAATCTCCAATTTCCCACGTTAACCCTTATTTACTATTTTCTATTGATTAAATTGGCTTGGTTTTTCGGTAATGGTGTTAGTTCTTCTCCCGATTTCTTTGGTTCGAGGGACGGGTTTCACAAGGACGCTAAGTAGGAAGCCATGTCAGCAATGCCATCCAATCACAATGTGCCGCGTGGGAGCTTACATGTTCGAAGCTCACACTCGCACACACAGTGTCATGCCCCAACCCGGTTTGGTCGGATCTCTGTGAACAACCTGCTACGCTCCTGGTTTATTCAGGGTTTTCCCCTCTTCTAAATCATGGAGAGTAAGGCGTCCTTCTTACCTGTACCTTTCCTGAAATGACATTAATCAAAATTGAATATAAATTTTACATACCTGCCTTAAGGTTCGGCTACCGATAAATCTTTAAGATTGGTTTTCCCTTAGTTTCCTGAAAAGGGGTAAAGGGAGGGGATGAGTTCGAAAACTCAGTGAATGGGTGTTGGGTGAGAATTTTTCAAAAAAATCAATTTCTTTAATCGAAGTGTGCCAAACGCCTTATTTTATAAAAAAAATTATTTTCTTCAAATTTTGGTTTAACAAAACCTTTTTCTAAGGTTTCCCAATTCATTTCCAATGATTCTCAAACCCTTTCCATGGTTTTCATAACCTCTTTTCCATTTCCATATTTGGTGTGTTCACACACCCTTTATCATGAAGGGATCACACACATTCACGAGATGCAGTTACGCCGACTGCACCCACTTATGGATCGGAGCGTATTTACCATATACCCTGATAGAAGTCTCTGACTTCTACCCAAAGTCTGAGTGAACGTCTCTAACATCCTACTCTCATATAAAAAATACTCTGTAACCATATGAGGATAGAGACCTCATCTTGTCCCCACTCCGACCTCATGCGCAATGAAGCTACATCGAGCTTCTCAAGACTTCTGATATGACTAACTGCCCTTATCTCTACTAGGTCGTCCAGAGCCCTAGGACGCATCACTACCCCTCTTGGGCATCTTAAAGGTCCCATAACACAGTGCATGCACAAATCAATATTTTTTTCCACATAAGCCATATAATATGTGGTGTTATTAGTCCAACGGCTGCGACCCTCAACTCGACTTGCAGCTGTTTGTCTATACTAGTCTGAAGATCTATCATGTCGCATTGTCACTAGTCCATCGAGTATGGCGGTCCTATCTTGGTACCATGGCCAAACAATTCGTTCACTTAAGTTTTCATGGCTTATAATCATGTTTGTTTATAAGCTCCTGCTCATGCCAATTGTCCTAGGGCCCACTGTTCGAGATTTTCAAAATTGGGTATATTAGCCCCCAAGTTTCAAAACCGAGGCCTCCGACCTATTTAAGCTATTCGAGCTCCCGTAAAGAAGGTCTCCCAAAAAGTTTAAGCAGTAGCACACAGTCAGGGGATAGCACTTCCGACAAAAATAAACTTTTCAGTTGTCCATCACACTAATTGATAAGTGGGTTTTCCACTTCCTTCTATTAAGTTTCATTATACCAACTCGGTATGATCTACTTACAACTGATAAGTAGTTTTTCCGCGTGATTTACACATCACTCCTCTCAAGTGTGATGGTTAAAATACCACTTAGTAGTGGGTTTTCATTTTCGAGATGCTTATCATCCCAACTGGGTATGATATTGAATATCTCACTCACCCGATAGTGCAATAAATTTCCTTTTAGCGACTTGTTACCTTCACGCGAACTTGTCTTAGTTGGCGTACCTGGTGCTTCGTATTCCTACACGATATGTACATTCCTAGTTCATTATCATTTGGCCTAATAGCCTTCATTCATCACAAATGAAAGATATAATCAAACTTTTCATTTATTTGCAATTAGGTCCCTAAAGTTATTTTTCTTTGACTTCAGGTCCCTAATGCCGATTTTCCCCCAAATTGTGTTTCAAAACTCTCAAATTCACTTTAGGGTCTCAATTTATTCAAAATAACAAAAAAGGGTTCAAGTTTCCCAATTTCCAATTTGGTCCACCAACTTTTCCAAAATTACTATTTTGCCCCTACTTTACAAAAATGGTAAGTTTTGCCCCAAAAATTCCAAAATTTTCCCAATTGGTCCTCTAACATCTTTATCATGCCCAGTTGGCCCTCAATTTTATGAAATTGCACTTTAGTCCCTCAAATCTTCGAAATCCCAAAATTTTCCCCATTTTCCCCTAAATTTCAACCTTTTAACTCAGCCGAATTTGATTTTATTAAATTGACCAATCAAATGAGTTTAATTGTTGAAATTGAAGTTAGATTGGAGTTCCTACACCTTCATACGATTCAATTGCACTTTGAATCGCATGATTTGATGCCGGAATGAGCTCAAATGGAGATTTGTTAGAAAACTGTACTTAAAGAGAGAAAGCTTCAAAAGCTTACTGTCGAGGGCGCGGCGGTCCGAGCTTTCAATCTGGGCAGATAGCTCTTGTTTTGAGGTTCCTCCTAGGATCAAGAATTGCATCAATTGATGCCGAATTGAGTGAGAATTTAGTCATCGAAGTTCTATCGGTTCTCTCTCTAGCACCGATCGGAATTTTAGAGTGGAGCCAAATTGGCTTAACTTTCAGCTCTAATTCAACTATAGGAGGATTGTGGAGGTGTTAGGAGGGCTTGGTTTGGCCTGAGAAGGGCTCGAATTGGCCGATTTTAGCTCAGCCGAAATAAGGCAGCTTCGGTCCGTTGGAGCTGCTTCACTGTTCTATCACGTCGGCATTTCTCCGGCGATCCTCGGAGCAAATGAAGACTACATGCGTGTAGTTGACTTCTCCTCGAATCCAAAGAACCCGACCACACCTTCTTTAGCTCAGAAAAACCCTATATCGGAGCTTTGGTTCAAGCTTCACCAAAAATTGGAGCAGTTGAGAGAGAATCGAGTTTTCATGTGTGGAGAGGATGAATGAGTAAGGGCTCTTTATATGGGAAGCTTGGGGACTTCTTGGTCATTTGATTGGCGCCTTAATGGCGGTCATTCATTGCCTGAAACTCCCTGGCTAGAGACTTTTCAGCTTCATCGGCGCTGCTCGATTTTCCGGCGAGTAAACAGTGCTATCATCTGAAGGAAAAAGACGACACTATTCTGAACCGGACCAAACCGGTCCGAATTGGGTTCAAAGCTTAAACAGACCGGTTCAGGCCCGATTCGATGGAATTTTTTAAAATTAAAAATTTCTAAATTTATCTAAATGCATTCTCTATCCAATGGTGGCCTCAAATCTAAAATTTGAATTTTCTAACTACGTAGAAAAATGAATTTAGCATCCGATTTAATAGGGCTTCAATACGGTTCAGATCTGGTTCACCTAAACCGGTTTGGTTTTCATCTCCAATTTATCCTAAATTCCTTTTTCTTGACTTTTGTGACTCTTTTAGGTCACTCGGGATCCATAAATTTCCCAGTTTTCCCTTTCTCTATCGGTTCTGATTCATGAACTTACTCGGTTCATAAATTGGTTCATCTGAACCGGTCTAGTTTTTCTCTTCCAATTTGTCCTAAGGTTCTTTTCCAAGGTTTTATGAACCCTTTGGGTCACTCGGGAGTTGTAAATTTCCCAAATTACCCATTCTCTGATGATCGGATTTGTGAATCGGTTCATTGTTTCTCACTCGCTTTGACCGGTTATTTTCCTAGTTTTCCTTAACTCCAAAGAGCGGGATTTACACACAGTGCCACCTTCAACCTTGGAAAATCTAGGAGAGAGAAAGATGGGCGAACTACTCGGTCAAAAAGCTCTTCGACCAAACCAATGATGGGTGAGATTGGGGATGAGTCTTATGTCGGCCAATGGCCTTGTCAGTTGTCGAGCTCCCTATATAAAGAGCTCATCCCCATTCATCCTCTCCATCCCGCAAACGATCGAAAAAGATAAGGTGCTCCATTTTCCGGTGAAGCATGAACCAGAGGTCCAATGAGGATCTTTCTTGCAATCTCATAAGCTGCATTTGGATTCCCTGAAACCGAGAAGAAGTCCTCTACCTCACTACAACCTCCTTTTAGCTTGAGGATCGTCGGAGAAGCGCCGGCGAGCTCGTACAGTAACCTTGCTCCCTCGGCTATCTGCAACTAGAATTGGTCAAGCTTCATTCCAGCCACTCTCGAACCAATAACAACCAAACCATGCATCCCAGACCTCTCCTAGTGTAGCCCTGACCTTCTCTAAGTCGTCTTAGTAAGTCCCCACCACCGTCATTTGTCGGAATTCACTGTTTATAATGTACCTTGCCCGAGAATTTAATTTAGAAATTCTCACTGCTCATGCCACCAATTGAGGCGATGTTTGATCTAGGAAGGATCCCCAGGACAAGAAGAATCCAATGAGAATGAAAGCTCCGATTGCCAACTACTCACCAGTTAGTAATCGAAGCTTTCTCTCTCTAGAACCGTTTTTCGGCGAAGCTCTGTTTGAGCTCGTTTCTACGCCAAAATGGGTGTTTTTAATCTTGAAATGAACTAGGGGAATGGAGGAGATGATTAGTACTATGTGAGAACTCAATTGGGAGGAATTTAGGTCGAATTGATGAAGTTCAAGTTTAAGGACCAAATTATAATTTTTGGAAAGTTTGGGGACTTAATTGCAATTTTTGAAAAATTAGGAATTTCTGTAATTAAAGGAATTATGGTGTCCTATATAGAAATTTTAAGGAAATTAAGAGCCCTAATTAAAGAATTGATAATATTAGGGATTTAATTGGAAATAAGATATACTTAGGGATTAAAATGTAATTAAGGATAATTATATATTTTAAGTGTTAATATATTATTGTTTGGGACCTAAGTGCACGAATCACCTACAAGTTTGTGGAAAGCAAAGACACATTAATAAATTAAAATTTTCTAAATATGTTTTCTACATGTTTGTAGCAACAATTTACCAATTTGCCATTTTTAGTTATACCGAAAAATTAATCTTTGATTAAGTTCTACTTATCTTATTTTGATTCAATCTGGTTTTACCAATTTGCCATTTTTTAGTTATATCGAAAAATTAATCTTTGATTAAGTTCTACTTGTCTTATTTTGATTCAATTTGGTTTATATACGATTAATTTTGATTTAGTCTGATTTTGATCTCAATTGATTGAAATAATTCATTTTTTTTATGGTTGATGATTTATACTCCACATTAGATCACTCTCAACCCCACATCGCTTACTTTGCGTGATCTCGGTTTAATTAAAATCTTAATTTTCTTTTTGAAATTTTTTTTTCTAAATTTTGGTTATTCTATTAAGATGAAATATTGGTTACAAACTATACATTCGAAGTTTAATACTGTAGTATAACTCTACATATTCTTTATTATCAATCGTTAATAATATTTCCAAGATTTTTATTAGAGTTGTAAAATAAGTATATCTTGTTATAAATTTTTATTTTTTATAGAAAATGATAATAAATAATTTTAGTAATATTTCCAAGATTTTTATTAGAGTGGTAAAATAAGTATATCTTGTTATAAATTTTTATTTTTTATAGAAAATGATAATAAATAGTTTTAGTGTGAGTTTTGTATCATGTGGGTAGTACATCCATTTAGTACCTACTATTGTAGTATAAAGTGTAATATAAGGAATATGTTTTGTTCACTTTCCAACAAATGTAATACCCAAATACTAGTATTACTAATAAGATTTAAAACTAATAAATGAGAAAATATCGAAGATTAATTTAAATTTAATAATAAATAAATAAATTTAAATTTGAATTATTAGATCAAAATATGAAATAGAGAATAAATTAAGAGAGATTATATTTGAGTTGAGCATTTAAAATAAAAAATTTAAAATACGAATTGTTAAATTATTATCTTAAAAATCAGGTTGAAATTAGAATAAATCCTACCAATAATAGAAAATTGAAAAATTTTAAAGTAAATTTAATTGTGATAAATCTGAAGGCCAAATTTCCCATGGTTAGGTACAGTGGTTACGTTCCAAAGAACATGATTACTCTAGGAAACCTAAAGAGAAAAAAAACGGTTCCAAGTGAATCGGGCAAAAAGCCTCTCCTTGTTGAGTAAAAAATGCAATTTCAAAAGCCAATTCCAGACAAATGGAAGGCATCAACATCTCTATTATTCAAACCAAATTCCTATCAAACTAAGTAGCATGCAGAAGAAGCCATTACAACAGTTCTTACATCCGTTTCAGGAATTTTTTTATGCAAACTATTAGAGTCTTTCAACCTCCCAGTAGATGACAGGAGCTTTAGGTGAACCTGTCCCTGTCATGGGAGAAAGAGTAGTCTATACCGGGGCCACTGGGAATGATTCCAAATGGGTCAATAGTGGGATGGCTTCCATAGTAATTCTGCTTGATGTGCTCCATGTTCACAGTGGAGCTCATTCCATTGAACTGGAAAATGTCTTTTGTGTAGTTGAACAGATTAGGGAACTCTCGGAGCAATTTCTTGTTGCACTTGAAGTGAAGAGCATAAACCTGGCATTTTACCAAGTTAAACACAAAAGGGGACCAAAATATCACTCTTTCTAATCATCAGGTGAAAAGGCAAGAAGCGCAATCATGCTTAAACTGGATGAGAATGATTTTACAAGTGATGGAAAACGGAAGAAATAAAGTAAAGAGAAAGTTTGACAGAGAATAATTTCCCAGGAGTACCTTCCAGCATCAAAGAAACAAAAACAAATATCTGGATCACTGGTAGGACACTGAAGATAGCTAAGGGATAATATGTCTATCTGAGTCTACTTTAGGATGGTGGGGATAGATTTCTTTTCCATTTGGCTTCCTCCCATTATTCTTATGAGAATATATGATATATATATATATTTCTCAGAAAATCTGTATTTCTCCCAAAAAAGAATCAAAGCTGTAGTCAGATCCTACATATTAAGTCGGGAAATTAACACCAAATGTACACCAGGTTAAGATTTGGAAGTACAAATGAATGACAAAAGGTTGAGCAACAAATGAGCAGGATAAGTACTATTGTGTTGTCAATAACCTTAAAGAATAAGGGTAGACCATTCTTCCCTCTGCAAGAAGTCGGTGATGTAGAAGATCTCATACATAACATATAAACGTCTCAAACTAATGATTTAAACTAAAGCCATGAGCCCTTTTTGTTGATAAGAAATGGTTTAGGTTATTCCCAAAAGTAGAAGGTTATTGATCATGACCAATTTTTCTCTAACGATTCTATTAATTGAGAAATCAACTAGGAAACTAGAAAGCATTTGTACCTCATCAAATCTTATAAGGGTAACAAACAACCGAACATCTGCTTCTGTCAGCATGTTACCACACAAGTAACGTTGCCTGCCAAGTATTACATCACATTTGTCTAAGGCTTCATATAGCTTTTGGACAGCCTGGAGTAAGAAAATAAGGCAGGAACCAAATAAAAGAAATACATAAGCAACTAAGGCCAAAATAAATAATCCATCAGATTCTGAAAGAACAGCAGAAGGAATGACTACTGTTTACCTCATCATAGGCCTCTTGCGTCCTTGCAAATCCACATTTATAGACGCCATTATTTATGGAGTCGTATACCCATTCATTAGTTTCATCAATGCTGGATTGCAGGTGAGGAGGGTAAAGATCCAAGGCAGCATTCTCAGCAATTTCATTGAATTCACTGTTGAACATTCTTATGATCTCTGAGCTCTCGTTATTTACAATTGTTTTGAGCTTCTTATCCCATAGTACCTGTCCAGTTCCAACTAGTAAACAATTGGTATGCAAGAAAAGAATCATCTGCGAGTATGGGAATTCATTCAAGACATAATTAAGAGTGAAGTTTAGTATGATCTTGCCATCAATTGCCATGGTACAGTTGCCATTGCATCTTAACCACAAGGGAACATATCCAAAGAAATAATGAAGGAAAGAAAAGAAAAGGAAATAGACGACAAAAGAAGCATCCATAAAAATACTCGTGAAATTATCATAAAGAAAGAAAACAGAAATCATAATAAGATATCAGCTTCCATTTGCCCCTCCTTTCTGGAACACTCACCAACAAGAGAGAGGTATTCTACAAGCTCAAAAGGAAGAGGGTCTATATTTACTAGTAAGCAACAGAAAGTGCTAAGAGAGAGTACATACAGGAACCGAGTATTTTCCAGTGTAATTAGGATTTGCTAGTTCATAAAGTGCCCTGATACTTTTAGCGCCATTCAGAAAATCAGGCTCAGCTGCAGGTTCCTCTGTAAGTGAGGATGGGAACACCCATCCTATGTGTTCGTCAGTTTCTTTTGTCCTCTCCCACCTGGGCTTCACTGACTAGGCAAGTGGAAGAGCAATAGGTAAACCAGAAAAACCTGTATCAAACACTATTTAATCCACTTTGAAGCTTCAAACAAATGAATTTCTGAAGATGCAAATAGATTAATATGCTATCAGGGAGACAATGCAACTTATTCAAGTGTTCCAAAGTAATATTATGAGTTGGGATTGAAAACTTAAGAAAACATTCAATTCAGAACAGAGCATGCCAAAAAGAAAATAATTTTGCTGCTACAGTGAGAGAGATAAAAATGGACTTTCAACACCATGAAACTAGCCACTTAGCAGGTCGAGTTCTTTTGAAATATTTTTCTTTTTTTTTTTTTCAAAATGCAGTTACCGTGAAACTGATGGCCTTCTCTAGCCCCTTGATCTTCAAGTATGCTAGACATCGAGAAGCCCAGGGACAAGCATAGGATATGTAAAGGTGGTATCTTTCAGACTCCGCTGGAAACTGAGAACTTGGGTCCCTCGAGATGAAGTTACGAAATGTCGAAAGAGTTCGCTGAAAGGCGCCCGAGCTTGAAATCTCATCAATTGAAGAACGCGACATTTGAAGCCACTACTGGAACAGCTGTAACATCGCATCGACAATTCAGTGCCTTCTAAAATCTCGGCCAACACAGCATCAAAGTAAGCTAGCTGAATATACCCTCAAAATTAGTCGCCGGTCGTAAGAAAAGAAGCTGCCGACGGAGCCGATTTTGGATCTCCGGAGGCAAATTTTCTCGGCGGGGCCGTATCGGCAGGAGAGACCTCCCCGGCTGATGCCGGCTTTCTTTTTCCTCCCCGGGTAGACGGTTTGAGCCTCCAAGGACGCACAGGCTGTTGAATGGTCACTACTGCTATGAAAGCCGGGGAGCTGGATGCCCGGCCAAGGAGAGTTGTGGATAGACGGTTTGAGCCGTTTTTTCCATAGAAGCTCTTTTATGCAGAAGCCAAAATGCATCTGTTTTCAAGCCAATTCCATATAAAATGGAAGATGACAGCATCTCTCTTATTCAGAACAAATACTTATCAAACTCCAGTGGCATGCAGGAGAAGTCACTGAAACAAATCTTACATCTGCTTTGAGGAAAACCTTTTACACAAGCTATGTTATATGCCAAACTGTTTTATCTCGCCAGAGAGAGTATGCAGAGTTCTAGATGAATCTTTCCCTGTCATGGGACAAAGAGTAGTCTATACCTGGGCCATTCGGAATGATACCAAATGGATTGATGGTCGGATGGCTTCCGTAGTAGTGCCGCTTAATGTGCTCCATGTTCACACTGGAACTCATTCCATGGAACTGGAAAATGTCTTTTGTGTAGTTGAACAGATTAGGGTACTCTCGAAGCAATTTCTTGTTGCACTTGAAGTGGACAGCATAAACCTGTTAAGTTAAAAATCCAAATTATGGAGGAAAAATAACGTAGCACAAGCAAGCTCTAATCTGATCAATTGATTTTTCAAGTGATGGTAACTTGAAGAAATAAAGTAGAAAGAAAGTTTGACAGATAACAGTTTCCCAAGTGTACCTTAAGCATCATAATGACAATAACACAAATATCTAGATCACTAGTTATGGCACTGAAAATGACCAAGGGATAATTGGTTTATCTGAGTCTATTTTTAGGATAATGAAAGTGGACCTTTTTCCCATTTAGCTCTCTCATTATCATTAAGAGAATATGATAAAAGACAACGAGCCTGAAGTCACATCCTACATAATGGGGCTGAAAAATTAACACCCAAGTATACACCAGGTTCATGTTTTGGACTACAAAATACAAATGAATGGAAAAATGTTGAATAACAGTAAAGCAGGATTGTCAGGTTTTGTCAATAACCTTACCGGATATGGGGATAGATGACTCTTCCCTAGGTAAGGAGACATTTATGAAGAGAATAGCATGTATAAGGTATACATGTCTTGAATCTTTATATTGTTAAGAGACCCAATGAATGAATAAAACTAGAGCCCTGAACCATTTTTTTGTTGAAAATAGGTTGGTATAAGTTAATAAAAAAGAATAGGGTTATTGTTCAGGACATGTCTGACGAACTGATTCTACTGAGGTATCAATTACGAAACCAGAAAGCATCTGTACCTCGTCAAATCTTATAAGGGTAACAAACAATCGGATGTCTGCTTCAGTCAGCACATTCCCACACATGTAACGTTGCTTTCCAAGTATTTCTTCACATCTATCTAATGCTTCATATAATTTTTTGACAGCCTGAAGCATGAAAAACATAGAGAAACTAAGAAATAAATACATAAATAATTCAGGTCAAAATAGATAATCCATCAGATTATAGAGGAACTGCAGAAGCAACTATTATTGTTCACCTCATCATAGGGCTCTTGCTTCCTTGCAAATCCACATTTATAGACACCATTGTTTATGGAATCATATACCCATTCATTAGTTTCATCAATGCAGGATTGCAGGTGAGGAGGGTAAAGGTCCAAGGCGGCGTTCTCTGCAATGTCATTGAATTCACTGTTGAACATTCTTATGATCTCTGAGCTCTCATTACTGACAATTGTTTTGAGTTTCTTATCCCACAGTACCTGTCCAGTTCCAAGTAGTAAACAATCGGTATGCAAGAAAAGGATTGAATGGATTACAAAATACATTTAAGAACTAACACAAGTGTGATCCTTCCATCAATTACCATGGCATAGATAGGGTTGTATCTTAACCATAAGGAAACATGCCAAAAAAAATGAAAAAGGAAATAAGAGAAATATCTACAAAGGATATTTTACTATTGAAATAATCAAAAGAAGGAAAACAGAAATCATAATAAGAAAACAGCTTCCATATTATCCTCCTCTTTGAAACACTCATCAAACATGAGAGAGGTTACCCTCAAGTTGATAAAGAATGGGCTGTATATCTATTAAGAACAAAACAAGTGAGGAATAGAAAATATTAAGAAAGACAGCACATACAGGGACAGTGTATTTTCCAGTGTAATTAGGACTTGCTAGTTCATAAAGTGCCCTGATACTTTTAGCACCATTCAAAGAATCAGGCTCAGCTCCAGGTTCCTCTGTGAGTGAGAAAGGGAACACCCATCCCATGTGTTCATCGGTTTCCTTTGTCCTCTCCCACTTGGGCTTCACGGACTAGGCAAGACGAAGAACAGTAAGAAACCCAGAAAAAGCTGCCACAAACTCTATTTAATCCACTTTGAAACTTGCAAAATAAATGTATTGATGCAAAAGCACCTAACCTAATATGCTATGAAGGAGCTGAGCAATTCATTAAGTGTAGCCAAGTAATCTTATGAGGGATTGGAAACTTCAGAAAATACCCTATTCAAAGAATGTCAAAAAATAATTTTGCTTCTACAATGAGAGAAAAAGAGGGTTCATGTCAATACTTGTAGAGTTCTGCAAAGGTTTTACATGTGACAGCTTATATAGTGCATGTACCCTCCTCTTCAATGACTTTTAGCACTCTGAAACGAAATGATTAGCAGGAGGTGTTACGTTTCTCTCTTTATATTAATGCAGTTACCGTGAAACTGATGGCCTTCTCTAGTCCCTTGACCTTCAAGTATGCCAAACACCGAGAAGCCCAAGGACAAGCATATGATATGTAAAGGTGATATCTTCCAGACTCCACCAGAAATTGAGAGCTTGGATCCCTTGAGATGAAATTACGAAATGTGGAAACAGTTCTTTGAAATGCACCTGAATTTGACATCTCATCAATTGCAGTGCGTGCCATTTGAAGGTACTACGGGAACAGCTGTAACACATCAACAATTTAGTGCCTTCTAAAAACTCAGCCATCATAATTCCCAGAATCACAATAAACTAGTTGACAAAACTTCAAAGTTATTCATCTGCATAAAATGTCCCTAGACCTCCAAAACAACAAAATATGTAATCTACACTATCAAGCAAGAGACCTTTGTAGAATCCATAATGACCTCTTTAAACCTCAAAATTATTCATCGGCATAAACTGCCCCTAGACCGTTGTAGAATCCATACTGAAATTGATATGCAATCATAGTTTTCTAGATTTATAATCCGTGACCAGAAAAAAAAACAACACATACTAAATATGAAAACATATGACTGGGGAGAAAATGGAACATGAATTCATGCATAAGAGAGAATATATATTTGCATAATCTGATTTTTCCCAGAATATATTCACACGTAAGTTTTTAATAATATCCATTTGCCTCTATATTTTTAAGGCGAATATGTGCCAATAGGTTAATATATGAACAATTTGCAACCTAAAGAATAGTTTAAGGTATTCTTTTGCACCAGGTTACAAGTTATGTTTATAAAAACTTCACGACATCAAATAGAACTTCAGGATATCATTGCTATGATTGATTTAGAACTTCCTCAATGTTCCTACCTACTTAGGCTGTATGATGCATGCAATTTGATGATTTTCTGTTGGGTACCAGGATGGTACTCAGAAGTTGGTAAAACTAGGATATAAATCTACATTTGAAAGAGAAGCAACTGGGCAACAGTTGATCTTTCCAGCACAAAATGATGAAACAATTAAAGTTACTGGATTTCAATTGGCAAATGGTGATGTGTAAACCTAAAGCTGCCAAGTGATATAGAGACAACACTTGAGGACGCGGAGTACAAATTTCAAATTCTGAAGGCAAGAGGAAAAGTCTAAATTCCCAAACTAAGTAGCCAAGAGATGATCACAGAGACTCGGACAATTGAAAATGGAGTATACGAGCTATCATCAAAGTCGGAGATAAACAGGATCAAATATAAGGATGAAGTCCGATCATCAATTCAGAGGTCAGCAACAGAGGGACCTGCCAAATCCGTAAATCTAAATCTATCCAGCAACATTAGTCCCACTTTGCAGGAGCTAACTCACCTAACAGCCCACCAAACCTTAGCTCTCACGGAGGAGCCAACTTTCTTGACCAAGTATTTCAGTCTTTCAGCAGAAAGAAGGAGAGAGAGAGAGAGGGAAACGTCCGTTTGTTTGTTTTTTTAGGTTTCCTCCTTGCCACACGTGTCGAGTGAAGAGAAGTCTTGCAAATCCAGGCTGGAAATTTAAGGCTCAGGTAATATTTGCTCCCTGCGGGCAAAGTCGTCCTTCTCTTTACTCTCACTTCCTTTTTTTTGTACATCTTTACTCTCACTTCACTCTTACAAATCTAGGGTTAGGGTTCTGTTTCTTGGCGGGAACACAAAAAAACCCCGGGGAGGAGGTGAGGGATACGAGCGGCAGCTTGACAGGGAGATGGGAAAGGATGAGGAGGAGATGAGGGGGGAGATCGAGGAGAGGCTCATCAACGAGGAATACAAGATATGGAAGAAGAATACGCCTTTCCTCTACGACCTCGTCATCACCCACGCCCTTGAGTGGCCGTCACTCACTGTGGAGTGGTTGCCTGACCGGGAGGAGCCGCCCGGGAAAGACTACTCAGTGCAGAAGCTGATACTTGGCACACATACCTCCGAAAATGAGCCGAACTATCTCATGCTTGCTCAGGTGCAGCTTCCCCTCGAGGACGCTGAGAACGATGCCCGCCACTACGAGGACGACCGTCCTGATGTTGGCGGTTTCGGTTGTGCCAATGGAAAGGTTAGGGCGTCTTGGTTTTAGTTACCATAGTTAATTCCGGGTGTTCTGTCTTGTCATTTCAAACATTTTTCCCGCTGCATTCTTATAGAATTGTAAGATTTTGTTTAGAACCTTGGTCCGAGTACTTACACGTAAGTTTGTGTGATTATGTTATCTCTGATACTTGAAAATTTGGGAGTTTTCTAGATGATCTCCTGGACTGATAAAATCTTTTCCTTTTCAGGCGTTAGGTGGATATTGAGAAACTAGGATAGCTTCCTATTATTGCATAGCTTAGTATTTTTCCAGTCATGGTGATTGAATTTTTTCACCATGCTTGTTAATTTACATGCTCTTCTTTGAGAAAATGGATATTGCGTACTGAAACATGCTTTCCTTATCTTTTTTACATCCACCATGATCTCTACCAGAATATATGCATTGAAATAAAATGTTTATGCCTTCCTGTTGTTTATCAAGTTATTCCATACTCAAGGTTCCTCTTGAGAGGGTGAGAGAGACCCAAGAAATGGGTATAGTAATTGTGTTCGTTTAGTACCTATTACTTTAAGATTGGTTGGATTTGGCTGGTCATATTATCTAAGAAAGTTTTCAGGTTACTGAATTCTTGTTTATGATATTCTTTCTGCAGGTACAAATTATTCAGCAAATAAATCACGATGGGGAGGTTAACCGGGCACGATACATGCCCCAAAACCCTTTCATCATTGCAACTAAGACAGTTAGTGCGGAAGTGTATGTTTTTGACTACAGCAAACACCCATCAAAGCCTCCGCTAGATGGAGCTTGCAATCCTGATTTGAGGTTGAGGGGCCATAGTACCGAAGGCTATGGCTTATCCTGGAGCAAGTTCAAGCAGGGACACCTGCTGAGTGGCTCTGATGATGCTCAGATCTGCTTGTGGGACATCAATGCAACTCCAAAGAACAAGTCCCTTGATGCTATGCAAATTTTTAAGGTGAACACTGAAACTGAAGTTTCTATATTTGGTAGGAAAACTTTAAATATTTAAGGTGGGCACAGAATTTATCAGTCCATACCCCTGTTTTAATATTAGCAGCCTCTTTCTCTTGATGAATGTGAACATAATGGAACTATATTCAAACTTCTGCATGGAAGCTCTAACAGTGTCATTGTATTATTATTTTGATGTGGGATAATAGCAAAAAAGGACACTAAATTTAATGTCTTTCATGAGTTTGGCACAAACGTTTTTTTTTATCTAGAGGTGCACTAACTGTGAATAACACACTATCATATTATCTCTATTGCAAACGGAGAATTGGAGGTTGATGTTGCTTGTCTCAGCACCCCTCCTCAAGTGACCTCACATGAGATTCCCTGTGTGGTTGTCATCAGAGGGAAAGGTGCTGCTATGTGCTGTCCCAACCTCCAACTCTTTCTCTACAGTAGAGAATGCATGATAGTATGCCAGAAATGCTAAGTTGTCCAAAGGTTCGTGCTCCTAGATCAAAGAAAAAAGCTTTTGCCAAAACTATGAAAAACACAATTTTGTATCCCTTTTAACTACTACACACTTTTGATGACCAGTTCTTTTGTTTTCTGTATGTATGAAGTTTACAATTTAGCTATTGCTTTTCTTTTTAAAACATGATGCGGAGAATGTTGATGTTTCTTCAGGTCCACGAAGGTGTTGTGGAGGATGTAGCATGGCATCTGAGACATGAATACTTGTTTGGTTCTGTTGGTGATGATCAATACTTGTTAATATGGGATCTCCGCACCCCATCTGTTAGCAAGCCAGTGCAATCTGTGATGGCTCATCAAAGTGAGGTAAATTGCTTATGAGTCTCTGTACTATTGATTTTATAGCTGTGGAGAAAGATTGTCCGGATATAAAATAAAGAGTGGAAGTTCATAATTTTGTCCTTTTGGTTTGTTTTGTCTTGTTTCTTGATGCTAATTCGGTTCTTTTTTAATTTTTTATTAGTATCAAGGATAATATACCATCATTTAACAGTTTTTTTTCCACAATGTATTTAGGTCAATTGCTTGGCCTTCAATCCCTTCAACGAATGGGTTGTTGCCACAGGCTCCACTGACAAAACTGTAAAGTTATTTGACCTACGCAAGATCAGCACAGCCCTTCACACATTTGATGCTCATAAGTAATATGATCTCTCTGATACATCCATTATTCCCTACTCTATTTTTTGGACTCCATTTTCTACTTATCCATCTTTAAAATGAGTTGATTTTTTTTTCTAAAGGTTTTATATGGTGCTTGGTGGGTATTGCAATTTACCATATATAGTATACATAAGTATTAAACCACCAAATAAAAGTGCTTGGGATGGAATCCTCTCTATGTTGTATTGAAACTATTGAATCATTACGGTTGCAACTCTTCAGCCAATTGAAGATAAAACAAGATATTTCAAAACCAAGAGGCAGGATGACCGAAAGAAGCTTCTATCGTTTTTAATCATTCTCTATTTATTTTGTAATTCACACCCACCCATGTAATGTAATTTTTTTTACTTTTGTGAACCTTGAGGTAATGGAGTTGGTTCTTGATGTATAGGGAAGAGGTTTTTCAGGTTGGATGGAATCCGAAAAATGAGACTATCTTAGCATCTTGCTGCCTTGGCAGGAGGCTCATGGTGTGGGATCTCAGCAGGTTCAATGCCCACAATTGATACACTTTTCCTTTACAATATTTTGGTCTTATCGGAAAGAAAACATCAACCATACCATTCAAATTTATGTCTAATCTTGTCTGTTGCATCCACCTTTACATTATAATTTGCAGGATTGACGAAGAACAGCCAGCGGAGGATTATGAAGATGGTCCACCAGAGCTGCTCTTCATACATGGTGGCCACACGAGTAAAATATCGGATTTCTCCTGGAACCCATGTGAGGACTGGGTTGTTGCCAGTGTTGCTGAAGACAACATACTACAAATCTGGCAGATGGCTGAGAATATATACCACGATGAGGATGACATTCCAGGGGAAGAGTCCACAAAAGCACCCTGACATTGCTATCCAAAGCCAATTCATACTTACCCACTGAGGGAATCAACTCCTTGTTTCTTACCTGCTACCATGAATGTGGTTGTCTGACTTATGTTTCTGATGATGGGTCTCTGCCCAGTTATACAAGTCTACTGGTGGCATTTCGTGCGGCTAAACGACTCAAGGTTTACTAGTGTGGACATCTGTGATGAATGATGATTTCTCAGCTAAATTAATTATACTCTGTAAATCTGTTGAATAGGCTTATGAAATTTGTAAGGGAGTTGGTCGTCTTTGAAAAGCTTCCTTGTTTCAGCCTGACTTGAAGATCACCGCATCACTAATCCATTTGTTATATGGACAACGGAGAGTACTGCCTAGGTCTGTAAATTCAAGGAGATTTCCTCGGATCAATTTACCTGGCGACGGGTCCAATTTCCAACAGGATATAAAACAGGAGTGTTTGGGTTTCCAACACTTTCAGAGAGGTTAATGTATAAATAAATACAAGCCTCTATAGGCATTTTATTACATCAAGGCCGTATAAAGAGGCCCTTTCTGATTTATTTAGAACAGACCCAACTGTATCTCCGCAATCCCATAAGCACAAACCAGGATAACAATTGTTGCATTTTTCTTGTGAGACTGATCCTCTGGCAGAGACTAGCTACCACGGTATGTAGAGAAGGAAAAGGGGGACAAGAGCAGGGGGACGTGGAAATGCTCCAATCTCTGCGTCTCTCTAATCTCAAAAACAATGCTCACAGAAGGGAAGAATCCACCGGGGCAGTACTTCCCTGTGTTGAAGCTGATCCTGTACAGGCCTGGCTCCACAGCGTCAACTGTGTTCATCAATGGACCGCTCCGACCATCCTTGTCGGTGATGGAGGACCCCAGTGTGTCCCAGCCACTTGTGTTCAATCCATAGAACGCAGGACGGGGGCGGTCTTGTCTCCATTTCTCAAGATGAACTTCGATACCCCTGCCCGGGTGCCCCTGAGAGACATCTAAGACATGGGTCGTGATTGGAGGACGACTGCGGGTAGTGCGCTGCAGTGCTTCGCTGGGAGGAGACTTGAGTCCAGCAGTGAGATGTCCACTGATTATGCTCACTCGATCTTCTAGAGTCCAAGGAGAAAAGCGTTAAAACACAGTATAGGAAGCAATGACCACCATTCATATCATTTTTGCCTACACTTTTGCCAACGCATGGACGTTCGATACCCAACCTCCTCGAAACATTCTCAGAATACCAAATTAACTTCAAATTTATAAGCAACAGTTGGATTTAGTGCCTACTGAACCCTTTTTCCAAAATCCCAAAAACTAAGCATAGCATAATTAGGAAAAGACCAAAGCATCAAATCCAAGTTCTAGAAAAATATCAGATTGAATACCAAAAGTACCTTCTGATTTCTTTGCAACTCCAATCATATTTGTATCATCAGATGCAGAGGACGCATGATCTTTTCCTGACAAAAGCTTTGCTAGACGTAATTCAGTTATTTTCATCTGCTCCTCTGCTGCAACCTGAAACTCCACTATGGGCCTGTTCTGGTACCGGTTCTGTATAATCAAATCAGCTATTTTAGACTTTTATATTTTACTTGCTATATCACCACAGGAGGCATTTCTAGACTTTTATAAGCTAATTTTCCTTGCACATGAAGAAAAAAAATTGAAAAAAAAGCTGGAAAGCTGAGCCCATTTTCGTCAAATTTAACAGATCCTAATGTTGAGACACACATGAATCAAAGTTGCGAGATACAAGAGGCTAATCAAGATTTAATCGACATTTCCACCCTTCAAAATTTTTTTCTTTAGAAATAAGCACATAATGAAAACATTACCATTCATCTATATCAACAATATTCTGCCATCATTAATTGTGCAATATAGAACTATACAACTTAAGCAACTAACTTGATAATTTTGCTTACCTTTAATTCTACCAGAATTTCGGAACTTGTCCTGCCAGATGCACATATAAGAAATACAAAACCGAACTTTTGCCTGTACAGCACATTCCATTCAGATAACTCCTGCATTTGTTATTATGAGTTTGTCATATTCCAATCATCAAAGATCTTATACAAATCACACAAACTTTATGATTAAGTACGGAGAAACAATATATTTTTCAATCATCTCTAAGCTCTCCAAAAACATGGAAAGTGAGGGATAAATTTGAAGTATTACATAGTGATTTGTTTTATTTCTTCAAAGCAGAATTCAAGCACTCTCTGCTAGCAATTTTCTTGGTTTCAACTTGACTCGCTCACCTTCATCAATAGTTACTTATGAATGGATATGAATAGAAAGATTTTGGATTTACTTAGCTTGTTGGTATATTAATGATTTGGAATACTACAGAAACTATAGCTATCCCACCCAATGAATAGGACTAGTTATTTATCAGACCACAGAGTAAGAGATTTAGTCAATCAATATGCAACAATTGTTCTCCTCTTAGTAGATATACTAACATTTAAACTTGTTCATCCTAACGAGTATAAGCAGGCTTACCTGCAAGATAGATCCAGAGGCTGTTGCCAAGGCTGTTGACTGCTCTCCTTTACTCCACCTGTATAACAGCTATCTCACTTGTTATACCAAAGTGGAATCGACTAAAATGTTGAAGTTTGGCTTAGTAAGAAAGATGCTGAGAATTCTTAGATACTTAATAGTAGCAGATATCAAGCTTTACCAGAATCACCATAATTTCATAAATACCTTACTCTATCATTTACAGATAAAAGATGAAATAAATTATTAAGGGAATTAGTGGGAAATATGCCAATATTTCTTCTCCTTTTTAATACAGTTACATTCATCCAATTGAGTTGCCTCTCCTTCATGCATGGGTGCTATTTTTTATTTATCTTTAGAAAAATATGCTTTCACGCAGAATATTTTAAAAAAATATCCCTGATTATCTCAAGCACCTGTAACAGGCCTATCTCATAAAGTCCAAACTTCACAAATGAACACTCATATATAATAATTTTCTTTGTTGGACATTACTAAACATTCAAAGACAAATTTAAGCTCTGGGAGATCTAACATTTTTTTGGAGCATAAAAATAATTTCAATTACAGAGAAGTGCAAGACAAGGTTTTATTATCAAAGTTCCTTTTCCCCCTTTTTGGCCTGGGAGTAAAATCAAATTTGTTCTTTTGCAAGAATATTTAGGGAACCATATATCAGAGAACATATTCTTGTTAAATCTAAATCATTTTTTCACACTATCTTCATATTTCATTTCATTTCTAGCTGTCAGAAACACCTACAGCAAACGTATCTGCATGCAACAATACTCCTAAAAACAACAAATTCTTGCTAAACCCACATACGTCCTATATTTGTAAGAGAATAGTGATACGGATAGATTAATAGATTTTTTTTTGCTCATGAGAGATTAATAGATTGAGTAAACTGAACTGAGCGCTAGTGTTATTCTTGCTCTGGGCTGGGGAAGCAGTCTGTCCAATCGCCGGGTGAGCCGAGAAAGCTTCAAGCCAGGCATTCACGTCAACCTTCAATAGAGCAAAGTGTTAATTAAGCCAATCACTTCACTACACGAAAACAAGAATCGGTGCATTCTTGAACCCATAAAGCATCATCCACCGACTCGTTGAGAGCGAAAAAAAATAACCTCAAGGAGCGACTAACAAGAATGCACTTGATTGAACTAAAACTGAATAGGAGTATGAAGGGTACTTGATTGAACCAGATATCCCGGGCGGCCGATACAGCGTCAGCGTAGCTGCGGAAAGGGCCGGCAGAAGCCATCTTCCTTGCGAATTTGGCGCTCCCGCAGCAGACGAACAAGTCCTTATCCTCAAAGCTCAATTCCATGTCTCTCCCACTCCCTCTCTACACGAGATATGGAATCGAGCACTGAGAACTAAGAGGTGGAGCTGAATTTCTGCTGATCGCAATGAAAGAAGCAGTTGATTGGAGTAGGCAGGAGGAGTGACATAATAGTCATTTAAATTTTTATTTTTATCGGTAAATAATGAAAGAATAATAATAAAGAATACTATTTTTCATTTTTGAAATTAACCGGTTCGAGCCGGTTTAATCGGATTGGATGCACATTCGCTTTCAGTCACGGTTAGATCGGTCAACCGGCCGACTGCCTGGGTACCGAAATTAAGATATCACTCACTCATAAACTATTCATCTCATGGCTGCATAATTAGCATTTCTTATATGAGATCAGTACATCCATGAGAGCTCTGCGTCCTTCGGAGATCATTTCAGCTCAAACGGAGGAATGCCGAGCTCGCCTCTGATCGTAGCGAGCAGCATCGCCTGGTCGTGATTGCCGTCAGAAAACGGATTAGAGTATCCACTGCCGTCCTCATCGGCAGGATCGAGGGGCTTGAGAAAGATATACATGTGCGCGCCGTCGTAGGCCCCAACGTCGGCGAGCAGTACGCCGTCCTTGGCTTCCTCGATCATCCGGCGCTCGCTGCCATCGTCGCCGGCCGGCACGTCCAGGACCAGGATAAGGCGTTCGTAGGGAAGCTCCGCCTGCGCTGCGATCTCCTTCTTCAGGTCGGAGACCTTCCCGCCGTCGTCCACTTCGACGTGGAATAACGGTCCCGTAAAGATCTCCACCGTCAACCTCATTCCGGCCGTCCCTCCGACTTCCGACGGAAAATGATCAGAAGTAAAGGTCTTGATCCGGCCAGCCACGCGGTCAGCGAGAAGTCCTGAATTTCGAGGAAACGACTGGATGATGAAGGGAGGCTCAGGCAAGATGCGTGGGCTGGAAGCTGGCGGACATGTTAACTGCGTTATCGGCGGCAGTTCTGGTAAGCTTCTGGAACGAGTCCTCCGTTTACACTTACATATAGAGGAGAAAATCTCCCGCTGTATATGATTTCTTTTTCTATTTAATATTACCATAATTATTTATCCAATTTCCATAACTATGCACCAACATCATGGTATCTCCAATCTAGGGTTCCTTATATACACACGTATAATTCCTTGTTATATATATGTGTATATATAAGAAAATAAACTTTCTCAAATTGGTGTTTGATCTTTCTTTATATGTTAATAATTACGCTTTAATTAGTAATATACAATAAATTTACATAAGCATAGCCAACAAATTTTAACATCGCCCTTACATTTTTTTACTATTATCCCAACTCCTAATCTACTTCGTTTTTTTTGCTCAACATACTTTTCTTTTTATTAAGTTTGTATTTTATGCTCGCATCTTTTTATTTATATAATATCTTATTAAACACATTATTATTTGTAATAATTTTTATTACAATCTCGTAGCATTAAATACTTAGAATCGGAATTAAAACCAATATAAAAATTAGTAGGGATTGGCATCAATATTCATACCAATATAAAAATTAGTGTGTGATAAATGTATATATGAGAAATAAAAAACCAAAGTTGAAGGCGGGATATATTATTATTTGAGCCAAATAACGGTGGTCTTGAGAATAAAAAAAAACCGGCTTTCTGAGTTGTGAATTGCATGAGGAATCTTCCCATGACAAGTAAAGAAACGTGATATTTTATGGATTTTATTATAATAATAATAAATCATATATCCATGGAAATTGAACTGGAATTTGGGGGAATTCCCTATGGGAGGGACATTGCCCATGAATTGATATCGGGCAGTTTAATTACTCAGTTAGTAGGTACAATAAATAGGCTTAGCATGAAGAATGAAGAAGTAATATGCATAGACAACTATATATATACAAATTGCTTGGGTAAAACCGTCAATTAGCTTTCCAATTTACTCTAAGCCCTTTGCTTAGCAACTAATTTAGATAGGAAATCTTCTAATGCTTCCACAACTACTACTACTAAAGATGGCAAAATCACATGCACCACTCCCATCACCCTATGCCCAACCCCATCTGTGGCAAATTACATGTTAGGATAAGCACCTCCACCCTAGCAACTGATGCTAATACCTCCCAGTTCATGCTGATGGCCACTCTATTTAAAATTATTTATTATAAGTAATAAATTTTAAAGTAATATAAGTATAATTTATAATCACACACACATAATATATAATATCTAACTCCAACCAGTTATTCTTATTAATAACAATAAAAGAATCCTACATCATTTTGATGTGAATATTGGTAATTAATATAAAAAATTAAATAAAATATAAAATGGATATAAAGTTTTAAGAGTTGAATAATTAAAAGTTATTAAAATATTTTATAAATCAAACAAAAAATATATTTTTTATATTAAAAATTTTACAACAGGAGTCTCACCCATCAAGACAGGTCACGAACGTATCCAAAGAAACCCGATATTGGTCTTGAGCTAGGTCGAGTTGTCCTCAACAACGGGAACATCTCATGCATCGATTCGACCCTTTACCATATGATCCTAGTGTGTTGAATTTTACAGTAGGGGATCAAAAGTCGGCTTTCCATATGGTGAAAGCCATATGGAATTATGTGCACAATTGGACTCTCTCCAAATTTTGGTTATAATGAAAGCGTAAGAAATATGGGAACTGTGGACACGAGAATTATAGAGTAAATGTCTATGGAAGTAAAATGACATCGTATTGGAGATTTCTTTTTTGTCGCTCTGTGATTTTTGACCAGCGTCAGACTACGGGTATGGCCGTGCATCCTCAACGCCCCTACTAGGCCCAGGGCCGCCATCCTGATGTCCGTATTCCCGACGGCCCGGCAAAACCTACGGTCTTCAATCTCGGCTGCCTTGTCTTCCGCCTCGACTCCGCCCACCCTACGCCGCGTCCACGCACTGATCATCACTTCTGGTCTTGGTCGATCAGAGTACTTCGCCGGCAAGCTGATAAGCAAGTATGCCCATTTCAGAGACCTCAAAAGCTCCCTATCCGTCTTCCGTCTTGCCTCCCCCGCCAACAATGTCTACCACTGGAACTCCATCATCAGGGCCTTCACCCACAACGGCTTATTCCTCGAGGCCATCGGCTTATACAGCGAAATGCGGGGAACCGGGGTCCCACCCGACCCTTATACGTTCCCTTCTGTCATCAATGCATGCGCTGGGTCCCATTGTACCATCATCGGAGGGGTCATTCACGAGCATGTGCTGGCACTGGGTTTCAGATCTGACTTGTACATAGGCAACGCTCTCGTCGACATGTATGCAAGATTTAGTGACCTTGTTAATGCACGAAACGTGTTTGATAACATGCCTGCGAGGGATGTTGTTTCTTGGAATAGCTTGATTTCTGGATACAGCTCTAACGGGTGCCACGAAGAGGCTTTAAGTGTTTACTATGGGATGAGAAAGGCGGGGATTCAGCCTGATTTGTATACTGTCTCTAGTGTTCTTCCTACATGTGGAGGCCTAGTTGCTGTAGACGAGGGCCGGATACTTCACTGTTTGGCCGCAAAATGTGGGATGGATGCTGATATTATCATTAGCAACGGACTTCTCTCAATGTACTTCAAGTTCAATGATTTAGTGGGGGCTCAGAAGATTTTCAGTGGTACTGAATTCAGAGACAGCGTTAGTTGGAACACCATGATATGTGGTTACTGCCAGCTGGGATTGTTCGAGGAATCAATCAAGTTATTCAGGGATATGATAAAAATATTCACTCCTGACATCCTGACTATTACTTCCATTCTCCGTGCTTGTGCTCAGTTACGGGACATGGAATTCGGGAAATTTATGACTAATTACATGGTTAAGAATTGTTTGGAACTTGATAACAAAGCAAGCAACATCCTTCTTGATATGCACATAAAGAGTGGAAATCTTGAAGCTTCTATTGAATTATTCAATGGGATGGAATGTAGAGATAATGTGGCTTGGAATTCAATGATCAGCGGCTATATCCAGTATGGTCATCACGATGAAGCATTACGTCTCTTCAAGATGATGAAATTGAGGTTGAAACCTGATTCTGTAACTCATCTGATGCTTTTGTCTGTATCCTCGCAATCTAGGGATATAACTCTAGGCAAGCAGGTTCACTGTGAGACTGTTAAATTTGGATCTATTTCGGAGCTATGTGTGTGTAATGGTCTCATTGATATGTATGCTAAATGCAAAGAAGTTGATGACTCCCTGAAGTTATTCCAGAACATGAACATTCGTGATGTAGTTACATGGAACACAGTCATTTCATCATGTGTTTATCATGAGGATTCTGATTTAGGGTTTAAATTGGTGGGCAAGATGAGAGATGATGGACTAAATCCTGACAAAGCCACCTTCCTAGGAGTACTTCCAGTTTGTTCCCTTCTTGCTGCCAAGAGGCAGGGAAAAGAGATCCACGGTTGCATTTTAAGATTAGGATTTGAATCAGAAGTTTCTGTCGGGAATGCTCTGATTGAGATGTACTCCAAATGTGGAAATATAAGCAGCTCTATTATAGTATTCAAGCATATGAAGGCAAGAGATGTCGTAACTTGGACTGCATTGATATCCGCTTACGGCATGTTTGGCGAGGGCTCAAAAGCTGTAAGAGCTTTCATGGAGATGGAAAAGAGTGGTATCTCTCCTGATCCTATTGCTTTCATTGCTATCCTTTATGCCTGCAGTCACTCGGGTATTGTTGAACAGGGTCTACAGTTTTTTCATAGCATGAAGAGGGAGTACAACTTTGAGCCTAGAATGGAACACTATGCATGTGTTGTTGATCTTCTCTCAAGGTCTGGACGATTTATGCAAGCTGAAGAGTTTATTACCTCGATGCCACTGAAACCAGATGTGAGTATCTGGGGGGCTCTACTCAGTGCTTGTCACATGAATAGATGCATAGAAGTAGCAGACCGGATTTCCAAGAGGATCATTGAGTTAGATTCGGACAATACTGGGTATCATGTCCTTGTTTCCAATGTATATGCGGCATTAGGGAATTGGGACCAAGTGAAAATGGTACGCAAATCAATGAAATACAAAGGGATGAGAAAGGATCCTGGTTCCAGCTGGGTGGAGATTAAGAGAAAGGTGTACATATTCAGGACAGGAGATAAAGTCTTTGAACAGTTTGAAGAGGTCTATGAACTATTATATACTCTTAACAGTTCAATGACTAAACAAGGGTATGTCCCTGATTTGCAGTGTGTTCTTCATAATGTTGGGGATGATGAGAAAAGAGAGATGCTCCTGGGGCACAGTGAAAGGCTAGCGATTGCATTTGGTTTGCTAAACACTAAACCAGGAAGTCCCTTGCAGATAATGAAAAACCTTAGAGTTTGCCCCGATTGCCACACAGTCACCAAGTACATATCGAGTATCACACACAGAGAAATCTTAGTTAGAGATGCTAATAGGTTCCATCTGTTCAGGAATGGAACCTGTAGCTGTGGGGATCGGTGGTGAGAGAGGTCAAATTTATTCAGTTGAAGGGCATATATAATTGAGATTCAGGGTATGACTATCATGGTTCAACAAATTCTTCGGGTTTGAACTCCAGAAAGTGTTGAAATTGGCATGGTGGTAACTTATAACTTTGTTAAATTTATTTTTAGATATCTCAAGGTATATACAAGTGATCAGCATAATGTGGTTTCAATTCACATTCTGCATTTATACCTTTAAAGCTCCATTTCTTAAGGTGTCATTAATACTGATGATCTTTCACCTCAGTTGCAAATGTAGTTTCAGTTTGAATACTCCGTAATTCATCTTGGGTCACATGCAATAACAAATCTTAGATTCTCTTAGCTCCATTACAAAGCATGTCTCCTGGCGTTTTAGCTCTATATACTGGCATTGTGATTTCGTAAGTTCAGATATAATAAATATACCAGGAAGATTTTGCCAATATTTTTACACCCAGCTTTCAACTTAATTGACTGAGACATCTTCTCAACAGTAAAGAAAGAATGTGATATTTATCCTATGTAAGAAATTCCATTTTCTTAAATTTAGGAGCTATTAGTGACCAACTGCAATTTTCATGACCTTGAATAAGGTTCCCATCAGCAGCTTTTGGGGGGAAGAGAACTCTATACTGGAACCAAGAGGATTAAAATGCAGACTAAGCCTGAAATTAATACTAGTTCCTTGATGTTTGTAAGCTCAGTCTGTCAAAATTCCAACATAGTACATTGTTCTTCAGCACCATTCTAGAATGGCGTATATACAAAGAGGAAATCCAGAAACAAAGGTGCAGTGAAGATCTTGAAGAGAATTTCAAACAAGTCATGTCACATTATGATGAAACTCCATAAGGGATAAGGGTTGCCATGCCACCATCCTACCCCCCTCATTCAATATGTTGTCAAGTAGCAGAAAGGTACATCCGCTGTGGAAGACCCCATATTCTATAAAGAGAACTTTCTATCATAGAGCATACATAGGAAAGAATCTCATATTCTATATAGAGAACTTTCTATCATAGAGCATACATAGGAAAGAATCTTAATCCAAGGGTAATATCTTGGTAATCCATTATCCCTAGGTTCAGTACAAGATATAAAATGATATTTTATTAGTAAATAAAATACTTGGATACAGTAGTTTTCATACTACTTAATCCCCTATCTTTCACGTGTCCATAAAAAATTATTCTTCTAAATATATTTATATTTATCGATATAGAATTAGAAATAACCCTCCATAAAAAATTATGTATTTTTGGTTTAACATTGAGTTCAACACAAAAATATATTTAACCCCGTTTTTTAGTAATGAGAAAATCAGGGAAAGAACCGGTAAATTTGAATCTTTAAATCGAATTGGTGTGCAAGCCCAATTGTTAGGGGATGAGCAAAATTGAAAAAAATTCTAACTCCCATGTGACTAAAAAAGGTTCATAAACTTAGGAAAAGGACCGTAGGACAAAATAAAGAGGAAAGACCGAAGCAGTTCAAGAGAACCGGGTCCGAACCAGATAAAACTAGTTTATGAACCAAGTTGATTTATGAACTAAAACCGATAGAGAATGAGTTAACCAAGAAGTTTATGGATTCCTTGTGATTTATAATCCTTGGGAAGGAACCTTAGAACAATATGGGAGAGAAAAACAGATCGGTTCGGGTGAATCGAACCTGAACTGGATTAAACCGGTTTAAGAACAAAGCCGGTTTATGAACCAAAATCGATTAAAAGGTGGTAAATCAGAAATTTTATGGACTCTAAGTGAACCAAGGAGTCACAAAAGACATGAAAATGGACTTGTGAAGGAATTGGGGATGAAAACCAAATCGGTTCAGGTGAATCGGATTCGAACCAGTTCGGACCGATTTGAATAACTATTGAACTGAATCCTAAATTCATTTATCTAGGTGGCTTAAATAATTCAAATTGGAGATTTGAGACCAGCATTGGATAGAGAATGAATTTAGAAAATTTTTAGATTTGAAAAACTCGGTCGAATGAGGGGTGAACCGGCCGGTTTAAGCTTTGAACCCGGTTCGGATCAGTTCGTAACAGTGTCATCTTCTTCCTTAAAATGACAACACTGTTCACTCACCGAAAAATCGAATCAGTGCCAGTGAAAAAGAAACGTTTCAGTTCTATACATTTCAGGTCTTCAATGCCTGTTATAAAGATGCCAAACGGACGACCAATGGGTTCCCAAGCTCCCTATATAAAGAGCCCCTCTCTATTCGTCCTCTCCACATCTGAAAAGCTCACTCTCTCTCAGTTGCTTAGTTTTCCAGCGAAACATGAACTAGAGCTCCGATATAGGGTCAATTCTGAGCCAAAGAAGGCGAGGTCAGGTTCATTAGAATCGGGGAGAAGTCAGCTGCATGGTGGTGACATCCGTTTGTTCCGAGAGTCGCAAGAGAAGCACCGGCGTGATCAAATAGTGAAGCAACTCCGACAGACCGAAGCTGCCCTGTTTTGGCTAAGTTGAAATTGGCCAATTCGAGCCCTACTCAAGCCAAACCAAGCTCTTTCGACACCTCTTCAGCCCTTTCACGGCTGAATTAGGACCGAAAGATAAGCTAATTCGGCTCCCCTTTACAAATTTCGATAAGTTTTAGAGAGACAGTCAGCCGAATTTCAATGATGAAATTCTAATCCAATTCAACATCAATTGATGTCATTTTTGATTCTAGGAAGAACCATTGGAGGAGAGCTACCTACCCAGATAGAAGGCTCAGATCGCCGCGCCCTCACCGGTGAGAAATCGAAGCTTTCTCTCTCTACAATCTATTTTTCGGTGAAGCTCTATTTGAGCTAGTTCCGACGTTAAAATCTATGATTCAAAGTTCCTTAGAATCGTATGAACATGTAGAAACTCAATTTCAACTTCAATTTCAACGAATAGAGGTTTGATTGGTCAATTTGATAAAATCAAATTCATTTGTGTTAAAGAGTTGAAATTGGGGGAAAATTGGGGATTTTCGAAAATTCAATGGAACAAAAATGTAATTTTCTAAAATTGAGGGTCAATTGGTCATGATAAGAATATTAGAGGGCCAATTGAGAAATTTTAGAATTTTTGGGACAAAATTCACCATTTTTGTAAAGGAAGGGCAAAATGGTAATTTTGGGAAAATTGAGGGACCAAATTAAAAATTTCGGAATTTAAACCCCTTTTTGCTAAATTTAATAAATTGAGGTCCTAAGATAAACTTTAAAAGTTTCGGGACTCAATTTGAGGAAAAATCCGGCAATAGGGACTTGAAGTTAAAGAAAAATAATTTTAGGGATCTAATTGCAAATATATATAAAGTTGGGTTTTCCCATTCTTTGGAACGAATGAGGCTATTAGGCCAAAGAATAATGAACAACCATGTTCATTTCATGTAGGAGAACGAGAAATCGAGAACGCTAGTTAAGGTCTAGCGTGTAAGGGATGGAACTCGACTAAGTGGAATTTCACTGCACGATTGGGTGAGTGAGATTTTATATCATACCCAATTGGGGATGATAAGCACATCGAATTAAAAATCCACTACTACGTGGTATTTTAAACATCACAACTTAGAGTAGTGATGTAAAAACCATACGGAAAAACTACTTATAGGTGGTAAGTAGATTATACCCGATTGGTATAATGAAACTTCCTCGAAGGAAGTTGAAAACTCGTTTATCGGTTATGAACGGAGATGTCCTTATATCGGGTCGGTATAATGGTCAGTGAAAACTTATTTTTGTCGGAAGTGTTCTCCCCTAACTGTGTGCCAATGCTTAAACAACTTGGAAGACCTTCTCGACGGGAGCTCGAATAGCTGCCGGGGGCCTCGATTTTTGGAACTTGGGGGCTATTATGCCTGGTTTTTGAAAATCTCGAACAGTGGACCATAGGCCAATGGACATGAGCATGAGCTTGTAAATGAACATAATATATGTGCCATAAATCTTTAATAAGAGAATTGTATGGTCATGGTACTAAGGCTGGTCTGACATTCTTAGTTAACTAGCAGTAGTGTGACATGACCGGTCTCCAGACCAGTCAAGTCAGACAACTACAGGTTGAGTTGAAAGTCGGGACCGTTGGACTAATGACACCATAGATTACATGGCATAATAAGAAAATATTGTTTGTGCATGCACTATGAGTACGTGATCATCAAGACGCCCATGAGGGGTAATGATGCTTCCTAAGGGCCCTAGACGACCCGGTGAGTATAAGGGTAGTTCATCGTTCCAGGTGACCGTGTGAAATTTGGAGTAGCACCAAGTGCATGAGACCGAAGTGGGGACAGGATGAGATCTCAGTCCTCATATGGACACAAAGAATCTATTTCGGGAATGAGAGTCGGATGTCATGATCACCCACTCGTTCTCAGGGTAGAAGTGGACGTACTTCTATTTGGGTGGCCAGTAAAGTCACTCCGAAGCCATAAGTGGATTCAACAGTCGTGCTGGCTTGCGAATGTGTGTAACCTTCATGATAAAGGATGTGTGTTGGGTGATGACACACCGTGATAAGAAGAAATATGGAAAAACTCGAGATTTTAAATGAAATGATTTTTTTTGAAAAGTGAGTAGTCTGGCACACTCCAATATAAATATTTTTCTTAAAAGTTAAAAGTAGACTTTTGAAAAACCCATTTACTGAGTTGTAGAAACTCACCCCTCTTTTCTACCCCTTTTCAGGAAAAAAGAAAATGACTAGAAGTAATACCGAGCCTTACCCTTTATCAGGTATGCTTAATTTTTCTTTAAGATTGCATTTTATTTGATATATGTCTTCCAGGGAACAAGGTTGAAATTTCGCCTAGCTCCTCTCGAGTAAAAGAAGGGGTAAACTCCTCTTGAACCGAGAAAGAGCGGCATGTTGTTCACGGGGATCCAACCAAACTGGGTTGGGGCGTGACAATAAAAGTCATGGAAAATGACTTTAGGATGAATTGGAGGTGAAAACCAAACCAGTTCAGGTGAATCGAAGCTAAATCGGATTGAACCAGTTTGAACCACCATTGAAGCGGTTTCTAAATTCATTTTCTAGGTGACTTAGAAGATTCAATTTGGAGAATTGAGGCCATCATTTGATAGAGAATGAATTTATATGAATTTACAAATTTTTAATTTTGAAAAACTTGGTTGAATCGAGCTTAAACTGACCTATTTAAGCGTTGAACCCAGTTCGGAGTAGTCCAATCCGGTTCGGAATAGTGTTGTCTTCTTTCTTTAGATGACAACATTGTTCGCTCATTGGAAAATTGAGCTGCACCAGCGAAGATGAAAAGTCTCTAGCCAGAGAGTTTCAAGCAATGAATGACCACCATAAAGGTGCCAATCGGACGACCAAGAAGTCCCCGAGCTTTCTATATAAAGATACCCTCCTTATTCATTCTCATAACACTTGAAATCTCCACTCTCTTCCGACTTGTCCATTTTCTGGTGAAGCTCGAACCAAAGCTTCGACTTGGGCATTTTTTTGAGCCAAAGAAGGTGAGGTCAGGTTCTTTAGATTTGGTGAGAAGTCAGCTACACGACGGTAGTCTCCATTTGCTCTGAGGATCGCCGGAGAAATGCCGGCCTGATAGAATAGTGAAGCAGCTCCACCGAATCGAAGCTGCCCTGTTCCGGCCGAGCTAAAAATGGCCAATTCGAGCCCTTCTAAAACCAGACCAAGCTCTCCCAACACTTTGACAACCCTCAAACGATTGAATTAGAGCCGAAAGGTAAGCCAATTTGGCTCTCCTTTGTAATTTCCGATTAGTCTTAGAGAGAGAACCAGTGTAATTGCAAATAATTGGGGACGAAATTGGGATTTTGGGAAACTTGAATCCATTTTTACAATTTTGAATAAATTGAGCTCCCAAGGCAAATTTTAGAAGTTTCAGGACTCAATTTGGGAAAAAATTGGCATTGGGGACCTAAAGTTCTGGTCGGATTTCCGGGATTTCCCGACCTTTATTCAAGTCGAAGCTCTGGTTTGAGCTTTATCAGGAAATGGAGCAGTAGAGAGAGAGAGAAGTGTTCAGGTGTGAGGAGAATGAAATGGGGATGACCTCTTTATATAGGCGTAAAACCCGTGTATTAAATGGGCGAAATTTATTACTAGTATTAATATTGCCATAAATTATTGGTATTAATTCCAATAATTTAATTTCGGTATTAAATTATTTGTATTAATTCCAATAATTTAATTTAGATTTTAAATTATTGGTAATAATTACAATAATTAAATATATATTAATTTATAGTTATTTATAATAAGGCGTATATAAAAATTTTTGACCGAAATTTTGGGTTACAAAAAAGAATTCATACTTCACAAGAGGTCACCCATCCTCACACTATTCTTGGGCAAGCACACTTAACTTTAAGATTCTTATGAAATCTAGTTCACCTGAACCAATTTAGTTTTTATTTTCTAAAGTTTCTTAAATTTCTTTTACAAAGTTTAATGAACCCTTTAAATCACCCGGAAGTTGTAAATTTTCTTATTGCGTGTTCTTATTCGGTTTGACCGGTTCTTTTCCTGGTTTTTCTTAACTCAAAAGTGCGGGGTTTTTCTTAACTCACATTTTGGTCCTTCGAATTTTCAAAAATCCCCAATTTTTCCCCAATTCCAACTTCCTAAAACAGCTAAATTTGATTTTATCAAATTGACCAATCAAATACTTTCAATTGTTGAAATTGAGTTTATACATGTTCATAGGATTCTCTAGAAAAGTGCCTACGTTGGAGCTTTGGTTCGAGCTTCACCGAAAAATGGAGCTATTGAAAGAGAATGTAGTTTTTAGGTGTGGAGATGATGAATGGGGAGGGACTCTATATATAGGGAGCTCGGGGACTCGCCGACCACTCGTTTGGCACCTTTATGATAGATATTGATGGCCTGAAACGTATTGAACGGAAACATTCCTTCTTCACCAGCGCTGCTTCAATTTTTTGGTGAGTGAACAATGCTGTCATCTAAAGGAAGAAGACGACACTATTCCGAACTGGATCGGTCCGAACCAGGTTCAAAGCTTAAACCGGCCGGTTTACCCCCCATTCAACCGAGTTTTTCAAATCTAAAAATTTCTAAATTCATGTAAATTTATTTCCTATCCAATGGTGGCTGCAAATCTCAAATTTGAATTTTTTAAGCCACCTAGAAAAATGAATTTAGAATCCGGTTCAATAGTGGTTCAAACCAGTCCAAACCGGTTCAATCCAGTTGGATCCAGTTCATCTAAACCGGTCTAGTTTTTCTCTTCTAATTTGTCCTAAGTTTCTTTTCCAAAGTTTTATGAACCATTTGGATCACCCGGGAGTTGTAAATTTCCAAAATTGCCCGTTCCCAAATGATCGGGTTTATGAACCGGTTCGGTTTTCTTACTTGGTTTTACTGGTTCTTTTCCCAGTTGTCATTAACTCAAAAGGGCAGGGTTTACACCATGGATTTAGGGCAATACCTCTTGAGAAAACATGCCGACTACCAAAAATCCAAAGCCACGGAAGGTAGGAAGGACGAAAGGTAGGACCTAGAGAAATCGCAAACATGAATATAATATAGATGAAGAGAATCTTCCCTTACAAGAGAGCTAGAGGCCATCTAGGAGAAAAGAAGGAAGCACCTCCACCAGAGAAGACAATCCCCGAATGTTGAGAGACAAATAGGATATCTCAGAATAGCAAGGAGTAACCTACTATGGAAAAGCAGAGGAGCCAAGATGAATCTAGCGAATGGATGTAACTAGTAACTGTGGGAGGAGATGCCCTAGAAAGTACCAGAAAGTAGTAAAAACTACACTAAAAAAGGGGCGATAGGATAGGCGTTAAGGACAAGTGAACTCGAGGTGCAACTAATCCAAGACAAGTAAACAAGGAAAGTAGTAGGAATGAGACAATTAACAAAATGACCCTCGTAGGAATTATGGATGTAAACCTAGGCGAAGAAGAGAGAAATGGAAAGGCCAAATGTTGGAAAAGAAGGATGAAGGAAATACTTAAAGGAAATTGTGGCTGAAAATGGAATGGGGATCATATTCAAGCCATGAGGAGGATTAAGTAAGCCTCGCACAAAGAGGTCTTGAAACAAATCGTGTTTAAACCCTTCTCAAGGAAGAAAACTTGTGCGAGATACAAGTAGAATTAATGAAATGGTACAAGGACGTACCACTAGATTTCTCATGAAGGGTACATGGAAAGGACGACATCAAAGGATGTCATTTAATGGTTAGATACTTCCAAAGGACAAATGAAAAAGGAATTCTAGTAGAAAGGGAAAGAATCCTACCAAGGAAGGAAGAACTAGAAAGGCATACGTATCCTAACTAAGAGGTAATGGAACCAACCGAAGTGGATAGAAAGATAAGCTCACCAATGAAATGCTGGTTGAGATGAAAAGATCAAGTACAAAGTAAAAATACTCATGAGGGCCCAAGTGGTAACTTAAACCCAAGGAACGGGTAAATAGGATGGTAGCATCAAAAGATGCCATAAAAAGTAGGAACAGGTGGACTACAATAATAAGGGAATAAAGGAAATAACGTATGAGAAAACCTTGTTGAAGTAAGCCCTCAATTAAGAAGTGAATTAGGGAAATAACCACTGATATCAGGACGGGTCGCGGTCCACGCTCAGTTAATGGAGCCTAAAGAGTGGATGGATGGGCATAGTGTGGAGTACACGAAATAAGACCAATGATCGGAAATTGCTCTAATAATGAATAAGAGATGAAATGGAATTTTAAGATGAGGAAAGATTCAAAGTAGGCAAATACTTCAATATATAAGGATGTGTAAGGAAATGAAGGGAGAAACCTTCAAGGAATGGTAAGAAGGTAGATCCAGTAGCTCCTAAGGATAAAATCTCTACTTTGAGGGACATAGTAGAGAATGAAATTGTAAGAAGGGAACTCCCTAAACAAAGCAATCAACACATAAACCAAAAAGGGATCAACTCGAAATGATAAATCGTGAATCGGACATGAGCGAGTAAGAGTGGATTAAGGAAAAGGAAAGTCCTTGAGTAAAGGACTCCACTAGAGAAGAGGAAGGACCTAAGAAGGGATGAATACCAACGTGTCGGTAAACCATATGGAAGCCCAATAATTTGAACTAGAAAGACCCAAGAAGGAAGTTGGGAAAGGACGAGTGGGTAAGGAAAATTGACATGGTTATATAGATTGATTGTATAACAGTAAGGGTAATTGAGGAATACGAAAAGAGGGGTGAAGTTATACGATCCCTGAAGAGTTGGAAAGTTGAGAACGATCCTCAAGGTGGTGTTTTAGAAATCTAATGGATAGAGACAGGTTCTAAAAAATGTCATGCTGTAAGGGGCATGTAAGCCCAACAATCCTGAGAAAAATATGACTCAAAGTAAGGAAGAGTTAGTTAGTAAGCATGACAAGGTCAAACATAAAATTTGGAATGAAGTTGTAATAAACAACATATGAAGAAAGAGTCGAAATAGGATAAAAAAAGTGATAATAAAGAAATCTGTGAAAACAAGTATGTAATGCTTGAAAGAACACCAAGCTAAGGGTTTCAACGACCAAGAGAATACCTAGACATGGGAATGGTTGGGTTTCTTGGAACTCCCAATCCTGAGTATAGAATCTCAAAGGGAAAAATGTTGCTCTAAGCAAAGAAAGATGTGAATATAAGGATATATGTCACACCCCGATCCAATTTGGTCAGATACTTGTGATCAACCTGCCACTCTCCCAGTTTACTAAGGGTTTCCCCTTCTTTTAAAACCGTGAGGAGTAAGGTGTCCTTTAAACTTGCACCTTTCCTAGAATAACATAATTCAAAACTGCATAAAATTTTAAACTTTTCATACCTACCTTATAGGTGTGTTAGCTGGTGGTCTTTGGGTAAGCTTTTCGAGGTTACCTAAAAGGGATATTAGGGAGGGGTGAGTTTAACGACTCAATGAATGGGTATTTAAAGTTTGATTTTTAGAAAAATAGTTTGAATTTGGGGTGTGGCATTGTCACGCCCTGACCTGGTTTGGTCGGATCCCCGTGATCAACTTGCCACTCTCCCGATTTACAAAAGGGTTTCCCCTTATATTACAAAAGGGTTTCCCCTTATATTTATGATATTCCTTTAGACCCGCACCTTTTTCCAGGAATATCATAAATAAAAAATGTATAGTAATTTAATCGTACCTGTCTTGCAGGCGTTTAATTGTGCTTGTCTTTTAAGGTTCGACTTCCTAGGACTTCCTGAAAGGGGTATAAGGGAGGGGCGTGAGTACAACTACTCAGTAAATGGAATTCCAATCTTTTGACAAAAAAATATATATATGGAGTGTGCGAGACTCCTTTCTTTTCAAAAATCCCTTCATTTAAAAATTTGGGTTTTCCCATTATTTCTTAGTTACTGGTGTGTCATCACCCAACACACATCCTTCATCATGAAGGTTACACACATTCGCAAGTCAATATCACTACCGAACCTGCTAGTGGCTTCAGAGCGACTTTTCCTGTCACCTGGATAGAGGTACGACCACTTCTACCCTAGGAATGAGTAGATGTACATGACATCCAACCCACAATCCTGAAATCACTTCTTCGTGTCTGTATGAGGACAATGACCTCATCCCGTCCCCACCCCGGTCTTATGCGCTTGGTGCTACTTCAAATTTTGCACAAACACCTGAAACGACGATTTGCCCTTATACTCACCGGGTCGTCTAGGGCCCTTAGGATACATCACTACCCCTCATGGGCATCTTGATGATCCCGTACTCATGGTGCATGCACAAGCAAAGTTTTTCTTAAATTTGCCATATAATATTTGGTGCAATTTGTCCCAACGGTCCCCACCTTCAAGTCAACATGTAGTTGTTTGTCTTGACTGGTCTAGAGACCTGTTATGTCGCACTGCTACTAGTCGACTGAGTATGTCAGGCCTGACTTGGTACCATGACCAAACAATTCACTTATTAAGTTTTAATGGCGCACACACACACACACACACACACACACACACACACACACACACACATATATATATATATATATCATGTTCTTTTATGAGCTCCTGCTCATGTCCATTGGCCTATGGCCCACTGTTCAAGTTTTTCAAAAACTGGCATTTTAGCCTTCAAGTTCCAAAACCGAGGCCCCTGGCTTATAAGAGCTATTCGAGCTCCCGTCAAAAAGGTTTTCCAAATAGTTTAAGCATTGATACACAGTTAGGGGAGAACACTTTTGACAAAAATAGGTTTTTACTATCCATTATACCGACTGGTATAAGGACATCTCCATTCATAACCGATGAACAGGTTTTCAACTTCCTTTGAGGAAGTCTCATCATTCCAACTGGGTATGATCTACTTACAATCCGTAAGTAGTTTTCCGCACAACTTTCACATCACTTTCTCTAAATAGTGATGATTAAAAATAACACTAAGTAGTGGATTTTTATACCGAGGTACTTATCATCCCCAACCGGGTATGATACATAATGCCACTCACAACTGGTAAGTGGTTTTTAACTTTAAACTATGCTCATCATCCCAACTGAGTATGACGTTAATAAGCCCACTCACAACCGTTAAGTAGGTTTTTAGCTTTATTTGCTCATCACCCTAACTGGGTATGATGTTAAAAGTCCCACTCACAACTGGTAAGTGGTTTTTAACTTTAAGTTGTGCTCATTATCCTAACCGGGTATGACGTTAGTAAGCCCACTCACAGTGGCTTCCAATTTAAAAAAGTGTTCATTATCCCAACTGGGTATGATGTGAATAACCCACTCACCTGTTAATGTCGTGAATTCCACTAGACCGGTTCTTTTTATTCACATGAGCTTGTCCTTGCTGGCGTTCCCAGTACTTCATGTTCCTACAAAATATGAACATCTCGGTTTATTATCATTCGGCCTAATCGCCTTCATTCATTCCAAATAAATGAGAAAGTCAAACTTTTATTTATTTGTAATTAGGTCGCTAAAGTTATTTCTCTTTAACTTTAAGTCCATAATGCCGATTTTTCCTCAAATTGAGTCCCGAAGCTTCTAAAGTTTATCATAGGACCTCAATTTATTCCATTTCACAAAAAGGGAATAATTTCCCAAATTTCCAATTTGGTCCTTCAACTTTTCCAAAATTACCATTTTGCCCTTCCTTTACAAAAATGGTAAGTTTTGCCCCAAAAATTCCAAAATTTCACAATTGGTCCTCCAACATTATTTTCATGCCCAATTGGCCCTCAATTTAATAAAATTTCATTTTGGTCCTTCGTATTTCGAAAATCCCCAAAGTTTCCCCAATTTCCCCCCAATTTCAACTTTTCAACATTGTCGAATTTGATTTCATCAAATTGACCAATCACACACCTCTAATTGTTGAAATTGGAGTTGAAATTGAGTTCCTACATGTTCATATGATTCTAAGGAACTTTGAATCGCAAATTTTAATGCTAGAACGAGCTCAAACGGTGCTTTGTCGAAAAATAGACTACAGAGAGAGAGAAAGCTTCGAATTCTCACCGGTGAGTGCACGACGGTCCGAGATTTTGATTTGGGCAGATAGCTCTCCTCCTGAGGTTCATCATAGAATCAAGAATTGCATCAATTGATGCCAAATTGAGTTAGAATTTCATTATTGAAATTCTGCCGGTTCTCTCTCTAGCACCGACTGGAAATTGTAGAGGGGAGCCGAATTGGCTTACCTTTCATTCCTAATTTGGTCGTGGGAGGCCTGAGAAAGTGTTGGGAAGGCTTTGTTTGGCCCACGTAGGGCTCAAAATGGCCAATTTCAACTTGGCCGAAATAGGGCAGCTTCGGTCCGCTAGAGCTGCTTCATTGTTTCATCACGCCGGCGTCTCGCCGACAACCCTCGGAGTGAACGGAGACTACAGACGTGTAGCTGACTTGTCCCCGGTTCTAAAGAACCTGACCTCATCTTATTTGGCTCAGAAAAAACCCCATGTCAGAGCTCTGGTTTGAGTTTCACCAGAAAATGGAGCAATTGTGAGAGAATGGAGTTTTCAGGTGTGGAGAGGTTGAATGGGGAGGGGCTCTTTATATAAGGTGCTTGGAGACCCGTTGGCCATCCGTTTGGCACCATTATTGCTGACATTGAAGACTTGAAACACCTCGTACATAAGCGTTTCTTCTTCATCGGTGTTTCTTCAATTTCCCGGCGAGTGAACAATGCTGTCATCCTGAGGAAGAAGATGACACTATTCCGAACTGGGTTCAATGCTTAAACTGGCCGGTTCACCTCCCATTCGACCGAGTTTTTCAAATCTAAAAATTTTCTAAATTCATTTAAATTCATTCTCTATCCAATTGTGGCCACAATTCTCCAATTGGAATTATTTAAACCACCTAGGAAAATGAATTTAGGATTCGATTCAATAGTGGTTCAAACCGGTCCAAACAGGTTTAGATGTAGTTCACCTGAACCGATTTTGTTTTCATCCCCAATTCCTTCACAAGTCCATTTCCATGTCTTTTATGACTCCTTGGGTCACTTAGGGTCCATAAAATTCCTTGTTTTACCATCTCTTTATCGATTCCGGTTCATAAACTGACTTGGTCCTTAAATTGGTTCAATTCGGTTCGGGTCTGGTTCAACCAAACCGGTCTAGTTTTTCTCTCCTACTTTGTTCTAAGGTTCCTTCCCAAGGTTTATGAATTTCTTTGGAGTTCAATGGAGTTGAATTCCTTTGTTTTTCCCAATCTCTGTCGGTTCCGGTTCATGAACTGACCCGGTTCATGAATCGGTTCTATCCTATTAGACCCGGTTCATCCGAACCGGTCTAATTTTCCTCTTCCAATTCATCATAAGGTTCTTTTCCATAGTATTTTGAACCCTTTGGATCACCAAGGAGTTGAAAATTCCTAAATTGGCCATTCAAAATTATCGGGTTTGTGAACCGATTCGGTTTTCTCACTTAGTTTGACCGGTTCTCTTCCCGATTTTCCTTAGCTCAAAAGGGCGAGGTTTACAGTGAGACTCCTTATTTTTCTTTTAAAAATATTTCATTATCAAATCTCGGTTTTTATAACCATTTCTCATCATAATAGTGTGTTTATCAACCAATACATGCCCTTCATCATGAAGGAATCACACATTCGCAGGCTAGCCCGTCCACTATACCCACTTGTGGCATCGGAGCGACTTTACCGGCCACCTATATAAAAGTACGTCCACTTCTACCATGAGAATGAGTGGATGTTCGTGACATCCAACCCTCAATCCCGTAATAAAACTCCATGTCTGTATGAGGACAGAGACCTCATCCCGTCCCCACCCCGATCTCATGCTTATGAAGCTATGTCGAGCTTCTCAAGACTTCTGGTATGACTAACTACCCTTATTTCCATCAGGTCGTCCAGAGCCCTAGGACACATCAGTACCCCTCTTGGGCATCTTGAAGGTCCCATAATACAGTGCATGCACAAATCAATAGTTTTTCACATAAGCCATATAATCTGTGGTGCTAGTGGTCCAACGACCCCGACTCTCAACTCGACCTGCAACTGTTTGTCTTGACTGATCTATAGACCTGTCATGTTACACTACCGCTAGTCCATCGAGTATACTAGTCCTGTCTTGGTACCATGACCAAACAACTCATTTACTTAAGTTTTCATAGCTTAATAATCATGTTTGTTTACGATCTCCTGCTCGTGCCAACTGACCTAGGGCCCATTATTCGAGATTTTAAAAATCAGGCATATTAGTCCCCAAGTTCCAAAACCAAGGCCTTTGGCTTATATGAGCTATTCGAGCTCCCATCAAGAAGGTCTTCCAAACATTTTAAGTAGTGGCACACAGTCAGTGGAGAGCACTTTCGACAAAATAAACTTTTTCACTCGTCCATCACACCAACCAAGTATGAGGACATCTACGCTTATAACCGATAAGCAGGTTTTCCACTTCCTTATAGGAAGTTTTATCATGCCAACCGGGTATGATCTACTTACAACCGTTAAGTAGTTTTTCCGTATTATTTCCACATTACTCCTCTCAGATGTGATGATTAAAATACCACTTAGCAGTGGATTTTCATTTCCGAGGTGCTTATCATGCCAATCAGGTACGTTATTAAATTCCAACTCATCCGATAGCATTGTGAATTTCTCTTAGCTGGCTTGTTGCCTTTATGTGGACTTGTGTTAGCTAGTATTCTCGGTACTTCGTGTTCCTACACAATATAAACATCCTTGTTCATTATCCTTTGGCCTAATAGCCTTCATTCATCCCAAATTGAGTGAGAGTTTAGTTATCGAAGTTCTGTCGGTTCTCTCTCTAGCACCGATCAAAATTTATAGAGGGGAGCCAAATTGGCTTATCTTTCAGCTCTAATTCGGCTATAGGAGGATTATAGAGGTATTGGGAGGGCTTGGTTTGGCCTGAGAAAGGCTCGAATTGGCCGATTTCAGCTCGGCCGAAATAGGGCAGCTTCGGTCCGCTGGAGCTACTTCAACGTTCGATCACACCGGTGTTTCTCTAGTGACTCACAAAGCAAATGGAGACTATATGCGTGTAGCTGACTTCTCCCTGAATCCAAAGAACTTGACCACACCTTCTTTGGCTCATAAAAATGCCTAAGTCAGAGCTCTGGTTCGAGCTTCACCAGAAATTGGAGCAGTTGAGATAGAATGGAGTATTATGGTGTGAGGAGGATTAATGAGGAGGGGCTCTTTATATAGGAAGCTAGGGGACCTCTTGGCGTCCGATTGGTGCCTTAATGGCGGTCATTCATTGCCTGAAACTCCCTGGCCGGAGGCTTTTCATCTTCACCAGCGCTGCTCGATTTTCCAGTGAGTGAACAGTGTTGTCATCTGAAGGAAGAAGACGACACTATCCCGAACTGGACCGGACCGGTTCGAACCGGGTTCAAAGCTTAAACTGGCCAGTTTAGGCCTGATTCCACCGAAATTTTTAAAATTAAAAATTTCTAAATTCATTCTCTATCCAATGGTGGCCTCATTTCTCCAATTTGAATTTTCTAAGCCACCTAGAAAAATGAATTTAGCATCCGGTTCAATAGTGGTTCAAATCGGTTTAATTTGGTTCGGATCCGGTTCACCTGAACCGATTTGGTTGTCATCTCAAACTCATTCTAAAGTCCTTTTTCATGACTTTGTAACTCTTTGGGTCACTCAGGATGCAAAAATTTCCCAATTTGTCCTTTTTCTTATCGACTCGGGTTTGTAAACGACTCAATTTTCACTTTAGAAATGAACGGTTCTTTCCCTAGTTTTCTTATTATCAAAGGATGAGGTTTACAATATACCCTTAAGTAAGGTATGTCTAGTTATGGTAAACTCTGTGTAAAGAGTAAATAATGGAAAGGAAAAGAAGTTCCTTATGTGAATGATATAAAAATGGCTAACTGAAAGAACAACTGAAGAGTTAGCATGACAAACAAACCCCAAGTTGATACCAAAGGAAATTATTCCTAATGAAAAGGTTGAAAATTAAGTTTTGGGGACAAAACTCTTAAAAGGAGGGGAGAATTGTAAACCCTGTCCCTTAAAGACAAGGAAACTAGGGAATGAACTGGTCAACTTTGGTGAGAAAATCAAATCGGTTCACAAACCCAACTGTTAGAGAAAAGGCAAAATGGGAAATTTACAAATCCCAAGTGACCTAAAGATTCATAAAAGTCATGGAAAAAGACTTTAGGATGAATTGGAGGTAAAAACCAAATCTGTTTAGGTAAACCGGACCTAAACCGAATTGAACCGATTTGAACCACTATTGAACCAGTTTCTAAATTTATTTTTTTTGGTGGCTTAGAAGATTCAATTTGGAGAATTGAGGCAACCATTTGATAGAAAATGAATTTAGAAAATTTTAATTTTGAAAAACTTGATTGAATCGAGCATGAACCGGCTAGTTTAAGCATTGAACCCGGTTCGAACCGGTCCGGTCCGATTCAAAACAGTATCATCTTCTTCATTCAAATGACAACACTATTCACTCGTCGAAAAATTAAGCAGCACCGACAAAGATGAAAAGTCTCCAGCCAATGAGTTTTAGGTAATGAATTACTACCATAAAGGTGCCAATCGGATGGCCAAGACGTCCCCGAGCTTCCTATATAAAGATCCCCTCCTCCTTCATCCCCATCACACCTGAAAACTTCACTCTCTTCCTACTGCTTCATTTTCTAGTGAAGCTTGAACTATAGCTCCGACTTGGGCATTTTTCAAATGAGGTCGGGTTCTTTAGATTTGGGGAGAAGTTAGCTACACGATAGTAGTCTCCATTTGCTTCAAGGTTTGTCGGAGAAATGCCGACGTGATAGAATAGTGACATGGCTCCGACGAACTAAAGCTGTCCTATTTCGGCCAAGCTGAAAATGGCCAATTAGAGCCCTTCTCAAACCAAACCAAGCTCTCCCAATGCTTCCACAGCCCTCAAATGACTGAATTAGAGCTCAAAGGTAAGCCAATTTGGCTCCCCTTTGTAATTTTTTATTAGTGTTAGAGAGAGAATAGGCGAAACTTCACTGATCAAATTCTCCCTCAATTCGGCATGAATTGGTGCAATTTTTGATCCTAGGAGTAACCTTAGGATGAGAGCTATCTGCCTAGATTGAAAGCTCGGACCGCCGCACCCCTGACAGTAAGCTTTCAAAGCTTTCTCTCTCTAAGTATTGTTTTTTGACTAAGCTCCATTTGAGCTCAATTCAGTTCCAAATTACGTGATTCAAAGTTCCATTCAATTGTGTGGAAGTGTAGGAACTCAATTTTACCTTTAATTTCAACAATTAACCTCAATTGATCAGTCAAGTTGATTAAATCAAATTCGACTAGTGTAAAAGGGGGAAATTGGGGATTTCAAAAATTTGAGGGACTAAAGTGCAATTTCCTAAAATTAAGTGCTAATTGGCATGGAAAAGATGTTGGAGGACCAATTGGTCAATTTTTGTAATTTTTGGGATGAAATTTACCATTTTTATAAAGTAGGGGCAAAATGGTAATTTTAGAAAAATTGGGGACCAAATTGGGAATTTGGGAAACTTGAATCCCTTTTTACAATTTTGAATAAATTGAGGTACCAAGGTAAATTTTAGAAGTTTCATTACTCAATTTGGGGAAAAATTGGCATTAGGGACCTTAAGTTATAGAAAAAGAACTTTAGGGACCTAATTGCAAATAATTGAAAAGTTTGGGTATTTAATTCATTCGTGGTGAATGAAGGCTATTAGGCCAAAGGATAATGAGCAAGGATGTTCATATCGTGTAGGAACACGAAGCACTAGGAATGATAGCCAAGACAAGCTCGTGTGGATGCAAAAAATCAGTTAAGATGAATTTACTACATTAATAGGTTAGTGGAATTTTCACATCATACCTGGTTGGGATGATGAGCACCTCAAAAATGAAAACCCATTGCTATGTGGAATTTTAACATCATACCTGGTTGGAGTGATGTGAGAAAACACGCGGAAGAACTACTTACCGGTTGTAAGTAGATCATACCCGGTTGGTGTGATGAACTTTCTGGATGGAAGTGGAAAACCCATTCATCGGTTATGAGCGTAGATGCCCTCACACCTGGTTGGTGTGATGGACAACTGGAAAATTATTTTGTCAGAATTACTTTCCCCTGACTGTGTGCCACTACTCAAACATTTTGGAAGACATTTTTGACGGGAGCTCAAATAGTTCAGATAGGCCAAAGGCCTAGGTTTTGGAACTTGGGGGCGAAAATGCCCGATTTTAAAAATCTCGTATAGTGGGCCCAAGGCCATTTGGCATGAGTAGGAGCTCGTAAACAAATATGAGACTAAGCCATGAAAACTTTAAATGAATTATGTGTTTTGACATGGTACCAAGACAGGACTGACATACTCGATGGATTGGTGGCAGTGCGACAAGACATATCGACGAACCAGTCAAGATAAACAGCTGCAGGTCGAGTTAAGGGTCGGGGCTATTGGACTAGTGGCAACAAAGATTAAATGGCTTATGAGGAAAACTATTGTTTTGTGCATGCACCAAGGTTTAGGACCATCAAGATGCCCAAGAGGGGTAGTGATGTGTCCTAGGGGCTACAGACGACATGGTGGAGATAAGGGCTGTTTGTCGTGCCAGTAATCAGGGAAGCTTGACGTAGCTTCATGTGCATGAGACCGGGGTGGGGTCGGGATGAGGTCTTTGTCTTCATACGGACATGGAGTTTATTTTCATGTTTGAGGGTCAGATATCACATGCATCACTCATTACTAGGGTAGAAGTGGACGGGCTTCTATATAGGTGGCCGATAAAGTCGCTCCGATGCCACAAGTGGGTGTAGTGGACGGGCTGCCTTGCGAATGTGTGATCCCTTCATGATGAGGAATAATGGTTTTGAAAACTAAAAAATTGAGTAAATGATTTTTAAGAAAATAAGGAGTTTAAAACACTCCAATTCAAACTATTTTTCTTAAAAAAAAATAGATTTTAAGCACCCATTCAATGAGTTGTCGAACTCACCCCTCCCTTATACCCCTTTTCAGGTAACCAAGGAAAAACCTATTTAAAAACCTCCAGTTAGCTACACCTGCAAGATAGGTATGTAAGTTTAAATTTCGTGTTGTTTTGATTAATGTTATTCCAGGAAAAGTACAGATTTAAAGGACATCTTACTCCTCACGGTTTAAAAAAGGGGAAACCCTTAATAAATCGAGAGAATCGTGGGTTGATCATGGGGATTTAACCAAATCGGGCCGGGGTGTGACATCGTGTCTGCGTGGTAGGGTGACCAGTTGTTCATTGACCGTTAACCGGACATGTGCAGCCTCCCATTGGCTGTCCATGTCTACGTGGCTGCTGACTAGGTGGCCGCTGACCGCCGACTGGTCCATTGACCAGTTTGATCCGACCAGGTTTGGTGACCCGAATTCGAAAATCGGCCGGTTCAGGCCCGATTCGATCGATTTTCTGAAATTTAAAATTTTCTAAATTTATCTAAATTTTTTTTCTATCTAATGGTGGCCTCAATTTTCGAAATTGACATTTTTAAGCCACCTAGAAAAATGAATCTTTGAAGCACTATGGTTCAATTCGGTTCAATCTAGTTTAGTTCCGGTTCACCTCGAACTGGTTTGGTTTTTCCATCCAATTTAATTCATGGTTTTTCTCCATGATTTTTATGACTTTTTGGTCACTTGGGATTTTCCAATTTCCCATTTTAACCCTTCTTTACCATTTTCAGTTCATTAATTGACTCGGTTTTCTCATGGAAATTTGTGACGCCCTAACTCGGTTTGGTCGGATCCCCGTGAGCAACCCGCCACTCCCTTTGGTTTATGAGGGGTTTCACCCCCTTTTTAAACTGCAAGGAGTCGGACGTCCTTTTCCCCTATTTTTCCTGGAACAGCATTATACATAACTTCAGATATTAAAAACTTGCATACATGACTTATGGTTTAACGGCGAGGGGTCTTTAAGGTTGGTATTCCTTTTTCTTGAAAAGGGTTAAAGGGAGGGGGTGAGTTGCTATAACTCAGTGAACGGGTGTTGGGAGTGAGTTTTTAGAAATGCTTAGTTTGTCAAAATCATGCCAAGGTTTAACATCATTTTCAAGGGTTTTCTCAAATCTTAGGACTTTTTCCAATTTTATATTAGGTGTGTTTAGCTCTCTTAGCACATCCCCTTGCCTCGGAAGGCGTTTAGCAAACAAACACATGCCATTTATCATAAAGGGTGCAAATGTTTGCAGGGTAGTCCTAGATTGCACCCACTTAGGGATTAACACGACTTTTCCATCCACCCTGATAAAAGTCCCAGACTTCTACCCTAAGTCTGAGTGAACGTCCCAGACTTTCGACCGTGAGACCCAAAATCCACTTCGTGTACATATGAGAACGTAGACCTCATCTTGCCTCCACTATGTCGTCCAACAGCCATTGGAACCCATCACTACCCCTAGGGCATCTTGATGGTCCCGAATCCATGAATGCATGCACAAATAATAATTTTTCTTCATTTAGCCATTTTCTTTGGTGTCAACGGTCCAACAACCCTAACACTCAACCCGACCTACAAATATTTGTTTAGGCCGGTCTGTCGACCTAGCCCTAGCGCATTGTCCCTAGCCCATTGAACTTTATCGGTACTGACTTGGTACCGTGGTGAATTACACAATTGATTCCATTTTAAATGAATGTTTTCATGGCTCTTCCTATTTATGTTTGTTTACAGGCTTCATCCCTTGCCCATTGTTATTGGGCCTACTACACGTGTTTTTCAAAACTAGGCCTTGAACTCTATGAGTTCAAAATCGAGGCCCCTGGCCTATTAGAACTGTTCTAGCTCACATCAAGAAGTTCTCCCAAATTGTTTAAGTAATGGCACACAATTAGGGGATAACACTTCTTACAAAATCTCTTTTTAACTCATCACACCAACCGGGTGTGATGATAGGTGCGCATACAACTAATATGCAAGTTTTTCCTTTCGATAAGAAAGCTCATCATACCAACTGGGTATGATGTTTAAATGATCATACTCACAACCGATAAGTAGGTTTTTAACTTTTAAAATGTGCTCATCATCCCAACCGGGTATGAAGTATAAAGTTCCCACTCACTCGTTGACTGTGACATGTTCGTCCCATTCAGTTTCCAAGTCCACGCTAGCTCTCTCTTGCTTGCATTCCAGTCCCCTGTGCCTCTACACAGTTTGTATATCATTATCAATAAGGGTTCAGCATGTCAGCCTTCGTTTTCTCATGTATGAGCGACTATGCCCACATCTTTGGTTTATTGCACTTAGGTCCCTAAAGTTCATGTTTCTTGACTTTAGGTCCCTAATGCTAAATTTTCCCCAGATCGAGTCCCAAGGTTTCCAATAGACACCTTGGGTCCTTAATTTACTTAAAATTGTTAATGGGGCTCAAGTTTTCTAAATTCTCAATTTGGTTCCCAATCTTTCTAAAATTATAGTTTGACCACACTTTCCAAAAATAGCCATTTGACCCCAATTCATTCGAAAATTAACCAAGTGGTCCCCCAACATCTTTCTCATTGCCAATTGACCTTTAATTTTGAGAAATTCCAGGGAGGTCCCTCAATTTTTCAAAATCCAGAATTTTCCCTAATTTCACCCCTTTACACTAATCAAAATTATGGAACCTATCCCCTCGGACCAAAGAAACTAGGGGGAGAATCGACACCATTACCAAAAAAATGAACCAATTTTATCAATAGAAAAGAGTAAAGAAGGGTTAACGTGGGAAATTTAAAAATTCACAAAAGTTATGAGGAAGAACCATGAAGTAGACTTGAGGATAGAGCCGGACCTGAACCGACATGAACCATAGTGAACCGGTTCATAAGTTTATTTTTCTAGGTGGCTTAAAAATGTCAATTTGAGAAATTGAGACCACCATTATATAGAAAATGAATTTAGATAAATTTAGAAATTTTTACATTTTAGAAAAATGGTTAAACTAGGTCCGAACTAAATGATTTTTGAATTTTAGACAGTGAACCTGGTCGGACCGAATCGGTGCGAACCGATCAACAGGCAGTTGGCGCCCCGTAAGTTGTCATCCAGTCATGGGTAACCAATGGAAGGCTACCAGGTATCAAGTCAATGGATAGCAGCACCCCATCAGCATGCCACACATGCACGAGCAGCCAATGAGAGGCTACTACATGTTCGGTCAATGGGTCAAGGGCTGACGCGACAACCAAGCTGACACTCCACGTCAAAAAAGCTGGCCAATCACAGCATGCCATGTGGCATGACCGCCACATCATCATCTTCAACCTTTAGACGCTGACAAAGAGAAGGGAGAAGAGAGATGCTGGAAAAGCTGGAGTCTTCGGTGACACAAAAAACTCTTCGGTGAGGTCGCCGGCGGCCGAGTTTTAAGCTAGCAAGTATCCTGAGCAGTTGCTGAGCGCCCTATATAAAAAGCACCCATCCATTCATCCTCAACATCTCACAATCGAGTGAAGAAGAAGAAGAGTGCATTTTCTAGCGAGCTACAAACCAGAGCTCTAACGACGGGCAAAATCTTCACCAACATAACTCTTATGGGTGGCTTTGGAACTGAGGAAGAGTGCTCTAACTCCAGACACTCTCAGAATGACCAAAGGATGCCCTGAGAAGTGTACGAGGGATCACATAGTGAAGTTGCTTCGGAGCTCGAAACAACGAGCTCCTGCTCGACCCAACCTCGATCCTCTCCACCGTTCCGCCACCCACATTGGCCGTATCTGACAGCCTAAGATCCTCCACAACACCCCTACATACTCCAGTAAGCTCAATTTTGCCTCTCCTCATCGGAATTTCTAAGTTTTAGAGTTGCACCCCCCAAAACTTCTCTCTTCAAATTCCCGTAGGACAACGATGAATTACAATAGGATTCAGTCCTGCTAGGTTCCCCTTGGTGAGACTAGCTGCCCCCACCTCAAGCTCTGACCACCGTCCCTCCATCGGTAAGATACACGAGCTTTCTCTCTCTAATATAAGTTTTCCGACGAAGCTTAGATGAGGCTTAAAATTCAACCAAATTAAAAAGTTCAAAGTGTAGGACAATCGGGTGGGGTGGGGGGGTGGGTAAGGGTGAGGAGACGAATAGAGGCAAGAATTAAAGAAATTAAGGTCTTACAGGCTGCCAATTGGAAAATGTAAGATCTAAAGCTTCATATGCTTGAATTGGGGAAGAAGATTATGTTCAATTTTGGGATTTTGGGGACTTTTATGAAATTTTCAAAAAATTTGAGGACTGAACAATAATATCATGAAATTGAGGGTGTTATCATGAAATTCACCCCAATTGAGGGTCAATTGAGCAATTTGGACAAATTTGGGGGCAAATTGCAACTTTTGGAAAATTAAGGACTAAAGGGCAATTTTGGTGAATTAAGGGCCAATTGGTGAAATTAAAAGAATTAAGGATCCATAATGAATAATTGGGAACCCAAGGGGCTTAATAGAGATTAAAGGGAAATTAGGGACCTAGGTGCAATTTAAGCAAAGTACGAGGCCCTAGGTGCAAATATGAGAGAGGGTATGTACTCTTCGTAATACGGACACTCATACCCTGCAGGAATGGATTACTTGAGCGCTAATCCCCTGAAGCGCACCAAGGAGAGAGACTCCACCAGTGTAACCCCGCCGAAATCACCCGGTGAGTGGGAACCGCTATAACGATTTAGCTTTAAAAACTATTTTATCGGAATTAGCCTCCCTTGATTGGGTGACTCTACTTAAAACATTTCGGAGCTAATTGCATGCTTAGGCTTGATATGCCAGTGGGCCCAAGGCCGATGGATATGGGTATGGACCCGTCCAGAATGAACATGTTATAAATGATGCTAAAAGACCTGAATAATGGGAACTTTGTGTGATACCCATCGAGCCAAGTCAGAGTTGTTGAGCTTATTGGACTAAACCGCTACTCTACCGAAGCCAAGTCATCGAACCTGTTAGGCCAATACGTGTGGGACGAAGCCAAGCCGACAGGTCGTTGTGCTGGAGGGCCAAAGATAAAGGTTATAATTTAAAAAGACTATTTATTATGCATGCACTGCAATGTTTGGGCCATCAGGATACCTGGCATTAGGTACTAATGGAACCCAAGGACGACTAGACGACCCAGGGTGCATAAGGGCTGTTCTATTATTCAATAGGTCATGAAGCTGAGTAGCTTCCTGCACATGGAGACCGAGGCTATTGGGAAATTGAGGTATTGTCCCCCCTAAGCGGACATGGTGAAATTATCAGGGATTGATTATCGGACTATTGATGTACACAAAAACTCCGGGTAGGGGCAGTGCACCTCTATTAGGGTGGACGGTAAAGGTGCTCTAGTCCACAAATAGCATGGTCGAGTACTGTTCTACGAATGTGTGATCCCTCCTATGATAGGAGGGCGGTTGTGATCATGTGAAGCATGTGAATAATGAGAAAATGAAAAGTTTTAATGGACAGATAAATGAATTAAAATAAACGTGATAGTAGTTTCCCTCATTGAGTATTATGTACTCATTCCCTTTGTCACGCCCCGACCCGATTTGGTCGGATCCCCGTGAATAACCCGCCACTCTCCCGGTTTATTAAAGGGTTTCCCCTTATTATAATACGTAAAGAGTAAGGCGTCCTTTAAACCTGCACCATTTCCTGGAACAACATAATCAAAATTGCATGAAATTTTAAACTTTACATACCTATCTTACAGGCATCTTAGTTGATTGTCTTTCAGGTTAGACTTTCCGGGATTTCCTGAAAGGGATATAAGGGAGGGGGTGAGTACGACTACTCCGTGAATGGGTTTTTAAAGGTATACTTTTAACTTTTAAGAAAAACATTTATATGGAGTGTGCCAGACTCATTTCTTTTAAAAAATACCTTCATTTAAAAATTGGGGGTTTTTCCATTATTTCTTAGTTACCAGTGTGTCATCACCCAACACACATCCTTCATCATGAAGGTTACACACATTCGCAAGTCAGTATCACTATTGAACTCGCTAGTGGATTCGGAGCGACTTTTCCTGCCACCCGGATAGAAGTACGACCATTTCTACCCTGGGAATGAGTGGATGTACGCGACATCCGATCCACAATCCCGAAATCACTTCTTTGTGTCCGTATGAGGACAAAGACCTCATCCCATCCCCACCCTGGTCTCATGCGCTTGGTGCTACTCCAAATTTTGCACAGACACCTGGAACGACGATCTGCCCATATACTCGCCGGGTCGTCCAGGGTCCTAAGGACAAATCACTACCCCTCATGGGCGTCTTGATGATCCCGTACTTATAGTGCATGCACAAACAATGTTTTTTTTATGAATCCATGTAATATGTGGTGCCACTGGTCCAACGGCCTCGACTCTCAACTCAACCCGTAGTTGTTTGTCTTGACTAGTCTGTCGACCTGTCATGTTGCACTGCCGCTAGTTGACTGACCATGTCGGTCCTATCTTGGTACCATGGCCAAACAATTCACTTATTAAGTTTTATGACACATATATCATGTTCGTTTATGAGCTCCTGCTTGTGCCAACTGGCCTTGGGCCCACTGTACAAGATTTTCAAAAAAACTGGGCATTCTAGCCCTCAAGTTCCTAAATCGAGGCCCCCGGCCTATAAGAGCTATTTGAGCTCCCGTCGAGAAGGTCTCCCAAATTGTTTAAGTATTGACACACAGTCAGGGGAGGCACTTCCGACAAAAATAGGTTTTTACTGTCCATCATACCGACCGGTATAAGGACATCTCCGTTCATAACCGATGAACGGGTTTTCAACTTCCTTCGAGGAAGTCTCATCATACCAATCGGGTATGATCTACTTACAACCAGTAAGTAGTTTTTCCACATAATTTTCACATCACTTTCTCTAAGTGGTGATGATTAAAATACCACTAAACAATGTGTTTTTATACTGAGGTACTTATCATCCCCTATCGGGTATGATATAAAATTTCCACTCACAACCGGTAAGTGGTTTTTATCTTTAAATTGTGCTCATCATCCCAACCGGGTATGATGTTAGTAAACCCACTCACAACCGGTAAGTGGTTTTTATCTTTAAGTTGTGCTCATCATCCCAACAGGGTATGATGTTAGTAAACCCACTCACCCATTAACGCAGTGAATTCCACTTGACCGGTTCTTTGTATTCACGCGAGCTTGTCCATGCTGGCATTCTTGGTATTTCACGTTCCTACACGATATAAACAACCTTGTTCATTATTACTCGACATAACAGGCTTCATTCATTTCCAATGAATGAGAAAACCTAAACTTTTAGTTATTTGCAATTAGGTCCCTAAAGTTATTTCTCTTTAACTTTAAGTCCCTAATGTCGGCTTTCCCTCAAATTGAGTCCCGTAACTTTTAAAATTTATCATGGGACCTCAATTTATTCAATTTCACCAAAAAGGGGTTTAATTTCCCAAATTTCCAATTTGGTCCACCAATTTTTCCAAAATTACCATTTTGCCCTTCTTTTACAAAAATGGTAAGTTTTGCCCCAAAAATTCCACAATTCCTCAATTGGTCCTCCAACATTATTTTCATGCCCAATTGACCCTCAATTTCATAAAATTGCATTTTGGCCCTTTGAATTTCGAAAATCCCCAATTTTCCCCCAATTTCAACTCTTCAACACTACCGAATTTGATTTCATCAAATTGACCTATCAAACACTTCTAATTATTTAAATTGGAGTTGAAATTGAGTTCCTGCATGTTCATACGATTCTAAGAAACTTTGAATCACAGATTTTAATGCTGGAATGAGCTCAAACGAAGCTTCGTTGGAAAACAGACTTTAGAGAGAGAAAGCTTCAATTTCTCACCGGTGAGGGCATGGCGGTCCGAGCTTTCGATCTAGGCAGATAGCTCTCATCTTGAGGTTCATCCTAGAATCAAGAATCGTATCAATTGATGCCGAATTGAGTTATAATTTCATTATTGAAATTCTACCAGTTCTCTCTCTAACACCGGCGGGAAATTATAGAGTGGAGCCGAATTGGCTTACCTTTCAGTCCTAATTCGGTCGTGGGATTGCGGAGGAAGTTTTGGGAAGGCTTGGTTTAGCCTAAGTAGGGCTCGAAATTTCCAATTTCAACTCAGTCGAAATAGGGCAGCTTCAGTCTACTGGAACTGCTTCACTATTCCATCATGTCGGCGCTTCTCTAGTGATTCTCGGATTGACTTGAGTTTGCTATCAGATAGCTGACTTCTCCCTGGTTCTAAAGAGCATGACCTCTCCTTTCGAGGTTAAGAAAAATCTTCAAGTCAAAGCTCTGGTTTAAGCTTCACCGAGAAATAGAGCAGTAAAGAGAGAGAGAGAGACGTGTTCGGGTGTAAGGAGAATGAATGGGGATGACCTAAAAACCGTATATTAAATGGGAGAGATTTATTACTATTATTAATATTGCCACAAATTTTTGGTGTTAATTCCAATAATTTAATTTTGGTATTAAATTATTTGTATTAATTTTAATAATTAAATATATATTAATTTATGGCTATTTATGATAAGGTATACCATTCGTATAAAAAGTTTTGACCAAAAGTTCGGGTTATAAAAAATATAATACTTCCCAAGAGGTCACTCATCCTCACACTACTCTCAGGCAAGGATGCTTAAATTCAAAGTTCTTATAGATTCTTGTTCACCTGAACCAATTTGGTTTTTTTCTTCTAATTTGTCTTAAATTTCTTTTCCAAGATTTAATGAACCCTTTGGATCACCTAGAAGTTGTAAATTTCCAAATTGCTTGTTCCCAAATGATCGGGTTTGTAAACCGGCTCGATTTTCTTACTCGGGTTGACCGGTTCTTTCCCGGTTTTCCTTAACTTAAAAGTGCGGGGTTTACACCCCTCCTCTCACCCTTTCAAGTTTAGCACCTAGATGAAAAAGTTCTTGGACACGCCTGGACACTCAAGCTACCCCTAAAGTAAAGTAAGGGTTTGAATGTAAACACGCCTTCACCTTCTTTGTCTCATTTGAGTAACAATACCCGTATGATGCAGGAATGGGTAGCGGGTTGATCATGGACCCCGATCAAACCGGATTGGGGTGTGACAACTTGAGTGGTATTGGAGCATAACTTTCCTAATAAGTTTTTCCCAACCCATCCTAATCCCTAATTCCCGACAACCCTTGTAGAAAACATGAACGGGAACACTCCCGAAGAATATATTCCCTGGATACACGCCATGGAACAAAGTGTATAGGTACTAGAAGAATCCATCTCATGAGATGCACCTCGAGATAGGTCCCCTTCCTACTCGGTGGAGGACAAAGTATCCCCACCTAGGGAACTAGATCTGGCTAAGATTCAAGCGGAGGCTGAAAGAAAGTTTTGGGATGCATATGCTAATTATTTGAGGGTTTTTCACTGACTCCCCCAATCCACAACAGTGCATGTAGTGCAGGCCCCATGAAACATGCCCACGACACTACTATCTTATGCCGATATGGGATAGATAAAGCACCACCCGTGCAGACCAGGAGGGCCCCTAGCATATCCACATCCACGAAGTTCGAAAAACCAAGCATGAACTCGTGCCCCTACTGCGGAAGATACCACGGGGAGAATCCCTGCCTAGGAGGAGGAGGCACATCCAGACACTTGATGCAGAGTCTCGCCACCTGCCTAGGTATAACTCTAGGTTGGTCAATTGGAGAGGGTAGGAGAGAGGCAATAACTTCTAGAAATTTCTATTGTAATAAACCCTACTTGGGGTTTTCCGCTATAAAATGAAAGATTTCAAATATTCTTAAAGAAAGCACCCAAATTTCTTAGCCAACCCTCGAAACCATGGAACTACAATAAGGGGACACAAAGACACCCGAAGTACCAAGCATCCCTATAGGAGTAAGTAAGACCCGAATCCAGCCTAGGCTAAACTAGACACCCCCTCCGATATCTGTACTCCCCCATAACGAGACTAGGATGACAAGAGACCCCAAAGAGAATCCTAAAAGACAAAGGAAAGCCAGACCTAAGGAGGAGTAAACCATGGCCATCCCCAAAGGGAAATATAGGAAATGTTATGGAATAAGTTAGGATGAGACATCATGAGCGAGTAAGCGGGGACCCTAAGATCATATCAAAGACTAAAAAGGGGATGAAGGTAAGGAGGTGGACCAGGAATGGCATTGGGGCAAAGGCCCGACACAAAAAGACCGAAGATGGGGACCCATGCAAAACAAGAGATAGGTCAGGGATAAACTGAGAAAAGACCTAACCTCCCCATAGGACCCTAGCAAGGAATGGCCAAGATAGTTGAGAAATGATAACACAATACCCTAGTAATGAGGTATGGAACTTCCCAACACTAGAGGTTCAAGGGAAGGCAAAAAGGAAGGAGTAGACGAGCCATGAGACTATAAAAAAAATTAGATTTGGTAGTTATGTAAGGAAGTTATATCGAGAAACCCAGAACTCGAGGAGGACACCAAATCGGAAGAGCAAATTTTCCTATAAGAAGGGAAGCGCTGAAGGGTCACGAACCCCAAAACCAAAAAGGAGCACAACCTAGGAAAGGAAGGATCGACATCAAGTGAAGAGTGGGTAGCCTGACAAGTTGAATAGGGACAATCTAAGAAGAGCCACCAAGGACCAGCAATAGAGGAACCACCCCCGAGACCTCGAGGATGGAACCTGAGACCATACCTTGGAATAAGTGGAGAAACCTCATGAAGCCCTCTCTAGCCTCATGTGAAAGAGTGACGATGAGAGAAGGAGAAGTCCCTTGCGGACGACTTTGATGAGAATTATTCTAGAAGCTAATTGTAGAATTTAGCACCAAGTCCGCCGTCTAGGGTTAGAGAAAGGGACAAATTCAAAGAAGTCCGATCGTTATAGGTCAACAAGCATAGGGACCTCTAGGCCGAGAAAGAAGGGCAAGAAGAAGGAAGGACCCCTTGCTAGCTGGAGAACGCCAACAAACGTAAGAATGGACGGAGGCATGAGACCCAATAGATCAATGAGGTCAACCTGGGGCCGGAAAACTGAACCAGAGAGACATGCAGACTCAATACGGAGATGTAAATAGAATGAATAAACATGAGATACCCTAAACTTATAAAAGGAGCCTATATTATAGGGACATCGGAGCACGGAAGGGACATGAAAATCCCATTGTAAAATGGTCAAGTAACTTGGTAACCTAGATAAAGCCAAGGGTGTGGACCAGAGGGAGTGTGCCTAATGACAAAAGCGAGAGGACGAGGTCCCCAACCATAAGGCGGACCGAGTCTCAGGCCCGTGGTAGAGAAACGGGACACTGGGTCCTACTGATAAGGGCAAATTGAATTCAACAGCCAGCCTAAAAGGGAACCGAGTGTGAAAGGATGAACTAAAGAACCAAGGGAAGGGAAATAACATCAAGAAGTACAAATGCAATAGCTCGGAGGAGTGAAGTGCCAAAGTGTCACACCCCGACCCGATTTGGTCGGATCCCCATGAACAACTCGCAACTCCCTTTGTTCAAGAGGGGTTTCCCCCTTCTTTAATTCAAGAGGAGCCATGTGTAATGTCAACCTTGTTCCCTGGAATAATATATATCAATAATAATGCAAGTTTAAGAGAAGATTAAGCATACTTGATAGAGAGTAAATCCTAGTGATATCCCTAGTCATTCTCTAATCCTGAAAAGGGAAAAAAAAGGGTGGGTGAGTTTCTACAACTCAATGAATGAGTATTAAAAAAAATTTCAATAAAATAGTTTTTGAATTAGAGTGTGCTAGACTCCTTATTTCATTTAAAATTCTTTCTTCCTTAATTTCTTGGTTTTCAAAACCATTACTCATCATTAACCACAAACGGTGTGTTTAGCAACCAACACATGCCCTTCATCAAGAAGGGATCACACATCCGTAGGGCAGCTCGTTCACTGCACCCACTTGTGGCGTCAGAGCGACTTTACAGGCCACCTAGATAGAAACCTGTCCACTTTTACCCTGGGAATGAGTGGATGTACGTGACATCCGACCCTCAAACCTGAAAAGAAAAATTTGTGTCCATATGAGGATAGAGACCTCATCCCAACCCTACCTCGATCTCATACGCATGAAGCTACGTCGAGCTTTCGTGACTGTTGGCATGACCAACTGCCCTTATCTTTACCATGTCGTCTAATAGCCCTTAGGATACATCACTACCCCTCTTGGGCGTCTTGATGGTTTCAAACCTCAGTGCATGCACAAAACAATAATTTTTCTCATAAACCATTTAATCTTTGGTGCCACTAGTCCAACGGCCCCGTCCCTCAACTTGACACGCAACTGTTTGTCTCGACTAGTCCATCGACCTGTCTTGCGCACTACCGCCAGTCCATCGAGTATGTCGGTCCTGTCTTGGTACCTTGGCCAAATCACATCATTCATTAAAATTTTCATGTCTTAACATCATGTTTGTTTATGAGCTCCTACTCATGCCAACTGGCCTTGGGCCCACTATACTAGATTTTCAAAATCAGGCATTCTAGCCTCCAAGTTCCAAAACTCAGGCCTCCGGTCTATTTGAGCTATTCGGGCTCCCATCAAGGTCTCCCAAAATGTTTAAGTAGTGGCACACAATCAGAGGAGAGCACTTCTAACAAAAATAACTTTTCACCTATCCATCACACCAATCAGGTGCGAGGACATCTCCGCTCATAATCGATAAACGGGTTTTTTACTTCCTTCTAGAAAGTTCATCATACTAATCGGGTACTACTTACAACCGATAAGTAGTTTTTCTGCGTGTTTTCTCACATCACCCCATCTAGGTGTGTTGTTAAAATCCCACATATAGTAGGTTTTCATTACCGAGGTGCTCATCATCCCAACCAGGTATGATGTGAAAATTTCCACTCACCCGATAGTGCAATGAATTCCTCTTAAGTGATTTCTACCTCCCCGCGAGCTTAGCCTTGCTAGCATTCCTGGTACTTCGTGTTACTACACAATATGAACATCCTTGTTCATTATCCTTTTTCCTAATAGCCTTCATTCATCACGAATGAATAAAATGCCCAAACTTTTAGTTATTTGCATTTAGGTCCCTAAATTTCTTTTCTTTTCAATTTTAGGTCCCTAATGCTAAATTTTCCCAAATTGAGTTCTGAAATTTTCAAAAATTCATTTTGGGTCCTCAAGTTATCCAAAATCCCAAAAGGGTTCAAATTTCCCAAATTTCCAATTTGGTCCCTAATTTTTTAAAATTACCATTTTGCCCCTACTTTAAAAAAATGGCAATTTGACCCCCAAAAATTCCAAAATTTGACCTATTGGTCCTTCAACATCTTTTTCATGGCCAATTGGCCCTCAATTTTGGGAAATTGCACTTTAGTCCCTCGAATTTTTGAAATCCCCAATTTTCCCAAAATTTTTCCCCCAATTTCCCCCTTTCAACCTGACCGAATTTGATTTCATCAAATCGAACGATCAATTGAGGTTCATTGTTGAAATTGAAGGTAAAATTAAGTTGCTACACATCCATATGATTCAATTGCACTTTGAATCACATGAATTGATGTAAGAACGAGCTCAAATGGAGCTTCGCCGAAAAACTAGACTTAGAGACAGAAAGCTTCGAAAGCTTATCGTCGGGAGTACGACGATCCATGCTTTTGATTTGGGCAGATAACTCTCATCCTGTGATTCCTCCTAAAATCAAGAATCACTTTAATTCATGTCGAATTAAAGAAGAATTCAGTTAGTAAATTTTTGTAAATTCTCTCTCTTGCACCGATTAGAAATTATAGAGTGGAACCAAATTGGATTACCTTTCCCCTCCAATTCGGTTGTATGAGGGCTAAAGGAGTGTTGGAGAGCTTGGTTTGGCCTGAGGAGGGCTCGAATTAGTAGATTTTAGCTCGATAGAAATATGGAAACTTCATTTCGTCGGAACTGCTTCATTATTCGATCACACCGACGCTTCTCCGACGATCCTCAGAGTAATTGGAGACCACCATGGGGTAGCTGACTTCTCCCCAAGTCTAAAGAACCTGACCACACTTTCTTTGGCTCAGAAAACCCCTATGTTAGAGCTCTGGTTCGAGCTTCATCGAAAAACTGAGTAGATGAGAGAGAGTGAGGTTTTCAAGTGTGTGGAGGATGAATGGAGAGGGGCTCTCTGGTCATCTATTTGGCACCTTAATGACAGTCATTGATGGCTTGAAATGTACTGAATGGAAACGTTTCTTCTTTGCTGACACTGTTTAATTTTTCGGAGAGTGAACAGTGCTATCATCTAAAGGAAGAAGATGACACTATTCCGAATTGGATCGGACTGGTCCGAATCAGGTTCAACGCTTAAACTGACCGGTTTAGGTCCGATTCGACCGAGTTTTTCAAAATTAAAAATTTCTAAATTCATTCTTTATCAAATTATGGCCTCAATTCTTCAATTTGAATTTTCTAAGCCACCTAGAAAAATGAATTTAGTATCCAGTTCAATAGTGGTTCAAACTGGTCCAAATCGATTCAATTCGATTCAGATACTGTTCACCTGAACCGGTCTAGTTTTCTCTCCCAAATTATCCTAAGGTCCCTTTCCAAGGTTTTTATGACTCTTTGGATCACTTGGGAGTGGTAAATTCCCAATTGCCCGTTCTTAAATGGTCGGGGATCGTGAACTAGTTCGGTTTTCTCACTTGGATTGATCGGTTCTTTCCTTGGTTTTTCCTTAATTCCAAAGGGCAGTAGCCTATAGTTGCCAAGCACCCTATACAAAGAGCAACTCTCCATTTGTCCTTAGCATCCCACAATCGAGTGAAGAAGAAGAGTGCATTTTTCGGCGAGCTACAAACCAGAGCTCCGATGACGGGTGAAATCTCCACCGACGCAACTTGAAGGGTGACATTGGAACCGGGGAAGAGTGCTCTAACCGAGGAAGAGTGACATTTGTTGGTTTATAAACTGTAACCAATAGAGAAAGGGAAAATTGGAAAATTAACAAATTTCGAGTTACCTAAATAGTCAGAAAAGTCATGGGAAATGACTTTGGAATGAATTGGAAGAGAAAACCAAATTGGTTTAGGTGAATTAGACCTGAACCGGATTGAACCAGTTTGAACCACTATTGAACTGATTTTTAAATTCATTTTTCTAGATGGCTTAAAAAATTCAAATCGGAGAATTGAAGCCACCATTGGATAGAAAATGAATTTAGAAAATTTTTATTTTGAAAAACTTAGTCGAATCAGGCATGAACAGGCCGGTTTAAGCATTGAACCCGGACCAGTCCGGTTCGGAACAGTGTCATCTTCTTCCTTCAGATGTCATCACTGTTCACTTATCGGAAAATCAAGTAGCAGCAGTGAAGATGAAAAGTATCTGGCCATGGAGTTTCAGGAAATGAATGACGACTATAAAGGTTCCAATTGGATGGCCAAGAAGTCCTCGAGCTTTCTATATAAAGAGCCCCTCCTCATTCATCTTCTTTACACCTAAAAACTCCACTCACTCTCTACTGCTCCATTTTCTGGTGAAGCTCGAACCAGAACTCCAACTTGGGCATTTTTATGAGCCAAAGAAGGTGAGGTTGGGTTCTTTAGATTTGGTGAGAAGTCAGCTACACGACAGTAGTCTCCATTTTCTCCGAGGATCACTAGGGAAACGCCAGCGTGATAGAACAGTAAAGTAGCTCCGGTGGACCAAAGATACCTTGTTTCGACCGAGCTGAAAATGTACAAATCGAGCCCTCCTCAAGCCAAACCAAGCTCTCCCAACACTCCCTCAGCTCTCATACGACTTAATTAGAATTGAAAGGTAAGCCAATTTGGCTCCCCTATGTAATTTTTTATTACTGTTAGAGAGAGAGAGAATGAAACTTCATTGACCAAATTCTCACTCAATTCGACATGAATTGTTGTAATTCTTGATCATAGGAGAAACCTCAGGATGAGAGCTACCTGCCCCGATCGAAAGCTCAGACCGTCGCACCTCCATCAGTAAGCTTTCGAAGCTTTTTCTCTCTAAGTTTAGTTTTCCAATTAAGCTTTTTTTTTAGCTCAATTCAGATCCAAATGACACGATTCAAAGCTCAATTGAATCATGTAGAAGTGTAGGAAATCAATTTTACCTTCAATTTCAATAGTTAAACCAGATTGAACGGTCAATGTGATGAAATCAAATTTAGCCAGTTTGAAAGGGAGAAATTGGGGATTTCAAAAAATTGAGTGACCAAAGTGCAATTTCCCAAACTTGAGGAGCAATTGGATATAAAAAAGATGTTAGTGGACCAATTGGTCAATTTTTGAAATTTATTGGGGTCAAATTTCCATTTTTGTAAAGTAGTGGCAAAATGGTAATTTTTGAAAAGTTTGGGGACCAAATTGAAAATTTTGGAAACTTGAACCCTTTTTGGGATTTTGGATAAATTGAGGATTTAAAGTGAATTTTGGAAGTTTCAGGACTCAATTTGGAAAAAAAATTGGCATTTGGGACCTAAGTTAAAGAAAAAGAACTTTAGGAACCTAAATGCAAATAATTAAAAGTTTGGGCATCTTGTTCATACGTGAGGAACGAAGACTATTATGCCAAATGTTAATAAACAAGGATGTCCAAAATCATTTAGGAACACGAAGAACCGGAATGCCACGAAGGATAAGCTCACGTGGAGGTAAAAAGGTGATTAAGAGGAATACACTACACTTATCAGATGAGTGTAACTATTTACATCATATCCGGTTGGGATGACGAGTAGTTCAGAAAAGAAAAACCACCTCTATGTGGAATTTTAACATCACATCTGGTTGGAGTGATGTGAAAACTACGCGAAAAAACTAATTACCGGTTGTAAGTGGATCATACCCGGTTAGTATGATGGACTTTGTGGAAGGGAGTAGAAAACCTGCTTACCAGTTGTAATCAGAGATGTCATCACACCTGTTTGCTATGATGGGCGAGTTAAAAAGTAATTTTTGTCAAAACTGTTCTCCCCTGATTGTGTGCCAATGCTTAAAAACTTTAGGAGACCTTGATTAGAGCTCGAATAGCTCATATAGGCTAGATGCCTCATGTCATGCCCTGACTCAGTTTGGTCAGATCCCCGTGAGCAATCGCCACTCTCCTGATACAAGAGGAGTTTCCTCCTTCTTTAACTCAAGAGGTGCCATGCGTACTTTCAACCTTGTTCCCTGGAAAGACATATAACAAATATAATGCAAGCTTAAGAGAAATTAAGCATACCTGACAGAGGGTAAGGCTTGGTGTTATCGCTAGTCATTTTCTCTATTTCCTGAAAAGGGATAAAAAGAGGAGTGAGTTTCCACAACTCAGTGAATGGGTATTTTCAAAAAATGAAGTTTTGATAAAAATAGTTTTCAAATTGGAGTGTGCGAGACTCTTTAATTCCTTTAAATTTTCTAATCTTCAAATCTCAGTTTTCAAAATTATTTCTCATAACAACGGTGTGTTTATCAACCAACACACGCCCTTCATCATGAAGGAACACACAATCGTGGGTCAGCCCATCCATTGTACCCACTTGTGGCGTCAGAGCGACTTTATCTACCACCTAGATAGAAGCACGTCCACTTCCACCTTGAGAATAAGTGGATGTTCGTGACATCCGACCCTCAATCCAATAACAAAAGTCTATGTCCGTATGAGGACAGAGACCTCATCCTGTCCCCACCTCGGTCTCACGCGCATGAAGCTACTTTGGACGCATCACTACCCCTCTTGGGCATCTTGAAGGTCCCGTAACATAGTGCATGCACAAATCAATAGTTTTTCACATAAGCCATATAATATGTGGTGCCACTGGTCCAATGACACCGATCCTCAACTCGACCTACAGTTGTTTGTCTTGACTAGTCCGAAGACCTGTCATGTCGCACTACCGCTAGTACATCGAGTATGTCTGTCTTGTCTCGGTACCATGGCCAAACAACTCATTTACTTAAGTTTTCATGGCTTAATACTCATGTTTGTTTATGAGCTCCTGCTCGTGACAACTGGCCTAGGGCTCACTATTTGAGATTTTCAAAATTGGGCATATTAGTCCCCAAGTTCCAAAACCGAGGCCTCTAGCCTATATGAGCTATTCGAGCTCTCTTCAAGAAGGTCTCCCAAAAATTTAAGCAGTGGGACACAGTTAAGGGAGAGCACTTCAGATAAAATAAACTTTTCAACTATCCATCATACAAATGGGTATGAGGACATCTCCGCTTATAACCGATAAACGTGTTTTCCACTTCCTTCCAAGAAGTTTCATCACACCAACCAGGAATGATCTACTTACAACTGGTAAGTAGTTTTTCCATGTGATTTCCACATCACTCTCCTTAGATGTGATGATTAAAAGACCACTTAGTAGTGGGTTTTCATTTTTGAGGTGCTTATCATCTCAACCGGGTATGATATTAAATCTCACTCAACTAATCGTGCAGTGTATTTCCTCTAAATCGGCTTTCATCCCTTGCGAGCTTTGTTTCAATTGGCATTCCCGATATTTCGTGTTCCTACACGGTATGAACATCCTTGTTCATTATTATTTAGCTTGATAGCCTTCATTCACTATGAATGATTAAAAATATCTAACTTTTCAAATATTTGCAATTTGCTCCCTAAAGTTCTTTTTCTTTTACTTTAGGCCCCAAATAACAGTTTTTCCCCAAATTGAGTCCCGAAACTTTAAAAATTCTCCCTGGTACCTCAATTTATTCGAATTCAAAAAAAGGGGTTCAAGTTTCCACTAGACCTGACCTACAACTGTTTACCCTGACCGGCCCATCAACCTAGTCCTAGTGCACTACCACTAGTCCATTTAGTCCTATCTTGGTCCCATAGCAAGTCAAACAACATTTCTAGTTTTAAGAGATTTTTCATAGTTATTATAGTCAGGTTTGTCTACGGGTTCCAATCCATGCACACTAGCCTTGGGCCCACTTCACGATTCTTCCAAAACTGGGCCTTTATACCTATTATTTTCAAATATGAGGCCTCGTGCTTGTTAGAGCAATTCTAGCTCCCATCAGGAATGTCTCCCAACCGGGTATGATGCTAAAAATCTCACTCATCCGGCGACACTGACGTGGTCGTCCCAGGGAAATCTCAATTCGTGGTGCGTCCTTTGCACCGGTACTTGAACAACCAATTACTACATGCTTCGAGTATCCATATCAGGATAATTGACATAAGTGACCTTATACTTTCAAGTATTTTCTCATAGGTCCTTACACTATGCTTTAATTACAGTTAGATCTCTTAAAGTTTATAACTTTACATTTTAGTCCCTAACCTTCATTAAATCTCAGTTAAGCCCCTAGGACTTCCAATTATTCCTCACGGGTCATTAACTTTTCCAAAATTACTAAGTGGTTCTCAATTTTCCCAAAATTGCCAATTGGTCTTTATTTTCCCAAAAATTGCCAATTGGTCCTTGAATTTTCAGAAATTGCCAATTGGCCCTCCTTTTCATCCAATTGCCCAATTAAGCCCCAATTGGAAGTTAATATCATGAAAATGCCTTAATTTTCCTTAAATTACAATTTGACCCCAAATTTTCCAAAAATCCCCAAATTGCCCAATTTCTCAAAATTTGAAATTTGGTCCCTAAATCATAATTTTATTCAATTGATTTGCAAAACTTAGTTAATTGCCCCCATCCGTGATCTGAATCATCTTCCCTACATTTCCCTCATCATTTCAAGCTTTGAACTGGTTCATTTGGCTAAAAAATGAGCTCAAACGAAGCTTCACCGGAAAATGCAGTCTAGAGAGAGAAATCTTTGATATCTTACTGGTGAAGGTCTAGCGACCGGAGCTCTTGTTTTCTCTGAATTGATCTCTTCCTAGGGATCCTCCCTGGATCAAATCACGTCTCAATTGGTGGACTAAACAGTGTGAATTTCTCAATTTTTTTTTATAGAAACGTACTATGAATAGTGTTTTCACGCGAAGGGGCGGCAGAGGGACTTACCCACTTAGATTATGGAAGGTCAGGACACCTCTAGGTGTGGTCTAGGGAGCTTGGTTTGGCTGGAATTGGTCTCGGAAGGCTTGGCTTGAGCTCGAGCAGCTCGGGTTGCTGACAATAGAGGAGCGGCGGCACTGTTTGAGCTTTCCCGCTCTTTAACGATGGTCTTCGGGCTGAAGGGAGGTGCAACCGGGTAGAGGACTTCCTTCCGGATCTAAAGACACTGAATGCAACTTCAGATGTTGAGAAAAGTCCAAATGTCGGAGCTCTAGTTTACTGCTCGTCGGAAAACTGAGCACTACACCTTCTTCACTCGATTATGGGATGTTGAGAATGAATGGAGGGGTGCTCATTATATAGGGAGCTCGGCAACTAACCAGGCTACCGGCTGGCGTAGCAATTCCCGACTCGCTAGAAGAAGTGGCCTCTCTCTCTCTTTCTCTTTTCTTTCTATCAGTAGACTAAGGTTAAAGACGATGACGTGGCGGGTGGACCACGTGGCGCGTTGTGATTGGCTTGTTTTTCTAATGTGGCATTCCAACTTAGCCACCATGTCAACCATTGACCGGACACATGGCAGCCTCCAATTGGCTGCTCGGACCTGCGTGGTAGGCTGGCCGATCGTCTGCTCACCTTTGACCGGACACGTGGTAGCCTCCCATTAGTTGCTCGTGCTTGCGTGGCTGTTGATTGGGCGCCATTAATCGTTGACCAGTTTGGTCTATAGACCATTGACCGGTCTAGTTTGTTGACCGATTAGACCATCGATCAGTTCGGTCTGACCGGGTTCGGTGACTTGAATTCAAAAATCGGCCGGTTTAGGCCCGATTCGACCGATTTTCTAAAATTTAAAATTTTCTAAATACATTTTATATCTAATGGTGGCCTTAATTTCCCAAATTAACATTTTCAAGCCACCTAGAAAAATGAATCATTGAAGTGGTTCACTATGATTAAATCAAGTTTGGGTCCGATTCATCTTGAACCGGTCCAATTTTCTCATCCAATTCACTTCACGGTTCTTCCCCATGATTTTTATGAATTTTTGGTCACTTTGGATTTTCCACTTTCCCATATTAGCCCTTCTTTACTTTTTCGATTCATTAATTGGCTCGGTTTTCTCAAAATCGCTGGTTCTTTCCCCGGTTTCCTTGTTTCGAGGGGACGAGTTTCACAAATTACCCAAATTGATATTTTTAAGTCACCTAGAAAAAATGAATCTTTGAATAGATTCTTCACGATTCAATCTGGTGCGGGTCCGGTTCACCCTGAACCGTTCCGATTTTCACATTCAATTTCATTCATGATCCCTTTCATGATTTTTGGGTCCTTATTGACCACTTGGAATTTTCCAAATCCTCGTTTTGGCTCCTAAATAAAATTTCGGTTCGCTTTAACCTTGGTTTTCACTCGAAATTCTCCAATTCTCATTTCTGATTTTCTTATTATGAAGAAACATGACTTAATACAATTACTACCCCCAACACATGAAAATGAGATTAGAATGAAGGACACTTTTACGACAAAAAAAAGGCTTTAACCTAATCACCATTTCAAAACTAGAAATGAGTAAAGTTCTCAATTAAGGGTTCTAATAAGTACCCGCCATGACACTCGGTCAGCTCTGGCTTCCTCCTATGTCATGGTGTATACTCTGTTAGGAACCCTAGGTTGGGTCGTAGGAGCTCCAGGTTGCATATTCATTAACTTGTTGTCTAATGCAATAATGGGTTGTGCTTGAAACCCTGGGTGTAATTGTGGTCAAATTGTAGAGTTCCCAATTGGGGTGACATGGTAACTGACATTCATGCAATTGTGAGCCTTATGCCCTAATTGTATGTACTAATAACACATCATATCCTCTTTTGCTTCGAGTAGTGATTTGTGATATTTGGAGCATGGCTTCGTGTAGGAGTCTCCGCCCCCCTCAAATACTTCCAAGGAGTCATCGGTGACACCACACTCTCATTACTCTTCTCTAATCCATATGTGGGGTGCTGATAAGTGAGTAAGATGCATTCACACGAGTAAGCAAAGTTGATTATTGATGCTAGCTAGATGGGTCAACCAATACTTCCCATCCAATAATTAATCTTAGGGCATATCCCATCCAAGATTCGTTGAAATATATCAGCGGGGCTCACAAAATCTAGGGCAAATAACGTAAGGGCATTAAATATGTTCTCATACTCTATCATTGAACCAAATCTTGTCATAGTTTGAGAAAGTCCTCTTTCTTCTCATTCATCATGTATGCAAACAGATATTCCTTAGAGAACATGACCTCAAACTCGGTCCAGTCTGGTGGTCAAAGAGACATGGCATATATGTTTAGCCGCCATTTATTTGTGTTCTCTTCTAGAAATAACTCAATCATGGTGACTCTCTCTACCATGGGCACTTTCACCATGTCTAACAGCTTTTTAGTACTCTACAACCAATCCATCGTTGCCAACACATCCTTCTTGCCCAAGAAGGTCTTGCATCCCAATTACCTTAGGGATTATAGGTTCCTAGGAATGTCGAAGCCTTAAGCATCATGATCCTAAGGTGAGGCTATCTTTGATGGTGGTGCAACCTCTGGCACTTCTACCTCTAGTGGTAAAATAGGAAGGGGCACCTTAATTGATTCCAAGTTCATCCTAAAATCCTTCATGAAATCCCTCTAGGCTCGAACATATTTTGGGGTTGCAACAGGCGTGTGGGAGTTCCTAGTATGAACTACCTTCACCTACTCCCTATGGTTTGGTCCCTTACAGGTTCATCTATATACTTCATGATCTACAAGGATTATGTATTTTATTAGATTCTTTTTCATACTCACTTTCATATGAAATTTTTAATGTTATAAATGAAAATCTTGTCATTGTTATTCTCATTTTTTTTCAAACTATTCCAAATTCTTTCATTCCCAAAATACCATATTTTGAAAATATCGACTCTAATACCACTAAAGTTGTCACACCCCAATCTGATTTATGGTCGAGGGTCCAATAACAACCCGTCATAATCCCTTCGATACTATAATGGTGGGTATTTTCACCAAAGTAGTACTGATGAAACTAAGGCTCAAAATAAAATGCATACATCATTTTTAGTGGAAATTTAAAAATTTCTTTTATAAACGGTGCGCCTAAAACTCATGCAAAATAAATTGGAAATACAAAAACTGATAAGTATTAAAAATAAAACCTTCACACACGTGCTTTGAGATCAGTACCTCAAGTTGCACTTGTGATGTAGGTGATATCCTGGCTCTATGACTCCGGGCTTCTATTTTCACATGTAATTATTTTGTGGAGGGGAGTGAGCTTACAACTCAATAAATGAGGTTATAGAAACGGTGTCACTACATGACTTACAACCTCAAACTTGACTAAAAATCCATACATGGAGATTTATTCATAATTTCATACGTTATGTTGCTTTCATAATTTTTCCCAATCCTTAAAACTCATGCTTTAGGCATTTTGCACTCATGTATAATTAGATCGAGCTCCCACTCACCAAATACCATGTTAATAAATCAATTATATGGAATTATACACAATAATAATAACATGGCCAAGTCATGCTCCGAAAGTCATGCAAAAGTAAGATCGAGTATATAAGAGTGTGTGAGATGCGTTCACTCACACAGTAAACACCCTGAGTGTTTGCTCTCTCATATGGATGTCAACACATCCTAAGATCCAATGACTCTACCCCGCCAACTCCTCATCATGTCATTGTACATATACGGTTATAATCGTGCAAACTCCTAAGCGTATAGGTGTACTTGGGACTCACTTGTACGTTTTCATGGGGTCTCGTATAATCTGGAAAGATATTCAATCTCCCCTTATTCACCACTTCTAATCTATCTCGGGTGTTGGCACTATCTCGATAGGTATCATGATGACACCCCAACTTCCATAACATGTATATACCAAAACACACACATAAAATAGCAAGCATGTTCAATTCACAAATTCTCAAAGTTTGATCCTCATTCCAACTGTGTCACGCCCCGACCCGATTTGGTCGGATCCCCGTGATAAACCCGACACTCCCTTGGTTTAAGAGGGGTTTCCCCCTTCTTTTATTCAAGAGGAGCCAGGCGTAAATTCAAATCTTGTTCCCTGTAATCACATAAATCAATCTAATGCAAGCTTAAAGGAAGCTTTAAGCATACCTGACAGGAGATACATCTTCATGCTTTCTTTCATTCTAACCCTTATTCCTGAAAATGGGAAAAATGGATGGGGTCAGTTCTACAACTCAGTGAGCGGGTGTTGGGAGTGAGTTTTCAAAATAGCTTTATCCGAACCATCCAAGGTTATCATTTTATTTATAAAAGATTTGTCCTTAATTTCAGTTTTCAAAACCTTTTTCATTTTCCACATTAGGTGTGTTTAGCTCTCTTAGCCCATCCCCTTGCCTCGGGAGGCGTTTAGCAAACAAACTCACACCCTTCATGAAGAAGGGTACACACATTCACAGGTGCAGCATGTCCACTGCACCCACTTGTGGATTAGAGTATTTTTAACGTCCACAAAGATAGAAGCCCGTCCAGTTCTACCTTGGATCTGAGTGGATGTTCTCGACATCTAACCCTTAGACCCGAATGTCACTCCATGTTCGTATGAGGACATAGACCTCATCCCGACCCCACCCCAGTCTCATGCGCAAGAAGCTACTTCGAACTTCAAGACTAACTGGTACAACGAACCACCCTTATCCCCACAATGTCGTCTAGTAGCCCTTAGGACCTATCACTACCCCCTAAGGTGTCTTGATGGTGTCATACCATAAGTGCATGCACAAACAAAAGTTTTCACATATAGACATTATCTTTGGTGCCAACAGTCCAATGGCCCTGACGCTCAACCCGATCTGCAGTTGTTTGTCTAGGTCAATCCATCGACCGAGCCCTAACGCACTACCGTCAGTCCATCGATTACTGTCGGTCCTGACTTGGTAGCTTGGCAAAATCACAAACAGGGCATTTAGCCACATGAATTCAAAAACCAAAACCCTTGACCTATCTCAGCTATATTAACTCCCATCAAGAAGGTCTCCCAAATGTTTTAAGCAATGGCACATAGTCATGGGAGAATACTTCTAACAAAAATTCATTTTTCAACTTCATCACACCCTGGGTGTGATGATGTCTCCGCATACAACAGGTAGGCGGGTTTCTCCTTTCCCTAAGGAAACTCGTAATACCAACCGGCATGATGATCCCTACCTACAACTAGTAAGTAGGTTTTATCCATTTAAAAGTAGTGCTTATCATCCCAACTGCGTATGAAGTATAAATGGTCTCACTCACCAGATGACCGTCACGTGTTCGTCCCCAATCGATTTTCCAAGTCCACGCTAGCTACTCCTAGCCTGTGTTCCGGTTTCTCGTATCCCTACATGATTGGTGCATCATTTATCAAATAAGTTTTGGCATGACAACCATCGTTTTCTCACATATGAGCGATTAGGCTTAAAATTATTAGTTTATTGCACTTACGTCCCTAAATTTCATTTTCTTTAACTTTAGGTCCCTAATGCTAACTTTTCCCCAAATCGAGTCCCAAGGCTTCCAAAATTCCCTTTGGGTCCTCAATTTACTCAAAATTGTGTAAGGGGCTCAAGTTTTCCAAATTTTCAATTTGGTCCCCAACCTTTCAAAAATTACAATTTTGCCCCTACTTTCCAAAAATGGCAATTTGACCCCAAATGTTTTAAAAATTGACCAATTGGTCTCTCAACATCTTTCGCATAGCCAATTTGCCTTCAATTTTTGGAAATTGCAAAGAGGTCCCTCAATTTTTTGAAATATCCAATTTTATCCCAATGTCTCACCCCTTCGAACTGACCAAATTTGATTTCTTCAAATTGGTCATTCAATCGGGATTAATTGCTTCAATTGATGATATGGACCAGTTCCTACACTTCCATACAATTCAATTGAAATTTGTATTTCATGATTTGGGTTTAAAACGAGCTCAAATGGAGTCTCGCTAGAAAATTGTTCGTAGAGAGAAAGCTTTGAAATCTTATCATCAAAGGTGGGGCAATTTGACCCCAAATGTTTCAAAAATTGACCAATTGGTCTCTCAACATCTTTCGCATGGCCAATTTGCCTTCAATTTTGGGAAATTGCAAAGAGGTCTCTCAATTTTTTGAAATCTCCAATTTTATCCAAATTTCTCCCCTTCGAACTGACCAAATTTGATTTCTTCAAATTGGTCATTCAATCGAGGTTAATTGCTCTAATTGATGATATGGATCAGTTCCTACACTTCCATAAAATTCAATTGAGCTTTGAATTGCATGATTTGGGTTCAAAACGAGCTCAAATGGAGTTTCGCCAAAAAATTGTTCGTAGAGAGAAAGCTTCGAAAGCTTATCATCGAAGGTGTGGCAATCTGAGCTCTCGATCAGGGGAGGTCGCTCTCGTCTTGAGGTTCTTTCTAGGATCAGGAATTGTTACAATTGATTTTCAATTGAGGGTGAATTTGGTTAGTAAAATTCAGCACTTTCTCTCTCTAACACCGATATGTAATGACGAAGGAGGGCCAAATTGGCTTACCTTTCAACTCTATTGAGGCCATGTGAGGGTCGTGGGGGTGTCAGAGAGGCTTGGTTTGGACAGAGGAGGGTAGAATTTGGCCGAATTCAGCTCGGCCTAAACAAGGCAGTTTCGGTCTATCGGATCTGCTTCACTGTTTGATTCTAGTGGCGCTTCTCCGGCAGTCCTCGGTTCAAAAGGAGGGAGGTAGTTGACTTCCTCCAGAGTCTATAGGACCCGACCATGCCTTCTGAGGCTCTTACTCTTTTTAGGGTAAGACTTTTCCTCTTGGGGCTCTTATCCAAATCACTTGGTTGGGTGTTCCATATATATCTGATCATCCCCATTTCCAATCATTCCCTTGATTGTTAATGCTCTTTATCTTAGCATTCTTTCAGACTTTTCGTCCTTAATCCCGTGGGTTTTTTTATATGATTTCCTTTTTACCTTATTTGGTCCTTCCTCCATCCTTTGTTTATTACAAATACGGTCTAAGTTTTTATGTCTGACCTTGTCATGCTTAACCGATTGATTCTTTATTACTTGAGCCACATTTTTCTTGGGACTGTTGGGCCTACATGTCCCTTATAGCATGACATGTTCTAGAACTTATCTTTGTCCATTATAATTCTAAAACATTTCCTAGATGGTTGTTCTCAACCTTCCAACCTTTTGGGGATCATATCATTTCATCATTCATTTTCATCTGGTAGTATTCCTCGATGACCTTCACCTTTATCCAATCATCCTTTTACTTTTGGCGTCATGTCTTTCATAATGGTGTTGGTTTTCCTTATCTATTCATCCTTTACCAACTTCCTTATTGGTTTTTCCCTAGTTCTAATCATGAGGTTTCTCGATGACTTACTGACACGTTGGGATTCTTCCTTTCTTATGTCCTTCCTCATTTCTAGTGGCGTTCTTTTCTCAAGGACTTTCCCTTTCCTCAATCCACTCTTACTTGCTCGTGACCATTTCATGATTCTTTATTCCTATTTGATCACTTTCGGTCTACATGTCGATTACTTTGTTTGGGGGAATTCCCTTTTTATGGTTTCAATTTCTACTATGTCCTTCAAAGTAGAGATTTCCACCTTAGGGGCTATACGTTCAACCTTCACACCATTTCTTGAAGATTTTCTTTCTTCATTTCCTTACACCCCTTTCTATATTGGGGCGTTTGCCAGCTTTTTAATCTTTCATCGTCTTGAAATTTCCATTTCATCTCTTATTCCTTATTTGAGAAACTTCCAATTATTGGTCTTATTTCGTGTACTCCACCCTATGCCCAACACCTCTGTAGGCTCAATTAAGTGAGCGCGGACCACGACAAGTCTTGATGTTAGTTTTCATTTCCTTTAATCACTCCTTAACTGTAGGGCTTACTTCTTCAAGGTTTCTCATATGTGCTTTCCTCTATTTCCTTATTATGGGTAGTCCACCCCTCTCTTACTTGTACAACATCTTTTGATGCTATCTTTCTACTTACTCATTCCTTGGGTTTAACTTACTCTTTGGGCCCTTATGAGTACTTTTCCTTTGTACTTGATCTTCCTAGCTCAACTAGCATTGCATTTGCGAGCTTACCTTCTCTTCCCACTTTAATTAGGTCCATCACTTATTCGTTAGGGTATGTATGCCTATCTAGGGCTTCCTTCCTTGGTAGGCTTCCTCCTCTTTTCCTGAATTTCCTCTTTCCTTCGTCTTCTTAGGTATCTATCTTTAGGTTAACCTCATGACATCCTTTTATGTCATCCTCTTTTGCTTACCCTTCCTTTGGGAAGAATTGCGAGCACATCATTTGTACCCTATCATCATTTCAACTTGCATCCCCATACCAAATCTTATCTCTTTCAGGGAGGCATTCAAATCCTCATTATTTCAAGGTCTCTTGATCACCTTGCTAGAGGCTTACTTGATTCTTCTCATGGCTTGAGTTTGGTTGTTAATCCGTTTCTGACCATTGATTCTTTAAGGATTTCCTTTATCCTTCTTTCTCAATGTTTAGCCTTTTCACCTCTCCCTTCTTTGCTGGAGTTTAAATTTATGACCTTCACGAGGGTTAGTTTATTAACTGTCTCGTCCTTACTATTCTCCTTGTCTAATTGCCTTGAGATAGTTGTCTCTTAAGTCGACTTACCCTTAATGTCCATCCTTTTGCCCTTTTTAAAGTGTAGTCTTAACTACTTCCCGATCCTTCTTAGGGCTTCGTTTATTCTCCTTGACCATCCCGTTGTTACTAGTTGCTTCCTTCCATTAGGTTCATCCAAAATCCCTATTTGGCTCCTCTGCTTTTTCGAAGCAGGTCACACTTGCCATCCCGAGACATCCTTAATCACATATGCCCCTTTTTGAGGTTCCTTATTTCGGGTTATGCCTCTTATGATCCACTTGTCGATTCCTTAGTTTGGGAATTTCCCTTTTGTTCCTTATCCTCCCTTAGAGGAGTTCCTGCTTATGGGTTAGTTCCTTGCACTCCACATTATGTCCAGCCGCCCATCAACGGTCCCTTCGAGGGGTCCTTAGTCGTATACATCCCTTCTAGAGTTCCCTTTCCTAGCACGTTTCTTCTCCTCTTCACCCTAATCATGTCCTACCCTAGAGTTACCATAGGGCATTTTCCGTGTTTTCCCTTTCTGAAGTGGTTTTAAGTGTACTTCCCCTGTACCTTACCTCTATTCTTTGTTGTCTTTCTTTCAACTTGTCCTTCTTAGAGGTCGAGGGCTCGCTCAATCCCTTGTCGGTCCTTAGGTTTTCCTTTTATTACTAATCCTCCCACTCCTCCTACATTTAATATTGCCTTCTCCTTTTCCCTTTTCCCAGGTTGATCCTATTCTTTGATCCCGTAGAAGTATTGCTTCACTTATACTCGACCCTTTATGAGCACACTCTTTCCTTTTTCCCTTTTCAGTTGGGTTCCTTGCCCCTTGGTTAGGGGCATGTCCTTTTTGATGACTCCCTTTCTAAATAGGCTCCTTATTCCTTCATCGATACTTCCTTCTTAGCCTTTTGTCTCGACTTGTTGCCTTGTTACTCTATGTTGGGAGTTTCTTAGTTATTGTGGGGTACTATTCGACTTTAGGTTGGCTATCTTAGGGTTAGTATTAACTAGAGGTGATTTGTAGTCTTCCTTCTCAAGTGACCTTTTCTCCACCTACTACCCTGGGGCCTGATTGGTATATTACAATCTGTTAGTTGTATTTGTCATTAACAGGGAGACTAACTTTTAAATGAAAAAAATGGTCTTTATTCATTCAAGGAGGTAGTTTCTTGCCGCATTCGGCTTATTACAGGAATTTCTCACTACTTCCTAGTCCCTTGGAGTCATAGGTCGGGTGTCACGCCCCGACCCGGTTTGGTCGGATCCCCGTGATCAACCCGCCACTCTCCTAGTTTATTAAAGGGTTTCCCCTTATCGTAAACCGTAAAGAGTAAGGCATCCTTTAACTTGCACCTTTTTCCTGGAATAGTATAATCAAAACTGTATGAAATTTAAAACTTTACATACCTATCTTACAGGCATCTTAGTTGACGGTCTTCAAGGAGAGGCTTTCCGGGATTTCCTAAAAGGGATATAAGGGAGGGGGTGAGTACGACTACTTAGTGAATGGGTTTTTAAAAGCTTTTGACTTTTAAGAAAAACATTTATATGGAGTGTGTCAGACTCCTTTGTTTTCAAAAATCCCATCATTTAAAAATTTGGATTTTTCCATTATTTCTTAGTTACCACGATGTGTCATCACCCAACACACATCCTTCATCATGAAGGTTACACACATTCACAAGTCAGTATCACTACTGAACCCGCTAGTGGCTTCGGAGCGACTTTTCCTACCACCCGGATAGAAGTACGACCACTTCTACCCTAGGAATGAGTGGATGTACGTGACATCCTACCCACAATCCCGAAATCACTTCTTCATGTCCGTATGAGGACAGAGACCTCATCCTGTCCCCACCCCGGTCTCATGCGCTTCGTGCTACTCTAGATTTCGCACAGACACCTAGAACGACGAACTGCCCTTATAGCCACCCGGTCGTCAAGTGCCCTTAGCATCACTACCCCTCATGAGCGTCTTGATGATCCCGTACTCACAGTGCATGCACAAACAATGTTTTCTTATATTGCCATGTAATCTGTGGTGCCACTAGTCCAACGACCCCGACTCTCAACTCAACCTGCAGCTGTTTGTCTTGACTAGTCCGTCGACCTGTCATGTCGCACTACCGCTAGTTGACTGAGCATGTCGGTCCTATCTTGGTACCATGGCCAAACAAGTCACATATTAAGTTTTATGGCACATATATCATGTTCATTTACGAGCTCTTGCTCGTGCCAACTGGCCTTGGGCCCACTGTACGAGATTTTCAAAAAAACTGGGCATTCTAGCCCTCAAGTTCCAAAATCGAGGCCCCCGGCCTATAAGAGCTATTCGAGCTCCCGTCGAGAAGGTCTCCCAAATTGTTTAAGCATTGGCACACATTCAGGGGAGGCACTTCCGACAAAAATAGGTTTTTACTGTCCATCATACCGACTGGTATAAGGACATCTCCGTTCATAACCGATGAACAGGTTTTCAACTTCCTTCGAGGAAGTCTCATCATACCAACTAGGTATGATCTACTTATAACCCGTAAGTAGTTTTTTTCGCATAACTTTCACATCACTTTCTCTAAGTAGTGATGATTAAAATACCACTAAACAGTGGGTTTTTATATTGAGGCACTTATCATCCCCAACTAGGTATGATGTTAGTAAACCCACTCACAACCGGTAAGTGGTTTTTAAATTATAAGGTGTGCTCATCATCCCAATCGAGTATGATGTTTGTAAACCCACTCACAACCGGTAAATGATTTTTAAATTTTAAGTTGTGCTCATCATCCTAACCGGGTATGATGTTAGTAAACCCACTCACCTGTTAATGTCGTGAATTCCACTAGACTGGTTATTTGTATTCACGCGAGCTTGTCCTTGCTGGCGTTCCCGGTATTTTGCGTTCCTACACAATATGAACATCTTGGTTCATTATCCTTCGGCCTACTCGCTTTCATTCATTCCAAATGAATGAGAAAGTCAAACTTTTATTTATTTGCAATTAGGTCCCTAAAGTTATTTCTCTTTAACTTTAAGTCCCAAATACCGGTTTTTCCTCAAATTGAGTCCCCAAAACTTCTAAAATTTATCATAGGACCTCAATTTATTCCATTTCACAAAAAGGGGTTTAATTTCCCAAATTTCCAATTTGGTCCACCAACTTTTCCAAAATTACCATTTGCCCTTCCTTTACAAAAATGGTAAATTTTGCCCCAAAAATTTCAAAATTCCTCAATCGGTCCTCTAACATTATTTTCATGCCCAGTTGACCCTCAATTTCATAAAATTTCATTTTGGTCCTTTGAATTTCGAAAATCCCTAATTTTCCCCCAATTCCAACTTCTTAACACAGCCAAATTTTATTTCATCAAATTGACCCATCAAACGTTTCTAATTGTTGAAATTGAAGTTGAAATTGAGTTTCTACATGTTCATACGATTCTTCAGAAATGTGAATCGCAAGTTTTAATGCTGAGACGAGCTCAAACAGAGCTTCGCCGGAAAATGAACTATAGAGAGAGAAAGCTTCTATTACTCACCGGTGAAGGCACGACGATTCGAGCTTTCGATCTGGACAGATAGCTCTCATTCTGAGGTTCATCCTAAAATCAAGAATTGCATCAATTGATGCGGAATTCGATTAGAATTTCGTCATTGAAATTCGGTTGACTCTCTCTCTAGCACCAATCGAAAATTATAAAGAGGAGCCGAATTGGCTTACCTTTCGGTCCTAATTCGGCAGTGGAAAGGCTGAGGAAGTGTTGGGAGGGCTTGGATTGGCCTGAGCAGGGTTTGAAATGGCTAATTTCAGCTTGGCCGAAATAGGGCAGCTTCGGTCCGCTGGAGCTGCATCACCATTCTATCACGCCGGTGCTTCTCCAACGATTCTCATATTGACTGGAGTTTGCTATCAGATAGTTGTCTTCTCCCCGATTCTAAAGAGCCCGACCTTTGTTGAAGTCGAAGCTCTGGTTCGAGCTTTACCGGGAAATGGAGCAGTAGTGAGAGAGAGAGAAGTGTTCAGGTGTGAGATTTATTACTAGTATTAATATTAAATGGGCGAGATTTATTACTAGTATTAATATTGCCAGAGGTCACCCATCCTCACACTACTCTCAGGTAAGCACGCTTAACTTTGAAGTTCTTATGGAATCTAGTTTACCTGAACCAATTTGGTTTTTGTTTTCTATTTTGTTTTAAGTTTATTTTCCAATGTCTAATGAACCCTTTGGATCACCCGAAAGTTGTAAATTTCGATATTGCTTATTCCCAAATGTAAACCAGTTTGGTTTTCTTATTCAATTTGACCGGTTCTTTTTCCCAGTTTTCCTTAACTCAAATGTGTGGGGTTTACATCGGGAGTTAGCCCCTGAATTATTTCGGGATTCATGGTCTGAGGTCTTTGATGAACTAGTTGACGTCCATCAATACTCCTGTCAGGCTTCCCTGTTGGGACAGACTTCATGAAACACCTTGAGCTCGTACCTTCCCAACACTTCTTCTTCGCACTCATCAGCCCATTTAATCCATTGGGAAGGGTTAAAGTTGTATTGAGTCGGTAGAGGTGCCTGGTGAAACTTCCTAGTGACTCTTCTTCCTACAGGGTAATTTAGTTTTTGTTAGTGCCAAGGCATAGTAATGATAATGCTTTCAAGGGAACAAAGCTCTAATACCACTCAAGTTGTCATGCCCCGACCCGGTTTGGTCAAATCCCCGCGATCAACCTGCCACTCCCTTAGTTTAAGAGAGGTTTCCCCCTTCTTTTATTCAAGAGGAGCCAGGCGTAAATTCAAATCTTATTCCCTGTAATCACATAAATCAATCTAATGCAAGATTAAATGAACCTTTAAGCATACCAAACGAAGGATACATCTTCACGCTCTCTTTCATTCTAACCCTAATTCCTAAAAATGGGGAAAAAATGGAGGGTTGAGTTCTACAACTCAATGAGCGGGTGTTTGAAGTGAGTTTTTAAAATAGCTTTATCTGAACCATCCAAGGTTATCATTTTCTTTATAAAATATTTGTCCTTAATTTCGGTTTCCAAAACCTTTTTCATTTTCCACATTAGGTGTGTTTAGCTCTCTTAGCCCATCCCCTTATCTCAGGAGGCATTTAGCAAACAAACACATGCCCTTCATCATGAAGAATACACACATTCACAGGTGCAGCCCGTCCACTGCACCCACTTGTGGATCAGAGCATTTTTACCGTCCACCAAGATAGAAGCATGTCCACTTCTACCTTGGGTCTAAGTCGATGTTCTCGACATCCGACCCTCATACCCAAATGCCACTCCGTGTTCGTATGAGGACAGAGACCTCATCCCAACCCCAACCACGTCTCATGCGCAAGAAGCTACTCCAAGCTTCAAGAATAACTGGCACAATGAATTGTCTTTATCTCCACTATCATGCCCCGACCCGGTTTGGTCGGATCCCCGTGATCAACTCGTCGCTCCCATGGTTTAAGAGAGGTTTCCCCTTCTTTTAATCAAGAGGAGCCAGGCGTAATTCAAACCTTGTTCCCTAGAATAACATAAATCAATAAAAATGCAAACTTAAAAGAACTTTTAAGCATACCTGATGGAGGGCACATCTTCGTGTTTTCTTTAGTCATGTTTTCCTTACTCCTAAAAGGGGTATAAGAGAGTGGGTGAGTTCTACAACTCATTGGGTAAGTGTTGGGAGTAAGTTTTTAAGAGAAATAACTTCATTTTAAATTGTGCCAAGGGATATTATTTATTTTAAAAGAAGTTATCCTAAAAATTCAATTTTTGAAACCCTTTTCCTCATATACAAATTAGGTATGTTTAGCAGACAACACAAGCCCTTCATCACGAAGGGAACACACATTCGCAGGTGCAGCTCGTCCACTGCACTCACTTTTGGCTTGGAGCATCTTTACAGGCCACCAAGATAGAAGTCTATCCACTTCTACCTTGGGTCTAAGTGGATGTTTTCGACATTCGACCCTTAGACCCGAAAGCAACTCCGCATCCGTATGAGGACAGTGACCTCATCTCGACCCCAGTCTAGTCTCATGCACAAGAAGTTACTCCAAGCTTCCCGACTAACTTGCATGACGAACTACCCTTATCTCCACCATGTCGTCCAATAGCCCTTAGGACCCATCACTACCCCTCTTGGGCATCTTGAAGGTCTCATACCACAAGTGCATACACAAAACGACGGTTTTCACATATAGCCATTTATCTTTGGTGCCATTGGTCCAACGGCCCTGACCCTCAACCCAACCTGCAGCTGTTTGTCTAGGCTGGTCCGTCGACTTGGCCTTGACGCACAGTCGTCAGTTCATCGAGTATTGTCGGTTCTAACTCGATACCATGGCAAAATCACATAATCATTTCATTAGAAATTTTCATGGCTTTCATAACTCAAGTTTTTTTATGAGCTCCTGCTCGTGCCCACTCACATTGGGCCCACTGAACGTGATTTTCTAAAACCGGGCATTTAGCCTCCACCCCCTCCCCACAAGTTCAAAAATTGAGGCCTATAGCCTATTTGAGCTATTCTAGCTCCCGTTAAGAAGGTCTCCTAAAGAGTTTAAGTATTAGCACACAATCAGGAGAGAACTGTCACGCCCCGACCCAATTTGGTCGGATCTCCGTGATCAACCAGCCACTCTCCCGGTTTACTAAGGGTTGACCCTTGTTTATAAACCGTGAAGAGTAACGCGTCCTTTAAACCTGCACTTTCCTGTAATAACATAAAACAAAATTGCAAAAAATTTTAAACTGAGCATAACTGTCTTACTGGGGTATTAGCTGGTGGTATTTAGGCTAGGCTTTCCAGGATTACCTGAAAGGGATATAAGGGAGAGGGTCAGTAAAATTACTCAGTGAATGGGTTTTCAAAATTTATCTTTTAGGAAAAATGTTTGATTCGAAGTGTGTTAGAATCAAATTCCAATTTTTTAAAAATCATTCATTTCAAATTCCAATTTTTATCAACATTTCTTATTAACCACAGTGTGTCATCACCCAACACACATCCATCATCATGAAGGTAAAATACACAATCGCAGGCCAGCCCGTCCACTGAACCCACTTGTGGCGTCGGAGCGACTTTACCGGCCACCAAGATAGAAGCACCTCCACTTCTACCCTGAGAATGAGTGGATGTTCGCGACATCCGACCCTCAATCCCGTAATAAATCTATGTGTCCGTATGAGGACAGAAACCTCATCCTAATCCCACCCCAGTCTCATGCGCTTGAAGCTACATCGAGCTTCAAAAGGCTTTTGGTACGACTAACTGCCATTATATCCACCAGGTTGTCCATGGCCCTAGGACGCATCACTACCCATCTTGGGCGTCTTGAAGGTCCCGTAAACATAGTGCAAGCACAATCAACATTTTTCACATGATGTCATATAATTTGTGGTGCCACTGGTCCAACGGCCCTGACCCTCAACTCGACTTGCAGTTGTTTATCCTGACTAGTTCAAAGACCTTTCATGTCGCACTGCCACTAGTTGACTGAGTATGTTGGTCCTGTCTTGGTACCATGGCCAAACAATTCATTTACTTAAGTTTTCATGGTATATAAATCATGTTAGTTTACGAACTCCTGCTCGTGCCAACTAGCCTAGGGCCCACTATTCAAGATTTTCAAAATTTGGGCCTATTAGCCCCCAAGTTCCAAAAATTGAGGCCTCCGGCCTAACAGAGCTATTCGAGCTCCAACCAAGAAGGTCTCACAAATTCCTAACGCAGTGGCACTTGGTTAGGGAAGAACACTTCTGACAAAATATATTATCAACTATCCATCATACCAACCGAGTATGAGGACATCTCCGCTCATAACCGATGAACGGGTTTTCCACTTCAGAGGAAGTTTCATCATACCAACCGGGTATGATATACTTACAACCGGTAATAGTTTTTTTGCGTCATTTTCACATCACTCCTCTTAGGTGTGATGTTTAAAATACCACTTAGCAGTAGGTTTTCATTTTCAATGTGCTTATCATCTCAACCGGGTTTGATATATAAATCTCACTCACCTGATAGTGCAGTGATATTCCTCTTAGTCGACTTGTTGTCCTTACTCGAACTCGTCTTAGCTAGCGTTCTTGGTATTTCGTGTTCCTACACGATATGAACATTCTTGTTCATTATTCTTTGGCCTAACAGCCCTTATTCATCCCAAATGAATGACAAAACCAAACTTTTTCTTTATTTGCAATTAGGTTTCTAAAGTTATTTTTCTTTAAGTCCCTAATGCTGGTTTTTCCTCAAATTGAGTCCCAAAACTTTTAAAATTTATCTTAGGACCCCAATTTATAAAAATTCTCAAAAAGGGGTTGAATTTCCCAAATTTCTAATTTGGTCCTCCAACTTTTCCAAAATTACCATTTTGCCCTTACTTTATAAAAATGGTATGTTTTGCCCCAAAATTTTCAAAAATTGCCCAATTGGTTCTCCAACATTTTTATCCTACCCAATTGGTCCTCAATTTTGCCCCCAATTTTAACCTTCTAACTCAGCCAAATTTGATTTCATCAAATTGACCAATCAAATGAGTTTAATTATTGAAATTGAAATTAAATTGGAGTTCCTACACCTACATATGATTCAATTTCACTTTTAATTGCATGATTTGGTGTCGGAATGAGCTCAAACGAAACTTCACCAGAAAATTGGACTTAGAGAGAGAGAGCTTCAAATGCTTACCGTCGGGGGAGCGGCGGTCTGAGCTTTCAATCTGGGCATATAGATCATGTCCTAAAGTTCCTCCTAGGATTAAGAATTGCATCAATTGATGCCGAATTGAGTGAGAATTTCATCATCTAAGTTTTGTCGGTTCTCTCTCTAGCACTGGTCGAAAATTATAAAGGGAAGCTGAATTGACTTACCTTTCAGGTCTAATTTAACTATAGGAGGGCTGTGGAGGTGTTTGGAGGGCTTAGTTTAGCCTGAAAAAGGCTCGAATTGGCCAATTTAAGCTCGATTGAGATAGGGAAACTTCGGTCCACCGGAGCTGCTTCACTATTCAATCATATCGGCGCTTCTCCGGTGACTCTTAGAGGAAATGGAGACAACAGGCGTGTAGTTAACCTCTCCCCAATTCTAAAGAACTTGACCACGCCTTATTTAGCTCAGAAAAATCCCCAAGTTGGAGCTCTGGTATGAGCTTCGCTGGAAATTGGACCAGTTGAGAGAGAATGGAGTTTTCAGGTGTGGAGAGGATGAACGAGGAGGGGCTCTTTATATAGGAAGCTCGGGGACTTCACGGCCATCCGATTGGCGCCTTAATGGCAGTCATTCATTGCCTGAAACTCCTTGGCCGAAAACTTTTCAGCTTTACCAGCACTGCGCGATTTTCCAGCGAGTTAACAGTGTTGTCATCTGAAGGAAGAAGACGAAACTATTCCGAACTGGACCAGACCGGTCCGAACCGGTTCACCCCCAATTTGACCAAAATTTTCAAATATAAAAATTTCCAAATTCATTTTCTATCCAATGGTGGCCTCAAATCTCAAATTTGAATTTTCTAAACCACCTAAAAAATGAATTTAACATACGGTTCAATAGTGGTTCAAACTAGTTCAAACCAGTTCAATTCGATACGGATCTAGTTCACCTGAACCGGTTTGGTTTTAATCTCCAATTCATCCTAAAGTCCTTTTTCTTACTTTTTGTGACCCTTTAGGTCACTTGAAATTTATAAATTTCCCGGTTTGCCCTTTCTCTATCGGTTTCGGTTCATGAACCTACTCAGTTTATTAACCAATTCAATCTAATTGGATACTGTTCATCTGAATCGGTTTGGTTTTTTATCTCTTCAAATTTGTTCTAAGGTTCTTTTCCAATATTTTATGAACCCTTTGGATCACCTGGGAGTTGTAAATTTCAAAATTGCCCGTTCTCTAATGATCGAGTTTGTGAACCGGTTCGGTGTTTCTCACTCGGTTTGACCGGTTCTTTTCTTGGTTTTTTCTTAACACAAAAGGGTGAGGTTTAGAACTCTCCCCTCCTTTTACAAGTTTTGTCCCCAAAACTTAATTAACAACCTTTGCATGAGGAACCATTTCCTTTGATGTCTACTTGGGGTTTGCTTAACATGCAAACTCTTCTCTTGTTCTTTCAATTAGCCCATTTTACATCATTCACTTATAGAATTTCTTTTCCTTTATATTATTTACTCCCTTCATGGAGTTTATCATAACTAGACATACCTTACTTAAGGGTATATCCCTATATTCACATCTTTCTTTGCTTAGAGCAACATTTTTCCCATTGAGGTCATGTACTCAGGATTGTGAGTTCCAAGATACCTAACCATTCTCGTGTCTAATTAACCTCTTAATCGTTGAAACCCTTATATCGATGTTCTTTAGAGCATTACATACTTGTTTTCACGGGTTTCCTTGTTATCACCTTTTCGTCCTATTTTAACTCTTCCTTCATCTGTTGTTCATTATAATTTTAGTTCAAATTTTATGTTTGACCTTGCCATGCTTACTAACTGACTCTTCCTTATCTTAAGTCATGTTTTCCTCAGGATTGTTGGGTTTACATGCCCCTTACAGCATGACATTTTCTAGATCTTGTCTCTATGTCCATTAGATTTTTAGAACACCTCCTTTAGGGTTATTCCCAACTTTCCAATCTCTCGTGGATTGTACAATTTCATCCTTCCTTGCATCGGGTAGTATTCCTCGACTACCTTTATTATTATCCAATTATCCTTCATGTCTTGATAAAGTGTCTTACATAATCGTGTCGGTATTTCTTTACCCACTTGTCCTTTCCCAACTTCTTTATTAGGTTTTTCTAGTGCCAATTATTAAATTTCCTGATGACTTACCGATATGCTGAGATTCTTCCCTTCTTATGTCTACATTTCCGGTGATGTCCTTTACTTAAGTATTTTCCTTTTCCTTAAATTTATTCTAATTTAATTGCGACCATTTCACGATTCCATCATTTTTAGGGGGTTCTCCTTTAATGATTTTCATCCTCTAATATGTCCTTCAAAGTAGTGATTTCCCTTAAGGTGCTAGATGCTCGAATTTCTTACTACTCCTTGAAGGTTTCCTTCCTTCGCATTCTTACACCCTTTTGAATTTGGGCTTTTGTCCACCTTTAATCATTTGTCGATCGTTGGGTCTTATTTAGTGTATTTAACACTATATCTTCTCTATTACCCTTCTTTAGAGTGTAGTCTCCACTACTCCCTTATCTCTCCTATGGTCTCATTTATTCTCCTTGACCATCCTGTTGTTACTAGTTGCCTCCATCTTACATCCTTTTGAGGTTGGTATTGTTTCCTATTCTTCATCCTTCATTGTCCTCCATTTCCTTTTTATTCCTTATCCTCTCTTCAAAGAGTTCCTGCTGATAGATTGGTTCCTAGCACCCTTTATGTCCAGCTATACACTCCTTGGGCTCTAGTAAGTGAGTGTGAACCACAACCAATCTTGATATCATTGGTTGTTTTCTCCTTACCCTCTTCTAAATTGAAGGGCTTACTTTCCCAAGGTTTTTCGGATGATCTTTTCTCTATTTCCTTATGATGGCTAGCCCACCCATTTTCACTTGTCACTGCGTCATTTGATGTTATTTCCTACTTAGCCGTTCCTTGGGTTTAACTTTCCCCTTGGGTCCTCTAAATGTACTTCCCTTGGTTCTTTCACCTCAGCGTGCACTTCATCTCCTCATCCTTCGTTACTTGGTCCATTATTTCTTAATTGGGACATGTATACTTTCCCAGGGTCTTCTTCCTTGGGAAAGGCTCAGGCACTTATTTGCTCCAAGACATCTTTGTGCAGGACTTACTAAATCCTCCTTATGGCTTGAGTGTAGTCATCATTTTATTTTTGGCCAATTATTTCTTCAAGTGTTTTCTTCATTCTTCCTTTCCACCGTTCTGGCCTTTCCACTTCCCCCTTCCTTTCTAGGGTAGTCTACAACCCTACTTGACTCCTCTGTTTTTCCAAGGTAGATCATACCTTACTGTATCGAGGCATTCTAGTTGTCTTTCATCAATCAGCTTGTCTTCTATGGAGGAGGTATTTCCTTCTTTGCACCTAGGTGGTTTGTAGTGCTCTTTCAAGAAACTTCCCTTTATCTATATTCAATAAATTCTGGGTTTTCTTAAGGTCCTACCCTTGATCTTCTTTCCATGATCCTTCCTCGAGCTATTGAGGCATGCTACCATATTATTAGGGAACAGAGAAATTTTTAGAAACTCAGAATCTTATTTATTGAAGTAAGAATACAGTTTAGGGTTTTAACATCTCTTGAGGGAGATTGTTACAATGATGGTTTGGAGAGTATTCACTACTAAACTATGGTCTAGAAGGATTTCTTCATGGGTGAGATTGGGTTCCTTAGTCGCAATTGTGGTTCTTGTAATGTCATCCCTTCGAACTTCTGTAGGGTTGGAGGTGTCCTTATTAGAAGGTATCGTTTGGGTTCCTCGCAGTGCGGGACAATTCCCTTCCTAGACTCATAACAGATCCTTTCAGGTCTTGTCCTCTGAAATGTCGGGCATCTTCTACTGTAGTATCCCCATTGCCCACATTTATAACAGGTCATCTACTTGTGTAGACCTTTATGGTTTCTCCCACACTTTGAGGATTATGGGGACTTTCTAAGGGGTTGTGGATTGTTCAATGCCTTGTCGTCCTTGAGCCTGAACACCTTGGAGGCTCTCTTGTCGAGTCCTCTTCGACTTGGGGTTACTCCAAGGGTCCTTCTATACTTTTGGTTCATTTCCTCCCTTGGGATGGGGTTCTCCCTTGCTTCTAGGGTGGCTATGGTAGCGTGGGTTTGTTTGGCTACTTTTCTTGGGGCCATATGGAAATTTTAATATCAATCCTATTAGTTACTATATTTTCTAGTCTTAATTATGTATTCGAGGAAACAGGCTCTGATACCACTCATTGTCACATCCCGTGATCAACCCGCCACTCTCCCGGTTTACTAAGAGTTGCCACTTATTTATAAACCATGAAAAGTAAGACGTCCTTTAAACATGCACCTTTCTTTAAATAACATAAATCAAAACTACATAAAATTTTTAAATGAGCATACCTGTCTTACAAGCGTATTAGCTAGTGGTCTTTAGGGTAGGCTTTTCGAGGTTACCAGAAAGGGATATAAGGGAGGGGGTGAATACAACGACTTAGTGAATGGGTTATCAAAATTTATCTTTTAGGAAAAATGTTTGATTCGAAGTGTGCCAAACTCCTTATTCTCTTTTAAAAACCTTTCATTTCAAATTCTAGTTTTTATCAACACTTCTTATTAACCATGGTGTATTTATTGTGCAAAAAACAATTAACCATGGTGTGTCATCATCCAACACACATCCTTCATCATGAAGGTAAAATACACAATCGCAGGACAGCACGTCCACTAAACTCACTTGTGCCATCGGAGCGACTTTACTGGCCACCTAGATAGAAGCACGTCCACTTCTACCCTGAGAATGAGTGGATGTTCGTGACATCTGACCCTCAATCATGTAATAAATCTCCATGTCCGTATGAGGACAGAGACCTCATCCTGATCCCACCCCGGTCTCATGCGCTTGAAGCTACATCGAGCTTCGAAAGGCTTCAGGTACGACAAACTGCCCTTATATCCACTAGGTCGTCCAAGGCCCTAGGATGCATCACTACCCCTCTTGGGCGTCTTGAAGGTCCCGTAAACACATTGCATGCACAATCAACATTTTTCACATGATGCCATATAATTTGTGGTGCCACTAGTCCAACGGCCCCAACCCTCAACTCGACTTGCAGCTGTTTATCTTGGCTAGTCCCCAGATCTATCATGTCACACTCTCGCTAGTTGATTGAGTATATCGGTCTTATCTTGGTATCATGGCCAAACAATTCATTTACTTAAGTTTTCATGGCATATAAATCATGTTTGTTTAAGAGCTCCTATTCGTGCCAACTGGCCTAGGGCCCACTATTCGAGATTTCCAAATTTTAGGCCTACTGACAAAATATATTTTCAACTATCCATCATACCAACCCGCTCATAACTGATGAACATGTTTTCCACTTCCTTCGAGTAAGTTTCATCATACCAATCGAGTATGATCTACTTACAACCATTAAGTAGTTTTTCCGAGCAATTTTCACATCACTCCTCTCAAGTGTGATGTTTAAAATACCACATAGCAGTGGGTTTTCATTTTTTAGATGCTTATCATCCCAATCGAGTATGATATAAAAATCCCACTCACTCGATAGTGCAGTGAAATTTCTCTTAGCCAGTTTGTTGTCCTTACTCGAACTCGTCTTAGTTGGCATTCTTGGTATTTCATGTTCCTACACGATATGAACGTTCTTTTTCATTATTCTTTGGCCTAACAGCCCTCAATCATCCCAAATGAATGACAAAACCAAACTTTTCATTTATTTGTAATTAGGTCCCTAAAGTTATTTTTCTTTAACTTTAATTTCCCAATGCTGGTTTTTCCTCAAATTGAGTCTCAAAACTTTTAAAATTTATCTTCGGACCTCAATTTATTCAAATTCACAAATAGGGGTTGAATTTCCCAAATTTCCAATTTGGTCCCCCAACTTTTCCAAAATTACCATTTTGCCCCTACATTATAAAAATGGCAAGTTTTGTCCCAAAATTGCCAAATTGATCCTCCAACATCTTTATCATGCCCAATTGGTCCTCAATTTTATGAAATTGAACTTTAGTCCATAAATTTTCGAAATTCCCAAATTTCCCCCAATTTTGCCCCCAATTTCAACCATCTAACTCTGTCGAATTTTATTTCATCAAATTGACCAATCAAATGAGTTTAATTGTTGAAATTGAAGTTAAATTGAATTTCCTACACCTACATATGATTCAATTGCACTTTGAATTGCATGATTTGGTGTCGGAATGAGCTCAAACGAAATTTCACCGGAAAACTGGACTTAGAGAGAGAAAGCTTCAAATGCTTACCGTCGGGGGTGCGGCAGTCCGAGCTTTCAATCTGGGCATATAGATCGGTTCCTAAGGTTCCTCCTAGGATCAAGAATTGCATCAATTGATGTCGAATTGAGTGAGAATTTCATCATCGAAGTTCTATCGGTTCTCTCTCTAGCACCGGTTGAAAATTATAATGGGGAGTCGAATTGGGTTACCTTTACACTCTAATTCAGCTGTAGGAGGGCTATGGAGGTGTTTGGAGGGATTGGTATGGCCTGAGATGGGCTCGAATTAGCTTATTTCAACTCTGCTGAAACAGGGCAGCTGCGGTCCATCGGAGCTATTTCACTATTCGATCACGTCGGCGCTTCTCTAACGACTCTCAGAGCAAATGGAGACTACAAGCATGCAACTGACATCTCCCTGGTTCTAAAGAACCCGACCTCACCTTTTTTTGGCTCAGAAAAATGCCAAAAGTCGGAGCTCTGGTTCGAGCTTCGCCTGAATTTGGAGTAGTTGAGAGAGAATGGAGTTTTCAGGTGTGGAGAGGATGGGGAGGGGCTCTTTATATAGGAAACTGGGGGACTTCTTAGCTGTCCGATTGGCATCTTAATGGCGATCATTAATTGCCTGAAACTTCTTGGCTGGACACTTTTCAGCTTTGCCCGCGATATACGATTTTCCAATGAGTGAACAGTGTTGTCATCTAAAGGAGGAAGACAACACTTTTCTGAACCGAATCGGACCGGTCCAAATCGGGTTCAAAGATTAAATCGGCCGATTCACCCCCAATTCGACCGAATTTTTCAAATCAAAAAATTTCTAAATTCATTTTCTATCCAATGGTAGCCTTCAATCTCAAATTTAAATTTTTTCAGCCACCTAGAAAAATCAATTTAGCATTCGGTTAAATAGTGGTTCAAACTAATTCAAATAGGTTCAATCCGGTTTGGATCTGGTTTACCTGAACCAGTTTGGTTTTCATCTCCAATTCATCCTAAAGTCCTTTTTCTTGACTTTTGTAACTCTTTAGGTCACTCGGGATTTATAAATTTCCCGGTTTTCCCTTTCTCTATCGACTCCGGTTCATGAATCGACTCAGTTCATAAATCGGTTCAATCCAATTAGATTTGGTTCATCTAAACTGGTCGAGTTTTTTTCTCTTCAATTTTGTCCTAAGATTCTTTTCCAATATTTTATGAACCCTTAAGATCACCCGGGAGTTGTAAATTTCTAAATTGTCCGTTCTCTAAAGTGCTCACCATCCCAACCGGGTATGATGTTAATATGCCCGCTAACTCGATAATCGTGATGCGTTCGTCCTCGGTCGATTTTCCAAATCTACGCAAGCCTTCTCTTGCTTGCATTCCGGTCATACTTGTCCCTACATGATTTGGACAGCCTTATCAATTACGGTTTGGCATAAAAGTCTAGGCTCACAATTATCAATTAATTGCACTTAGGTAGCTAAAATTCATTTCTCTTAACTTTAGGTCCCTAATGCCAACTTTTGCCCAATTTGAGTCCCAAAACTTCCAAAAATTCTCTTTGGGTCCTATATTTACTCAAAATTGTTTAAAGGGCACAAGTTTTCCAAATTTTCAATTTGCTCTCCAAATTTTCAAAAATTACCATTTTACCACTAATTTTCAAAAATGGCAATTTGACCCCAAATGTTTCAAAAATCAACCAATTGGTCCTCCAACATCTTTTTCATGGTTAATTGGCCCTTAATTTTTGGAAATTGCAAAGAGGTACCTCAATTTTACGAAATCCCCAATTTTCCCCTTTCAAAATAGCTGAATTTGATTTCTTCAAATTGACCATTCAATCGGGGTTAATTGCTTCAATTGGAAGTGTAAATCAGTTCCTACACTTCCATATGGTTCAATTGATAGAGGGGGCCAAATTATCTTACCTTTCAGCTCTGTTGCGATCGTGTGAGGATCGTGGAAGTGTCGAGAGAGCTTAGTTTGGCCAGAGGAGAGCTGAATTTGGCCGAATTCAACTCGGTCAAAAGAGCGTAGCTTTAGTCGTTCGAAGCTGCTTCACTGTTTTATTCCACCGGCACTTCTCCAGCGTCCTCGGGTCGAAAGGAGGTCGTTGTCAGGTAGATGACTTCCCCCAGAGTCTATAGGACTTGATCTTGCCTCATCAGGTTGAGAAAAAGGCCTATATATGAGCTCTGTTTCTAACTAGGTACCATGGTGAAATCACCAATCATTTCATTAAGAGTTTTCATAGCTTTCATAACTTATGTTTGTTTACGAGCTCCTGCTTGTGCCTACTGGCCTTTGGCCCACTACACGTGATTTTTCAAAACCGGACATATAGACCCACAAGTTCAAAAACCGAGGCCTCTAGCCTATCTGAGCAGTTCTAGCTCCCTTTAAGCGGGTCTCTTAAAGAGTTTAAGCATTGGTACATAGTCAGAGGAGAACACTTCTGACAAAATATAATTTTCACTTTATCCCACCAACCGAATGTGATGATACCTACGCTTACAACTGGCAAGCGGGTTTCTCCTTCATTCAAGGAAGTCCATCATACCAACCAGGTATGAATTCCTCTACTTACAACCGATAAGTAGGTTTTAGCTTTATTCGCCCATCACTCTAACTAGGTATGATGTCAAAATTCCACTTACAAGTGGTTTTTCATTTCTAAAGTGCTCATCATCCCAACCGGGTAAGATGTAAATAAGCTAACTCACCAAATAATTGTGACATGTTCATCCTCGGTTGGTTTTCCAAGTCAACGCGAGCTTTCTCTTACTTGCATTCCGATCACACATGTCCCTACACAATTTGGGCAGCCTTATCACTTATGGTTTGGCATAAAAGTCGAGGCTCACAAATTATTGATAAATTACATTTAGGTCCCTAATGTTCATTTCTCTTAACTTTGGATTCCTAAAGCCAACTTTTGCCCAATTTGAGTCTTGAAACTTCCAAATATTCTCTTTGGGTCATTAATTCACTCAAAATTGTTTAAGGGGCTCGAGTTTTCTAAATTTCAAATTTGGTCCCCAACTTTTAAAAAATTACCATTTTGCCCCTACTTTCCAAAAATGGCAATTTGACCCCAATTATTTCAAAAATTGACCAATTGGTCCTCCAACATCTTTTTCATGGCCAATTGGGCCCTCAATTTTAGGAAATTGCAAAGAAGTCCCTCAATTTTATGAAATCCCCAATTTTTCCCTTTCAAAATGGTCGAATTTGATTTCTTCAAATCAACCATTCAATCCGGGTTAATTGCTTCAATTGGAGGTGTAAATTAGTTCCTACACTTCCATACGATTCAATTGAGCTTTGAATTACTTGAATTGAGGCCGAAACGAGCTCAAATGGAGCTTCACCAGAAAACTATGCGTATAGAGAGAAAGCTTCGAAAGCATACCATCAGAGTTGCGGTAGTCTGAGCTCTCAATCTAGGTAGGAAGCTTTCGTCCTAAGGTTTGTCCTAGTATCAAGAACTGCTACAATTCACATCAAATTGAGGGAGAATTTTGTGAGTGAAGTTTCATAGTTTCTCTCTCTAACGTCGATTGGAAATGATAAAGGGTGGCCGAATTGGCATACCTTTCAGCTCTGTTGTGGTCGTGTGAAACTCGTGGAAGTGTCAGGAGAGCTTGGTTTGGCCGGAGGAGGGCTGAATTTAGCCGATTTTAGCTCGGCCAAAATACGGCAGCTTCGGTCCTTCGAAGCTACTTCATTGTTTGATTCTGTCGGCACTTCTTTGGCGGTCCTTGGATCGAACGAAGGTTGTTGTCAGGTAGCTGAATTCCCATGGAGACTAAAGAACCTGACCTCACCTTTTCAGATTTAGAAAAATGCCTATGTTGTAGCTCCCGTTCGAGCTTCACTGGAAAATGGAGTAGTTGGGAAAGAATGGAGATTTTAGGTGTGAGAATGATGAACAGAGAGAAGCTCTTTATATAGGGAGCTTGGGGACTCTCTGCTCGACCGTTTCACATCTTGGTCAAGCTTATCCTCACCCTAAAACGGCCTAAAGGAAGAACAGTGTTTTCATATGAAGGAAGAAGATTACAATGTTCTGAATCGGACCGGACCGGTCAATGCTTAAACCTGCCAGTTCATGCCCGATTTGACCGATTTTCTAAAAATTAAAAATTTTTAAATTCATTCTCTATCCAATGGTGGCTTCAATTCCCTAATTTTAATATTTTAAGCCACCTAGAAAAATGAATTTAGCAACCGGTTCAATTATGGTTCAAATCAGTTCAATCCGGTTCAAGTCTAGTTCACCTTAACTGGTTTGGTTTTCACTTCCAATTTGTACTAAGGTCATTTTCCAAGCTTTTTATGACTCTTTGAGTCACTTGGGTTTTTTCGATTTCCCATTTCACCCTTTCTCTATTAGTTAAGGTTCATGAATCGGTTAGGTTTTCTCTCTTGATTTGACCGGTTCTTTTCCCGATTTTCTTATCTTTAAGGGATGGGGTTTACAACTCTCCCCTCCTTTTAGGGGTTTTGTCTCCAAAACTAAGTCAACCATCATTTACATTTGAAGTTACTTTCCTTGATATCCCCCTAGGGTTTGCTCGGTATGCTATCTCTTTGACTACTTCTTTCATATAGTCCTTTAGACACGTACTTGAGGAGTCCTTCTTCCTTTACATCTTCCATTCACTCCATGGAGTGTATCATGACTGATCATGTTCAAATTACCTATCCCACGTAGTTCCTTAGGTCTCCTTCTTACTCCATCCAGGGTACGACTTTTCTTCTTAAGGGTTCTTATTCGTGTTGTTGGGTTAGGTGTTACATATACATTCGAATGTCCATGTTTTCCCTTCATTTCCTAGGCTATTGATGCTCTTAGTTTAGTATCCTTTCTGACTCTTCGTCCTTAATCCTGTGGATTTGGACATACTTTCTTCCTTATTTTATTTTGGTCCTTCCACCATTTTTAGTTTAACATAATTCTGGTTCCATTTCTTAGGTTTGACCATCGGACTCGGTCCTACTTGGGTCACCTTTCTTGGAAATGTTGGCACTACATGTTTCTTACAGCGTGATATGTTCTCAAATTATCCTTGCTTAGAATGGTCTCCAGAGTATATTTATGATAATGGTTTACGTCCTTTCCATCTGTTCAAGAGTTGTAGGGCTTTGTTCCTTCCTACTACTCAATAGTGTTTCCCATCTACTTTCTATGTAGTTCCAATTTTCCTGTAATTTTCTTGATATCTGAATCGTGTCGGTTTCCTTTCTCTACTCATTCTCTTACCAACTTTCCTATGGTTTTTCACTAGTTCCAACCGTCGATTTTCTAGCTTACCAACACATTGAAATCCTTTCTCACTCATGTTCTTCCTCATTACATTGGCATATTTTTCTCAAGGGATTTTATCTCCTCCATCCTTTCTTGCTTGCTTGTGACCATTTACCATTTCTCATTTCAAGTTGGCCCTTTTTTGGTCTATGTACTGATTCCTTATTTTTTAGGAGGTCTCCCTTTTATGGTTTCCATTCTCTACTATGTGCTTCAAAGTAAAGACATCCATTTTAGGGTGATACCTTTGATCTTCTTACCATTCCAAGAAAGTTCCTTCCCATTACCTCCCTACACTCTCTTTATTTTGAGGTATTTGCACGCTTTTAATTCTCCTTTGTCTTAAAATTTCCATTCCATCCTTTATTCCCTATCCAATAAATTTCAGGTTTTCTGGTCTTATTTCTTGTATCCCACACTATGTCAAACAACGCAGCCATTATCTTTTAGGTTCCATTAAGTGATTGTGGACCACGACAAGTCTTGATTTCTGTGGTCATCTTCATTATTCACTTCTTAATTTGAGGCTTAATTCTCCCAAGGTTTCTCAATTAGTCATTTCTCTATGTCCTTATTATGGGCAATGCAATCCTTTCTTACTTATATGGCATCTTTCAATTCTATCTTCTCATCTACCTGTTCCTTGGGTTCTGGGAAATCTTCCCTTGTACTTGTCCTTTATTCCCAACTCGCAATCCATTTGAAACTTTTATCCTCTCTTCTACTTTAGTTGGGTCCATTACTTTTCCATTGGAATATATATGCCTCTCATGGATCCCTTCCTTAGTAGACTTCCTCTTCTTCCCCTGGATTTCCTCTTTCCATCGTCTTCTTGGTTATCTACCTTTAAGTTGACCTCTTGACATCCTTGATGTCATCCTATCCGATTTATCCTTACCTTAGGGAGTTTTGATAGTATATCCTCTTATCCTTGTCTTTATCTCAACTTGTTATTCTCTACGATTTTTATTCCTATTGGTGAAAGGTTCTCGATCTTTTTCCTTTCAAAGTTGTTTCATCCCCTTCTGAGAGCTTACTTAATCCCTTTTGTGCCATGGGTTTGGTTGTCGATTCATTTCTAGTCATTTATTTCTTCGAGAATTTCTTCATACGTCTTTTCTAATGTTTCGACCTTTACACCCTTTCCTTCCTTGCTGGTGCCCAATTTATGGTCTTCTAGAGGATCAGTTCGTTAACTGCCTCGCCCTCACTATTCCCCTTGGTCACTTGTCTTGGAATAGTTGTCCTTTTTAGGGTGTAATGCTTACTATTTTTTTTGGTCCCTCATGGGGCGTCGTTTGTTCTCCTTGACCATTTCGTTGTTTCTCATTGCTTCCTGCTTAACCACTCTCCTATTTCCAAAACAGGTCACACTTGTCATCCCTAAACATCCTTAACCACTTCCACCTACCTTTTTAAGGTTTCTTATTTCGGGTTAAGTCTATTATGATCCACCTCTTGGTTCCTTAGCTTGGGAGTTTCTTTTCCACTATCTTATTTCCTACCTTTATCCTTTTATTAGGGACTTCCTTTCTAGGATTTCCATGTTCACATTACTAACGCTTATAGAATGCTTTTCCTTCTTCCCTTTCTTACACCCATGTAACATTAGTATGGTATCCGCCCTAAATCCATCTCCATCCTCAAATTCCCTTCTTGTTCCTTATCCTTCCTTTGAGAAGTTCCTGATTAGAGCGGGTTTCTAGCACTCTTCGTTTTGTCCATCTGCCTATCAATAACTCTTTCGAAGGTACTTGTGCATTCCCCCATAGTCCTCTTCCTAGCACACTTCGTTCCCTCTTCCCGCTTATCGTATCTTATCCTAGAGTTACCTAAAGAGGTTTTACGCGTTCTACCTTTTTGAGGGGGTACTTGTACATTACCTCTCCTCTTGGTTATCTCTCATACTCTTGGTTCTTCTTAGAGTTAACCCAATTCCTCTTGATTTTCCTAACTCTCATATAAGGACTCTTTCTCAATCCCTTATGGTCCTTAGGTTTTCCTCTATTACTCCTACACCTTTTGATGCTTACATCTTTACACCGGACCTCACACTCTTTCTCTACTTCCTATCCTTAGTTAGGATATGTCCTTTCTGATGATTCTAGGCAGACTCTTAGTAAAAACTCCTTTCCCAACCTTTTTTCCTGGTTACTCCACATTCCTAGTTCTTGTGGGGGAACTTATTTGGCTATCTTAGGGTTAGTTTTGACTAGAGGTGACACGTAGTCTTTCTCCGTAGGTGGTCTTCTCTCTATCTACCACCTTGATCATGATTGTTAGTTGTACTTGTCATTATCAGGAAGATTCACTTTTTATTAAAGAAAATTGAGCTTTTATACATTCAAAGATGTAGTTTCTTGTCGTACTTGGCTTATTACATGAATCTACTACTTCCTAGTCCCTTTGAGACATAGGCCGGGAGTTAGCCTCAAAATGATTTCGGGATTCATGGAATGAGGGTTCTGATGAACTAGTTGACGTCCATCCATACTCCTTTCAGACTTCCTTAATAGGTCGAACTTCATGGATTGCTTTGAGTCCATGCCTTCTCAACAACTCAGCCTCGCACTCATAGGTCCACTTCATCCATTGGAAAGGGTTGAAATGAGATTGAGTTGGTGGGGGTACTTGGTGGACTTTCATAAAGGTGGTGTGGGCATCCCAATAGTTATCCCAAGCCTACTTCTTAGTTGGAGTCTTTTTAGGCTGCTGAAGAGCTGGAGGGGTGTCGGACTTCATGGAGGAGGGATAGGTTCTTCTTGCCTTGGAGGAGGATACACGATGCCTTCTAGCTCTAATAAGGCTCCAACAAGTTTCCTATAGTCTTCTACCATATTGTCACACCCCGACCCGGTTTGGTCGAATCCCCGTAAACAACCTGTCGCTCTCCCGATTCAAGAGGAGTTACCCCCTTCTTTAACTCAAGGGGAGATAGGCGTACTTTTGACCTTGTTCCCTGGAAAAACATATATCAAATAAAATGCAAGCTTAAGAGAATTTAAGCAAACTTGATAGAGGGTAAAGCTCGGTGTTATTCCTAGTCCTGAAAAGGGGATAAAGAGAGGGGTGAGTTTCTAAAACTTAGTGAATGGGTTTTTAAAAAAAAATTAAGCTCGGTTAAAAATAGTTTTCCAAAAATGGAGTGTGTCAGACTCCTTAATTTCTTTAATTTTTCCCATCATCAATATCGATATTCAAAAGTCATTTCTTATTACCATGGTGTGTCATCACCTAACACACATCCTTCACATTAAGGTCAAACACACAATCATAGGTCAGCCCATCCACTAAACCCACTTGTGGCGTCGAAGCAACTTTACCGGCCACCTAGATAGAAGCATGTCCAATTCTACCTTGAGAATGAGTGGATGTTCGCAACATCCGACCCTCAATCCCATAATAAATCTCTGTGTCCGTATGAGGACAGAGACCTCATCCTGTCCCCACCCAGGTCTCATACGCTTGAAGCTACGTCGAGCTTCACAAAGCTTCTAGTACAACTAACTATCCTTATATCCACCAAGTCATCCAGGGCCCTAGGACACATCACTACCCCTCTTGGATGTCTTGAAGGTCCTATAAACATAGTGCATGCACAATCAATATTTTCACATAATGCCATATAATTTGTGGTGCCACTAGTCCAACAGCCCCAACCCTCAACTCAACCTGCAGTTGTTTGTCTTTACTAATCTAGAGACCTGTCATGTCGCACTGCCACTAGTTGACTAAGTATGTCGGTCATGTCTTGGTACCATGGCCAAACAATTCAATTACTTAAGTTTTCATGGCATATAAATCATGCTTGTTTATGAGATTCTGCTCATACCAACCGACCTAGGGCCCACTATTCGAGATTTTCAAAATCGGGCGTATAAGCCCCTAATTTCCAAAATCGAGGCTTCCGGCCTAATAGAGCTATTCGAGCTCTAGTCGAGAAGGTCTCCCAAATTATTTAAGCAATGGCACACGGTCAGGGGAGAGCACTTCCGACAAAATATATTTTTCAACTATCCATCATACCCACCGAGTATGTGGAGTTCATAACCAATGAACGGGTTTTACACTTCCTTCGAGGAAGTTTCATCATACCAATCAGGTATAATCTACTCACACCAGTAAGTAGTTTTTCCATGTGATTTTCACATCACTCCTCTCGGGTGTGATGTTTAAAATACCACTTAGTAGTGGGTTTTCATTTCCGAGGTGCCTATGATCTTAACTGGGTATGATATAAAAATTTCACTCACCCGATCATGCAGTGAAATTCCTCTTAATCGGTTTTCATCCCTTGCAAGCCTAATCTCATTTGTCATTCCTGATGTCTCATGTTCCTACACGAAATGAACATTATTGTTCATTATCATTTGGCTTGATCACCTTCATTTATTATAAATGACTAAATATTCAACTTTTCAAATATTTGTAATTTGATCCCTAAAGTTATTTTCCTTTTACGTTAGGTCCAAATTGACATTTTTTCCCCGAATTGAGTCCCAAAACTTTTAAAATTCCCCTTGGGACCTCAATTTATTTAATTTCATAAAAAGGGGTTCAAATTTCCCAAATTCCCAATTTGGCCTCCAATTTTTCCAAAATTACCATTTTGCCCTTCCTTTACAAAAATGGTAAGTTTTACCCAAAAAATTCTAAAATTTGCTCAATTGATCCCCTAACATTCTTATCATGCCTAATTGACCCTCAATTTTATAAAATTGCATTTTGGACCCTCAAATTTTCGAAAATCCCCAATTTTTTCCTCAATTTCAACTTCATAACATAGCCGAATTTGATTTTATCAAATTGACCGATAAAACACTTATAATTGTTCAAAATTGAAGTTAAATTTGAGTTTTTACATCTTCATATGATTCAATTGTACTTTGAATCGCATGTTTTGATGCTAGAACGAGCTCAAATGGAGCTTCGCTAGAAAACAGAATGTAAAGAGAGAAACCTTCAATTGCTCACCGTTGGGGGTGTGGTCGTCCGAGCTTCCAATATGGGCAGATAGCTCTCCTCCTGAGATTCCTCCTTGGATCAAGAATTGAATCAATTGATACCGAATTGGGTGAGAATTCTATCAGCAAAATTCTATCAGTTCTCTCTAGCACTGGTCGGAAATTACATAGGGGAGTCGATTAGCTTACCTTTCAGTACTAATTCGGTCGTGGGAGGGCTGAGGAGATGTTGGGAGAGCTTGGTTTGGCCTGAGGAGGGCTCGAATTGGCCGATTTTAGCTCAGCCCAAATAGGATAGCTTCGGTCCGTCGAAGCTGCTTCACTGTTCGATCACGCAGGCGCTTCTCCGGCGACCCCTGGAGCAAATGGATGTTACCACTATGTAGCTGACTTCTCCCCAGTTCTATGGAACCTGACCACGCCATCTTTAGCTCAAAAATGACCCTATATCGGAACTCTTGTTCGAGCTTCACTATAAATTTAAGTACTTGAGAGAGAGAGAGTTTTTCAAGTGTGGAGAGGATGAATGGATAGGGTCTCATTATATAGGGAGCTCGGAGACTCGTCGATCATCCGTTGGCACCTTTACAACATTTATTGATGGCCTGAAACATATCGAATGAAAATGTTCCTCTTTGCTGGCGTTGCTTCAATTTTTCGGTGAGTGAACAGTGTTGTCATCTGAAGGAAGAAGACGACACTATTCCGAACCAAACCAGACTAGTACAAACCAAGTTCAAAGCTTAAACCGAACGGTTCACCCCTAATTCAACCGAATTTTTCAAATATAAAAATTTATAAATTCATCTAAATTCATTTTCTATTCAATGATGGCCCCAAATCTCAAATTTGAATTTTTTAAGCCGCCTAGAAAATTGAATTTAGCATACGATTCAATAGTGGTTCAAACCGATTGAGTCCGGTTAGTATCTGGTTCACCTGAACTGGTTTGGTTTTCACCTCCAATTCATCCATAAGTCCTTTTTCATGACTTATGTGACTCTTTAGTTCACTTGGTATCCATAATTTCCCCGGTTTGCCCTCTTTTTATTGGTTCCGATTCACCCAAACCGATCTGGTTTTTCTCTCCCATTTGGTTCTAAGGTTCCTTCCCAAGGTTTATGAATCTTTTTGTGTCACATGGAAGTTGAAATTTCTCAAATTTGTTCGTTCCTCCATAATCGGGTTTGTGAACCGATTAGGTTTTCTCACTCGGTTTGACCTGTTCTTTCCCAGTTTTTTCCTTAACTCTGAAGATCGGGGTTTACACATATCCTTGGGCACCCTCTTTTCTCCCTCCAAGAACATTGAACGGCCACCTCTCTGAGAGTAGGCATCTTTTTCACAATCTCATGTGGTGGTTTGGTTTGCACAGCAAATTTCCTAGGGACTCTTCTTCCTATAGGGTAATTAAGTTTTCATTAGTTTCAGGGCAGAATATTGATAATTCTTTCAAGGGAACATGGCTCTCATACCAATCAAGTTGTCACGCCCTAACCCAGTTTGGTCTAATCCCCGTGATAAACCTGCCACTCCCTTGGTTTAACAGAGGTTTCCCCTCTTTTAATCAAGAGGAGATAGGCATAACTTAAACATTATTCCCTAGAATAGTATAAAACAATAAAATAAAAGATTAAAAGAACTTTTAAGCCTACCTAACAGAGGGTATATCCTGGTGTTTTCCTTAGTCATATTTTCCCCTACTCCTGGAAAGTGATATAAAATAGGGGTGAGTTCTACAACTCAGTGAGTGGGGGTTGGAAATAAATTTTCAAAATAAATGGCTTTAACTAATTTGTGTCAAGGTTGTTGTTTTCTTTCAAAGAAATTTTTCTCATGTTCTAGTTTTCAAAACCTTTTTCCTCATTTCCACATTATGTGTGTTTAATAGAAAACACACGCCCTTCATCAAGAAGGAAACACACATTCGCAGATGCAGCCCATTCACTGCACCCACTTATGGCTTGGAGCATATTTACCGGCCAACAAGATAGAAGCCCGTCCACTTCTACCATGGGTCTGAGTGGACGTTCGCAACATCCAACCCTTAGACCTGAAAGCAACTCTGTGTCTGTATGAGAATAAAGACCTCATCTTGACCCCACCCCAGTCTCATGCGCAAGAAGCTACTCTGAGCTTTCCGACTGCTAGAATGACGAATTGCCCTTATCTCCACCATATTGTCCAGTAGCCCTTGGGATGCATCACTACCCCTCTTGGGCATCTTGATGGTCATGTACCTCAAGTGCATGCACAAAATAACAATTTTCACATTTGGCCATTTATCTTTGATGCCATTGGTCCAACGACCCCAAACCTCAACCCGACCTACAGCTGTTTGTCTAGGCCAGTCCATCGACCTAGCCCTGACGCATTACCGCTAGTCCATCGAGTATTGTCGATCCTGACTTGGTACTACGACAAAATCACACAATCATTTTATTAAGAGCTTTCATGGCTTGCATACCTCATGTTTGTTTACAAGCTCCTGCTCGTGCCCACTAGCCTTGGGCCCACTGCACGTGATTTTCCAAAACCAGACATATGGCCCCACAAGTTCAAAAATCGAGGCCTCTGGCCTATCTGAGCTGTTCTAGCTCTCGTCAAGAAGGTCTCCCAAAGATTTTAAGCATTAGCTCACAGTTAGAGAGAACACTTCTAACAAAATATAATTTTCACTTCATCCCACCAACCAAGTGTGATGATACATCCACTTACAACCGGCAAACGAGTTTCTCCTTCCTTCAAGCAAGTCCATCATACCAACTGGGTATGATTTCCTCTACTTACAATCTGTAAGTAGGTTTTAGCTTTATTCGTCCATCACCCTAATCAGGTATGATGTCAAAATTCCACTTACAAGTGATTTTTCGTTTATAAAGTGCTCATCATCCCAATATGGTATGATGTAAATAAGCCAACTCACCCGATAACCGTGATTTTTTCGTCCTCGGTTGGTTTTCCAAGTCAACATGAGCTTTCTCTTGCTTGCGTTCCGATCACACTTGTCCCTATACGATTTGGGCAGCCTTATCACTTATGGTTTGGCACAAAAGCCTAGGCTCACAAATTATTGATAAATTGTACTTAGGTCCCTAAAGATCATTTCTCTTAACTATAGATCCCTAAAGCCAACTTTTGTCGAATTTGAGTCCCGAAACTTCCAAAAATTCTCTTTGGGTCTTCAATTCACTCAATTTTTTTAGGGGCTCAAGTTTTCCAAATTTCCAATTTGGTCCCCAACTTTTCAAAAATTACCATTTTGCCCCTACTTTCCAAAAATGAAATTTTGACCCCAATTATTTCAAAAATCGACCAATTGGTCCTCCAACATCTTTTTCATGGCCAATTGGCCTTCAATTTTGGGAAATTTCAAACAAGTCCCTCAATTTTATGAAATCCCCAATTTCCCCCTTTCAAATTGACCTTTCAATCGAGGTTAATTGCTTCAATTGGAGGTGTAAATCAGTTCCTACATTCCATATAATTCAATTGAGCTTTGAATCGCGTGAATTGAGGCTGAAACAAGCTCGAATGGAGCTTTGTCGGAAAATTGTGCATAGTGAGAGAGCTTCAAAAGCTTACCGTCGAAGGTACAGTAGCCCGAGCTCTCTATCTAGGCAAGTAGCTCTTGTCCTAAGGTTTCTCCTGGGATCAAGAACCGCTACAATTCACATCGAATCGAGGGAGAATTCTATCAATGAATTTTCATAGTTTCTCTCTCTAATGCCGACCGGAAATGATAGAGGGGGCCAAATTAGCTTACCTTTCAGCTCTTTTGCGGTCGTGTGAGGGCCGTGGAAGTGTTGGGAGGGCTTCGTTTGGCCAGAGGAGGGCTGAATTTGGCCAATTTCAACTCGGCCGAAATAGGGCAGCTTCGATCCTTTAGAGTTACTTCACTATTTGATTTCGTCGGATCTTCTCCGACGGTCCTCGGATCGAACAGAGGTTGATGTCAGGCAGTTGACTTCCCCCGAAGTCTAAAGAACCCGAACTTACCTTTTGAGGCTAAGAAAAACACTTATGTCGGAGCCCTGGTTTGAGCTTTGCCGGAAAATGGAGCAGTTGGGAGAGAATGGAGATTTCAGGTGTAAGGAGTGTGAATGGAGAGGAGTTCTTTATATAGAGAGCTCGGGGACTCTCTGCCCGACTATTTCACATCTTGGTTAAGCTTATCCTCACCCTAAAACGGCCTGAACAAAATATGGACTGGATTAAAGGGGTCGGTCATCTTAAAATTAGGATTCATTTCTCGTTTTTCCTTCGTCGGTGCTGTCTATTTCTATATTGAATGAACAGCGCTGTCATCTCAAGGAAGAAGATGACACTGTTCCTAACCAAACCGAACCGATCCGACCAAGTTCAATGCTTAAACCAGTCGGTTCAGGCCTGATTCGACCAATTTTCTCAAAATTAAAAATTTCTAGATTTATTCTCTATCCAATGGTAGTTTCAATTACTCAATTTAAATATTTTAAGCCACCTAGAAAAATGAATTTAGCAATCGGTTCAATTTGGTTTAGGTCCAGTTCACCTGAACCAGTTTGGTTTTCTCTTCCATCCCAAGGTCCTTTTCCAAGCTTTTTATGGCTCTTTGAGTCACTTGGGGTTTTTCAATTTCTTGTTTCACCCTTTCTCTATCGGTTAAGGTTCATGAACCAGTTCGGTTTTCTCTCTTGAGTTGACCGGTTCTTCCTTCGGTTTTCTTATCTTTAAGGGACGGGGTTTACAAAAACTTTCTAAATTAATCTAAATTCATTCTCTATCTAATGGTGGCTTCAATTTCCCAATTTGAATATTTTAAGCCACCAAGAAAAATGAATTTAGAAACCAATTCAAGTATAGTTCAATCCGGTTCAAGTCCGGTTCACCCTGAACCGGTCTAGTTTTCTCTTCCTATTTGTCCCAAGGTTCTTTTCCATAATTTTTTACTTTTTGAGTCAATTGGGATTTGTCAATTTTCCATTTTACCATTTCTTTGTCGGTTATGGTTCATAAACCAGCTCAGTTTTCTTTTTTAAAACAACCGGTTCTTTTCCTAATTTTTTTTTATCTTTAAAGGGACGAGGTTTACAAACCGACTCTATCTAATAAGTCATTTAGGGGCACAATGCCCTCAAATTTATATAGTCCTATCACTGTCTCTAGACCTTATTTCTTTAGATATGATTATATGTGGTCTTTCTTAAGTGAACATGTATACATGTAGTTTTCCACCATTTTTCACACTATTTTCCAAAGCACATAACATGCACATTTATGGATTGTATGAAAAACTGTAAAGTGAAGCGGTTGGTCTAATCGGGCTCACTATCAATACTCTCAATCACTGTTATTATCAAAACTTATTCATCCTAACTATTTTTCCTTGCATCTCGAGATGTGTGATCCCTGTTTGGCAACTATGAAAATTACTCTATACAAATCCAATGTTAATTTTGATTTCTACTTATTACTTATATTTTATTCTATAATTTTTTAAAAATTACGATTTTGCTCATCGGTCTCATTTCACTCGACTTGCATGACAACGAACCCATTTTAACTAACCCATTTCTATTATTTCTTTCTAGCTATCAAAAGCCATAACCATATTTGGTTATATTTTATCAAAATGCCTAAAATGTTCTAAGTTTCCCACTTAGATACTTAATTTTTCTAAAATTTACATTTTAGTTATTAAGTTATGCAAAATTATCATTTTACCCTCATACATCAAAACTTTGTCATTTTGGACCCTAAACTTTCTAAGCCTCTTATTTGGGTCATTATACTTTTTTTAGTCTTATTTGGGCTCATAAGTTCCCAATAATGACTTATGGGTACCCAAATCCTATTATTTACTTTGGTAACTAAACTTTTTCTTTTGTTCCATTTAGGTACTTAAATATCTAAAACTCATCATGTGAGTCTCAAACATTTTATATTATTTCTCAATGGTCCTTAGACCTTCTTCAACTCTCAGTAAAGACCCCCTAAGAAATCCCATTTTCGAATGGGTCCTTAAATTTTACCAAAATTATATTTTTCTCCCCAAAAATTAGTTATTCAACTAAATAATTCTAAAAAATTATCAAATTTAAGTATGATGTCCTTAAGGGCTCCCATAAGTATACTTGGTCTCTGCCTAGTTGGGGTTAGCCAAAATAGTACTGATGAGTGCCATATCTAAGGCCTGTAAAACATAGGGCAATAGTGGTGTTAAGGTCAGAATCTCACCAGAAAAGGTGAATCGCTCAATGACACTAGTGTGGTTGGAAAAATGGCTACTAAAGGAGTTCATGACCACTTGATTCACCTAAACAGAAGTATTAGCAACATACAATGACCATTTTACTATAATATATTATGATTGAAGAGTAGTCGAAACTTCCATTAATTTATTTGATCTCAATACTTACCCAAAACTTATGAAGCCAGTGGGGCTTAAAAGTTTGGACAAGAGATGTATGTGATATTTTTTATGGTCATATTTAATCATTGAGAGCATCCAAAATGGCATGAGAAAAAGATGATTTGTTTCTAGTTATCGGAGTGTGTACTATTGGATCACGTTGGAGTTGGTACAGTGCACGTCCATGGCGAGAGAGGTGATATTGAAAAGTTGACTTTTACAATTATACTTGAACCACTCGATTTGGCAGTTGGGAAAGAATGTTATGGTTTCTATCAAGTCATGATCACGCGAAGGGTACAATGCTCCTACAACGTGTGTCACGGTTCATTCGGCAATTAGATAATATTCTACACCAATTTTTAATGAATTTAACAGTTAATTTTTATTATTTTTTTGATCGAATTACCTTTAATTCAGTATCTTTCTTACCTATTTTATTTTTATAAAAAATTATTATTTTATTACATATTAATTGGATTAAAAAATTTTATTTTCTAATTTATATAACTATTTCTAAAAATAATATAATTTTCAGTACAAATCAATTATTTACTAAGCAGGTGCGTTTTTTATAAAAAAAAAATTCAGTACTTAATTTTCAAATCAATTAAAGTAATTTATAAATATTTTATGACACTTATTACATATCCAAAATCCGTAGAAACTAAATTCTAAATCAGAAAATGTTTGGATCCAGCTTATTGGACCGAATGTCGAACTCGGATCCGACTCTAGTCGTACGGACCTTGTTTTGCGATTGTGATCGGGCCAATGTCGACCAAAACCCTATCGGGTTATATCTCATTTCAAAGTAAAGCTGGCTTGGAGTGGCAAGTGGTCCATCACTTTACCTGATACTTCAAAACCCTCTTTCTTTCCTTTCCTTGGCCGTCTTTTTGGGCAAGTGACGTTTCAGCGATCGATTATCTTATTGCCCACTTCTTATTTTTATTTCTCTTATATTTATATTTTCCCTTTACACATTTACCTATTTTTTAATGAAAAAAGAGCATTATAATGTAATTAAGTTATATTTTATTTTCCTCTATTTTATTTATATGCACTTAATATTGAAGAGCATAGTTAAAAATTTAAAAGATAGTACGCACATAGATCAAATCCCACTCAAACAAGACTAGTATAAACAATCTCTTCCTCCATAGTATCTATCATCCATCTTAAATACCTTACACATAGAATATATACATGAAGCAAAGCTCCAGCAAGAAAAGAAAATACTTCATGAAGAACTCCAGCTGGTCTTGAGAGCCTTTACTCCCGTGGCTGGAAGTTACAACTCAGACAAATGCAATCTTCTGACCACACACGGCATGGTCTACATGAAAATTGCAATCTTCTGATTCTGACCATCACATTCACGCACCAGCTCCAGCTCCAGCTCCAGCTCCAGCTGGATCCTTGTGCTCATCCTTATGGTCTACATGAAATCGCATCTGCTTCTGTCCCATGGAAATCATGTCCTCTCTGATTTTCATCAGGCAGCTGGAGATAGATGATGCTGGCCGGGGGAAAGGGAAAGGGAAAGGGAAAGGGACACCGGCGAGTACGACCTTCTTTGATGGACCCCCACACGAGACAAGATGTATCAGCATAGTGGAGAATTATGGATCCTTTGTAGCATGTCCTGTCAGTTTGCCACAAAACTACTTTTGTGGCTGTAATCAAGAGAAAGAGAGACCCTTCCATGCTGGGGGGTATTGAGTGCACCCACGTGTAGGTCCAGTCCGAGGAAGATTTTGGGGCAAAGTATACATGTCTATCTTGTTGGGATCTAATATATACATTACCATTGCAGCTAGGGCATCAACAGCAGGAAGAGAAAACCCAAATAAAATGAATAGCTAGATCATGCATTAGTATAAGGGCATAAATGCTACTCTCATTTGGATGGATACTTTGATACATATATGATATTATGGTTGAGTATGGTCCTAGTACCCACCCTATGTATGTGTGTTATGTGCCCCCACTACTCTTTATATTGAGACATTTGAGTGGGTGCGCATGAAAACTAGATTGAGCTATCTCAACAAAAAGAGTGCGCCACTTTTGGGGGGCAAGTTTGGATGGGGGCCCCCTCAGCTCCTCCACCAATACTATTTATCAGCAGCAAGAAGCTGGTGGATCCCAACAACATATTACCCTTTTTTTGCCATTCACTAGACACCCTCGTTTCATTCAATACATCTCTTCCTTCCCTGCAATTAAACTGGAAACTCCTAATTCAGGTCATCCAAAAAATGCACAACCAGTTCAACCTGTGTAAGTTACTGTGGGTGGCACATGGAGCAAGTACATTTTGAAGTGCCAGCTGAAGGGCCAAGGAGAGATTATTAGCTTGGTTTGTATGAGGCAAAAAGGGGAAAGAGCATAAAGAAATAGGGGAAGATTCCAAGGAGAAAGAGGCCCTCTTATCTGTTTTATGATGGAATGATATGATGATATGGAATAAAACAATATGTGCTTTCTTTTGGTAGAAAGACAATATATATATATATATGCTTGGGTGTATATATATATATATATTATAGAGACAATGGACTAGATTAGACAATGATGAATAGGGCTATTTGCAACAAAACCTTTCACTTTACCACTTATCACATTTTATTTTCATTTTCCTCTTCTTTTGTGAAAAGTATTTGGCTTTCCCTACTCCTTTTCATGAATAATATGGAAATAAATATACAAGAAAAAAAAACATTTTGATAGATCAACATTTTTTTTGCTCTAAATCAAGGAAGGTCATTCAAACTGATTTTACACGGGTTTTGTTGTAAAATGAGTTTTAAGAAATTATATATCATAGAAAATTAAAAAATATTGTCTAAAATTATAAATAAATAAATAAATAAATAAAAGAATAATAATAACAATTGAGAATTAACAACCCATTTTTTTAAAAAAAGATTATAATTATATAAAATTTATAAAATATATATTTTAAATGAATATACCTTGTATATTTATTATGCATACACTTATATTATCCGAATAATAATACTTTATTGGTAATTTATTGAAAGTAATTTTAAAATTGAATAACTTAGATATATGGAAGTTTCACATTAGTATTAAGAATTAATATATCATATTTAATAAAATAAAAAAATATTATAAATATATATAATTTGAATGGTTTTATCACTTATATGAATTTTAAATAAATTTGAATTAAAAAAAATTTCTTCCATCAAGTCCCACAAAATTAAATTTTAAAAAAAATTAAAAAAACATTTAGTATAATAATGGATAAATCGACAAATAAGTGAAAAATGTATAATCTTTTCCATCAATAAGAAAATGTACTTCAATCACTGATAGTGAGGGGGGCCATTTTTTTCTGCACGAGTACAAATTGTACATGTTCTGCCTGCCACCCACCCACCACCACAGCCACTACCTCCCTCACTACCTCCCTCTTCTCCCGTCTCCTGTCTTCGCGCAACTCTTCTCCAGCCTCCATTCCAGTTGCTAAATTTGGCAAGGTTGCTTTCTATACACTCCCGGGCGATTCCCCTCTCTTGATCTTCATCTCCAGTCAGAACGAGAGCAAAAAAAAAAAACAGCTGTCTTTGTCCGTCTGTGTCTGGTCCAGTAATTACAAATTGCTCCTTTGCATTCTATGCTCCAGAGACTGTGGGGCATGGGACTGTTTCTGAATCCCAATTCAGAGCGGCAGGTTCTTGATTGGCGAGCTGTTGCTCTTTCTCATGCCCACAATCCCGACTTTGCGGAATGAGTCGGCCGGAATGCCAACTTTCAGATGTCCCTCCCTGTGTTTCTGTGGCCTTCTGTTTTGTCATTGTACTGGTCCTGTTGTCTTTCATCAAGTCGGATCGCCATTTTATGATTTTTTCCCCATTCTCTGCCGTCTGCCGTCCGTTATGCTTTGTTTGCTCTTGCAATCGGTGTGTCGCCGTCTTGTAATGAGTTTGCATCAATTAGATGTTTGAGTCAACTGCCTCTAGTATTTGATTTTTCAGACATCATAATCTCCTAAGCTAGCTTCTACAAGCACGCGTTCCCGATGATTATACAGTTTTCTGGGTGCTTTTTATTTCAATTACCTACTCGAATATAGCTGCAGCTGCTGGGTTAGGACCCTCTTGTGGACAAATTAATCTCAAGATTGTAATGAGATGGGCTCGATTGTTTGAGTATTAGGAGTGCTGTTTCCAGCTCATTTCATGTCCACGCTGTAGATATTTTTCTTTTACTAAAACGAGTGGTCACTGTATTTGGCTTATAGGTGAAACTGAATAAATTCCAATCGATGTGAAGTTGTACAAGAATGGTGTGGCTGGAATTTGCATATCTTGAAGTAAAGGACCTTGGAACTTCAGCTGCCATGTTCCTATGCAGCTCCAAGGTTAGCATTATGAAGTAGACAAGGGAGATGGATAGGAGCTCACTGGACTTGAGATTTCATCCTTCTGCATCATCGCTTTCAGCAGAATCTGCCCTAGATTTGGAGAGGAACTATTACAATAACCTGAACTTTCCCTCATCAAGTGCATCTCCGCTTCAGAATTTTCCCTCTGGAGGTCAGCTCTCAGAGACCAATACTGCATACTTCTCATGGCCAACCTCAAGCAGGTTAATTGATGCAGCAGAAGATCGGGCAAACTACTTTGGGAATCTTCAGAAAGGAGTGCTGCCTGAAACTCTTGGAAGGTTGCCCTCAGGGCAACAAGCCACCACATTGCTTGAGCTAATGACAATAAGGGCATTCCATAGTAAGATTTTGCGGAGGTTCAGTCTTGGAACTGCAGTTGGGTTTCGAATCCGACGAGGAGAATTAACCGATGTTCCGGCCATTCTTGTTTTTGTTGCCCGAAAAGTCAATAGGCAGTGGCTGAGCCATAACCAGTGTTTACCTGCTGCCCTGGAGGTAGTTAAATTTGGTGATTTTTTTTTTTTGCAATGTTTGAATGGAACTCTACTGCACTGGTTTACTTATATCTAGTCTTGCAAGTGCAATTGCAGTGCTGGTGCAGTTTCTGGCATAACTAGGCTGCTTGCTAAAAATCACTGCTCGGACAAAACTACGAGAGTTTTGAAATTTTTGAAATATTGCCAGTTTGTAGAAAAAAAATACTTATGATATAAAAGAATCTATATATCATACTGGTGAGTTCATTCAGTTTGACTACTATCTTAATTTCCTCATTCCTGTACACACTGAATGCATTTAAAATTTGCGGACAGGGACCAGGAGGTGTATGGTGCGACGTGGATGTTGTGGAATTTTCTTATTTTGGGGCACCAGCCCCAACCCCAAAGGAGCAATTATACACAGAGCTCGTAGATGGCTTGAGGGGAAGTGATCCATGCATCGGTTCTGGTTCTCAGGTTTCACTTTTCTCACTGTGCCTGTGTGTGTTCCATAATTCTTTCTTAGATGGTATTATCTCTTCTGATATATATCTGCATGAAGTTGATGAGTTTATAAGTTAAGTTTATGAGTTTGAGAATTTCTTTTCCTTTAGAGAAGTTTTTCCTTGGGATTATTAATGGCAACAGGTTTTCTGAAAAAATGTTTTCCAACACAGACACGTTTTGTTTAAGTGGATTTGAACTGTGTATGTACAAAATTTTCTTTTTTTTCCTTGAGAAGAAAACTTGAATTTACAATTTAATTGCTCCAGGTATTGCAATTTACTGACCGGTCTTAATTTGATGCTTACATTTCGTTGCATGTGGGGATAGCCTTTCCTTCTGATCTATTACAACATGAAATTGTATGCTGGAAATTTTAAAGCCCTTCTACATTGAAGACATTTTCATAATGTATTTTTTTTATTTTGGTGCACTGTGATGGCAGAATGTTCGATGTTCCTAAACAAACTGACATAAAATGGCTGGTAAAATAGTTTTTTCTTGGATAACAAGGAATTTATTCTCCTTGGGTTCATGAATATCAAATAAGCAAGAAATGTATACATTCTTCCATGGCTTCATTTTGTATCAGGTAGATATCACTCCCAGCGCAGCACGAAATATAATATCTTTTTTGTATATTGTATCTTTACATGAAGATCCCAGTAAGAACAACTATATTCTATTAAGAATGGAAGATGAGTGAATTTCTGCAACTGAGGACAACATGTAGAACACAAAGGGCTTGGTTATGGTTAACTGATAATTTCTTGCTGTGATAACTCCCATCAAAATGGAATTAGCTCCATTTAGACAATAGATAGACCTACTCATATAATTTATGTACTCCATTTTTTCATATATTTTGGTCATTTGTAAATTTGAAAAACACATTCTACTAAGCTTATTTTTTCTCATCTCTTTTATACTCTTCCTTCTTCCTAGTTAATATCTTCTCGATTTACTAGGTTGCAAGTCAAGAGACATACGGAACTTTGGGGGCAGTAGTAAGAAGCCGAACAGGAAGTCGTCAGGTGGGTTTCCTCACAAATCGACATGTAGCTGTTGATTTGGACTACCCAAATCAGAAGATGTTTCATCCTTTACCTCCAAGCCTTGGGCCTGGTGTTTATCTTGGTGCTGTTGAGAGGGCGACATCATTTATTACCGATGACCTGTGGTATGGGATATTTGCTGGTAATAATCCAGGTAAGATGTGGAATTTATCAGTGTTTTCCCCAGCTAAAGAAATACTTCTGCATCAACATTAACTATTTTCTTGGGCAGAATATGTGTTAAACTTGAAACTTTCTACCAGATGACTTTGTTGATACTAGCCAGTGTATTATTGCTGTTGTATTCTGACAACTGAACCATGATTGTTGTTTATCTAGTGTTACATGCTTTAAACTGTTATTGTGATTTAGGCTATAGCGCGGAAAAACATGATTTCTTGGTAGCTACAAAGCTTCAAATTTTCAATCCATAGACTGTAGTCTATTTGCTCAAGTCTACAAGAATGGGTTAGTTGGCTTTTGTCCACTGGTATAAAGTTTCAGCCACATATTCTTCATATTCTAAAAATATCCATCAAAATTTTCATCTTGCATGTTAAATTTAGGATCAGAGACTTGTCTCTGCACTGTTGACTGAAAGGAAAGATATAAAGCAAAAATCAAGTGGAAAGCTGTCTTCAGTATGATCTCATATGGAGGAGGAACATAAAGAAGATAATATGAACTTCATGAATATCTTATACAAACTGACTTGGATTATTTTTTTTAGTAATGAGCAGGAAAGGCATGTGAAAAGTATTGGAAATTTGGAAAACACAGATTGGCAGTAGTTGTAACAAGTAGAACTTAAGAGAGTGTGAAGTTGGCAGTGAGTGTGAAGTGCATGTGAAAACAATTAATTATGAGTGTTGGCTGCTCAGTGTGCCTAATATGTTTGCGGTCGAATATGAAAGCTCAAACATTGCTTAACTGGGGTGGTGAGGTTGCTATTACTGCCATGTTTCTTCTTACTTTTTAAAAGAAGAAGAAGAAGAATGATGTGTCAATAGTGTGCCTGTTCTATAACACTGCATACTATTATTAATTCATGCACTCTGTGGCAAGTATGGTAACATGGTAAAGTTTGGTAGCTGGCTATGTTCAGAAAAGGCATGATTAACTGCTGTTTGAGCTCAGATTATATATTCCATGGTGATGAATCATCTCTTATTTAGTGAGTCGATTCAAGTTATATTTATTTACTTTCTCATGGGGGCATACTATGTTTATAGTTTGCTGGATCTTTACTCTTGTATGCCAGAATTCCTCACCAGTCGCCGATTCTGCAGAAACATTTGTGCGCGCAGATGGAGCTTTTATACCTTTTACTGAGGACTTCAATATGAATCGTGTGACCACTTTAGTGAGAGGGGTGGGTGAAATCGGTGAGGTCAACACCATCGATCTGCAATCCCCAATTGGGACTCTCATCGGACGGCAGGTGGTTAAGGTCGGGAGGAGCTCAGGTTTAACCACTGGGAGCATAATGGCATATGCTCTGGAATACAATGATGAGAAGGGGATATGTTTCTTCACCGATTTCCTTGTGGTTGGAGAGAACCAGCAGACTTTTGACCTTGAAGGGGACAGTGGAAGCTTAATTCTTTTGACTGGTCAAAACAATGAGAAACCACGACCAGTTGGAATCATATGGGGTGGAACAGCTAATCGCGGCCGTTTGAAGCTGAAGGTGGGTCTGCCTCCTGAGAACTGGACCAGTGGTGTTGATCTTGGGCGCCTCCTCGATCTTCTTGAGCTTGACATTATTATAACAAATGAAGGTCTTCAAGGTTGGTAATTTTTCAACTGGATGTTATAAAATTTTGCAGCTTTGAATTTGGTGAACAAGTTTTTTTAGTCCTTTGGTTATGTTCAGTTCCGCAAGTCAGGACAACTGATTGGAATATGGACTGTTAATCCTTTGTGTACAGGTTGTTAATGGTTCCTCCATTTTTGGGTTCTATTAAATCAGTGTGTTCAATGTTACTTTATGTTCAGCAATCTGTTAATTGTCTTTTCAGTTGCCTTGAGTCGGTTTATTTTCCTCACATAACATGTGATTTGTACAATGCAGCTGCAGTGCAGGAGCAAAGAAATGCTTTTGCTGCTGCAATGGATTCAGCAGTGGGAGAGTCCTCAGCTCCTGACCGTGGCCTATTAAGGGATAAAGTTGAGGAGAGCTTTGAGCCTCTTTGCTTAGGTATCCAACAGGTACCTGAGAATTGCACAAGTTGCAGGCCTGTAAATGCTCCTCTGTTAATGCCCCCAGAATTCCGCATAGAAGATGGGTTTGAAGGAGTTCCAAACATCGAGCACCAGTTCATGTCAAGTTTTGCAGGGAGATCAACCCCCATCCCCCGGAATGACAAAGAAGAAAATCCCGAACTGAAAGAATCGGTGGCCTCTGAAAGTGAAGAGATCTCCATATCATTGCAGCTTGGCGATGGTGAGCCTGAGGCCAAGAGGCCAAGAGGGTCTGGACGCTGAAGGAGGGTGAAACTTTGTAGGATAAAGCATCATTACCAAGTTTTGTTCCTCCAGATCAAAAGTAATCAATCATTCTTATTCTTCTGCATACATTTTTCTCTACATTGGACTGCTGTTACCATCCACCTTCGATCTCTTTGTAGTTGCTGTAATGTTGGTAGGCTGCAAATACAGGTTGCCATAGAAGGAGAGATGGTCTCTGGTGGGAAAGCAATGCTTTCAAAGTTTAGTATGGATGGACTTGGTTAGCCTTTGTCTGATTTGCACCTAGGTTGGGTAAACAAGTGTATTATTAGTGAAAAAGGGGGGGCAAAATCAGTGTTTGCAGTTAAGTTAGCATGACATACATACATCTTTATGATCACTGAATTATGATACGCCCAAAGGACATCAGCAGATTGGGTAATACCTGCAGCTGTGTCAGAAAAACCTTTGGAAGAAAATGCCTTCCCTAGAAGTTCATTGTGGTAGGTGAAGATACTAAAGTGATATAATACTTGTGCAACTCTGTTTAATGATGTTTTTTTTATTTCAGTTAGGTAGAATATTAAATAGGGACCATGGAATATCCACCTGCATTGCTTGAGAAGACAGGCTACCTGTATGTACTTATAGAAAGTCAATGAGCCAAAGAATCAAAAGCTGGTACTACAGTGGGTCTAAAGTTGATGTGGTTGTTCATCCATATATTATTACTAGAATGATTCCCTGCCGTCACGTTTACTAGTACTTGTTGATCTTGCTTTCCTCTTGTACATAGTCTTTTGCCTTTCCTCTCTTATTTAACCCTCCAAGTAGCTAGATCATCACGGTTCTCCTCCCTCTTAACTTGGCACATCTGCCTCTTGACGGTTGAAACCGGCTTCTCGAGGATGGGTTCACCGGACGGTGGTGAAGCTTGCCAATTCCCCGTCCGAACTGTGGTGGTCCTGGTTCAAGAGAACCGATCCTTTGACCACATACTGGGGTGGATGAAGCAGCATGTGAACAGTGAGATTGACGGCGTGACGGGGGCTGAGAGCAACCCTGTCTCCACAACCGAACCCGGCTCGAGGCGGGTCTTCTTCGGGGATGGTTCAGTCTACGTGGATCCCGACCCAGGCCACTCCATCCAGGCCATATACGAACAGATCTTTGGGGAGCCATGGACCAATCAGGAGGGGTCCGGTTTGAGGCCGGCCCTCGCCCCCACAATGCAGGGGTTTGCGCAGAACGCGGAGCGGGTGCAGACCGGCCTGGCAGAGACTGTCATGAACGGATTCCGGCCCGATCGGGTACCGGTTTTCAGGGAGCTGGTGGCGGAGTTTGCAGTCTGTGATCGGTGGTTTGCGTCGGTTCCGGCATCGACCCAGCCGAACCGGTTGTTTGTCCACTCGGCCACGTCGCACGGGGCAACCAGCAACGACAACAAGAAGCTGGTCGAGGGGTTCCCGCAGAGGACTATATTCGAGTCCCTGGAGGAGGCCGGGTTGAGCTTCGGGATATACTACCAGTTCCCTCCGGCGACGCTTTTCTACAGGTATGAAATTATCTGTTTGTGAGATGAAATGTGTGACAGACTAACTGGGACAATTTTTCTGACATCATCTTCATCACAGGAATCTTAGAAAACTGAAGTACCTCAAGAACTTCCACCAGTTCGACCTGCACTTCAAGGAGCACTGCCGAGAAGGGAAGCTGCCCAACTACGTGGTGATCGAGCAGAGGTACTGGGACATACCGGGGATGCCGGGGAACGACGACCACCCATCCCACGACGTCTCCGCGGGCCAGAGGTTCGTGAGGGAGGTTTATCAATCGCTGAGGGCCAGCCCGCAGTGGAACGAGATTCTGCTCCTCATCACCTACGACGAGCACGGCGGTTTCTACGACCACGTGCCCACTCCGGTCGATGGGGTTCCGAGCCCCGACGACCTCGTGGGCCCCGAGCCCTACAAGTTCCGGTTCGACCGGCTGGGGGTCAGGGTGCCCACCATCTTGGTTTCTCCATGGATTGAGCGCGGGACGGGTACGTACCTCTGCAATGTCCTCATCAACTGTAAAGCATCGATTTTTTTTTTATCATCGATATTTGAGATGCCTCCTAAGAATTTCAATGGCAAAACACTTGGCCAATAAAACATGCGCAAATTTGTATTGTAACTCACCCTACTGTATGCTGTTCTTGTTGCTTATTGCCAACAAATCCAAACAGCGTACTATGATGTTCTTGTTGTTGGAGAAAGGAACCTGATCTGATTCAGTTGAAGAATTCATCTCTCTGCAGTACTGCACGAGCCTTCAGGGCCGTATCCAACTTCGCAGTTTGAGCACTCGTCCATACCGGCCACCGTCAAGAAGATCTTCAACCTCCCGAGTTTCCTCACGAAGCGCGATGAGTGGGCAGGGACCTTCGAGGGGGTCTTGATGAGCAGGAGCAGCCCCAGAACGGACTGCCCAGGTGAAACTACATTTTCCCCCTGTCCTGTCTCCGTGCAGAGACGATTGGTCTGGAGGTGCTTGAACGTGGCATATCTTCTGATCAGTTATTCACCGTTGCCTTCTGTCTGCCTGTAGTTACATTGCCTGAGCCGGTCAAGCTAAGGGAAGGAGGACCCAAGGAAGAGGCCAAACTCAACGACTTCCAGGAGATACTGGTGCAGATGGCCGCGACTCTGAACGGAGACCATAAGAAGGAAGAATATCCCGATAAGCTGGTACATGACATGACCGTGGGGAAGGCGGTCGAGTACGTCCAGAGTGCATTCAGGACGTTCCGCGATCATTGCCGGATAGCAATAGAAGAGGGGGCAGACGGAGATCAGATCACATGCCCATCGCTGGATGGAGATTCACGCAGAACACCCGAAACCTGGGGTCGGAATCTGCTGTCTTGCCTACTATGTGACTGATGGAGGACGAACATGGCGATACCCAACTGTTTGTTGCATAATCTTCATTTGTTGAGATTTGTACTAACAATGTCTATGGAACTTCTCGTTCAATTGTTGTACAATAAATACTCTGATCTGTGCTGACATACATAGCGAAGCTAAAGCGAGAAGTCTATGGTGGATAGAGCTCTCATCCAATTAGGGTTCCTGGAGATCGAACAAAAATGGGAGATTTTATCTACGCTATCTGTGCTACTATTAGGAGTCTCTTCTGCCTGAGCTGATAGAAGGATAAATAGTTACAGTGTGCGTCACCGTTAGGGTTCTGAGCTTTCGATGATCATCACCGCCACCTTCATCTTTCCTGCGCAGTAGAGTTAGATATAGACCATGGATGGCGGAGGGAAGCAGCTGAGACTCGGTTGCTGCATATCGCACGAGTTCTATGCTTCTGCTTCGAGTAACCCCGACAGGATCGCCGTCGTGCACGCCTCAGGCGGTGCCCGGCTTTTCAAGGAATCGCGGGGCGACGGTCCTGCAGGCCCCGACCTCGATGGCCGAGACCTCTCCAGTGAACCGCCAGCTCGATCCGTCTACGATGGAGACACGTGTTTCACTTACTCTGAGCTGTTGCTGGCCGTCCAAACCTTGAGCTCTCGCCTCCGAGCGGTCCTCCATTGTGGAGACGATCCCCACCTCATCAAACCCTCATCAGGTATAGGTGTCGAGCATCATCTCATTGTGTCCATTTGCTCTTACATATATTGCACTGCCTAATAGTTCCTTATTTAAATAGAAGTATGACTGATTTTGTATCATTGGGGTACCTGGATTACTATAAGAATCCTCTGTAGCTGAGATCATTCTCATATATCTATTTCAGATGAAGTAAACAACTGCTGCCAACGAGCTCAACCTGGGTTTTCAGTATCTATGGTACCCAGCGATCCACATTTAGCTGAGTCAAAGGATGTGTATAGACCAAAAGTAGTAGGAATCTGTGTGCCTCCTTCAGTGGAGTATATTGTCTCCATTCTTTCAGTTTTGAGTTGTGGAGAAGCTTTCTTGCCTATAGATCCATGGTGGCCTAGAGACAGGATATTGTCAGTTGTTTCTTCTTCAAATGTTGATGTCGTTCTTATGTCCAGGATATCTTTTGGTAAATCTCATGATAATCTATGTAATTGGATAACTACTTCAGTGGCTTGTCCATTGTTATATTTTACAATGGATGAATGCCTTCAAGTGGACAGGTGTCCTCGTGACATTATTTTGCCTTGTGAATGTGGAAAAGAAAGGTTATTCTGTTATTTGATGTATACATCAGGATCAACTGGGAAGCCTAGAGGTGTTTGTGGCACTGAACAAGGTATTGTCTCATATTTATTGCATTTGGCCATTCCCTTGACTAAAATGCAATGGCATCTCAATGCACGTGATTAACAGACAGGCAAAAAAGGCACGGTTCTTTCAGAAAATATAGTACAGTTAACTAGTTAGTAAACTTGCTTCAGTTTTTTTTCTGTAGGTTTTGCTTAATTGGGACCAAAAAGTGTGAAATCATAGGTGGTGGTATTTCTATGATTCTCTAAGATCCTTTTCTTAGAATAATGCAGATTGCCAATTGTTACTTCCATGGAATTCTCATAATCAATGCAATTATTTTTGCAGTCATTTGCACCATTTGCTTCAATAAATCTGCATTTTTCTGCAGGAGTCCAATTATGTCCTTATTGGGCACTTAAAATTTGTACTTCACTTGGTACAAAAATACAGCAAATCCAAAAGAACTGGAAAATTCAGTAACTTTAGTACTTATATTTGTTTAACCTTTAACCAGATTGTTTTCTAGTTTTCTCAAGTATTTTCACAAATATGTTGAGAATCTATATCTTTTCATTTGATCCAGGTCTTCTGAATCGCTTTTTATGGATGCAAGAAGTTTACCCCTTTCAAGAGAAGGAATGTGTATTGTTTAAGACATCAATAAGCTTCATTGACCACCTGCAAGAAGTTTTGGGGGCTATTCTTACTGCTTCAACACTAGTTGTGCCTCCATTTAATCTGCTAAAAGAGAATATTTTTTCCATTCTTCATTTCTTGGAGGTAGGGCTTAGATTTCTATGCCTGTTATTGATCTTTTTTCTTTCTTTTTAAGGTTAATACCGTGACAACTATATTTCGACATTATATTGAGTTCATACGGTAAACTAATTGTTTAATATTAAAAAAAGACTATTTCCCTTGTGTAAAGATTATTAGTAAGTAAGCAAACATCATTCAGCATCCTTGGTAAATACAATTACAATTATTAAAGTGAAATATGATTTATTATTAAAAAAGGGAAAAAAAGATATGCCGGGAATTGTGGAAAAATACTCATGTTCTTGTTTGATTTAATTGCTTTTCTTTTTCAAAGTTGATTGAATGTACTTGGCATTCATTAATACTAGAGAGGGATTCGAGCTGTTAAAATGTGCAATTATCTAGTGAAAATTGAGTAAGCTGTTGAATTTTTTTCCTTTTATTAATTAGCAGATATTTGTATCTTGCTGATGTCAATTGTTTATATCTTGACTGTATTGTTGAATTAACTTTACAGGCTTACCATATCAGCAGGCTTACAGCTGTCCCATCACTTATGAGGGCTCTCCTTCCCGCTTTTCGAAGTCAAAAGCATCTACACATCACTAAGTCGTTGAAGTTATTAGTGTTGAGTGGGGAAGATTTTTCCATTCTCTTGTGGAAGATGCTTTCTAGTATATTTTCTAATACATCCATTTTAAATCTGTATGGCAGCACCGAGGTAAGGAATCACCATTCTCATGTTATATCTATTCAAGTTTTATGTTCAATATATGATTTATATATATCATGGTGCTAGCCTTTATCTATCTGATTGAGCCATAGTAGTGTTCCCCAAATAAAATCCATCATTTTAAGCAGATAATTTGCACTTAGGATTGGTTTGTGCTTTGCACCAAGTACTCTGTATTTCCAACTGAACACCCTCCTGCCATCTCAAACACAGCAAGTTATAGAATGCTTTATGTTTCCATATTGGTTTTACTAGACTTCTGTCCTTCTTTTGGAAGCTCGTGAAACATTAAATCACCATTTCTGAGGATTTTGTCTCATTATGTTATCCTCCTCCATAGCTCTGGTCTACAGTTTGCACTGCTGACTCTATATGGATAAGGACTTGTCATTTGGCCTAGTAGACCATGAAGTTTATTGACAAGCCAATGCCATTTTAGGTCTCCGGTGATTGTACATTTTTTGATTGTGAAAGGTTGCCGACATTACTAGAGATGGAGGTGTTAACATCTGTTCCAATTGGGCAGCCTATATCTAATTGTGAGGTGATGGTTATTGGTGAGAACAATGTATCAGATGAAGGAGAGATACATGTGGGGGGTCTCTGTATATGTAGCGGATGCTTTGTGGATTCTGTGATAGTGCATTCGGACTTCGTAGAGCTGCTTGACTCCAAGAAAAAACAAGGAAAACAATTATTCTATAAGACCGGTGACTTTGCTAGGCGACTGAAAAATGGTGATTTGGTTTTCTTGGGACGTAAAGATCGTTTGCTGAAGATCAACGGTCAGCGAGTGTCTCTGGTAGAAATTGAGAGTGCATTAAGACGGCATCAAGATGTGCTGGATGCTGTTGTTCTTGCTATGAAGGGTCCAGATGAGCTTATCCTCATGAAAGCGTTTTTACAATTGAGGGGGGAGGAAAATTCTAAGAATGTACTAATAAGACACATTAGACATTGGTTGATTGAAAAATTTCCAGCAGTTATGATTCCTCATCATTTTGTCATTCTTGAATCATTTCCCTTAACTTCTAGTGGGAAGGTTGATTATGAGTGCCTGTCTGCTTTAGAAATTACACAGAATAATCAAGATAGTGATCAGACTGGGGGAATTGGTCTCTTGCAAGCAATAAAAAAGGTATGCTTTTTTAGGAGTTTCTCTTAATATCGTTCTAAGTTCACTTTTGATTGTAAATGTGTAACCTATTTTATACTTTATGATAGGCATTTCTCGATGCTTTGATGGTTGAAGAGGTGTCTGATGAGGATGATTTCTTTGCTATTGGTGGTGATTCAATTGCCGCAGCTCATGTTTCCTTTAATCTTAGAATTAACATGAGATTGCTTTATGACTTTCCAAGCCCATATAAGTTGTATAATGCTATATTGCAAAGGCTTGGATCACATTTTGACAATCTGAAAGATGACGGCACTTTGAAAATTAATTTTGAATCTGGAAAGAGAAAGTTTTCAGTTAATTATGAGGCATCTGAAGTACCTAGCCTTGAAGAAGTTGAACGATCAGTGAAGACTAGTGATAAGAATGTGAATGATGATTCTCGCAAACGATTGAAAGCTGGTGGCAAGAGATCCTCTACTCCTGATAGTACTAGTCAACAAGATAGCTACCCTTGGGTGTCTCTAGCAAAGGTTGGGCCTTGTTCCTTTAGTCGATGCAACAAGGTTACATATGAGGGAAACCGGAGCTTGATTGATGAATGTCGTGCAAGCTGGTCTATAGAAATTCCTAGAAATACGGAAAGTTATTTGCACAAACTGTGGAAAGTTAAGATGGGTTCTTGTGTTGATGCATCACCACTTTTTGTAGTGTGGAACCAGGAAATCTTTGTACTTACTGGAGCACATTCAGAAAAGTTTGCCTGTGTTGATGCCAAAAGGTACACCACCCTAACTGTAAAAAATATGCTCTACTTGTGATACATAACTGCTGGTTTTTATGTAAGCCTAGATTTAACCTTAAATTTACTGCTTAATATGGTGCATATCAATTGCCGATGAATTTATTCATGATAATGGTATTAATTTATTCTGCAGTGAGAACACATCTTGATGTTAATTTTAGATATAGTAATGGGAAAATATGTTTCATTTATGTATTGTGAATTATTGTAGTTATACAAAGTGACTGTGCTCCCTTTTCTGTCTATGCTATAGTTCCTATAAACAAAATATCCACATTATGTTTGAAGATAGAAGAGAAGCAGCTCAAAGTTTGGAGAAAATGATGGAAACATTTTTCTAAAAAACATTGCCGATGAAGATCACTGTTCACCCTTGAGAAGGTTATGGTATATTGCAAAAATATTAAGTATAAAAAAATTATTTATGAGTATTTGCACAAAAAAAGTTAAGATGAGTCAGAGAAGATAAGGGCAGATTTTTAAGAAGCATTTAATTCAAAGACAATTTAGATTAAGCAAAATGTGCTATGCTTAATGTCATCTGCTCTATTAAGTTACTTGTTTGTGCATCCCCTGTGAATTACCATCTTTCTCTTCGCCATTTCTTCATTTAGAGATAAAATTCTTATAAACTACTAGCTATATCAAACTTTAGGTTTGCTGAATTTTATGCTAATTAGAGCAAGACATCATCCTAAGAATGCCCACAACATATTGGTCATTAATTATTCAAAGCTTCTATTTTTCTGGTTGATTATCTAATAGCACCTAAAGATTCCTACCTTTCTTATCCTATTTTTCATATTAGCTCCCAACTCCATAACCCCTTTAAACCTAGGTTTAAAAATATAAACCATTGTTTTCTTGGTTAACTGGGTTATTTTATTTTCAAAATTAATCTTCCCCCCAAAAACTTCACCTTCACAAGGAGTTTTGCAGACCTTTATTAGTGAAACTCTTCTGCATACTGTTCAATGCGATGGAGTTTTATTCTTAGCATAACTTGTTTAGTGGTTCTATCCGCTGGGAGATCAAACTAGAAGGAAGGATAGAGGGTTCAGCAGCTATTACTGATGATTTATCTCAGGTTCTCCATTCTTATCTGTAAATGTGCTATGTTCCCTCACCAGATCCCATTATGAAGTTAATCTTACCAATATGTGCTACTTCCAGGTTATAGTTGGATGCTACAAGGGAAAGATTTACTTTCTTGATTTTGCAAGTGGAAAAATATGTTGGACCTTCCAAACTGCCGGCGAGGTAATCAATCTTTTTGTTGCATATTCAAATGGTTCTGTCATTGTTCATCTCTCAAGGGATTACCCTGTTATCATAGTGTGACTGTCTGGCCTGGTCCATGCACTTTTCCTTGTAAGGCTGTACATTCATTCTCTATACTGCAGGCGCCCTAACACATCAAAGAACTAATGAATGTCTGGAAATGGCATACAAATCATTTCCACATATCAACTAACTTATCTCATCATATTTAATAATTCAATCTTCAAGTAACTCTTCTGTAGGACACTTCTCTTTTTGGTATAGTGAATGTAAACAGATTAATTTTCCAAAAAGAAAAAAAAAATCTACACAAAATTTGGTTGATTTAATTAACCACATCCTGGAAGATCTTCTGAGTGCTGCCATTTTAGATAATTGAATATGATCATACCCATCTGAAAAAAAAAGAAAGGAGATATGATCATTCCTTCTAATAAATGAACATTTGTATATACATCTATATGTATTTCCAAATAGTCTAGTGCAGTTGCCCGCCTTTAAATATTCATCACTCGTGCTATTTATGTTTTCGAGTTTTTCCTATTTACTCTATGTTTTATTAATTTGAATGATTTTTATATAGTTTCTGCGTTATTTTGTAGGTGAAGTCTCAGCCAGTTGTGGATAAAGAAAGACGATTAATCTGGTACTTATTCTTTTGTTCTTTCCTTCAAAGAAAATCTGGAAATACTGGGTTCAATATCAATGAAATTCTTTGTTTTCAGAATCAAGAAAAAGTCTCGACACCAAAGAATTTGATTCTCTCTTGCATTGCATTGTGGTTCTTTCTTGCCAGCATTTATTTGACCACATTCTATTGAAAGAAATCTTCCATTTAAGATGGCTCTCTGGAATGATATTTTCAGGTGTGGATCATATGATCGTATCCTATATGCGCTTGACTACAAAAATTACAAGTGTGTTTATGATGTTGCATGTGGCGGAAGTATATTTGGGTCTCCAGTAATTGATGAGGTGAACACAGAATCTTTCTTTTTTCTATTGGTGTATCAGATTCCAAATTTTCTTTTTTGTTAATATACCTCTCCAGATCTCCAGCATCCAGTACGATTTTTGCGTAATAAACACTATGATAAGCAAACTGTAATATGGCCTTTAAAATGCTACCATGTTTGGCTTAGTTTTTTGGGCAGCACGGTGAACATGATTAACATAGAGTCTGATAATGCTAGTTCTTCATGTAGATATACTAACATTCATTATACAGTTAGGAGTTATACACATCTCTTTTCTCATCTTTGATTCTCTTGCATGCACCTGAACGTTGGTTTCCTTCTGCCATTGTATTGTTACTGATGTTGCACTCTCTTGCTAGCTTCTGAGTGAAAACCTTTTACATAAGACTAAAAGAAAATGATTCTTTTTATTAATAGATCAAACTTATATTTTCTTCAACTATCTGTAATCTGCTTCTACATAAAAACCAGTGAAATAAGGTTAAAATACCAAAGTTACTAGATAAATTTGCTCTTCCTTATAACCTTATTAATATGATTTGATATCATCAAATCATTTGTTGTGATTAATGCAAGTTCTTCCCATAGTATAGCCCTTTTGGGACTATGTTTAATGACTTCTTTATAGTGTGTAAAATTCCCTTTTCAAATCACTTATCTCAGTTACTCTGAAATTCACATCTCTCCATTTCTCCAGATCTGATTATGAGTTTTTTGTACCTTTTCTTTTTATCTTGCAGTTGCATAGTATAATCTACGTAGCATCCACAAGTGGTCGTATCACAGCCTTATCCATAAAGGTATTTTACTTTTAGTTCCGACATTTGAGTATCAATTGGATGGGTATATTGTGCTATATGTACAAAACTTCCTAAATTTTGTCTTGCTTTTGTAAAAGGGCCATTTCTTTCCAAGACAATATGATGCAAATGGTCAATTGGGGCCTACATTATGAAATTTTGATGACATGACAGTTGATTTACATTAAGTGGGGCTTTTCATGGCCTTGCTCATTTGAACAAAGATATATTTGTTCTTTAAAAAAATTATCTAGGTGGCTGGGGGCTTTTTCTGGTCATCACTTCCTCCCCAGCCATCAGCTCCATAGATGACACAGCCAAAGTCTGATAGCAGTTAGTTAGGGGACTGTCCCTTCACCTACCACTACTATTACTGCTGCTGCTGTACTTTTTTTTGCGCAATGAATCATCTCTTATTAATATCATAAGTCCAAATATTCAGCATGATGATTATCATTTTGCCCACTCAACAAAGACATCCTTATCTTGTTCAACCAAATAAAAAATACAACGGGATACAATAGTAAACACACTATTTGAGCTCAATGAAGCAAGTAGGGGGCCATGCTCACAAAACTTATTGGTTTCAATCCAAAATTACTTGTTTATAAATATTTTTTTGAAACAAACAGTAGTTTTCCATAAAAATTACACACTTTTTAGTTTTGTACTGTGTGTTACCACGACGGATGTTATCATACCACAGGTACAATTTATCAAATGGATGGTGTTGTGTCATCTTTATCCAATTCTTCTTTCTGTTCCTTGAACTATTATCTTTGACATTTTGGTTTATCACTTAAGTTGGAGAGAAAGTTATCTTCAATATGGCTGAAGAATTTAAGTTGCAATTTTATATGGGTCTGCCTTTTAATCTTTACTGTGGGAAACTTCTATAGTCTAGATAATTATGTATTCCCCCATGGGGCAGTTTCAAAATGCTACTATTCATGGGCGTCCTCATGAATTTGTTTTAACTGATGAAACATAACCTGAAAGTGCAGGCTTTGCCATTTTCTGTTTTATGGCAACAAGTTCTTGAAGTGCCAGTTTTTGGATCCCCCTCCATATGCCCCATATCTGAAAATGGTACTCTGCTGCATTGCCTCTTAGAATCCAGCTTGGATCTCCATCTCCCATAACTTTGTATCTTATTTGGTTATGCTGTAGTGATTTTCTGTTTGGTTGATGGATCCGTTGTCGCTCTTGATTCAAGTGGATCAATCTCTTGGAAGGTATGTATTGATTATCTTTGTACTTTCTGTTTCACATTTAGAATCTCCTAGCCATATTGCCTGCTATAAAAAGATCAAATCTATATATATACATATATATATTCGATACTCATTTTTTCAACCGCGTGGTTATGGTATGATTGAAGCATGATAACAAGGCTGAGTTAGAGGTTTGCATTAGAAAAATATCTATGCTGACCTAAGAATGCTGATAATGATAAATCAGTAAATCCTAGATCAACATCACATATGATGGAATAACCATAATTTAATTTTCATCCATCTTACCAAAAAGTCGGAACAATACTCCTATTGCTATTTGCGATAAACTTGATGTCTTGATAGTTCTTGATGGAAGTCTATTGTTGATGCTTGCCAGTTACTCAAGACTTTGAATTTATGGAGACTGGATATGGGGTGTACATTGTTGTTCATGCTTGCCAGTTACTCAAGTATTTGAATGATTTATGATTAGGTTGATGCTTATATATAACTTCAAATCCCTTTTCTACACGATGTTAATCATCTTTTTGATGCATATGTGATGAAATTTCTTTGTGGAATGCTAAAAAACTTTGTCTGAGACACTCTAGGTCATTCCGGGGCAGAGCATCCACATTAAATTGAAGAGATTTCCAATTTTCCCACTTATCTGCAGCTCCCTTTTTTTCCCTTTTGATAAGTAAGCTACTTTCAGTAAACTAAAATATGCATGCACAAAAGATCTGTGGTATTTTTCTGATGGTTTATACCCTGCATGTGAATCGTGCATGACATGGGTTCATGGTATTAGGAAGTGCAGCTTCCATAGAGAAACTGTTGAAATATATGTAATTGTCCCAGGTAGATTTGCCTCATGTTGCTTTACTTATTCTTCCGTTCTTACTATTCAGATCAGCACAGATGGCCCAATATTTGCTGGAGCCTGCATATCATCTGTACTTCCTTCTCAGGTAGATCCTCCTTTCCAACTTGTCCTAACACACCATGCAATTATTTAAAAGAGTTTTGTATAATATGTTTTATAAAAGAATAATAATGTTTTGGATGGGAAAGATAATCTAAGCATGCAAATATAAAATCACTTAAAAGCTACAGCATTGATAAGATAGACTCATTTTTCTAACAGAAATTGTAACTATCATTCAGATTTATATCCAATCGGCTAAAATGTTGCTTCCCTCTTGGATGTCTACCGGTTGAATATTTGCACTCGATAGTTCTTTGACTTTTTGAAGCTAAATCAAACAGGAGGAGAGACAGAGGGATTAGTTATAGAATTTAGCTATCAATTAATGTTTTGTCCTAAGAGGATGACATTTATTTGCAAAATATATTAAGGTGACAAAAATGGATAATATTTGGTTTAACTTTAAATTTCATAGATTGCTAGTTTTCAACTAGTTGTTGCTATCAGTCTGCTCCATTTTCACATCTTCCAGTTTTGAAGCAGGTTCTAGTATGCTCCAGAGGTGGAAAGATTTATTCCTTCAGCACGGTATTGCTCCCTTATTTGCTTTCTAGTTGTCAATATTTGCTCTTGATTCAATTTTCATGACTAGAGTCTTATATATTCCTATAACTCCGAGATTGTGAACCAAGTTGGTTGTGGTGCTACTTCCATTGCTATATCTTGGATGATTTTATATATAAATGCATTGACATGCATTCTATCATTTTGGTTTCTCCATTAACAGGGGAATGGTTCTTTGTTACTCATTTCTCTTTGATTTCTGTAGGCTTGATCTTGATCCCCATAAGCTAAAAATGGATTAATTGAATAATGTCAATGGTTAGGTCATGTCTCTCAACTGCCGCATATGGGTCCAACAGCTTGCATGATATAATTTTAATAAATATATGAAATTGGATACCCCTTTCATACTTCAACCCTTAGAAGGAAGTGGATGTTTCTTGTTCATTATAACTTACATGGCTAAATATGCACTTGCCTAAGCATCTGATTGTTAAGATAGCTATTCAAGAGTTGTACCAGCTGTGGTTTGGTTTTGGTTTTGCATTGCTCTGTTTTGGTGGAGAACGGTTTTATGGTAGGTATGCCACTTTGAGTCCACTTCCATGAAAAAAAATTGTTAGAAGGCCAAATTGGTTACTTTCACGGTACTAATGCAATTGCTGGACCTTGAACATATGATTTGTTGGTAGCTGTGGATTCTACTCTTCCTATTTAACAAAAGTTTCCCCGGGTCCCAACCCCTGTGGGACCTGAATTCAGGAAGGAGGGAACACGGTTTGGGAGTATGATGTTGGAGAACCAATAACTGCATCAGCATATGTTGATGAGAACCTGCAGCTAGCCTCTGACAGGTGAGGCGGACTCACTGCTGGCAATGAAACCCCGCTCATGTTTTCAATTAACTCCTGAGTTATTCCAAACCATTACACATAACTGATCTTTCTTCCAACCAAATCATTTCTACAAATTGTGTTCCCAGGTTAGTGTGCGTCTGTACCTGCTCTGGAAGCGTCATCGTCCTTCGTATCAACGTGGATATGGAGGGAGACTCAGGGAAGAAGGAAGAGTATACGGTCCAGGAATTTGCTCGATTGAAGATGGAAGGTGACATATTCTCTTCACCTGTAATGGTGGGCGGTTTGATTTTCGTGGGTTGCAGGGACGACCACCTGCACTGCCTTTCCGTTGAAACCCAAAGTTTAGCTGAGAAATGAGCTTGCTAACTGTTGAACTTTGCCATCTATGATCAGGAACGAATGCTCATTCAATAAATATTTAACCTTTTATTCACAGTTACATTCATTATGTACAGTGAGCGCCGCCATAGCCATTTTAGTTTTAGTTTGAAGCATATGTGGCAGGTAGGTACCTCAGTGTCCTTAGACGGACTCCACCACGCCCAGGGCACCTCCACCTCAACCCCCTGGACTACAACAAGCAAGCAGCTGCTCCACCGGCATACATAGGGAATTCTTCCTCTATTTACATAATATAATTTGATTTTGCCTTTAGTGACAAGCTAATGAATGATGACATCATAATATACACATTACCTCATTTCTTCTTCTAATTCTTTTATTCTCAAGTTATTATGGTATCAGACCTATATATATCCTTCTTCTAGCGACTTCTTCTTCCTTTATCATAGTTCTTTAATAGTCTGTGACAATTTGCTTTACCTATTTCTCTTCCTGCGTTGCTTATTAAGGTGTATAGTTTTCATTAATATTGCTTATGGAAAATAACAGAGAAATAATGTTTGTTGAAGGTGTGAAAGTGTAACGATAATGCTGCACCATTATCATGCATGCTTCCCAACTCATCACCCATATCTCCTAGGCAACCATCTAATGACCCACTCATCACCCCACCAACCCAACTCACTCCTTTCGCCTTCGTTGCCGGTAATGCGACCCATAAGACAAAATCTTTTAAACATAAACGAAATTATTAAATCGAATATAGAGTCACTCTTCATATCACGTAATTATTGTGTACCTAAAATATTTTAATTATAGTAAATTATTTTATGTAACTAAAATATTATAATATATAATTAAAAAACTTAATTATATTAAATTATTTTATTTACATAAGATTGATAAAAAGATATAGTAATTTTTCTTTTACGTAATATAATATGTGCATAAAATTATAATTTTATAATTATATAAAATATTTACTATAAATTGATAAATTGTATATAATTATTTTAAATTATTTAATTTAAATAATTTAATCTTACTGCATATAAAATGAATATGGTACGTAAAATTAAAATATTTTAATTATATTAAAATTTTACAAAATTTAATTATATAAAATATTTACATAAAAATATAATTATTTAACTATACATAATTATACTAAATTAAAAAGTTTAATTATATTAAATTACTTATCTATAAATAAAATAATTTTACATAAATTTAGAATTTTTTAATTATAATATAATACATAATTATTTTATATTATTTAATTTACATAAATTAATTTAGTACACTAAAATAACTCTTATACATAAAATAAAAAAATAATTATTGTAAATTATTTGTACATATATTAATATTGTCATATCGAAATGCATAAAATTATAATTTTTTAATTATATATTATACATAATTATATTAAATTATTTAATTTATATAAATTAATTTTTTTTCACATAAAATCATTTATTCAGAATTTAAATGTTACTTTTAAAAAGAACAAAAATGTATATAGTGCCCCATGAGCTATTTATGAACAAAATAAATTATACCCATTTCACACAAAAACAACAACTAACTGCCCCATATCTCAAATAAAAATATCAGTAACTACCCCATATCTCAAACAAAAATATCATGAAAAATATCTTGATTACCTTAGTCAACCATTTATTTTTCTTTTTCATAAATAACGGTATTTTATTATAAAATTGATTGAGCATCCACCGATCTTTCCAAATTTATAAATAAAAATAGATAACTAAACTATTTACAGAGATTATTTATAAGGGAGAAACTATTTTCAGAGAAATATGAAATTAAAAAAAAATCGTTCAACTTAAAAAAATGTATAAAAATAATTTAAATTCAAAACAAATATAATGAATATTCAAGCTCCTCTTTGGAGGAGCTTAAAATGAAAGCACCCTGACCGAAAGTCCCATAGAATGCCGATATCGTCGCCGACGTTAAAAATCCGGCTCTTCGCCAGGTCGGTCCACCGCAAAAAGTAGATCTCAATGCCGCCGCCGGCCCCGACTGATTTCTCTAGGTACACGTGCTCGCTGTGGTACGTCCGCGGATTCCTCTCGTCTGTGAAGTCAACGATCACCACCGGATACTTGCTGCCTCCGACTACAATAACGTTAACCGCCTCCAGCGTCCAGTACCTGAACACGTGGTCGAACGCCTCCTCCTGCGACAGCTCGATCCTCTCGAGCAAGATCTCTCGTTTGGTGAGGGATCTCCTGATGGGCCAAGGGCTGACGCCGCCGCCAACGACGCCGGGGGCCGCCGCCACCTCGCCCGGGTCGTTCACCTCCACGAGGACCCGATTGGCATGATGCGGGACGTTCCGGGCCTGCGCCGCCTCCTCCTGCGCTTTTGTGGGGAAGAAGTTGTAGTAAAAAGTCTTCTTCATCCTCAACCAATACGTTAGGGTTACCGAGACCCTCCATGCAGCAAGCACCTTGTTAGACAGAGATTTGTAGCACGACATACATACATACGTTGTTTAAGTTAAAAACGTATGTATACGTTAGGGTTAGGGTTGGGTTACTGAGACTGAAAACAAATGCTTTTTACACACTTACGGGTACTGTGTCTTTAGAGCGAAAACCTACTCTTACTTGCTCGCCGCTGGGTGCCGTTCCTCTCCTCCCTCCCGGTAGCTCTCAGTCACGCTTTTGTCAAGCTGTAGCAGCAAGCAAAAAAAAACTAAAAAAAAACTATGTTTGCACTCAGGCGTAGGCCGGAAGGCTTTGGTGCCAGCAAATTGTTCAGTCTCTTATTTGTATGAAGTAAGATTCAGATTGGATCAATATCGATCTCTACAGCAGAGGAGAATATAGATATATACGATGGGTATACAATAAGATAGCTTAGAGGGGAAGATGTCATCATAATAATCCAATTATAGGCGATTACAATTAAAATAAAATTACACTTAACGATCTTATAGAGAAATTTTGATTTTCTTCCTATTTATAGGACTATTTCTTTATTTATCCTCATTTAAAAAAATCATGGGATATTTAGTAATATAGATTCGAGCCAATCCCGCCATAATAATGTGTAATATTTTTATTATTACGGTTAAGAATATTATAATGAGAAAGGATGATAATAGTAATAAATATGCTATTAACTTAATAAATAGAAAATATATTATTAATAAATATAGTAGATATGTAATTATTTTTATAATAATATTACTAAAATATATTATATTTATTAAAGTTTAGAATAGAAGTTTTTTTTTTTTTGCACATTAGAATGGAAGTTAAGAAAGGCAAAGTTTCAACACCACCTAAGTTTAAACATAAACATAAAAGGGGTCAATGGCATTCCCATAATATAGATAGAGAAAATATTATGTCTATAACCTCATTCAAAGACAGAAGCAGCTTACCGGTTAACACACTGTAAACAAGTCTAGACAATGTACAGGGGCTCTAGCCCAGCCCCACACCACCAAAGGTGAACGGAATGCAGAGAATATGTGACTCGTTAAAGGTTCAGCAAAAATACTCTAATCAGCAACAAGGCCCTTTGGTATATTTACTCATCTTTTCTGTGCCGCGCAAGCTTGAAAATCCCAAGGAAAAGTGATAGAAGCCACTGCCAGATGAAGACGATCCAGCTAACCCTCTGTGGTTTTGGCTCAGGTCTCGGACCAAAGATCCCCTTGTAGATTTCCTTCTGCTTCCTGTATAGTGCCTTGTCATGTTCGTCGAGTGCTCGGAGCTCCTTGGTGATTGCCTTGTCTTCGGGGGCATATTTCCTGGCCTTGAGAAAGTCCTCTCTAGCAGTATCAGTTTGCCCAAGCTCGGCCCTGGCTTTTCCTCTCCTAAACAAAGCCTTCACGTTGTTCTCATCCTCTGTTAAGACCTGGCAGGTCAAAATTTACACACAAGTTACTCAGAATATCAGGAAGTACAACCTATTTGGGCCGGAAGAGCTTCCCAGCAAACTTAACTCCTAACAGAAAAGGAAATCTGCCATGTCATTGCTCCATATTTAAGTGGAACTTCTGCTCTACAGACTCCAAAATTTCTATATCATTATACAATAAAGGCACACCAGAAGCCAGGCCACTTGCTTGAAAGTGGCAGGAAAATAAGCTCTAGATGCCCATACACTGGAAATTGAAGTAGATGCAAAATGGCCTCCTTATCCCTGCCAGTTATGTGCTTTATATATCCTGTGGGCTGATGAAGAAATTTACCCATCTCCAGTGATCCAAGCCCATCAGAAGATTAACATGGATAGGATGAATACAAAGTTTCTATCCCTAACTTGCATTCCAATTCACTCAGTATTTTGGCTAGCTTACTTCACTGAATTCTAATTTCTGTCCATTATATAAAAATAAATTCTTTATGAACTTGTAGATTGTTGGCCAAATATCAGGTTTCAAAAGGTGATTCCAGAATTGTTTCTGGCTGATATCTAATAGGAGGACCTGAGACTGCTCTGTGCCTGGTTATTCCTGAATTACACTATAGGGTTGCAAGATGTTTTACTTACAATACCACAATGCCCGATAGCTTCTTCGTAGCGTTTGAGCTTTATGAGACATGCAGCCATATTGAGGTGGCATGGGTTCTTAACAGCCAAAGCCATGTCCCTGTACTTCCCAAACAATTGGAACATGAAATCATCTCCCATGTATGCTATAGCCTGAAGTAAACAGACATAAATTCAATGGGGGACATAAAACAAATCCAGCACAAGCTCATACCAAAAATTAATAGGAAAGAAGACTTGAGGATTATAAGTTCATAACCATTTCATACTGTTGCATAGCTTCCTCAAGCTTCTCCTCCTTGAATAGAGCATTCCCATCCATCTTTCTCCGATCTGCAGCTCCAATTCTCTCCTCAACTGTCATGTCACCACGGGCTTTCCCCTATGCATGACCAACATACAGAAAAAAATCATTAGAAGTCTACTGGAGGTAAGTGTCCAGACATTCAAAGGAACTACAGAGGTCACAAGAATTGCTTACTTCTTTGGTCTCATCAAAACCAATAAGCTCAACTTCATACAACAAATTGGCCATGGAAGGAACATTTGGAAAAGAAAAGCTTCCCTCTTTTCCATAACCCAATTCCCAACCCACATGCAATAGAGCACGTTCACCTGATCTCATGCTATATATGCCAATGGCCAAGCCTTCCATCTCTTTCTTCTCTGTTCCAAAAAGTTGCGGTAAGTAGTATTATAGCCAAAAAATGGAAATTCTACTTCCAATATCCAATGAAGGATGAAAAAACTGGATATGAATTGCAAATCTTCACAGATCAGACGATTAGGATGCTTTGAACCCTAAAAAGGAAACCTTTTGCACTGTCAAAAGTTGGATTGAGAAATGAATTTAATTACAAATCTTTGTAATTGTCAACTGGGGATCTATTAGAATCTTACATATATTAATTGACACTTTCTGTAGTGATCATCAGTAGTAAAAGCAAATACCTTTTCCTAATACCAACTCCACCGGGTGTTGTTCTTGCCATGTGTCCTCAAACTTGTGCTGGGTGTTTTCAGTCCAAGCCCTGTAATGCACTGCACCATAAAAGTAGACCCCATCCTCTCCTCTCAGTAAGCTTCATTGTACAATTTCAGGCACATAATGAAACTGTGAAAAACATGCCATCTAAATTTGGTAATCAACTAAATATATATTTTTATGTCGTAGTGGGATATCCCATTTTCCTTGCACAATTTCTTAAGAATCATGAAACAAACTCCTATAGAAATAAGGAAATCAAAATGGGACTGAACATGAGAGCCTTAAGCATTGAGATAAGTATGCTCCGTTTATTGTACCACATACCAAAGCATGTCGCGTACTTGGACGGTTTTTGTCCGTGACCCTCCTTAATGATCTGCTTACTGACCTTCTCATGGAGGACTTCCACGGAAGAATCAACTTTTGGAGGACCAACAGAATCTTGAGGAGGTTCTCCATGAACAAACGAGCTTCCTTCAGTAACAATCCCATCTTCTTCACCCTGACCTGAGAAAAGACACGCCCCTCAGCATCCATGGAGGCTGTAATCTGATAAGCTAGAAATGAATTTGTCACATCCTGCTGAATGTCATATTTGGGTGTTATCTAGGAAATGAAATTGTGGGATCTTCCAAACACCGTGTAGATCATTGGACGAAGAGAACTCTACGGAGGATATTTCCACACGATACAGCCTCTACTAATGTCGCTACCGGACATAAGAAGCCATTCGAGGACAGAGCGAGGAAGGCAGTAGTAGTGCACAACAGCAAACTAGGATGAATTCATGAATAGAAACAACACACTACCCAAGGGTTGACTTTCTTGCAGCTTCTGCTCAGCAACATCCATTGTAGGCAGTCTGGAGATCAACAGATGGCGGCTGTGGCCTGCGGAAATGCCGCGACTGCGCCTACTCAGAAATAAGTCGAAGCAATAGCACGAGGCTACAGAACCCTGAGACGAAGATTGTCCAACTATGCCTTCACAAATAGATCAAAAGAGAAATTGTTCCGCAGATCAGCCATGGACGAGACCCGATTAGAGGAGATCCATCAAAGTCTGGGAGCAATCCACATTGAATAGTGGCAAATAGGCAGACGGGTCAAGGGAATCTTCTAGAGACGAACTAGCACAAGAATGATGATGGGCCGAGCCTCCAAATATTATCCTACACATGCATCAAGAAAAATATGCAGATCATTAGTTGGGCAGAAATTTTGTCTTTACTTGAGCACAATACCCAATTCCCCCTATGCATGCAGACACATTTTTTCCGGCCAAAAATACCAAAATACCTAATTTTTTTGCACCATCCAAAATACCTAATTCAAAAGCTGTTTTGGACATAATTAGTTTAGGGGTGATCAATCTGGTGCCAATAGATCAGTTCAATCCACACAATTAAAAGAGTGATTGGGCATTTTTGGTTGGTAACAAATTGGCTGGTTAAAATCATGAGCCTAATAAATTAAAACTCAAGTTTGATTATTTGATTTATAATGTGTAGATTTAATTTTAATTTTTGAATAATAGTTTATCAAATTTATCATTATTACCAAAAAAAATTAGTTAATTTTATTATTAAAATTAAATATATATTCATATATTTAATATTATACCATTACAATTTTATTGATATTCATATAAATTATGGTGATTTTATTATTAAATATATATTCATATATTTAATATTATAAAATTGTAAATTTATTATTATTATTATAAACTCTATCCTTTTATTATTAAAATTGATTGAAATGCTTATATATTTAATTTATATGTATACATCTTTACTATTATAACCATATTATTAGTAGATTTTATTGTTAAAGCTCGATTTATTATATATATTTAATTAATCTTTGTAAGGTAATGATATTATTCTAGAAATTTTACCATCTTTCATAATTATTTTTAACAAATGACGGAATGTTACAATATTATTATTATTTAAGTAGTCATACTTTCAAAAGATTAGGTTTTCCATATATATATATATATATATATAAACGAATGAATCAAAAGATGTCACAGCCTAGAGATTCTTCAAAATTTTGCTAGTACATTGAGAAATCATTCATGAATGCATAGTTTCATGGGATATTTTATGAGCTTGATTAACTTGTAATAATAAATGCATTTATTAAAATTATTTGATATTATACTAGATTATATTTTTTTCTCTTATTTTTTTACTTGTAAAATAAATAATGTGATGATAACCATTATGATTTTAAACTATTATTATAACTCTCCATCTCATTTTTAGTATTGGGATACAATAAAAATAATAATAAAATTAACTAGACTTATAATAAAATATATCATAAATTTTTTTAAAAATTTAAAATTTAGCTGCAACAAAAATTTGTTGTAAAATTTAATTTGTGTACACTACCAGTTTGCTATCGAGTCTGTGAGTTGTAAGTATGGTAGGTGATATCTCAAATATTATATTGCATAAGTTCCTATTTTCACCTAAAATAGTTTTAGGGAGTATATGGGAGTTTATAGTGTTTAGTGTCACATCTTGACCTAATTCATAACAGGTGGTTTATATAATCCATCAATTCACTCGATATTATAATTATGGGTATGTTTATCAATTTAAAACATGATGGACTAAGACACAAAATAAAAATTCATACATCAATTTTTTCAATAAAAATTTAAAATTTGATCAAATAAATAATAAATCTAAAATATTTATACAATAACTTAGGAATTACAACAACTAATAAGAATTATATAAAACCTTCATATACGATATGTGGAGTTCCTTACTCCAATTGCATAGATTTTGTAGGCGACTATAAGAAACTTGACTTTCACTTAAAATTATTTGTAGTAGTGGGTGAGCTCACAACTTAGTAAATGCGTACAGACGTGGAACCATTAATGATTTTAAACTTACAACTTTAAACTTTACATAAAAGTCTAAATATAGATTTTATTCATGATTTTACACAATTAATTTTTTCCATATTTTACCCGATACTTGAGACCTCTGTTACCACTAGGAAACTAATTACAATTACTTTAGATCAATTCTCTCTCCCCAATTCAAATGAAACAATGTATGTCATGCACATAACTATATATGATAACAACTCATGGTCCATGCCATGCCCGAAAGGCGTGCTACAATTTCAATCGGGTATTATAAGAGTGTGCGAGTTACATGTATTCTACATAATTGACACCCAATTTTGTATTTATAGTCATTTCATGATTTTGTTTGTGTGCTCAATACACAATTGTTTATGTAAATGACCTAATTGGTTCGAATTATAGTTCCCAACTTGATCAGTTATTATTTGACATGCATGCATATCTTGGCGGACGTTTTAATGGTAGCCTGACAAACTCTTACTCGAGGTTGTGTCGATTACTAAGGGTAACTAGAAAACGGAGCAATACGAACGAGTGCAATTTGATTTTCCAGTTTACGATGGACATGGAGATATAAGACATGGTCCGTAACTACGACTTGAAGTTGGATGGAATGCAGTCACTTGAATGTTCAATGGGAATATTGGCATTCACATGAGTGGGCCATTCTATTGAAAGATTTTTTTTTTTGTGATAATGCCCTACTTGGTGCAATGGTGCTAAATCACACAGTGCACTACTTTGTGTGATAATGCCCCATTTCCCACTTGCCATCCCAAAACGTCGGTTGATTTGATATTTAGTGATGAGGCACTACTCTCAGCAATGGTGCTAAAATATATGGAGCACTACTTTGTGTGACGATACTCCATTCCCCACTCTCCATCTCGATAGTCGGTGATGAGGCACTGTTGTGTGAAAGGGTGCTAAATTAGATGGGGTATTGCTTCGAGCGATGGTGTTCCCTTCCTCACGTTAAATGTTTGATTTGAGATATGTAACCTGCATTATGACAAAATATAAAATATTTTAAGTTGGTTCCCATCATAATTATGGAAGATTGTGCTATGGGATGAGAGATACCTTAGCACAATATTAAGTGTACATCGGGAGATGTTACCTGAAATGTTGGCTGGATGGTAGCTCTTATCCAACATTTGGTACATAGTATAGACAAAAAATATTTACTAATGCATGAATACTGGCTTCAGTAATGAATTACTATAGAAAATAACATATCAAAATATGTATATGCTATTTTGAGTTGCGACAACATTGAAACCATGAACGACCTGATGAGTGGATTTTGCACTCATTGAATGTTGCTCACCCCCTCCCCTAAAATATTTTAGAGATATATGAAAAAGATGAGAGCGAGGAAAGATGACATTTGCACAGCAAGAGACATGAGATAAGGTAGTTAGGTTTAATAACATATGTTTCAAGGTAGCTACTCACTTGTTAGTATTTATTTATGGTCTTTTATGCACTTTTAAAAGTTATTTATAAAAGTTTAAATTCTTAATAGATTTAAAATGTTGTACTAATCTAGGTCTTTCTACCACGCCCCGACCTGGTTTGGTCGAATCCCCATTATCAACCCGTCACTCCCTTGGTTCAAGAGGGGTTTCCCCCTTTCTTTAATCAAGAGGAGTCAGATGTATATTTTAACTCTATTCCCTGAAATAACATAAATCAATAAAAATGAAAGCTTAAAAAAAACTTTTAAGCATACCTAATAAAAGGTAGGTCCTGGTGTTTTCCTTAGTCATTTTTCCTATTCCTAAAAAGTGATATAAAAGAGGGGTGAGTTTTTACAACTTAGTGAATGGGTATTGGGAATAAGTTTTCATAAAAATAGTTTTTAATTGGAGTGTATGAGACTCCTTATTTCCTTTAAGATCATTACTTCCTCAAATTTTGGTTTTCAAAATTCATTTCCTCATTATCCAAAATAGGTGTGTTTAACAGTCAAAACACGCCATATATCAAAAAGGGATCACACATTCGCAGGGCAGCTCGTCCATTGCACCGACTTGTGGCACCGGAGCGATTTTATCGGCCACCTAAATAGAAGCCCATACACTTCTACCCTAGGTATGAGTGGATGTTCGCGACATCCGACCCTCAAACCCGAAATCAACTCCGTGTCCGTATGAGGATAGAGACCTCATTCCGACCCCACCCCGACCTCATGCGCATGAAGCTACGTTGAGCTTCCCTGACTGTTGGCACGAAAAACTGCCCTTATCTCCACCATGTTGTCCAGTAGCCCCTAGGACGCATCACTACCCCTCTTGGGCATCTTGATGGTCCCGAACCTCAAGTGCATGCACAAACAATAGTTTTCCACAAAGCCATTTATCTTTGGTGCCACCGGTCCAACAGCCCCGACCCTCAACTTGACCTATATATGTTTGTCTAGACCAGTTCGTTGACCTAGCTCTGACGCACTGCTGCCAGTCCATCGAGTATGTCAGTTCTGTCTTAGTACCATGGCAAAAACACATATCCATTTCATTAAGAGTTTTCATGGATTTTATTTGACATGTTTATTTACGAGCTCTTGCTTGTACCAACTGGCCTTGGGCCCATTGTACGTGATTTTCCAAAATCGGACATTTTAGCCCACAAGTTCCAAAATCAAGGCCTCTGGCCTATTCGATCTATTCTAGCTCTCGTCAAGGTCTCCCAAAAATTTTAAGTATTGGCACATAGTAAGTGGAGAACACTTTTGACAAAATAACCTTTCAACTCATCACATCAATTAAGTGTGATGACCTCTCCGCTTACAACCAGCAAGCGGGTTTTCTCCTTCCTTCCAGGAAGTCTATCATACCAATTGGGTATGATCTCTCTACTTATAATTGGTAAGTAGTTTTTCTATTTAGTTCTCACATCACTCCAATCGGGTGTGATGTTAAAATTCCACATAGAAGTGGTTTTTCATTTCTGAGGCGCTCATCTTCCCAATCAAGTATGATGTGAATAAGCCCACTCACGATGGCTTCCAATTTAGAAAAAGTGCTCATCATCCCAATCGGGTATGAAGTGTAAATTAGCCCACTCACGATGGCTTCCAATTTAGAAAAGGTGCTCATCATCACAATCGAGTATAAAGTGTAAATTAGCCCACACACCCGATAATCGTAATATATTCCTTCTTAGTCAATTTTCGCCTCTACGCTAGCTTATCCTTTCTGGCGTTCCAATTCTTCATGTTCCTACATGAGGTGGACATTCTTATCTATTAATATTTGGCATAACAACCTTTGTTTCTCATGAATGAACGTCTAAACTCAAAGTTTTCAATTAATTGCATTTAGGTCCCCGAAGGTCTTTTTCCTTGACTTTAGGTCCCTAATGCTAACTTTTCCCCAAATTGAGTCCCAAAACTTCCAAAAATTCACTTTGGGTCCTCAATTTACTCAAAATCGTTTAAGGGGTTCAAGTTTTCTAAATTTTCAATTTTGTCCCCAACTTTTAAAAAATTATCATTTTGCCCATACTTTACAAAAATGGCAATTTGACCCCAATTATTTTAAAAAATTGACCAATTGATCCTCAAACATCTTTTTCATGGCAATTGGCAATCAATTTTGGGAAATTACAATTTGGTCCCTCAATTTTACAAAATCCCCCAGAATTTTTCCCCAATTTCCCCTTTTCAAACTGGTCAAATTTGATTTCATCAAATTGACTATTCAATCGGGGTTAATTGTTGAAATTAGAGGTATAATTCAGTTTCTACACATCCATGTGATTCAATTGAGCTTTGAATCGCATGAATTGAGGCCGAAATGAGCTCAAACGGAACTTCGCCGAAAAACTATGCGTATAGAGAGAAAGCTTCCAAAGCTTACCGTCGAAGGTTTGGCGGTCTGAGCTTTCTATCTGGGTAGGTAGCTCTCGTCCTGAGGTTCCTCCTAGTATCAAGAATTGCAACAATTCATATCGAATTGATTGAGAATTTGGTTAGTGAAATTTTCATCGTTTCTCTCTCTAACGCCGATCGAAAATGACAGAGAGGACTAAATTGTCTTACCTTTCAGTTATAATCCGGTCGTGTGAGGGCTGTGGGAGTGTTAAGAGGGATTGGTTTAGCCTGAGAATGGCTGAATTTGGCTGAAACATGGCAATTTCAGTCCGCTGGAGTTGCTTTACTATTTAATTATGCATGCACTTCTCTAGCGGTCCTCAGATCAAATGTAGACTGTCGTCAAGTAGCTGACTTCTCCCGGAATCTAAGGAACTCAAACTCATATTCTAAGGCTTAGAAAAATCTCAATGTCAGATCTTTGATTCGAGCTTCGCCAGAAAACTAAGTAGTTGAGAGAAAATGGAGTTTTCAGGTGTGAGAAGGATGAATGGAGAGGAGCTCTTTATATAGAAAGCTTGGGGACTCTCTGGTCGACCGTTTGACACCTTAATGACACTCGTTAATGACCTGAAATACCCTGAATGAAAACATTTCACCTTCGTCGATGCTATCCATTCTTCCGATGAATGAATAATGTCATCATCTGGAGGAAGAAGGCGACACTGTTCTGAATCGAACTGGTCTCGTCAGAATCATGTTCAATGATTAAACCGGTCGGTTCAGGCCCAATTCGACCAAGTTTTTTAAAATTAAAAATTTCTATATTTATCTAAATTTATTCTCTATCTAATAGTGGCTTCAATTTCCTTTGAATATTTTAAGCTACCTAGAAAAATGAATTTAGCAATTGGTTCAATGATGGTTCAAACTGGTCCAAACTAGTTCAATTCGGTTCACCTGAACCGGTCAGGTTTTCTCTTCCAATTTATCCCAAAGTCCCTTTCCATGGTTTTTAAGATTCTTTGGGTCACTCGGGATTTGTAAATTTCTCAATTTGCCCATTCTCTAATGGTTGGGGTTCATGAACCGGTTCGATTTTCTCACTTGGGTTGACCAGTTCTTTCCCCAGTTTTCCTTATTTTCAAGGGACGGGGTTTACACTTTCGGCTTGTCGATTCTACTCTAGTGAGGTATCCACTATCGTAGTATTGAGAGGATGTGGCGGTTGTATGTCGGTCCGACCCGTGGATCGAGCCGGGAAGTGGAAACTTTAGTAGTGTATGAGCCCAATTTTCAAAACAAAGAGATTTTGAAAATGAGTTATTTGGAATTGGAATAGATTGGGAAAGAGTATTGCTGGAATAATCTATACAACACCAAAAATATTTTTCCCACAAAAATGAAGTGGCACGCAAAATACTAATGAAGTGTAAATCTTTCTAGATATGGCACATAGATGAGTATCTAGGTGTGTCCCGCTGACCACAAAGCGATGGCCCACAAGAGAGTTGAGTGTGGAGTCTGTTGGATTCACGATTCCCCTTTAGAAGGGTATGTTGCTCTGCCTGAAAGAGAATTTCATATTAAGGAACCTCTTTGGCCACATATGAACATGTAACACCTTAAGATCTATGAGTATTTTATAAGGGTATTCGAGATACCTTCCATGAATACGGGGAGAGCACCTTCCATAGAGACGACCAATGTGGGGTTGTATATACAATCTCTGTCAGAGAGAATGCCCTCGATGCTTGTAAAATCCGTTCTCTCGAACCAAGGAAAAATCAGGAAAGGGACTAGCCAACTTCATATGAAAAACTAAGTCCATTTAATGAACCAAAAATAGTAAAGAAGGGTTAACAAGGGAGATTTTGAAAATCACGTGTCCAAAAATTCACAAAAATCTTGGGCATGAATTATGAAGTGAGTTGACTAGGAAAACCGGAACGGTTCGGGGTGAACCGGACCCGAACTAGACCAAAATCGGATTGAACCATCATGAACTGATTCAATTATTCATTTTTCTAAGTGGCTTAAAAATATCAATTTGGGAAATTGAGACCATCATTAGGTAGAAAATAAATTTAGATGAATTTAGAAATTTTTAAATTTTAGAAAACCGGTCGAATCGGGCCGAACCAGCCGATTTTCGAATTTGGGTCACCGAACCCGATCGAACCGGACTGGTCAACGGTGCAGTCGGTCAACGAATCGGACCGATCAATGGTCAATGACGCCAAGTTAGCAACCACACAGACACGGGCAGCCAATGGGAGGCTACCACTTATTTGGTCAATGGTAAGCGGACGACCGATCAGCTTGCCACGTAGACACGAGCAGCCAATCAAAGCATAATCATTATTTTTCAAAAAAGGAACATATTTTTATAATATTTTATTATTTTTCTTAATGCCCATTACAGGTTTTAAATCAAGCATACAAAGCACATATAGTCAATCAAGCATGTGATTGTACCTCATCATCGAGTGTCGCTCATTCGACTAATTAGGATGGTGAGTGGATAGATGTAAGCATATCCTCATAGTCTTTCATATAGATTGGTCCACTCGAATCATAAGCGTTCATTACATGTTTTAAATCAATGCATGCAATGCACACATGAATAATAATGTACAAGCACACAATAGTGCCTCATCACCGAATATCGTTCATTTTACTATTTGGGACGATGAGTTGATAGATGTGTATGGACATACTAGCCCACTCATTTGAATATCGAGCCTTGCTATCGATCATTCATGTGCTCATATCCCACCAACTCCTAGTCATACCTATGGATCTCGTCATATAACTTCCGAGTCCTAGTATACTAGAAAATTAAATTTGCACCCCCCTTATTAACTTCGTTTTCTAGTTGACACGACCTTAAGCAGGTGTCTATCAAACTATCGATCACATTCATCTGTCATAATCACAAATATGATGCATGCATATTAAACAATAACCAACTAAAATAAGTCATTCATACAAGCAATCATGTATTGAGGATTGGCTTGCTAATTTATCATCCGTTCTACTAATATCATTATCAATTTGACCTCGAATATTATAATACATCACACGAATTTATTTGCTTGTGAAAATATTATACCATTTCCCTTCTTTTGAAATACATACTTTTATCTTATTTTTAAAAGTTACATTTAGCCTATTTATAAACATTGAGTTTTATTACTTTCATAAACATCATAACTTAGCCCTTTCATAAATATTAGGTATTAGTTATTTTTATAAATATTGGGTTTTAGTCATTTCATAAACATCAGATCATAGTCATTTTCATAAACATTATGTCTTAGCCATTTCATAAGAATCGAGCTTTCACCCATATAATGAATGTTGGGCCTTAATCCCTTCGTTCCTAACTTATTTTAAAGGGTTAGGTTATCACCTATTTTCAAACCGTAAGTTTTACACCTGTCTTTTTCAAAATTACCTGGCTATATCCCACTTCTCAAATTGCCCAAGACATCTCCCATCTTTTAATAAAAGAATTCATATACTTTTTTATGGATTTCTCATAAGATTTTACAAAGTATACATACCATCATTTTATAAAATGATAAGTATAGACTTTACTGATCTAATCATATACGATTTTGGAAATTCTACTCATTCAATATTTGAGAGTTGTTCATTTCGAATATACTCCAAATCTCGGCGCTCTTGCACAGGTGATTAGTATATATATATATATATATATATATATATATAATTCTAAAAATAATATGCATATATCATTATACTATTCACAACTACTATATATATATATATAATCCTAAAAATAATATTTATACATCATTATACTATTCACAACTACTTGGAGTGTGACTCTATATAGGTATATCTTATACTACCCTTAATTTTTCATAATTACGAATTTATCCTTAAGACACAGTTTGCTCTATCTACACACCAGTGAACTCATTTACATTATCATTTACTTGATCTCATCCAATTAATAAAATTTCTCAAACCTTATCAAAATGGTCTTTAGGTTCTTATTCTCCAAAAATCATAATATTGTCCTTATATTTACAAATTTATTATTTTTCTCTCTTTATGAAAAAATTACAAATTTGCCATCATTTTACATAAATGATCATTTTGTCCATCATTCATAAAAAAAATGACCTTTTTACTCACCATTGGGCAAGAATGACTAGTTTGCCCCTCTTTGAACAAAAATTACTAATTTACCATTTATTTCCAAAAATTATGATTTTACCCCTAAAATTTTGAAAATCACATTTAACATCTCATTTATCCCAAAATCACATCCTAACCCCTTGTCTTCCCTTGTTTTCACAAGTTTTCTCATTTTTTTTTTAAATAGTCCCACACTTTTCAAAGTTTACATTTTAGTTCCTGAACTTTGGGAATCACTCAACCAACTTCAATTTTCACAAATCTCTCTCAAATACTTTCATTTATCTTCTAAGGACTCATGAGAGAAGTTTGGAGTATTACCCCAGCCGAATTTAGTCATTTTCCAAAAGTGGCCAAAATAGAGGTATCAAAGGTATAGTAAAATTTTTTTACTAGAGACAATATCATCCGTGACCGGAGAGTAAGATAAATAAAGGTAAGGATTAGGTGACTTGTTATGTGGTAGTAGTCGGCCAAGTGGTCATTGGAGCTCGATGAATTTTAGACTCGAATGGTCACGTCCAAAAGTTACAAAACATACCCATTGTCGGAATTCAACCCGTGGTGGCCAAAAGTTGACTTTTCATCTCAAACATGTTTTTTTTGTGGTATGCAATTAGAACAAAAATCGAGTCATTTGTGTATTCCTAAATTGGGTTTTCCAATAGCGGGAGTGGGTGACATTAGTAAGCAGTGTGTGGTTACGACCTAGATCGAGTCAAACATATATCTAATGACACAACATATTGACTTTGACATTTTTTTTTAAAAATTAAACTACATGTTTGTCGTTCCCTCAATAATTTAACCCAAAATTCGCTAATATCGATTGGTATGAACTCGTTTATCAAAAAATATCGATTTCTTTTTTTGTAAATCAAATTTCTAATATAATTGGATCACAATTAACAGTTCAAATTCTCATTCTCGGTTCAATCTCAATTTCTGATCCGATTCGATTTTAAATTTTAGTTCGAATTTTCTTTCTTAATTCAAATCTTTATTCTTATTTTAACCTTAATTTCTTATTTAATCAACTTTAAATTTTCTCTTGAAAAATCCTAATGTTACATCGGAGCTCCAATATCACTTCAGTGGAAAACAAAGTAATCACACTTTTAAGGAGAATTCTGGTGACACATCTCCCAAGGAGACCCACCTTTTATAGGGAGCTCCACGGGAGAAGGAGTGGTTTGCTTGGATTGTCATCTAATCAGCTACGAATGATAAATTTGCATTAAATTTACATGGAGTTTCATGAACCCACAACAAGAGACACATGCTATAAAAAGTTTTAAATTTTCCTTCAAAGGATAATGGTGAGTTAATTCGCCTCGTAGATACAGCGTCGGTTGACTTTGTTTACTTACTTGACTAATTTTATGTTCGGTTCAATTAGTTTTTACCTTATTTTTAATGGTTATTTATCGGTTTAACTTTATTCGAGTGAATTACTATTAGTTCGACCGATTTTATTATTGTTTCAATCAGATTTCACCTTCATTTGATGGATTAATGAATAGTTTTTAATTTTTTTAATTTATAAATTTATTTATTTACATTTTGTATCCAAATTACACATTTTGATTATATTAAAAAAATTAAATTATTATTTGATTTTAATATAGTTTTTAAACGAATTATTTATAATACTCAATTTCTAATCAAATAGGTTTGGTACAATCTAGTTTAATTGTTTCTAAGTTTTTTATTTTAATCTATTTTCAATTAATTCGATTTATAATTGGCATTAATTCTTATTTTACTAAGAGTAATTGATTCATTCCAAAAAATAAGGCTACTATAAACCTATGTAATTATGATTCAACGGCTGCTTTTAGGCATTCTACTTCAAATTTTGGGTAGGAGCCAATAATAATATTTTGGTAATGCCACGCTTCATGTCGGGTCCTCCTGCTCCATTATAAAACTTCATTGTTTTTTTCGGATTTTTTCAAGTTTTTTGTGTAGCTTGATACCCATCATCATAATGATGGCATTCACCTCTTCCTTCTATCACGTCTTTGAGAGCTCTAATTATTTGGGTCAACCAAATTCCCTAATAGTTCCATGAAATGCCCATGCTTTGGATTTCTGTGGGATGTGCAGAGCTGGGGGCATCCAACATTCAAATTGTGGAAGCATAAGCATTAAGCTTGGAAAGAATAATGACCTCCTAGAGGTATTATTTCCTTTTTTGATCATCCTCGAGGAGCGTAACGGCTATTTCTGTGGCCCCTGGCTCAAACGTCTCTCTTCGACAAAAAATGCACCCTCTTTGGACGCTTTTTCTATAGCAAAACCAGCTTGCTCTTGCACAACACGCATTCTCTCTCCTCTCTCTGTGCGCCTGCGTTTGTGGGAAAGCTTAAACTTGCCGAGAGGAAGACTGAGCAATTACTGCTTTCTCCTCACGGCATTTGTGAGAGAGGGAGCCGGAAGGGACGCAAAGGAGGTGAAGGAGTTGAAGGAAAGCTCTTGAAGGTCGAGACCCAGAGAAGGCAAGATGTCGAAGGTTTTGAACATCTTCAAGAAACAAACTTCCCCCAAAGGTTCTCTCTTGGCGGCTATCTCCATCTAGGGTTCAAGTTGTACTCTCAAGCTCCGATTTCTCTGGCATTGATACTTTTCGTTGTGTATTATAAAGAAAAAGATACCCCTAAGGCGAATTGTGATTTCATGCCATAAACAATGGATCTGCTGTTCTTGTTGAACTTTTAACACGAAGAACCAATTTTTAGTCTTCCTGCTAGCCCGCCTCTCTTTCAATTGAGGGTATTATGCTCTACGAGTTTTTTTTTGCTCAGTTTGAACTTAAAGATTTTAACTGTACCTTTGCCTAACAGATGCCCTCCGGACCAGCAAGCGGGAAATGGCTGTGGCTACCCGAGGTAGGATTGATTTTCATGTGAATCTATTGTTGTTGAACTCGAGTGAAGAATGTCCAAGTTGCTAGGTCCAAGGGTATGAAATTGAATGAGTTACCATCATCATAAATCTACCTTGGCCATACAAGAGAAGGTTTAACTGGTCGGTAGGTCCTAGATGGATTTTTTTGGCCAGTCCTAGATGGATTTGACTTGAAAATCAGCAGCTGGGTGTTTTTTCCAAGATCAGGAGCTACCAGATTGGCAATTCTTAAAATATTCTCTTGCCAGTTTCCCTGCACTCTTCTTTGATTTAAGTGATCTCGTAATTTAATCAGTTAAAAATAAAGAAAGATATCTACTAACAGTGTTTTGATCATTTGTGGCTTTCATTCTTCCCAAGCCTCTTTTTTTTGTTGCTTTATTTTTTATTCCAGTAACTTCATAAATATATAGGTTTTAGATAGGATACATTCCTGTCAATTTCCATTCAAGTTGTGATTCCAAAAACTATGGAATCAACACAGATAGATTTCAGGTGACATAAATCTATTAACATTTAGACCTTGCAACCCCTAAATAATATCATTGCAATACAAAAGTTGGGTATTTGCATTCATTGTCAAAATGTTATCTGTTAAGGTTTGTGTTTTTTATATTCTGTTCTCTTTGCATATTCTTGTTGATGACTTATATGACTCCAGGAATTGAACGAGAGATTGCATCCCTTCAGTTGGAGGTATGCTTTTCTTAAAATAAATTATTTGTTTCTGGAAGTTTATTGATATGCTTCTTTTATAACATTTTAACTTTGTTTTACATAGTCTCCAAGAGAATTAATATGGCATTTCTTTTTCAGGAGAAGAAGTTAGTGGCAGAGATCAAGAAAACAGCAAAGACTGGAAATGAGGCAAGCTCATTTACTGAGAATTATATGATTGCCACATTAGCTAATCTACCTACACAACTAGTTGATGCAGATGAATATGTATTTACTTGATTTTAGTACAGTTTGCACTATGCTTTTGCCTTAGAATGCATCTTTTATGTAGTGCAATCTTTCTCGGGCATTATTCGGTTCATCATGCAGTGGCGATTGAACATGTTCACAAAAGATTTCTCTTGTAAGAATTACAAACATGTAGAGACAGCCTGATGTTAACTGTAATGGAATTTTTTATCATTTTCTCTATTCAATCATATGATTGCCACATTAGCTAATCTACATACACAACTAATTGACAGATGAATATGTATTTACTTGATTTTAGTACAGTTTGCACTATGTTTTTTGCCTTAGAATGAATCTTTTATGTAGTGCAATCTTTCTCGGGCATTATTCAGTTCATCATGCAGTGGCAATTGAAAATGTTCACAAAAGATTTCTCTTGTAAGAATTACAAACATGTAGAGACAGCCTGATGTTAACTGTAATTGACAGATGAATATGTATTTACTTGATTTTAGTACAGTTTGCACTATGTTTTTTGCCTTAGAATGAATCTTTTATGTAGTGCAATCTTTCTCGGGCATTATTCAGTTCATCATGCAGTGGCAATTGAAAATGTTCACAAAAGATTTCTCTTGTAAGAATTACAAACATGTAGAGACAGCCTGATGTTAACTGTAATGGAATTTTTTATCATTTGCTCTATTCAATCATATGATTGCCACATTAGCTAATCTACCTACACAACTAATTGATGCAGATGAATATGTATTTACTTGATTTTAGTACAATTTGCACTATGTTTTTGCCTTATAATGCATCTTTTATGTGTTCAGGCGGCAACTAGAATCTTGGCTCGTCAACTTGTCCGGCTACGCCAACAAATAACTAATCTGCAAGGAAGTCGAGCCCAAATTAGAGGTGTAGCCACTCATACCCAGGTCTGTCTGCAAGATTTTCTCAACAAGAGATACCTTCTGGTGGAATCAATAAGAACTGCTCTTCATCTGATGGTAAATAACAACCTAGATACTTTTTTTTTCTGTTTAACAGGCATTATATGCAAGCACATCAATTTCAACTGGCATGAAAGGTGCTACCAAAGCCATGGTGGCAATGAACAAGGTGATTCCTGTTGCCATTTTGATCTGTCCAGCTCTACCTATTTGCAAAATCACATTTTTTCATCTATTATTGCCCCCCGTGACGATTTTCAATTTCATTCTCCTTGCACCGGAAATTATTATTCCCTGTGGAATGTCACATAAATTTGAATTTCAGAATCAGATTGTAACATTAAATATTATGCTCACAACATAATTTTAATGGCATTTTCATCATACTAGCAATTACTTCTCCCTATGGAATATCAGAGAGGTCAGAACATAAATATGTAATTATGCTGCTCAACTTTGTTTACACGATCTCTCATACAATTTGTCTCATAATTTTGAGTTGCAGAATCAGATGATAACAATAAATGTTTTCTTTACTACCTAATTTTATTGACATTTTCACCATACTACAAATTACTTCTCCCTATGGAATGCCAGAGGAATCAGAATGTAAACATATAATTATGCAGCTCAACTTTGTTATCTATTCTCAAGTACAATTTGGCCTACTAGAGGCACAAAAATAGAGGATATTAATTTAATACTTAGATGGTTTACATGTGTTCAGTATCTGTTAAATATATTATAGTTTCAAGAATAGAAATAGTATAGCTTAATTATGTGGGGTTTCATCAATAGTGAAGAAGAATATGAAAAACCTAAATTTTTTTGTTCATCATTTTCAGCAAATGGCACCTGCCAAACAAGCAAAGGTGATAAAAGAGTTCCAGAAGCAATCAGCACAAATGGACATGACGGTAATTTTATTGTTTTCTCCTTTATAACAACTTGTACACAATCTCATAATACAAATGATGAAGTGATTTGTTTTTTGTTAGATATAATGAAGTAGCTTCTATTGCTTTTTTGGAACTTTTGTATTTAAATTAGTTAATCTGGTCAATACTATTCACTTGCCATATATAGCATTACTCACAGCAAGTTTTGTTTTGGGGGAATCCTCCAACTGTGATCTTCAGCCATTTCTGATAGACTGCATAGAAATACACAAGTTTGGAAGATAGTTCATAATTGATTTTGGGACTTGCACAATTTGGACAGCAGATGTATTTAATTTTCAAATATAATTATCTTGAGAATTTGGAAGGAGAACATACTGAGCTTTGATTTTCTTTCTTGGAAAATGCTGCTGTGATTTAGAATTGGTTCACTTGCCACCAATTTTTGCTGGTTCTTCCAATTTTAAGCATTTTTATAGTTCTTGTGATAATTATTTTTCTCTGTTACCAACTCAATCCTGTTCCAGGAATTATGTAGTTGCTTTAGTCAAGCCATTTATTTATGCATGATCAGGAGCAACAAGAAAATGTTAATTGAATCAGTGATGAGACTAACAGCACTGATAAAAGCTGAACCATAGCTTTTAGTGAAATCATCTTATTCTTGTGCAGATTGAGATGATGTCAGAATCTATTGATGAAACCCTGGACAAGGATGAGGCTGAGGAGGAGACTGAGGAGCTCACCAACCAGGCATGTTTTGGTTATAGCTGTTTGCCCTTCCTTCCTTAGTGGTGCTTTACAGAATCTGACCTCTTTTTTTTTTTTTTCTCTTTTGCAGGTTCTTGATGAGATAGGTGTGGATATTGCATCCCAGGTTGGTATATCTTTTGGTTTCTTTCATGTCATGTGATAATTGTCCTTTCCTTCATAACATGGATTGACAATTACTTGAGCACTGATTTTTTGCCTTTTCTGATCCACAGCTGTCATCTGCTCCCAAGGGGCGTATTGCATCCAAGAAGGTTGAAAATGTTGTTACAAGGTGCGTAAAATCTTCTCCTTTTCTGTTAGTATATGCCCAAACCAGGAAATCCTCTTTACTCAACCCATTCTTTTCCAGAACAGCATGTTTAACGTGATTCTCTAATTTTGCAGCCACAAAAGTCATATCTGCATAACTCTTAACAGTTTCCTCCTCTCTTTTATTCAATTATCACAGTTCTGAATCACCGGATGTCGATGATCTCGAGAAGAGACTGGCCTCTCTCCGACGAATCTGATCATCCTTCATTTCATCCTTTGTCAAGAACATAGATATATACATGGGCAACAAACTTCTATATGGAGGAGTTGTTTAGTTTAATATTCACAGTACCAGATTTGCCAGGAAGCTGATATGTACAAGCTTGAGAACCCCAAGTAAAAAACACCTCTTTTTCTCCATCATTCATTCCCCATTTTGTTTTGCCATTCTCTTTAAAGCTCCCAAAATCTTATGAACTTTTTTCTGCACCTACAAAGTACTGCCAATTGGTGGTGTGGCTCACACACCCAGCTAGCTAGCTAGCTGTCTCCCCTAGAAAACCCCAAAAACAAGAGTTGACCTTTTCTGTGTGTCCCCCTCCTGAATTATTGCCCCTCTCAGCAGCAACCTTCACGGTTTCACCTAACAGCATCTCTCACCTCCAACCCTCTGTTCAGGTGATCCTCCCAACAGTGCACTCAGAACCAGTTACTTGTGAGTTTTGAGAACTTGCTATCTCTTGGGCATTTTGCTTGGCCGCCGTCGTCTCCCCTCACGACCTCACACGTGTAAGTCTACTTTTTCCCATCGGAATGTGGAGTCTCCACTTTAGCTTCCCCGGCCACCCACCCACTAGCTTCCCTCTGTGACAAATCTCATCCTCTCCCCCCCTAAAAGGAAAACATTCAAATAGTTGAGGGCCTACTTTGCAATTATAAACAAAATCCTTTTTTCGGTTTTCTCTCGACTTTTTGTCCGGACTATTTAAATAAGCAAAATTCTAAATTAATAATAATATTTAAATTCTCTAAATAATAATGGAAAGTGAAAAAAAAAGAAAACTCCTTACTAGCAATATTCTCCGCCCACAATACAATTAGGGCTAATGATTAAAGGCCTCTTCCCCTTCCCACCTGACAACAGTAACCATCAAAATGACTTAACTAAGCACTCCCTGTCGGCTGGATACTCATTGATTAATCAATCAACCAGAGGCGTAGAATAGCATAAAGAAATGAAAGATGTGTGCTTTGAGTACTCCACAGTGAATGGTGGATAGTAGGAGATTATGGCTATGGAGAAGAGGGTGGGAGGGCAGGTTTGCTGAAATGTTTTGCCGTCGGGTCTTATTCGGCGGCAGGGAACAGCAGCTCCGGAGTGAATGTGAGTATGGACGTCGGTGGATCTGTATTTATGAGCGGACGAAGTTAATACGTCATCAGAATGGGAGGTCAAGAGGACCGTCGGCGCGTAATTGCTGAGAATCGGCGATCTTCTCTTCTTTTCCAGTAGTGCTGCTTGGAAATTCGCTTGACCGGACAGACAGATTGCATGGCGGGGCCCACAGATCTTGCGAGACTGACGGAAGGGCAACCCCATATGCCCCTTCAACAGAATTCTTTTGCGCGTTTACCCCTCTATTACCATCAAAGTGTAACTGTGGCCCCACACTAATTATTGTGTCCATTTACAATTTACACACTAACCTCTATATATATATATATATATATGTAAGAGAATAAAAAGATATTTCTTTTTGTTTAGATTATCTCAATCGGTCCAACACCCGGTTCGGTTCGACCTTGACCCGTGTCTTCCGACAAAATCATCTAGTCAATCTTGTAGACTCTACAATTCACCGGCAATTGTCTTTTTTTTTTTTAATCTATGTGATGATTGTGGTTACATTATCCAATTCCTATTTGTAGTGAGAGGAAAGTTGAATATAATGCTATGTTTTTTATCATACGTATAATATAATAAATTAAATTAATATTAGTGGTAAAGTTAAATGATTTAGAAAATAATATTATAAAAAGGAGAATTCAAGAGTAAAAATACTATATGCATAGTAAATAAATTATGAGAATATTTTTAAAAATTTTAAAAATGTACAAAATTATGGAATAACTTCCATATAATAATATATATTAATATTTGCTCTTATAAATTTTCTAAATGCGTGGCTAACAGCTCACCTGATTAGCACGTGACATTTTTGGTGGGATAGTCTATTATTTCTTACCTAATAATGTATGCAAGATAAAGAAATATCTAAAAAAACCTTAAAATATCAATGTTACATTCATCCATTAATACTATCCCCATAAAAAAATTTCATGTTAATTAAAATTACAGGTCAATAATTCATTTAATTGCTATCTTTAATTATTTTTAAAATTTTAGTATAATTTTTTTGTTTGACTTGAATAGATATAACACGAGAATAGTATAATTACAGGTTAAATCTATCACGAGAATATTTTCTTATAAAAAATATAGTTACATAAAAAAATTAAGCTAGGAAAATATAAAATAATGTTATTTATTTTTAATAATATCATTCAATGTGGGCAAAAAATAATTAAATTTAATTATCGGATATATACATATATAATTTTGATAAAGAACTATATGTGGGACTAGATTTGATAAACTGGGTAACTATTATGCCTATTTGAAATAGGATAAAAATGTTTGTTCTAAATTTGACCTAAATGTTATGCCTATTTAAGAAATGAAAAAAGTATTTAATATAAGACAGTTAAAATATGCACTTAAAAGCAATATATATATTTACAGTACGACAGTTTGGTACCTAATGGTACGTGGCCCGTGAGTACAAATAGGCCCTCGGGTTAAGAAGGGGAATCTGATGAGAGTGGGAGCGAGGACGAGGGCAAAAGAGTAAATCCATCTGACCCGATATAGGTGTCCCGTGCCCACGTCATGCGTACCTACCAAGGGGAGAGCATCTTTAGTGAAGATGTCTGTCCTACGCAAAGATCTTCCCGTCGTTGGAGCCCTTTACTTTTTCACCCGTACGTTGTTGCTGTTGTTGTTCTTTGTTCTTCTCCATGTTTTTTTTTTTTAATTTGTACAGTTGATGAAATTGGCAAGTTGCAAGGCAACCACTTGCGTGCTGCATTAATGACCATATGAGGGAGGCCCTGGGCCGATATTTTCTCGGCCGTCCCGCCCACCTCGGTCCCGCCCACCTCGGTCCCGCCCACCTCATTAAGCTCTGTGCATGTGAGGCACTGGTGGCTGTCTACACGTGGATGGCCATAAATTTGTTGCACCAATGGACGACCACTCTTTCATATCTGCATTTCCCATGGCATGCATCTTCTCTAACTTAAACAAAGAGTTTGTGGAGTGGACTCACTTGTTTTTTTAGTATATATAATGTGCAAACCATTTAGTGTTTAACAAAATGATTAAGTTAGGTATGATAGTTACTTGTAAGGATGGGATGGGTTGCTTAGAATAAGCCATTAATCATCATCATCATCACATGAAAACAACATGTCTATGCTAAACCCGAAATTCCGGCATGACAATTGGAGCTATAAACAATCAAATCAATGTTCACTACCATGCCCATGCCCATGCCCAAGCCCAATTGCTCCCATGCCATGGATAATCTTCTTCCCCTCAAATATAAGATTGCTTGCTGGCCTGAGTAATTCATTCATTTCCGCCTTCTATTTGAAATAATCTCCCTCTCAAAAGTATTACTCTTTATTTTTTATTTAAATAATTATTTAAAAAAAAAGAGAAAGGTAAAAGCAGATTCCGGTCAAAAACACAAATCGGGAAGGGCGGGACGGGATCCATGAATCGCAATTTGGAGGTGATGTTTCCCGATTAATCGCCTCAATTAGAACCTTCGCCCCCTGTTGCGAGTGACGATGGCGCACGCGCTGGTCCCCAATCATCATTGCACGCGCCCCACGCGTCCCTGCACGTCTCTTTATTTAAATCCCCTCCGCCCCTCCACCTTCCCTGTCCTCGTCAATATTTCACTGTCTAACTCGCACACACTCTCTCACACACTCGGAGAAAGACACTCTCTCTCCATCTATTATTCCTGCGTGCTCTTAAAAGCTGCAGTTTTCACATAAATGGCGGCAGTGTCGGCATCTCCTCTTCGGGACACGGCCTCCGACGTCAACAAACTGACTTACGAGATCTTTTCGATCCTCGAGAACAACTTTCTCTTCGGCTACGACAACCTCGGGTTCCCCAAGACGACGCTGCTCCACGGGGAGAAGCCGAACAGGTGCGGCGGCAAGGTCAGGGTCCTGTCCATCGACGGTGGCGGCGCCACTGGCGGCCTCCTTGCCGCGAGGTCCCTTTCTCACCTGGAGACCGTTATCCGCCGCAAGTCCGGAAACTCAAACGCCCGCATATCTGACTTCTTCGACGTCGTCGCAGGCTCCGGCGCCGGCGGACTCCTTGCGGCGCTCCTCTTCACGCGGGCGAAGGATTCTAGCAGCCCACTGTTCTCCGCCGAGGACGCTCTCAAGCTACTGGTCGGCCTCCGCCGGAAGTCCTCCGGGATCCTTCGGCGATTCTCGAGGGTCGAGAGGGAGCTCGCCAAGATCTTCGGCGACAGCTACACGATGAAGGACACGGTGAAGCCGGTGCTCATCCCGTGCTACGACCTCTCCTCCGACGCGCCGTTCGTGTTCTCACGCACCGACGCGCTTGAGATGGACGGCTACGACTTCAGGATGAAGGACGTATGCTCCGCCACGTCGGCGGGGAAGCCGGTGGAGGTGAGGTCGGTGGACGGCCGCACGAGGATTTTCGCCGTCGACGGTCGGGTGGCGATGAACAACCCGACGGCTGCGGCTATCACCCACGTGCTCAATAACAAGCAGGAGTTCCCACTATGCAACGGCGTCGAGGACATTCTAGTGCTTTCACTCGGGAATGGAGGGTCGGACGTGGGTTTCGGCAATCCCAGGCCGAGCCGGTCTGGGTTCTGCCGGATCGCTGAGGACGGAGCCGCCGACATGGTTCGTTCCATCTGCTGCCTTTTTTTACTAAATCTAGGAACTGTTCTTCAGCAAATCAATTATTAAGTACTTGAAATAAATATGCTCGAAAAGGGTTGTCTTGTCCAGAGATCAGCGCAGTAATGCCTTGTTTGGTGGCGAAATAACAGTTCTTCATCGTGTTCAACAGGTGGATCAATCCGTATCCATGGCATTCGGGCCGTCGGTCGAGACGAACTACGTCCGGGTCCAGGCGCTCGGGGTGTTCTCCAAGGACCGGGAGGGACCCAAGAGGGTGTCGACGAAGGCCACCACGGGCCGGGTGCTGGAGCTGGTCGAGGCGGTGCTGGGCCAGAAGTACGTGAGATCGGTCATGTTCAAGGGGAGGAAGACGACTGAGGACACGAACCTGGACCGGATCGAGAGCTTTGCAGGAGAGATCATCAAGGAGCAGGAGAGGAGGAGGACGACCACACTGTCTCCGGTGGTCCTGAAGCAGGCGCCTCACCACTACGCCCCTTCTCCGAGGACATCCTCTGCCACCACCCTGTCTACTACGTCATCATCTTCTTAGATTAGACATCCCTGGATGGATGGATGTCTGGTGCAGCGGCTGAAAACAGGGGAAAAAAGAGTTTAAACGGTGATGGAGTTGTGTAGTTATTGAAGCGCGATGACCGGCCAAAGACTCGAGATGATCAGAGGCGTCCGAGTTCCGGCAGGCAAGGTGGGTCCCCGGCAGCCGATCCTTGAGTCTGTGTTTTGTATGTAATTTGCGTTTGCGACTAGGCTGAGATTGAGAGGATTTGATTCTCTTTGCCTTTTTTTTCCAGGGCACGGTTAGTTTACTTATTTTGGTTCTTAATTGCCCCCCGAACTGTACAAATGGTCGAGAAATTACTCTTTCGCCCCTGAGAATGAATTCAGCCATGTACACACGTCTCAGTAATGGGCTGAAACGGCCCATTAATTGTGACCATCGAAATTTAGTCTTAATTTTTTAATATTTATTAATTAGGCAAAAACTTTTATAGTCCAACGATAGTCCAAAAGGGGGAGAGAAGTGTGGATCGGTTAGTGCACCATACGCACGATGTTGTCCAGTGAATAAATTCCATTTCCTCTATGCACCCTTCCTCGCATCTCTAAGCATCAAAGGTTATCCTTTCGCCCTCCTCATAATCATCATCAATGTCAACTGGTCCTGAATATATTCAGTTACGTAGCCCCGAGTCATTTTGCTCCTCTGTTCCCTTCTTCATTCCCTGTCTTCAATCTCTCCCAGGCTGTTGTGTCCCATCTCCTCGGGGAGGAGAGTCTCGCTCATTGGTAAGTCAATCTACCGTTTTCCTTTTTGCAGGGAGGGAGGTAGTTTGCGCGCGTGTGCGTGTATGGCATTGAATTTGGGGCTTTACGTGAATACGTGAAGTGCAATCAGTGCCAATGGGGATCCTTTTTTTTCTAATCAATATGTTGTTTTCTTGTATGCTCCTGTCCTGCCAGGCCCCCTCTCCTCAGTTTCCTTCATCTGTTATTGGATGGGGTGATATTAATTGCTGTTTTGATCCTTTCAAATTCACGTGTTTCCTCAAAATGGCGGTTAGTCGTAATGACAATAGCAATCTGCAGGGTCTGTGCTTTCTATTGCACAATTTTCCCTTCTTGTTCTGTGGATTACAAGGAGCTGGAGACTGTTGCTGGGCATTGAATTTCGTGCATCTGGTTCGGATTGTTAAGATTGTTTTTTCCCATAGGCTGCCGTGGAATGGTTAAACATGGAGACAGGGACTGCATTGAAAGAGGTTAGAGTTCAGTTGCACTTTCTCCTCGTTTTTTACCCTAATTCACATGCTGCCACATGTTTACCGTACTTTGAATGGATAATCGTTGTTTCTATTGATAATAGGTGTTTACTTCTATCACACAACCAGTGGTTGATCGTTATTCCTCTCATTCAGTTGTTCTTGGTTGCTTTTTGCTTTGTTTATCACTGGCTTTCAGACAAGAGATGAAGATGATATTACAGAAATGATACTAGTGTTAACGTATTTTCAGTATATCTCAGGCTGAAATTGCATACTTTCACAAGTGATTCCATTAGTAGACCGTGATTTCATTCAATGAGTCACTTTATAGATTTAGCAGCAAGTATAATTTTGTATTTTTTAAAACCACTTTTATTCTGATGATGCCCTTGTGATTTTTATGCCACACAAAAGCCATGCCCATTTTATGATTATCAACTTCCCAATTCAGTTTGAATCAAACTTCCTTTCATTCAAGAAATAAGACTCCTCGATGCAAAACGCAGTTTTTTTGTTCAATGCTACAAAAGTCAGTTGCATAATGATACTTGTGCTCTACATTCCTTTCTTTCTTTTTTTATTCTCTTTTTCATTTTATTCTTAGAGGGATGCATCTATTGCAGGACCAACATCCCAAGAATGACAGGAATAATGATAATGCACCGGAGTGCTCAGATAGTCTTCGAAGTCGACCGGTAAATAACCTTCCCTCCTCAAAACAACTCTAGATAGAGCACAAAAAGAGATCATATTAATTATTAGCACAAATGTGCCAGAATTCAGGGACATTAGCTTTCCAATCTTGATTGCTCTATCACTATTATGTGCCCACTACTTTGGTTTTATTTGTCTTCATGTAATTTTCAAATTAGATTGATTAGAATACCTGTACTTTTGAAACTTCTTCTATTTGGATGAGGAGTCTGGGATCTACTGACTTCTCCTTTACATGCAGATATCAGCCAGATGGGATCCTTCAGAAGCCTGCAGACCTGTGCTCAATGAAGCTCCCGTGTTTTATCCAACTGTGGAGGTTATAAGTGCTTTATGTTTACTTTATCCCAATTGAGAGCAATGTATCCATTATAGTTATTTTAAGGATGTACTATACTATGAACGGGTTCTACATATTTGTTTTAAGCCAACCCCAACTAAACTGCATATAGTCTAAATAATGGATATTCTTCAATAATCAACAATTGTAATTTAGTTAGTCAAAGAAAAATTCTTTCATAATGGAATTAAGGTCTACTCTTGTTGAATGCTAGTTGAGTACTTTTGGCTTGAGAAAAGTTCAGTTCACAGTTAGAGGATAAACATCAGAGGTCACATTCATTCACTAGATCTCTATATAGTATTTTTTTTCCTAGGCTTAATGGGGTAGATTATGTTGCTTCCTATTTTTTTTGATCAGGTGATATATTGATTCTTCATGTGGAATAGAATTTTCACAAAATTACTGTTCTTTGTAGGAGTTTGAAGATACACTCAACTACATCGCAAAGATTCGGTCCAAAGCTGAATCGTATGGAATATGTAGGATAGTTCCTCCTGCCTCTTGGAAACCTCCTTGCCTTCTTAAACAGAAATTAATCTGGGAAGGTGCCAAATTTTCAACTCGAATAATGCAAATTGACTTGCTACAAAATCGGGAGCCCATGACGAAGAAAAGTCAGTGTCGTAAGAGGAAAAGAAACTCTAGAAAGTTGAAGAATAAGCAGAATACCAATTCTAATTCAGACAACAATGTAAATCCTGAATCGAACCAGAAGTTTGGGTTCCAGACAGGATCGGATTTTACTCTTGCAGAGTTTGAAGAATTTGCTCTCAACTTTAGAGACTCTTATTTTGGAAAGAATGATTCTGCATCAGAAAAGAGCGTAGGCTGGGTGCCCTCCATAGATGAGATTGAGGGTGAATACTGGAGGATAATTGAGCAACCAACAGATGAAGTCGAGGTATAACACCTTTGTCAATCAATTTTATGTGCTGCTTCTGAAATTTGTATTGCCATTACACACTGTGTATTACAGTGTTGTTTCTAATGCATTGTATGAATTCTTTCCGTTTAATATATTTGATCAGTCAACTGTTCTTTCAGTGCCATAATATTTCTTTCAATTCCACACAACACTTGCCATCAGAGGTCTTTAATGCTTATGTGTTGATGATACTGTTATCTTTTTTTTCATCACAGGTATATTATGGGGCTGACCTGGAAACAGCAGAATTTGGAAGTGGATTTCCAAATTCAACTTCAATTTTGAGCGATGGTGATTCAGACCAATATGTAAAGTCCGGGTGGAATCTGAATAACTTACCACGCCTGGCTGGTTCAGTATTATCTTTTGAAGAGAGTGACATCTCAGGGGTTTTAGTGCCATGGCTCTATGTCGGGATGTGTCTCTCATCATTTTGTTGGGTATGCTATATCTTATATTATTACGCATTCGAACACAATTCACTAGATCCAGCATGCCCCAATTCCTCAGGGATGTAATATATATTTTTCTGAAGACATTGAACTCTATGATTCTGAATAAGACAAATAAGCGACCCTTTGTGAATTGAATTGAAACTATGGCATGGTTGGTCTTGCTTTTGGTTTCATTACAAAACTTTAGTCATCTCCTCAATAGAATGTTATAAATTTTATTGCACGCCTGAACCTTGAGATCTCTTATTTTCAATTCTGGATCACCACGGACTATTTGATGTTTTTATGCTCCTCCATTTAGCTTCATTCATTTCCAGCATAATATGGTTTTTTACTGATTTTCTTATTCATGTAAAATAGCATGTCGAAGACCACCATCTCTACTCACTCAATTATCTCCACTTTGGGGATGCAAAAGTATGGTATGGGGTGCCTGGAAGTTATGCAACTAAGTTGGAGAGAACTATGCGAAAACATCTATCTGATCTTTTTGAAGAACAACCCCATCTACTCAATGAACTGGTATGCAACTATCATTTATTTATCCTTGTTTCTTACTAGTTCTTAGTTGTTGGAACTATTAGTTATATTAAGTGCGGAATATAGAATTTACATTCATCTTTTATCATTAAATTCTAAGATGTTATATCAATATGATAGGATTTCTGATTTTCTCTCCTTAATCACCAGTGCACAACTTCTTTTCTTCTTGGCATCCTCTTTCCTGTTAGGGAATCAAATTGTATTCATTCTTAATAGTGAGTACACAATATTCCTTATCCCAAGATAATCCATCCTTTGGGTTCTAGTAATAGGTGATATTCTTGCATCAGACATTGTCAATATACACAACTTATATCCCATGGAGGAAGGGATAAATAAATAAGTTCACAATCACGGGACCAAATTATGACAAACTCATATAGTATAGACACATGAGTAATAATTATATGTTATGTATCATTGGACTGGTAGATGTACTCTCCAGTTAGTCAAATATGTGAATGTATTCTGTTGCCCACTCAATTCCTCTCTTGCATTCAGAAATGTGATGGAATGTTCATTATCTGAGTTTTCCTGTCCATTATGGATAAAGACGGTCAAATTGTAATTATGCACGGTGTAAATGGGACAGGTTACTCAGTTGTCTCCATCCATCTTAAAGGACAAGGGGGTCCCAGTATATCGAACAGTCCAACACTCAGGGGAATTTGTCCTTACATTCCCAAGGGCATATCACTCTGGATTTAACTGTGGGTTTAACTGTGCTGAAGCAGTCAATGTGGCGCCACTTGATTGGTTAGAGCATGGACAGAATGCAGTGGAGTTGTACAGCAAACAGTGTCGCAAGACATCAATCTCTCACGACAAACTGCTACTCATATCAGCAAGAAAAGCTGTCAGGGCCCTCTGGGAAGTAACTTTCTTAGGGAAGGAGACTTCAGATAATTTAAGGTGGAGAGATGCTTGTGGTAAAGAAGGGATGCTTACATGGGTGCTTAAGGTTCATTTTCTATCTACTTTCTTCGTAATTGCAAAACATCTTTACTACAGCTCCCAAACATTTGAAGCTTATAATGCTATTTGTTTACAAACATAGCATCAAAGGAAACATAATAGGTTAATTTGTTAGATAGGTCAGATGAGAACAAGAGAATAATGCTGTCCAAATGTCATAAAATTGGGTTTAGAATTTGTTTGACTGTCAGGTTTCATATCACTGAATCTCTTGTTGAGTCTCTTAAATCTCTGGATTGTGGTTTTAACCTGATGGTTGCTTTTCTGATATATCTTTGTAATTTCCACCTCTTTTTGGTAGTTAAATCTTATTATTGTGTGAGGTGGGCAATTAAGATCAACCTCACACATGGTAAGGATAAAAAATGTGATGGAGGTGCATTTTTTATTTTCATTTTGACTTATTGAAAATTTTAAGATGAATTACATTGGGCTATACCGAAGGATGACTTATGTCATTATCTGTCCTTCAGACAAGGTTGGAGATGGAGGAGGAAAGAATAGATCGCCTTCCTGGCTGGCTGAAATTCCAACCCATGTGTTCAGGTCTTGTTAATACCGAGAATGAGAGGGAGTGCTCTAAGTGTTTCTATGACCTATACCTTTCTGCTGCCACTTGTAGATGCTCCCCTGATCGTTTTGTGTGCTTAAAGCATGCAAAATTCTCCTGTTCATGTGAAAAAGATGATAGATTTGTCCTTTTGAGGTATGAATTAGAAAAACTGAACTTGCTAGTCAGAGCATTGGAAGGAGAACATGAAGCAATTAATGAATGGATATCAATGGATTCAATTTCTCCCAAGAAAGAAGAGTCCCTGTCCTCAGAGGTGGTTCAGTTTGAGTTCAAACAGCAAGAGATGAATCAAAATGATAGTATCTCTTATGGGTATTTGCTTGAAAAGGATGGGAAGAAGCCCCATTTTGATTTGAACACTGAATCAAACAAAGGAGAGAACAGGCTTTTAGGTGGTGATTGGAAGCCGTTTGGGGTTCATTTCCCCCTTCTTGACCAACAGTCACATGTTTTAATGACTTGTAAGGATATGAATAGTTCAGAAGAGAAATCCTCTCTGACAAACTTGAACTGTTCTGTTAAGAGGCCACTTCCTCTTGCTGAGCCTATAGATTTTGGGTCTATCGTATTTGGAAAGTGTTGGTCATCTAAAGAGGCTATTTTTCCAAATGGTGAGTTGCAACTCAAAACAAAGCTGTTGCTGCAGTTTGCTGTCTAGTTTATTATTGATTGTTTACGCCATTATTATTGTTTACAGATGTATTGACCATGCCCTCTGCTTTAACTTTTTCAGGATATAGAAGCCGTATCAATTTCTTCAGTGTCCTCAATCCCAACAAGATATCTAGCTATATTTCAGAAGTTGTGGATACGGGTTTTACTGGACCTACTTTCAAGGTGCTCAACACCCCCAATCAGATCATCTTAGAGTGCTAATTTCACTATTGCAATATGTAACTGGTGTGGATGTTTTGCAAAATCATTGACATTTATGATGATATCTCAGATTCATGCACATGGAAGAAAATCTCTATTCTTATGAAATCAAGCAGTCTCCCATATATAATTACTGACCATATAGCATATTTGTTGCAAAGAGGACATGGAAATTTGGCTGCTCTAGATAAGAAAACTCTCTTTCCACTCCATTCATAGCACAAATAATTCCTCTGAATGCCCTTAAGCTTGTCTTGAACCAATGAACACAAGTTCCCCGTAGTTTTTTTTCCCTGCAATTTAGAGTTTCCTGCAGGACATCTCTGCTAAATTTTGTATTTTTGCTGTTCTAATTTAAGCTGATGTACAAGATTTCATTTCAATATCCCTTAATTTTCATCTATTCTAGGTTGTATTGGAAGAATCCCCTGCTATCACATTTGTTGACGTTTCACCAGAGAAATGCTGGGAATCAGTCATAGAGCAACTAAAGCAAGAAGTTGAGCGACAGAGCAGCTTAGGAGTACACGGGCTGCCAATGCCTGAGAATTTCCAGGCTGTCAATGGTCTTGATATGTTTGGATTTTCATCACTACAAATCATTAAGGTAGATTAACACTTGATAACATTTCTTTTGTTGCCTCTTTTTAATATGATACATGCTTGTATCTGATCATCATTTTCCAATGCCTTCTCTCGTATGTATCTTCAGTTTCTTATTGCACAGTATTTCACTTTGCAATGATTCTCTTATTTGTGAAATGGTTTAGTAAAATGACCACAAAATATAGAATATTAAAATTTATATGCCTTTGGCTGACTATTTTTGTGCTCTGTCATTTATGGTGGCAATTTTCTGTCATCCCTAAACTAAAATTAGATTCTATTGCTAATTTTTTTTCTTTGCTCGATGTTTTTAGACTATTGAAGATATGGATCCAAACCATATGTGCTCCGAGTACTGGAACAACAAACCTGCGAGAAACTTTTCGCATGTTTGTTCAGCTGATGCCAGTAAGCATGAACTTGGTGGACCCAACATGGAGATTGCTGGGGCAGCAGAAGATCATTCCATTTGACGCCTGCCTCATCTTCAGCAACTAAGCGTATCATGGTACTTCTTTGGTAGGCGACGTAGTGAGCACTGACCACAGGTTTTGTCTCAGAGATCTCAAAGCTTCATGTGAATAAATAAGGAGCTCAGTTACCAAGTTGAATGGGTCTAACCTCAACTCACTCTCTGTTGATTCTGTTGTTAGAGCCTATTCTTTTTAGCAGAACAGGATCAGTGGATAGATCCTGTGTTCGAGAGGGACCCTGAGAATGAGCCTTTTGTGGCTTAACCAGGTTAGCATAATTGATCCCCGACTAAAAATTGGCTTTACTTTTTGGCAAATGCCTTTCTGATATAGATATCACTCCAACTCTTTCTGATCCATGAAATACATTATTCATCTGGCAAAACAAATGCATTGTTCTAATTTCAATTCTTCCTGGATTTTTTCCCTTTCTGCCATATTCATGTGTTCATCTTGGATGAGACTGGAAATTTGGACCACTTGGTCGGTGAAGGGCCTTCCAGCGTGCATAAAGTTAACATCTAAAAATTTTATAAACGGTAAGTAGATTTCTGGTCCGTCTAATTACATTCAATAAATTCATTGATCTTTGTTAGAGTTCTCTCGCAACAATTTATCTTGTATGAAGTTCTATCCATTCAAATCCATGCAAGTATTCCGACTTTGACCATTAACTCGTCTTAACCCAATATTTACTTATACCCACTAAATCCCAATCCTTTATGAATTAAGACGGTACACTTCACTTATTTATTTTTTAACTCTTGCTATTTTATACTCAATTATAAATAATGTATGCATTACCAATGTATATTTAATCATTAACTTATCAATAATAACCCTTCATTAACAATTCTAGTAGTTTATTCTTTTACATTAATATTTTTCCAATATTTAGAACTTATTTCCCAATTACCATTTATCTATCATTTATATATAATTTCCTAACTCTTCTCAAATTTCTATTATATACATTTATATCCTTAAATTCCTATGAACTATTTCTTTCATGTGGTAAGAGTTATTCATATAATTTTCAATTAATTTCTAAATTCCACTTATTTTAAATCTTGAGTTAAAATTATTAGTATTGTTACAAAATGTGGATACTACAATAGTGTACATATTAATCACTATAAAATTGACATTATACAAGATTTATAATATAAAATTTTACAAGTTTTATAAAAAATTAAATATTTAATTAATATAATGAAATTAGGATTGGCCAATTAATTATTAAGTAATAAAATAATTACACTTAAACCCGGAGCGTGCTAGCAATAAAAGACGAGGCGCGCGTAGGCTTAGCCAGAAAGCGGAGGTCCGAAAGGATCCGAAGCGCGCCAAAGAGCAAGCGGAGGGTCCGAAGGAGAGCGCGCTACTGTGCGCGTAGTTTTCTTGCTTCGGGTCCTTTCGGACCGGAGCTTGCTGGCTCTCATAGAAAGCCTACGCGAGCAAGTTACGGCGAGAAAAGAAAGTCGGAGCGAGCCAGCAAGAAAAATTAAGTCCCCAAACTTTCAAAAATTGTAATTTAGTCCTCCAATTTGAATAATATCAATTCAACCTTAATCGTTCCCAATTGAATCCTAACATGATTATAATAATCTTTCCTATGTCCCCGAATCATTTCACATTTTAAAGGGAGGTTTGTCAGAAAATTGTTCTAGATAGAGAAAGATTCGATTACTCACTAGTTAGGGTCCCACGATTGGAGCTTTTGATTTTAATGGGTTGCTCTCATCCGAGTGATCCTTCCCTCAATTGGTGGTCTAAGCTGTGCGAATTTCTTATTTTAGTTTTTTGGCAAAAATGCATTGTTAATAGTAAATTCCCGCAAATAGCGGCCGAGGAGACTTACCATAACAGTTCAGTGAAGGTGTGGACTACTCTAGGGAAGGTATGGAGGGCTTGGTTTGGTCGTTGTTGTCTCGAGGGTGGCTTGAATGAAGCTCGATCAACCCTGGTCGCATACTATCGAGGGAGAGATGGTACTATGAGAGCTCGTCTGTAAACCCCGCTCTTTGAAGTTAAGGAAAACCGGGAAATAACCTATCAAACCGAGTCAGAAAATCAAACCGATTCACAAACCTGATTATTGAGGAACAGACAAATTAGAGAAATTACAACCCCCAAGTGACCCAAAAAGGTTCATAAACCTTGGAAAAGAACTTTAGAACCAATTGGGAGAGAAAAACCAGACCGGTTCGAGTGAACCGGATCTGAACCAGATTGAACCGGTTTATGAACCAAGCCGGTTTATAAAGTGAGAATTTTGGGAGGAAGGACATCAGTAAGAAGTACGAGTGACAAAGTGAGAATTTTGGGAGGTTAAATATGATCTATTTACAAGAGGACGTGAAAACCTAAATAGAAATTTTGGGTGAATCTAATTAAAGGAAATAACTCCTTTTGACCAAATCATTCGAAGGAGTAAATGAAACTCTAATAAGAGTTAGGGAGTAGTAAGAATACACCATAATCGAGGCAAAGGGAGAAATACCAAGGACACGAAGATGGGAAAGGTTTTGACACAATAAGGATGAGAGGTCCACCTCAAAGGAATAAACAAATGATAGAGTAAGTGGGAATGAAGCAAGATAAACGAAAAAGTACTCATAGATTCAAAGAGTAAAATGTAAACTGGTAAAAATAACGGAAAAAAGACACTATAGAATTTAATAATTGCAGAGGTAAAACCATAAGGAAATCCCGGGAGAGAGGGGATGTGAAGCTCACCAGAGAAAGGAATCTTGGAAAAATATAGGTTATCAATGAAGAGGAAATGGAACCAACCGAATAGGAAAGAGAATAAACTCCTTAAGAATGAGGTATTGGAGTTGAAAAGATCAAGTACAAGAGGAAGGAAATCATAAAAATCCAAGGGATAAGTAAAAAATAAGTAACGTGTAAGTAGGAGGACGATATCAAAAATGCCATACGAGTAAGAATGGATTTGGAGAGCGAAGAGTTCTTAAAGAGGAAGGACGCCAGTGGGAATGAGGGATGAAGTATGGGATCAAGGATTTTAATATGTCAGTGAGTATCAGGAAGTTAAAGGATTTGATGGTTGAATGATCGAATAAGGAAGTTCGGAAAAGATGAGTAAGTAAGGAAACCAATACGGTTATAGGGACGTGAAGACAAAGACATAACGAAGAATGTCATGCAGTAAAGGACATGTAAACCCAACTGACTTAGGGAAATGTGACTTAGGTAAGTAAGAGCTTATGAGTAAGGCATAACGAAGTCAAGTATAAAGGTGATAACCAAAGAATGGATAAGGGATCCATGCAGGATGAAAAGATGATAAACGCCAAAACCTGTTGAAGAAAAATGACCGGAACTCATAGTTCTAAAATCTTAGGTAAAAGAAGTTCAAAATGGGAAATGGTGCCTTGGGAAGGAAGGATATAACTAGAGAAAATGATCCTAGATCTTCCTGGAAAATATTATAGGCTAAAGTAAGTTCCATAGAATGAGGAAATGATGAGAATGAGACAAGAATCTTAGGTATGTGATGAAAGGGATGGACGAAAATAACTGAGAAGGTTGTAAGACGTTAAACTAAAAAATTTACATATCAATAAAAAGTTTAAGCCAATACGCAAAAAGTAAGGAATAAGTTTTGGGGACAAAACTCCTAAAAGGAGGGGAGAATTGTAAACCCTGCTCTTTAGAGTTAAGGAAAACCGAAAAATAACTGGTCAAATCGAGTGAGAAAATCGAACCGGTTCACAAACTCGATTATTGAGTAACGGGCAAATTGGAGAAATTACAACACTTAAGTGACCCAAAAAGGTTTATAAACCTTGAAAAAGAACTTTAGAACCAATTGGGAGAGAAAAACCAGACCGGTCGAGTGAACCGGATTCGAACCAGATTAAATCGATTTATGAACCAGAATCGATAGATAGAGGGAAAACCAGGAAAATTGTGGATCACAATTGACCTAAAGAGTACATAAGTCATGAAAAAGGGACTTTAGGATAAATGGGGGATAAAAACCAAATCGGTTCAAGTGAACTTGATCCAAACCGGATTGAATTGGTTTGGACCGGTTTGAACTACTATTGAATTGGATGCTAAATTCATTTTTCTAGGTGGCTTAAAGAATTCCAATTTGAGAATTGAGGCCACCATTTGATAGATAATGAATTTAGAAATTTTTTATTTTGAAAAACTCGGTCGAATCGAGCCTAAACCAGCCGGTTTGCTTTGAACCTCCAATTTGGAAAAGTGTCGTCTTCATCCTTCATATGATAGCAATGTTCACTCGTAGGAAAATCGAAGCAGCGCCGATGAAGAGAAAACGTTTTTGTTCAGTATGTTTCAGGCCATCAATGACTATCATAAAGGTGCTAAACGGATGACCGACAAGTCCTCGAGCTCCTTATATAAAAAGCCCTTCTCCATTCATTCTCTCCACACCTGAAAACCTCACACTCTCTCTCAGTTGCTTAGTTTTCTGGAAAATCTCGAACCAAAGCTCCGATATAGGGTCTTTTTTGAGCCAAAGAAGGTGTGGTCGAATTCTTTAGAACTGGGGGGATGTCAGCTACACATGGTAGTCTTCATTCGCTCTGGGGGTTGCTGGATCAGCGTCGGCGTGATCGAACAGTGAAGTAGCTCCGACGGACTGAAGCAGCCCTATTTCCGTCGAGCTAAAATCGGCCAATTCGAGCCCTCCTCATGCCAAACCAAGCACTCCCAACACCTCCTCAACCCTCCTACAGCCGAATTAGAATTGAAAGATAAGCCAATTCGACTCCTTTTTGTAATTTCCGACCGGTGCTAGAGAGAGAACTAATAGAATTACAATTATAAAATTCTCACTCAATTCGGCATCAATCGATACAATTCTTAATCCTAGGAATAACCTTAGGAGGAAAGCTCTCTACCAAGATTGAAAGCTCGGACCACCACGCCCGCGACGGTAAGCATTTGAAGCTTTTTCTCTCTATATTATGTTTTCCGGCAAAGCTCCGTTTGAGCTCGTTCTGCTGTCAAAACTTGCGATTCAAAGTGAAATTGAATCGTATGAAAATGTAGACACTCTAATTTAACTTCAATTTCAACAATTAAACTTGTTTGATTGGTCAATTTGATTAAATCAAATTCGGCTATGTTGGAAAGTGGCAATTGGGGGAAAATTAGAGAAAATTGGGGATTTCAAAAATTTAAGGGACCAAAATATAATTTTATAAAATTGAGGGCCAATTGGGTATGATAAGAGTGTTAGAGGACCAATTGAGCAAATTTTAGAATTTTTGGAGTAAAACATACCATTTTTGTAAAGGAAGGGAAAAATGGTAATTTTGGAAAAATTGGAGGCCAAATTGGGAATTTGGGAAACTTGAACCCCTTTTTATGAAATTGAATAAATTGAGGTTATAAGGGAAATTTTAAAAGTTTTGGTACTCAATTTGGGAAAAATTGTTAATTTGGGGCCTAAAGTAAAAGGAACTTTAAATACCAAATTGCAAATATTTGAAAAGTTGGATATTTTAGTCATTTATAATGCATGAAGGTAATCAAGTCAAATGATAATGAACAAAAAATGTTCATTTCTTGTAGGAACACGAGATATTGGGAACGCCAGTTGAGATCAAGCTCGCAAGGGACAAAAAATTGACTTAGAGTAAATATTCTGCACGATCGGGTGAGTGGGATTTTTATATCATACCCGGTTGGGATGATAAGCTACTCGAAAATGAAAATACACTACGAAGTAGTATTTTAATCATCACACCTGAGAGTAGTGATGTGAAAATAAAATGAAAAAATTACTTACTGGTTGTAAGTAGATCATACCTGGTTGGTATGATGAAATTTACTCGAAGGAAGTGGAAAACCCGTTCATCGATTATGAGCGAAGATGTCCTCATACTCGGATGGTTTGATGGACAGTTGAAAATTATATTTTATCGGAAGTGCTATCCCCTGACTGTGTACCACTGCTTAAAATTTTGGGAGACCTTCTTGACGGGAGCTCGAATAGCTCTGGTAGGCCAGAGGCCTCGGTTTTGGAACTTGGGGGCTAATATGCCTGATTTTTGAAAATCTCGAACAATGTGCCCTAGGCCAGTTGGCACGAGCAGGAGCTCGTAAACAAACAATATTAATATGCCATAAAAATTTAAGTAATGAGTTGTTTGGTCATGGTACCAAAACAGGTCCGACATACTCAGTCAAGTAGTGGCAGTGCGACATGATAGGTCTTTGGACTAGTCAAGACAAATAACTGCAGATCGAGTTGAGGGTCGGGGCTATTGGATCGGTGGCACCACTGATTATATGGCATTATGTGAAAAACTATTGATTGTGCATGCACTGTGTTTACCTAACCTTCAAGACGCCCAAGAGGTGTAGTGATGTGTCCCAAGGCTCTAGACGACCTAGTGGATATAAGGTCAGGTAGTCGTACCAGAAGTCTTGTGAAGCTCAGAGTAGCTTCAAGTGCATGAGACCGGGGTGGGGACAGGATGAGGTCTCTGTGCTCATACAAATACGGAAATTTGTTATAGGATTAAGGGTCGGATGTTGCAAACATCCACTCATTCTCGGGGTAGAAGTGGATATGCTTCTATCTAGGTGGTCGGTAAAGTCGCTCCGACGCCACAAGTGAGTTCAATGGACGGGCTGGCCTGCGATTGTGTGTTTTACCTTCATGATTAAGGATGTGTGTTGGGTGATGACACATCATGGTAATAAGAAATGATTTTTTTGAAAACCAAAATTTGAAGATGGGAAAATTTGAAGAAATTAAGGAGTTTGGCACACTCCATTTTGGAAAACTATTTTTCATCAAACTTAAAATTTTTATACCAATTCACTGAGTTGTAGAAACTCAATTTTTTTTATCCATTTTCAAGAAATAAAGAAAATGACTAGGGATAACACCAAACCTTACCCTCTATCATGTATGCTTGATCTATCTTAATCTTGCATTTTATTTGATATATGTCTTTCTAGGGAACAAGGTTAAAAGTACGGCTGGCTCCACTTGAGTTAAAGAAGGAGGAAACTCCTCTTGAACCAAGAGAGCGGCGAGTTGATCACGGGGATCCGATCAAACTAGGTCGGGGCGTGACATCGTCGGCGCTTCTCCGACATTCCTCTAGGTGAACGAAGTATGCAATCGTGTACAGAACTTCCACAGGATTCTAGGGAACCCGAATTTATCTTTTGAGGTGGAAAAAATTGTCCAAGTCGGAGCTCTAGTTTGTGCTTTGTTGGAATAAGGAGCAGTCTGTGTTCTCTAAGCTTTCGAGGTGTCGAGAGGATGAATGAAATGGAGCTCTTTATGTAGGGAGCTTGGGAACTTGCATTCCTATCTGGTCATCCATCGACTGGCCATTAACTCTCCGATTTACACCATTATCGAAGAGATTTATTGGCCGTCGGAGTAATGGCAACCTTCCTCCTTTTCTACTGTTTAGAACTTTAAAGGAAGAAGACGACATTGTGCGCACGTGTGTGAGCTTCACACGTACGAACTGCCACGTGATGCACTTTGATTGGTTGGTTTCACTGATGTGGCTTCCCATTCACTGTCCAAGTCATCCATTGACTCGTTGTGTCATACCCCAACCTGATTTGGTTGGAACCCCATGATCGACCTGTCACTCCTTCCGATACAAAATAATAACCATTGTGATACCGGTAGGAGTAAAGCGTAAGCTAAAAATAATTTTAAAAACATATTTACGGAAATACATTTTCCCAATAGACATACCATAATATAGTTATGAAATAAGACTTAATAGGGGATATACTCTTCATCAGTGTTCCTCTTCATATTTTTCCTGAAAGGATTAAATGAGGAAGGGTGAGTTCTATAACTTATTGAGTGGGCAAAAAGGTGATTATTTAAAATGTTACTCTTATCACACCATTCTCTTTTATGGGTTTTAACAATCAAACACACGCCTTTTATCATCAAAGGGATCATACATTCATATAATAGTACCTGATTGTTCCAATTGTGGTCCAGAACGACTTTACCGACCACCATGGTAGGAGCTTACACCTATTACCACAAGTCTAAGTGAGCTCCACTGCACATCCTCGGACTTAAATCGAGCTTCGTGTCCGCAATGGTGGGACAAGTCCTTCCCCCTTCTTCATTGGTCTTAATGCACACGAAACTCCCAAACCTTATTGACTTACTAGATGACAAAGCTTCCATTATGCTCCTTGGGTCGTCCAACAACCCTTAGAACCAACACTACCCCATACCAAGCGCCTTGATAGTTTCGTATCTCAACATGCACGAGTAAAAGTCTTTTAATTAAGACCGTTATCTTTGGTGCTCCCAGCCCAACGAATTCAACGACCCGACATCGACTCAGTAGCTAAATCACATAAATTAACAATTTATGAATATTTTTCATAGGCTCATAAATATAAATTTATCTACAGGTTTAAGCATGTTCTCATTTATCTTGGTCCCACTTCACGATTTTTTTCAAAACATGACATTGGTCCCACTTTAGTTAAAAACTGAGGCATTGGGCTCGCTAGAGCAACTCTAGCTATAAGTAGTAAGTGCTTAATGCTCGCATCAGAAATATCTCCCAAAAGTTTGAGCAGGTTCAGGCAGTGAGGGAAGACTATTTATGGATAACTATTTTCTAACTTTGGGAAATGCAAAATTATGTTCATTATCCCAAACGGGCATTATGTCGGAAATCCCACTCACCCATGTTTTGTTACTTGTTCGTCCCAGATGAATTTTCGAAGTCTCTAGATCATTTTGCATTGCCAGTAAAGGTCTACTTTTCGTACCTACATTATCATGGACAATAAATTATTCATTTATCCAAATCTTTTCACTTAGATCCCTAGTTTACTTTATGTTGAAAATCCTACTCACTTAACAATGAATCAATTTTCATGATGCCACCTTGCATCCATTACCAACACGGACTAAGGTCCAACTAGGATTACCATTGTTCTACTTATTCCTTAAAAATCCTCTATGTACTTTACTTTTCTCATCCTTTTATTTTTTAGCACATGTCTTTGCAACCCGGATCATTCATCCATGCCACTTGGGAGCTATTCATTTCTTAGGGTGACTTGAATTTGCTCTATGACCCTCGAGGTCCTATACCTCCATTCCATGAAATTTCTTACTCCATCCATCTATACTTACTGCATATTTATTCCAATATAGATTGGTATACATTTTTCCTGAAATGCCCCTTAGTTCGTTTTAGCTTTGTCAGCATAACCCTCTAATCGAAGGTATTCACTCAATCTATCGGTATTATAGCCGATACCCCCTAGTGATTATTGGTGGAGCATATTATCATGCCTCATTCACTTCATTTGTCGCACTTTCATTGCGAGCCTAGGCCTTCCCTTCCATTGGTATTGCTTTATTCTTTCTATTATCGCTCATCTTACATTAAGGTGTCAAAATTTTCATTCATCATCATTTTTTGGTGAAATCTCATCTTATCCCATGTTGGGTTTCCTTCTCATGGCCATATACCTTTCGACATTTCTTAGACAAATGCTCATGTATCGGTTCTACCCTCCTTTTAGGGCAAGTCAAAATTGAACCCCTTTTTACAACCCGTCATAACTAGAGTCGCCCTGCTCCTTAATCAAGAACTCGCTACCCTTCTCTTTAATGTGTTTCCTCAAGAAAGTTCACTATGCGTAACCAAACTCATATGAGCCTCCATTCCAACAACTTCCTTTAGATTCTCAAGTTTCCTTTCATTTTCAGTTGGGAACCCAAATCTTTCAAACATTCCATTTAGGTCCCTAGAATTTCTTTATTTCTATTTTGGCCCCAAACTTTTCTTTATTTTCAAACGGGTCCCCAAATTTCTCAATTTTTGTAAAATGGTCCATAAACTTAGTTCTTAAAACCAAGTTTAAACTTCCAAATTTTGACTCTAACAAATTGTCTTCCCTATGTCCCTATGTTCATTTAAAGATTTTAATTGAACGATTTGACCAATAAATGGTCGAGAATAGAGAATCGCTGGAAAATAATTTTAGATAGAGAAAACTTCAAATTATTTCCGTCGGTCGCACGTCCGTAATAGCTGAGGGTATGTGAAATTAGCTCTTCTCCTTGGAACTCTATTACTCTAGGATCAAGTTGTGACTCAATTGATTATTGGGCATGTCTTAAATTGTGATCAAAAGAATTTTAATATTTACAACAATAATATAAAGTTTTCCGACGAACGACGATAGATGGACTTACCGACGTTGTATAGAGAAGACTTGAGCATGATTTGGGAAGTGGCCTAACTGCATTTGGCATAGAAATTAGTCAAAATTTGTTCAATAATAAGATGAACAATTTTGTAGTAGTAAGGTTACTGTACGATGGCTCTGATGCTTCTCCGGTTACCGTCGAGTTAGGATAAGTATGACAAACAAGTATGAGGTCGTTTAGAATACCTTCGTAGGAACCTATAGAACTTAAGAACACTTTTTGGTTGCAAAAAATATTTTTGTCGGAGCTCTCATTTGTAGCTTGCCGTGAAATGGAGCAATGGAGACTTACAGGAGATTTGAGGTATGGAAAAAATGAGGAAGAAGTTGCTACTTATATAAGTAGCTCAAGTACTCGAAGAGTTCTCCATCCCTGCCTTTGCCAACCCGAATTATTTCCATAATCACCATCGTCAGAGTGAATCTTTCCATCGCTGGAAATGTCTGATTCAAAATGGATGGAACCACGCGTTCTAAATGTGGGATTTAGAGAAAGAAGATAACAGTATGCGCCCATGTGTGGAATCGCATGTGTGAGTTGCCATGCAACACACAATGATTAGTCAAGTTAACTGACATTTAAATTATTCCAAGATACACGTCACTTTTTGACAGTTTGACTTGCAATGTGACTTTCATCCATTGGTTAACGTACATGACGTAGTTGCTGACTAGACTTGGGTGTAAGTTGACCGTTATAGTATTGACACATGTTACCCGATGATTAACTAATTTAATTTTTTGAGATTTCTCACCTACTTTTTTTTTGCTCAACAAAGTACCATTTTATTAATTTATCAAATCAGATATAATATCCGTACAATAAGAATATGAAAATGAGATAATTCTCTTATTCTCAATAATAGATCTAACATTATCGGGTATAATAGTATTCAAACCGCTTGAGCCTCAATTCTTCCCGTAGAAACATGCTAATGCATTTACACAGGAGTTGCTTAATCGTTTAACTAGTGTCACTTGACACTCTAAAAACCTCATGTAATGCAGCGATTCATCAATATAAGGGCGGGCAATCCATGAAATTTCTAGTTCCTAATTCTGAAGTATAGTAAATAATATACAGGAGTCAGATTCAAGTATGATTTTGGGCTATCCTTATTCTTGTGCAAGTTTTAATCCTTCCAATATGACTCGTGTTTTGCCTTCCAATGCGTGTGTGCAATAAAACCAGGAGTCACTAGCCTGCAGTAGAGAGCCATGTTCATTCCTGACTATGATTTACATCCCTGCATTTCTTATCAATGGATCAAATGAGCCATCCACATTAATCTTCACAATGTCACTTGGTGGTTACTTTCATACTCCTTCAGTTTCCGTATGCGGATTTGGCTCATTTCTAGTACGACTTTTATCCTTATTGACATCCGCATATTCTCCAATCGAACCCATGATGTTATCGATCAGTTCCTCAACTTGTGGTGGGCGTTTTAGTAATAGAGTTCTATTTTGTTCATTCCATATCGCCCAACACATTGTGGCAAATCTGCACTTCATTGCTTCCCTCTCATGTTTTCCCTGTTTTAAATTACATAACTAAGATTCAATCCATTTAATTAAAGATAAATTAGAAAACTCTTCAATTCTTACCCCACACATTGTAAATCACACTAATCTAGTCCATGATGTATAGTTTCGACTTCACCACATATGGAACATGCATTAGAAGGTATGAATTTTCTCAAAAATAAGATATCATGAATAGGCAAAGCATTCGACATTACTCTCCAGAGAAAGTTTCTAATCTTTGGAATGCAATTAATGTGTCAAAGTGTTGTCCGCATTTTTTTTTGCTTATAACTAAGGAGGAGGAAGGAACTGATATGGACTCACCATGTTTTCCGATCTAATATGAAAGTATAGGCAGACCTTACCGTAACCTGACCAGTCCGTTCCCATCTTCCTAGGTAGGAGAAATGAGAGGGATAGTCATGATAGCTTCCTTTCCTCTTAGGATAAGGGTCATGTACATGTACTTCTATTAATGAGGGTACTTACTGGGGTTTTATTGGCTTTTTCATCATTTGTTTGATGCTGTAAATGTCCGTTGGGGAGGGCAGAATCCAGTTGTCTTTCCAAACATGGGCTTGGTTCCCATTACCTATTTGTCAATGCAGCCCTTCATGTAGTTATTCTTTACCTGCATATTAACTCCTCCACAACCAGGAGGGGCAGTTACCTGTACCAGCTGAGAAAATGTCATTATGCATGTAATACTTACCTTTGGGTAGCTGAGAGAGAAGAGTAACAGGCTGATTATGGATCCTCCATATGTTCTTTATTAGCAATGCTAAATTGAATGTATGGAGATCTTTAATGTCCATCCCTTCTCTTTCCTTGATATGGGTAAGTTTGACCCACTTAACCTAGGGATCTTTCTTTGGTCACTGGAATTACTCCACCAAAATTGTGATAGGAGTGAGTTCACCTCTGAACACCAAACCTGTGGTAGTAAAAAAATAATTCATAACATACGTTGGTATAGTACAAATGGTAGATTTTATAAGAACCTTTCAACCACTTGTAAACAAGTATGCTGACCAAGATATGTATCATTGACTTCACCATTGTCTATGCCCAAGTTATTGCTAATTGTTGGTCGAGTTGATGGACTTGTGTTTACACTGAAATATAAAGAAAATTTGGTTAAACTGATCTTTTGATCTTTTGACCTGATGTTATTCAATATTCACTCAATAATCGCTTAGACATGATGCATTATCCTCAAATGCCTCAAGGAAAATAGAGCATCGTCAGCAAAAAAATAAATATGATATAGTTAAAAGCTCTTAACTCATTCCTAGAAAAAGCTTTAGTAATATTTCTAAAAAGGACATCTGTTATTAAAATAAAGAGATATGGAAAGAGAGGATCTCTTTGTCACCCCTAGTCGGTTGGATGAGATTTGTTTTTTGCCCGTTCAAAATGACCATGTACGAGACTAAAGATACACACTGCATAATCTATGAAACAAATATAATATATAAACCTAATTTAATTAAAAGTCTCTCCAAGAATGGTCACTCCACTCGGTTATAGGTTTTTAACATATCAAGTTTCACTCCACACTTATTGACGTGTGCCTTTACCGTACATCATCTCGGGGTTGGTTGTGTCTTCTGATATGAAAATCTGACTTAACTAAGGTTTAGTTGATCATTGATCGCCACGTGTTACTCACGGATTGGTCAGTTCCTTTAGACATTTTCGATGTACCATAATTGGTTGATTTAGCTTACGTGGCATGCTGAATGGGATTTTTTTTTCTATTGACATTTAATACCTATCACGTGGTGTATGGTGGTTGGTCAACTTATCTGATTGTATTAGTCTGCAAACTAGGTAGACTTTCTACACGACATCTAGTGGTTAGTTGCATTTGTTGACTAAGTTGTCAGTCGTCTGATTGGTTTAATTCATTTTTACTAATTTAATTAAATTAGATTTCGATAACCTAAATTATTTTTCAAACGTTTGAGATCTAATTCGATCGATTTTTTAAATTTTAAAAATTATAAAATTTTATAAATTAATTCTATATGTATTTGTCTCATCAAATTACCTTTATTCTTTTGTAATCATTTAAAAGAATAAGTTTCGTTATAGTTTAATCTACTTGAGCACAGGTTTTCTTTCAATTCTTTAATTAAACCATTTTCATCCAAATTTATAATTTTCTATAGTTTTCATATTTTTGTCCAAATGTATTAACTATATTTTTATGATATTGTTTTAAATCGATTTTTTGATTCGGTTCATATTTTCATCACCATTAACATTTGATTTGGTTTTAATGATTTAGTTTTAATCACTAACACAATGTTATAATAAAGGTAGTTACAATAAAGGTAGGGGTAGAGGTGATGGGAAGATATGATCTCAGGACAGCTAGAGCGCCAGCAGTGATGAGGCAAGGGACTAGGGTTTCAAGAGAGCATGGTAGTGAAGGAAATGGTGCTCAATTATTAGTTTTTAATTTGTGTAAAATAAAGCGCATGGATAAGGGCATAAATATTAGGGATTAAAAACGAAAAAGATAAAAAAAAAAAAAGTTCACATTAAGTTTTTCATACCCTTAAATATAACCTTATTTTTTAGCTATAATTTCAACTAAACATGTATAAGTTCAAATAAGTTTGAATAAGATAAGTGAGTTAAACCATATTGTCTAAAATTTTTTGTAAGCTACTGTTGTAAGTGCAAAAAGCACAGTCAAACCTAATCTAAGTGAATAGAATAACGTTTGATTGGATTGAAAATCAAAGGATTTCAAATGGGAATGCGGGTAGCAGTATCAGTTGCAACTCCAAACATACACAAGTCGAATATGTACTTGTATGTTCACACAAGTTGTTAAAAGAGCTTTACATTCACCATTATGTATCACAAGCATGTTGTCTCTCATGGGTCCATAAAAAAAGTGTATGAGGCTGAAGCTGCACTGTAACAGCTCCACCACATCCAAGTCCAGCAATAAACCAACCAAGGCGGAAGTAATTGACCTGACCAGACCAGACTAGACAGGAAGGAGATTTGACAGAAACCTAGGTGAGGTCATTTTCATCGAGCGGCTCTCCATCGTCCTTGGACTCATTCCTTAGGCTGCTACTAACATCTCCAGTAGGCAATTTTTTTGCAAGCCTAATTATCTGCAGCAAAGCCAATGAAGGATAGCCAAATTAGGGTTATCTTCATGCAAAGTAGTATTCCTCGAGGACAAGCTCCTATTACAACAAATTACAAGGACCTTCTAAGACAAGTTGTTTCCCATCCTTGCGAAAAATCATATGCTCAAGTTACACATAAATGGATAGATAGAATCACATGCAATGTAGGTAAATCAAGAAAGCAGATATCATTTTTACTACAATTTTAGTGTAGTATACAAGTTGCTGGAGTACAAGGCAACATGTATTTTGAAATAATATATTGTTTTTCCATCAACCAATAAACCTACCACATGATCAAGATGCCTGATGGCGCTTGACTGAGCCACACTCTTAATCTCCTCTACGTCACCCTCATTATATGCTGTTAGGAGCTTAGTGGCACAACGGTTCTGATCACTTCTCAAGAAGGCATCGATCCTGATGAAATGAACAGTGCAGGACAAAATGTGTCAAGGAGACCTTTAATTCATTGATAGAGGTCCATCTGTGGTAGTACTACCATATAGGACAGGCTATACTAGCTAATGAGTTACATTATCCAAATTCAACTTTGATGAAAGGAGATAGCGACATCTTGTACAGGCAAATACTTACTGTGAACAGTCATTGTAGCACTTCTCTGCCTGACTTATGTCATGGAGATAAAGGTAGACAATAATTGCACTGAGATATGCCTGAGAGCAAAATATTTTGCATGTCACATGGTTCCTTGGGAAGAAAAAAATGAGCAAGAAGAGAAAATACTATAATTCTCTCCAATTTGCATAAAAGTTATGTTGTTCCCTTTATGCCCAATACCCAACAATAATCAATATCTAGTATAAATGGGTGGGGAAATGAGATGATGTGGCAGGGCCTCCCATCTGTTTGACCCCTATTTGGAAGAATCTACAAGAACCTTTCACTCATAGCTTTCATCAATAGGGAAAAATTACAGGTGATTTTCTTGTTATATCTTATAATTCAATCACCATTACTTAATTTTCCTCCACTTCACTTCTTTTAGGCCCCTAATTTTGGATTAGGTTGATACTATATATCCTACTGTCTTTGAGAATAGAGAAGGAACAAATTCTCCCATAGCTAGTCTCAGTAAGGATAACAACCAAATATCTTTGGAAAAAATTTTCATTGCATGATGCACTCAAATTATGTAATTATGGAAAATGGTGAGATTCTACCTACATCATGAGGCCAGAGGTGGCTGCAGGGTGGAAATTAAGGCAATGTAGAAAGTCTGCAGTGGAATTTTTTAATATAAAAGTTGCACAACAATGCTGTAATCCCCCTTTCCCTTTTTTATTCAACCCAATTCAAACAAAGGTTATAAAAAATTTGATAACACTTATTGCAAAAAAACTCTACTAGCTGTTTTTCCATTCTCCAAGGGCAAGTGGCATAGATAAATTGTTTGTGGAAAATACCACAATCCCCAAATACCAACCCCCTGGCCCAACATGGGCCAGATAGCTGACAAACCTCATAGATAAAGAAGAATTCCAGACCTTGCACTGGCTGTTGATAGCATTGCATTTATCAGCTGCAAGTCCCCATCTTAACAATAGAGTTGTAGCATCTGAATACCTGATGATAACGACATGAGGATCATTATGTCAGAACAAGAGGAAATGAAAGCAAGAAAGAAACCTTACAGAAGAAGGATACTATTTATTTAAGGTTCATGAATTCATGATTATACCCAACAGAAAACTGATGAATTTCCTGGTAAAACTTATATCAAACTGATGATAGAGCTTGCTCCTCCTGATTTTGATCAAGTTTAAATGCACAAGAAAATTTCTCCCAATATTATAGCATTGCTTCCAAGCATAATAATTTCAAAAGAGCTCTTCCATGATATTGCACAATATGCACTTTCCAATGTGGTTAAATGGAAACCAATGTCACTGATCATTTACATGGAACTGTTTCAGATAAAAGAAAATGTTACATGATGCCTTTTCTATTAGACCGATCCATAGATGCTTTAATGGTAACTAAGCTATGAGAAAGATTAATCCTCCATAAAAAAGGCATGAAAATAGTATGATTTATGTCTGGTAAAAAAGAAACAAATGATTTGTGAACTTTGCATTAGTGGAACATATAAGCCAGAAACACGGTTAATTTGATGAGAAAAAAACTAATCAGCATTTCCCCTAAATAAAAATACAGAAGGCAAGATTTTTTAAAGATTTCAATTATATTTTCTACTCAAGAGAAAAAAAAGATTACTTACTTCTCAAGCTTTACATAGAGAGCTGTCAAATCACGGTAAAGGTCAAATGCCATTTGTTCTTTGCCATCCTCCTCGAGAAGAACACAAGCATCAGTGTACATTTGAACAGCCTCCTCAGGAGCACCTTCTTCGAGAACACTGTCAAGAATATTTAAATTTCACTTTCAGTTGTCAGATCTAGATAGTGTTAAACCTGCAAAGAAGGTGAAAGTAGAGGAACCAAACCTAGATGATCTGCTCATCGGCATATATAGCTATCAAACATAATAAATATTAAAAGAAGGAAATATAATTATTATAGAAAGTAGGTTTTCAATTACCTGAACAGTCAGTCATTCAAATATGATTAAATCATTCTCATAACTATAAAAAGCTCAAAATAAACTAGATTAATACCAGAAAACATAATAATCAGATTCTAGTTGTGGAGTATGATCCACATTTATAGTTTTCAAACATGCACAAAAAAAAAAGTAACAAAAGAAAAAAAATGGATATGAAATTACCGTGCACCCTTTGCTAGAGCATCAGATGCAGGCTGCGATCTTCCGCATTCACTATACAACTCAGAAGACCTTCTGTAGAAATCTGCAACCTCTTTCCAGTTTCCTAATTCCTTTGCAAGAGAAGCAGCTGACTCCATATGCTTTGCAGCATCCCAGGGGCTTTTAGTCCGTCAAGGGTATAGAAAGAGAAATGAGAAGATCTTGAAAATAACTTAATGATAAAAGGATACGACGAGAGCATCTCCTGACCCTTTGAGGCCTTTTCAAATGCTATCTTGGCCATCTCATGCTTCTTGGCAAACCTATACGCAATAGCTTTACCAAAATAAATGTTAATAGAGGAATATAAAGCATTAATATTAACTTATCAGCTCTTCCTGCAAAACAGAATCACAACTTTCAGTGCAAGTGTTTGAAGATAATAGAACAGGTGAGGGAACACACCAGCTTGCTCATAGAGGGTGGTTGCATTCCTCCAATCAGCATTCCACCTTGTAAGACTTAACTTTGTTCTGATGAGAACCAAAAATACAAAATGCAGTTAATCAGATTACCGGATGGATTACTATAGAAGAGTCTCACTCAAGGGATAATGTACCAGGTAATCAATACAAACTGGTAGAATGCTACTTGAACTAAAAAATATTTTTTTACCAACTCTTTTAGTAGATACCAAGTGAAGATTTATATCCTATGGGTTAAAGCATTTGATATAAATTTGTATACTAAAATCCCCATTGCTGACCAAGAGCAAATATTACAACTAATTTGAAATTTTATATACAAGCAGCGCTTGAGACTTATGTAAGGTGCAAATTTCTTTAAAATTTGTAATTGACTTGAATTTCGTTATATTTTAAAATCTCTTCAGCAGCTTATTATTATTTCTTTTTAGGAAAATACCATAGCTTATAAGTAAGATCAGGAAGGTTGTTATTTAGCTTTTGCATTCAAATCTAAATTTTATGTTAACCAAGAAAACGTATTTTTGCATTTTTCATCTGAAATCAAGATGTTCAGATTCCATCTCAAGCATTGCTGCTAATCCACAGTAAGGAAAAGTATGTACAGACAAATTGTGAATGCCAATTTTTGCTCACCATCTGCAAAAAGAACTAAAATCGCCTGCTGTGAGATTCAACAAAACATAGTGTTCTAAGTTGACGGTGGAACTTAAAATCAGCAATACATTCAAATCTCTGAAGTATCTATTAAATCAAATCCGCCTTTCAATTCAGACGTCACTGGCACAAAACTGCGAGAAATGAACATCAAAATTCGAGGAATATGAGCTTTTGGCTTTTAAATTGCTTCAGAGAATCCTTGATAAAACCGAACAAAGTTCGTGAATTAAAAGAGGTATCAGCCGTCAGCCGTCAGCCGTCAGTAGGTACATGGGAAAAAAAGAAGCAATCCCTTTCCCCCATCCAATCGAGTTTCTCGGACATTAACACGAGTCTATACAGATGATCCAGGCAGAGAATTCAGATTTAGAAAGTGGAAAAATAAACACTGACAGCTTATCGCCTTTAAGCATGAGCTTCTCCGGATCGGAACTCGCCATTGCTCTCTTCTAGGTTCAGGTCTTCTTCCGCCACCGGAGGAGAGGGGGCTGGCGACGTACTGGCGGTGGACCGACCTTTGGTTGCAGTATCAGCGATGCACAATAGGCAGTACTTCCTCAAACCAATCAAATTCTAACAATACACAGCTCTAATTGCTACCTTCGAGCTTTGCACGTCGAGGTTAGATGACAGTGAGGGATTGGATTAACGATCCAACGATAATCAGGGAACCGAATCAGAAAAAAAACAATACTTTTTGCATAGAACCGGTTCAGTAACCGGTCCATATTTCAATTTCTGTGATTCACTCTGAATTCAATGGTTTAACCGCATTTTTTGAACTATGCTGATAACTATCCTTAATGTCCTGCTATTTATTTTGGTAGCATAATATATCCTATATCTCACCTTTTACTTTAAACCCTTAGTTCTTCCATATTGGTGATGTTCATTATTTATCATTTAGTTCAGCCTACTGATATTATTAGCCATTCGAAGTTGATAAAAAAATATTTTAGCAATTTGACCTCCTATTTTATTAGTTTATGGGTTTCTCAATAAATTAATTATTATACGGTGTATTTTGGATTGTGGCTAGGGAAGGTGAAAATACCTCTGAACCTACTTAATTGGTTTGAAATTATTATAAATCAATTTCAAGTGAATTTTCGTACAATTCATCCTAATTTGATCGGTTATTAGTATAATAAAAAAAATTTAAATTTTTTTATCCAATTTCATATTAAATAAATTAAAAATTATTAAATTCTAATTTATTTAATCCATGAAAAAAATTTTAACTTGGCAATTTTAAATTGATATAAACTAATTTTTTCTCTTTTTTTTCTATACTTAATTTTTTTTATTATAAGATGTTTATAGTTCTTGTTTAGAACCAGTTTATAATTTTATTTCTATTTTAAATATACGTATTTATATTTTAATTTTAAACCGTTTTTAATTTTATTTCCATTTTAAATTAGGTTCTCTTAAATATTATTTCGAAGCAGTTTCTAACTCTATTTCGATTTTAAATACGTTCACTTAAATCTAATTTATAGTTTGTTAATATTAGAATAACGGTAATAAGGGAAGTTAAAAGACGGATTAATTTAAGATATAATCCTTTTTGTTTATAATTTAAGGTATTGATTGTTGAATTATTTTTTATATTTTATAAAATTGACATTTTATAAATGTTATATTAACATTTCATATTTTGAGATTTAAGTGTTTTTGATACTGGTAAAAATATTTTTATTGTAGTATGATAAAATATGGTGGTAAAAATTTTATGGTATTGCGTAGTGTTTTTATTGTAGTTGTTTACAAGTTGACTCTATAATAGTAAATTCACCCTTTACTTGGGTGCACTCTCTACTTTGTTCTTGGTTGCCCTTAGTCATGCTGCTTTGTGGCTTCATGTTCTGATCGGGCTTGGTCTAGCCACCTCTCTGTGACACATCCTCTTCAGCTAGTAGTATTTTACTCATCTTGCCCTATTTGAATCCCCTTCTCCAACTAGATTCATATGAGATATGTCAATGTGCGATCACCAGTGATTCTTCTTCGTTGAGACTATCATCCTTACCTGCCATCATATTTCTTTCTTCTCCAAAAGTCTCTTCTCAATCAGAGTTGGTTGCCTTCTTTAGTCGGCTAGACAACTTCTCTTCTACTCTGTTGTGGTTGCCCGAACACCTTCCGTCCTTCGTGTGATTCCAACCAGGCGTCTCATGCGCCCGGTACTATGGATTCCGTCAGGGTACTATGGATTCCGTATTCCGTCAGATCTGGCCCTTTCGCCCAGGTCTTCCGCCCTGACAATTTCGTCTTTGCCCAGTCCGGCGCCGGAAAAAACTGGGCCAAGGGACACTACACTGAGGGCGCTGAGCTTATTGACTCAGTCCTAGATGTTGTCAGGAAGGAGGCGGAGAACTGCGATTGCTTGCAGGGTAACAGACCTGTCCTATTTGCCATTCAATAAAATGAGGATGCCAGTGCTGACGATGAGGAGTTGGGAGATGAAGAAGATGAGGAAATCATCGAGTGAGTTGAGTCGAGCTTTCCATGTCCGAGAATTCCTAGGCTAGAAGATGAATGTAGTTAAACTGTAATTCAGTATTATTGGTGGCAGAACAAAATGACAAAAAACACTACAGACACAATGCCACACTCAGCCTCTTAACAAATAAAGAATTTAGGACAGTATCTGCCTTCTTCACCAGACTTGTCCCAACAACTTCCTTTGGCATCTCAGTCGGAGCTGCTGCACTTCTTGGTCTTGTATCTGTAAAGGGCTCTCTTCTTCTTGCCGGAGACGTTCTCCACCGTGAGAATGACCTTTCCCCGCTCCCCGTTCAGGAACGTGTTGCGGAGGGGACTCTCATGGGCGCTCATCTTCTTCCGCTTCTGCACTATAATGGTGTACGACCCTTCATTCGCCGGAACAAACTCCTCCTTGTAGTTTACCTCCCAGCCCAGGACTGTAAAGTCCCACACAACTGTGCTCCCTACCTCCTCCATCGGAATCTCGATGGTTTCAGTAGACCCCGGCTTGACGGAGACCTCAGAAACCGCACCGTCCTGAGTCGAGAACTCCAAGTCGTTCTCCCTCTTGAATCCACCATACCGAAACGGAATCTGCTCCGCTGGAATGTACCTGCAAGAAGAAGACCCGGACTTTTATGGTTAGAATCTGGTGGGCTGTGTATTTCTCTGATCTGCAAAATTAGGGGACATAGAAGTCCAGAAAAAACTCACTTGAGGAGCGTCTCCGTCACCCTCGCCGGCCGGGCGAAGACGAACTTGCTCTTCGTCCTCTGGGTCAAGAACGGCCACAGGAGGGAGTGAATCGCGTAGTACCAGAATGGAACGTTGATGAATATCTGCAAACCAACACAGTCTTCTTCAAGCTTACAAATAGAACATGATTGAATGGAGTTAGAAGCTCAAGTAATGAAGACTCACGTTTCTGGCGACCAGCTCGGGGTAATTGTCCTGGAGGAGATTGACAGCCTGCTTCGTGGCGGCACGAAGATCCTTCTTGGTCGGCCCCGGCGAGTTCCTGAGGTCGTTGATCTGAAGCAACGACGAGACGCCGCCGGGCCTCAGGTCGAGCTTCCTGATGCCCTTCTCCATCACCTGGACCCTCCACCTCAGGAACCTCTCCTTCTTCTCCTCGCTGCCGAAGGTCCTCTGGTACATCTCCTCGTCCCCGAAGACCCCGTAGATGTTGTAGCAGACTGGGTGACCCTCGCGGTCTGCGCCGTCCATGTAGGCCGCCGGTTCCAGCTCGACGGCCACTTCCTCGCCCAGGATAGCGTCCATCTTGGAGTCCTTCCTCCACTGGAGGCTCCTCTTCAGCATCTCGAACGCATCGGCCACCTTGAAGTCCCGGGCCCTCAGGAACTTCAGAAGGACCACGTCAGCGCCGCCGTCGTCGGTGGAGCCCTTCGTCGACAGCAGCGGCACTCCCCAGAGGGAGATCTCGCCGTCTTCCCCTTCTCCTCCTTCTTCTTCTCCCCCTTCTTTTCTGAAAAGATTTTTGCCGAGGATAGCCTCCTCGAGCTTCGACTTGAGCTCGCTCAGAGCCTTCCGCTCGGAGGCCTTGAGGTCGGAGGTAAAGTTGCTCTCTTCCTTGAAGGACGAGCATTTCTCTACCACGCTCGGCAACGGAGACCCGCCGGCGTTTTCCTCCTGTTCCTCCGCCTCAGTCTTCTTCTTGTCGATGGGAGCTTGCTCTTCCTCCTCGCGAGGAATCATCGCCTCCTCTGCCACCTGGGTTTCCTCGGATTTGACATCCACAGTCATGATTGAACGCAGGAAATTAACGAGAGGGAGTGCCTGTGAGGGAGGACTGATGAGATGAGAGAAGAAAACTCGGGCCTTGAAGTTTGATTTAATGCTCCTTCGGTTTAGTGGGAGTGCTGTCGAAAAAGGGTTTCAACGGTCGAATATTTCATTTCGGGGATCTCGAGGTCCCGGCCCACCCAACGGTCGATTATCCAGACCCACCGCAAGTATCGAGTCATGAATTTCGTCCCATAATTAAATATTTCCTATTTTTTCAACTTTATTATATTTATCCATTATTCACTTCTATATTCAACAAATTACAACATGGATGAGGAGTATATATATTCGACTGCCCAATTATTAGGATCCAATATGGACACGACACGAGGAGACACGGCAGCCTTTGACAAGTAATTATTAGGATCCCATGCATTTGCTCATTTTTCAGCTTCTCTGACGTGGAAGAATTGGGATGCTCTGCTCATTCCTGAAGTAGTTCTGTGGATCGACCCTAGTCTTGATGCTAATCAGCCTCTTGTAGTTGCCCTTGAAGTACTTCACCCCGTAGGCCATGGCCTCCGTGTAGGCTGCCTCGTCCCCCCGGTTGATCCCCAGGTCGAGATCTATATAGTTCAGAAACGCCTCCCTAGGGTTTTTCGACACGAACGGCGTCATGTACTCGTAGAGCTTCCTCGTCAGTCCGATGTAGTACGCGGCCGCCTCTTCTCCGTCCTCGTCCCAGTTCGCCGCATACTGGACTTTCCAGAGGTTCCCGGCCCTGTGCGGGAAAGGCGTCGCGGTGGACGCGATCTCCGCCATCTTTCCGCCGTAAGGGTTAAAGGTCAAGATGGGTTTCACGAGCTCGATCATCCTGGCGAAGATGTACTCCAGACCCTCTATGGGGATGGGCCGCTTCACGTAGTCTGACTTCCTCTTGAAGTGGTTGAGGACTTGCGGGGTTCGGCTCAGTAGGGCTTCTACCGGGGTCCCCGCGGGAAACGAGGTCCAGTACAGGACCGACTCGACCCAGCTCATCTCGGTGCAATCCGACGGCTCGAGGCCTAGCTCGGGGAAGCTCTCGTTTGTGATGGATAGGAGCCTTGTGGAGTTCCCTAGGAATAGTGCCAGGAAAGAAGCCCTAACTGTCTTGGCCGTGCCGTTCTGGGGTGTGGTCGAGTTGACTACGTCTATGATGAGCCTTATGAATAGATCCTCGTCCAGATGAGGAGCCACTTGCTCCCACTTGTAGACCACGTCGGTGGCGTTCTGTTCTAGGGTCCTCGCGACGCGGAAGACCGTCACAGTCTCAGGGACCCGTACGAGGTTTACCTTGTAGGCGAGGACGACTCCAAAGCTGGCTCCACCGCCACCCCGGATGGCCCAGAAGAGGTCCTCCCCCATGGCCACCCTGTCGAGGATCCGTCCATTGACGTCGACCATTAGGGCATCCACAACGTGGTCCACTGTGAGGCCGTGCTTACGCATCATGTTCCCATAACCACCGCCGCTCAGGTGCCCGCCGACCCCGACCGTGGGGCAAACCCCGCCCGGGAAGCCGTAGATGCCGCCACTCTCGTTTGCGATCCGGTAGTAGAGCTCACCTAGGGTGGCCCCCGTCTGGACCCACGCGGTGCCATTGGCCACATCTACTTCGATGGTCCGGAGGTTGAACATGTCGAGGATGAAGAACGGAGACTCGGACAAGGAATAGTACGATATGCCCTCGTAGTTATGGCCGCCGCTTCGGATCTTCACCTGGAGCGAATTCTCCCGCCCGCAGATCACAGCCGCCTGCACGTGGGACTCGTGCAGGGCCGTGACGATCACCCGCGGCTTGGGGGTGGTCGACGTGTTGAATCGGAGGTTGCGGATGTAGGCCTGGAGAACTGGCGCGTAAGAGGCGTTCTCGGGGGTGTAGATCGCCGGGGCGATGGGGTAGGAGGGATGCGAGTTCTCGATCAAGCATCCTATGAACGCTGCTTCATCACCCGATGCCAATGTAGAAGTGGCAATAAAGGCAAGAGAACTTGCGAGTGCTAATGTGAGCAGACTAGGGCTTGGAGCACCCATGTTTTTTTTTTGTTACATATGTTTGTTGCTGCAACTGTTGCTTTTGTGATGATGGTAGCTGAGATTTTTTTGGTGGATTTATAGGGAGAGATATGAGGCAGGTGGCCCATATTGGAGGGAAGAGAATAGATGATTATACAAGTCACCTACAATATTGACCATGAAATTCCAAGTAAGAGCTTTGAAATTCCATGCATCAATCTGATCTGATAGTTAGTAGCTCGATTTTCTTTGTTTTAATGTCTCAAACCTTATATTAGCCCCTAAAATGGGTTAGTCAATCTAATATTAAATAAACATAATATTTTCTATTTTAATTACATCTATCATAACCTTTATATTTATTTTATTTGGTATATTTTTTGTCCTGTATATCCAAAATACATTTTGAAATTAGGGAATTTTATTATTTTTGGTATATTTTAAAAATATATTATAAATATTGATTAAGCGGAGAATTTGCTAGAAAATTCAAATACAAAATATATTTTGGGATTGAATCCCATTGGTACCTACCCGAGTACAAAACTAAATGAATGAACTGTTGACAGGATACAATACTATTTGGATATTCTCGGTGATTGGGTTAGTCAATCTATTATTAAATAAACATAATATTTTATTAATTTTGGTATTTTTTTAAAATATATTATAAATATTGATTAAGCGAGAATTTGCTAGAATATTCAAATAAAAAATATATTTTGGGATTGAATCCAATTGGTACCAATCCGAGTACAAGACTAAATGGATGAACTAGTTGACGGAATACAATACTATTTGGATATACTCGGTGATTGGGTCTAATATCAATTGTATGAATCTAATTTAATATTAGTTGGATGAACAAATTAAACGGTTTAAAGAAGAGATTGATAAACCTTATCGTACCAGTACAACAGTTGGATGCAAATTTCAAACAACATATTAGGATAGGAGTGCACACTCAAAATTATCACATCTACTCAAAATCTTGAAATATAGTGATAGTATAACAATAAATCTATTATTATATCTAGGAATTTTGTTGGATTTGGTGTCTTTTCTAATGCCAAAATTGTCCTTACTTTTATTTTATATATATATATATATATTATAATAAACATATTAAAATATGTATTTTATTTATATTGTAACTATATTTAATTGTGAAACATCTTTTTGATTAATCATGTTTTTCGTTTACCCTATTTTTACATCGCATCATATACTTGGTATTATCCAATAATAATAATAAAATTTAAAAACTTTAGTAATTTATATGGTATAATAATTGAGTATTCAAAATAATTAATATAAAATTAATTTTATGCAAATGGGTTTACACAACCTCAGTCCCACCTTGCTAAAATAGACATAATTAGTATGTTTTTAAAAATCCATGTTCAATTTTATGTTAAATCCCAATTAGTTGGAGTACCAAAAATATTAATCTTTCTTTTAAATTGAATTTGATTTTTTTTAGAACTCACTTTTTTTTTTACATTCATGGGTTGCATGACCTCATTAAAATGCAATCCTTATCCTTCTATCCCTTCTAGAAATATTAAAAATATAAATACAATAATTCTCTTAATATTAAAATGTCAGCATATGTGTACTTGCTTTGACCTTGCAATTATGGAGATTTTAGATTATCTAATTTTCCTGATATTTTTAACCTTTAATAATATTAAAAAAATAATAATTGCTAATCTTTCATTAGACTAATACATGCAATATCATAACAATTTGTGCATGATGGTACATGTAACTTAAAAATTCATAGTGATTTCTTATATTATATCATAATTAACGTGCTCACAATTTAGCTAATAAATAGATGACACATATTAAATAGAAAAATAAGTAAAATTCGTATTAACTAATATTCGACTATGATACTCATTTTCATCTCATATTTAGTTGTATTTGACGATTTGGGTTAAATATTAAGAAAATATTTTCTTATTTAATATAATATATTGTCGATAATATTATTATCATATTGCTGTCTAAGGGCCCTCTTTACCTGCCCAGAGATAGGGTTTTGTTGGTTCACTGGCTTGGGCGCAGCTTCCTACCATGAGCAGACGCAGAGGTGAGGCTCACACGTGCTCCAACTTATGGGCAGCCATGGATAATGATGGCTCTGGCCCTGGACGTTGCCTCCCCCAGTCCCATTCTTTTCCTCACTCTCGAGTTTTTGTTTTTCGAACGAGACTAAGTCGAACTGGCTCCCCAGAGTGTTTTCTTTTCATGGCTTTTCATTCCATAAAGTTCTCTCCTTTATCAGAATAGGCCGTCGAAACAGCAGCTGATTGCTGCCCAAAACATATCCAACTCTCATTTCTTTTGCAGTTTGATCACCGGTCTAGTTTTGCCTACATGGAAACTTTGCTGATGGCATTGCGTTCAGTATTTGATGTGTTTCACGTACTGTGATACTGAGAGCCAGTTTTAGTTTTAGGATGATGATTGGTATGGCATGCAGTACCTTTTAAATAACATTTGATTGAAGTCTATCTAAATATGTCAATTGATGGGGTTGGGTCAGATTTTGCCGATGCGATCCCGCTTTGGGTCAAAGTCCCGAACTCCGATCCCGCGGCTCGGGGATCGGAACCAAGCGCCGCAGGATACGAACCCGAGATGCGGGACATAACCTTTGTTATAAAATGAATATGTGTATACCGGTATTTCAACCTAAACACCCACATTCAAAATATATTTACTTATTCACTTGTTATATTGAATTTTATATATTTTTATATAATAATAAAACTCAAGTTTAATGTAAATTTATAAATTAATAAATAATATAATTAGTCTATATTAATAATTTTTTTTATTTTTTAAATACGAATAAAAATAAATATGCGAGTAATTTGAATATTTAGAGGCAAAATTCTAATTAACTACTAGTATATATTGATTTTTATATAATTGTATAAAATAATAAAAAATATAATTAGTTTATATTAAAATTTTTTATTCGAATAAATAAAAAAATATGGGTTAATATTTATTTAAAAGTGAAAATTAAAATTTAAATATATATTATTAATCACTTGTTAATATTAATTTTGATACAATATTATACAATAATAATATATTTAAAACAAGAGAATTGATATAAAAATAATTTTTTTTAATATACTTCAATTTTGAATCAATTAAATATATATTATTATTTTTTTAGAGATTAATTTATTTGTTTTAAATAAATTATTACTCATTAAAATTAAATAAAATTCAATATAGTCGAACTATTAATTATAAATATTTAAATCACACATTATTTATTTATTTTTTTGAATCTAAAAAAATAAAAAATCCTTAAGTGAGACTTTTTTTATTTTGAATATATTATTAATTTGTAAAATTATATAAAAATCAATATAGATAATTTATCAATACGTAAAATTAAGTTTTGTATCGTAAGTTCGAATATTTATGTACATATTTTTATTTTATTTATTCAAATCTAAAAAATAAAAATAATTATTAATGGTGACTAATTCTATTGTTTATTTTTCTTTAAAATTAAATCAAATTAAATGTAGTAAAGTGGTTAATGGTAGTTTCAAATCATTGTAGATATATCTTTATTTTATTTATTTAAATTTTAAAAATAAAAAATACTTAATATATATAAAATTTATTATTTATTACTTTTATTTAACAATATGGGTTAAATAGTAAGATAATATTTTTATATTTAATATAATTAAATAATATTACACATTTAGTTTTATCTAATGGGTTAAATATTAAAATAATATTTTTATATTTAATACAAAATATTAACAGTTTTGAGAATATTATCTCATATTATATAAAATAAAAAAAGTATTTTAAGTTGACAAAAAATATTTTATTAAATATTATAATTTATAATTGAAGCTTATGAATTTGAGTTTATAATTATAAATTGAAAGTGTATAAAGGTTGTAAGGGAGGGTTAATATTTGATAAAATAAAAAATTATTATTTTATTTGTAAGGTTAGAAAATTATATATATATAATTATATTTAAAATTAATAGATAATATTAATAAATTATGAAAATAAATTTTGAATTCGAATGGAAATGAAAATAAGTTAATTTTTTCTAATACTTTAGTAAAATATAAAAGTAAAATAGATATACCCATTCCTATTCGTGTACGACACATTCCCACATAATGAAACTCCCTTACGTTCCAGCAATTTAGGATTTCAGAAATCTTAGTAACTAAGGGTGGAGTCTAGAGATAGACAATCAACCCTACTATGATTTTCGATGGCAAAAAGGGTCTGGTGATTGGTGGTGTGACAAATTTTCATATTGATGGTGTTCTCGCCCCTCTCACATGTGAAACATTTGGTTGTGTACTATCTAGGCACGGCAATGAGATTCACTATCCCAAACTTGAACTCATGCACGACTCGACCGATTCGAATTATCTTTGATTTAGTCGGATTCGAGCGTACGTCTAGTTATGACCCGTACTCCTTTGAATAATTAGGTCCGGGTCTCACTAGCTAGACACGAGGTTTGGGACGAGTGGGTGTGAGTCCACCCTTTATGGACCCAAGCTTGACGCCCACTTTTTCAGATTTGTAGGGCGGGTCTATTAAATGACACACTCTTAATTTTTTTATTAACCAAATTACAAAATACGGTTATTTTGTAGTTTGACAGTTTTAATTAAAGCGATAAGGAAAAATAAATGTAAAATTTTTTCGCCTAAATATTGATTGGTGATACGTACATGTTATTATTAGTGTGTAATTTCATAAATTAACCGATATAGTAGATGATCCGTTTACCGACTGTATTGTTGAACGATTCGATTAGAATAGTTCGATAACCCAAAATTGAAAATTGGCCAGTTTAGGATTTATTTCACGGGTTTTTCTAAAAATTAAAAAAAATTTTAATTTATTTTCTAACTTGGGCTGAATTCAATTTTCTAATTTAATATTTTTATGTTATCTCTAAAAATTAATTTTTAAATTGGTTCAATTTGATTTAACTATGCTTCGCCCTAAATATGTTAATTTATTTCCTCCAATTTACAATATAATTATTTTTCTCTATTTTTAAATATTTATTGATCACGTTATCTTTTAAAATCCCATTTTGATTTTTATACAGCAATTTTATTTCAATTGAAATATTATTTTTTTCAAAAATTTTCGGTTCTCAACTATGAATTTTTTATTTTGAAAAAACAAGGTTTACAAGATTTTTACATAGTAAATTTGTAGTTAATTAAAAATAAGATTACCGACAAAATTAGTATTTTCAATGATACCGCCAATATATTTTTCAGTATAATCTATTTAAATATAAATTTTATATTTGATTATTGTTTATTCGATTAAATCTGGTGTTAGTAGGTTGATATATTGAGATATACTATGTATTTAGTACAAAACTACTCAAATGATAAAAAAGTTGAAAAATATTAGTAGAAAGTTAATTTAATATTATTAATTATAATAATTTTTAATGTACAAAGAAATTTGAATAATTTAACATATTGTTATGATCAATAAGAAAATGAAGTGATAGAAAAAGAAATAAACACCATTGTTAATATATTTAAGTTATTATTAGCTAAATATTCTAATACTGGAAAATAGTGTAATTTGAAGCTATTAAGATGTTGTTAAGAGGAAGTAACTTTAAAAAATAAAATAATTTTCATACTTTTATTAAGTTTGAATAATATAAGGAAAAAAATTTAAATAAATCAAATTTTAACCGGTAAATATTATCAAGTATAGCTAATAACATATTGGTTAGTAATATTATAACGATCGCTTCGAAATTAGTATTTAGTATCAACAGACTTATTATTAGTAGCGTTACTGACCGATTATATAATTTATATTTTAATTTGTGGACAAAGTTGGATATAATACATATTAAATTATTTACTTAATACTTTACTTTTATATATTTATATAGTCATATTTTATTATTATAATTAATTTTATTTGTTAAATTTTACAGAGAATAAGTTCGATTACCATTACCATGATAATTTCTTAGTCCATTTGATAAGTAATGATAATCATTAAGGTGGATTAAGGAGTGTATGAGCATTGATTGTATTTTATATTGTAATTTATATAGTTGATTTGTATTTAATAGAATTTGATTGAATTTTGTAATTATTTAAAATTACTAGTTTACTAAATTATTTTTATTAATTTTAAGTCTAATATTATAATTATAGTAAAAATGACAAGGTTATCTCATTTTTTTTAAATATAGTTATTAATGAAATATTTGTATCATTGAGTGAGATTAAGCCACTAAATACTATTTCAACCTATATAGAGTTAATTTGAGATAATTGAATTAATGCGATCCATCGAATCAAATGGTATAAATTAAGACACTAATTTATAATTATAGTCTATATAAGATTAGTTTAAATAAAATGTATTAATAGTACCTAATTAGATCGGATCGATAGAAGTATTTTAGGGTTGATAAAGTCGAAAAGGATTTGATTTCGTCCCTAGCAAAAAGGAATCGATTTTGAATTGTTCGGAAAGAGCCTAATTTCGAAACTTTTGGGAATTACCTGATTTCGGATTCTTTGGAAATACCAAATTTTAGACTCCACATAAGTACTCGGATCTTTTGGGAATAACGCGATTTCGGGTCCTGCGGGAAGTATCCTGAACGAGATTTTAGGAGTTAAACTTCCATTTGTAGGTCCGTTAGTCTGGTTGCCATTGCCAGATCAACTCACTAATGTATAGATGAAACTTTTTTCTATTGTAGGACTTCATTTTCAAGTGAAAATGAAACTTTGATGACCAGCTAAACGGCGGAAAAGATTTTACTGGTTATGTGATCATGTGTTAGCTGGTGCCTCAATTGGTTTCACTTTGTTGTTTTCGTAGTTGTGTGTTTATGTGCACAATTATCATCAACTACAGTCAGTGCTTGCTTGTTCAGATTACCACCATCATCTACCAGTGCTGAGAAACTTTCTTGACATAACTATCACTATTCAAGTTGCTCCAAATTCATGGAATGCCTCATCTATCTTTCTTAAGAATCAATATCTTATTATATAATTATATTATATATATAATGAGTAATTGTTATTAATTGAAGTGTATAATTTATGTATTAAATTTATAGGATAATATGGATTAAATATTAAGATAATATTTTCATAATTAATATAATGGAGTAATATTACACATTTAGTTTTATCTCTCAATGTGGGTTAAATATTAAGATAATATTTATATACTTAATACAATAGAGTAATATTAATCGTGTTTAGAATATTATTTTATATAATATAAAATAAAATAAAAAATCTTGTTAGCTAAGGATGGAGTCGAGAGATAGACACTCGACCTTACTATGACTTTCCGTGACAAAAAGGGTGTCGTGATTGGTGTGACAAATTTCCAGATGGTGTACTCGTCATGTCAGACATGGAACATCTCACTGTTAACTATCTAGGGATGTTAATGAGACCCGTTATCCGAAATTTGAACCCACGTCTGACCCAACATGATCCAAACATGATTCGATTTTTTTCGACTCCCAGCGCGGGTTCAAGTGTGGTTATTGGATATGGACCCATTAAAGTGCACCCTGCAAGCTAGAGCCTAAGCACACTCCTCGATCCGAGCCCGAGCACACTCCCGAATCCGAGCTCGAGCCCCCGCCCGGAATCAAATCCCCGGATTCCAGATCCGACTCCTCGTCGCCCCGCTGTCCGAGCCCGAACCTCCGACAGGCGACATCCCCCACCAATGACTTCGACCAGGAGTCTTGACATTGAGTCCCGACTCCAAACCCCCTGAGATAATTGTTAGTGTTATGTAATAATCCCAAAAAATTGCTAGTACTGTATTCCAATACGTACTAGTAATTTTACTAGTACGTGATCATGGTACTAAAATAGTACGGTCCTCGTAATTTTATTGATTTGTAACATGTAATTATTTTTTTATATTATTTATTTTTATAATAATATCTTAACACGTGATTAAATAATATTAAATTCTGTGTAATAGTAATGGATAATTGAATTTTTTAGTTATTAGATATATTAGTTATAGTAAGGACAATTAATTGTTAAATTATTATTTAAAAGAATTATATAAAAATTATAGGATGATATATTAAAGGCGAAATACGAATACGGTGTAAAATGGTCGTGGGAATACGATTTTTTTTATTAATACTATTGTAATTAATTTGTACTAATACTAGAGTATTATAAGTTTATAGAATTTATAAATAAATTATAATAATAATTTAAATTCATGTTAGGAAATAATTGTATTAAGTTATATATATTTAAAAATAATAAGTTAAAATATATTTTTAAGAAGTTAACTAATTATATTGCTAGTGATTTGTATATATTAAAATCAAAAAAATATTATATGATAACTTGTATAGGCTTTGTTTAGCTATTAAAGTACTATTACCACTTATATAAAGTTAATTTATTCCAAATCTATTTGGACCAATAAAATATGTATTTATTTATATTGTAATTGTGAAACATATTCTTAATTAATTATGTTTTTCTTTTTCCCTATTTTTACATTCCATCCTATACTTGTATTATCCATTAATAATAATAATAATAAAATCTCAAAAATTTAATAATTTAAGGTATAATAATTGAGTTTTCAAAATAATTAATATTAAATTGATTGTGTGCAAATGTTTACACACAACCTCTCCTAACTAAAATAGACACAATTATTATGTTTTTAAAAATCCAGTTCAATTTTTTGTTAAATCCCAATTAGTTGGAGTACCAAAAATATTAATATTTTTTTAAAGTTGAATGTGAATTTTTTTAGAACTCACTCATAATACATTTTTTTACATTAATGGATTGCATGAGGTCATTAAAACGCAATGATGAGTTCATAATTAAATCCTTATACTCCTATCCCTTCTAGAAATATTAAAAACATAAATACAATAATTCTCTTAATATTAAAATGAGCGTATGTGTACTTGCTTTGACCGTGCAATTATAGAGATATACGGTTTTAGATCTCGGTAGCACAAAGTCATTAAAATACATCATTTTATCTTATATTTACTCATTTATATTATCTAATTTCCCTCATATTTTTTAGCCTTTAATAATATTAAAAAAATAATTAATAATTGCTAATCTTTCATTAGACTAATACACACAATAACATAACACTTTGTGAATGATCTTACACAAATCTTAAAAATTAATAGTGATTTCTGGAATTCTATCATAATTAATGTGCTGACAATGTGCATAACAAATAGGTGACTCATGGTAAATAAAAAAAATGTATAGGTTTTGTATTCACTATTATTGGACTATTATACTCATGTTCATCTCTGCATTTAACAATGCGGGTTAAATATTTAAAAAAATATTTTCATATTTAATATAATAATATTAATAATATTGATAGCATTATCATCATATTTTATCAAATATTATCCTATTTATAAGTTTAAAAATTTAACATACAATATTCAATTTTTTAAAGATATTAATTCAATTATTTATCGATATAATATATTTTTTTAAATATTATTAGAAAACCAATTAACTCGAATAGTTTTTTATCTGATTATTTAGAAAAAATAAGTATTATATGTTTATAAAAATAATTTATACGACTAATTAATTAAAAAGAATAAATTTTATTTAAAATTAATAGATAAAATTATTAAAAAAATCATAAATTATAAGATAATATTATTATCTAACTATTTGATAAATAATGAAAATTAATTATCAATTGTTGTATTTGAAGTTGAATGTAGATTAAAATAAGTTGATTAATTTTCTGATATTTAAAAACATAAAAATAGAATAGATATACTCATTCCTATTTGTGTACATCATATTTTCACCTAATGAAACCCTTTACGTCCGAGCAATTAGGGATTTCAGAAACCTTGGTGGCTAAGTACGAAGTTGAGAGATAGACAATCCACACTACTATTATCACTTTCGGTGACAGAAAGGTATACTGACTGGTGTGACAAATTTCCACAGAGATGGCGTACTCCTGTCACAGGTGGAACATTTGGCTTTGTACTATCCTGTGGAAGCTTTCCAAAGACAAGAGCTTGATATAATAATATAGTGAGTGGTGAATGGTAGTGGTATTAAAGAGGAATTGTGATGTTTGGAGTGGTTGGTAGGGATACCGAGGGCTAATTAATGGCAGCAGCTTCTCTGTTAGGCCGGTTCCCTGTAGTTCCATTGGTCAGACCAGTTAAGCCGGTTGATTTCTGGATGCAGCCGCCACCTTGGAGCTACGTTCTTCCAATTAGTAAGTACCTTCTATGCTTATTCAACCAGTTTTCCACTGCAGTGTGCCCAACAACTCTGGAGAGAATCTGTAGGCAACATGGGATCAATCGGTGGCCATTCCGCAAGATTAAGAAGGTGGGTCACTCCAGTGTGTGATCGACTCGGTCCAGGGAGCCAAGGGTGCAATCCAGCTTGATTTCTTCTAAGCAAGCTTCCCAGAACTCGGTCCTAGCCTGTCTGGGGGTAACCCTGCCCTGCCTTCTTCACCGAATGCTAATCGAAACATGAGCAATAACCCTCAGCCTCCATTCTCACAAGAAGAGAATGGGATCCTCAATTCCGGGGCTGCCATCGCTTCCCGGTCTCCATCTTCATGCAGTCAGAGCTCCACTTCCACCCCATCTTGTTCCACTGGTGCCAAGATTGACTCCAAGATCATGAATCCCACTGGTGGCAGTGTGTTGAGCTTCTTCAACAATGGGGAGGTCCTTAAGCGGCCTCACAGTGCTGTGGAGCTTCATGTCTTGAGACAAGATGAATCAAAACTGAAGAAGAAGAAGCTCATGTCGAGGTCCCAGAGCTATAAGTTGTTCGGGTAGGGACTCGGGTTCAGGGCTCCGGGTCCCTTTGACAACCCTAGCCGAGGGTAATGAATGACTCCATCCATAAGTTAAGAAAAACATTTCAATCACTTTTCCCACCAAGAATGTCCAAGTAGAATCCCTCTCCAATCTTTCCATAAACAAGTGCTTGATGTCGTACTAGCCTTGAGAGGAGTAGTATTAAAAAAGTAGTTAATAATTGTTAATCTTTCATTAGATTAATACATGCAATAGTGTTGTTTTTGAAGAAGCCATTGAAAAAAACAAGTATTTACGGGGAAGTGAATGACTTGTAGGTGTTGTCAACACAAAAATCACATCCCCACTTATTAGAAGGGGAACAACAACCTAGAAAATATAATCAAAGTCCTTAAACTTTTTATTTTGTTATAATAATTATAATTACAGAGGGACATTTTAAAAATGCGTTGGGAATAAATGGGATATCTCCACGTGTATAAATAATCTTGTGGCTGAGTTTCGCTGTAAAAAAATATGACACGTGCAAATGGAGAATTATTTGGCACTCACCCGGGTACCTGATCGAGGTCTATGCATGAGGTGTTATGATATGGGTCGGTTATTCATACAACCCACGATGTCTTTTCCCGGTGTCTTCCACCTCGGTCAGTGTCCGTACTGGTCGGCGGGGGTATTATGGTGACATGGCCGTCTCTGGTGCCTCCAGCGGTGCAAGGATCCCCGGCGACTTCGGTGGTCTACAACGACCGACAGTTAACGTTGGCAAGATTCCCAACCCGGTCGAGTAGTGAAGATGTTCAATTCCTCGTAATTATAAGCAGAGGAGGACAATAATTTATATTTTATTTTAATATAAAATAAAAAGCTAAAAATAATTTATATTTAATTTTGCACCGCTTAATTCTAAGAAAGAATGATATAAGTTTATCAATGGTTCAGATTATATTGTTATAAAAATATAAATAAAAAATATATTATATTTTAAATATATATTTGAGCCAATCCCTATTTATTGAAAATATCATGCTATTACAAATTATTAGATCTAAATTTTGGGATGATTTATTATAGGGCAGTTGGAGTGAACACTTTAAACGTGAACTACACTATTTATAAATTTATTACGTTACATATATCTTAAAAATTTAAAATAATTTCTCATGTTATATTATAATTAAGATAAATAAATAAAAATACACCACTTTTAAATTTTATATTAGCTAATATTAACTATTATACGGTTTTTAAGCTCAAATTTAGTTTTATTGGACAATGTGGGTTAAATATTAAGATAATATTTTCATATTTAATATAATAAAATAATATTACACATTTAATTTTATTTAACAATATGGGTTAAATATTAAAATAATATTTTCATATAGTAATATTAATAATGTTGAGAATATTATCTAATTTATATAAAACAAAAAGTATTTTAAATTTATAAAATTAAAAATATTACAATAATTATATTTAATAACTTTTAAATATATACTATCTTAACTAATTATGTAAAAATATTTTATCACATATTATAATTTATAACTGAAAGTGTTATAACAGTGTATAGTGGATTAATGTTGGTTTATAATTGTAAATATATATACGTTCTAAATAGGCTTTAATATTTGATAAAATAAAAATATTATTATATTTATAATATTAATATATATAAATAAAATACTTATATTTAAAATTAACAAATAATATTAATAAATGATGAAAATGATAATTATTTTTTTATTAATAATTTGAAGTGGAATGGAAATGAAAATAAGTTTATTTCTTTTTTAATTCTGGAATCAAACATAAAAATAAAATACATATACCCATTCATATTTTTGTGCATCGGATTCCCACCTAATGAAACCTTTTACCTCCGAGCAATAAATTATTTCAAAAACCTTGGTGGCTAAGGATAGAGTCAGACAATCGACCTTACTATAACTTTCACTATAACTTTTGGTGACAAGAAGGGTGTAGTAATTGGTGTGACAAATTTTGTTGAAAAAAGTGGTGCACTTGTCCTGTTACACTTCGAACATTTGGCTACTTACTATCTAGGGTTGTCAATTAGACCAGCTACTTGAGATCTGAACATGCATCCAAGTCGATCCAACCCAATATTTTTCGAGTTTGATTGGGTTTGGGTCTCATTGTTGGACTTAGGACATGAGATCCGAGGCTCAATACTAGTGGGTGAGGGTCTATTAAATGACCTACCTTAATTTTTTTTGTCTACCTAATGTCATTGTGTAGTTTGACACTTTTAATTAAAACAACAGAAAAAATAGGACGACATCATTTTGGGCCAAACCTGATACCTGTGTTATTCTTCCCCCTCATCATGTGAAAACCCTAGCATTTGCTAGGCTTTTCAGAAAGAGGAGAAAGGAAGAAGTGAGCCGCTCGAGTCTTCGCCTGCCTGCCTGAGCATCCACTTGACCTCGAGGAGAACCCCGTGAGCTAGAGTCCGAGCACACTACAAGATTTGAGCCCGAGTCCCCACTCGCTTACGAGTGGTGTGCTTACCTGTCATAAGATGGTATTAGTTCTGACCTTCCTTATCTACATATATATTTAGGAGAGTGATGAACTCATAACTTAGTGAGTGAGAAGTTAACGTCGTGCCACTATATAACTTACGATCTATACATTTTCCATAAACTATATATGTCACGCCCTTATTTGGTTTAGTCAGATTCCTATTAGCAAGCCGTTGCTCCCTTGGTTCATGAGTGGTTCCCCCTTCTTTTGGACAAGAGTAGCCGGGCGAAATTTTAAATTTGGTTCCCTGGAATAACATTAATCAAACTATAGGGTTTATCTTTTCCAATTCCCTAATTGATCTTCTTTTTCATGAAAAGGGATAAAGGGAGGGGGTGAGTTTCTACAATTCAGTGAGCGATTGTTGGGAGTGAGTTATTTTTAGGAAAACTATATTTAGTTTATTAAAAGCCCTTTTTATAATCTTTCTTGAATCATTGGTGTGTTTAGCTCTATTAACGTATCCCCTTGCCTCGGGAGGCGTTTATCAAACAAATACAAGCCCTTCATCAAGAAGGGTACAAACATTCGTAGGGCAGTCCCAGACTGCACCCACTTGGGGATTAGTGTGACTTTACTGTCTACCAAGATAGAAGTCCCAGACTTCTACTACGAGTCTAAGTGGACGTCCCAAACGTCCGACCCTTAGACCTGAAATCCACTTCGTGTCCGTATGAGGACGGAGACCTTATCCTGACCCCCACCCCGGTCTCATGTGCAAAAAGCTCCCAAAGCTTCATTGTAAACCCCACCCTTTTATAATAAGAAAATCAAGAAAATAACCAGTCATTTTCAAAGAGAAAATCGAGTCTGTAAATCCCGTCCTTCCGAGTTAAGGAAAACCAAGAAAAGAACCGGTCAAACCGAGTGAAAAACACTGAACCGGTTCACAAACCTAATCTTTGGAGAATGAGTAATTTGTAAATTTACAACTCCCGGGTGATCCAAAGGGTCCATAAAACCTTGGAAAAAAACCTTAGGACAAATTGGAAGAGAAAAAAATCAGACTGGTTCAGATGAACCGGATCCAATTGGATTGAACCGATTTATGAACTGAGTCGATTCATAAACTAGAACCGATAGAGAAAGGGCAAATTGGGAAATATATGGATCCCGAGTGACCCAAATAGTCCCAAAAGTCATGGAAATGGACTTGAGAATGAATTAGAAATGAAAATGAAACTAGTTTAGGTGAACTAGATTGAACCGGTTTGAACCACTATTGAACCGGATTCTAAATTCATTTTTCTAGGTCGTTTAAAAAATTCAATTTTGAGATTTGAGGTCACCATTGGATAGAAAATGAATTTAGAAAATTTTTAGATTTGAAAATTTTGGTTGAATTGGGGGTGAACCGGCTAGTTTAAGCTTTGAAACCGGTTCGAATTGGTCCGGTTCGGTTCAGAACAGTGTCGTCTTTTTCATTCAGATGACAGCACTATTCACTCACCGAAAAATCGAGCAGACGCCGATGAAGCTGAAAGGTCTCCAATCAGGGAGTTTTAGGCAATGAATGGCCGTTATTAAGGCGCCAATCAGACGGCTAGAAATTCTCTGAGCTTCTTATATAAAGAACCACTCCTCATTCATCTTATCCACACTTGAAAACTTCATTCTCTCTCAATTGCTCCAATTTTTGGCAAAGCTCAAACCAGAGCTCCTACTTGTGCACTTTTCTGAACCAAATAAGGTGAGGTCGAGTTCTATGGATTCGGGGAGAAGTCAGCTACATGCATTTAGTCTCCATTTTCTCTGAGGGTCACTAGAGAAGCGCTGACGTGATCAAACAGTGAAGCAGCTCCTACGAACCGAAGCTGTCTTGTTTCAGCTGAGCTGAAATTGGCCAATTCGAGCCCTTCTGAGGCCAAACCAAGCCCTCCTAACACCTCTACAGCCTCCTACAGCTGATAGGTAAGCCAATTCAGTTTCACTTTGTAATTTTTGACCGGTGCTAGAGAGAGAATCGACAAAATTTTGATGATAAAATTCTCAATCAATTTGGCATCAATTGATGCAATTCTTGATCTTAGGATGAACCTCAGGATGAGAGTTATCTGCTTAGATCCAAAGCTCGGACCGCCATGCCCCCCGATGGTAAGCTTTCGAAGCTTTCTCTATCTAAGTACAATTTTCCGATGGAGCTTCATTTGAGCTCATTTTGACACAAAATCATGTGATTCAAAGTGAAATTGAATCTTATGAAGGTCTAGGAACTCCAATGTAACTTAATTTCAACAATTAAACTCATTTGATTGGTTAATTTGATGAAATCAAATTCAACAGAGTTAGAAGGTTGAAATTGGAGGAAAAATTGGGTGAAATTTGGAAATTTTGAAAGTTAGAGGGACTAAAGTGTAATTTCATAAAATTGAGGACCAATTGGGCATGATAAAGATGTTGGAGAACCAATTGGACAATTTTAGAATTTTTGGGGCAAAACTTACCTTTTTGAAAAGTAGGGGCATAATGGTAATTTTGGAAAAAATTGGGGGACCAAATTAGAAATTTGGGAAATTGAATCCTTTTTTGTGAAATTGAATAAATTGAGGCCCTAATATAAATTTTAAAAGTTTCGGGACTCAATTTGAGGAAAAACCAGCATTAGGGACTTAAAGTTAAAAAAAATAACTTTAGGGACCTAATTACAAATAAAGGAAAAGTTAGTTTTCTCATTGAATTGGGATGAAAGAGGGCTATTCGGCCAAAGAATAATGAACAAGAATATTCATATCGTGTAGGAACACAAAGTACTGAGAACTCCAACTAAGACGATTTCAAGTAAGGCCAACAAGCCAGCTAAGAGGAATTTCACTACACGATCGGGTGAGTGTGATTTTTATATCATATCTGGTTGGGATGATAAGCACCTCGAAATGAAAACCCACTGGTAAGTGGTATTTTAAATGTTATAACTTAGAAGAGTGATGTGAAAATAACATAGAAAAACTAATTACTGGGTGTAAGTAGATCATATTCGGTTGGTATTATGAAACTTTCTCGGAGGAAGTGGAAAACCCTTTCATTGGTTATGAACGGAGATATCGTCATACTCGGTTGGTATGATAGATAATTGAAAATATATTTTTGGCAGAAGTACTCTACCCTAACTATGTGCCACTGCTTAAATGATTTGGGAGACCCTCTTGACGGGAGCTCGAATAGCTCTATTAGGCCAGAGGCCTCGGTTTTGGAACTTGGGGACTATTATGCCCAATTTTTGAAAATCTCGAATATTGGGACATAGGCCCATTGGCAGAGAAGGAGTTCGTAAACAAACATGAATTATATGCCATGAAAACTTGAATAATTGATTGTTTGGCCATGATACCAAGACAAGACCGACATATTTAGTCAACTAGCGGTAGTGCGACATGATAGGTATCCGGACTAGTCAAGACAAACAGCTGTAGGTTGAGTTGAGGCTCAAGGCCATTGGACCAGTGGCACCACATATTATATGGCATGATGTGAAAATACTGATTGTGCATGCACTATGTTTACGGGACCTTCAAGACGCCCAAGAGGGGTAGTGATGTGTCCTAGGGCCTTGGATAACCTGGTGGGTATAAGGGCAGTTTGTCGTACCAGGTGACCTTGTGAAGCTCTATGTAGCTTCAAGCGCACGAGACCAGGGTGGGGACAAGATGAGGTCTTTATCCTCATACGAACATGGAGAATTGTTATAGGATTAAGGCTTGGATATCGCAAACATTCACTCATTCTTAGGGTAGAAGTGGATGTACTTCTATCTAAGTGGTCGGTAAAGTCGCTCCGACACCACAAGTGGGTTTAGTGGACGTACTAGCTTGCGATTGTGTGATTGACCTTCTATCTACCGGATTGAATTGATTTGAACCATTATTGAACAAGTTTCTAAATTTATTTTTCTAGTGGCATTAAAATATTCAAATTGGGGAATTGAAGCCACCATTGGATAGAGAATGATTTTAGAAATTTTTAATTTTGAAAAACTCGATCGAATCAAGCCTAAACCGGCCAGTTTAAGCATTGAACCCGATTCAAAATTGTGTCGCCTTCTTCCTTCAGATGATAGTATTGTTCACTCGCTAGAAAAGCTAGCAACGCCGATGAAGGTGAAAAGTCTCCATTAAGGGCATTTCAGGCCATTAATGATCACTATAAAGGCACCAATCAGACGACCAAAGAGTCCCTGAGCTCCCTATATAAAGTGCTCCTACCCATTTATCTTACTCACACCTGAAAACTTCTCTCTTTCTATACTATTCCATTTTTCGGTGAAGCTTGAACTAGAGCTCCGTCTTGGGCATTTTTCTCAACCTTAGAAGGCGAGGTTGAACTCTTTAGAGTCAGAAGGAAGTCAGCTATTTGATGGCAACCTCTATTCGATCTGAGGATCGCCCAAGAAGCGCCGACATAATAAAAAGTGAAGCATCTTCGATGAACCAAAGTTGCCCTATTTCGACTGAGCTGAAATCGACCGAATTCAGCCCTCCTCCGGCCAAACGAAGCCCTTCCAGCATCTCATCAACCCTTAGATGACATCAATGGAGCTGAAAGGTAAGCCAATTCGGCCCTACTGAGTCATTGCAGGTCAGAGTTAGAAAGAGAAATTACAGAATTTCACTGATGAAATTCTCCCTCAATTCGAGGTCATTTGTAGGAATTCTTGATCCTAGAAGATACGTTAGGAAGAGAGGTATCTTCCTCGATAGAGAGATCGGACCATCACACCTCCGACGGTAAGCTTTTGAAGCTTTCTCTATCTAAGTTCAATTTTTCAGCAAAGCTCCGTTTGAGCTCAATTCAGACCCAAATGACACGATTCAAAGCTCAATTGAATCGTATGGAAGTGTAGGAATTGATCCATACCTTCAATTGGAGCAATTAACTCCGATTGAATGGTCAATTTGATGAAATCAAATTCGACCAGTTTGAAAGTGGGAAAATTGGGGAAATTTAGGGATTTCGTAAAATTGAGGGACCAAAGTGCAATTTCCCAAAATTGAGGGCCAATTGGCCATGAAAAAGATGTTGGAGGACCAATTGGTTGATTTTTGAAAATAATTGTGGTCAAATTGCCATTTTTGTGAAGTAGGGGCAATGTGGTAATTTTTGAAAAGTTAGGGTCCAAATTGGAAATTTGGAAAACTTGAACCCCTTAAAGAATTTTCAGTAAATTGAGGACCTAAAGTGAATTTTTGGAAGTTTTGGGACTCAATTTGGGAAAAAGTTAGCATTAGGGACCTAAAGGGAAGAAAAAAGAACTTTAGGGACCTGAATGCAATTAATTAAAAATTTTGGGCATTTTCATTCATACGTGTGGAATGAAGGCTATCATGCCAAATATTAATAGATAAGGATGTCCAAATCGTGTATGGACATGAAGGACTAGAATGCCAGCAAAGATAAGCCAGTGTGGAGGCAAAACCCGACTAAGAAGAAATACACTACAATTATCGAGTGAGTGGGTTTATTCACATCATACATGGTCGTGATGATGAACACATCGGAAATAAAAAAACCACTTCTATGTGGAATTTGACATCACACCTGATTGGAGTGATGTGAGAACTATGCGTAAAAATTACTTAATGGTTGTAAGTATATCATACCCGATTGGTATGATGGACTTCCTAGAATGAAGTAGAAAACCTGCTTACCGGTTGTTAGCGGAGATGTCATCACACCCGATTGGTGTGATGGATGGAAAGTTTATTTTTATCAGAAGTGTTCTCCCTTGACTGTGTGCCCATGCTTAAAAATTTTGGGATACCTTCTTGACGAGAGTTATAATAGCTCAGATAGGCTAGAGTCCTCAATTTTTGGAACTTGATGGCTAAAATGACTGGTTTTGGAAAATAATGTACAGTGGGCCCATGGCTAATTGGCACAAGCAGGAGCTTGTAAACAAATATGATGATTAAGCCATGAAAATTCTTAATGAATGAATTTTGTGATTTCGTCATGGTACCAAGACAAGACCCACATACTTGATGGACTAGCGGCAATGTGACAGAACGAGGTCGACGAACCAGTCTAGACAAACAACTGTAGGTCGTGTTGAGGGTTGGGGTTATTGGACCAGTGGCACCAAAGATATACAGTTTTGTGGAAAACTTTTGTTTGTGCATGCACTTGAGGTTCATGACCATCAAGACGCCCAAGAGGGGTAGTGATGCGTCCTAGGGGCTACTGGACGACATGGTGGAGATAAGGGCTGTAAACCCCGCCCTTTTGAGCTAAGGAAAACTGGGAAGGGAATCAAACCGAGTGAGAAAATCGAACCGGTTCACAAACCCGATCAATTGTGAATGGGCAATTTAGGAAATTACAACTCCTAAGTGATCCAAAGAGTTCATTAAACCTTAGAAAAGAAACTTAAGACAAATTAAAAGATAAAAACCAAATTGGTTAAGGTGAATGAGATTTCATAAGAACTTCGAAGTTAAGCGTGCTTGCCCGAGAGTAGAGGATGGGTCTTATCATAAATAGTCATAAATTAATATATATTTAATTATTGTAATTAATACCAATAATTATTAGAATTAATACAAATAATTTAATATCAAAATTAAATTATTAGAATTAATACCAATAATTTATGTTAATATTAATACTAGTAATAAATCTCTCCCATTTAATATATGATTTTACACCTATATAAAGAGGTCATCCCCATTCATTCTCCTCACACCCGAACAATTCTCTCTCTCTCTACTGCTCCATTTCCCGGTGAAGCTTAAACCAAAGCTTCGACTTGAACATTTTTCTCAACCTCGGAATGAGAGGTCGGGCTCTTTAGAACTAGGGGGAAGTCAGCTATCTGATAGCAAACTCTAGTAAATCTGAGAATCACTGGAGAAGCGCTGACATGATGGAACAGTGAATCACCTCCAGAGGACCGAAGTTGCCCTGTTTTGGCCGAGTTGAAATTGGCCATTTCAAGCCCTCCTTAGGCCAAACCAAGCCTTCCCAACACTTCCTCAACCCTCCCACGACCGAATTAGGACTGAAAGGTAAGCCAATTTAGCTCCCATCTACAATTTCCAGCCAGTGCTAGAGAGAGAACTAATAGAATTTTAATAATGAAATTCTAACTCAATTTGGCATCAATTGATTCGATTCTTGATTCTATGATTAACCTCAAGATGAGAGCTATCTACCCAGATCGAAAGCTCGGACTGTCGTGCCCTCATCGGTGAGAAATCGAAGCTCTCTCTCTCTATAGTCTATTTTCCGGCAAAGCTCCGTTTGAGCTCGTTCCAACGTTAAAATATGTGATTTAAAGTTCCTTAGAATCGTATGAACATGTAGAAACTCAATTTCAACTCCAATTTCAACAATTAGAGGTGTTTGATCAGTCAATTTGATGAAATCAAATTCGGCAGTGTTGAAGAGTTGAAATTGGGGGAAAATTGAGGATTTTTGAAATTCAAAGGAACAAAATGCAATTTTATGAAATTGAGGGTCAATTGGGCATGAAAATAATGTTAGAGGACCAATTGAGGAATTTTGGAATTTTGGGGCAAAAATTACCATTTTTGTAAAGGATGGGCAAAATGGTAATTTTGGAAAAGTTGGGGGACCAAATTGGAAAATTGGGAAATTAAACCCCTTTTTGTAAAATTGAATAAATTGAGGTCCCAAGATAAATTTTAAAAGTTTCGAGACTCAATTTGAGGAAAAACCGACATTTGGGGAATTAAAGTTAAAGAGAAATAACTTTAAGGATCTAATTGCAAATAACTAAAAAGTTTGGGTTTTCTTATTCATTGGAAATGAATGAAGGTTGTCGAATTATAGTGAACATGGATGTTCATATCGTGTAGGAACACGAAGTACCGGGAACGCCAACATGGATGAGCTCGTGTGAATACAAAGAATCGGTCTAGTGGAATTCACTACGTTAACGGGTGAGTGGGTTTACTAACATCATACCCGGTTGGGATGATGAGCACAACTTAAAATTAAAAACCACTTACCGGTTGTGAGTGAAAATTTTATATCATACCCAGTTGTGAATGATAAGTACCTCGGTATGAAAACCCACTATTAAGTGGTATTTTAAACATCACTACTTAGAGGAAGTGACGTGAAAATCATGCGAAAAAACTATTTACTGATTGTAAGTAAATCATACCCGGTTGGTATGATGAGACTTCCTCAAAGGAAGTTGAAAACCCGTTCATCGGTTATGAACGGAGGTGTCCTTATACCCGGGCGGTATAATGGATAGAGAAAATATATGTTTTGTCGGAAGTGCTCTCCCCTGATTGTGTGCTAATGCTTAAACAATTTGGGAGGCCTTCTCGACAAGAGTTCGAATAGCTCTGATAGGCCAGGGCCTCGATTTTGGAACTTTGGGGCTAAATTCCCAATGTTGAAAATCTCGTACAGTGGGCCCAAGGCCAGTTGGCACAAGCAGGAGCTTGTAAACGAACATGATATATGTGCCATAAAACTTAATAAGTGAATTGTTTGGCCATGGTACCAAGATAGGGCCGACATGCTCAGTCAACTAGCGGCAGTGCGACATGACAGGTCGACGGACCAGTCAAGACAAACAACTGCGGGTTGAGTTGAGAGTCGGGGCCGTTGGACCAATGGCACCACAGATTACATGGCAATATGAGAAAACATTGTTTGTGCATGCATTGTGAGTATGAGATCATCAAGACACTCATGAGGGGTAGTGATGCGTCCTAAAGGCACTGGACAACCTGGTGGCTATAAAGGCAGTTCGTCGTTCCAAGTGTCTGTGCGAAATCTGGAGTGGCACCAAGCGCATGAGACCGAGGTGGGGACAGGATGAGGTTTCTGTCCTCATACGGACATGAAGAAGTGATTTCGGGATTGTGGGTCGGATGTCGCGTATATCCACTCATTCCCAGGGTAGAAGCGGTCGTACTTCTATCCGCGTGGTAGGAAAAGTCGCTCCGAAGCCACTAGCAGGTTCAGTAGTGATACTGACTTGTGAATATGTGTAACGTTCATGTGTGTTGGGTGATGACACACCAGTAACTAGAAAATAATGAAAAAACCCAAAATTTTAAACGAAGGGATTTTTGAAAAAGAAAGGAGTCTGGCACACTCCAATAATAATTATTTTCTTAAAAGTCAAAAGTTTTTAAAAACCCATCCACTGAATAGTCGTACTCACCCACTCCCTTGTATCCCTTTCAAAAAATCCCGGAATGCCTACCCTTTAAGATTGTCAACTAAGATGCCTGTAAGACAGGTATGTAAATATTTAAATTTCATGTAGTTTTGATTATGCTATTCCAGGAAAAAAGTGCAGGTTAAAGGACGCCTTACTCTTTACGGTTTACAATAAGGGGAAACCCTTTAATAAATCGGGAGAGTGGCAGGTTGATCACGGGGATTCAACCAAACCGGGTCGGGGCATGATAAGGGTAGTTTTTCATGCCAGCAGTTAGGGAAGATCGACGTAGCTTCATGCGCAAGAGACCGGGGTGGGGTCGGGATGAGGTCTCTGTCCTCATATGGACACAAAGTTGATTTCAGGTTTGAGGGTCGGATGTCGTGAACATCCACTCATTCCTAGGGTAATAATGGACAGGATTCTATGTGGGCGGCCGGTAAAGTCACTCTGATGCCACAAGTGGGTGCAATGGATGGGCTGCCATGCGAATGTGTGATTCCCTTCCTAATGAAGGTGTGTGTTGATTGTTAAAACACACATGATATGGAAAGTGAGGAAAATGGTTTTGAATAACCAAGAATTTAAGGAAAAGAATATTTTTGAAAGAAATCAGGAGTCTGACACACTCTGATTAAAGATGTTTTTAATACTCTCTCCCAACACCCATTTATTGAGTTGTCAAACTCACCCCTTCCCTTTACCCCTTTTTCAGATAACCAAGGGAAAACCCACTTAAAGACCTACCTGTAGCTGAACTTGCAAGACAGGTATGTAAAGTTAAATTTATTCAGTTTTGATTAATGTTATTCCATAAAACAAGGGTGAAAAAGGACACATTACTCCTCGTGTTTTATAGAAGGGAAAACCTTTAATAAACTGAGGGAGTGGCGGGTTGCTCACGGGGATACAACCAAACTGAGTTGGGGCGTGACAACTTGAGTGGTATCAGAGCTTGTTTCCTCAAATACATCATCAAGACTATATAACATAGTAACTAATAGGGATAATTTTACAATTTCAGATGGCTCCTAAGAAAGGAACCAAGAACAAGCGCCGTAGTCCTTGAAACTACCCAACCATCCATTCCTATGGAAACTCCTCGAGGAGCCAGACAACCCAAATTGGACTAAGCTCAAAACACCAGAGGTTGTATGAGGAGTTCACTCGAGTATTTGGTCAACCTAATTTCGTCCATGAGGTAGGCACCAACTCTCAGGCTGAACTAGAGGAAGTATAATGTCATCCTCCTCCTGTTAATCATTGCCATCTAGTTGACATTCCCAAGAATCTCAAGACTCTCCATCAATTGGGGTGTAAGCATTTTCTCGGAGAGAAAGATACGAGAGCCGCCATGGACTAGCTGGCTAATGTCAAGAAGCTAATGGGGATAGTCAGGACATGATGATCCTGACATAAGTTTTTTTGGTGGGTAGTGCCAAACAATGGTGGGACAATTTACGGAGCCTGCATACCTCAACACCCACCTAGGAGCAGTTTGAGAAGAGGTACGCGAAGGAGTACATGGCCCCTCATCTAATTAATGAGAAGAAGTAGAATTTCCTTCGAATCCAACAAGGTCTTAACTCTATATCGGAGTATGAAACCAAATTCAACGAGTTAAGGCCCTTTGCTTGTGATCTGGCTGGACCAACAGACATATGCCAGCGGTTTGTGGACGGTCTCAATATGGACATACGAGACCGTATGTGACTACTAGGACGCCCCACGGACCTAGCGACACTGATCAGTATAGCTCACGAATGTGAGCGACTGGTGCAAACTCAACACTGTCAGATGGAGTAGACGACCCTGAAGGAGGACAAGGGCCAAAACCGTCCTGGAGGACGGAAGGAGCAAAACGGCCTAAGATGGGGAAATAGGGTGGGTTTCTAGAAGAAAAAGGATGTAGCACCATCAAGAGTGATCCCCACCCTACCACAAGGAAACCCTCATTGTCTTAGGTGCCAAAGGTACCATGAGGGAACATGCTTGTCCTGTTTTGCATGTGGACAAGTGGGGCACTTTGCAAAGAAATGCCCCACCCTTAGGGAGAACAAGCAAAGGAATACACTTGGACCACCCTAAGGGAACCCAAGAACTCCCCGACAAGAGGCCACAGCTAGAGTACCAGCTAGGGTATACAACCTCACCTAGGAAGAGGCTAGGAAAGACCCTAGTACTGTATCAGGTACTTCCCAAAACCCTCCCAATTAGATTAAGAAAAACCTGTAATTGAAATTTTGTTCAATAAAGGAAATCTTTTTCTTTAAAAATATGTGTTTCTTTAATCATGGTATGTACATTTGTGGGGACGAAAGGTCTACACCCTCTTTGACTCGGGAGAAGAAAGATCTTTCATCAAAGAGGACCTAATCCCAAGTCTACCCTTAGACCTTACCTCTCTAGGACAAAGTATCAACATCCTCACACCCTTAGGAGAAGGGTTAAACAGGGACAAATAACTAAAGGGATGTGAGATAAGGATTGAGGGAATCAAATTAGAAGCAGATTTGATTCCATTACCTGTGAGGGAGGTAGAAGTAATTCTTGGAATGGTTTGGTTAAGTACCCATCAGAGTAGGATGGACTGTGGAGAGAAGATAGTAACCTTCCACACTCTCGAGACAATCGAATTAAAATTCCAAGGAGACTGGAGGAAGAGTGAAGTACAAGTTATGTTCCATATAAAAGCTCAAAAGATGATACAGAAAGGTGGTTGAACACTACCCAGTTGTATTCCTAGAAGAATTATCTGGATTACCCCCAAGCTGACAATTAGAGTTCACCATAGAGATTATCCCAAGAACTAACCCCATATCCCAAGCCCCTTATCCCTTATTGTATGGCTCCAGCAGAACTGAAGGAATTGAATGAGCAACTGGACGACCTATTGGAGAAGGATTTCTTATGCCCTAGCTAGTCTCCATAGGGTGCACCAGTACTATTCGTAAAGAAAAAGGTCATGAGCATGAGACTGTGCATAGACTATAGAAAGTTGAATCGGGTCACTATCAAGAACAAATATCTACTTACATAGATTGATGACCTGTTTGACCAATTGAAAGGAGCAGCATACTTCTCCAAGATAGATCTTCAGTCGGGCTACCAACAACTTAGAATCAAAGAGGAAGATATTCCTAAGTTCGCATTATGTTCCTGATACGGGCATTACGAGTTTAGGGTGTTGCCTTTTGGCTTAACTAATGCCCCTGCAGTATTCATGGATTTAATGAACCGAGTGTTCCAGCCACACTTGGATAGGTTCGTGATAGTATTTATAGATGACATTCTTATATACTCACGAACTAGGCGGGAGCGCGAAGAACATCTAGCGAACACCTTAGAATACTACAAGAAAATAACTTCTATGCAAAATTCTCCGAGTGTAAGTTTTGGTCGTAGGAAGTAAGGTTCTTTGGACACATAGTGTCCAAGGATGGAGTTAAGCTAGATCCGGCAAAGGTGAAAGCTATATTAGATTGGAAGGCACCCAATAATCCTTCGGAGATACGAAGTTTCTTAGGCTTGGCGGGATACTACAGACGGTTTATGTAGGATTTCTCTAAGATAGTTGCCCCTTTGACTCGGCTCACCAGGAAAGGAGTAGAGTATAAATGGGACGGAAGCTGTGAGAAATCTTTCTTGGAGTTAAAGACTCGTTTGACAACGACACTTGTACTCTTCCTTCTTGACCCAAGTGCGGGGGAGTACACCGTCTATAGTGACACATCTGGACAAGGACTCGAAAGTGTATTGATGCAACAAGGAAAGGTTATCGCCAACACCTCGCGACAACTTAAGGTAAATGAGCGAAATTACCCTACCCATGACTTGGAATTAGCCTTGATAGTGTTCGCCTTAAAGATTTGGCGACACTACCTCTATGGGGTTAAGTGTAGGATATACACTGATCACAAGAGTCTTAAATACTTTATGACTCAGAAGGAGTTGAACCTCCACTAGAGGAGATGACAGAAATTGGTTAAGGACTACGACCTTGTGATAGAGTATCTGTCACGCCCCGACCCGGTTTGGTCGGATCCCCGTGATCAACCCGCCACTCTCCCGGTTTATTAAAGGGTTTCCCCTTATCGTAAACCGTAAAGAGTAAGGCGCCCTTTAACTTGCACCTTTTTCCTGGAGTAGCATAATCAAAACTGTATGAAATTTAAAACTTTACATACCTGTCTTACATGCATCTTAGTTGACGGTCTTTAAGGGGAGGCTTTCCGGGATTTCCTGAAAGGGATATAAGGGAGGGGGTGAGTACGACTACTCAGTGAATGGGTTTTTAAAAGCTTTTGACTTTTAAGAAAAATATTTATATGGAGTGTGCCAGACTCCTTTATTTTCAAAAATCCCATCATTTAAAAATTTGGATTTTTCCATTATTTCTTAGTTACCACGGTGTGTCATCACCCAACACACATCCTTCATCATGAAGGTTACACACATTCACAAGTCAGTATCACTACTGAACCCGCTAGTGGCTTCGGAGCGACTTTTCTTGCCACCCGGATAGAAGTACGACCACTTCTACCCTGGGAATGAGTGGATGTATGTGACATCCTATTCACAATCCCGAAATCACTTCCTCATTTCCGTATGAGGATAGAGACCTCATCCTGTCCCCATCCCGGACTCATGCGCTTCGTGCTACTCCAGATTTCACACAGACACCTAGAACGACGAATTGCCCTTATAGCCACCAGGTCGTCCAGTGCCCTTAGGACGCATCACTACCCCTCATGGGCGTATTGATGATCCCATACTCATAGTGCATGCACAAACAATGTTTTATTATATTTCCATGTAATTTGTGGTGCCACTAGTCCAACGGCCCCGACTCTCAACTCAACCCGCAGCTGTTTGTCTTGACTAGTCCGTCGACCTGTCATGTCGCACTGCCGCTAGTTGACTGAGCATGTCGGTCCTATCTTGGTACCATGGCCAAACAATTCACTTATTAACTTTTATGGCACATATATCATGTTCATTTACGAGCTCCTGCTCGTGCCAACTGGCCTTGGGCCCACTGTACGAGATTTTCAAAATCGGGCATTTAGCCCCCAAGTTCCAAAATCGAGGCCCCCTGCCTATTAGAGCTATTCGTGCTCCCGTCGAGAAGGTCTCCCAAATTATTTAAGCATTGGCACACAGTCAGAGGAGAGCACTTCCGACAAAAATAGGTTTTTACTGTCCATCATACTGACCGGTATAAGGACATCTCCGTTCATAACCGATGAACGGGTTTTCAACTTCCTTCGAGGAAGTCTCATCATACCAACCGGGTATGATCTACTTACAACCCATAAGTAGTTTTTTCGCATAACTTTCACATCACTTTCTCTAAGTAGTGATGATTAAAATACCATTAAACAGTGGGTTTTTATATCGAGGCACTTATCATCCCCAACCGGGTATGATGTTAGTAAACCCACTCACAACCAGTAAGTGGTTTTTATCTTTAAGTTATGTTCATCGTCTCAACCGGGTATGATGTTAGTAAACCCACTCACAACCGATAAGTGGTTTTTAACTTTAAGTTTTGCTTATGATCCCAACCGGGTATGATGTTAGTAAACCCACTCACAACCGGTAAGTGGTTTTTATCTTTAAGTTGTGCTCACCATCCCAACCAGGTATGATGTTAGTAAACCCACTCACAACCGATAAGTGGTTTTTATCTTTAAGTTTTGCTCATCATCCCAACCGGGTATGATGTTAGTAAACCCACTCACCCGTTAATGCCGTGAATTCCACTATAATGGTTCTTTGTATTCACGCGAGCTTGTCCTTACTGGCGTTCCCAGTATTTAACGTTCCTACACGATATGAACAACCTTGTTCATTATTACTCGGCATAACAACCTTCATTCATTAATGAATGAGAAAACACAAACTTTTAGTTATTTGCAATTAGGTTCCTAAAGTTATTTATTTTTTAACTTTAAGTCCCTAATGTCGATTTTTCTTCAAATTGAGTCCCGTAACTTTTAAAATTTATCGTGAGACCTCAATTTATTCAATTTCACCAAAAAGGGGTTTAATTTTCCAAATTTCCAATTTGGTTCCCCAATTTTTCCAAAATTACCATTTTGCCCTTCTTTCACAAAAATGGTAAGTTTTTCCCCAAATTTTCCAAAATTCCTCAATTGGTCCTCTAACATTATTTTCATGCCCAATTGACCCTCAATTTCATAAAATTATATTTTGGCCCCTTTGAATTTCGAAAATCCCCAAAATTTGCCCCAATTTCAACTCTTCAACACTACCGAATTTGATTTCATCAAATTAACCGATCAAACACTTCAAATTATTGAAATTGGAGTTGCAATTGAGTTCATTTATGTTCATACGATTCTAAGAAACTTTGAATCACAGATTTTAACGTCTGAATGAGCTCAAACGGAGCTTTGCCGGAAAACAGACTATAGAGAGAAAAAGCTTCGATTACTCACCGGTGAAGGCATGACAGTCCGAGCTTTCGATCTGGGCAGATAGGTCTCATCCGGAGGTTCATCCTAAAATCAAGTATTGTATCAATTGATTCGGAATTGGACTAGAATTTCGTCATTGAAATTCGGTCGACTCTCTCTCTAGCACCGATCAAAAATTATAAAGAGGAGCCGAATTGGCTTACCTTTCGGTCCTAATTCGGCCGTGGAAAGGCTGAGGAAGTGTTGGGAGGGCTTGGTTTGGCCTGAGGAGGGCTTGAAATGGCCGATTTCAGCTTGGCCAAAATAGGGCAGCTTCGGTTCGCAGGAGTTGCTTCACTATTCCATCGTGTCGGCGCTTCTCCAACGATTCTCAAATTGACTGGAGTTTGCTATCAGATAACTGCCTTCTCCCCGGTTCTAAAGAGCCCGACCTTTGTTCAAGTCGAAGCTCTGGTTTGAGCTTTACTGGGAAATGGAGCAGTAGAGAGAGAGAGAAGTATTTAGGTGTGAGGAGAATGAAATGGGGATGACCTCTTTATATAGTCGTAAAACCCGTGTATTAAATGAGCGAGATTTATTACTTGTATTAATATTGTCATAAATTATTAGTATTAATTCCAATAATTTAATTTAGGTATTAAATTATTGGTATTAATTTCAATAATTAAATATATATTAATTGATGGCTATTTATGATAAGCCGTACATTCACCCATCCTCACACTACTCTTAAGTGAGCACGCTTAACTTTGAAGTTCTTATGGAATCTAGTTCACCTGAACCAATTTGGTTTTTGTTTTCTAGTTTGTCTTAAGTTTCTTTTCCAATGTTTAATAAATCCTTTGGATCAACCGAAAGTTGTAAATTTTCTTAGTGCTTATTCCCAAATGCAAACCAATTTGGTTTTCTTATTCGGTTTGACCGGTTCTTTTCCCGGTTTTCCTTAACTCAAATGTGTGGGGTTTACAGTATCACCCCGGAAAGACCAATGTAGTGGCAGATGCCCTAAGTCACAAATACCAAACCAAGGCAGCATAAATAAAGACAAGTTACTTACCCTTGTTCCAATAATTAGGGAGAATGGAGGTGGACCTAAAGATGGACAAGAGGGAGAAATGCTTGTTGGCTGATGTAGTGGTGAGACCCAACCTAACAGAGCAAATAAAGGTCCAACAAAAAGCAGATAAGGAACTCCAACCCTATTTGGATCCGGTCAACAGAGGGATAAAAGCGGACTATGAACTTCTAGGAGACGGAGTACTAACCTATAAAGGTAGAGTGTGTGCGCCTCAAGATAAGGAACTGAAGAGATTAATTCTGGAAAAGGCACATGATTCTGTGTATGTGATGCATCCAGGCAGTACTAAGATATACCACACCATCAAATAAGGCATGAAGAGGGATATTATGGAATACGTCGCCTGATGTTTGTCCTGTCAACAAATTAAAGCAGAGCATCAGAAACCATCAATATTGCTACAACTTCTACCAATCCCGAAGTGGAAGTGGGAGCACATTACCATGGATTTTTTCACAGGACTACCTATGACCAAGAAGAGTTGAGATGCAATTTGGATCATTGTGGATAGATTGACCAAATCCGCTCATTTCCTACCTATAAGAAATATACAAGTTTTCAAATATTTACAATTTGGTCCCTAAAATCCCTTTTCTTTTAATTTAGGCCCAAATTGCCAGTTTTTCCCCAAATTGAGTCCTGAAACTTTTAAAATTCACCTTGGGATCTCAATTTATTCAATTTCATAAAAAGGGATTCAAGTTTCCCAAATTCCAAATTTGGCCCCCAATTTTCCAAAATTACCATTTTGCCCTTCCTTTACAAAAATGGTAAGTTTTACCCCAAAAATTCTAAAATTTTCTCATTTGGTCCTCTAATACTCTTATCATGCCCAATTGACCCTCAATTTTATAAAATGGCATTTTAGTCCCTCGAATTTTCAAAATCCCCAATTTTCCCCCCAATTTCAACTTCCCAACATAGTCGAATTTGATTTAATCAAATTGACCGATCAAACAAGTTTAATTGTTGAAATTGAAGTTAAATTGGAGTTCCTACATCTTCATACAATTAAATTGCACTTTGAATTGCAAGTTTTGACGTCGGAACGAGCTCAAACGAAGCTTCGCCAGAAAATAGAGCGTAGAGAGAGAAAGCTTCGAATGCTCACCGTCAAGGGCACGACAGTCCGAGCTCTCGATATGGGTAGATAGCTCTCCTCCTTAGGTTACTCATAGGATCAAGAATTGCATCAATTGATGCTAAATTGGGTGAGAATTTTATCATCAAAATTTTACTGCTTCTCTCTCTAGCATTGGTCGGAAATTACACAAGGGAGCCGAATTGGCTTACCTTTTAGTTCTAATTCGGCCGTGGAAGGGCTGAGAAGGTGTTGGGAGAGGTTGGTTTAAGGAGGGCTCTAATTGGCTAATTTGAGCTTAGTCGAAATAGGGCAGCTTCGATCCACCGAAGCTGCTTTACTATTCGATCACGTGTGGCGCTTCTCTAGTGACCGTCGGAGCGAATGAAGACTACCACCGTGTAGCTGACTTCTCCCCGGTTCTAACGAACTCGACCATGCCTTCTTTGGCTTAGAAAAGACCCTACATCAGAGCTATGGTTCGAGCTTCGCCGAAAAACTGAGTAGCTGAGAGAGTGTGTGGTTTTTAGGTGTGGAGAGGATGAATGGAGAGGGGCTCTTTATATAGGGAGCTCATGGACTCGTCGGCCATTCATTTGGAATCTTTATGATAGTCATTGATGGCCTGAAATATACTGAACGGAAAATTTTCCTCTTCGTCGTCGCTACTTCATTTTTCCGGTGAGTAAATAGTGTTGTCATATGAAGGAAGAAGACGACATTGTTCTAAACCTGACCGGACCGGTCCGAACCAGGTTCAAAGCTTAAACTGGTTGGTTTAGGCCCAATTCGACCGAGCTTTTCAAAATTAAAATTTTCTAAATTCAATATCTATCAAATGGTGGCTTCAATTCTTAAATTGGAATTTTCTAAGCCACTTAGAAAAATGAATTTAGTATCCAGTTCAATAGTGGTTCAAACTGGTCCAAACGGTTCAGATCTGATTCACCTGAACTAGTTTAGTTTTCATCCCCCATTCATCCTAAAGTCCTTTTTCATGACTTATGTGACTCTTTAGGTTACTTGGGATCCATAAATTTCTTGGTTTGCCCTCTTTCTATCGGTTCCGGTTCATAAACTAGTTCAACCTGTTCGAATCTAGTTCTCTCGAACCGGTCTAGTTTTTCTCTCCAAATTGGTTCTAAAGTTTTTTTTCCAAGGTTTATGAATCTTTTTGGGTCATTTGGGAGTTGTAATTTCTCCAATAATCAAGTGTGTGAACCAGTTCAATTTTCTCACTTGGTTTCACCGGTTCCAAAGAGCGGGGTTTACAACTCTACCCTCCTTTTTAAGAGTTTTGTCCCCAAAAATTATTCCACACTTTTTGCGTACTGGATCAAACTTTTCATTGATATGTAAACTTTCCAGTTTATCGTTTTATATTCTTCTCGGTGGTTTTCATTCATCCCTTTCATCACATGCCTAAGATTCTTGTCTCATTCGCATCCTTTCCTCATTCCATGGAACTTACTTTAGCCTAGAATATCTTCCCGAAAGATCTAGGATCATTTCCTTTAGTTACATCCTCCCTTCCTAAGGCACCAATTCCCATTCCAAGCTTCTTTTACCTACGATTTCAGAACTATGAGTTCCAGTCATTTTTCGTCCATAGGTTTTGGCGTTTATCACCTTTTCATCCTGCATGGATTCCTTCCTCATTCTTATGTTATCACCTTTATGCTTGACATCATTATGCTTTACTCATAGACTTTTCTTTGCCTAAGTCATATTTCCCTGAGTTGATTGGGTTTACATGCCCCTTACCACATGACATTCTTCATGGTGTCTTTGACTTCACGTCCCTATAACTGTATTGGTTTCCTTACTTACTTGTCTTTTCCAAACTTTTTTATTCGGTCATTCAACCTTCAAATCCCTAAACTTCCTGATTCTCACTAACGTATTAAAACTCTCGATTTCTTACTCCTCATTCCCACTGTCATCTTTCCTCTTTAAGATCTCTTCTCTTTCCAAATCTATTCTTACTCTCATCAATGAATCCTTCCACTATCCTTTATTCCGAGTTAGTTCCTTTCTTACTCGTATGACATCTTTTGATGTCGTCCTCTATTTCTTCCCTCTTGTATTTGATCCTTCATCGTCGGCATCTTGTTCTTGAGGAGCTTATTCTCTTTCCTATTCTGTTGGTTCAATTTCCTCATTGATACACCTATGTTTTCCTAAGATTCCTTTCTCTAGTGAGCTTCACATTCCCTCTCTCCCAGGATTTCCTTCTAGTTCTACCATTACAATTATTTAATTCTGGAATGTCTTTTGTTGTTATCTTCACCAACTTACATTTACTCTTCGCATATATGAGTACTTTTCATTTATCTTGCTTCAAAATCTTGTGTTAAAATCTTTTGTATCTTCGTGTCCTTGGTATTCCCCCCTTTGCCTCGATTAGGGTGTATTCTTACTACTCCACAGCTCTTATTAGAGCTTCATTTACTCCTCTTAATGATCTGGTCAATAGGAGTTATTCCCTTCAATCGGATTCGTCTAAAATTTCTATTTAGGTTTCCATGTCTTCTTATAAATAGATCATATTTAACCTCCCAAAACACTAACTTAGCCACTCGTACTTCTCACTGATGTCCTTATGCTAGGATGAAGTAAAAATATGTTTTGTCAGAAGTGTTCTCCCATGACTATGTGCCAATGCTTAAACTATTGGATAGACCTTCTTAACAGGAGATAGAACAGCTCATATAGGCTAGAGGCCTCGGTCTTTAAACTTGTGGGGCTAAATGCCCAGTTTTGTTAAACACGTGCAATGGGCCCAAGGCCAGTGGGCACAAGCAAGAGCTCGAAAACAAACTTGAGTAAAGGAAAGCCATGAAATTTCTAATAAAATTGTGTGTGTGATTTCACCATGGTACCGAGTCAGGACCGACAATACTCGATGGGCTGGCGGTAGTGCGTTAGGGCCAGGTCGACGGATCGGCCTAGACAAATAGCTGCAGGTTGGGTTGAGGTCGTTGGACCATTGGCACCAAAGATAATGGCTATATGTGAAAACTATTATTTTATGCATGCATTTGTGGTACAAGACCATCAAGACACCCAAGAGGGGTAGTGATGGGTTCTAAGGGCTACTGGACGACATGGTGGAGATAAAGATAGTTCATCATACCAGTTAGTCTTGAAGTTCGAAGTAGCTTTTTGCACATGAGACCGGGGTAGGGTCAGGATGAGGTCTCCGTCCTCATATGGACATGAAATATTTTGGGTCTGAGGGTCGAACGTCTAGAACATTCACTTAGACTCCAGGTAGAAGTCGGGGACTTCTATCAGGGTGGATGGTAAATACACTCCGATCCACAAGTAGGTGCAGTTGTCATAACTGCATCTCGCGAATGTGTGTACCCTTCCTGATGAAGGACGTGTGTTGTTTGTTAAATGCCTCCCGAGGAAAGGGGATGGACTAAGAAAGATAAACACACCTAATGTGAATAAGGAAAAAGGTTTTGAAAACCTTGGAAAGGATTTGAGAATCCTTGGAAAAAAGGAATGGTAAACCTTGGATAAAGGTTTTAGAAAAGAAATTGAATTTGAAACCCTTTTGAAAGAAAATGTCACCCTTGGCAGGTTAAAGGTTTTAAAAACTGAAATTTGAGAAAAGATCCTTCTTAAAGGAAATGATAATCTTGGCACACTTTGAATAAAGTTGTTTTCTTGAAAACTCAATTCCAACACCCGCTCACTGAGTTGTGAGTTGTAGAACTTACCCCCTCCCTTTTTTCCTTTTAGGTAACCAAGGGAAAACCAAAACTTATAGACCTCCCTATAAGATAGGTCTGCTAGTTTTAAGATATTCATTTATTCTAGGAAAGACAGTAAAGAAGGATGCCTTACTACTCACGGTTTAGAAAAGGGTGAAACCCTTTATGGACCAAAGGGAGTGGCAGGTTGCTCATGGAGATCCGACAAAATCGGGTCAGTGCGTGACAACTTGAGTGGTATCAGAACTTGTTTCCTCAAATGCATTATCAAGAATATATAACATAGTAACTGAGAAATAAATCTTAAAATTTCAGATGGCTCCTAAGAGAGAAACCAAGAGAATAAGAGTCGTAGTTTCTTACACTACCCAACAACCCCTCCCTGTAAAAACTTCTAGAAAAGCCTCAACAGGTCCACCTAGACTAAGGTCGAAACATCAAAGACTATATGAAGACTTCACTCAAGTGTTTGGAAGGCCCAACCTCACTCTAAAGGTGGATACCAACTCCCGAGCTGAGCCCAAGGAAGTACAATCACATCCCACTTCTGTCAACATCCCTCCTATAATTGATATCCCCAAATACCTCAAGACCCTCCGTCAATTAGGAGTAAGTCGTTCCTAGGAGAGAAGGATGCTAGAGTCGCCATAGACTGGTTGGCCAACATTAAGAAACTTATGGAAATAATCATAATTCTACCAAAAGAGATGGTGATCCTGACAGAATTCTTCTTGGAAGCTAGCGTGAAAAGGTGGTGGGACAACATTAGGAGCCTACACACCACCACACCCACCTGGGAGCAATTCGCGGAGATTGAACTGGTTCTTCACAGTTCAATCTAGTTCACCCTGAATCGATCTGGTATTTACATCCAAATCACTTTATGGTTATTTTGCATGATTTTTAGGTCTTTATTTGCCAATTAGGATTTTCCAAATTCTCGTTTTGACCATTTTTTTTCCAATTTCGGTTCACTTAGATCCTCAATTTTCTCTAAAAAATTTATGGTTCCCCTTTCCGGTTCCTTATTTCGAGAGGACGAGGTTTACAATATATCACTGATCCAGCACATCGAAAACTCTAGAAGTACTATGTGGATAAGACCTTGTAAATGAGAAAGGTCTAGTCCCTAAAAAATGAACAATTCATTCGATATGTCTAGGGGTTGGGCAATTGTGCTCCCTTAGACTGTTTGTTTAGGACACCTTAGTTCAACATACATGTGATCGATGATATATATTTGTATCAGGATAGCTGTTAAAGTCGTTCTAAATTATAAGTGGAATATAAAGAAATTATATTTTGCGATTGTGTAATCCTTCCATTATGTAATCTATATAATGATTATATGATCAACCTAATACTAAAAATATTCTCTTTTGAATTAATCTTTCTAAAAGATACTACGTTTTCGTTCAAACTTATTTTAGAGTATGTGCTGAGTCAGAACATGATGTCCTAATGTTAGTTTGCCTTACTAACTAAACTTATTAAGTTCACCCCAATACTCCTATAGGAAAATCAAATAAATGAGAGAAGTCCACCACATTAACATTAAAAGCACAAAGTACACAACCTTCATTTGATTTAATTTTCCTAAGTTTTAATAAATATATTTTGAAAGTTATTTATATGTATACTTATTTTGATATTTACTATTGTTGAAACTACAATGGTAAAGTACTCACCGTTGTAGTACTAAGAGAGATGGCGAATTGTTTACATGTTCCAATTAATATACTAGATTGGAGCTTAATATAGTTAGTGTAAACCCCGCACATTTGAGTTAAGAAAAACCGGGAAAAGAACCGGTCAAACTGAATAAGAAAACCAAACCGGTTTACATTTAGGAATAAGCAATATCGAAATTTACAACTTTTGGGTGATCCAAAGGGTTCATTAAACATTGGAAAAGAAACTTAAAACAAAATAGAAAATAAAAACCAAATTGGTTCAAGTGAACTAGATTTTATAAAAACTTCAAAGTTAAGCGTGGTTACTTAAGAGTAGTGTGAGGATGGGTGACCTCCTGGAAAGTATGATTTTTTGTAACCCGAAATTTCGGTTAAAAATTTTTATGCGAAGTACGGCTTATCATAAATAGCCATAAATTAATATATATTTAATTATTGAAATTAATACCAATAATTTAATACATAAATTAAATTATTGGAATTAATATAAATAATTAAATACCAAAATTAAATTATTGGAATTAATACCGAAATTAAATTATTGGAATTAATACCAATAATTTATGGCAATATTAATACTAGTAATAAATCTCACCCATTTAATACACGGGTTTTACAACTATATAAAGAGGTCATCCCCATTCCATTCTCCTCACACCTGAACACTTCTCTCTCTCTCACTACTGCTCCATTTCCCGGTAAAGCTCGAACCAGAGCTTCGACTTCAACAAAGGTCGGGCTCTTTAGAACTAGGGAGAAGACAGCTATTTGATAGCAAACTCCAGTCAATACAAGAATCATTGGAGAAGCGCCGGCGTGATAGAATAGTGAAGCAGCTCAGGCGGACCGAAGCTGCCCTATTTCGGAAATCAGCCATTTCAAGCCCTGCTCAAGCCAATCCAAGCACTCCCAACACTTCCTCAGCCTTTCCACGGCCGAATTAGGACCGAAAGGTAAGCCAATTCGGCTCCCCTTTATAATTTTCGATTGGTGCTAAAGAGAGAGTCAACCGAATTTCAATGACGAAATTCTAATCCAATTCTGCATCAATTGATGCGATTCTTGATTCTAGGATGAACCTTAGGATGAGAGCTATCTATCCAGATCCAAAGCTCGAACCGTCGTGCCTTCACCGGTGAGTAATCGAAGCTTTCTCTCTCTATAGTTCATTTTCCGGCGAAGCTCCGTTTGAGCTTGTCCCGGCATTAAAACTTGCGATTCACATTTCTGAAGAATCGTATGAACATGTAGAAACTCAATTTCAACTTCAATTTCAACAATTAGAAACGTTTGATGGGTCAATTTGATAAAATAAAATTCGGTTGTGTTAAGAAGTTGGAATTGGGGGAAAATTGGGGATTTTCGAAATTCAAAGGACCAAAATGAAATTTTATGAAATTGAGGGTCAATTGGGCATGAAAATAATGTTAGAGGACCAATTGAGGAATTTTGAAATTTTTGGGGCAAAAATTACCATTTTTGTAAAGGAAGGGCAAAATGGTAATTTTGGAAAAGTTGGAGGACCAAATTGGAAATTTGGGAAATTAAACCCCTTTTTGTGAAATGGAATAAATTGAGATCCTATGATAAATTTTAGAAGTTTCGAGACTCAATTTGAGGAAAAATCGGTATTTGGGACTTAAAGTTAAAGAGAAATAACTTTAGGGACCTAATTGCAAATAAATGAAAGTTTGACTTTCTCATTCATTTGGAATGAATGAAGGCGATTAGGCCGAATGATAATGAACCAAGATGTTCATATCGTGTAGGAACGCGAAATACCAGGAACGCCAGCAAGGACAAGCTCGCGTGAATACAAAGAACCAGTCTAGTGGAATTTACGGCATTAACGGGTGAGTGGGTTTACTAACATCATACCCGGTTGGGATGATGAACACAACTTAAAGATAAAAACCACTTACTGGTTGTGAGTGGGTTTACTAACATCATACCCGGTTAGGATGGTGAGCACAACTAAAAGATAAAAACCACTTACCGATTGTGAGTGGGTTTACAAACATCATACTCGATTGGGATGATGAGCACACTTTATAATTTAAAAACCACTTATCGGTTGTGAGTGGGTTTACTAACATCATACCCGGTTGGGATGATGAACACAACTTAAAGATAAAAAACCACTTACCGGTTGTGAGTGGGTTATTCACATCTTACCCAGTTGGGATGATGAGCACAGTCTAAAGTTAAAAACCACTTACCGGTTGTGAGTGGGTTTACTAACAACATACCCGGTTGGGGATGATAAGTGCCTCGATATAAAAACCTACTGTTTAGTGGTATTTTAATCATCACTACTTAGAGAAAGTGATGTGAAAGTTACGCGAAAAAAACTATTTACGGGTTGTAAGTAGATCATACCCAGTTGGTATGATGAGACTTCCTCGAAGGAAGTTGAAAACCCGTTCATCGGTTATGAACGGAGATGTCCTTATACAAGTCGGTATGATGGACAGTAAAAACCTATTTTTGTCGAAAGTGCTCTCCCCTGACTGTGTGCCAATGCTTAAACAATTTGGGAGACCTTCTCGACGGGAGCTCGAATAGCTCTAATAGGCCGGGGGCCTCGATTTTGGAACTTGGGGGCTAAATGCCCGATTTTGAAAATCTCGTACAGTGGGCCCAATGCCAGTTGGCACGAGCAGGAGCTCGTAAATGAACATGATATATGTGCCATAAAACTTAATAAGTGAATTGTTTGGCCATGGTACCAAGATAGGACCGACATGCTCAGTCAACTAGCGGCAGTGCGACATGACAGGTCGACGGACTAGTCAAGACAAACAGCTGCGGGTTGAGTTGAGAGTCGGGGCCGTTGGACTAGTGGCACCACAGATTACATGGCAATATAAGAAAACATTGTTTGTGCATGCACTGTGAGTACGGGATCATCAAGACGCCCATGAGGGGTAATGATGCGTCCTAAGGGCACTGGACGACATGGTGGCTATAAGGGCAGTTCGTCGTTCTAGGTGTCTGTGCGAAATCTGGAGTAGCACCAAGCGCATGAGACCGGGGTGGGGACAGGATGAGGTCTCTGTCCTCATACGGACACGAAGAAGTGATTTCGGGATTGTGGGTCGGATGTCACGTACATCCACTCATTCCCAGGGTAGAAGTGGTCGTACTTCTATCCGGGTGGCAAGAAAAGTCGCTCCGAAGCCACTAGCGGGTTCAGTAGTGATACTGACTTGTGAATGTGTGTAACCTTCATGATGAAGGATGTGTGTTGGGTGATGACACACCGTGGTAACTAAGAAATAATGAAAAAATCGAAATTTTTAAATGATGGGATTTTTTAAAACAAAAGAGTCTGGCACACTCCATATAAACGTTTTTCTTAAAAGTTAAAAGCTTTTAAAAACCCATTCACTGAGTAGTCGTACTCACCCCCTCCCTTATATCACTTTCAGGAAATTCCGGAAAGCCTCCCATTAAAGACCGTCAACTAAGATGCCTGTAAGACAGGTATGTAAAGTTTTAAATTTTATGCAGTTTTGATTATGCTATTCCAGGAAAAAGGTGCAGGTTAAAGGACGCCTTACTCTTTACGGTTTACAATAAGGGGAAACCATTTAATAAATCGGGAGAGTGGCGGGTTGATCACGGGGATCCGACCAAACCGGGTCGGGGCGTGACAGTTAATTACTGCATTACTTATCACATCCTTCTCATCTTACATTTACTCGAAAAGGGTTAGAGAAGGGTGAGTTTAAAACTTATTGAATATGAAGATTGATGTCAAAGTATTATATCTCAATAATAGTCGTTACTAAAAATACACTACAAATATATTTTTTTTGTAAAAATTTCAAGTTAATTGACAAGCATATATCATATGTTATTCAAATATTTCTTATTTCAAAAATTATCAAGTACTAGTAAATAATATATATTTATTAGTTCATAATATAATCAAACACAATAAAATAACATATATTTCTCGACTATTACTCGATCATTCACAAATATGTAACATATATTTTTTAATTTAAAAGATAAATTTCAATTTAAATAATTACTATTTAAAAAATAGCTTTCAACATAAATTGGATATATTTTTTATCCAATTTATTTTTATAAAAAAAATTTAACTCATTTTTTACCGTTTAGGATCAATAATTTTTATTTTTCTTTCTCCATTTCCATCAAAAAAAATTATTTATATTATATTTCGATTAAATTTAATTTTCAATTAAGTATTTTTTATATTTGATTTTTTATTAATTATATTTTTTTGTAATTAGTCTAATTCATTATTACCATTTTCTAAAGTTCTAGTTAAAATTAATTTTTAATTTAATTAAAATTTTAAAATCCTATTATTTCTATCATTTCCATTCAATCGTGATTTTTTTATCTAATTCAATTTTACACTTAAAAAATTATAGTATTACAATAATAATTAGCAACACAGCTCATGTTAGAGAAGGAGTGTCATATGTAATAACACATGGATAGAAGATGGTTAAAGTTGAAGTGGACTCACATCTAGAAATATATGCTCCCATCTATCCCATGCATGGATTCCATGAAAGTTATATTCATTTTTTTTTAGAGATTTTCGTAGCCATAAAAGATTTTTTTTTAAATATATATAAAATAAACATTGATGAGTGCTCATTTAATTACCCAAACTATGTATAAAAACTATGGATAGAGTTGAGAATTAGTTGATAATTTTAATATTGTGCCCAGCTCAATTTAGTTGAGAGTGAGCTTCATTTATCATTTGGAGATAACTCCAATTTTATAAATTGTTCTCATTCTTGAATAAATTTTCATTGTTCAAATAAAAGAGAATTAAAAAATATGGTTCAAAATGATTGCCAGGTAGTTAGGGTTTTTTCTCCAAAGCTTTCTTACCGACACCTAGGAATTTATATAAGAAATGAGACAGCTTCTACTGAATTAAAAAAAAAAAGAATGTTTACTGATAAATATATTATATAAATTAAATAATTAATGTTAAATATACGCAACCCTTATATTAAATATAATGAAGTTGTGTTTGATAATTGTGAGTTTATAAGAGTCTATAACTATTAATTTAAACTCTTAAATTTTACATATTTGATAGTAAGATTTATTTTTTAGGTGTAATTTTAATTATTATATATAAGTTTTGATAAAATTTATTAAAATTGATGATGAAAATTGTATATTTTGTTTATCCAAAAAATGTTATATATTATAATTATACTATTATTATAAAATTAAAATATGAAAACATATTACAAAGAAGAAAACCGGCGAGATCTCTTCCGCCGGCTCCTCTTTCACGCCTTGATACGGTTCCGCCTCAGAATTTCGCCTCTGGAGATCCAAAATTGGTCTCCTCTGTAGCTTCTGCACCGCGAACGAGAAGAGGAGAGACTTCTCCTATTCTGGAAATTTTGGGTCTTTGGAACGAGAACAAAGCTCGTCGCTATGCTCAATTAGAGCACCTGCGACGATCGGTATTACATAGCTGCTTATTCCCTGGAGCCGGTAGAGGGCCGCCGCGGCAGAGCTAAACCAACCGAATTTTGCATGGAACGTTGATGTAAGGTAAGATCATGGATGACAAGCATGCTGACCTGATACTGAGATCTAATATGCTATACTAACCTCGGTCATCTTATCTATGCTTCTGGTTTTCCCGGGTTCTCAGTCAAATTTTGAATCTGCCGATTGGTTAAAGATCTTCTGCTACTTTGGAAATTGATTTGTGAAGTTGCCCAGTGGTTAAGAGTTCCTTTCTTCGTTGGTGTTGGTCTTCTAAATCGGGAATGCATTTGCTGTTGACTTTCTCTATATGCATTTTTAGCGAGATTGTTGCCTGCTTTGTGATGATTATCTTTAATATGATGTCCGTTTTGAGATCACGTGAATACTCGTTCTGTACTTTTTTGAGAACTTAACCTGAAATTTAATTTTATTAAGTGTCTCCATCAAGCTAATGTGCCTAAAAAATTTCTTGATAGCAAAAGGAAGAGAAAATACACTAGAAGATTTTCAGTATGGCAACAGAGGGAGGAGATTCTACTCCAATGGAGAAAACTCAGAATCACAATTCAGCAGAAACACATAATACCACGCATGAAGGCAATGGATCTGTTATGGAGGAGACTACTATATCTCATGACGAGCTCCTTCAAATGGTCACTCAACTTAGGCTAGAAAATGAGTTTTTGAAGTCTCAGTTTGAGAGTTTGAAGAATCTTCAATCTGAAGAAGCCCCAGGCAAACAGCAAAAAGAAATTAGCAGACAAGATGGTGAAGATGCAGAAAAGCTCCTCGCAACAATAGACTTGCTAAATAAGGAACTCTTGGAGGAAAAGCAAACACGGAGTGCAGCCGAGGAGGCTCTGAAGCATCTGAGGACAGTATATTCAGAAGCAGATGCAAGGGCCCAGGAACTCTCCACCAAGCTAGCTGAAGGTAAGACTTTTACCTATACTCTCAATGACTTGTTAAATGACAAACACAACATCGGTCAGTTTACGCTTTTATCAGTGTTTCTAGTGGTTTTCTACCAGTATCAAATCTCTCCTACCCCATTTATTCAAATGGGTTAACTATCTTAAATGCCCCTGGAATTATGATGTCCTCTATTCAGAAAAATCCTATGAAAGATTATGTTGAACACACATATAAGGGATAAGATTAAATATAAATGCCATTACTAGAAAGAAGAATAAGTCAATAGAGTGAATACTTCTAAGTGATGTACTAAAGTCTTCTTTTATTTAGATCCCCCAAGAAAGTTGGTGTGTGATAGGAAACTAACAAGATAACTAAGAAAGTGTTTTTGTTTGATAAAAGCATGAGTTTGACTGCCGATACTGTATTCATACCTTGTAATGTTTATTAGACGAGTCACTTTATGAGTTGAAAGATCCAGTAAATAGATTATATATATATATATATATATATATATATATATAAGAAAATTTGAAGAAATTTATTGATACTCATAACTGTCTTTCAATAGTCAATTGAAGGATATATAAATTTGTATATATATACATTAAAATTGATGTTTCACATCTAGATGAATATCATTTAGTATTTTTCTACTTTATCATGATGTTTTTATTTGGTTTTATGAGAAAGTAATGATTACTTTAAAATATATCAAACTTGTAGAAAAATAAATGAAAGCATAGCAAATAATGTCCACTTTATCATAACATGATTACCGTTAATGTTTCTCTTTGATGAAGAACGATAAGAGATTTGTGATTTTATGTAGCCCACCAGAAAATGGATCAGGAAATCAAAGAACGTGAAGAGAAGTACTCAGAACTTGATTCCAAATTTAGCAGACTTCATAAAAGAGCAAAACAGCGCATTCAAGATGTTCAAAAGGTAAGTCCTCCACTAAATTTCTTATTCACAGGCCCATTAATCCTGTGGTCTTACTGTTCTCAATTCATAATGGATCAGTATTTTATATGTCAATTCACAGTGTGAGATGCATGTTTCAATTGTATGCTGCATCATAGATATTTATCTCTATATTTTCCCTGTTTTGTGCTTAGATTTCACTTGGAGATTCTTGTTTTCAGGAAAAGGATGATCTTGAGGCTCGATTTCGTGAAGTGAATGAAACATCAGAGCGGGCATCATCACAACAATCAGCATTGCAGCAGGAGGTTGAACGGACTCGTCACCAGGCTAATGAAGCATTAAAAGCAATGGATGCTGAAAGACAACAATTAAGAAGCACTTGCAATAAGTACAATTTTGTGGCAACTGGTTTGAAATTTTGAATTAGACAATCCTTGCTAGGGTGTCATATATGCTCTGCTCATTAATCCTGGTTTGATAGTCGTTTTTGCTCTCATTGTTGACCTTCATATAGGTTAGTTGCAGTTTTTTATTTTTTCCGTTGCATTCTTCCATTTATCTCAGGGCTATTTACCACAAATAAAGAATTAGGAAAGTACTACAGACAGAGCTTTTAGATGTTTATTATGATCCTGTCTTTGTCAAACCTCATTGTGCTTATTAATATTTTGCATGAATTAGAAAATTGTTCATGTTGTTAACTTTCTACCTAATTTTTAAAGTTCTCCATTGTGAGATTCTTTATGGGATGAGGGAAATGCATCTTATAAAATAAATTGTCATTTCAAGAAACTCATGTAAAATGAAAATGATGGGATGGAAAGCTCCTCATATTGTGAGAATATAAAAAAGTTGATGTAAGTGATAAAGAAAATCAATATTGTAAACTGCTTATGTGGGAACATTTTTATCCTTCAACAGTTTATTTTAATTTCCTAGAAGCAGGAAAGTGACTGATCAGCCTGTTAATCAGCATGAAATTCTGTCCAAGAGTAAGGTTTTTTAGCATCAGCATTTCTTTTTTAACTAAAAGTATTACTTTTCAGAACCTTTGCCATTAGAGTGATACGAATTTCATATACCTGGAAGAAGCTATTAATCATGTGTCTTCAAATATGTGACATCTGTGAGCCTTTCCCACGGATGTGTTTTAATGAGAGATGTCATTGCAAGAGTCGATCAGGTTTTATTATTCACCTTAAATTTTGATTTTGATATTCATCAACAGACTTCGAGATGAAATTGAGGAAATACGTCGATCTTTGATGCAGAAAGAGCTTTCGTTTGAGTCATCACAACAATCACTTTTGGAGAAAGAGCAGGTATACTGGAAGTATTTTAAGAAATCTTTATTTTTTACTGATGATACCATCTGTGATACTGGATACTCCATTGACAAGTGCTTGTGTAACATTTGTGTGTAGAAATACAAACCATTGAAACAATGCTCACAACAGTTTGACAATGGACATTGCATTATTTATTATGATGATACTATTTTATGAATTACTGCAATCTAGATGCTTGAAGACCTGCGTGAGTTGCTAAAAGCAGCAGATGAAAAGAAGCAAATTTCACTCAATGAGTTGTCTGCAAAGCATCAAAAGGTAATGCATCCAACACTTTACTGTCGTTAGTTCAGTGACACCCGCTATCTTGATTTTTGGAAAGATGTTATCCTTTTCCTACTCTTTTTTTTCTTAATCAGGATATGGAAAACATGGAAAACCTGCTGGCTGATGCAATATCTGATAGAAATAAAGCTACAGCTGTTATATCTTCGCTACAGGTGATTCTTTTTATGTTTTAGTATGTTTCATCATTATGATTTTTGCTAGTACATACAGGAGATACTGGATGCATTTAGTACCACTTGCACCAACAGATCTGTAATCTCAAGTGCCAGATATAACATTCTTTTTCTGGTATGGTAATAGAATAGGGTTAAAGCCCAATACAATTGCAGATATAGCTTCTTGCTATATATAAATACATATATAATTCTTGATCTATTAACATGGGAAGCAAACTCTTGCTTAAAATCAAACTGTGTGCAATGTTGAAAGCTACTGTGAAAACTTTGCAAGCCCATGTTGATCAATAGAAATTCATCCCACAACTTTGGTTGGTATGTGGGAACTTTTTGTTGTACCTCCTGTTTGTGAATACTCATTGCTGAAAGGTTTGGTTGGCATATGCAGCCTTTGTGCATGCTTTTCTAATCACTGTTGTCTATTCAATTAACAACTGACAAGTATTTGATTGAGGTTTATGTTCTTAAGGCCGTAGTTGCAGAAAAAGAATCAAAGATTGCAGATATTGATGCAGCTTCGAGTGGAGAAGCAGCCAGACTTAGGGCTGCTCTTGAAACTGTCAAAGGAGAGATTTCTGATTTGAAAAGTGAGCATGTACGGACCAGATATTATCCTTGAAAGCAAAGCTCCAGTTGCATCATTGATCTTTATACAAATTTTTTTCTCTTTTCAATTTCTTACCCAAATTCAATTGTAGACTTACCTTTTCATTGAGCCTAACGGATGGTTGCATCTCCCAGTCAATCAATCCATGATTTTACCTTATTTGTGTGTTTTTTATATCATTTTTTTCAGTTTTTTCCTGGTTTTTTATTGTTCAATTTTATCTATAATAATTATAGCTGTTTTTCTTCACCCTGAAGTGGCTCTCTGTACATCCAGGAATGACTGAACTTTGCTAAACTTTTTTGGTTTTATTCTCTCGTGCTTTTTTTTTGCAATCTATTCAGGCAAAAGAGAGAGAAAGCTGGGATGTTTCCTGTCAAGCACTTAAGTTGAAACTTGAAGTTGCTGAGAGTAAATGCATACATGCTGAAGTTGAAGTGGCCAGACTAAGAAGTATTATTACTAGGCCTCAATTCTTTTGAGTTTTTTGCTTGGGGAAACCAACTCTTATGGTTTGATCACTGATAGGTCAGCTGGAAGTAGAAATGTCTTTGCAAGCTCAGATGCTAAATTCTAAAGATGTGGAACTAGCCACAGCCAAAAAAGAGGTAGTCAGTTGTCTCCTTTATCAGTTGATTCATTGAGGTTGAACAAATGTTAAAAACAGATAAACCAAACTTATCCATAATGGTATTGTGGAGATGAGAAGAATAATCATAATGGAAATCTTTATTGTAAACTCGATTAATTCCTCACTGTGGAGGACAATACAAATAGGTTTTACTGTACAATATATATTTCTTTTGGTGTGCAGGGCTTAAGAAGATACTAGTGTAAATTTTCCAAGAGACAGTGAATTTACTCAATTGTGATCTCATGGTCTTGTTTCATTAGTCAGATAATTTCGATGTCAAACCATAACCTTCTGTATAGACTTTCTATTCTAAAAATGCATCATTTTGTGAGACTTGCCTATACTAATTTCAAAAGTTGCACATTACTTTTAGATGATTCACCTACAATCTGAATTCTCATCATACAAAAGCCGTGCCCATGCGCTTCTTCAAAAAAAAGAGGCAGAGCTTGCAGCAGCCAACAATTCTGAGCAGATCAAAGCCCTTGAGGAGGCTCTGAAGGTATTTGATCTATTATTGCTTTTGTTTCTTTGTAGGTGGGTTGAAAGGTTTCCTCCACTTTGAGCAAGTTCTTCAATGAGCAACTATATATTTCTGCTTACTGTTGTCTCATGGATCATGTAGGAGCTGGAAAAGGAAGCATCACAAGCATCTTTAACAAGAGACAAAGCCATTCAAGATCTTGAGGCTGCTTTATCTGATCATGATAAAGAACTTGCAGAGAGGTATAGTCATCTTAAAGAACTTTCAGAGCCTTCCACCATATAGTAGTTACTCTAGCAGTCAAAAGTTGCTCCTATCATTGCTTTACATTGATTACCTATGAAAGGAACCTTCAATATTTGAAGGTCATACTTCATATGGAACCACACAACACTTGACTAGTTTAAATAGTGTTTTTGTTCTTTAGATAAGTATTAAAATGTGGTGGATTGTAGAGGATGTAGTATAGGCTGGTGCACTATCACTTGATTTATTAGCTTGTTTAACACTCACAGATCATCAACTCACAATGGTTTAACCAGTGACTAAGTGGGAGATTCCATAGAAGTCATAAAGGATTATATTTAAAAAATTACCTGAATTATTTACTTTGCTTGACATCAAGGCCAATCAGCACTACCATGGCTATGATATTTTTCTTTATTATCATTGAATCATTGCATGTAAAAAATGCTGATAATAAACCTTGACTGTCTTTATTTTACAAAATGTAAAATATTCATTCACACCAATAGTCAAACAATTTGAATGTGTGGGAAAAAAACAAAGTTTCAAGAAACGTGTTTAGCAGCTTTTTTTGTCATTAGTATCCTATCACTAGGGTCATCAACCAAGCTCCTTAATTTGGATGCTCTCGGGCCTACCACTTCCAGCACCAACCCTTACTGTTCCATATCCCCCACTATCTCGCATTGATCTGCTATGATTTTGGTATTAGCTCCCTTCAAGATGTTGATGAGCTTTATGCTTAATAAAATATATTGATATTTGAGTATTGGAAAGCCTATGTTGAGAAGTGATGGAGAAATGTAAGGAATGCCTAGAAATACCTCTATTTCCTCAACCTTGAATAATATCTGATTTCTCCAATCCTAGGCATAATATAAACTAGGTCAGATAACTCTTTTTCCCAGAATGAATATAAACTCATGTCCATGAAATTTTCCAGCAGGAAGATATCTGAAGCAAATAAAAAGGGAAAAGATCATGTTATAGTACCTTATTCAGATGTAGCCAGAAGAACCTATTGCTTATAGCATGAAAACTAATCCAAGTGTAAAGCAGTAAACTAGCATTGGTCTGGTATGGGTTCGCCATACAAAAGTGCAACTTACAGTGGAAATTCATTAGCCATCTGAAGTTTTCAATCCTTAAAGTTATTCGTTCATATCTATTTTGGAGCCCTTCTATACAAAGTTGTGAGAGGACTGATTATTGTGTGAAAACAGTTTCTTTTCTGACATATTATTAGTTTTGCTGTTGCCTTGCTTTGGAAGGAGACATCATTTCATCATTAAAGTTAATTCTTTAATTTCAGAGATGCAGCTCTTTTAAATGCAAGGAAGCAGAGTGACAGCATAGAAATGAAACTACAATCAGTTATCAACCACCACCAAAAGGAGAAGGAAGCATGGGAATTGGAAACACGTAACCTAGAAGATGCATGGCGAAGTAACTTCAATTAGAAAGTTTATAATATTATAGTTTCTCCATGTAGTTTTCTTTATTACCTTTAAGGTACAGAATAATTTCTATATTGTTCTTTGATATCACAGTCAGATATGATGCAATGAAGGCTGAAATAGAAGCTGCATCTGGTCAAGACCTAAAAAAGGAATTGGAAGATCTTAAAATGCGATATAAGAGATTGAAGGTAATCTGTTGTCTTTATTTTCTGTAAATTTCTTTTGGGTTCCTTGATTGTTAGTTTATTTTACTGCTATTCTATTTTTCTAGGGGGACCATGATTCATTCCGAGATCTTGCTGATAGGATGATTGAGGAGAAGGACAAAGAAATCTCTCGACTTTTTGATGAGAATAGCAATCTGCAGCGATCTCTTGAACTGAGAGGATCTGTATGTTTTATTATCCTGTCCCCTTCAGAAAAAATCATGAGCTGCTCTTATTGAACGCTTCTTTCTTACCTAAATTGTATCTTCTGTATTTGGCCATTGATTCATGGTGAAAAACATTCTCAGGGTGACCAGAATGATGGCATCAAAAGAGGTAGCCTAACATCAAATTTGTTTTTCACATTTTATTTAATTCCATTTTCATCAGACTTAAAGGTTGTTTTTATGTAGTTATCTTGTCAGGAGACTTATTCTTTTGGTTTCAAATTAACCAAATTTATCTCCTCAGCTCTGCAGAAATCAGATTCACCAATGTCAGGCACCTCTCCAGCGGACGAGCAAATACTGGTACAATAATTTTCCGCCATAAACTTGTCACATGAGACAAATATAATTTCCTGTTACTCTTGTTTCAGACACTGAATCCTTTTTATTAAAAATGTTGGGTAGAAGGAATTCCCAGCAATTTGCTTTGTTGTTATAGTCTGCCTCAGTCACCTGTTCTATCATGTAGTGCCATATATGATCAAATCTGATAATTGTTACTAATAATATATATGAATCATTTATAGGACTAGCTGTTGCTACTGAGAATTTTGTATACCTATTAGAAAACGATTTTTCATGGTTTTGGATATATTTGTGAGATGCATTTTTCCACCTCCTGGTAGTCAATAATCCACACTTTCAAGAGTGTCACTTTTGGATGATTTGGAGTTGATAATCGTCATTGATGTTCAGCTTTTGGCAAGGCAACAAGCTCAGAGAGAAGAAGAGCTAGCTCAGTCTCAACGCCATATTTTGGCACTTCAAGTATGTTCATTATGCTGTTTCTAGACCATAAATTTTTTTAATGATGCCAATCATAATTGTATTAAGTGTGTCCTGTTCTAGGAAGAGATTGAGGAACTTGAGCATGAAAATCGTCTGCATGCACAACAGGTGAGCTGCCTTGTTCTCTCTAGTTGCAGAAAGCATATCTAAGCACGAGATGATCATCTATTTGCTTTTGTGGTGTTTTTTTTATCAACATGGAAATATTACTGAGATATGTCAGCAATAGTTCCAGACTCCAGAGAGAAGTTTTTCTTGTATACTATGAAATTTCTCCTCTAGGAGTGAAAGTATGAAAAACTATTGTCGTAGACCCCAAAGGTAAAATGAATGGAAAAAATGTTTTAGTTTGTGGAAAATGAAAGGAAATTAGATGGTAAAACTGCATATTGGGTTTATTCCATTAATTTAATTACCTTGAAGCCTATTATTTCCTTTTGAAAAAAAATATGAAAACAGGAATTACTATTGAAATGTTAGAAAGGTTGTCATATAATATATAGGATTCAAATCCTTCCCCAGTCTTTAGGATTGCAAATTGGTACCCCCAAATGTTTGGCTGGTCTGGATTGTATATAATAAACTAGAAAAAAAAAAGCTATTAAATTCCTTCTGATGAAGTATTTATTGTGATATGTGCAGGAAGCCATGTTAAAGGCTGAGCTTCGAAACATGGAAAGGTCACAAAGGAGAGAAGGAGTTGACATGACATATTTAAAAAATGTAATCTTGAAGCTTCTTGAAACAGGTACTCATATGCATCAGGCTACACCAGATGTGATTTATGGTCTGCCTTCCTCAATTTTGCATTTTTGCGATGTCTTGTATTTGACCTGGAGTTCTTGTTAACAGGCGAGGTAGAAGCTCTGCTACCTGTTGTTGCTATGCTTCTGCAGTTCAGCCCAGAAGAGGTGAACTTTCCCAATTTTCATTTGAATTTGCCTTGTTACTTAAATGATTTAGGTTAATGAATGATAATAGTTACTGTGTTTTTAGAACCATGAATCCAGGTCCCGGTCAGTAAGAGCATTGGATGGTTTCGTTTTTAAGCACTTCATTCCAATGCTAACGCCTAAAAATGGATGACATTTCAAATGACATCTCAGAAATACTTACGGAACCCATCCTAAGATGATATTTCATCAAGGATGGATTCTTTTGCATTTCTCTGCAAGCAAATATGGTGGAAGGAGATCAACAGGGAAAGATGGAGGATAAAGCAGTTACAAAGATGTAAAAGTTATGCTAATCCTGCCAGTGATTCATTTAGCCATCAATCTACAATCCTTAGGTGGATTGGAATGGAAATGAGCGCGATAGACTGGAATTCGCTACTAGGCATTTAGATTGTCTTGCATGGTTTTGTTTGGTTTCTGTCAAGTTTTCTGGGGCGTGGAATCTTTCATCCACATGTTTCTAGCCAGTTTCTCCTAGGAATTATGGACAATTTTCAACATTTATGTGCAGATGCAGAAATGTCAGCAAGCATATCACACCAACGCGGACCTCCCCGCAAGCCCTGTGATGGATTCCTCTACGTCCTCACGCTCACTCTTTTCAAGATTTGCGTTCTCGTAGCTACACCAAACCGCACACACGTGATGAGAACCCCAATGAGGATCCTTGGTCAGCTGCCGTTCTATGAGCGAAACAAACTCGTAAGTCCCCTGTTTGCACAAACAAACAAACAAAGCTTGACGTTAACTCTTCGTCCTGCATTGATTCTTTTGAGTGGATATTTTTGGGTACTGTGTGACGGCATGCGGGATTTGAGGTGTACACTAGAGATATATAAGAAAAATCATGTTTGCTCCTAATATCATATTATGCTTTCGTTTTCTCTGCGCTGTCTATCTTAATTGCTTTTGTTTCGGTGTAAGATTCTGCATTTAGCTCCAATGGCCATTATTTGCGTCCGGCCTTTTCCTTTCTTCTCCGGGGTTGTGTTTTTACTCATCTTCCCTTCAGTTCTTAAGATGTGCTTGCAATTTTTTGGTGTCTTTTTTTCTATGAAGTGTCTTACTCCACAGAAAATTCAATGCTTGAAGGAACTGGCTTCACATGCGGGCGTGTGAGCTTCCGGATTTCTAGCGCAACCAAACAACAAAATACTCTCTGGTTCTGCCTTTTTTGCCATCATTTTAAACTATGCCTCTTTCCTCTCCCATCCAATAAATGAAGCAGATTCCATTAGCAAAAAAAAAGGGGAACTTTACATTGCACAACTGTCTCTTAATCTCTTCTTCACCCACCGCCTTAGATTAATTGTCTTGCATCAATTCGTGGCCCCTTTCCAGCTCGGACCTGGCTTCCAGTCTACTCCATGATTAAAGGCCCATGTGGGTTTGTTAATGGAAGTGACTGTCTACTGTTAGTTTTCTAAGTTGTTTCAACAAACAATCATTAAGCCATTCTAGGTTTTCCCAAAAAGACCCTTGTGATCATATAGTATGATTTGCCGTTGTTTCCTTCTTCTTCCTTCATGGGAATACATGGCAATTTCACTTCATCTCCATTCTTGTCGTGTTGTGGGTATTACTTGCTTTTGGTTATTGAGGCTTGTGATGTATCTTGATGGAGGAAGATCGGAAATTAAGGGACTTGTTAAAAAGTTACTTTGAGTGTGATTCAAGGTGGGAAAATTCAAAATGGCATCTTCTTATCCCCCTCCTCTTCTTCCTCCATGTTTTTCTCAACATCTCTAGAGTAGTAGTAGTAGTAGAACATTGATTCCTAATGAATCAGCAGCATACACGGGTATAACTTTTGTTCATGTCGGGTGGTGGTCAACGGGACTGTCTGATCAATCACAGTGTCCCCTTGTGGGTGTTGAGGTCTCCCGCTCACTTGAAAGTAAAGGAACTAGCTAGCTCCTCTCGCTAAATCTTAAGCTAAGCTAAGCTAGCAACAGAGAAATCAAAGGCTAGCATAAACAAACCTCTGCCAACAGCCACAAGCTTTATGCCAACACAATCTTTTCTCTCCCTTTATTGCTTTTCATCACATCATGTAAAAAAAAGATGCATTTGAGTATAAAGTCCACACTTTTTTTAGAAATGAAAAGCCCTCCGCACACAGTAGAAGCCACACCCCCTTCTCTCTCTCTCTCTGATACATATTACAATGTATAATTTGAGTCAAAAGTCACCTGATGGTACTTGTACCTGCACAGACTACAATACCGTATATAAGATAGATTACCTATAGTCAAACATCTCGTAATCATGGATAATCAACCGTTCAGGGACCAAACTCTAAGATTTTCTGCCCATTCAGAGGGGGAGTCAACACGGGGGTGGATTGGCCACGCAATCAACGGCCCCTGTTTCGCATGAGCAGTGGGGTAGGGTAAATGAGGATCCGTGATGGAAGGGAGAGGTGCCTGTGCGTGTGCCTTTTTTCACAATGGAAGGTGATAACGAGCACAATGATTGGCGGCGGTGGTGAAGGGTGTTGAGATTGACGGAGGCAAATGACCCAGCCGTAATTTGAGGTCAAACCAAAAAGAAGAAGAAGAAGAAGAAGAAGAAGAAGAAGGTTCTCACTAGTCATGCCTGCCGTAAAATGTAAAAAAAAAAAAGAAAAAAGATATTATATGGATAGGCATGACGGGAGCGACTTTGGTCGTTGCCGGCGCCCCGGCAGCATCGATACCATATTCCAATTGCTTTAAAGAAACAAAAAAAACGCAATGATTTACGCGAAAGAAGAATATGTGAACATGGACTACAGAGTAGGCACAGGCATCAGGCACTGTACCCTGCTCGAGTATGCTTTCCCTCGAATTGTTGGGTTTGAAGGTACTTTGCTAGGCTTCAAGAAGCATCCTTTTAGAGTCAAGAAGCATCCTTTTAGAGTCGTCCATTGCCCTTGATGAGAAGGTCGATCTTATCATTCATGACACGCCATTGGACTCTCCGCCACATAAAATGCACATCCTAGTGCTACCCGGATGAAAAATTAGTTCAATAGCCGATAGAAAATTGCAGGAGACTGTTCATTTCACTATATGGCCAAATTGATGGCGCAAAAACAGCCGGAAAATGGTGAATCTCTCTCTCTTCCATTCCATGTCCGTGAGGCCTCCGTACGGCCCACACACCCGGCCAGCCAAGATCTATATCGGGAATTTAACGGCGCGTCTGATGTGACAGCACGTATGAGCCCAAAAGGCACTGTCGCGGAAACCGTTAAAATAACGGTAACGTCTAGGGGTGCGTGTCCACCACCAACGGTAGACTATTCCCCCCACCCCCACTAACTCTATCTCCTGTGCACACACAACTGACCGGTGGGCGGTGAGTCAGTCATCCTCACCCTGAAGTGACAAAAGATTGGCACCTTGCCATGTGAGCAGCAGCCAACGGCACGTGCTCTGTCCATTTTACATTAATTGATTGATGTGTTTTTAGCATGAAGGCCAAGAGGGTCCCCCAAAGGAGATTATGGGATAAGAATGAAGATTTGCCTATTGCATGTTGGCAGTCGATCGGTGGTGTAAGAGGGTTGGGTTGGGGGTGGGTAGATTGGGGCAAACCGAGGTAACGGCGTCAGGGTAAGGGTTAAAAGTAAGCCCCCCCTCACGGCGCCGTTAAATAGCGTCGCCTTGTCACTTGTATGAGGCGTAAAAACCAGAGACTTCGGTAGGCTAAGAAGTCTATAAGAGGACTCTCTGCTTTGGAACGAGAAACGCTGCAGTCAGTCTCTCACTTCTTATTCTTCTTCTTCCTCCTCCTCTCATTTCTCCGTTCTTCCTCCCCTTTGCCGCTGCATAAGCGAGAAGAGTCCGCGATAGGGTAATGTCGGTGGTCAAGAGATGGATCTGTCCGGTCACGGCAGCCATGGCGCTGATTTTTCTGGTGGCCGGAGAGGCGGCTGTAGCTCCGAGAATCGGGAAGATATCGAATGCGGAGAGGTACGTAGTCTATTGTCTCCGCGATTGCAACTTTCGTAAAGAATCCTTGAAACCTCAGCTATGTGTTCGTTTGCTCTGTTTTCTTCATGGTGGAATGCGTGATTTTTGCATTGAGCTATTTAGTAGCCGGAAATAGAGCTCCTCGGAGGAGCCGTCTCTTCCTGTTGAGGCAATTTTGACCGTTCTCTTGCAGCCATTGTTCTGTTCGCCTCTCGATGAAATTCGGGAAGAGGAGGCTACATATTTAGCCATAATTTGAGGAATTTCATGTAAATGATGAACTGGTCTGTTTGCTTTTCTAATGCAGCAGCCCTGTGCAAGTGAAAGAGGAATTGCAGAGCTTGGACAACTCGACAATGGACATCAGGTAACTCAAGCGTCACTCGAATCACAGAGCATGATTTTTTTCGAAGCTTTGCATTCATTGCATTTACTCTCCGCCATTTTTGTTTCCATTCTTTTTCTGAAATACACGTTTTAGTGGTTAAAATGAGACTCGTCCCTTCTTAACTAACAAGTATAGACCGTCTGATTCCGGCCCTGTATGGATCGGAACCATTTTGACCGTCAGGTACGATAGCTTTGGGGAGAATATTAACCGCCAATTCAGATCTCCTTGGATCTGGACCGTTTGTGCAGTTTCATGAGTCTCGCTCTTTGGATTCCCGTCCATGGTTGGCCGTTTCCCCTGACCTCCTACATTCTCCGTAATACTCTTGGTTTATGTGGACTTCCATAGCTGCCCTTGCCCTTTAGCTGTCACTGGTAGGACAGGATCGGGGTATTTTGGGGGTTGCGCCGATGCGCGTCCCTAGAAAGGGGCGCATTAATGGTTTCTCCACTGGTCAGTTAGCCTCGGATGATAGGTGGAAGAGGTAGCGTCCCTCCTCCGCCTTGAGCAGCCTACGGCTTCGCCTAGATCGACACATTCCCCGGCTAACTAATTTTACTTGGTACTCTGTGTTGACACATTCCCCTCCTAACTAATTTTACTAATAAAATAAGGGTAGAACGTGGTCGAGTTGTAATAGGAAAAAAAGAAAGATAACAGATTTGGGGAGTATTAGCTCCTTTCGTGACTGCATGTGTCCCCCGTCACATTGATTTTCGAGCAAATAATGACTAGCAGTATGCTTGTTATTTTCAGTTGGGAAATTGCTGATCGCCTCAAAGAGCATGCAGTGGACAACCCAGATGAGATTGCATCTATGGTTGACATGTAAGTAACCTTTCTTCGTCCACCTTTATACATATAGTAAGTATATGATGTCCATTTTGGGGTCAAGATCTATTTACTTTACATGATGGTATCTCTTGAGATATGTGAGTAGTTTATCCCAATTTGCCTATTGAAAGTTAAAAAATTGTGGCCCTATTAAAGATGCTTCCTCTGGTGGTTGGAGTAGATCAGAGGATGGTCTAATTATTACCATTGATGAATATATATATATATATATTTTATATTACAATTACATAGGATTTTAAAGTTGGTTATATCCCTAATTCCTTCACGGTCCTGAATCTTAACAATTTCCTAAATCTTTGTTGACCCTCGTGATCTCCGGCAACATCCTTTTACACCCCCTTCATCACTGGGGTCTGCTTCTTTCCTATTTGGGCTGTCATTTTCCATTATCGACCAGACTCTTTCTGCAAGTTTCTCTAGGAGCACATGGGATGTGAAACATCATTATCAACTCTACACGTTACTCCTCTGCCACCATCCCTCAAAGGAATCCTTAGCAGGCTCTCACCCATTGCTACTTCTTGCCCTGTTCTGGCATAAATCCACCCAATAAAAGAAAACCTATATCTGAATTTTGTATTAGGATTCGTCTGCTGATAGAAAAAAAATTACATTGTGGGTATGGTCTGGATCTAGTGAGAAACATAAGGCTTTCCTTTATGAATCTGCCTTCTCTGCCCCCAAAGGGCCATTGGTCGATTCATTTGATAGAGACTGACTCGGGGGAGTCCACAGTTGGGTCAACGACATTTCTCTTTCATACCGCTTTTAACGATTTCGTTAGTGTAAAGTGGCCATGTGATTGACCATGTAAATACATGTGCCCAATGGATTGGTTTGTGTAAATGATCTTACCGTTGGTTATGGTATGGGTCTAAGGATCGCAAAAAATCCATATTTAGGAAAGTTTTCTTCACTTAATATAATTATATAAAATATATATATATATATGTTAATATTTTGGAGGAAAATATATTTCTAAATAGACCACTGGTTCCCTTTTCTTTTATCTATTTGCGATAAAGACATACATCTTATAGGAGGGGAAGCCTGGAGCCAATTGAGTGTCGTCTAAATTGGACCCTCAATTTTATCTTCTTTCATTTTCTACATTATCATAGTACAATGTCTGTACGATGGATCCTCCCAGTTCTAAGTATGATCAGATGAATAAAAAGACAATATCCACTGTTGATTTTACTGATCAATGGCTACACTCAACTGTTTTATCGAATCTGCCAAGTTAATGGCTAGGACTTATTTGAAAAAATATTTTGAGGTTGATCGCCCTACCCCTAGAGATTCGAATATCTATCCTGCAAATTTGTTTCAAATAGGGACAAAGCTACTGCTTTTTTCTTTGCTATGCATTGCACATCAACCACATATCTATCCAGATCTGGGACTTTTTGGAACTTCATAGGGGAGAGGAAATTACCTCCACCGACAGACACCAAATGGGTCCCTTACTAAGCTTTTAGCTCTTTAATTTGCTCTCCTAATATTGTAGAACGCATAAATCTGCAGAAAATACAGATAGCATTAGTAGGACCAGTGTGACAGATGGACCATTGTCTGTTCATAAATGTCACACCATATCTCTAACACAAATGGAGCATCATTGTCTGTCCATAAATCCCTGTCTACTAGTGTAAACAACGAGTAACTTCATGTGTTTCTTATGATGGTATTATACCCCCATCTTGGTTTTGCTTTATCAGGAGCATACGCAACAGCACAGAAAGGAGGAAGCTAGGATTCTTCTCATGTGGAACAGGAAATCCCATAGATGATTGCTGGAGGTGTGACCCTGATTGGCAAAAGAACCGAAAACGCCTAGCTGACTGCGGGATTGGCTTTGGGCGCAATGCCATTGGAGGACGCGACGGCCGGTTCTACGTGGTGACGGACCCGGGGGATGATGACCCCGTCAACCCGAAGCCTGGCACCCTCCGCTATGCAGTCATCCAGGAGGAGCCCCTCTGGATCATCTTCCAGCGCGATATGGTGATTCAGCTGAAGCAGGAGCTGATCATGAACAGCTTCAAAACCATCGACGGGCGGGGCACCAATGTGCACATAGCCAACGGTGCGTGCATCACGATCCAGTTCATCACGAACGTCATCATCCACGGGCTGCACATCCATGACTGCAGGCCGACAGGGAATGCCATGGTCAGGAGCACACCGAGCCACTACGGCTGGAGGACTATGGCTGATGGGGATGCCATATCGATCTTCGGGTCAAGCCACATTTGGGTGGACCACAACTCCCTCTCCCACTGTGCCGATGGGCTTGTTGATGCTGTCATGGGCTCCACAGCCATTACCATCTCCAACAACCACTTCACCCACCATAATGAGGTGCCCAAAAATCATTATTTGCGCAATTTGCGTCAGATTCCCCGTCACAAATTCTTTGTGTGTACATTATCTTCATGATACTATTTTTATCAGAGTGATAACGACATCTTTGTACTGTGTGGGGGGAAAAAAACAGGTGATACTGTTGGGTCACAGCGACTCCTACACAAGGGACAAGCAGATGCAAGTGACTATAGCTTACAACCATTTCGGAGAGGGACTTGTTCAGAGAATGCCTAGGTAAAATCAACAATCACATTCTCTATTTCATGTACAACGTAATATTAATGAATGGTGATTTTTATTTCAACTTGTTTAATCCGATAATCACGATTATGCAAAATGTACTGTTGCAGGTGCAGGCACGGTTACTTCCATGTGGTGAACAACGACTACACTCACTGGGAAATGTATGCCATAGGAGGAAGTGCAGATCCGACTATCAACAGCCAGGGCAACCGATACGCGGCTCCCACCAACCCTTTTGCCAAGGAAGTAAGTCCCATGTCCAGCAAAAATCCGGAATAGAGAAAAGGGAATGAATGCCATATCTGAATCTCGATTTGGAAACCTCTATTTTACAGGTGACAAAGCGGGTCGAAACAGCGGAGAGTGTGTGGAAGGGCTGGAACTGGAGATCAGAGGGTGATATGCTTCTTAATGGCGCATACTTCACTCCATCGGGTGCTGGGGCTTCAGCAAGCTACGCCCGCGCTTCGAGCTTGGGGGCTAAGTCATCCTCCATGGTTGGTGCCATGACTTCCGGGGCTGGTGCTCTCGGGTGTCGCCGGGGCCATCAGTGCTACTAGCTATATCTAGCCTCCTCTCATCCTTCCATCAAAGACCATACATAGCAGCCAGCCATAGCCCCCTTTGAATCCATACCCAAATTTCGTTTTGCATTCCCCTTGCCTACTACCCAAACCCTTTTATGTCCAGTCTAAGTATAAAGAGCTTAAATTCTCCTCCAGAAAAAAAAAAGTCCATTTACTACCTACCACACCCACCCGTACATTTTAATGCGCCCCATGGTCCACCAGTGCTGTTTGTTATCAACCTCGGCCTGCTCCAATCTGAAGAAAGAGCTGTGACATGATCTCTGAGTAGGTGCGGAAGCGTTGTTGATCAATTCTCTCTTCAGTGTACGTACCTTTCATTTTCAAGCTGCCGGGTCATCCCCATGTTCGCCTCATTAAACATTGTCCCCCACCATTGAGTCAGTTAGCAGGCACAGCACAGCACAGCTGCCAATTTGCCTCACTACAGTTCCCAAGTATTTATCTCTTCCATCTTTTTCCCTTTTCTTTTCTTTATTTGCCTTTCGGGTCCCGTTGGGTGCAAGGGTTTCGTTTTGCTTCTTCTTTTGTTCGTTTGTTTGTCTAGTGATACAATTGATACAGGGGACATGGACTTCACAAGAACGGAGTTCCATGTAATCAAAGGCATGTGCATGTAAGGTGGAAGCATATAATATATAATCTTGCATGGCAATTTCCATTCTCCCATTATTTCTCTACTCCAAATTGAACTAAATTTGATTACCATCCAAGTAATTAGATTCGTTCAAAGATTGATTATAACGAGGAAGAATTAGGCGTGTTGTGGAGTGGGGATATTTGTGTTGGGTTGGGTTGTTCATTAACTAATTAATTATTCGTGTTGTGTGGGTGTGGTTTGTCCGGATAGGTGTTGAGGGGATATGGATATCTATTTGCATGTGCGAGCACGATGCATGCCTGCAGGGCCCGTAATCATTCGCCCGTCTGACCCCGGCAAGCAACATTAATATATATATATACCCATCTATTAACTTCACGGGACAGTGCTAACTGATAGAAAATGACTCTTAGAATTTTAGCTCATTATTATACTAGTTTTAATCATAATATATATATATTAAAATAATAGGGTCATTTTGTTTATATTTGAACTCTCCTAGTCCCTCACTACCTATTGGCTTTGAAACAAAGGCCCAAATGTTTCCTTCACCCTTTTTGTACCTCTTTCTAGCCTTTCTGACCCAAAACTATGCTTTGGATCCTGACATGACCCACTAATAAGAACGACCCACTTTTGGACCAAATATGATGGTAGAAACTTCGGTTTTAGATCATTTGGTGTCTTCAGTTTTAACTTTTGCTGATAGCGAGTGAGGGCCAATACCATCATCTTCTCATCATACTCTTCTAGCTCTATATTATTAAAATCCTCATGGTCGGTTCTTTCCCATATTATCATTGATCTACCTAGATGCAGATAAAGAGAATAGAATGATATAAAATGCCAGTAAGTCATATATATGATGATACACAGTAGTACCATAAAATATTACTACGATAACTGCACTATTATGTACCAAGCCATATATTTCTTTCTCTTTTCGGCTTTTTTTTTACTTCTATGCATTGCTCAGGCTCACTATGGCAAGCAAAGGGTTGGTAGAACACATAGTACAAGGTGTTTTCGGACTTGTCCCTTTATCCATCCATTATAAAAACATTCAGTTGAAGCATCATGGTTTCACTATGGGTACCCTTTTGCCCGGAAACATAAGGTTGAGCCCCCTAATCCGGACAGCTACTTTCAGCATGAAGGACGACCCATTCGATCGAGTAGGAATGGGACAAGTTGAATGAAGCGTATTAACGGCCTCCCCTAGGTTAAAGAGGCCTGGCGACTAGGCTGCTACTCAAGCGAGGAGAGGAAGGAGAAGCAATTGGTCACTGTTAGCCCATTTCATACATAGCCAACTAAGCTATTTTCTAACCATGGGCATTAACCTATTTCCTATACATAATCCTTAACCGTTTTCCTAAACATAAACTTTAATCCTATTTTATAAATATAAGCATTTTCCCATTTTTATACTCCAACTTAGTTTATTTCATAAATATCAAATATTATCTCATTTCATAAATATCAAATATTATCCCATTTCATAAAATCGAACTCTAACATATTTAATAAATATTGGATTATAGTACGTTTTGTAAAATCTACTAATCTATTTCATAAAATATTGAGCTATAACTTGTTTCATAAACCTCGTTTTAAATGGTAAAGTTTTCACCATTATTTAAAACTCTCGTATATACATTTTTTCGTCTTTTCTATATAATTGGTCTCGACTCGCATTATAAAATTTCTCGAGATATTTCTTATATTTTAATAAAAAGTTTTCCTATAGGATTTTTTGGTATTCCTCAAAAGCACCACAAAGCATTAATACCATAATTTTATAAAGTGATAAGTATTAAATACATAAGTTAAACAGAATAAGAAGTTAAAAATCACATTCACTTGTTATTTAGGATTTGTTCACCCTAAAATTAATACAATTTTTTGTGGTCCTCCGACATGGTCGTTCTGTCATGCCCTAGCCTGAAATCCACGGTCGAGTACCTGTAAATCTCTTGCCAATCCTCCCGACGTTAAAGAGGCAAGTACTTTCACTAAGGTAATACTGATAGGACCAAGACTTAGAATTGTGAAATCATAAAAACTGGTTCCCCGTGAGGCTCATGAAATGTATGGTTAAAAATCATGGAAATAGTAGAGTCAAGATATGATAAAGGGTTTAAACCTTCGTAATTAGAGGTGTGCTCACCTCATAGCAATGGTCTCGATTTTGACTTTCCCCTTTACTCTTGTCGGCTTCCTCGACTTATTTGCACAATTATTAGGGGAGAGGATGAGCTTATAACCCAGTGAGTGGGACACTGACGTCATGCCACTACATGGCTTATGACCTATACTTTTCCTATAAACAACCTAGCATACATGAATTACTCTAATTGTTCGTATCCCCCATACGAGCCCAATGGTTTACTTCCTCCCCTTTGAAATATAGTCTCGGGTTATCCAACCTGCTTCTATCTTACGACCAGGATATTTTCACTCTCATCCTTATCAGGTATTCTCGTATTAAATTCACATAATTCAAACAAGGGATGTGATCCCGCACAATCACATGGCCACAATTCGGGCGGCACTCCCAGGTCATCATGATCCAGCTCGACAACTTAGGCAAACAACTTAAAACAAGTGGCACTCATGGCCCTAAACGCACAGGCACAAATCCACCTAGAATGGATAGCCATTCAACAAATCTCAGATCGAAAGTTGGAGTGTGGGAGGCCCCAAGGCTCTCATGCCCATCACCGACACCTCACATGTGTCGCCTTCCAGCTCGGTGCCTTAGCACCTCGGGGTCCTAGCGGAACTTATGCCGCTCTCCTGCACACTTTGGGCACTCAGGCCCACACATAAACGTGCTACTCGGGCCCCACATAGATGTAGTAAACACCCAAAAAAGCACCGACTATCTAGATGGCACCAAACATGGACTAGAGTGAAGGGGTTGCGAACCTTCTTCGTACTCACAGCTAGTGTCTCAGCACCCAAGTCATAGTCGTATTACCGCCTCTCGCTAGCCTATGATCTACACTTATGATTAATCCTACCATCTACCCATCGTAGAGGTGTACTGGGACGGTACCTGTACATATTCTAGGTGTCTTAAGAAAACATGGAAGTATCACATTGTACCTCCCCCATCTCCTTTCCATTTTTCATCAGATGATGGCACCACCGCTTAGGTGACCCTCCCTCACCCCCACCACTAATACCGATGTAAATAATATGACTCACAATCATAAGATGGCACTCATGGCTATTAATTGTAACAATGTCACACGCACAATGTTAACGGAGTTTGTGCAACACAAGTTATCTCCCCATCACTTAGAATATCAAATGCATTCCACAATTTTCATGCTAAAAAGGTGTTTTGTACATGGAAAGTCAGACCTCTCCAGACGTCTCCCCTTTTCTTTTGATGAATGCACAAACACCGGGAGCTCGACTCTACGTGAGTTGGCTTCCCTTTTCAAGCAACCGGCCCAACGGCCCCAAGCTCGGGTTTCATCACATAAACCTGGCTCGATCACAATCACAACAAGCATAGTACACATATCGGGACTCCAACTCTCAGCGACCCTTTCCCCAATTTTACACAAGGCACTAAGCCAAACCTATGCTTTTTCCTCAAGTTCTCAAAAAACGACATTCATCTAATATCCCAGTTCCCATGACCGGTTCTTTATTTCACTTTCAAAATGATCTTTGATTTAGTGGACATGCTTTTTACCAATTCACACTTCTTATATAAGTTATCAAAGTGCAACTTAAATATCATAGCATACAAGGCCAAACAAAATCAAACAATCAGGCTCGGTTAATCCAATAGGACGTGCGATCAACGATGGAACTAAAACACCCACTCACCTAGTTCACAAAACTCATTATGACACTCACTCAGTTCTAATATGACACTTCCATGAGTCTACAACCACTTGAACCGACTCAATTGGTGGTCTATAACTCCTACAATTGACATTTTAGTCAAATGGGTCACTTTGCCTGTGATATGATATTTCCAAAATTTAATTCAGACACATTTCTTTATCAATTCGAGCAAATTTGATGGCTATGGAAAGTTGGTGGTGTAAGTAGCTCACCTATTTTTTCTCAACTCACGAGCACTGTCGAATCCATTGGAATTGACCCCAAAAAAACAGGTGTTCTGTTTTAGTTCGCCGAAGATCGGTTACTATGCAATCTCGTCGGTGTCGGTAGAGGAATAGTTGGAGGTCGAGAGGGGTGGCGATGAAAAGTGAGGCCTAAGCTTTCCAGTGATACTAAGAACGTAATCGGAGGTGGTCGGACGATGAAGTTATGTAAAAACCATCTCTTTGAAGCCGGGGGGAAACCCCAAATACTTCTGAAAGAAAACTGGGTGTCCATCGGGATAAAAAATGGGTAAAATAAAGGTTTAAGACAAAGATTTCGACATCCAAGTGGCCAATAAATCACAAAAGTCATGAAGAAAAAACATGAAGTGGACAGGATATGAAAATCGGACCGATTCAAGGTGAACCGAATTGAACCGAAGTGAATTGGGTTTAACCGTGAAGAACCAATTCAAAAATTCAATTTTCTAGGTGGTTTAAGAAAATCAAATTGGAAAATTGAAGTCACCATCAGATAGAAAATAAATTTAGAAAATTTTAATTTTTAGAAAACCGGTCGAATTGGGCATGAACCAACTGATTTACGATTTCGGGTTACTAGACCCGGTCAACGGACCGCTGCGAGGTCAATGACCAGTCAGCAGGCATGACGCATGGCGAAGCACGCCCAGTTAGCCGCTTAGTCAGCACCTAGAAGCATTGGTCAATCAGTGAGTGACACGTGTCATTGGTCAACAGGAGAAAAATCTACGTTAGCGATGACCGACCAATAAGGGAGTGACACGTGTCACGAACAAGAACTCGAATAGCTTTGTTAGGTCAGAGCACGGTGTGTCATCACCCAACACACATCCTTCATCATGAAGGTCAAAACACACAATAACAGGCCAGCTCGTCCACTGAACCCACTTGTGGCGTCGGAGCAACTTTATCGACCACCTAGATAGAACCATGTCCACTTCTACCTTAAGAATGAGTGGATGTATGCGACATCCGACCTCCTATCCTGAAATCAATTCTCGTGTTCATATGAGGACATAGACCTCATCCCAACCCCACCCCGGTCTCGTGCGTATGAAGCTATGTCGAGCTTCGCAAGGTCACCTGGTCCGACAAACTGCCCTTATATCCACTAGGTCGTCCAGGGCCCTAGGACACATCACTACCCCTCTTGGGTGTCTTAAAGGTCTTGTACACACAGTGCATGCACAATCAATATTTTCACATCAAACCTTATAATCTGTGGTGCCACTAGTCTAATGGCCCCGACCATCAACTCAACCTACAGCTATTTGTCTTAACTAGTTCGGAGACCTGTCATGTCGCACAACCACTAGTTGACTGAATATGTCGGTCCTTTCTTGGTACCATAGCCAAACAATTCATTTATTTAAAGTTTTATTGTATATATCTCATGTTTCTTTACAAGCTTCTGCTCGTGTCCATTGGCCTTAGGCCCACTATATGTGATTTTTCAAAACCGGGCATATTAGCCCCCAAGTTCCAAAACTGAGGCTTACAGCCTAACAGAGCTATTTGAGCTCCTGTCAATAAGGTCTCCCAAATCATTTAAGCAGTGGCACACAGTCATGGGAGAGCACTTCCGACAAAATATGTTTTCAACTATCTATCATACTAACCGGGTATAAGGATATCTCTGCTCATAACCGATGAACGAGTTTTTAACTTCCTCCGAGTAAGTTTCATCATACCAACCGGGTATGATCTACTTACAATTGGTAAGTAGTTTTTCTGAGTGATTTCCACATCACTACTTTAAGTTGTGATGTTTAAAATACCACTAAGTAGTGGGTTTTCATTTTAATATACTTATCATCCCCAACCGAGTATGATATAAAATCTCACTCACAACCAGTAAGTGGTTTTTAATTTTAAACTATGCCCATAATCCCAACTGGGTATGACGTTAGTAAGCCCACTCACAATCGATAAGTAGGTTTTCCTTAAATAAAAGTGTTCATCATCCCAACCGGTATGATGTGTAAATTAGCCCACACACAGTGACTTCTAATTTAGAAAAGGTGCTCATCATCCTAACTGAGTATGATGTGAATAACCCACTCACAACCAGTAAGTAGGTTTTTAGCTTAATTTGCTCATCACCCCAACCGAGTATGATGTTAAAAGTCCCACTCACCCGTTAACCGTGACATGTTCATCCACGGTTGATTTTCCAAGTTGATGCAAGCTTTCTCTTGCTGGTGTTCTGATCACACTTGTCCCGTCGTAGGTGCGACGGTTCGAGCTTTCTATCGGGGAAGGTATGTAAAAACCGCACTTTTGATTTAAGAAAAACTGGGAAAAGAATCGATCAAACCGAGTAAGAAAACCGAGCCGGTTTACATTTGAGAACACGCAATATGGAAATTTACAACTTCCGGGTGATGTAAAGGGTTCATTAAACCTTAGAAAAGAAATTTAAGAAACTTTAGAAAACAAAAACCAAATTGGTTCAGGTAAACTAGATTTCATAAGAACTTCAAAGTTAAGCGTGCTTGCCCGAGAGTAGTGTGAGGATGGTGACCTGAACACCTCTCTCTCTCTCTACTGCTCCATTTCCCGGTGAAACTTAAACCAGAGCTTCGACTTCAACATTTTTCTTAACCTCGAAAGGAGAGGTCGGGCTCTTTAGAACCAGGAATAAGACAACTATCTGATAGCAAACTCTAGTCAATCCGAGAATCGTTGGAGAAGCGTTGGCATGATGGAATAGTGAAGCAGCTCCGGCGGACCGAAGCTGCCCTATTTCGGCCAAGTTGAAATCGACCATTTCAAGCCCTCCTCAGGCTAAACCAAGCCCTCCCAACACTTCCTCAGCCTTTCCACGGCCGAATTAGTACCGAAAGGTAAGCCAATTGCAGCTCCCTTTTATAATTTTCGATCGGTGCTAGAGAGAGAGTCGATCGAATTTCAATGACAAAATTCTAATCCAATTCCGCATCAATTGATGCAATTCTTGATTCTAGGATGAACCTCATGATGAGAGCTATCTGTCCAGATCGAAAGCTCGAACCGTCGTGCCTTCACCGGTGAGTAATTGAAGCTTCCTCTCTCTATAGTTCATTTTTCGGCAAAGCTCTGTTTGAGCTCGTCCCGTCATTAAAACTTGCGATTCACATTTCTGAAGAATCGTATGAACATGTATAAACTCAATTTCAACTTCAATTTCAACAATTGGAAACGTTTGATGGGTCAATTTGATAAAATCAAATTCGGCTGTGTTAAGAAGTTGGAATTGGGGGAAAATTGGGGATTTTCGAAATTCAAAGGACCAAAATGAAATTTTATGAAATTGAGGGTCAATTTGGCATGAAAATAATATTGGAGGACCAATTGAGGAATTATGAAAATTTTGGGGCAAAATTTACCATTTTTGTAAAGGAAGGGCAAAATGGTAATTTTGGAAAAGTTGGGGGACCAAATTGGAAATTTGGGAAATTAAACCCCTTTTTGTGAAATGGAATAAATTGAGGTCCTATGATAAATTTTAGAAGTTTCAGCACTCAATTTGAGGAAAAACCAGCATTTGGGACTTAAAGTTAAAGAGAAATAACTTTAGGGACCTAATTGCAAATAAATGAAAGTTTGACTTTCTCATTCATTTGGAATGAATGAAGGCGATTAGGCCGAAGGATAATGAACCAAGATGTTCATATCGTGAGGGAACGTGAAATACCAGGAATGCCAACAAGGACAAGCTCGCGTGAATACAAAGAACCAGTATAGTGGAATTCACGGCATTAACGGGTGAGTGGGTTTACTAACATCATACCCGATTGGGATGATGAGCACAACTTAAAGATAAAAACCACTTATCTGTTGTGAGTGAAAATTTTATATCATACCCAGTAGGGGATGATAAGTATCTCGGTATAAAAACCCACTGTTTAGTGGTATTTTAATCATCACCGCTTAGAGAAAGTGATGTGAAAATTATGCGAAAAAAACTACTTACCGGTTGTAAGTAGATCATACCCGGTTGGTATGATGAGACTTCCTTGAAGGAAGTTGAAAACCCGTTCATCGGTTATGAATGGAGATGTCCTTATACCGGTTGGTATAATGGACAGTGAAAACCTATTTTGTCGGAAGTGTTCTCCCCTGACTATGTGCCAATACTTAAACTATTTGGGAGACCTTCTTGACAGGAGCTCGAATAGCTCTGATAGGCTAGGGGCCTCAGTTTTGGAACTTGGGGGCTAAATGCCCGATTTTGAAAATCTCGTAAAGTGGGCCCAAGGCCAGTTGGCACGAGCAGGAGCTCGTAAACGAACATGATATATGTGCCATAAAACTTAATAAGTGAATTGTTTGGCCATGGTACCAAAATAGGACCGACATGCTCAGTCAACTAGTGGTAGTGTGACATGACAGGTCGACGGATTAGTCAAGATAAACAGCTGCGGGTTGAGTTGAGAGTCGGGGCCGTTGGACTAGTGGCACCACATATTACATGGCTTAATAAGAAAATATTGTTTGTGCATGCACTATGAGTACGAAATCATCAAGACGCCTATGAGGGGTAGTGATATGTCCTAAGGGCACTGGACGACCTGGTGGCTATAAGGGCAGTTCGTCGTTTCAGGTGTCTGTGCGAAATCTGGAGTAGCACTAAGCGCATGAGACTAGGGTGGGGACAGGATGAGGTCTATGTCCTCATACGGAAATGAAGAAGTGATTTCGGAATTGTGGGTTGGATGTCGCGTACATCCACTCATTCCCAGGGTAGAAGTGGTCGTACTTCTATCCGAGTGGCAGGAAAAGTCGCTCCGAAGCCACTGGCAGGTTCAGTAGTGATACTAACTTGCGAATGTGTGTAACCTTCATGATGAAGGATGTGTGTTGGGTGATGACACACCGATAACTAAGAAATAATGGAAAAACCCAAATTTTTAAATGAATGGATTTTTGAAAAGAAAGGAGTTTTCGCATACTTCATATAAATATTTTTCTTAAAAGTTAAAAGTAGACCTTTAAAAACCCATTCACTGAGTAGTCGTACTCACCCCTCCCTTATATCCCTTTCAAGAAATCTCGGAAAGCCTACCCTTAAAGATTGTCAACTAAGATGCCTATAAGACACGTATGTAAAGTTTTAAATTTCATACAGTTTTGATTATGCTATTCCAGGAAAAAGGTGCAAGTTAAAGGACGTCTTACTCTTTACGGTTTACGATAAGGGGAAACCCTTTAATAAACCGGGAGAGTGGCGGGTTGATCACGGGGATCCGACCAAACCGGGTCGGGGCGTGACAATTTCAACGGACCAAAATGAAATTTTATGAAATTGAGGGTCAATTGGGCATGAAAATAATGTTAGAGGACCAATTGAGGAATTTTGAAATTTTTGGGGCAAAAATTACCATTTTTGTAAAGGAAGGGCAAAATGGTAATTTTGGAAAAGTTGGAGGACCAAATTGGAAATTTGGGAAATTAAAGCCCTTTTTGTGAAATGGAATAAATTGAGATCCTATGATAAATTTTAGAAGTTTCGGGACTCAATTTGAGGAAAAACCGGTATTTGGGACTTAAAGTTAAAGAGAAATAACTTTAGGGACCTAATTGCAAATAAATGAAAGTTTGACTTTCTCATTCATTTGGAATGAATGAAAGCGATTAGGCTGAAGGATAATGAACCAAGATGTTCATATCGTAAAAAGGTGCAGGTTAAAGGACGCCTTACTTTTTACGGTTTACAATTAGGGGAAACCCTTTAATAAACCGGGAGAGTGACAGGTTGATCACGGGGATCCGACCAAACCGGGTCGGGGCGTGACAACTAGAGTGGTATTAGAGCATATTTCCTCAAATACATAATGAAGACTATAAAATATTGTAACTAATAGGATTTATCCTAAAATTTTCATATGGCTCCCAGGAGAGGAACCAAAAAAACTAGGAATGGCTCTACTCAACACCTTATCTTCGTAGGAAGACAACCCTAGAAGCTTCCCAAATGCCTGAAGCATGACAGGAATCTCAAAAGAGCAAATGAGGAAGTATCTCAGAGAATGGTGACAGGACCTATTGAGGTCACAACTCTAAGTATAAAGGAAGCCAAGTGTGAAGCCATAAAAGGGGGCATATAACCTTACATAAGAGAATGCTTATCAAGAATCTCGTAGCTCCCTTGTTATTTGGTGACCATTTTCTGTAACAGGGCCAAAATCCCCAATATACTGTACTACTCTATTAATGAAGTACTCCAAATTCCTAAAAACCCCGTCCCTTAAATGATGTGATCTTCAAGGAAGACTCCAAAAAAAAAAAAAAACTCTCACAGTATCCAGACTTAAGGACGAGGAGCACCAAAACTAACAATTCCCAAGAAAACGCCAGGAGGAACCACTTATGTTCATGTAATTACAAGCATTAATGATAGGGACACTGCGTGGAGAAGTGCCCAACCCTACAAAGGACAGGAATCAAGTTAACCTAGAGGGGAATAGGACACGAAGTGAAAAACTGTCCCACATCGCCAGGAGTCAGGATAATATTTTCCAAGAATAAATACCCTACAACTATAGGAAATCTAAAAGGATACCATCCCAAGAAATGTGACTCCATTTGCAACCACAGATAAGAGGAAACTCTTCAAAATCTTAGCAAAGTGGTAAGAAGGAAAAATGGGTAAAGGTAGGACCTCAATAAAACCACAAACAGAACAAAGGATAGCTGAAGAGAATTCCCCCTTTAAGAAGAAAATTCAAACAATTTAGGAGCAAAGAAAGGAGTGCATCCACAAGAGAAGACAAGACGAACATTTGATGACAAACGGGACATATTGGGATTACAGGAATAAATCACCTTGGAAAAAAAAAGCAACTATGTCAAATAGGAAGTTCGGACCAACAGGACAAGAGAAAGAAAGTTATTACAACAAGATAGTTAGAGGGAACAAATGACACCCTAAGGAAGACCGGAAAGTATAAGGGGCTACACCATAAAAAGGTCAGTGAGATGGACGTTAAGGACAAGAGTACTCGAGAAACAACTGCCCTAAAAAACTTAGACCAAAGGAATGGTGGAGGCGAGGCAGTTAACAAACTAATACACGGGAAAACCATAATTTGAGTTCCAACAAAGAAGAGAGGGGCGAAAAGGCCAAATACTCGGGAAAAGAAGGATGAAAGAAATCCTTAATGGGACCAAAGGCCAAATTAACCAAGAAAAAAAAATAATATGCAAGCCTCTCACATAATTATCAAGAAATCTTGAAATCAAGAAATCTTGTCACATAATTTCAATAAATAAATATAGGTATTTATGATATTTATGTTTTACCCATCCTAGCACTACTCTCACCCAAGCACGCTTAACTTCAATGTTTTGATAAGATCTTGTGCATTAGTGCTAGTATGTTATTGCATTTTGGGTTACTAAAAAATATGATTTAATAACTATTGAGGGGATGCAACATGAATACTTTCCAATAAGTCACCCATCTAAGTTCTAAAGGGATCCTGCATTAGTGGTGGTATGTTTTTAATTTTGTATTACTAAAAAAAATATGATTTGTCAACTATTGAAAGGGTACAACCCTACACGAATACTACCCAGTAGGTCACCCATCCTAACACTACTCTCACCCAAGTACAATTAACCTTGGAGTTTTGATATAATCGAATGCATTAGTGCTAGTATGTTATTTAATTTTGGGTTACTAAAACAATATGGGTTGACAACTATTGATAGAATACAAAATGAATACTTACCGGGAGGTCACCCATCCTAGCACTACTAACTTCAGTATTCTAATGGGATCGAGTTCATCTGAACCAATTTGGTTTTTCCGTTCTAAATTTTTTCTTGGTTACTAAAAACACGGTATTACAACATCTCTACTCATAATCGATAAACGGGTTTTCCACTTCTTTCAAGTAAGTTTTATCATACCAACTAGGTATGTTCTACTTACAACTGGTAATTAGTTTTTTTCGCTTGATTTCCACATCACTTCTCTCAGGTGTGATGATTAAAATACCACTTAGTAGTGAGTTTTCATTTTCGAGGTACTTATCATCCCAACCGGGTATGATATTAAATTCCCACTTACAACCGGTAAGTAGGTTTTCATTAAATAAAAGTGTTCATCATCCCAACCGGTATGATGTATAAGATTCCCACTCACAACCGGAAGTAGGTTTTCATTAAATAAAAGTGTTCATCATCCCAACCGGTACGATGTATAAGATTCTCACTCACTCGTTAATACAGTGAATTCCTCTCGACCGATTCTTTGTATTCACGCGAGCTTGTTCTTGCTGGCGTTCCTAGTATTTCATGTTCCTACATGATATAAACATACTTGTTCATTATCACTCAGCCTAATAGCCTTCATTCATTTCAAATGAATGAGAAAAACAAACTTTCCATTTATTTGTAATTAGGTTATTAAAGTTAATTTTCTTTTAACTTTAAGTTCCTAATGCTGGTTTTTCCTCAATTTGAGTCCCGAAACTTTTAAAATTTCACATTGGGACCTCAATTTATTCAATTTCACAAAAAGGGGTTCAATTTCCCAAATTTCCAATTTGGTCCCCAACTTTTTCAAAATTACAAATTTGCCCCTACTTCACAAAAATGGTAAGTTTTACCCCAAAATTCCAAAATTGTTTAATTGGTCCTCCAACATCTTTATCATGCCCAATTGGTCCTCAATTTTATGAAATTGCACTTTAGTCCCCTCGAATTTTCAAAATTTCCAAATTTTCCCCCAATTTCAACCTTCTAAATCTGCCGAATTTGATTTCATCAAATTGACCAATCAAATGAGTTTAATTGTTGAAATTTAAGTTAAATTGAAGTTTCTACACCTTCATACAATTCAATTGCACTTTTAATCACACAATTTGGTGTCGGAATGAGCTCAAACGGAGCTTAGTCGGAAAATTGGACTTAGAGAGAGAAAGCTTACCGTCGGGGCTGCGTTGGTTCGAGCTTTCGATCTGGGTAGATAGCTCTCATCCTGAGGTTCCACCTAATATTAAGAATTGCATCAATTGATGCTGAATTGAGTGAGAATTTAGTCATGGAAGTTATGTCGGTTCTCTCTAGCAATAATCGGAATTTATAGAGTGGAGCCAAATTGGCTTACCTTTCAGCTCTAATTCAGCTATAGGAGGGCTGTGGAGGTGTTGGGAGGACTTAGTTTGGCCTGAAAAGGGCTCAAATTAGCTGATTTCAGCTTGGCCCAAACAGGGCAGCTTCAGTCCACCGGAGCTACTTCATTGTTCGATCATGTAGGCGCTTCTCCGACAACTCTTGTTGCTAATGGAGACTACATGTGTGTAGCTGACTTCTTCCCAGTTCTAAAGAACCCGACCTCACCTTGTTTGGCTCAGAAAAGTGCCCAAGTCAGAGCTTTGGTTCGAGCTTCACCGGAAAATGGAGCAGTTGAAAGAGAATGGAGTTTTCAAGTGTAGAGAGGATGAATGAGGAGAGACTCTTTATATAGAAAGCTCGGTGACTTCTTGGACGTCCGATTGGCGCCTTAATGGCGATCTTTTATTGCCTGAAACTCCCTGGCTGGAGACTTTTCAGTTTCGCCGACGCTATTTGATTTTCCAACGAGTGAACAGTGTTGTCATCTAAAAGAAGAAAACAACACTATTTTGAACCGGACCGAACTGAGTTCAAAGCCTAAATCGGTTCGTTCACCCCCGATTCAACCAAAATTTTCCAATCTAAAAATTTTTAAATTTATTTTCTATATAATAGTGGCCTCAAATCTCAAATTTGAATTTTCTAAACCATCTAAAAATATGAATTTAGCATCCAGTTTAATAGTGGTTCAAACCGGTCCAAACCGGTTCAATCCAATTCGGATCCAATTCACCTAAACTGGTTTAGTTTCCATCTCCAATTCATCCTAACGTCCTTTTTCTTGACTTTTGTGACTCTTTAGGTTACTCGGGATCCATAAATTTCTCGGTTTGCTCTTTCTCTATCAGTTTCGGTTCATGAACTGACTCAGTTCATAAACCGATTCAATCCAGTTAGATCCGGTTCATTTGAGATGGTTTGGTTTTTCTCTTCCAATTTGCCCTAAGGTTCTTTCTCAATACTTTATGAACCCTTTGGATCACTCGGGAGTTGTAATTTCCCATATTGCATGTTCTCTGATGATCGGGTTTGTGAACCAGTTCAGTTTTTCTCACTCGGTTTGACCGGTTCTTTTCCCAGTTTTCCTTAAGTCAAAAGGGCAGGGTTTACAAGTACCATCACTCTGGCGACCTTGAAACAGCAAAAAATCTCGAGCTGAATTCTGACCACCTCTGACCTTAGGTGACTGGGCCAAGCTTCCTCCAGCTCCTTACGACCAACCCCGACCTCCGGGAACCTTCGAGTTAAGCCAATTCTGTCCCATTTCGCTGAAACAGTGAAGTTGTGGAAAATGAAACACTAAAACTTTTCTCTTCGAATTCTCTGTGCTCAGGCGGCTAATTGACCTAATGTTTATCCTTGGAGACTCCTCTCGAAGAGCACTAGCCAACCCTATCTAGAGCTCGGACCACCTCCCCCTCACTGTTAAGAAAACCAAGCTCACTCTCTCTAGAAAACTTTTCTGATGAAACTTCGTTTGAGCTCGTTTATTAGCCAAATGAAGTGCTTAAAAGCTTGAAATGACGAGTGGACATAGAGAAGATGATTCCGATCATAAATGGGAGCAATTGCTCATGTTTGGGTGGTCAATTAAAGGAAACAAGTTTTTTTTTTGGTCAAATGGCAATTTTGGAAAATTTTGGGCAATTTGGGAATTTTGGGAAAATTGGGGGTTGAATTGTAATTTAAGAAAAATTGGGGGATTTTTATGAAATTACTCCCAATGGAGGTCAAATTGGGCAATTGGTTGAAATTGAGAACCAATTGACAATTTTTAGAAATTTAGGGACCAATTAGCAATTTTAAAAAAAATTAAGTACTCATGAGTGATAATTGGAATAACTAGGAACTTAATTAAAAATTATGAACTTTTGGGAGGCCGTTCATGCTGAATGAGGTGTCAGGTAAAATAGGGGAATTCATGTCGGGAGTTAGGCGAGTAATACGACACACGGGTGTGGACGCATGTGTGTGTGCCTCGCACTTCACGCGTGCAGCGCTTGTGTGCACCCAGCTTCCCTACTGATCAGTTTGACACTATAGCGAATCGATTTTCAACGAATTTATCGGTTAGTTCAGTAGTTTTTTGCCCAGTTCACACTATTCCCAACCGGTTCTTGAGAAAATAAAAATACGTAAAAATTCTATATTCAATTTCCTATTTAATGGACTCGAGAACTATTAAATTTGGATTTGTTTTGACTATTTAAAAATTTGGGGGGTTTTTTGACTCCATCGAGCTTGAATCCGGTTCGAACTAGTTTTCTCCCGATTTTCTCCCAATCCTTGATTCCAAGTCTCACAACCCTCCTAATGGTTTCTCCTAACCATTCTTCATCCCTCAAAAACCTCTCATTAACTTCTTTCCTCCTTCTTGATCAATTTACTCCCCAGTTTCCCCTTAATTCCCGATTTTATCTCAATTACTAGTTTTGTTCAACCTGATTATGAAATCGAAATTTTCCTTGGTTCTACACGTTCAATATGTATATGTATTCCTACAAATATACATACATTAATATAATATTCCAAAATTATTCGAGGTTAATTTATATAAGTATATCTTATATCGCCCTTTAATTTAATATAATTACGTTTTTCTCTTAAGTCATGGATCACTCCATTTGTAAATTAGAAATCATTAAGTTTTGCTTGATCTCGTCCAAATCATGAAAATTTTCCAAAAACTTATCAAAATGACCATTAAGCCTTCATTCTAAACAAAAATCACATAAAACTATTCTATTGGTAAAATTATCATTTTCCGCTTACAAATTTTTTCATTTACTTTACAAAATTACCATTTTCCCTCGATAAATAAAAAATAATTAGTTTGTCCATATTTATGCAAAAATGACTATTTTAGCCTATATTGGACAAAATTATTATTTTACCCATCATTTACCTGAAAATAATAATTTTGCCTCTAAACTTTAGAAAATCACTTTTAATATATCCATTTGTCCCAAAAATCATCCCATAAACCTCCTAAAGCTTCTCTTAGGGATATTTTTATAGGTTTTCTCATTTTTATAAATCTATCCCAAACTTTTCAAAATTTATATTTTAGTTATCGAACTTTAAGAATCACTTAACCAACTTCAATTTTCACAAATCACTTCCAAATATTTATATTTATCTCCTAAGGGCTCATAGGAGGAGTTAAGGGACTTACCCTAAAAGAATTTGGTCGAATTTACTTGTTTTCCAAAAAATAGTCAAAATAGATGTATGAGAAGTATAATAAAAAAATTCTTAATGGTAACAACACCACAAGTGGCTGAATAGATGAAATGAAGCTATGAACAATGCGACTGGTAATGTAGTGGTAGTCGACTAAGTGTTTGCCAAAGTTAGGCAAATTTTAGCTTCAAGTGGTCATGACCAGGAGGAGCTGAATGGACTGGCTAGTGAAAATTGACTTATGATAGCTGAATATTTCCTTACGAAAGGTTGAGATTGACTCTTGCTAGTGAAAAATAGAGGGAAGGCAAATAATTATTTTGGCACAAGTATCAATTGTAACACCCAAAAGTTGTTTTGCGATTCTAGCAACAGGAGAATGCTTATTATGATGTTTTTCCTAAAAACTAAGATAAGTTTCTTGGAGATATTTTGATACAAAAAAATGTCTTATTTGGTAATAATGTGAGTGATAATTGATATTTTCATCACTAGGGTTTGGATAATGTGTTTTCCAATTTTGAATGTAAAATTTAATATATTAAAAGAAATTTAATACAATTAATTATGAGAATTATCAACTTATCCATATCGTGTGTGGAATGAAATTTAGTTAAAAATATATTTTGATAACATGTAATGTTAATTAAATAGCATGATTGTTTTTTATTCAAACTTGGGTTGATGAGTTGTGAATAAATTAAATAACTCTAATTTTATGAAATATAATATTGAAGGTATAATAAAACATGAAACCCAAAAATTAGTTATTTTATTATTTAAAATGTTCTAAAAATCATACCTTAATTACTCTAATCTTCCACAATTTACATTATCCTCTAAAACTTCTAAATTTACCGTTCTAACCAACTTTAACCTAATACAAAATGAAATTACACAAACATCCCAAAACTTTACGCAATTTCATTATCATCAAACAACTTTATAACTCAAATACCTTCAATGTAAGTTTAAGGATGGTGTGAAAAGCTAATTTTAAATTATGCCAAGTACATCGTCCGGTTGGAAGAATGCGATTCCAATTTTGGAATATGAGGCCAATATTCTTGCCGTCCCAAAATCCTTCTCCTCCAAGTTGGGTGTATTCCTCATCTCCCAATGAAATGGCAGATCGCCGGAAAATTACAATGGGTTAGCTTTTTTGTTTGTAGTTTTTGATCCTCCATGTAATACCATCATAGTCTTGCTGTTTGTTTTATGTCCTGTCCTTTCTTCTTCTTCTTCTTCTTTCTCTTAATTGTGTTGGCTTCCGCTGCTGGTCTGCCAACTACAATACTATACTATTAATTTCTTGACTCGATGTCTCTCTCTCTGCCTCCTCTCCCGTCTCCATCTAGTGCCTTGCTTCGATTCTTCTCTTGAGGGTCAGATGCTCCCTTTGGCCGAATAAAAGCAGGGAAAGGAAAGAGTCTGCCTTTTTATTTTTTCTGGATTTTTGGCTTTGTTGGTGGGGTTTCGTCGCTTGAGTGCCTTTCCTGATTCCACGTCTTCTACGGCCGCCCGTCCTTCTTCTTCTTCTTCTTCTTCTTCTTCTTCAAGTGTATCTCTGTCTTATTTGGTGTCGTTCTTCCATTTTTATAAAAAATAAAATTTTATAGCTCAATTTCAGTAAACCCACATGCATATTCTGGGGTTTATTTGATCTGAAGATTAAATCCCAAGGATCTGGATCTACCCCTCTTCGGCTTCCCCTTTCCCTCCCGCAAGACAGCGAAGAGATAAGCGAGTTCCTCCTTTCATTGCATAGAATGAGGTAGGAGCGAGATTTTGGCGCTTTTGGAACTTTGTCCAGCTTTGGATCCATACACCTGTTTAAGGAAGGTTCTTTTCTTGAGGGGGTTTCTGATCTCGGTTGCTCTGCTCTCTTTTCGTGGGTTCCTGTACCCTTTTCGGAGGTAGGGTCTTCATCGAATTTGGGCCTTCTCTGTTTGATATACGAATAGTTTCTTCTCCTTATTGATACCCTTAAACGTTCTCACTAATTACGATATGGTGGATTCCTTTGGATTCGAGCTATTAGTTTGAACCTAGAATCAGTGAATTGCCCAACTTGGGAGGGAGCAGCTCTGCCACTTCTCCACGATGGCGATGGCGGGGATTGATGTAAATCGATACAGCCACAGTCCTGTCCACAAGGCGATTGCAACCAGGGACTACGCCGGCCTAAGAAAGATCCTTAGGGCCCTCCCTCGCCTGTGTAACCCTGCTGAGATTCACACCGAGTCTGCATCATTGGCTGAGGAGGAGAAAGCTGATGCCATCTCTGCTGTGATTGATCGTAGGGACGTCCCAAATCGAGACACTCCTCTCCACTTGGCCGTGAAACTTGGGGATGAAACAACCACTGAGATGCTAATGGTGGCTGGGGCAGACTGGAGCTTGCAAAATGAGCAAGGATGGAGTGCCCTTCAAGAGGCCATATGTAATCACGAGGAGAACATCGCAATGATCATAGTTCGTCACTACCAACCTTTAGCATGGGCAAAATGGTGCAGGAGGCTGCCTCGGTTGATCCGTACACTGTGCAGGATGCGGGATTTTTACATGGAAATTACATTCAATTTCGAGAGTTCGGTGATCCCATTCATAACTAGGATTGCCCCTTCAGATACGTACAAGATTTGGAAGAGGGGAGCAAATTTACGGGCTGATATGACTTTGGCCGGTTTTGATGGTTTTAGGATACAAAGGGCTGACCAGAGTATTCTTTTCCTTGGTGATGGATCCGAGGATGGGCGGATCCCATCTGGATCACTGTGTATGGTCTTGCACAAGGACAAGGAAGTGATGAATGCATTGGATGGCGCAGGATCTCCACCAACAGAGGAAGAAGTTCAACAAGAGGTGGCTGCAATGTCCAAGACCAATATCTTTAGGCCTGGGATTGATGTCACTCAGGCAGTTGTATTGCCACAGATGACATGGCGACGCCAGGAGAAGACTGAGATGGTTGGTCCATGGAAGGCCAAGGTGTATGATATGCACAATGTAGTGGTTAGTATAAAATCAAGGCGGGTCCCAGGTGCCATGACTGATGATGAATTATTCTCATCATGCAATGAGAACGAGACAGAAAGTGAGGAGATTGATGATATACTAAGTGAGGAGGAGAAGAAACAACTTGAGGCTGCATTAAAGTTGGATTCAGAAGAAGAGAATGGTGATAGTCTAGCTGCTCAAAGGAATAGTTGTTATGAGTATCGAGATATTCCCATAGAGGATAATTCTTATGGAAATGTAGATCTGAAGCAAGAAAAGAAAGGATGGTTTTCAGGATGGAGAAAACGGGGACCGAAGGAAATGCAGAAGGAAGTTGCAGCTCCAAGGAGTTCTCTTTGTGTTGAAGAGAAGGTGAGCAATTTGCTGGAGGATTCGCCCTCGAGGAATCAGTGCAAATCTGGGAGGCATTCTGTGGATGCTGTCATGAGGGAAAGGGATAGCAAAGCAGCATCTTCTTCTTCTTCTTCCTCCTCCACAATTCCTAAGAATGGTCATAGAACTAGAGATGGAACGCGTGAGAATGAATATAAGAAGGGATTGAGGCCTATCCTTTGGCTTTCTCCCCATTTCCCGCTTCAGACTGAGGAGCTCCTGCCTTTGCTTGACATTCTCGCAAGCAAAGTAAAGGCAATTCGTCGATTGAGAGAATTGCTCACTACAAAGCTTCCCATGGGGACTTTTCCGGTCAAGGTAATCTTTTTTTTCCCCTTTGAAGATCACTGTTTGGTTTGGCAGGTGCTATTACTTTTGTTTATTCTGGTGTTTTCCTGCTGTTTCCCCATTTGCTACGGGTAGAGAGTAAATATATGTTCCACTATAATAGATTTTTATATCTAGACTGTGCTGACACTTATGGCTGAGTCTAGCTGCCTGCTTGGTGTGCTCTGATTTGATAATCAAGTATAAATATTTTAATTTGGGTCTGGTCTAAACTTTGGAATGAATGGTGATAGGTAAATGATTCTAAAAATAGGAGAGAGAAAGGGAAAACAAATATAGAATAATTAGTAAAAGTTTGGTATGGAGAATGAAGAAAGTGTTTAGTCTTTGGCTCTTGTACTGTGGGTTGCCACCAAGAAGAAGGCCAGAGAGATGTTATATGCATAATCCATTCGCTTGGGTTTGGTCCTGACTCCATTCACTTTTGAGTAACTAATTTGACTTGATTGGTTGGTAATGAGTTGATCTTGTGCAATTTCTCTGGTTGGTAACCATAACTGTCCAAATAGAGAGAAATTGGCATTCTTTTTGTAGTGAGGGAGTGCTAGTTGTAAGGATGTAAGCCTATATGAATAGCCAGAATGTCAAACTGGTCATATGAAGTTGAGACATTTGATCGTACCTTTTCAGATTTTTATTTGGTTCTTCTGTGTCTTTGTAGTTGTTTTGAGTTTTACAGTATCTATTGTTCATGGTTTCTGGATGGATGTTTGATACACTGCATGTAACAGTTTGTGTCTTGCTACCATGGTATTGCTTTCCCCTTTTAACAGTTTCTTTTTATCTATGCATAAACAGTGTGTTTATATTTTTCTGTTGAATTTTCATGATCTGCTCATAAATAGTTTATGGCTCATATTTGAAAATTTGAAAGTACTGGATTAAAGAGGCTCGTGATGTAAATAGTTCATTTACTGTTTATAGTATGTGATACAGCCATACAAGATTATCCATGTCCTGTTTTTTCATGGTGAGGTTGAGGACTTCATGATGATGCAACATGTATTTCTTTGTACAAACTTTTTTTAGGCAAGCAATGTTTCAAGCAACCTCGAATTTGGATACATCAAATAAGCAATGGCTCGTGTGGAAAACTTTTCAGAGAAAGTTCTTATGCTCTAGTTGGCCCCTTGTTTTGCCGTTGCTCCAAGGAAAACCTTGATTTTATTTGTGTTGATTTTGTTCTGTCTACTCTGGTTAGTTCAAGTTTAAATGCAAATTTCACCTTGTATTACAAGTATATTCTTCTTGGAATTATATATAGAATAGAATAATGATCAATGGAGCTTCCTACTTTGATATGACAGTACTTATTCTACATATTTCAATGACGATATAGATGTATTATGATTAGCCCCTAGGAACAGTATCTACATTACTATTCATTCCAAAGCTGATCTTATTCTTGCATGGGATACCAGGTTGCTATCCCGGTGATTCCCACCATCAGGGTTTTAGTAACTTTCACGAAGTTTGAAGAGCTGCAGCCTTTGGATGAGTTCTCTACTCCACCATCCAGCCCCTCGTACCGGGAGAGTCCAGCGGTCGTCCCACAGGCTTCGAGCTCCTCTTGGTTACAGTGGATCAAGGCTCCATATAATGGACGCCCATCCTCTTCCTTGAGCTGCTCCAGCAAATGGGTTGACAATATTCAGGATTTGTTTGTGATACCCTCTGACTACACGTGGGTCACTGCTGAAGCAAAGAAGAAGAAGATGCAGGATAAGAACAAGTCGAAGAAGGGTAAGAGGTCCGACTCATCATCGAGTCGCCGGTAAATACATTCAGTGCCATTTTAGTGATTGATCAAGAACTCTTATTGTTATGTTTCATTTCATCAACACACTATTAAAAAGAAGAAACGGGTGGGCAGGCTATTGGTGTCTTCTCTAAAGACTTGGAGCTATGATTGAACTGAGGTTGTCTTATTGATCGTATGACTTGTTGGGTGAAGGATAAAAAGGAAAATGATAAAAATGTGATTCCTCTAATTGAGCATTGCCCATTAATATCTCATCTCAATGTAAGGGACATTGATCGTATGACTTGTTTAGCCTCATTGATAGGTATCACGAAGAAATTCCAAATTCAAAGACAATACCAGCCATGGCATTTGCATTGTGGCCGTACACCGACCAAAAAATGTAAATACAAGCAGCCAGCCACCAATGATGATCCTATAAGAAAGAGAGCACACGCCTGCCTGTCTACAATCAGGCTGGATTATGTCCTCTAGACTGACCCGGTTGGAGATGACACCATCCACAATCCCCAAATAATGGAACAAATCCAATAAGGAAAACTTGTATGCAAGAAGAAAAGGAATGCCTCACTTTTGTTCTAACTCCTTTCTTTATACCCTACTTCTAACAACTCAATCAAGAGAGACCATAAAGTACATATCCGACCAAGCTCTCATGGCGGATTTATGTATATAAATGAATTTCATGAAAACAGACTCGGGAGGTGGCGCTCCACCTGGACTGAAGGAATGTGGAGCCAACCTGGTGTGTGACTCAATGGGAACTAGGTAACAAAATTCTGCATCCATCACAACCATGGCCTCACTGGGACTAGAGCACAGCCTGAGCACCAGAATAACCAAGATTCATCTATCATGAAGTGCCTGCAGCCTTCTCCATCTTTTCCTTCTCAATCTCCACCCTCCTCTCCTCAGCGTGCTGGGCAACTCCATTTGCGAGTGCCTGGTAGTGGAACTCCAGCCCATGTGTGAGGTTCTGGAACCTCATGGGATTTGAGGCTTGCATGACTTTATGAACAAAAAATACATACAAAAATTAAACAATTGCAAAACTGGTCAGAAGATATGGAATGATCATATGAAACAGGTATTGCTTGACAATGCATCTATCCATTGCATTTCTTTTCTCAGATGCTTCTCTACCAGAAAGAACGTGCTATCAAATAATAAGAGTTCTCTTACTCTCACCTTTAACAGTATCCACAAAGAAAATGAAGGGATCAACATCATCAATTGGAGATTGCAACTCTTCATCATCAATGTAGTCATCGTCGTCGTCGTCGTCGTCGTCGTCTGGACGGAACACACTTGCCTATAAAATGAATTTGTAGATTAGAAAGAATAGATCTTTTATGAGTTGAACAAAGAACTTATGCAGAATAACCCATCATTATGGACAATCAACTTTGATCATGGAAACCACATGGCCATCATGTGACTATAGATAACGTGTGATTCAAGAAACTTTATAAACTATCACTTATGAGAAACAACTATTAAATTCCCACCCCAATATATATAACAAATTTGCCAAAAATACAAAGCACTTAATTTAGAGAAAAATCTCCAATCAGAAGATCATGTGAACAGAACTAACCAAACTTTTTTTGTAAAGATATTGACAATTTGTTTAAAAATGTTTAATATCTCCCAAACCCTTCCTTCAAGGGCATGTATCTTTCTTGAGTTTATTCTTTACATTAGAAGGTAACATTTCTATAAATATAAAGATGCAAATAAGAGAACAGGGCCATAGCTTATAAAAGAAAAACTGACGCATGCAAGAGAAAGCTAAACAGCATACCTGGGAAACTAATTTTTTAAGTCTATTGCTGTTAGCCTCATCTCCATCCTCTGCATCAACCCCCATATCTTTGTCTGATACATCCTCATCATTATCTTCATCAGTTTGAGAACCATCCATGTCATCGTCGTCGTCGTCATCATCAGCATCTTCTATCTTTTCAGCTTCTGTGGATATTGCAAATGCTAATAAATTACAATGTAGTTTTCCAATTGAAGCAACATAGAACATCATTTCTGCCGCAGAAGAAGAATATGCCCAAATATTAATACTGACCAGCAACTTGATCTTTGTATTTGACCAGGAGATCAAGGGTTGCTCTGAAAATACGGCCCAAGGCTTCTTCTGGAAGTTGCTCAGCAGGAAGAGCAAGCAAAGAAATAAGGCCCAAGCAGCATACTTTCTTATCATGTTCTCTGCAAGGTGGGAATTACTATATTCACACAATACACAGGAAGGAAGATTCTTCATCTTGAAATAATATTAAAAGAAAGTACCTCTTAAAATTTGCAAGTAAACCACTCTTTTTGACTTGTTGCAACATCTCGAACCAGAGGTTAAATATTACTGTTGTGACACCAAGCTTTTGGAGTATGCTGAGCGTCAGTACTGTATTGTAATAAAGAGCATTTGCAATCTGCAGAAGAAATATTCATGGAAAAGTTAAATTTTCCTTTCTAAGTTCTAGTAATATACAGAATCAGGTTTTCCAGAAGATGGATTCCTCATAGGAGCAACAACAAGGAGAATAGCATTTGAAAACATACTGGATAGTTTGCAATGGTTGTTTGTTATGAAACCTCATGAAATCCATCTAAATCCTTAAAATTGGGAAAAAAAACATGAGTTGTCCTGAAAAATTACCACTTGCATCAGAAGACACTTCAAGTATGATTTGTTAGTTCGTTTCAGCCTCTCAACTGTAATTCTGAGGTATGGCTCAACCCAATGATCCACCTGCCCCTTGCAGTTCTGGAAAACTACTTCAATGAGCTTTGGAGCTGGCTCAATATCACTGTCCTCCAAATTCTCATCAGCCATAACCTGCTCATGAGTTGACATGGAGTCAATATGCCACATAAATAAAAAAAAATTATGCACATCAGAATTATACACTTACATGTGAAACCATAGCCCACAAGCTCTGCTGGTAATCTGGCTCCTTGCAAGTGAGGAAGTGTCCACTTCCTCTGGAAATAAAGTTGTCCAGAGGAACTAAAATATCTGTTTCAACCAGTAAATGCATGAGAAGCCACCCGATTGATGGATGGGTTATCAAAATTTTTGGATAATTAATTATTAGCAAAAATTAAGGCAATTCAATCATGGGAAAATTATACTGGTCCTCCTAAAACTTCGTAAAATTTTGAAACTGAATTTTAAAAATTATTAAGTGGTTCATAAATTTGGCTTATTTAGTTCATTCATGGAATAACTTAATGTTAATAAGCACAAACATTGAGGACTGAACATATTTTTCAAAAGTTTTAGGATTGAATGACCTACTTTTCAAAATTTTAGGTCTAAAAAAGCCACTTCCAAAATTGAGTTTGACTTTCAAATATTGGTAAACTTTTAGGGCCACTAACATGATTTTCTCAATCAATCATTGGGTAGATTCAAATGGACTATTATGTAGTTTGTTAAGACCGCTTATACATTAAGGTAAAGGCATATGCTTTGATACTTTTCTATCAAGTCAAGATTCATCCAGAAATGCATCTTGAGTTTATAGCTCTAATGTATTGGTACACATTTGACCTTCTATCAAGGATAATCAGCATTTAGTTGTCTCCAAGATGAAACGAGTATTCTTAAGCAGGGTTCACTGGTTAGATGTGCTTTCAGTGGGTCAACAACTTTGAAAATTAATGTCTACATAGAAAAAACTAACAAACAAATGTTGTTTCCTGAGTAACCTGCGCAAGATGAAAATAAAATGCACGTACTTGGGAAGAAATCAATAGCCCAATCTTTTAGTGCTTCCATCATTAAAGGCCACAGGGTCCACATATCCAATGATATAGTAGGTAAATAAAATGTCATATAAGAAGCAATTTCCAATACTTCTTCATAGACCTCTGCAAAGTAAATGGAGAGAAAAGTTACTGTATGCAAGAGATTATTCTGAACAAAATAGTAGAATACCATAAAAGATATTACTTATTAATCGTAAGTTAATAAGCCTTTTACCGACAAGAATTAGAAACTTCAAAAGAACAATTCCAGCCAAGCAGGTATATTTATAAGTATATCAGAAAACAAAGCAACTAACTCAGTCCCTAGGTAGAAGCACCTTCAACAGCCCCTATGGGAGCACCTGCTACAATCTGTCTTTCTTCTAATTAGAAATACAAATTCCTATCTTTGACCAAAAGAGAAAGGGTTCTAATTTAGCCCTAAAATATTTCAGTTGTGCATATATAATGGACTTCATTGGTCATAGGTTTTCCTCAAGTGTAAGAACTATGCAATTTAATTGAATATTGAATCTAAACTATCCAAAACAAGTGGTTCAACCAGATACATTTATTTGCATCCATTTTAGTACTCCTATTTTTTTCCTAACAAAATCACCAGTGTAGAAGATTATTCTCAACTTCATTCACTGTTGTTGATAGAATTACAATAGCTGGCGTCTAGGTAAGATCAGCCTAAGTTACTAAATACAATTTGAGTGATGGAGGATACCCTAGTGAGTTTGTCAGCAGAAATAAACATAACATGCATAAAACTTATTTAACTGCAAAAAGGGATGTAATAGAAACCAGGAGTATATCAACCTTGGCCATCTGTGGTCAACATTTTGCGCATTATAGGAAGCAATGTTGGCTCAACCTGCACAAAAAGATGCGGAAGGCGGCTCACTGACTCAAGAATAGTGCTAATAGCACGCAAACATCCAACTGCAGCAAGAGCACCAGCATCATCATCAGCTTCATCATCTGCATCTGCAGTATTCATACACTTCCAGAATGCAGCAGCCTGATAATGTGGTATACATTAGTTCCACTTCAAATACAAGCTAAATCACCAAATTTTCCTAAAATGCAAGATTACCAAGTTCTGGCATAATCCAAGAGCATAGGGTGCCATCTCCTCCCCAAACTTATCAACAATAGTCTCCAGAGTGAAGACAAGGTCCTCATTCTCAACCTCATTCATTAGTTTGAATAACTCTACATATTTGAGTAAAATATCATTAGTTCAGTAGAAACAGCCAGTAGTATAAATATACCTTCAAGAGCACACACCATCAAGAAGTTGTGGAAGGATTGGACGGATCTGATCCAAGTCTGCGTAGTGTAGGAATTAAATATATCAGAACAACAGATTGTGAGTGTGCAAAAATTACTAAGAATAAATTGCATAGTACCAAGTAACTATAAACTTCACTCACCATTGCAAGCTTCAATAAAAGAACGCAGTGCGAATATGGAGTCAACACGAACAGGAAGCTCAGGATCACGCAGCCCAGAAACAACACTATGTAATGCTTTTATGTAATTATTTGCATCTGAGAAGTTAATATGTGCATATTGTCCTGCAACCCATGCTGCCTGAACCAATGGAAAGCAACCGATGTATCAAAAAATTAGCAGATGGCACTCTAACAGTAGGGAAAGAACTATGAACATACAAAAGAAACTCATCGTGCAAAGTTCAATGAATACTTAGGCAATTTACTGAAAGGAAGCCTAAAAATCAAATGCACTAAATGGAACAAACCCTTGCTCTCAAATGTCCAAGAGGACTAGTGAACTCCGGGAAAACATGTTGCACCAGCATCTGCTCAAGCTCAGCCTTGTATGGTTCAGTCCGCTTCAATTTATCAGAGAGGGCTCCAATTGCAAGGAGAGCGCCATCTTTCTGTCGATAGGGCTTATACTCAACAAGTGATTCATTGTATCTGAACCAATAAAGAAGAAAGGGTTGAATTTCCAGAATTTCATTTATACTTTCATGTTCTTTTTTATCCTTATAAGATCATTTATGGAAAATAAAATAACCTGTTGAAAATCCCCACAAGAAACAAGATGAACTTTTGCAGGTTATCTTTTCCACGCTTTCTAACTAACTCGCAAACAAAATCCCTAGAGGCAGTCCTAGAACTATAAAGATCTTCAATGATATCTGAAATGAAAAAGGAAACGCCATCAGTAAAAATCCTGGTTATTTGCCCATAAATAAAGGATTAAAAATTGACTTACCATAACCCTTTCTAACATACTCATGAGGGTCCTCCTCCCAGAGTTTTTGATCATTGTCATTGAAACACATCAAGGGGAAAACTATCTCAAAAAGAAGGACATCAAGCTTCGGTTGCAGCAGATTGTACATAGTGTTCTTTGAGATGCTATAATACAATGAAAAATATCATGTTAGCACAGAAAAGCAATACAATTAAAGCGAAAACAGAAAAAAAATAACTTATATTTTGCTTATATCTCTAAAATAGGAGTACCACAGACTGTTAAAGGAAGCTCACTCAACCCAGTTATTTTATGGGTCTTCAATCTCAATATGTTTATACTATTTGGTAAGAGAGAAATACTCAGATTCTTAGAGCTCCACAGTGATTTGTTAAAGGATTACCTAGCAGAGTTCTTGAAGTGTAACAATTGAAGTAACTGGGTCAGCCAAAACATAGTCTAAGCTTGTGGCTTTAACTTTGGCTTGGGGATTGGGACTCACTTATTAATGAATGCGAGACATTGTACATAGATGGAAAAAGTAGCGGTTCTCAAGCTTTACATCACTTTTTGGGAACAAAAGGTGTACTGAACAATTATTATTATATATATATACCACTTAATAAGTAGTATAAACATAAAAAATAATCCAAAATAGAATCATGGAGACTGCATTACTTTCATCCTGCAATCTATAATTTATTTTCCCTCAATCAGGAGTCCTATATATATCATGAAGATGGTTTTCTTTCCAATAATATTTTTCAAGAATAGGAGTATCAAGAAGCAAGCATTACAAAAAAAAAAAACAAGCAAGAAAATAAAAAGAAACCAATGATTGACCGAGCATATAGATAGCATATTTCACAAACCTGATGCTTAGATATTGCAGAATGAGATTAGTGACTCTGTCAGGTAGATAACCCCCAGTTCGAATGACACCCAACACATTTAGGTGGCATTCCAAAATCTTCCCAGCATAATTCTTCTGAAATATTTGAGCAAAGGCTCTACTTTCAGGGTTTTGCGGTTTAAGATCTCCGAACCTGTAACAAATAAGAATTACATAAGAGAAATAAAAGGTTGGAAAATAACAAATAAATCATTCTCGGATCCAACATTTATTGATTGATATCCAATGTACCTTGTGTAAAGCCTATTTAAAATGTGAACCGTCCATTTCTTCACTTTCCACCAGCCCCAGGATTTCCTCAACTCAGGATCTGCTGGCTGCCCTTCAAAGGGAACCGGCCTTTCCAATAGATTCAAGAAAAGAACCATCCACCCATTGAAAACATTTGGATCAAGCAGCTGCTTTGGGATTTCCAACTGCAATCATGCATAAATTAATTATTACTGGCACTTCCCTCCTCCATCCACTTGAGAAATATTATAAAAGTGCACAAGGAAAAGTTCAATTCTTCATACTGTCCGAGAGAGAATGAAGGAAATGCTGTCTTGCTACTAAGTAGGAATCAAAGACTAAAGAGGCAAGTCTAGTGGAATCATACATATATTGATGACCAGAAGATTTTGCAGATGAGCTTAATCAAATCAGCCACTTCCAATGGTGGATTGGCAATCTGAAGAAGTGTGTTGAATATGTTGAGCAAACTGGGAAATGTCTCGTTGACAATGTGATAAACAGGTGTCCGTTCTTCATCAGACTTGTACCTAAAATTCAAAAGCCAGGAAATTCATGTCAGTTACATGAACAGGTCTACATGATATAAATGCCCAAAATCTACCCTATAAATTGGAAGTTAACTTTTTTTTTATGTACTAAATGACAATAGTGTAAACATAAATGTAAAAAAGACTAAAAAAATGAGTTTGAAAATTGAATTAGTGAAGGGCTATTATAATGAGATACTAGAATCACTATATAATGCTTACTCATATTTTCTAGTTAGAATCCTCAGGACAAACAAAGCTCCATAGATTTGTTGATCTTGTAAGCTATGCTTAACCCATTCAAGAAGTTGCGGCCACTGCTCAGGATAATCAGCATGAATTATAGTTTTTATGCACTCACCAAGCTGTACTCTGTTAAAGTGATGTTAAAAATATGAAATTGATTCAGATAGGCAGAACAATCCATTTAGTAGGAAATTAGAAAAAAGGTATTACAACTAAACCTCAATAAGGGAGGGACTTGGGCAACAAACACCAGAATATGATCTCTAACCATACTTTTATCAGCTTCTAATATCTTATGTTGCTCATCTGCGATTAATAGCGAATTTAGTATCTGCATAACAAAGCTATTATGTACTGATCGAATTCAATGGAGAAATAAATACCAGGCTCCTGGGGCGACCAGTTCTTGGCAATGAAGTTCTTAAAATGAATACTAGCAACCTGTCGGACTGCCATGTCGCAGTTACCATCCACGATGATCTGCAGCAACCGTACAAGATGCTGCGGAGTGTACTGGAACTGAAATAAAATGGAATGATCCAATTACTATTATTTCCAGTGCTATATATACACTTGAAATCGATCAAACGAGCAAAAGAAAAGCACTCATTGCATGGAAAGCAAATAAAATCCATATTTCAGTTGAAAGAAAGAAAAATTCCTCATAAAAAATAAATTTCCAAAATTTTAAGTACGATCCGGGAATTCAAAAACCGATGGTGACTTAAGCTGATAACACGAAATTGAGGAAGGCGGGGCAGAAGGCACGGAAACCTGATCGAGGCTATTCTCTGCTGCATTTCGTTCGTCGGGGTTGGGACTGAGGGCTGCCTGGAGCACGACAGCAAGGCTTGGGAGATCCATTGGGCCGATTCCCGAGTAGAAGAATCAACCCCCCAGGGAAGCACTCGTTCGGAGAGACAATCGGAGCGATGAATCGGCGTTGGTGCAGTGAAGCACGCACGGAGATTAAGACTGCCGCAACCTCCCCTCTAAACGGAGACAAGGAGAGAGAGGGTTGCGGAAGTAGACACCGAGAGGACTGAGTTGTCTGTTTGGAGAGTGAGGAAGGGAGGGGGAATTGGAATCAGGGTTTATTTATATAAATAAGTGGGAGATATTAGGGTTTACAGTTGTTTGACTAAAGAAAGGCCAAAGACTGATGTTTTTCTTTTTCGGCTAATTGCCCTCATTTTCTGTTCTACATTTAATTTATTATTTAAATAAAATCCTAACTTAGTTTACTTTATTTTATTTACTAATGTGATATTATCATAAATTTATCCCATTCACAACACAAAATCCCTATTTTTTATAATTTAATTAAATTAGAAATTTTATTTAGAGAATATAATTAATATGAATATGACAACTTTAAGTTATTATTGGTATACAATATATAATATTTAAATTATAAATATTATTAGTTATAGATGAAAATTTAAAATATGTAATAAATCTAAAGTAAATAATTTTATTTTCAGTACTATATAAATAAATAATTATACAAAAATGAAGAAAATGCTAATATGTGTCTAATTGTAATATTCGCATTTTTGCACTCATTCTCAGTTATATTTTTTAGGGCCCGGATGAGCTGATCCATGCTGGCTCCCGGAGCAGAGGAAGGTGCCTTAATTTTAACTTAATTAATATTTAAAAATAAAATTTACATTTTTTTAATTTAAATACTTTTATTTAAAATAAACAAAATTCTTTAATATTTTATTAAATTCAACACTTCTTTTTTCTTTAAAATTACCAATATAACGTAGTCCAAAAATAGCATGATATATAAAATAAACTTTGAATCAACATTATTAAATTATTGGATGCATGCCATGATTTTAATAAATATGTATTTAATAAAATAATCAAAATCATGCATATAATAGCAAAAAATGATATAATAAATACTATGGTGGTATTTAAGTGAGCCCAAAAAATTGTACTAATTTGAGAATATGAGTTGTCCTTAGGTGGGGGGCTATTAATACTGCATTTGTACTTGCTTTATTTGGCATAACAATCAATTGTTATCTTAAATAGGCCTAATATTTATTATATCTATCAAATTTAACATGATTTTAATTTTAATAAGAATTATATAAATAACAGGCAAAATCATTTATGATAAATGTAAATAATTGTACCATCAGTCTGTAGAAGCACATAAAATAAATTTTGTAATAATATCAGGATCAGTAATAATTGTTCATAGTTATCAAAATCATGTAGCAGTTGCAAGAAACATGGCACCTCAATATGGAGTCATGGATCCCTATCACATTTAAAGATGTATACTTGTCTAACAGATGGCAGTAGGTGAAATTTGAGGGAAAATAAAATTTTACAGACTCACCCTTTTTACCTTCCTCCATGACTGCAACCTTCTTTCCCTATGTATTCATGGGTAAGCTTTTCCTCCTTATCTTCATAATGTGATGTTTCTCTCCACATCACCAATGAAGCCTAAAGCTCGCAGCCTGCATGATGGGGTGAGCGAAATAGGCGAGCAAAGTCAAAAGGGTTATGGATAGGTAAGGCAGTCGGATGAATTCCTTGTAGTAATCTTTGGGCAAATTCTGACGGCCTTCAAGGATTGCAGCAAATGGGATGATGCTTGTTCGGCTCTTCACACGATCAAATGCCTCTCCATATCGGATGGCCAGCCTCCTATCACCATTCCACGCCCCAAAGAGATGGTGCCCGATTAGACCGACAGAAGCGGCCACAGCCACAGAATTTCCTATCCACAATGTGTGAGCTAAGCACCAGATGACCTGCCCAACCATCTATAAACCAAAAAGACTGAGGAAACTCATGCCAGTATACCTTTCTGGAAGACAGTTCTAATTGGATTATAATACAGGTTTTACATGTATGATGCATTCAGACTCCATTGGCAGAAAAGGGAAGGAATCGGCAGCTCACATTTTTCTTACCCCATTTTGTTGGCATGGTAACAAGAGAAATGGTGAGCTGAAACTAATTTAACTTCCCACACATATGTGCATCTCTGCAAATGGCACTCCATGAGAAGGACATTTTTTCAATGTTTCATTTGACAATTGGAAATCAAAAGGGAGTACCACTGTGAGGATTGATTCTGATGATTTTGTGAAAATGGGCTTTGTTAGGAGAAGAAAGCACCATCAGTAGAAAATCAAATAACGAACCTAGAGATAGGACGAAGAACCAAGATATATATTAGAAATTGATCGTATCAAAAATATAAATAAACTAAAAATATCGAATGCCCTGAAGATAATTATATTGGAAAAAAACATTAAAATAGTGTAATGATAAAAAAAAGTGGCTGGCAATTTTATTTCATGGGTTAACTAGTATTTCAAAAGGGCATTCTTGAAGAAAGGCATTTTGCAGTTGGCCCAGAAAAATCTCATCCATCCTAGTCTGGCAATGCCAGAAGTGCTATCAGTACAAACTCTCCTAGCAACATAATCAAACTTATTATTGTGAAAGCAGTCCAAGAGATAAAGTACCTGGGGATGCCTTGTGATTCGCATGATTCCTGTTTCCCAGAGATGCATCTTTGGTTTATCAACCGCTGCTACCTCTAGTAGATTGAAAGTAGAAGGATAAAGAAAGAAGAAGGAGATAAAAGAAGAGAACCACACAAGTTGATGAACTGCTGGAATAGTCTGGAGCTGCCATAGCTGCATTCCATCATATCGATGATTTATAAAGTACACCTGAGATAAGATGATAAGAATAACTGGAAATGTTACAATATAAACTTGATAAATTCCAAAAGTTCACAGTGCTACAAGCCATTAGAGAATCAAACCACATAGAGAATACAACGGGACCAGAAGTTTGAAGTACTTTTACTATCTTTTATATATATTTAGGAATATTTCATAAGAAACAAAAGGAAATACTGATTGCTTAGTTCTAAAACTGATCTTAAACCATAGAATATGCAAACATAAAAAGGAAAAATATCAAAGAATATGTCAAAAACACTAACTATAACAGGGAAGCATTTAATAGCACAGGAACCACATGTAAATATAGTCAAGTGGATAATCCCATCTCAAGCTCAGGGAGAATGAACCGGCTTGACAAAGTGAGTTTTTCATGAGTTTGGGAAGAGGACAATCATCTGAATGGAAATTTCAGTCTTCTTTTTCCTTTTTCCAATGAGGGGAGATTCTTGATCCAACCAACATGTCCAATCTATTCATGAAAAAGTAACATAGGGCTGAATTGTGGGAGATAACCCTAAGAACATGTAATTCACTCTAATCATATATGCAAACCCTCTGTTTTTGAAGTAACATTTCTGAAATATTTCAATTATATCATTATAGGTTCGTCTGTGGATTACCAATGTAGGAACAAGATGATTTGTTTCTAAACAACAGGGTGAGTTTGAATAAGAACCGTATCCAAAAAGGCTACACAAACAAAAGTATTAGGGTGGATTGTGGCTGGTTACAAATTCAGAGGAGGCGCCTATAATCTTTTAAGATGAAATTGCAAGTATAATCAGTCAAAGTAATTCCCTTATTTTGCATTTCAGGCCATCAATATATAAGACAATATGGCCTCACGTTATTTTTTCTACAATAAGCACAGCAGATGATAGGAAAGCTTATTGAAGTATTGATAAAAAATATAGAAATAACAAGCAACACATTTCACAAGCATTCTGGTGCTTCATTGAAAGGCAAGGAACTCACAATAGTACTGACTGCCAATGGAAGAGATATCCCTGCAAACAGGACCCGGAAGGCCCGCTCCCCTACAAGTCTCTCACCTGTGTCCCGTAAACTAGCTAACCCACTGTGAACCGTAGCAAATACAAGGATGAGCAGAAGCATCACAACCTACAAGTCAATAACATGATGTAATAAATAAATCAAACACCCTGATCATTGCCATGCTCAATGAATTATGATCAGTAATTTTCTTCTTGAAAATATTGAGGCAGGTACACAATTGCATTCAAAATCAAATGTGAAGAAGATGAAGAAGCAAGTATCTTTATCAAATAATCTCCTCTGAAAATGGGAAACCATGGTGTCCTCATCCCGAATGACTTTAAGGGCATCCAAAGCAACCAAAGCATCAGCCAATTCCATGCTGAAATCCAAAGCCTCAGCATTCTATTCAGCTAAGGTTTTAGGATGGCAAAAAGTATCATGACAATAACAAATTACTCAGAGTCAAGACCAATCCCCCAATTTATCTTTAGTTGGCTTTTGAGAACCAATATATTCAACCAAACTAAGTAAATTCACAGGGTAAATGTGATCAAGAAATGTGCAGAACCCAACAGTATTTACTAGTTTATCAGCCTCGTCTGACAAACATCATATGGCATGCCTCAATTCACCACCAACACATCACCTCACTACTTAGACTGATACAGCTAAAAACGCTGATTCAGAGGATATATAGAAGACTAAAGGAAAAGCTTCCACGTACCTCGTGGCTCTCCGAGAGCCCGGAGACAGCGTCGATGAAGGCAGACCCGAGCCCCAGACCGTTAGTGCCGTCAAGCCAAGCTACGTTCAGCACAAACAGAACAGCACCCAGTATCCCCGTGAAGTAGACCCACGACCGAATCTTCTGCTCGCCCAAATCAAAAACCGCAGAATCCTCACCCACCAACTGAGGCTCCGAAGGTTGGGGCTCGCCTCCCGCCCCGCCGCCGTCCCCGACGGAAGTCCGGGCAAGAAACCGGCGGGTGATTTGGCGGGAAGAACCGGAGGAGGAGGAGCAAAAGAATGCCGAGGTTGGGGCACGGCTGACGATGGGCTTGGGGGGGAAACAGGGCCTCCAGGAAACAACAAAGGGGTTTGAGAGGAGAACAGATGCGGCCATCTCCTTGAAAGCAAGCTGACCAGTCGGGAATGAGAAAACCAGGCACGTAACAGCTTTCTGCTGTGTTGCGAGGTGAAATATCTAATGGAAGAGTAGGAGCTCCATTATCAATATGCGCTTCCGTTCCATGTAGCTTTTGGATTTTCTTCCTCCACACTTGCAGAATTGTTGCTGAAAACTGCTAATAATAGAAAATCACATAATCATACATATAAATGGTCCAATATCGTCTCTTACACCCACACCCATACCCACATGGGTTCAATAATGGTGGGTATTATCAAGATCATAAGAGATTGATTGTCCGCTTTAAACTTGGACCCATGCATTTACCCTTATAAAGATGATTTTTTAGGTAAGAAAATACATTGACATTATATATAGAAGTTAAGGCCATTCTAACTTATACTGGTACCCCGTCATCTTCCAAAATGTCATTAGGCCTTTACACATCATATCTTCCAAATTTTAAGCAATGCACATGGAAAGGACTGAGAGGCAAGTCTAACCAAAGATAAATCAATCAAGTTACTGGACAAGGCAATCAGATTGGGCATGACAACCAGAAAGGGTAGCTTTTGGGTCAAATGAACGTCAAGCCATGCAGTATTACAGAAAGTGATCAACACAATAATGGATGGAGCTCAAGAAAATCTACAAAATGATCAGAGGCGGAAAAGAAGTCCTATCCTACCTTCTGGCAAGCTTGGATTACAGGACACAAATAATGGACGGAATCTTCTCAGATCAGTCCTCAGACTTCATCATCTGTCAATCCTTCTTCCAAGGGCTGAGGATCTTCCTGGTGACATCTGATTTGCACTTGCCCATGAATGACAGAGCATTTGAAACCACTGAGTCGATTTCTTCTTCCTTCTTATCATACAAGTAGAAAACTATAAATGCAAGCGGGATTCCTAAACCATATGGAGCAAAAAAGAATCAGTAACACAAATAAATGAAAAAAGATCATAACGAGCACCTTTTTTTTCATTTTTACCAAACAATATTTGAGACTGAGCAACCCATAGTAGCATAGCTTAGGTTTACTTTTGCATAAGGGATCACGCATACAATCACGCACTTCTAGGACGGCTAGTGGTATTATTGATATGATGAAGAATGGAAAGAACAAGTGGGTCAGAAAATTCAGTGCAAAAATAAATAAAAAAAAATCGTAGAACAGAGGAAGAGAGAGACCTGCTTTAAATAAAGTTTGAAGTGAAATGGATCCGAGAATGCTAACTATCAGAAGAACACCAATCACCTGTCAGACAGAGATATCAGAATCAAATTGAGCAACACGTACTGTGTGTTGTTCAAGGAATACTAAGACTGCATCTACAAGCTGAACTATAAGGTTTTTGTCAAAATGAAAAGAACAGCAGTGAAGTAATTTTACAGTTCTCTGTCTCTGAGAGAGAAACACTTCAAACAGGAAGCAGGAACATTTTCAGTCTGAAATATTTCTATTTCTCAACTATTGCCCTTGTACGATCATACTGAAAAATATAAATATCAGTACTAAGCGAAAGTGTCAATTTTCTATACTAACTGAAACTTCTGCTGAACTAATAAAGATCTTGCTGAGCACTCCTCTTTATTCATAATAATTCTTCAAATTGTGTTTTTTTCAGCGAAGTTCAAATTTTGTGTTTAGCTTAAACAATATCTTTATCAGTTCTAGAGATAGAACTAGTTTCATCAAATTTTTAGAAAAAAGAAAAAGCCCCCTTCTAAAGATGGCACAGATATAATTATGCCTTAGGAGAGAGCCATTCTGCAGTTTAACTCTCAGGTGTAACTTTGTTTCTGAATAAATGAATGATGCATTCTCTACAAATAAATTATCAATGAATTTCAAACCGCACCTGCTACTAACAAGACTTACAAGAAACCAGGAAATCCTAGTATCCATTCAGGCACCAATAACATGTGCATAGGTGAAATATTGCTTAGATCAACAAAATAGCCCATACTATGTTGACTTTTGGCTCCTTATCCTCAGATTAGATTACTAATCAATGATGATGAACTCATGAAAGTATAATTTCAAGCAAACAGGTAAAATAAAATGCAAAGGAATAAAGACCTTAGAGAAGAGAATCCAATCTTTTCCATGGCAAAGTATGATCAGAATATTTAGGGCATCATGCCAGGAAGAGGCAATTGACATAGCAACTCGCTGAGATGTCTCATCTGACATGTAGAAACTGGAAGCCGAGATTTTCTCAACATCGTATCCCATTCTGTATCATGAAAAAAGGAAGAAACAGTGACAAGTCAGAGATATTTAACTGAATTTAAAGATGATTGTAACAGGTGGAAAAGAACCAGAAAAGAAGCCTTGCATCTTCTTAGGTAGACAGCCATGCACGAACAGAAAAACCGACAACACCAAAAGGAGCTTCGCAAGTGCACTAATGATGGATGAAGAAGATGCAATGAAGATATAGTAAATTGCACCCAGCACTAACAAGACGCTGATTGTCTGTTTTGTATCCTTCCAGAGGAGGGTGTTTGCAACTGAAAAATTAGATGCAGAAGATTCTTTCAGCATTCCAAAATGACACAAATGAGTAGTATTTTAATAAGAGCCCTAATATCCCAGTAACTTAGAAGGCAATGAAGTAATGTGTAAACCAAGCATTAGGGAACAAACCAAAGCGGCTGAAAGAATTATTTGAAAATGAAAATACCCCTTCCGTTTCCAAGATACTGGGAGGCCTTGGATGGGCCTTTTCTTCTAGGAAGAAGATCAGCACTTAGATGAGAATATGATGCAATAGTCCGCCTTATACCCTCCTATGAAAAGAAGAAAATATTTTATTTTTGACAATATAATGTGTAATTGGAAATGAACCAGACAAGGTGATGTTTTGGTCGTGAAACCTTGGAAATGGACCAACTCAATAGTTTATTTTTATTGACTATTTAACATCTCTGCATCAAATGAAATTGTAATCTGCTGTTTATCTTCAGTCATGGAAATAAACTGAATAACACGCCAAAGCACTGGCCAAACTAAGAATCCAGTTCTTGTTCCTCCCTTTTTGGTTTAAATGCCATATTTACTACACAATTGTTTCTCTTGTGGTATTTAACATCCTAGCATACAGGAAAAATAAATGCAATTTCTTTCCTAAGAATCCATGTTTTCATAAAATCATGAAAAAACCTATTGACTGAAAAGAAGGCAAGTTATGCAGATCTCCGTGTAAAATTAACTAAGCAGTTGACGCACATAAACTGGCAGAAGGTGACCTCTTGAAACTTATAACTGGCTAAAATAAATGATAGCAAAAGCAAGATTAGCCAAATAAACTGACAAGGCATATATATTTAGCTCATCAAAATTAGATACTACCTGAAGGGATACTAGAGGTGTATAACCAAGCTGTTCATTTGCTTTTGAGCAACTAAAAGATCTATTGCACGAAAGGAGTCTAACACGAGAAGGAGTCAACTGTGGCACTTTCATCCCATAAGGGCCTAAAAGACGATAAATTAGCTCCACCAAGTGTGCAATTGGCATCATAACAAAGGCAGGAATCTTTATCCTTGGCCTGCAAAAGTCACCAATTATTATCAATAAAGATTAAAACATGTTCTCCCTCTTTATCTAGCACTAGAAAAGAGTACAGGTGAAAGAATGTATATTTTCTTCTCATTTTGTGAGGCAAAATATACAGGATGCAAAAAAGTTCAGATGCTGCTGTGCCAAATTGGAAGGAACAAGATTGGAATATTACAGCAAAATCAGATAGAGAATGAAAAATCTGAATGGATTAGGGACAAGTAAAACAAGTAACTTGAGATGAGATAAAAGGAAGACAGAGAAATAACCATTCTTTCAGATATGTTACAATGAAGCCAATCATACACAAAATAAGGCTAACATAAGAAATTTAAGTTCATGCTAATGACGGACAGCAGGATGATATATATGGTCATAAATATTGTAACATATCTAAATGATACAGCAGATTGGTTCCTTCCATTAACTATGTTTTGCAAAGAAACAACAATGGGAATCTCCTCAAATATCTGACAGAAAAAAACTATCAAAGAACTAGAAAGATTCGTAAGAGCACCTTTCATATCCAAGACCTTCTAGGATCTGCGAAATAAATTCCCAGAACTTGATAGGCTCCATATTGGTTATAAAATATGCCTGCATAGAACTCTATGTCAGTAGAGTCCAAAATTGTGACCCAAACATAAATGATGCCAAAAGATCTTTCATGAAAACTGCCTGGTTCATGACTAATATTGCAGAAAAAGCGAATGGAAAAACAAGGGAAAGGCAGACCTATCAGCATCTTTCAATTATCATAGCAATAAAGGAATTTTTTACATTCCATCTGCGATGGTTAAAAACCACAATCCTGGTTCTCATGCAAATAGGGTTCACCTCTTGTATCTGGCAAGAAGGCTCAAGTGGATACAGTTATGATCTCACTAGTACAATCAACAGCTCTTAATTTCATGAACAAAAAACAGTAGCTTGGAGTTATCAATAGTTGCCCCTCGATAAACGGCATTTCAAAGGGGAAAATAATAAAGGAAAGCATCTCAAACAGAAAAATTCATACATTCTTGTCAACTAGGGGAAATGTGTGCTTCTTTGCAAGATTGATCACCAGTTAAAACTAGAAAAGAGAAACTGTTACTTGTCCTGAAGCTCTCTCTGACACCTCCCCTCCAGATGCTAAAGCTCTTTCAGCACATATGTGAGCATGAGCCACATTTTCCACGAAAGTGAAATCATAGATGTTGTTGCCATCTCCAATTATGAACTAAATATTATACACAAAAACGATTAGTAAGAAAAATTACTGGTTTATGCCCATGTGGTTGCAATAAGAAGATAATAAATTATTAGATAATGGGCTGGAGTAGGGAAGCATTTTCTAGAAGAAGAGCCTGGAAGAATATAACATTTTCAACCTGAAATTGGTCTATAATCATCAAAACTCAATTCAGAGGAGCATCTCGGAAGAAGAACAAAGACTAAAATTGACCGAGAAACTTAGAACTATTACCTTTGATTTACCTGCTCTTGCTGCAGCAACTAGAGATGGAACCAACAACCTATCACCAGGGCCAAAAATGCTACTAGGGCGTATACAGCAAGTGAGAAGCCCGTTCACTTTATTTGACTTAATCACCAAGGCCTCTCCTTCAGCTTTAGTAGCCGAATATGAATCATTGTGCTGGATCATTAAAAAAGGAAAAAAAACAACAGTTAGATCACAGCACAAGACAAGGAAGAACACAATTTTAAAACAGAATGAAAAACATGCATAAATATATCAAAAAGAGCTTACTTCTGGTTTATGGGGAAAAAAGATTTATAAGCATGTGGTTTATTTCCTACACCATAATTTAATTTTTCTTTTTGGGAAATATTCACTACATGAGAAAGCAATGATCCTTGGTAGAATATGTTAGAACAAATAAGTCAGCACCTTTGCTGCATATGGCAGTGACTCATCCCCATTGAAGATTGGATGAATTCCATCAGATACAACACTAGGGGAACTGGTATAAATCAAACTCTTCACTTTCAGCTCAATGCATGCATCAATCACATTCTTTGTTCCTGAAATACAATGTTAGCATAAGAACAAATGAAATTGAAAACAGAAGCCGTGATATGAAGTGGAACAAGGTACCTTCCACATTAACTGAGTAATGGAGCTTATAGTTATTGATGGAAGAATTAGGAGCTGCCATGTGGAATACAACCTCCACCCCTTCCAGTGCTGTACGGAGGAAAAATCAATCTGTAAATCAATACATAAAGCTAAACTGCATAATGCAGGAAGCCAAACAAGCCAAGCCCTCTAATCCTACGTCTTTCACTATTAATTGATTTGACAGGGGCTTTCTTGCTTCCCCTCCAAATTAAAGGGTGGGAGATGTCTACATGTATGCAATTGCACTTCTTACATCTCATTCTTATTGGGAAACCAGTCAGGTACACCAACCACTTTGCTGAAAATTTTCTATCTCATGTGTAAAGTACTAATTTTAAGTTATGACAAACCCGGAGAGCAGAATAATTGCAATTATTATGCAGGTAGAAAAAATACATAAGCAAAAGACAACCTTTGATCACTTGGGCCTTGTCGCAGAGATTGGTGGATACATACTGGGCACGGCCTGAACGCAGAGCTTGGCCAAGAATTCCCTCTTCTTCGTGTGGCTCTAACTCAACCTTAGAGGCCAAATCAACAACTCTAACAGAGAACATCCCATATTTTATCAGCATTTCCACTAAATGGCGTGCTGTGAAGCCCCTCCCACCCGTCACCACACACCATCTCTCCGTGGACATCCTATTAAACAGCAGAGTTCATAAATCGAGAATCAGGAATCTAGTTACACTCATCAAATCCGTGAAAGCTACTACCAAAGTGGGGGAAGTAGCTTCAAATTTTCACTCTCTAATGGATCATTATTATACTTCATGAGCAAAGTCTGCCACACTCTATGACAGAATGAAACAGGGATGAGACTAGCTAGCAGTTGTCTGGCTCTGTCAAACTACATTATTTAGTTCCTATTATCTGCCAAAGTCCCGGCAACAATAAAAGGATTAACGGCAATATAAAATCCATATTCAAGGCATCAGAGCATTCATTATACTGCAACGCCAATCAATCATTAAATAAAAACCAGAGTTCACCACCCACACACCTAACCGGGAACGAGGGACCGCCGATGTGTGCTGCAGTGATTCTGCTTCAGATCTTCCACCACTCAAAAGGAGGTGGCCTCCCCTCAAGACTGGCTCAGTCGCCTCGCTCGCGGGGGTCAGTCAGCTATACAAGGCCACCGGCAGCAAGGTAAAGAGACAGAAAAGATAGGATGACGGAGATTGAGAGAGACCGACAACAAAGTAGATGCAGTCTCTCGGACACTACGGTAATTTGCCTTCCCCTACTTTATTATATTATTTTTATTTAATATAAATAATTAGTTAAATAATCTTATATTTATATAACTAAATTAAGTTATATTACTAAAAATTATATGATAAAATATAATATTTAAACATAAGTTGTATAATTATATCATTATATTATATATTAATAACATATATTTTTATCGTATAATACAGATATAAAATTATTATAATAGAAAATAAATAAATATTAATTATACAATAATTTTATACTCAAATATTATACAATAAGAATAATATAAATAATATTATATACGTATAATATATATTTTATACATCATATTTTTATTATATACAACATTAAACTCATAAAATAATTAAATATTAGTTATATAATAATTCTTGTTTATAAACATAAAATATGCTATATATATTACATATATTTTTATTATATTATAAACAGTAAATAAATTATTATTATTGAAAAATAAATCATATAATAATAAAAATAATAATATATGTATAATAAATTATATTTCACGACCAACAATTTTATTTATAAAATTTTTATCATATAATAATATTATATAATATAAAATAATCATTTTTAAAATTAAAATTTTATTAATATTTATTATATAATTATGTCATATATATATAAATATAATCAATTCATAAATTTCTTTAAAATATACAAAAGATCTGAATACGAAATGAAAAAGAATAAGAAAATAAATATATGAAATGTTATTATATTTATTTAATATTATTTCAAATAAAAAATAATATTAAATAAAGGATTTATAAATTACTACAAAATATTTTAGCAGATGATCGACTTATTAATTCTTTCTATTTTGAATCATATATTGATAAATTAAAAAATACAAACTTAGACTATATTATTCATTTTAATATATTTGATTAAATTATTTAACAGCAAAATTTTAACTTTTGAAAGGAAATAATTATTTTGCCTAAAAGTTTAATAGTAATTAGGTCATTAAAATAAATAAAAATTCATTTCCCCTTTTTCTCCAACTTTCAGAATCACTATACTTTGAAAGTCCAGTCCATCGAACTGAAAGGTTGTCCTTCTAGATCTCCAAGTCGAATTTGAGATACGAGATTTTAGATCGGACGATAATTCTGACGGTCGGAGTTAAACGTTCACTTGCCTCCGACCGAGAGGAATCAGGTACATGACAAGGCCGTGGGAAACAACCGGCAGCAGAAGGGAGGAAGGAGCAGGAGCAGGAGTAGGAGAGAGATCTACTAATGTGAGCATCAAAGCGAGCCGAGAACCGATTGAAGGCGGAGCACTGGCTTTCTGAGATGCATTTCCACAAACGGGAACTCAATCTAGGCCTCCCCGTCGTGGGGATCTTCCGACAAGGAATCAACTGTACGGAAGATTATATGAAACCGAAGAAGAAGGCGAGAGAACTCGATGGATTCTCGGGTTCGTCTTCTTCTCCTTCAGTCAAGGAGGAGGCCGATGAAATTTCTAGGGTTTGCCACTTCCTGCTGCTTATATATGCGGGATTCTTTCTGACAGGTGAGACCATTTGAGTTCATTTTACCTATTTTGCGTGAGTGCCCCCTTTAAATTTCTCTTTTAGTAAAGTGAACCTCGTATTATAGTCTATGTCATTCTTCAAGCCCCCTGTACTTTACTAACTTGCGAAAGAATCCCAATACATTTGACTTTATAATAATTTTGATGAAAATATTTTATTTTTCTTAATTTATAATAATTTTTTATTAATAGCTTAATTAAAAGATAATTCATTTACAAAAATTGTATTATCATTGAGTTTTGTTCATTATATTTCCATAAATTGAATATTTATTTATGAATTAAATTATCAGTACATTGAACTGTCGAACCGGCGGTGGAGCCCCATATCAGCAAGGTATTATCGGGCTGGGCCAGAATCGCCACCCATAGAGCCATTGGTGGATCCAATTGTAAAAAGTTCTAAACTACGGGGGGGGGGGGGGGAAGACATTAATATATGTCTGGTCGGGTAGTTAGAGACAGTTGGGGAAGTTCTGATCCAAGAAGGCAGTAAGAGGGCAAACAGAGCAGTGACAGTTCTTTTCTGCTGAATCTACACTGTCACTTCCCCCCATCTCCTGAATATGAATTCCATCGAGAAAAGTACGCAAAATGCAGAGCGGCACCCACCGACAGTTTAAAGACGGGCACGAAGAACAAACGGCAACGAGAGAAGAAACAGAGTTACAATTAGTCACCTAACAGAACCACTACACCCTTTGCCGGTGAAGCAGCAGTGCATGCAGAAAATGGAATAAAATAAAGGCAGCAAAATGACGAGATCGACACTAAACTATCTCCCACTAGAAAGCGTCCATCCTGGGGGTCCTGATGACTTCCAGTATTTGTACAACTTCCGCCATTGACGGCCTGCTTGAGGGTATCTGTGATGTGCAAACCAGGGCCAGCTTCAGCGTTGGTAGCACCTCGTCCTCCGGGTACTCGGTCATGCCCGGGTCCACGCACTCCAGCATGCTGCCCCTCTCGAGCAGGGCCCTGACGTGGTCGCTCAGGATCACGACGTTATCTTCGCCGTACTCCACGGGCCTCCTCCCCGTCACGAGCTCGAGGATCAGCACCCCGAAACCGTACACATCACACTTCTCGTTGACCCTCAGGCTCTGGCAGGCCAGCTCCGGCGCCACGTAGCCCGGGGCGCTCTGGAACCGGCTGCTCATCACGTGACGGTCCAGCTTCGTCAGCAACCTGGCCAGCCCGAAGTCGGAGATCCTCGGGGTATAGTCCTCGTCCAGGAGGATGTTGCTCGGCTTCAGGTTGTAGTGGATGATCGGCGGGCGGAACGAGTGGTGAAGGTGGCCCAGCCCCTTGGCGGTCCCGAGGATCACCTTGAAACGGACTGGCCACGGCAGCGGCGGCGCAGCCGGTGGCCGCTCGTGCAGCTTCGACTGGAGGCTCCCATTGGCGGCATAGTCCGTTACTAGTAGCTGTAGCTTCGGGGTCCAATAGTAGCCCTTGAGGGATATCAGGTTCGGGTGGCGGGCTTTGCCCAGGACACGAACCTCCCTGTCGAAGTCCTCTTGGTACTGCGTCAAGGTGGACGTGACCAGCTTCTTGACCGCCACGAACCGCTCCTGCAGCCCCAGCGGAACCCTGTAGACCGTGCCGAAGACGCCCTCTCCTATCTGGGCCGCCTTGCTTAGCAGCGCCTGCGGGTCGGCGATCTCCTCCTGGGGCGTCGCCATCTTGGAGTCGAACAGTATGAGCCGCCCCGACACAGGTGGCCCAGATAGCCTTGAGGAGCTTGAGCACATGCTCTCCAGGGCCGCATCCACGAATGCGAGCCGCCTCCTGGCCGAGGCGTTCAGGACGGTTATCAGGATCACGCCGCATGCGATCACCATGGCAGCCGAGATGGCAATGATCGAGGAGACGCTCAGAAACATGTGGTGGTGTAACGAGCCCCGCCGCCTGCTGCCGCCGCCACCACCCTCGTGGTCATCCCCCTCGTAAGCATTGGGGTCAAGGACTAGCGGCTTCGGGACGTCCATCTGGCAAGGCCCAGAGAGCAAAGGCGAGCATATGCCGAGGTTTCCACGGAGGGCACTCTCGTCTAGGCTGGGGAAGATCCCTCCGGCCGGCAGCCTTCCGATGAGGCGATTGTAGGAGATGTTCACTGCCAGTAGATCTTCTAGCTTACCGAGCGACTGCGGGATCTCTCCGCCAAGGCCATTGAACTCCAGTTTGAGGATCTTCAGGCTGCTCAGCATCGAAACAGATTCCGGTATAGGACCCGTCAAGTTGTTATGTGACAGTGTCCTGCGATGAAATAATATGGTATAATTTTTGGATATAATAATAATAATTAAGTTTAAAAAATCAACCAAAAAAAAAGAACTATGTAGAAAACTTACAGCAAATATAGAGAAGAGCAGTTGCCGATCTCCCCAGGAATTGGGCCGGTGAAGGAGTTGCCGTCCAGCTGCAGGATCTCGACGCTGCCGGAATCGCATATATCCCCCGGAATGGGGCCATAGAGGCCGTTGTTCCGTACATCCAATACGGTGAGGTTCTGAAAGTACCCAAACTCAGGAGGCAGTTTCGATAGCAGCTTGTTCCATGAGAGGTTCAAGTACCTCAAGCTTGAAAAGAGGCCCATTTCCGATGGAATCACTCCGGACAATTGGTTGCCGGAGAGATCCAGGACTTGGAGAGACTGGTAGATCTTGCTCGATCCCCTCGGGATTGAACCGACGAGGCCATTGTGAGAAAGATCGATTTCCTCCAATGGCAGGCCGAACAAGTCCTCCGGTATGTCTCCGGTGAGACTATTCCTGCTTAGCCGGATCGCCGATAGCCTCGAGCAGGAGACTATAGATCTCGGGATGGTTCCGGAAATCCCGTTTTCCGATATGCTCAGGAACTTGAGGGATCGGAGGGAACCTATCGACTGGGGGAGGCTTCGGGTGAACCGGTTCCTCGAGAGGTCCAGGATTTCGAGGCTACTCAGATTGCCGATCCACTCGGGGAAGTCACCTGCCAGCATGTTGCCCGAGAGTCTGACGGTGGTGAGGGAGCTGAGCCTCCGGAGGGAATCCGGCAGCCCTCCGGTGAAGAGGTTGTCGCTGAAATCCAGCACGTTCAGGTGCAGGCACAGCCCGAGGTCGGCGGGTATAGGGCCGGAGAACTGGTTGCCCTTGAGGATCAGTTGCTTCAGATTGTGGAGGGCCGAGACACCTGCCTGAACCTGGCCGGAGAGTCGGTTGTTGGCGAGATCCAGCACGCGGAGCCGCTGCATTGACCATAAACTGGACGCGAAGCTCGGGGCGCCGGTGAACCGGTTTCCAGAGAGGGAGAGTGTATTCAGGAGCGAGCAGGAGGATAATGTGGAGGGTATCGTGCCCTCGAGCATATTTCCAGCGAGGGAAACGTACCGGAGGGAAAGGCAGCCGGAGAAGAAGCCATCCGGGAGGGCACCGGTGAAGGAGTTCCCGGAGAGGTCGAGGAAGGTGATAGAGTTCATGTTCACTAGGGAAGCCGGGATCTGGCCGGAGAGGCCATTGTTGGAGAGGTTGAGCCGCTGGAGTGTGCCGGGGAGGGCGAGGGTGGGGCTGAGGACGGTTCCGGTGAAGTTGTTACGAGAGAGAGAGAGGACTTTGAGGCTCTGGAGCTTCTCGAGGCCGCGGCCGATCCTGCCGGAGAGGCTGAGGCCGTCGAGGGAAAGCTCGGAGACGCGGGAGGTGGAAGGGTCGCACCGGACGAACCGCCACGAGCAGGGGGAATCGTCGTCCTCCGACCAGGACTCAAGGGAAGAGGAGGGGTCAACGAGGTCGGACTTGAAGACGATGAGACCAAGGACGTCGTCGTTTATCTGGACACTAACAGCGTCGACTGTGGGAGGCTGCAGCCATATCTGGAAACATGAGAGGTACAGGAAGAGGAAGAGGGGAGAGGGCCAATTAGCCATCATCATCATCATCATCATCTTCTTCTTCTTCTTCTCCACCATCAATAACCAAACTGAAACTGGTCGACTCGCTCTTCTTAGGGAATGCAAATCAGTGAGTCGTAAGTAAATAACCCTCAAGCTGGCTAGCTGGCTTCACCGATGGGAAGCTGGTGAAGAATCTCCGTATCTGTTCCCTATATCTCGCAGCAGTGCTGTGTGATAGAGCAGGTGATGCAGCTGTGGATAGCGAGAGACTGTAATTCACGGGAAGGAGAGAGAGGATTTCAGGGGCAGACCGAGGTAAGTGAGGCCCGTGATCCTTTGTTTGAAGGAGGAAGGTGGTGGTGGGACATATTTGTCAGCTTCTTCATGTGTCGTGTACTATACTATGCCCTGCCCCTCTCTCTCTCTCCTTTTCCCAGCCGGGTTTCAAATTTAACAGTTAACTTTTGCACTTTCCCTTTTATTATCCAATCAAAATGACATTTACGCCCCTTTTTGTCCTCTTGAACTGCAAAGTCAGATTACTATTACGCATGTTTTGATGTTTTTACTGCCCATCGGCCATCACCATCTTTCCACACTCTGGCCATGATTAAGAATTCCCAACATGATGAAGTAGCTCTCCCAATATGCAGACAAACAAGTGAATTGCCCTTTCAGTCTGCTCTGCCATGGGACCATACACATGACATGCACGGCTACTTTTCTCTCGGCTAGCATGGCATGGCATGGCATTCACACTCACACTCACACTCACACACACATAGCAAGCCCCAAGAGGGGCGCATAATCATGCGCCCATCGGTCAAGACAGCAGCATTTCCCTATCCCTCGAGCAGAGAGTATAAAACTCAATTCATCAATACACAGAAACCAGATCACGCACTGTGCCCACGACCGGTGATGCAGAATATATGCATGCACGGCATGATCCGTACCAAGGAAATGACACTCAATCTTTTCATTGGAGCGAATAATATAACCGGTACGTGAAATTATTGCATACCATACCCATACCGTACTTACTTTGCAAGTGGATTATTTTCCTTCATTCATTTCCAGCCTATCTACTAAAATCCTATAAGCAGAAACTGCGTAAAACTAACACTAACTGTGCGTAAGAGAGAAAGAGAAGGTGGGGGAGACAGGTGAGTCCAACAAGGTCATCTGACGCAGTATTCCGACCAGCACAGCTCAGACTAACTGGGTCCAGATGATGATGATTCAACCCCTTCCCAACACCGCACAGACAGACAGACATACAGACAGACACACACACACACACTCTCTCTTTTATCTCTCTAATCTCTTCGTTTTCTTTCCATTTTTGTCTCGGAGCCTTAGGTCCGTCCGGTCCTCTGACGCCTCCATGGCCTGCCTAGCTGTGCTTGAATTTGTCGCATGTTTCAGCCTCCTCCCCGTGTCCTCTCTCATTCCTGCATCTGCAAAAGGAGGAGGAGGACTGTTTCCATCTCCTCCCGCAATTTTCAAAATCCGCCACACATAGATCTAATTTACATATAAATTTTCTTTTACACTGTAACTAACACGCCAGGCTGCACAACCGGACATCGCCATGCACTTCTTTTCCGGGTCCTCAGTGAATGCTTGCTGATGCAATAAAAAAGTTTGACCGGCCAATCTTAGTAGGGGTGTCAGCGACCTCTCTAATGCCTCCTTTGGAGCTTTTCTTTTGGCTAAGGCATTTTAGTAGCTAATCTCTCCCCTCCCTCCCTCTCCCCCTCTCTCTCTCTCTGTACAATTGATTGATCGAATGAAACGATAGCCAATGCGTTTCTTGGTTGGGATATTTTGAATAAACCTAAACCACTAAAGCAACCCAGCCACTGTTGATTGTCAAATCCCACGCACACCAATGATGAACACAATGACTCCGTGACTGCAAAAAGGAGACCTCCTTTTCAAAACTCTGGACTACTTCCTTTCTATTTCTGGTGCTGTATTGTGTTTATCTGTGAATGATCTTTGTGCTGCTATTAAACCATATCTGTAACCCTAATTATAACCAAGGAGAAATCATCCTTCCATCTCGACCATCATGTGTGTATCCATTGTTCTTGGCGACCAATTATTTTCCTCTCAAATTGTTTACCTCTTTTAGAATCATACAGAAGCGACCACCGATGTACTTTGAGAAAGCAGTGACCAAGGTAGGAACCAGGGGCCCCAGGAAACCCCAACTTGTGAGAAAAAAACACGGCAACCGATCGACCTCTTGCGTCAAGCAGAAAGATGAAAAAAAAAAAAAGATTCCATAAGATTGATCGAAAAAAATATATTCCACCAAGTCCCACCATGAACATTAAGCTTGAATTAAGTGGCATTTACAGCATATTTTTTTTCCTATTCTCAAGAACTCAGATCCGACATCTCTCACCATACATACCCTTACCAGAATCCACAAGCCATGTTCAATACAGATTGGTTCATGAAATATAATTATAATAAAAATTAAGCCCTTGAAAAGTAATGGCATACAGTCTTTTTGCAGCATGTCGTTTTGGAGAACATGCTGGACGCAGAAAATGCCACAACAGGGATTTCCCGTGAGGCCAAATTGCGCTAATAAATAATTAAAATAAGGCATATTTTATATATTATTAAAGTTAACATGCAAATTAATTCCCCTTATTAAAAGCATAAAGCATTTTTGACCAACAAATTGGCAAATTCCTACTTGTCTAGTACTCCATAAGTCACCAACCACATGGCAAACATAGGATCAATTTAACAATTTTTAAATCTAATATATGTAGATGATATACATGATTAATGGAAGTTTTTGGCAAGTCACATATCCAACTCGTAAGTTTGACCCATAATTTATATAATAAACTTGTAATTCATGTCCATCTATTTTGTATTATTTTATTTTTTAATATTTAGAGATTAATTTTTTTTAATTTTATATTTATTTAAAAGTTATTATTTATATTTAGTGAGATTTTATATATCTATATATTTTATTTAATATATAATAATAAATTGGCTAAATGATGCCAGGAAGGGCCTAGGCCAATTACATAAGACTAAGACAAGACCCTTCCATCTCTCTCCGCGGGAATTTCTTGGAATTCGGTCAAATTCAACGCGCACAGATAAGATCCCTTCCACTTTTAAATTATTTATAAAATTCAAATTATCTGATGGACACCAATGTTATCACCCGGTGGTGGTCCGGTCGCACATTCTAAATTATCCCAATAAATTTGATAACTTTACAAGAAATTATTGTAAAATTAATGTGTGGATAAGAAAACGTTCATACTTGACTTGCACCGCCCCGAGTAGAACCAACCTTTTTCTTACGGACACATGGCACGACATGACTGGACGAGTCATGTAAGTTAGGATAGACCTTCACATAGCTAGTCACTAGTCATTCTGCTACTATTCTCCATAGTTCCAACTTCAAATATTGTGAAAATTTATTCTTCGTGAATAATAACCCACTTAAAAATTAAAATCAAGGGTATAATCTTTCTAATAAATTATATTTTTTATTTTATTTAATATATAATTAATTATTTTAGTATAGTATAAATCCATACTTAACCAATATATATATATATATAATCTAATTATTATTTGTATATGGTATCAGTGAAAAATAACTTACCATTTAATATTTTTTTTATATTAGAGAATAGAACCAATGGTCGCTTTCTATATGAAAAAAATATTATAGAATGATAAATAATTATAATTATTTACATTTAAAAATTATTACTATTAAATAGTAAAATTTTTATAATTTTATAAATTTACAAATTTACAAATTCAATTCACAATATATGTATATTTTAATATAGATGATACTTGAGTAACTTAGTTTTTTGTATTATACTGTAAACCTCAAGTTTTAAGACAACAACAAGTTAATGCAGTGCAATGTCTAGTCACACATAGTTGCAATTTTCTGACCTAGAACTTGGATAGGAGGGTCTGGGTGGCAGCTCCTAAACAACTATATATATTTAACAAAGATGGTCAGTCGAACTGTTGTTGTGGTACACCTAGCCAACTTCATTAGGAACACACACCTATGGAGGAAAACTGGGAGGACCAAAGGCCCAGTGGAAAAATGCACACCACAAAAAATTGGACGGTGAAGACTACAATATCAGTTTGATCCATCAGTATATCTTGTAACAACCAACAATCCAAGAAATGTCCCTTGGAAGCACCAATGGCATATCAAACAACAGATCAGTCATCCACCGGATGAAGCAAGAAAGAAAGAAGGCACGTCCACCCACCAGAACATGGCAAGCTAAGAAATGAATTCCACTAATATCAACTTCTATTGAAGAGCATGGATACAACTGACATCCACCTGCCCCTATTTCTTATAGGACATTGACATTCATTGTAAGGGGTTTGCCACCAAATGTTACAGAGACACTCACTACAGATCACTTGCAAGGATATCCATTTTTCACATTCAAAATTAGAACTTGGGCACATATTCTCACAGAGCCGCCGGCCATAATTTCTCTACCATGATTCAAGATGCCTCGCTGAGCCATCAAGAGTAGAACTGCCATTTGCAACCCAGAACTCACCTCTTGCCTCCAGTTCAAGCATCTCGTTTCTTTCATTTAACTCAAAGTCTCCATAATCCTCCATATCAGAATCAGCTGCATCAAATAAATTCTCAAAGCCATCATCATAATCTTCATTGCTCAATCTGAGCATCTCACTATCATCTTCCAAGACATAATTCCTTGATTCATCAATGCTCGAGGGTTTATGCCACGCCCTTCTCTTTTCTCTTCTAAATCTTTTCCCTTCCCTGACAAGTTCCAACAACTGATGCTTAATTACCAATGACTCTTCCCTCTCCAAAAGTTCACCCTTGTCATTGAAGCCCTCTACCAAGAATACCGAGTCTCGTTGCCCCTTCACACTCACATAAAACAGCTCTGGATGCCTTATAATCATTGACCTCAACTTGTTAGGCAGCCCAAAATCCTTTCTGAAATGGGTCAAGTGATCTATCAGAGTCCTCCTTTCAACTGTCATGCCCAAAACTTCTCTTACAACTGCACAAGCTCTCTTTTCCGCCTCAAGCGACTCCTTAACAATTTCTTCTGAAGAAGTCTTATAAGGACAGATATCGGGCAGTTCATTAAACTTGATCAGGAAGGCCTCATGACGCCTCTTCAAGTTCAGCCCCCTGCGGAGCTTTACACGCTTGAACTTTGAGGGTCTATCGACTATGAGTTCCCGCGGAAAATCTTTAGGAGGGAGTAGAGGCTGTGCAAGTTGCTGATTCCATGAGACAAGCTCAAGGGCACGCCCATAAGATGTGTCCACAGTCTTGAATCTGTCAGGGTGATCATTGCAGAGTCGAGAGCGGAAATTTGGAGGAAGCCCCAGATCAGGTCCGAGATGGACCAATTTTGAGAGGAGTATGCGATGATGAGACGAAAGCATGAGAAGTTTCTGGAGCTTAGATGCCAATTGGGAAGACATGGTAGATTTGAGATTGGACTCTTGGGCAGCGAGGGCAGAAGCAGCTGGGGTTAGACGGACACATAGCTGAGAGCATGGTTTTGTAGCATTCAATGGGATAGGAGGCATTGGGACTGTAAATAGCTCAAAGATCATAGGGTACCTATGGATCATAGCCATAATGGATCGAGGCTTTGACAGGGCAAGGTATGAACGACATTTGGAAAGAATATGGAGAGGAATAAAGTGTTTTGGTTTTGACAGGAGCAAAGTCTTCAGTTTCTGAACAAAACGGATCTGGTTTTGTCTCACAGCATGTCTGTCCAAAGATCGGTCCCTGACAAGCTTGAATGCAGAACATGTGATGGGAGAACAGGTAGACAGGTTTTTCCTTTCACGAAAAAACCTTCCACATGTACTAGAAACTTGAAGAGGAGATATACCAGGAACTAAATCTGATTTGAGTTTAAAAATAAGGTCATCTCTGTTAGACAATAAGGGGACAGAATATGCCATTTATTGTATCACTCAACAGACCAACTAACAAGGTGTTCTGCAATTTACTCAAGTATAATCATATACCTGCAGGAGTACCTTCAGATAGAACTGTGACTTTTCCTGGACCATGCAAAAGATTTCTGCAAAATAGATAAAAGCAGACTTCTTGTTAAAAAGATGTCTTGAAACATCATTAAAGAAGCATGAAGCATTATGATAGACACACACAGCAGGAGTAACAACATAAAGTAACATCAGGGTTAAAAATCAATCTATGGTTACTTTTAGAATTCAAATTAGAGTGGGATCAAACACAATAAATAGTAAATAAATGCATACAGAACAAAAAAAATCCATAGTATGTAAAATGCAGATCAAAATTACACTAGAGACAATGAAGAAATGCCAATGTACTTGTGGAGAGTGATTGAGTGAATTGGTACACCATAGTGCATAGAATGCAGAAGAAAATTACACCAGAGACATATTTTATATAAATTGCATGAATTATTGGCCATTCATCTAATATTCTCTTTAATAGACTAATACGATCTTGCACAGAACTATTAAAGCAGTAAATTGAAGGCCAAACTGTACAGTATCACAGACAAATCATCTTCCAGCAATCTAAATAGCAAATAGCAGCTAAAAGTAATAGTGCACTCGAGTTAACAGTTTAAGTTCAGCTTGGTACTGACTTCACATTTTGCTGGAAGGATAGCACGGGAAGTCTTTCGAGCCTGTTGATATTATTCAGTTTGCTTACTCTGACTGAATGCTTGATTCCTCTTATCATCCAAAAGTACTAGGCTCAGCAGATGTTTCTTTCTTCAGTAATCAAGCTGATTATTGTATAAATACCAAACATGTGGACAAGTTCACCAATTCCTCCCAGCTACTATCAGATTATAACGCACAAATCCAAATTTCTTGCCTTTCTCAACCACCCAACTTGCAGAAAACCAGATCCACTCCTTGAAAATTGCTACCTTTATAACCTATCAAACTTGACGGCAAGAAGCATTTTCTGTTGGAAAAAGGCATGGTAGCCACACTTCATCAGATCCTACGAGCTAGTCGACTAAGTAGCTCGAAAACACAAGGGCAGAAACATCAACGATCAAAAGAACACCGACTGCAAAAATAAAGTGGCTTGATCAGGACCAGAGGCTGATTAGCACAGCCACATCTCCAAATCCTTCCACGAAGTTCAGAGGTTTTTCAGCAAATGGAGACGATTCAGAGTTGATGTAATTTTTTTGAACCCTCAACTCAGTAAATCAATTGTCCAATAGTGGCCCCCTGCGGAACGGGGAGCCTGGCAAGTTCACCAACTCGACGAGTATGCAGCCCTATATGAGCGCCTCTATCCAGTATAGTGCTCGCATCATCACAGAGTATCAGCTAATAACCCTGATGGTGGCAGCAACCGTTGAAGAGGAGCGCCACGCGGTGGTTGACGAGGCCGGATGAGAAAATCGGGTCCCTGCCCGAAAGCCCGAACAGCAGCACCACACAACCACGTGGTTGAGGAGAAGATCACCTCGGGCTTAGGTGGCCCGAATTAGAACCCAAAATTGCAAAATGAATAAAAATAGACCTTTTAGTGCAAAAAAAAGACCTTTAACAAAATCATCCCTAGATTTCCTCTCCGTCTAAGATATCCATCCTCCTTTTCTGTCTGTCAATGAATCAATCTCATTTATAACGGAATGCAAAGACTGATTTTTACGCGTAGAAGAAGCTAACAAAACCATCATCCATTTGGACTCTCATGGATAATATATTGTGAAATCAAGAGCAGCAATAAATTTTGTATTATCTAAATATTATTTTTATTTACATTATTCCACAAAATCTTAATCAAATTATCGAGTTAAGCTATTTGTAGTGTGTACAACCTATGTAGTAACAAAATTAAGCATGGTTTTGTATGGACGGAATGGTATGGAGTTGAGGAGAAAAATATTTAAATCTATTTATTTATACTAAAATGTGAGTTTTAGAATTCTTGTGTAATTTATTATTTAAATTATTTTAATATTAGTATTTTATATATTTATATTATTATTTACTTATTTATTGTTATATATTTTAAATAAATTTATATATTAATAATATTATATATAAAAATAATATTTCTAGTATATATAATATAATTTATTATATACATTTATATTATTTTTTATAATTATAAAATGTATATATATATTAATTATATATTATTTTTTATTATATTAATAAGTTAATTATTTTTATAATATATTTAATATATTTTAATTATATATAATGTATAATAAATTATTTAATTTAATTAAAACAATAAATTTATATTTCTAATTTTTTAATAATAATATTATAACTCACATAATTTTCATACAAACTATAAATTATTAAAAAAAATTTAAATATTCAAATTAATCAATTCACTTTCCATTCAAATATTTTTAAACACCTTCTCTCCAAATTATTACATCTCAATACAAATATAGTATTAAATACTACACTCAAGTCATTGAGATTGGAATCTAAATTGGTAAACTAAGACAATTATTTTATGAATAAGTCTACTAATTGAGCATGAATGTCAATAAATTAGATGGTTAGATGGTGACTTGTACTTAACAATACATTCACCAATAAAATAATAATTAATAAGTATATATTTTGTTAGAATATGAAAAATTGGGTTATAGATAAAATAAAAAATACTCATATTCTCACGGCATAGCGTCACCGAATAAGTGGGATTAAAATTAAGTTACTTGATGAGAGATTGAATTTATATAATTTTAATAATGATAATATTTTTAATATTTTTATATTTAACTTCAGTATTTAAATAAAAAGTTATAGACCGCATCTCCTCAACAATACCATAGTTACATTAGTTTCTCTAAAATTTATTGATAATTTGATTTTTTTATAAAATAATATTTTAGTTTACATATCAAATAATAATAGATCATAAATCAAATTATGAGTTGTTCCAGGCATCTCGAGTGAGCTTTTCTACTTATGAGTTCTATCGTAACGTCGAGTAGATATGACAGTTGTTACCATTGCGTGACTTGTTGTTTATTTGTTGAGAATTTGGTTTAATACAATCGTTTTAAAAAAAAAGTGGGCCCAATGTCATATTTTAAAAAAAATACTCGTGTGGACCTAAAGCCAATGGAAACAAACCTTATCCAGTAAATAATCTACATGATGAATTATGAGCTAAGTTATTATAAAAAAAATTGAGAAATCATTAGACGTTCATTGTGAGTTAGTGGTGATTACCATGGGTGTTGGGCAACAATGTTAGTATAAGGGAAGTGAGTGTTATTCTAGTATGTCAAGGGTTATGGGAGTCAATGTGTGCACCAAACCTTAACGAATAAGAAAAAGTCTCACCCCTAAATAGCAAACAAACTTAATGTATCTATGAGCTGAGTAATGATGCTCATGCTCATGTAAACAGTTTGGCATGGACACGTTGGTCCATTCAAACCGGTGGTTGATAAAGGCATATGTTAGTATGACAGCCTAGTGTAAACTCCACATGTGAAAACCTCTTCAATTGCCTTTCAAATAAACATGTGATTGACTCCTAAAGTATTTCTTGTTTTGAGTATGTGTTTACTTGTAAACATGAAATAATAGTGTTAGTTAATCTTATTCAATGGGTTGTATAACTCATTCACTCCAATTCGCTTTTTAGGTAACTAAAAAATAAAGGAGATGTAATGAAGTTAAAAAATGTCGTATTACCTAAGAGATATGTCTTTCATCCAGTGTTTAGTCTCAATATCTTTTATTAAAATCGTTTTCCATATTTTAGATGAATATTTTTTAAAAGATATCCGGATATGTTTTCCTTATTTTTAGTTTTAAGTCATGTCGGGATTACAATGATAAAGCGTTTATTTATTAATATTGGAAGGATGTGGTGGGTTGTTTATAGGTCCGACCAGTGAACCATATCGGAGTGTGACTAGTTGATATTAGTGGAATTATGATTCTAGCATTGGGTCTAATTGGACTGACATATACTTTCTATATGTTTTGAAATGTATATTGTCTATTATGTGTTATAACTATTTTATTGAACTAAAATTAACACGTATGCATTTAAATGTAATTTATGAAAGAAGGGTTTCCATATGTATTTTGTGAAAAATGGGATTCGGCTCATATTTTGGAAAATGGGACTAATACCCATATTTTGTGAAAGATAAAATTCAACTCATATTTTGAAATATGGGGCTTGCACACGTGATATGAAAAATGGACTTCGACTAATATTTTAGATAGTGAGAGTATGACTCATGTTCTGTAAAAAAATGACCTATAACCATATTTTAAAAATAGGGGTTAGGATCCATACTTTGTGAACTAGGAGCTATGTCCCATATTTTTGGAAACAAGTTTATAAGTCATGAATTGAGAAAGATGGACTTTAGTTCGTGTTTATGATTACTATTTTGTACAAATTTTAGAATACCCTCCATAATTATGTGATAGAGATATGATACACGTTTAGAGTGGTTATCAGATAGCAAGTTAATTTATATATCGTTGTAATATTGTTAAGTGGTGGATTGGTTCGCATTGGAAGAGTAGTAATAAGTTGTATTGGAATGACTAAAACTTTTTTTTTTGCACAATGAAAGAATAAAACTTGCACAAGAACAAAAATGACCCAAAATCATACTTGAATATGACTCTAATATCTATGTGCTATACTTCATAATTAGCAACTAGAAGTTTTATGGATTGTCCGCCCTTATATTGATGAATTGCTGCATTATATGAGATTTTTAGAGTGTTAAGTGACACTAGTTAATCGATTAATTAACTTCTGTGCAGATGTACCGGAAGAATCGAGTTTCAAGTGGTTTGAATACTACTGTACGGGATAATATTATATCTATTATTAAGAATAAGAAAATTATCTCATTATCATATTATTGTGCATACATTTTATCTAATTTGATAAATTAATAAAATATTATTTTATTGAGCAAAAAAAGTGAAATAATAGTTAATCAAATAGCAAATTAATCTTTATGGTAATTGTAATTATTGGTATACATTTTTTGTGACAAATATAAAATGGTACAATAAAACTAATGCAAATAGGTAGTGTCTAGTATTAAGGAGTGTATTTGAGGTGAGTAATAATAGATAAATATTTTTATCCTAAATATACCTAACAAATGAGTAATATAACGTTGTCCAATGATTGATTAAGTTATGATCGGAGATGATTAGAGTATTTCCAAGGCGTGGTTCGAAACTTAGAGGGTATAAGATATGAGCCAGGGAATGCAAGTGGAAAACAGTGCCACTCAGAACCAATAAACAAAGCTGTGACTCAACTAATATATTATGATGAAATGTGAGTATTATAATGCGATCATTACAATACGATTTTCTAAGTTAATAAATGAGTTCTTATTAGGTTGTTATTTATTTTTGTGTGTATGAAACTTGTGATTATAAAAACATATACTTTAAAATAGAAAAATATTTTAAAATATTTTATACTTAATTTTGATATTTTTAATACGTTTTAATATCAATTCTACACAAAATTAGTTTAGCAGCTCAAACACTCTCTCTATCCACCATTTCGGATAGAGTAAAAATATCTCGATACAAAATTCGAGATAAACTAATTTGACGGTAATTATAATAGTTTTCTAAAAATAATAAAATTTTGGGTTATAAGTTATTTTTTCTAATAATAATTTAGTGTAATGATAATTTGCATATAGTGATTATGTAAACTTATTTAAATATTTTTAATTGAAATTGTATTTTATGTTTTTTGTGCTTACTATCCGTTGCTATTAAAACAGTGAGTAACGGTCGGCCCAATGTGTAAATGGGAAAAGAACTTTATTATTTTCAAGATGAAAAAAATGTTATTCGTTTTAAACGAAATTGAGATGACTGTTCCGGAACATATTTCCATTGGAGGAACCATTAATTGTGTTAGTTGAATGATATGTTGAAGCATTTCTTTGCTGGACGACCGCAATACATCTTTGCATAGCCCATTTCCAGCACCTAGGTAGGGTAGTGATCTAAATTAGTGTATGGATTATTTTCAGGTTCCATTTCTACGAGGAGGACGACATAACTAGGCAGGTGGAGGCCCACCGCTTCTGCGGCCACCTGAACGAGTACATGAGGCAGTGCCTGATCTAGCATCAAAGGGGCTTGTGACGGAGATGAGGGAGGTCGACTGCCAGCCGATCGGGTCAGTGCCTCGGGTCTTTGTTTGGTAGAAATCATAGGTGTAATACTGAGACCTATCATATGAGGGTGTTGTACATCTGCGTCTTGTCTATATGGCGGCTAATATAGAGGATACACTGGTTCAAGATCTATGTTGGGCATCCATACTCACACTCGGTACTTGCCTTGCTGTACCATTGAAGATGCAGAGCAAAAACTCCGATGCTTAGGGGAGAATTTGCAGTCATCATCTGTACAGAATAATGGGCCGTGCAACAGAGAACAATATATGGACTGTGTCGTGTTTCTAATCACGTGTGTGTGGTTAAAGTTGTGTGTGGCAGGGGAGGAAGACCTTGAAAGGTAGAGCTGAATCATGGGATGCGCTCTAGCACTCGTTGCAGTGCTTTCTTGATACCTTCTTGATCCAGGGATGTGGCTAGTTGTATCTCTTGCACCTGCAGTGGCATAGGGGTACACATTGGCAGTGACGAATCAGAAGGGTGAAGATAGATTATAACTAGAAGAGGGTTCTGAGAGTAACTTGCCTGCCTCTCAGCCCGGGCCAACAGAACAAAGGTTTTGTTCACTGGTGGTGCCTGTTGTATAGAGATGTCAAAGCACATAATGAGAACTCCCACACATCATGGCAACAAAAATGGCAGAAAAAGAACAAAGCATCTGAAGCAAAGCGTGGGATGGGATGTTCTCACGTTTGATAGCCAGAGTTGCAGGTCCTGTGAGACCACCCGCTTCTCGAAACCTTGGCGATTGATTCGGATGTTGTCAATGCTGGAAGAGAGGGAACATGGGAATGAAAAAGATAAAAGCAAACAGGGGAATGGTAGTATCCATCCCAGAAGAATGCAATGCACCAAAAATATGATCTTGGATTTCAGATTTTTAAACCTGCATCTTGAATTTTTGGAAGGCTACAATAAATCTACACTCTACAGACCCTTCCAAGTTGCATATGATAAAAACCAGGTCTTGCCACAACCCCTGTTTTCCATCCTAAGATTTTCAGTGAGACCCAATGCAGAAAGACTCATGGGACTTCCACGGCATTGCATGATAAGGCATTTCCAAGTATATAACGGGACAAACATCATGCAGTTGCTATCTGTCTGTTAAGATATGCTTCCTCAGTAATCTATGATCCTCGTTTTGAATTGGATAATATAAGAAAAATGTATTACCCTTCTTCTTGTAGCAATTCCTGAAAAATTGCCTCAAGCCCTGGAAGTGGTTCAATGTTGCTTTCTTCATTAATGCCCAAGGAATCAGCATTAACAGAGTCATCCTATCAAGAAAAGACATTTCTGAGCATGACAACTTAAGATAGCATGAGCAAGGACATTAGTGGGTGCAGTATATGCAGAATCACTCACCTGTGGGATCACTTTGTCCAGAGTTTCTAAAAGGGGATCAGCCTCCAATTGCTTTATCGATAGAGTAATCCTTGATTTTACACTGCATTGTACCATGAAAAAGTTCAAGATCAAGAGTGCTACTTTGCATTCATCATAAGAAAAGTTCGGGAAAAAGCCAACCAAAGACGAATCACATCAATAAGAATAAGAAAGTTCCCAAAACCTTATCAAGAGAATCATATATTTGTTAGCATGAACTGAACATTGGCAAAGTGAATTGAGAAGCATGGGATGAAACGGAAAATAATTGCGGACAAGTGCATATGAACATGCTCTGGACAACAAATATAACTTTACCAACTAAAAGAGGCATACTGAAGACAAAACATGATTCCATCTACTGAGACAATTATTCTTAATTCAAAGATAAAAATAGGCAAATAACTTCAAATTACTGATGGCAACTTTTGGTTATAACCTAAAGTAGATTACATAAGACTAAGAAATTTTAATTCCATTGAAGCAAAGTTCAATTGTTTGATTGAGTAATCAAGGAGAGGCACTAGGAAGCCAAACAGAAGTAAACCTACTTGTCGATGTTGATGACCTTAACCTTTACATCATCACCTTCACTTAGAATGTCTCGAACATCTTGTACCAAGTTCCATGAAACCTCAGATACATGAACCAGCCCAGTTAGATGATATAGCCCTGCAACATTTACGCATGCAAAGTTCATCTACTATGGATGGCAGAAAAGCACTGAAACATGAACGGAGCATGCCACTAATAGATTAATCTACATACCATCAGGAAAACGCAAGTGAACAAATGCACCATAATCCTCCACTGACCCCACTTTTGCTTCAAAGACACTGCCTACATTTAGATGCTTAGAAAACTTCGACCAAGCAGCTTCTTTCTCGGAAAAAATCAATTTTCTGTTCTCTTCATCTGCTTGGATTACCTACGCATTAAGGCAAGGAATCTATAAGCCCTCACAGTTTTTATAATGACTGTTGAGAATTCATCAGATAAAATGCACAGGAAGAAAACCTTCTAAACTGTTCCCTTATGAAGCTAAAATATTCAGAAAAACAAAATACATGAAACATTGTTCTGCCTTTTTTCAGCTGCATAAATGTTCGTGTAAAGCAGGGGCACACAACCATAAATTTAATTAAATTCAATTAGGATAAAAGGAAAGGTGAGCCACAATCATAAATTTAATTAAATTCAATTAGGATAAAAGGCAAGGTGTGCCCCAATCTATATTTAGTTGCTGGAAGTGTCTGTATTTGATATTCAAAACTAGTCCCAACAAAAGGGAGAAAGCAGGAATCTATAAGCATTCACACTGCTCTTAAGAATGCCAGGATATACATAAAGAGAGATGGGGAGTCTCACCTTCAAGGGAACCAGTGCACCAATCAAACCTTCTGCAACCTCCCGAATATTTTTGTTTGGATCTTCATGATATTATATGCATATCAGATGACTAATGTTAAAGGCATGTAACTAGAATAATATTCAAAAGAAATGTAGGTGTGGTGTAAAAATACACGTCAGAACTAAATGATAATTATTGAAATCAAATTACATTTACAAGGAAAACTCCAACTGAATCAGATCAGCAATTTATGTTCTAAGAGGGATCACTTTTGAGGAAAACTCTCAATCACATTCCCCTTGTATCAACTACAAGATGAAAGTGATTTTATGAAAGGAGGTTTAGTGCCTTGTGCAGTGGCACCAACCTTAATCCAACAGTTAATATGTGGTAGGTTCAGTTTTCATAATGAGACTTATATAGTTCATTTACAACTTTTATCCATGAAATTACCCTTCTGCAACTCTATTGCAGATGTCTTGTTATACTAAATATAAATATCCTCCTTTTCTAATACACTAAAAAGAAGTCAAAATAATCATGATCCCAAGTCACTGAATAAATCTTCCAAATTGGGTTAGATGCTCTATTCAATGTCTCTCCCTCTTGTGGTCATCACTGTGCATACTGATGCTGGATATTTTGAATGCCCACCAGCTATTCAGCACAGTTATAGATCCTGTCTAATCCTCTATCAACAATTTATGCCATTCAGATAACTTGATAAATTATACATACAAATATTATTGTATTACCAATTCCCAATTGAGAGGTGATAGATACAAGGATGGTATCCTAGAAGAAATTAAAGGTACATTTTGGCATAATAAATTATAGAAGGAGAAGTAGGAAAACTGATCATGGGCGGCCATGGCACTAAAATGCAAACGCACAAGAATAAATTGAGTACCTTTATATGAATGTGAAGGGCTCAGCTGTGGAAAAGGTAGAAAACCAATGAGGGAATAGAACCGAACAAGCAGGCCTCCACCATTGTAACCCTCAATTCTACCCTCGTAGATGATGCCCCTCTCAGAGTAAGCCCTTGCAGCCCTCCAATCAGCAGATCTCTACTTCTTTGCAGAAACTATGCGTTATCTTACTTACTATTAGCAGGACCAAAATTAGAACTACCACAAGTATAACAAAGTCTCAAAGTACCTATAGACATGAAAGAATTGGACGCTTCTATTCAACTAGCTGGTTCATCAGATATAGCCACTGTTATATTTAAATTAACTGAGAAAATTTTCAATCTGGATCAAGGAGAGTATATATAGCAATTAGCAGCTGGCATTTTCCAAATGAGAAGCCAGACCTGCCTGATATGATTCATAATTACTGGAAAAAGACATAATTGAAAATTTTCTGTCGACGGAATCAATAACAGAGCGCACCCGAGCCAGCCTGAGAGTCTCTGAGGAGGAGGGAGGGTCCGGGACCGGCCCAGTGGAAGTGACCTGCTCGCCGCTCTCGGTCTGCGGACTACCAGAGACAGATACTGCAACTTTGGCACTCTGAAGGCAGAAAGGCCTGCCTATCACGGTGAATTTCAGCGAAACCCTGGGAAAACCACCGCGGGTTGTCGGGGAGAAGGTTACATAATGGCAGTGAGAAGATGAGGGGTGATCTAGGAAGCTGAGGGCGGGGGAAAACGATCCTCCGCCAAAAGGTGCGGTTAGAATCGTCATCCTTGAGGAAAGCCAGTCAGTCACTAGAGTAAGCAAACAGGATGAAGACGAAAGGAGGTAGGAGGAGGAGGAGGAGGAGGAGGATAGAGTTGGATGAATGTTGAGTGCATGCGCGATGGATTCTGTGAGAGAGAGAGAGATGCATATGCCAAGTGTCGTCTTTGACTCCCACAAATCTCCAATTTTTGGGAGGCCTTTTCTAATAAATATTATTTTTTAAAATAATAATTTTATAATTTTATAATAAATCTTAAAAATATAATATTATTATTTAAATATTTAGTAAGACTTATCTTAACCTTATAAATTATATCAAATTTTATTTATGATATTTCTGAATATCATATATTTTATATCAATGAAATAAATTATTAATTATTAATAAAAATGTTTATATTAATTAAGTATTTATAAAGGGTCTTATCCATTTTGCAAATCGAAATCCTAAAAATCAATTTTTTTAATTTTTTCTTGGTTTATTATCATTTCACAATTTTTTAGAAATTTGATTGATACGTGATGATAAGATCAAATACAAATAAAAAATGAACAATTTTTACAGCATAGTAGACTTAAGAGGGGTGCTTGCTTCCATTGACATCTTCAATAAAAGCCCTCAGATTCCTCTCAGAAGAGCCACCTTCCCTCACTGCCTCCATGGCCATTTCCTTCAATCTCATCGCGTTCCCCTTCACCTCCTCCCTCCTCTCCGCCATCACAGCCTCCACGCACCTCCGTATCTCGCTGGCCTCCACCACCTCTGGTCCCGGATCCTCCTCCTCCGCAGCTGCCCTCTTCTTTACCACCCTCACTCCGGTGCCCCACGCCTCCTCCAGCAGCTTTGCGTTCGTCCCCTGGTCACTCCACAGCGGGAAGGCCACCACCGGCACCCCGCAGACCACGCTCTCGAGGGTCGAGTTCCACCCGCAGTGCGTCAGGAAGCAACCGACCGACCGGTGCGACAGAACCTCCAGCTGCGAGCACCATGGCACTATCATGCCTTGCTTCTCTAGCTCCTCCATACAGCTGATATTGACGTGCTCATCTGCTTCTCCTCCTTCTTCTTCCTGTTGTTGTTGTGGCTTCTGGTGCAGTTTGTTTTCTTTGGATCTTATTACCCACAGGAATGGGCGGCCCGTGGCGAGCAGCCCCCTCGCGACTTCTTCTGTCTGCCGCTTCGATATCACGGCAATGGTCCCGAAGGATAAGTAGATCACCGAGCCCTCGGCCTGGGAGTCTAACCATTGCATGTAGTCCTTAGTGCTTACATCTATCCATTTTGATAAAGAATGCAAATATAAGCGCGGATGTGGCTGTAGTTTAGTGGTAAGAATTCCACGTTGTGGCCGTGGAGACCTGGGCTCGAATCCCAGCAGCCACACTTTTTAATTCCCCAAAAAATTGAAGATTGATTTTTTAAATATTAATGAAAATAAATATATAAAGTTATATTTTTCTACCAAAATTTTTTTAATATTTTTTTGCACAAAAACTATTTAAATATTAAATACGTGAACTAAATTATATTTTTAATGTCAAATCTTTGTAAAAATTAATAATTTTATATAAATTCTATTAAAAATAATTTTTAGTTACAAATATTTAACCAAAGAAATTGATTTAGTGTTATAAAAAAATCATTTATAATTCCCAAAAAATGAAGAAGATTGATTTTTTAAATATTAATGAAAATAAATATATGATCTATACTCCATAATATGCCCTATGCACATATATATAAAGTCTTATTTTTCTACCAAAAATTTTATTTTTTTTTCACAAAAACTATTTGAATGTTAAAATATTTGAACTAAATAATATCTAATATTTGTAAAAATTATTTAATAAAATCTATCAAAAACAATTTTTAATTACAAATATTGAATAAAATAATTTAATTTAGTGTTATAAACAAATTTCACTAAATAAGTTTATTTTATTAAATATTTGGTATCAAAATAATTTTTTAAAAGATTTAATGTCAAATTCTCATTTTTTTACAGTTTTAATTGAAAACAAGTTTTTAAAAATAGTCAATATTCATATTTTTCAACTTTTGTGTGCCATCAATATTATTTAACTCTAAAAGTATATTATACAAATTCAAAACGGTCTCTATCACTTATTTTTACTATATTTTATACCTTTCACACGGGAGACGTGCATTGATCCTTGCACATGGACCCGGACTTATGACATTGGAGAGCACACGTGCCTTTTTTCTTAACCTTTGTCTAACTAAGCTTTCAAGGGTTGATTCAACATTCATTTCCCTATATAAAGATTTCCAGTTCAAGTTACTTTAAATATAATTAGAGGGTTAATTAGACTTTAGTTAGATTAATTAGAGATCAAAATTTGATAAAATAATAAAAATTAGATAAATAATTATTTTTTAAAATAAAAAATGTGTAAATAATTAAATAATAATGTGAGGATGAACATTCTTTTTGTAAGATATTTTTTTATGAAATAGGCATATGATCATTTAAGACAACCTTCCTTCCAGCAATTATATATAAACTGACACTTGCATGAGCAATTAAGATCCGGTGACCCTACCTTGAAATAAATCCCCGCCAAAGGAGGTGTCCCATGGGTCTCTCCCACCTAAAAACGCCGAGGGGACGAGGGGCCCGATTCCGGTCATCCTGTACTTCCCGATCGCCTTCAATGCCTCCGGCTCGAGCGCGTCGAAGGTGTTGACCAGAACCCTTTGGTTCGCCTCTTTCTCCTGCACCTCCAGCAGCTCCTGGAAGGTCGGGAGGACAAAAGCGTACGTGTCCATTGGTAAGAGGAACGAGGGGAGGTCGCGGCTGTCCAGCTTCATGGGCAGGCCCGGCAGATCGATGGAGGAGGCGGAGGAGAAGACTTCGACGATCGAGTCCTTGTAGCCGGAGAAGTAGTAGTGGTAGATATCGAGGACGATGGCGGGCTGGATCCAGAGGAGCGTGGAGGGGACGCCGAGTTCCCTGGCCACCTCCGCTGCCCAGGGGAGGGTGAGTGTGTAGATGATGCAGGAGAAAGGGCAGCCGCGGGCGGCGGAGGAGGTGATGAGGTCTCTCAGGCTCTCGGACCCCCGGCGCCTCAGCTCTGACATGTTCTCCTGGACGCTGTTGGCGTCGTTTATGAACCCTTGGTCGTACCCGTCTGAGATAGGGGCGAAGCACACCCCCCCCTCGCCGACGCCGCCATCAGGGCGCCTTAACATACGGCTAGCGACGGAGACGCTGGTGGCGAATGTGACGAGGGCGCCCTGCCGGACGAGCAATTTGGCAAGCTGGAGGGAGGGGTTGATGTGACCCTGCGCAGGAAGACTTACGATGAGGAAGTGGGCGGGGTCGGATGCCATATTACTGACCGTTGTAATACTATATCTATGAGATTGATCTGTCCTGTAGATCGCGACTTATGAGTTTAGTGTTAACGGCTGAGTGCACCCACCACTGGGCAAAGGTATAAATAGGAGAGATGACGTCTGTGTTTACGAAGGCAATGAGGAAAAGGGTGGGTCCCACTCTTGCTCGATCATGTTCATGACGATCCATGCACAGGCTCTTATGTCTGCACTGGCAGCATAGGGATAGGGAGGCGTTAAATGGTCAGTTTTTGAGGCAAAGCCCTCGGTATTGGACTAATATATTATTTATTGGCGGGCGGCAGAGACTTTTCTAAAGGGCCAATCGTTTTATCATTAGATCACAAGCCTAGTAAAACTCACATGACATGGGTACTACAGTACCAGACATGGTCCCCTCGACAAAGACTCGACATTAATCAGAGAGACGGCACCCTAATGCTAATACATTAATCTAGTACTGTTCGATGTATCACATAAACTTAATTATGTCGTGTTCCAATTAATTCTGTTATATTAATCTTCATGGATGTGTACATATGCGCAAGATTGATTATGGCAGAGAGGGCGGCCCACACCGTAACGAGGAGGAACGCAGTGATTTGCGGCAAAATGTGTCGTGTCCTGTGTCGTGGTGTCGTATGTAGCAGACGATCACCTGTCTTTCATTTCAAACGGTCGGTCCGTCCTTTGGGATGATGGGTTGATCATCTCTCCTTTTGATTATTGTTAAAGAGAGCTCTAATGACTTGACGTGGTCTTACTTTCCATAAACTCCAAATTTTATATTAAAATATAATATTTATTCATATTTTAAATTTAAATATATATGCATTTTCTACTTATTTATTCATATTGTAATCCATTCACTATTGGGATTGATCAAAGACAAATTAACCATCATCTCATGGATGGATGAGGATGACTCAGTGGATATACATGTACAGGTCATTTTCTTCCAATTATTTTTTTTAAATATCGAAATATATGTCATCAATTTATAATATAATATGATATCATGTAATTTGGATGTAAGTACCAATAAGGAAGCATGGACCACTTTGTTGCATGTGTTCATTTTGAGTCACATTCAAAGCCTACAATAATAGGTTCACCACTTATAATTTAATCTAAGGTTACAAATGAAATCTTAAAGGATAACTTCATTTCTCTCCATTCTAATACTTAGAAATAGATGAAATTCAACAAAGTAATAAATGAAAATTGTACTATTTTTTAATTAATTACATATAATACATTTCATTATTTATTCAGGTACACAAGTACAATTGAACAAAATAGAATTTATTAAACATAATTAAAATAAGTAGGTCTATAGGAAATGTGGTCCAAATGTCAAACAAAGTCTAGATTGCATCAAATATATTTTTGTCATTTTATAGCATACTTGGTATTTTTACAAATTTTATTTGACATGTGAAGTGCATGGTATTGGTCGAACCAATGGGGCACTGTCGTATAAGGTAAGGATTTAATGTATCAAGTACAACAACATAAATGAATCTTTGTTCAAAAACATGTGTTAGTTTGAAAAAATTTATATATTTTTTGTTATGAAAATAATATTATATTAAATAAATTTAAAATATTATATATTTATAAAAAAACATCGTTTAGGCGTTTAACTGAATTTATTTTAGACATAATAAAAATTTACAATTATATATAATATTAATTTCATCGTACAGCCTCGATTTATCGTATAAATTTAATTATTAACGGCTCCTATTAATTTTGCTCCATCAACCAAATTCATGCATGGGTACTGGATTAGCATGAGCCGCAACACTATGGCAGAGAGGGCGGCACCGACCATAACGAGGAACACAGAATCAACCGTGTTGCGGCAATATGTGTCTTGTCTGGATGTAGTCCATGAATCTGTGTGGCGCCTCCAAACCATCAGGTGGTTTACCATGTTGGTCCTCCCTCAAATTATATGTATATTATAATAATTTATTTAAAAAAATTCAAATATATACATTTTCTATTAAAATTTTCACCAAAATAAAATTATTGAATACTACATGATAGCCACGTGTACTCTATTCATTATTTGGGCTGGCAAAGATAAATTATGTATTTTTTCATGTGACTGAGGAGCATGACACCAATTATCTCATGGATATATGTATTTTTTATCATAGGTTGGCATGGATGTGTGGGAGGACTGAAAACATTACTTGTCAAATTTTATTAAAATGATCAGATTCCAAGATTTATGATATAAATTTATGAGATGATAAGGATAATAATAGAACATAAACCATTGTCGTGACATGAATTCAACCCCGTACCATAGACCTAAGGGCTCTTTGCCCCCTCAAAATCCTCACTTGAAAGCTCACTATGTTTGACTCCATACATCATACCTTATACCTACGGGCTCTTTTGCTCACTCAAAGACCACTATGTTGACTCCATACATAACCTAGGGGCTCTTTGCCCCCCTCCAAACCCTCATTTGCAACACCACTATGTTGATTATATACAAAGAGAGTTACAAATTAAATAATAAATATTAATAAATTTCCACGTTAAATTAGATTTAGCTTAAGTGAGATGCACCATGATAGTAAATATCAACCTTAATTTAATATCTCATGAACTCAAGTGTATTATAACATTATTCGAATGTAACAAATTTTTTGCCTTATAAAGTGTAATATTAAGATATTATAATATAGAAAATTTGAAAACACGAGTTAAACTAAAATATACTGAAAATTGAGATTAAATAGTTAATTAATTTATGAAATGATAATAATAACCTAAATCGAGAAATGATAACTTTTGAAAGCCGATTTAAACTAAAATATATCGAAAACCGAGATTAAAACGATAATAAAATCTCAAACTGAGAATAAAAACTTAAACTAGAAAATTGGATCATAAACTAAGAATGAGAACATGTAACGAACTGTGTCAATTTACTCGATTTTGCAATGGTGAGATTTTTAACTAAAATAAAACCGACATAACTAATACTTATAAAAGAAAACCTTTCTTTATTTTTAAGAGATATTTAAAATTTTATTTAAAATATGCTACCCTAAAATATTTTAACAATAACCTATAAATATAATAGTTGATAAGTAATAAATCACAACTTTTGTAATATAGGATAATATTATCTTAAACGATAATGATATGGGGAGATCCTCCCACTCCCGTCTAGATTTCTCAGCTTTCACCTGCACTAGTTTTATGTGAGTGAGTTTTATGCGAGTGTAGTTAGTTCTCGAGGTCGTTCCACTACATAACTTACTCGTGTTCTGTGATATAATTTGCCCCTTTGAGAGCTATGTCTCAGGCCATTCGACTCGTAGTCTACCATACGATCGAGTTATTCTCATTCTCCCCCTTTGGTTTCATCATAACAATATGCATACACCGTGAACTTAGGCCCGTGCCTCACATTTGATCTACTCACGACCCGTGCCTCATTCCACACTACTCAGGCCTAAATAGTGGCTTACTTAGGCCCTAAACACAATATGCTACTCAAACCCTAAACACAATAACACATCCCGTATTGTACGCTGAATATGCGATACCAGTACGAGAAACTGGAGTGTGGTAGCCACGTGAACACTCTACCACAACCGATACTATTCGAGTATCATCTCGTAGTTGGGTGTATCAGCTCCCGGAATCATGACCGCATCGCCGCCACTCAATCGCACTAAATGGGATACTTAAGCCCTAAACATAATGGGCTACTCAGGCCCTTACACAATAAGTTACACAACACTAAACATATATCATGCTTCGAAGTTTACCACCGTATGGACGATATCGGTTCAGGAAACTAGAGTGTCACACTCGGCCCGAAACCCTCGGCTGAGGGCTCGTGAACCCCTCTCTAATCCTCCTGACATTACAAATGTAGATACCTTTACTAAGGTAACACTATCAGAACCAATGCTCAAAACTATGTAATACATGAAAACTGCAACGGAAATTTCAAACATTTTAGCATAAGTCACTTATGGGGGCTCCTAGAAACAAATGGTTAAAAACCACGGGAATAGTATAGTAATGATATGATAAAGAATTCAAACCTTTGTAATGGAGGTGCGCTCACATCGTAGTAAGGGGTCTCAATTTTGATTTTCCCTTCACTTCTCGCTGGTTCCCTCGTCTTATTTGCACAATTGTTAGGGGAGAGGGTGAGCTCACAGCTCAGTTAGTGAGACGATAACGTCGTGCCACTACATGGCTTACGTTGCATACCTTTCCCATAAACCACCTAACATACAATATCTACTCTAATTGCTTGTATCCCCATACGAGCCCTGTGGTTTACTTCCTCCCCTTTGAGACATAGTCTCGAGTCATTAGGCTTGCCTATGCCTTACGACCGAGATATTATTAGTCTCGCCCTTATCGGGTATTCATGTCACACCCCGACCCGGTTTGGTCGAGTTTTATGATTAATTTGCCACCCTTATTCTACTAATCTAGTATTTCAACTAAATAGTCCAATGAAGGTAAAGGCGTTGTAGTACCTGTTTTCCATAACAAAGTTTAAAAAACATAAAGTTACCTTATGGTAGTACCATCGGCTTCTTCTCCCAACCAAGACTCGTCGATGTTTCTCTTGAAAAAGGTTAATGGGAGGGGGGGTGAGTTTCTACAATTTAGTGAGTGGTGGTTGGGAAGTGAGTTTTCAAATCAACCAGTCCATCGAAAAAGTCTTATGCTGTTAATTTATTGTAATATGAGTTCATTTCTTCTTGAACATTTTCATGCTCGGGAGATGCCTCAGCAAACAATCACATGCCCTTTCTATCATAGAAATGGATCATATGTTCGTAGAACAGCCCCCGACCGTTCCACTTGTGGTTCAGTGCGTTTTTACCGTTCACCCGAATAGAGGTGCACTGCCTCTACCGTGAGTTTGAGGGGACATCAATAGTCCGACTCTCAAACCCTCATCATGTTTGCTTGGGGGGATGATACATCATTTTCCCTCCGACCTCAGTCTCAATACTTCATTATGTCCGATTTGTGGGACGAGACCTCATTTTCCCTCCGACCTCGGTCTCAGTGCACAGGAAGCTATCAGAGCTTCATGACTAACTAGCATGACATACCCGCCCTTATTGCATCCATGTTGTCCAACAGCCCTTGGGACCTATCGACTACCCTTCTTGGGCGTCTAGATGCTCTCAAATTCCTCATACATGCATACAATAGTTTTGATCCATTAACATGCTCTTTGGTGCCAACGGTCCAACGATCCCGACACTTGACCTGGCCTGCAGCTATTTGACTTGACCGGCCCGTCGACCTGGTCTATGCGCAATGCCACTAGCCCATCGAGCCTTGTCAGTATTGTCTTGGCCCCGTGACAAATCACACAACAATTCTAGTTTTCTAAGAGTTTTCATGGTTCTTATCATTCATGTTTATCTATAGGTCCAACCCATGCACACTGGCCTTGGGTTCACTTCACGGGTTTTCCAAAAACTGGCCTTCAACCCTATCATTTTCAAATTTAAGGCTTCGAGCCTATCAGAGCAATTCTAGCTCCCCTCAATAACGTCTCCCAAAATGTTCAAGCATTTTCACGCAGTTAGGGGAGACTATTCCTAGAAAATAATTTTTCAAACATTAAAACGATTTTAATCACCACCAACCGGGTATGATCATGAAAATCCCACTCACCCGTTAATAGTAACGTGCCGTCCCAGTGAGATCTTGACTCATGGTGTGCTTCCTTGCACCGGTACTTGAGCAATCAGCTCCTGCATAGTTTGAGTACCCTTATAAGGAAAATCGACATAAGGGACCTCATAGTTTTGGGTATTTGCGCATAGGTCCTCGCACTATGCCTTAATTACATTTACATCCCTCAATATTTTTAACCTTGCATTTGGGTCTCTAAATTTTCATTTGATCTCAATTAAGTCCCTAGGACTCCCAATTATTCCTCATGGTCCTTAAACTTTCCAAAATTATCAATCGATCCTCAATTTTTACAAAATTGCCAGTTGATCCTTAACTTCCCAAAAATTACAAATTACCCTTGAACTTTCAAAAATTGCCAATTGGCCCTCCATTTTATCCAATTACCTAATTGGGTCTTAATTAAAGTTAATTTCATGAAAATGCCCCAATTTTCCTTAAATTGTAATTTGGCCCCCAGTTTTCCAAAAATCCCCAAACTGCCCAATTTGTAAAAAATTGTAATTTGGTCCCTGAATCACAATTTCATTCAATTGACCCCCAAAATGTGGTTAATTGTCTCAATTGGTGATATAAATCATCTTCCCTATGTCTCACTTGTCATTTTAAGCTTTAAACTGCTTGATTTGGCTTAGAAATGAGCTCAAATGTAGCGTAGCCAAAAAATTCAATCTAGAGAGAAAGCTTCAATATCTTTCCGGTGAGGGTCCAACGACCAGAGCTCTTGCTTCCTCTGAATTGCTCTCCTCCCGGGGATCCTCCCTAGAACAAACTGCCCCTCAATTGGTGGCTTGAGCAGTGTAAATTTCTTAGTTTCGATTCTTATAGAAATGCACTGTGAACAGTATTTTTCGGTGAATGGGCGACGAGGGGCTTACCATGCTAGCTCGGGGGAAGGTCGAGGCACCTTTAGGTGGCATTTGGAGGGCTTGGTTTGGTTGGAATTGGCCTGCTCGAGCAGCTTGGGTTGGTAATAGCCGAGGGGTAGTGTTACTGTTCAAGCTTCCTCATTCTTCTACAGTGGCTCTCGAGCTGAACGGAGGGTGCAGCTGTGTAGAGGATTTCATCTTGGTTCTAATGGTACCGAATGTAGCTTCGGAGATGGAGAAAAGCCCCGATGTTGGAGCTCTAGTTTGTTGCTTGTCGAAAAACTAAGCAATTCGTCTTTTTCGGACGATTGTGGGATGCTGAGGACGAATGGAGGGGTGCTCTTTATATAGGGAGCTCGACAACTGCTCGGGCTACCCGTTGACATAAGACTCGACCTCATACGACCTGACCAGAGAGTTTTTTGAGTCAGCGGAGACTCTAGCTTTTTCGGCGTCTCTCTCTTTTCTTTGTCACCGACTAAAGGTTGAAGATAATGATGTGGTGGGTGTGCCACATGGCATGTTGTGATTGGCTAGTTTTCTAACATGGAGGTCAAACTCAGCCGCCACGTCAGCCTTTAACCCGTTGACCCTACATGTCACACCCCGACCCGGTTTGGTCGGATCCCTGTGAACAACCCGCCACTCTCTCGGTTTATTAAAGGGTTTCCCCTTTTCTAAACTGTAAAGAGTAAGGCGTTCTCTACACCTTTTTCCAGGAATAACATAAATCAAAACTCCGTAGAAATTTAAAATAATCATAGCTGTTTCACAGACGTTTAAATTTACAGGTCTTTAAGGACAGACTTTCCGGGATTACTTGAAAGGGGTATAAGAGAGGGGGTGAGTACGACTACTTAGTGAATGGGTTTTAAATCTTTTGACTTTCATGAAAAACATTTATATTAGAGTGTGCCAGACTTCTCACTTAAAAAAAAATCATTTCATTTAAAATCTTGGGTTTTTCTACATTTCTTATTATCACGGTGTGTCATCACCCAACACACATCCTTCATCATGAAGGTTACACACATTCACAAGCCAGCACGATTGTTGAACCCACTTATAGCTTCAGAGCGACTTTATCGGCCATCCGGATAGAAGTACGTCCACTTCTACCCTGAGAATGGGTGGATGTTCGCGACATCTGACTCTTATTCCTGGAATAGATTCTTCGTGTCCATATGAGGACTAAGACCTCATCCTGTCCCCACCCCGGTCTCATGCGCTTGGTGCTACTTCAAATTTCGCACGGTCACCTGGAACGACGAATTGCCCTTATACTCACCGGGTCGTCCAGGGCCCTTAGGATGCATCACTCCCCCTCATGGGCATCTTGATAATCCCGTACACATAGTGCATGCACAACCAATATTTTCTTATTATGCCATATAATTTGTGGTGTCATTAGTCTAACGGTCCCGACTTTCAACTCAGCCTACAGTTGTTTGTCTTAATTGGTCCGGAGACTGGTCATGTCGCACTGCTGCTCGTTGACTGAGGATGTTGGACCAGCCTTGGTACCATGACCTTACAATTCTTTTATTAAAGATTTATGACACATATATTATATTCATTTATGAGCTCCTGCTCGTGCCCATTGGCCTATGGCCACTATTCGAGATTTAAAAAAAAATGGGCATATTAGCCCCCAAGTTCCAAAAACCGAGGCCCTTGGCCTGTAAGAGCTATTCGAGCTCCCGTCGAGAAGGTCTCCCAAATTGTTTAAGCATTGGCACACAGTAAGGGGAGAACACTTCCAACAAAAATAAGTTTTCACTGTCCATTATACCGACCCGATATAAGGACATCTCCGTTCATAACCGATGAACGGGTTTTCAACTTCCTTCGAGGAAGTTTCATCACACCAACCAGGTAGGATCTACTTACCACCAGTTAGTAGTTTTTTTTCGCATGGTTTTCACATCATTACTCTAAGTCATTATGTTTAAAATTACACATAGTAGTGGATTTTTGTTTCGATGTACTTATCATCCCCAACCGGGTATAATATAAAATCCCACTCAACCGATCATGTAGTGAAATTCTACTTAGTCGAGTTCCGTCCCTTGCACGTTGTACCTCAACTGCCGTTCTAGATGTCTCATTGTCCTACACGAAATGAACATAGTTGTTCATCATTCTTTGGCCTAATAGCCCTCATTCATTCCAATGAATGAGAAAACCCAACTTTATATATATTTGCAATTAGGTCCCTCAATTTTTCCAAAATTACCATTTTTCCCTAGCCGCGAAGTTCCAAAAATATAACAGAGCTATTCGAGCTCCTGTCAAGGTCTCCCAAATCATTTAAGCAGTGGCACACAGTCAGGGAAGAGCACTTCCGACAAAAATATATTTTCAACTATCTGTCATACCAACCGAGTATGAGGATATCTCCGCTCATGACCCATGAACGGGTTTTCCACTTCCTCCAAGTCAGTTTCATTATACCGACCAGGTATGATCTACTTATAACGAGTAAGTAGTTTTCCGTGTCATTTTCACACCACTACTCTAAATTGTGGTGTATAAAATACCACTAAGTAGTGGGTTTTCATTTCCAAGATACTTATAATCCCAACTGGGTATGATATAAAAATCCCACTCACTCCATTGTATAGTAAAATTCCTCTTAGCTGGCTTGTTGTCCTTACTTGAACTCGTCTTAGCTGTCGTTCTCGATACTTCGTGTTCCTATACGATACTAACATTTTTCTTCATTATTTTTTGGCCTAATAGCACTCATTCATCCCAATTTTTCTTTAAGTCCCTTATGCCGGTTCAATAATGGTTCAAATTGGTCCAATCCAATTCAATTCGGTTTGGATCCGGTTCACCTGAACCAGTTTGGTTTTCATCTCCAATTCATTATAAAGTCCTTTTTCTTGACTTTTTTTTTTAACTATTTAGATCATTTGGGATTCATAAATTTTCCAGTTTTCCTTTTATCGGTTCCGGTTCATGAACCCACTTGGTTCATAAATCGGTTCAATCTAGTTGGATCCGGTTCATCTGAACTGGTCTAGTTTTTCTCTTCCAATTTGTCTTAAGGTTTTTTTTCAAGGTTTTATGAACCATTTGGGTCACTCAGTAGTTGTAAATTTCTCAAATTGTCCATTTCCTGATAATCAGGTTTGTGAATTGGTTCGATTTTCTCACTCGGTTTGACCGGTTCTTTTCCCGGTTTTCCTTAACTCAAAAGGGCGGGGTTTATAATCTAAATCCCGCACTTTGAGAATCTAGGGTCGAATATATGAGCATCTAATTAAACTTTAGGTTTAGGGAAATTTTTGTAATTTCCTTCTTGTATTTTTCGTTCGACCAAACATGGCCTTATGGGTGCCCTATTTGTTACTTTCTAAACATGCGCTTAATGGCATGTCAGTAATTTTGTCAACATGTTGAGGCATTATCATCTTTTACCATTTATATCTTTGAGTGACATACTTTGGGGTAGTATCATAATTTACCAAAATCTATCCCAACTCTCTCGCCTTTCAACTTTGGGGTCTCAGAAGACCCAGTTCATTGGTATGAATGAATCCTCTCAGTCTTCTATAAACTCCTAGCTCGACGTCCACTCTACCATTCTGGTAATTTCGATGATCCATTCAATTTTTCGACTACATGTACCAAGGAGTCTCAAAGATCGAATTTCCTCTATCTAATCTTTCTTAGAGCTCATTTCAATTATTCCAAGAAAATCTCCAGGTGATCTCTCTTAAATTTTGAACATTTGTTTCAAGTTCATTGATGAGTTTCCTAGTTTCATTTTCTAAAAATCAAGCTCCGTCTCCTCTAACTCGTGCTTCTCAGGATTCATTATTGATGGCGATCAGACATCAGTAGTACTGACCATAGCGTTCGTCTTCCTTCTACTCACTCACAGTGTTCCCTAGCTTTAGTTGCAATTCGTGGTTCCGTTTGTCCCAAAGGAAATTTTGGTCATGACCCTAATTTATTCCTCTCTTTTTATTGCTAAACTGACATTCTATCGTTCTATCATTGTGAATATCCTAAGAGGCATGGCTTGTTGCATAGTTGAATTATTGAATTATGAGGGTGACATTCAAGGATGTTCTTAGGTCTCGATCGAGCAGAGCTCCCATCTCACGCAAGGTTTGGAACGTGTTCTTACAAATTCCACATAAGCTTGGTTGTAACATGAGAAGTTATGGAAATCAAGTTAGGCCTAAGTGGATATGAAGCCGAGTGTAAACCGAAAATGAGATTCTGAAGTAAAAATGAGAACTAAAATTGGGTAATAAAATTCTAAAACCGCAATGGGATAAGAAATCGAGAATGAAATCCCAAACTAGAGACAAAATTGAAATTGAGCATTGAACTCCGAACTAGGAACCAAGTCATACCGAACCAGAATGGGAAATGGGCTTAAGAAGGAACCTTAAGATGATGAGAAGGGTTAGAGAACATCCCATGTTCCGAAATTAAGGATTGTGGAAGATCCGAGAAAGAACCGATTCAAACCAGGTTAGAGGTAACTTAGGTCACAAAACCCCCCGATTTTTAGAGAGGGATAAACAAATTGGAATGGGGCGGTTCTTGAGTACATTCAATAGAAAATTGAATGAAAAAATTTATTGTATTTTTGTTATTGTAGATCGACCGGAAAAGGGGTGAACCGAACAATAAACTATAGAACCCATTGAGAAATTTATAGGAAACTGGTTCAGTACGGTGTAAACCAGTCGACGCACCACTCCAAGCACATGGACGCGCAAGGACGAGCGTGTGTGTTGTCTCCTTCACCCAACTGAAGCATCAAAATCCGATAAAAACTCATGTTTCCTGGTCTAACAATTCAAAACCCACCACTTGGGGATTTAATAAATTTAGAGGGCCACAAGCTATGTATTGACGCCTTGAAGCTATAGATAGATAGACATAGAAATGTACAAGATGATTATATAGAGTTCTGGTGTTCCCTCGGTAAGAGCTCATAATTCTCTCTAAATGCCAAGTAGATTCATTTTTAGTGAGTGCATTTTTAGAGAACATCATTCCTTTATTTAGAAATCAAACTAAAAGTTCTTAGTATTTGACGATGATCTTGGTGTCCACAAACTATTCTAGGGACAAGGTTTCCAATGGCACCGGAACTGGCAAATCGAGTCACCGTCTTTAATAAGTTCCCGACCTTAACCCGATTTTTATTCGATGTGTGAGGTCGTTTTAAGTTAAGTTGATTGTTAGAGTTTCGATGAGGTCAGCCAAACAAAAAATACAAATGACCTAGAATAAGGTTAGGGAATACAGTATACCTAAATTTGAGAATTTTTGAAATTATTTTGCTAAGTAATAAAAGTTAATAACTAAAACGTGAATAAAAAAAAGTTAGATATGATAATTGACAATGAGATATAATAATAATATAAAGAATTCATATAAGTTTATTGTAACAATGAGAATTGAACTTAATAAACAGATAAATAATTTTAACTAAAATAGATAGGATAAATGATTGAATTGTATTAACAAAAATTCTCTAATAAAATTAAATAATAGATAAATTTTAGTAATATATTATATTTGATATATTTATAATATTTTAATTATATAGAATAAAATAATATACAAAAAAAATGTAAATCAATGGCGGAGGAATTGCCATATACATAGATTAAGACTTTGCATACATGTGAGCACATTACACCAAGATTACTTTTATTAATTCACAATATAAAATACTTGATAGAAGACCAAGTCATGCTATTCTTCATGAAGGTGGATCTCGGATTCAATCTTGATAGAACAGCGGGCGAAGCAGTAGAAGAACGACAATGCAAAACACAGCATGATGGCTGCGAGAGATACAGTCCATTGGAGGCTCCCATCAGGGATCAAACTTCTCGCCATCAACGTAGACCCATCGGCGACTAAGAGGAAAGAGATCTCCACCAGAAGCGGAGCCCTCTCCGTTCGCTGGTTGGGCTCCGACGGGCGCAGAAATCTCATGGCTCCGTTGACGGCGATCCGGCAAACGAGGAGAAACGCCAGTCCGATGAGCAGCTGCGCGTGGGCCCGTGAAGGGCCCCATTTGGAGCGATCGCCGGACGTGAGCAGGGCGGAGGAGACAAGGAAGTGGGCGTTCCCGTAGTGGGAGTCGAAGACCTTGGCGAGGTTGAGGCGGAGGAAGGCAATGTGGCAGAGAGATGTCATCAAGGTGGTTGATACTAAGACGGAGAGGGTGTAGTTGAGGTAGCGCTCGAGGATAAGCACGGCGGAGTTGCAGTAGAAGGCCATGGATAGCAGCAGGGTTAGATCCCTCAGGTAGATGATCTTCGCCCCCATGGGGATCACGATCGACTTCCCCGTGTATGTTTTGCACAGGTCCAATTTCCTACCACAACCTCTTGGTGCTTTAATGCGCCTCCCAAAAGGTCAACTGCTTGCAAGCTAGAGTCAATTTCCTCTAATGGGGTTGCTCTAGCACAGAGCCAACTTTATCGCTATTTTTTAGTCAGTCCGTACAGTAAATCCGTTGACGGAAGAGACAGGCTGGCTATCATTTTTAAACAACTTTATCTAATGGCATGAAAAATGGGTTGAAATCTAAAATATGGTATTATTTTTCTTATAATTTTTTTAAAAACATAAATAAAATTATAGTACTTTTTACTCAATATTTTTATTTAGTTAAAAGGGTTGTTATATATCTTATAATTATTAGTTTTTACACGTTAATATATAATATATTTTTTTACTCAACAAATTAATATTTTATTAATTTATCAAATACAATATAATATTATCGGATAAATATTATAGAGTAAATATTATTTTATTATTATTAATAATATATTTAATATTATGAGTAAATATTATTGATATAAAAATATAATATATGTTCAGTATTTGTTTAATTATCTAACCGGTACTTAAAATTTTAAACCTCATTTAATGTATAAATTTATCAATATAAAGTGACAATACATTTAATTTCTAATTTTTACTTTTTAAGTATATTAAATAGTATAAGTGAGTTAAATTAAAATATAATTTTTTATAATACTTATTATTGTGTAAGTTTTAATACTTATAATACCACTATTTACGTGCATACAATAACACAAAAAGTAAATACGAGAAAAATATTTATTACTAAATATGATTACTATTAATGCATTTATTCTTAATAGATCAAATAAACTATTTATATTAATTTTGAAAAGGTGTCTGGTTTTATTTAAGTTATTATTCAAGTATTAAGGTATTAGTTGAGTTATAATATAAATGATATGATCTTAATTTAACTATTGTCCAAACTATAATATTTGTATGTGAGTTGAAATAAAAAATAAGACTTATTTGCTATTTTATACTAATATTAATTTATTATGGGTGAGCGCGTGAATATAAATTTACCATATTACATCTCGAGTGATAGTCAATCATCCATTTAAATAAAGTGTTTTTAAGCTACTGATTCAACAAAAATGAGGTAAATTTGAATTTTTTTAAATTAATAAAATATAATAAATTTTATAAAATCTCATTGTAGGACTTGGTATTCGTTTGGATGCAGTGATTTTTTTTATGAACTTATTGGGAGGAGAATTAGGGATTTGGAATAATTTAATAATTTATAAAAAAATATTATTTTGATGGAAGGGAAACAAAGTAAAAAAGCATTTAAAAAGAATAATGTATCATTTTTTTAATTAAGTTCGATAATTTATTAAGTAATTTTATATTAATTGTATATAACTATTTAAAATATATTTGATTATACATATTTTATTTTATAATATAATACGTGTTACTATATAATACAATTTATTTTATCTATATATATAAATATAAATATATTATATTATATTATTTAATAAATTATTAAATCATATTTTCAATTTATTATTAACTATCCCACCCCCTCCAAACCCTTTCATCATTCCAAACCAAATCACTCTACCCTCCCTTCTGTCCCAATCTCTCCAAGCCATCAATCCAAACAAAGCCCAACAGAGATGGCCCACACGATCGTCAAGCAATCCTCAACCACATGCCATTGTCATCTACCATCGTCAATAATAATTGGACTAGCTTCCCAGCTAATCCCCGCCACTCAGTAGACGAAATCCAGACTCCGGTCCTGAGTAGGAGCATCTCGATCGCGATGAGAAGTACACAGTACCCTACGATGCTCCTCTGCAGCGCTCTCCTCTTCTTCCTCCTCCCACTGCTGTGGATTCCTCATCTTTCTGGAGCGGACTCAGTTGTAGGTTCGGCCGCTTATTTCCGCAACGGCTCTGCGGCCGATCACGGTCTCCTCCTCTCCGCAGAAGAATTGATGCTCGATCCGTGGAGGAGCACCAAAGCCTCGAGCTCTAAGATCCTGAGCTACGATGCTCTGAGGCAAAACCAGCCGATCTGCAGATCCACAGCTTATTCCAGTAACTGCATACCTCCCAAGGTGAACGGTTACACCAAGCCCTGCGCAAAGATATACCATTGTAGAGGCTGAAGACGGTACGCACGTCGAGGTCAGTCGGGCGGCAAGTCTCTCCCACTTCTTTCATGTCAAAATGCCTAGATGTCTCTGGTTCTTTTGGTGTATCAGCCTTGTAGATCTAAGCATTGCTGATAGTGATTGGATGCTCCATCTTGTCTCATAGCTAAGAGGAGATCTGGAATAATAAGAGGATTATGCTTCAATAATTTTTGCCGATCAGGAAAAAAAAAGCATTAGCTGGCTTTAGGGTCTCTCATGTCCAGCGGGCCAAGGTTAGCCTGTTAATTTGGGCCGACGGAATACCTCGGGTAACCCAGCTGCATATCATGGGTCCTCGGTGGTGATGATCCGTTGACATCCGATCGCGGAATAATGGAATTTTTAGGCACATTAGAAGTAGAAATATCAGAGCAAATGAACAAAACTATGAACAAGTTGCACTTCTCCTCCTTTCAATATTACTATGCCGTTGTCACCACCAGCATCATCCGCCTCTCCGGCCTCCTCGATAGCGAAGTGCAGGGGGCTGGGGACGGAGTTTGCACTCATTCAGAGGAGGCTGTAACGAGGAGGAGGTTCATGGAGAAAAAGAAGTAGATATCGGCGAAGCGCTGAAGAGGGACCAGCCCACTTGTGGTGGCCGGGAAAAAGGGGAAGCCTGCAGAAAAAGCGGTAGGTCGACATTCTTTTGAAATTTTCGAGTAAGCAACCCATCAGTCTAATCATATTTTTGTTGTTTCGGGCCATGGGAGGAGGATATGATACCTTAACTTCAGACTCTTGTCCGATTGGGATGACACGACACGATAATACAGGCCTGCAACTATACATAAATCCATCACACGACACCAACTGTCGAAGAAACAGAGAACAAGGCATCATATTAGGGTTACGTGATGGGCCGATTTCTCTCTCCTTCCATACCAACTGTCCAAGAAAGTGCATAGAACAAGGCAAAGGCTCGTTCCTTGAGCAAAAAAAAAGATCAACAAGGCTCCTAGCCATTCCCCACTCCTACATTCCTCATTAATACCCCTATACTATATGAGAAGAATATTATAGTCTTTTCTTTATCTATATTTATTTTTTCCTATTTTGTTATTTATAAATTTTATCTTATTTACCTATCCTACTATATATATATATATATATAATTGGTGTGGAGAATGAGATTGATAGACTTTCTATATTTACAGTTCCAATATATTTCCTAAAATGAAAACTTTTATGGTTTTCTACTTAATGGTAGAAAAAATATCAAAATTAAGTATGTAATTTCCATTGTTGGAGATTAAAATAATTATAACATACTATTAAATAATTATTTAGTACAAATTAAAAAAATTGCACGTGTGAAGGTTATATGTGTGGTGAGTATGTTAACCATATAATTTTATATTATATAAAATAAAAAATTATTATATATATAATTTTAAAATAATCTCACCCCTAACAAGTAATATCAATTAAGTAAATATTAGTTAAACTTTTATCTAATTACAATACCATATTATTTAATATAGTATCATATCTAATGGATTCACACCAATATCTAATATAAAATTTAAAATTTTTCTTATTCTCTGTTTAATTATAAATAAAAAATATCAAACTTGATTTAATTGTTTCAATTTAATTCGATATCGGAAAAATAATATTTCACCCGTAAATAATTATTAAATTTAAGTATAAAATAATATTACAAATAATAAGTGTAAAGACATTACACATAATTGTGTGGAGAATAAAATAACAAATTAAGTAAAATACAGAAATATTATCAATTTATAATATTATAAAAGTTTAATCACTTACAAATAATTACTTTTAAGTGGATATTAATTCAATTTCTTATGAACAATGCTCTCTAATAAGTGAATGAGACTTACCAACCACTTTTATCATCGTGTCATTTGCTCTATCTCGGCCTTTGGTCGGCGTCCCATTCCAAATCTAGCTTTCTCATCGAATCAACCTCAATGATATCAACATCTTGTTTTGTAACTTCGATGCCTTCTTTTGTGGTTCTCTACGATCTTCAACCAACCTATGTCCTAAACTCAATTCTCGGTTCTTCTCCTCTAATCTACCTCTAACAATCGAACACCTACTTTAACAAGGTCATCATCGAGTCTCACAAGGATATCTCCACACGATCATGCTTCTCTGACGCCTCTGATCTCTTTTTATTAAGGCGACTCGTTGGATGACCTCCTACTCTATTTGAATCTTCATATATGTTCTACCTACTCCATCTAAATCTTCATATATGACCTACATCTTAGGTCGTGATCTAAATCTCAGCCTCTTCGAGGCTCTTTGGTAGCTTCATGTGTCTATGTCCACCTTGCTAGTCACTTTATGTGTTACATTTGACCAATGAGGTTGAGATTTGGGAGTCAAATTGTAAATAATAAAAAATTGAGAACTTGAATGGAAATAAAATGAAATTAGGGATCTAAAGGGAAAATTAAAAATCTTGGGGACCTAATTGATGATTAATGGGACATTACGAACTTAAGGGTAAAATTTTGGGATTTAGGGACCTAACCATAATTATGGCATAATTAAGGACCAAATTGCCAATACATGCAATTATGAGGTCTCTCTTGCCAATTGTATTGATATGCATACTTGGACTATGTAGGATAGGCAGTTAAAAGGATCATGCACAAGAGCGTGTGGCCAGCGGAGATACCGTCGGAGGCAAATTACACCACACCAAGTGAGTGGGTTTAGCATCACGTCCGGTTAAGCTAATGAGTACAATTTTTCTGATTTGAAAACAGTCAGGACTGCACTCTCCTAACTTATTGAAAAAGGTTAAAAGTTTTAGTAGGTTGTCCTGATGAAAACATGAAGCATGCACTAGTAGGGCTAGTACCATTCGAGTGGGCCCAAGGCCAATGGGCACAGGTGTAGGCCCATCAACAAGATAAGGCTCTTGTGCTTGAAAACACACATATAATTGGAAAATTGTGTGAATTAGTTACTATGTCAAAGTCGGACAAACGAACTCATTGGGTTAATCGTTGTTGAGCCAAACTCGGGTTGTTAAACTCGTTGGGCTAGTAGTTACGGAGCCAAAGTCGGATTGTCATGTCCGTTAGGTTAGTAACACAAAAAATGATGGCTATTACTAATGAAAACTATTGATTTTGCATGTCATGAGTTCAGAATCATCGAGGTACCCAATATGTGGTAGTGGTGGTTCTAAGGGCTACTGGACGACCTAGGGAGCATAAGGGCGGTTTGTCGTTCAGTATGTCGAATAAGCTCAAGGAGCTTCATGCGCATTGAGACCAAGGTCGGAGATTTGGGGCCACCATTGGATAGAGAATAAATTTAGATTAATTTAAAAATTTTTAGATTTAAAAAACTCGGTTGAATGAGGGGTGAACCGACCGATTTAAGCTTGGAATCCGGTTCAGACCGGTCTGGTCCGGTTCAGAACAATGTCATCGTCTTCCTCAAGATGACAACACTGTTCACTCGCCGAAAAATTGAAGCAGCATCGATGAAAAAGAAACATTTATGTTCGGTACGTTTCAGGTCTTCAATGCCTATAATAAAGATGCCAAACGAATGGCCAATGGGTCCCCAAGCTCTCTATATAAAGAGCCCCTCTCCATTCGTCCTCTCCGTGCTTAGTTTTCTGTGAAACTCGAACCAGAGCTCCGATATAGGGTTAATTCTGAGCCAAAGAAGGCGATGTCGGGTTCATTAGAACAGGGGAGAAGTTAGATGCACGGTTGTGACATCCGTTCGTCCCGAGAGTTGCCGGAGAAGCGCCAGCGTGATCGAATAGTGAAGCAGCTCCGGCGGACCAAAGCTGCCCTGTTTTGGCCGAGTTGAAATCGGCCAATTCGAGCCCTCCTCAAGCAAAACCAAGCTCTCCCGACACCTCCTTAGCCCTTCCATGGTTGAATTAGGACCAAAAGGTTAGCCAATTCTGCTCCCCTTTACAATTTTCGATCAGTGTTAGAGAGAGAGTCAGCAAAATCTCAATGACGAAATTCTAATCCAATTCGACATGAATTGATGTCACTCATGATCCTAGGAAGAACCTCTGGAGGAGAGCTACCTACCCAGATAGAAAGCTTGAATTGTCGCGCCCTCACCGGTAAGAAATCGAAGCTTTCTCTCTCTAAAGTCAATTTTCCGCCAAAGCTTTGTTTGAGCTCGTTCCGGCGTTAAAATCTACGATTCAAAGTTCCTTAGAATTGTATGAACATGTAGAAACTCAATTTCAATGAATAGAGTTTGATCGGTCAATTTGATAAAATCAAATTCATATGTGTTAAATAGTTTAAATTTGGGGAAATTTTAGGAATTTTCAAAAATTTGAAGGACCAAAATGTAATTTTCTAAAATTGAGGGTCAATTGATCATGATAGGAATATTAGAGGGCCAATTGAGAAATTTTAGAATTTTTGGGGCAAAATTTACCATTTTTGTAAAGTAAGAGCAAAATGGTAATTTTGGAAAAAATTTAGGGACCAAATTGAAATTTTGGGAATTTAAACCCCTTTTTTGTGAAATTTAATAAATTGAGGTCTTAAGATAAACTTTAAAAGTTTCAGGACTCAATTTGAGGAAAAACTCGGCAACAGGGACTTAAAGTTAAAGTAAAATAACTTTAGGGACCTAATTACAAATATATATAAAGTTGGGTTTTCTCATTAATGGGAACGAATGAGGGCTATTAGGCCAAATAATAATGAACAACCATGTTCATTTCGTGTAGGAGAACGAGATATCGGGAACTACAGTTGAGGTCCAACGTGTAAGGGACGGAACTCAACTAAGTGGAGTTTCACTGCACGATTGGGTGAGTGAGATTTTATATCATACCCAGTTGGGGATGATAAGCACATCGAATTAAAAATCCACTACTACGTGGTATTTTAAACATCACGACTTAGAGTAGTGATGTGAAAACCATACGTAAAAACTACTTACCGGTGGTAAGTAGATCATACCCGCTTGGTATGATGAAACTTCCTCGAAGGAAGTTGAAAACCTGTTCATCGGTTATGAACAGAGATGTCCTTATATCAAGCCGGTATAATGGATAGTGAAAACTTATTTTTGTCGGATGTGTTCTCCCCTGACTATGTGCCAATGCTTAAACAATTTAGGAGACCTTCTCGATGGAAGCTCGAATAGCTCTTATAGGTCGGGGGCCTCTGTTTTTGGAATTTGGGGGCTAATATGCCCGCTTTTTTTTTTTTTGAAAATCTCGAATAGTGGACCATAGGCCAGGGCATGAGCAGGAGCTCGTAAATGAACATAATATATGTGCCATAAATCTTTAATAAGAGAATCGTATGGTCATGGCACCAAGACTGGTCCGACATCCTCAGTCAACTAGCAGCAGTGCGACATGATCGGTCTCCGGACCAGTCAAGATAAACAGCTGCAGGTTGAGTTGAAAGTTGGGACCGTTGGACTAATGATACCACATATTACATGGCATAATAAGAAAATATTGTTTGTGTATGCACTATGAGTACGGGATCATCAAGATGCCCATGAAGGGTAGTGATGCATCCTAAGGGCCCTGGACGACTTGGCGAGTATAAGGGCAGTTCATCGTTCCAGGTGACCGTGCGAAATTTGGAGTAGCACCAAGCGCATGAGACCGAGGTTGGGACAAGATGAGGTCTCAGTCCTCATATGGACACGAAGAATCCATTTCGGGAATGAGACTTGGATGTCGCGAACATTCACTCATTCTCAGGGTAGAAGTGGACGTACTTCTATCCGGGTGGCCGGTAAAGTCGCTCCGAAGCTACAAGTGGGTTCAGCAATCGTGTTGGCCTATGAATGTGCGTAACCTTCATGATGAAGGATGTGTGTCGGGTGATGACACACCGTGATAAGAAGAATTGTGGAAAAAACCCGAGATTTTAAATGAAATGATGATTTTTAAAAAATGAGGAGTCTGACACACTCCAATATAAATATTTTTCTTAAAAGTTAAAAGTAGACATTTGAGAAACCCATTCACTGAGTTATAGAAACTCACCCCTCTTTTTCTACCCCTTTTCAGGAAAAAAGAAAATGACTAGAAGTAACACCGAGCCTTACCCTTTATCAGGTATGCTTAATTTTTCTTTAAACTTGTATTTTATTTGATATATGTCTTCCAGGGAACAAGGTTGAAATTTCGTCTGGCTCCTCTCGAGTAAAAGAAGGGGGAAACTCCTCTTGAACCGAAAAAGAGCGGCGGTTGTTAACGGGGATCCAACCAAACCGGGTTGGGGCGTGACAAGAAATCTCACTCACCCGTATTCTGAGAATTGTTCGTCCCCCAGGATTTTCGAGCTTGGCTTGTCTTTCCTTCACAGTGACTTGTAGGTGATTGGTTACTATAATAATTTGGACAATTAAGTCCCAAATAATAAGGCATTTGCACTTAAGACCCGTAATATTAATTACGACTAGGTCCTTAAGTTATACCTTATTCCTAATTAAATCCCTAAGATTCTCAAATTTTCACCTTGTATCCCTAATTTCTCATTATTTCCAATTGGGTACCTTATTTCTCACTATTTACAAAAAAAATCCCAAATTTTTTAAATTATAATTTAGTCCCCAAACTTCAAAAAATTTTAATTTAGTCCTCCAACCTTGATTATCATCAATTCGATCTTAAACCTTCCCAATTGAGTCCTAACATGATCTTAATCATCTTTCATATGTCTCCAGGATCATTTCAAGCTTTGAATCATCTAATTTGGCTTAAAAATGAGCTTAAACGTAATTTCTTCAGAAAAAATGTTCTAGAGATAGAAAACTTTAATTGCTTGTCGGTGAGGGCCTGGTGGTTGAAACTTTATATGTCAAAGGATTGCTCTATTCTTGGGGATCATTATTGGATCAAATCGTGGCTCAATTGATGGGCTGAGGAATGAAAATTTATCGATTAAATTTTCAGTTAAAATGCACCGTTAATAGTAAATTCCAGCGAAAGGTAGTAGTGGGGACTTAGCACAACGGCATATGGAAGGTGTAGACTTCACTAGTGAAGGTCTAGAGGGCTTGGTTTGATTGTGGTTGGCCCAAGGGTGGCTTGAATTGAACTCAATATTCTTTGGTTACAGACGACCAAGGGAGCATCGGTATTGTGCGAGCTCGCTGGCACTTCTCGGGTGATACCTAATGCAATTGGAGAGTGGAGTCGTGTATAGGACTTCTGTAGAAATACAGGGAACCCGAATTCAACTTCTAAGGGGAAGAAAAATACCTAAGTCGGAGCTCTGGTTGGAGGGTGATCGAAAAAAAGGAGCAGTTCATCTTTTTCAAGCTTTCGAGTGATGGAGAGAACGATTGGAGGGGATCTCTTTTATATAGGAAGCTCATGGACTGGTATGTCCATCCATTCATCCATCGGTCGATCCTAATTTACTCTATTGTCGAAGAGGTTTAATGACCGTCGGAGTTATGGCAACATTTGGCCTCCTCCCCTCTTCAATTGTCTGAAGGAAGAAGACGACAATATGTGTACACGTGCGAGTTTCACACGTGCAAGCTACCGCGTGACGCGTTGTGATTGTCTTGCATTATAGACGTAACATCTTACTCAGTGTCCGAGTCATCCATTAACTCGTTGACTGATCATGTGTCGACCTCCCATTGGGTGCTCTATCCTATGTGGTAGTTGATCGAATATGGTCGTTCGATGACCGTGCTATGTAGCATACTCTAATTAATTCATTTAAATTCGTGAGTTTTTCCACTTGATGCACTGTGTCATTGCCATGTATTCTCGTATGATTGGCTATGGCTATCTGACGTGGCATTACCACATGTTGACTCCTAATTGGTCGACCTTCCTCGATATCCTAGTTGACCGCTCACATGGCACATTTGCCATGTGTTAGACTCCCATTGGTCAGCACTACTAACGGGAATTTTTCTTAGTCGACCATTGACTAACAACACGTGTCACACTCCCATTGGTCATTTTTTAATGACGTAAATTTTTTTACATGACCGTTGACTAGTGACTCATGTCACGCTCTAATTAGTCAGTGATTTCATACGCTGACCTAGTGACTAGTGCGACGCACTTCGCTACACTTCACGCACAGTAACGAGGCGCTAACCTAGCAAGTGGTTCGTTGACCAGGCCGGACTGTTAACCGATTCAATTGGATCGGGTTTGATGACCCGAAATTGAAAATCGATCGATTCAGACCCTATACGACTGGTTTTCTAAAACTTAAAATTTTCTAAATTTATCTAAATTCATTTTCTACGTAGTGATAAATTCAATTTACCAAATTGACATTTTTAAGTAATATTTAAAAATGAATTTTTGTATCAGTTCAACTAGGTTTGGTTCTGGTTCGCCCTAAACCGGTTTGATTCTCATATTCAATTTGCAACATGATCATTTTCCTTTATTTTTGGATCTATATTGATCATTTGGGATCACTCAAATTCTCGTTTTAATTTCTCTACACCAATTTCGATTCAATTGGAAAGTTGGTTTACTTTCAAGAATTTTTGGTTCTTTATTCTGACTTTCTTATTATGAGAAAACGGAGTTTACACAAGTGGTTGTCAGAGAATTTGGGCCTTGATTGGTTATAGTCGGGTGGAGCCAACGAACATGCCGGTGGAAATCAGCTTGTGGCGATCGATTTTCCCATTGTCAGAGGTTGACCCTTACTAGTCGGAGGTATAAGAGAGACAGACAATCACTTTAGCACAAGTGCTTCCTAGAGTGGTGATCGGATGTGGTTGAATTTGGCCCCTAAAGAATGGTGGTCATATGTAATTTTTTATTCTAGATCGAGGTCAGCCAAAACATTCATCAAGCAGCATTTTCTGGTCATTTTTAAGTCAAAGTCTGACCACAAAACTCAAGAAAAGTCTCTTAATAATATTTTGACATAAAAATTATCTCATTTCGTGGTCGGATAAGCGATAATTTGGATCTCGATTACTCAGATATTTGGAGAGCTTCTCGTGACTTATTTTTCGACTTTGAATGTCGATCTCTTGAATAGATGAAAATGTAATTAATCTTATAAATAAATTGATATGTGAGTTGTGAGCTTATTCATATATTTTGTTGCATGAAATTGGTTCAAATTTTGACTCAATTGAAGTGTTTCCAATTTGGTATCGATCGATAGTGTGTAGTAGTTAGTGTCACGAATCCGAGAGAGGCACGTCCGGACAACCTGACTCACTTTTTTAATTTAATTAAATTATATTTTTACTCTTTTCATTTTCCATTTAAATCGTTTTTCAATTTAATTGGATTTAAATTAACACGTGACATTATTATTATTATCATTAAATAATTTATCATTTGTCCCATCTATTATCTTCTTCCTTGTCCTTTAGAGAAACTGCCACTCGTGTCTCCCATCTATTATCCTATTCTCAGCCACTCCTTCGATTAGCTGAGTCCATGACCAGATATTTTTTTATCCTTCTCATTTGATTTGTTATCTATATAAACCCCCCTTGCTTCTCGGTTTTCTTGAAACCATCCAACACACTGCACCTTCCCTACTAATCCCCAGTCAAGTCCAGCTCTCAAACTCCCGTAGATATGTCTGATCACGGCCATCATGGTGGTGACCATGGCGGTCCAGGTGGAGGGCATAGTGGCCCAGGAGGCGACCATGGTGGAGGCCATGGAGGACAGGGCGGGGGGGCTGGCCATGACCAAGGCCATGGCGGCGGCAACCATGGAGGAGGTCACGACCAAGGCCATGGAGGAGGGCATGACCAAGGCCATGGAGGCGGTGGCCCTGGTGGGCACGGTCATGGTGGTGGAGGGCAGCACCAGGGGCCCGGAGGACATTGACCGTCTATTACTAGCCTGTGCTGAGAACAAGACCCGTATATATATATATATATATATATATATATATATATATATATATATAAGTAGAAGCGTGTCTTCTTCTTGTGTGTCATGTGGGATGAGTGCTCCCCATGGAAGCTGGTGAATGTAGACAAAGTGTTACTGTTATGATGTGGATTGCACTTAGCTTCCTCTAAATAAAAAGGAGCCATCTTATGAGGAGAAAAGGATGATGGTTATCACCCTCAACCTAGACTATGAGGTTAACTTAATTATTATGGATACGAGTTTTCTATTTATGGCGCTTCTAGAAGAATAGTGCAAGCGAGCGGGATCTTGTGCTTGAATAGTGAGATCATCAACATCAACATCTTATAGGGAAACTTTTCAAAGGAAAAAAATCTACCATTTCACAATTAAGTACAAAAAAAGGGTTCATTTACACCTAAAATGATCGGTACAAATCCACTAAAATTATATTAAGTGGTATTAAGAACCAATATTTGAGAATTAAGTAATTCACATGAGAGATGGCACACTCCCTTTTATTTAATTTAAAATTAGGTAAAATTTATTTTAATATATATAATTTAAAATACGTAATATGAAAATAAAACAGTTTTATCTACTCAATTAATTTAAATTATTTTTTATATACTTAAAATATAAATATTATATTATAAAAAGTAATTATAAATTAATATTTAAAATTTAAGTAAAAATTTTAATATAAAATTTAATAATAATAAAAATTTTAAATTGAATAATTAAATACTTATTTATGTTAAAATATTTTTAGTTTAAATAAATAATAACATCAATAATAATTTAATCTATATAATATTAATATTATTAATAATTTAACTGTATTTAAAATTATTTTATTAATAAAATATAATTTAATTATTAATTTGATTGTATCTAATTATAACGGAACCATTTTAATTAAATATAACTTGATCGGATCCAACAAAATTTAATTATCAGCCAACATATATCCGATAACTAAATTGTACAATTTACTTTATATTTAGTTGTATATGAGTCGCATTGTAATAACCCGAATTAGGTTCGAATTCGTATAAACCCCACCCAGTTCAATTGCATTGAAAGTTTGTATAAATCCAACCCGATTTTATTAAATTGCCACCCAAACCTTACTTAATATGATAAATTCACTATAAGAGTGGCTACATTATATTGTCCATTGAATCCCTATCAAATATGTTGAGACCAAAAAAATATATTTTATGCCATAAAAATATTTAGTAATACGTATTTGGTAATATTTTATAATATATAATCCTCTAATATATCCAATCATTTTACTCAAATAAAATATCATCTGGATGGCATTAAATATATATTAAAATATAATAAAGATAAAAGTTAAAATTAGTAAATGGTGATATTTTTAAATATTTTATTTCATATAGAAATTATTTCTTATATATCAATTCAAAAAAATTAACAAATATTATATTTTCTCTTTTATAAAACATGGAACTAGAGACAATTGTTATATTTTATATTTCACATGGGTGAAAAAAGTTATAATATAAAAGATAAAAGTTTACTTTTTTATATTTTATATTTGTATAGGAAAGAAAATTAAAAAATGACAATAAAAGATGTAATATAATTTATATTTTTATATTGTTGGGTTTTAACTAATTTCAATAGATTTTTCCAAAAAAATTAATTCTAATAATTTTATGGAAGAACTGATTCAATTGTGTTTTGTCAATGATTAAGTGTAATTGTGGCTCTAAGAATTTTAAAGTTTTTTAAAGATTTTTTATGCATGTGGTCAAATTTTGATTTAGAACGATTTAAAACAGAGATTAGGCATGTGGCTAATTAAAGGGAGGAGCTAATTTAAATTAAGTTTTTGTAAACTAAAATAATCTCGAAATAAACTTTAAAAAACATTATTTAATCGAAATAATTGAGCTAATTAGATTTTAAAAGTTATGGATAATTTATTTTAATTTAAGATATATAAAATTTATAACTATTATATTTACTCCTCAACACTGCTAAATAAAACCCTAACTTTACCCTGTCTCTTCCGCCGTTCCATCTTCCCACAACAGACTACACTTCTTGTCACCGTCCGCTCTACTTGGGAACTCATTGCTCCCATCTCCGCTATTCTACAATTCGCGTATTGGGTCTACAATCTCAGCCGCCAATCGGTATCTCTGTACTTTTCTAGTTGTTTCCCGCCACTTAATTTAAGCAGTTGGTGAGCCCCTCCTATTGAGACTTACCTTTGGGGGGCCCTAAATTGTAAGATGAAAGAAAAAAATTCAGCGCGCTCTTGATTTGTAATTAATCGGTTCTCAGTAGGAGGGGGAGAAAGGTTTCAATTGTTGTTTTGCTTACATATCTCGTTGCCAGTTTGTTCTAGATAAGTATTCGTAAAAAAGTTTGTTCTAGATAAGTTACTGTTGGAAGGAATTTTTTTCAGCAGATTAATTGTATAGAAGATTGATCAATGATCACGGCAATTTCATGGGTCCCAAAAGGGGCTATGAAGACCCTGCCTGAGGTGGCCGACCCACTTTTGCGGGAAGACATCGAGGATATCTTGAGGAAACGGATAATGGAGAGAAAGTAAGTCTAGGATCTGGGTTTCATGAAAAAAAAGATCAGACTCTATTGCTCAACATCTTGTTGGATACGTATCTTGTAGTTTCAGATTGTTAATGATTTGAAGCTTAGTTTCTCAAGTGAAGCCTGCAGTTGATTGGAGATTGTTAGTTTCAAAGAAGAGTGTTGCTTGTTGTTGCAATTGTTCAATAATCATCAACATTAGAATATGTTGTCTTTGATATATTGAATTGAAAATATGGATCATCCATGATTAATCTCCATAGTCTGCAAAGTCCTATGATATATTACACTTATTTCTAAAATAACTTGATTAGTTTTAATTTCAGCCAGGTTTCTTAGATTGGCCGTTTTTTAATAAATGATAAGGTTGGATCACTGAACAAGAAAACTTTTATTGTCGAATTTATGCAGCTTGGTGGTTTATGCCACTATGCATCATAATCCGAACAATAACGTGGTGAAATCTTATGCAATGAATGAACAATCAAGGCTGAATTTAGTGACTGGATAAAATTGTGACCATTCATTCATTGATCCATTGTTGAGCATGTGAATTGTCGTTGCACAATTGTTAATTAGAATATATATCGTGTTAAATTGTTCAGTGGAGATGATGATAGTGAGGAGGATGAAATTATGGAGGTTGATCCCTTAAGAAATGATGATGAAGTTGCAAAGGCCTTATCTGCGGCTGATACACTTGTCAAGAAATCAAAGAAGGCATCATCAGATGCTCCTCTAGAAGATTTAGCAGATGGCCTAAAGGAGCTTGACATGGATGAATATGATGAAGAGGATGAAGGTTGGTCCAATTGTTTATATCTTGAACTTAGATTTAATGGTTTTTCTCTTTCTGGTTATGCAAAAGATGAGGTTTGAACAATCAAATTGATGTATATGTAAAATTATATGCCAAGTTCGTTTTTGAGGGCTTTTATATTGTAGAGAGAAATATGAAATTTTAGATTATCTATTCAGTGAGCAATTCATGTTCTTTTTTGGCATTTGGCTGTTACATTAATGTCAGGTATACCTGAAAATGCATTGCAGATGTAGATCTGTTTGGAACAGGCACTAGCAGCATCTACTATCCCAGTAATGAGGTGGACCCATATCTACTAAAGGATAAAGATGTGAGTGGAGTTTTTACTTTCAGATGGAAACATACACCCATCTTATCTGTCCCTAAAGATGCTTGCATATATGTGTGTAGATTGTGTTTTCATGTAATATGTGCACATATCCTCTCTTTTTTTTCCTGTAGGACGATGACTCCGAAGAGCTTGAGGATAGGGAAATTAACCCAATTGATTCTGTTATAGTATGCGGACGGACAGACGAAGATTATAATTACCTTGAGGTAAATAATTCACTTCTTGTAGTTTGCATGTCTGTTTCATGGTCTCCACTCTTACTTATATCCAAATGGTGATAATGCTTAGTATTGAATTTCTTGTTCCAATCAGGTTTACGTGTTCCAAGAAGATCTTGGTGATGGAGATACAAATTTGTATGTTCACCATGAAATAGTTCTTTCAGATTTCCCTTTATGCACAGAGTGGCTTGATTGCCCCCTTAAAGGTGGAAATAAAGGTTAGGACTTTTGTCCGATGAAATTATGTTCATGCTGCATTCTAGTGAAGATGATGGCCTTTGCTTCTTGTATTCCTGTATTTTTTTAATGATTAGTGACTACATTAGTAGGATTTTCATGATCCTTTTTAATATATTGACAGGGAATTTCATTGCCGTTGGCTCAATGGATCCTGCCATAGAGATTTGGGATCTTGATATTGTATGTACTGTATGGAGGCTCAACACTAAAAATTACGTAGTGCAGTTGTCACATACAGATTTAACTATTACTTATTAATCCTTTCAGATTGATGCAGTGGAACCATGCCTTGTATTAGGTGGGCAAGAAGAGGTGAAAAAGAAAAAGAAAAAAGGAAAGAAGGTAAGTGGCTTTCTTCTTTCTAGGAACTCGTGGAACCTCATTTAGTCAAACTTAGAAGATAGGATTTGGTAGCTGTAGATAATATATAGACTTGAATATCTTCCTTGGAGGTCTCAGCTTGAACTCGTGGAACCTTTGTTGAAAATTGACAAGCTTTCAGAAGCTGGTGCAGATTGTAGCTTACCTGTCCAATACCTAGTTCTAGTTAGTTCATGTAGCTATAAGCTGCCTGAGGTTTTGGAACTGTAGAAATTTGTATTCCTCCAGCTTCAGCTGATAAATATTCTTGAGAAATAGACACTGAGAAATAGACCTGTTTATTGCTTTATGCTCTGTTTTGATGCTTTTGTTTTTTTAGGCCATGCTTTTACTAATTTAGTTTATTAATGTTTAGGCATCCATCAAGTACAAGGAAGGTAGTCATACAGATTCAGTGATGTCTCTTGCATGGAATAAGGAGTTCAGGTTACTTAGAGCTCATGGATATTACTTTTTTTTTCTGCAAGCTGTTTGGGATGCTTGGCCTCTCAAATATTAAATCTAAAACAGGAATATACTTGCGAGTGGAAGTGGCGATAGTCACATCAAAATCTGGGATGTTGCCACTGGGAAGTGTAATATCACCATGGAGCACCATAAGGACAAGGTATACTGTGCTGATTGTCTCACAACCATTTAACTTGTGCTCTTCCACCAAGACAATAAAAAATAATTTAAAAGAAAACAAGAAAGGGAAGCTAAGCCCAAGCACATCGATGTTTATTAGTGCATAAAATTACATGCATCAAAGAAGAATAAACTAACTTTTATCCTGATCTTTTTATTGGGTATCCACTCCAAGGAATTATATCATTTGAATGGACAGAAGGTATACTCTTTCATATTTTCAGGTTCAAGCTATCACATGGAATCCCTGCAAGCCTAATATTCTTCTCAGTGGATCCTTTGATAAATCCATTGTAATGGTAATAAATCCTTGTTGCTACTCATCTAATTTTTAGCGTGACTTACTGAGGAATAAATTTTCATATCTGCTACTCAATTTTCTGGGTGACTTACTGAGTAATTATGTCATGGTTTTCACACTAATTTTATTGCATTATTTAGAATGTCTAGATCACATAAGATATCAAGTCAGCTTGTTACAATCTCTAGTTTTCCTAGGAAAGGACTGAGGGATGAAAGTAGAGGGAATGGGAGCGAGCAGGGGAGTTGAGGCAAAGAATAGAACCTTTTGCTTTACATTCTAGCCTGACAAGATTGTGTGGGAGAAAGATGATTCATTTTCTGATGGGCAAAGAAGAAAACCTTTTGCTTTACATTCTAGCTTGACAAGATTGTGTTTTTAAGCTGGGGGAAGACAAGATTCATTTTCTGACATGTTTCATTCTGTGGAATGCAGAGGGATGGGAAGGCACCTTCACATTCAGGATATAAATGGTTGGTTGCATCTAAAGCGGAGGTGGAGTGCTTGGCTTGGAACCCTCATGAAGAACACTCCTTTGTGGTTCGTAATAGATCTAGCCCTTTTAATTAATGCCATTTTTACTGATTCTGACTGAATAATAAGCTAATAAATCTTCTTTCTGCCACTGGATTTCCCAGTTAAATTTGGCATAACATTCATAATGATCTACTTTACAAAAATCCCATTGCATTTCAGAAGCCTTTAGCATTGGTCCTGATAAACCCCAATCTGTGGGATTAAATAGTTCAGAAAGGAAATGGTTGGTCAAAACAGAGGATTAGGAAACATGGGAAGGATGATGACAGATGGTGTTTGCCTCCTTGTACATATTATTTTCAAGACATATCTTTGTGTGTGCATGTTTGTCTTATATCATTGTAAATACTTAGACCTCAATGCAGGATGCCTCATAAGTGTTTTAGTATTATTACCTCTTCTGCAGAATTACTTTTTAAGTTCTACCAGATATAATAGATGTCTTTTGTAGGTAAGCCTAAGTGATGGCACAGTTAAAGGCTTTGATGCACGCGATGCTGTTTCAAATCCATCTTCTGAGTCAACTCCAACTTTTACTATTGATGCACATAGTAAAGCAGTCTGCCAAGTCTCATACAGTCCAACTGCAAAAGATGTATGTATTAATCTATTCCTTGATTGATACTCTATGGCACATTCTCCTTTTGAAATCTTTCAAACTAATATTGATTTTGTGCAGCTTCTTGTGACTGGATCTGAAGATAAAACGGTATGCCAAAAATCCTTCTGCCATTTTCTGTTCACTGCATGTTTTAGGTATAAATTTTTAATTCCTAGTTCTCAAATAATTTTTTTCAATATCTAATGCAGGTTAAGCTGTGGGATTTGAAAGATAATCAACCTTCCTGTGTTGCTTCCAGATCTCCCAAACTGGTAAAGTGTTTAAGCATTTGTCTCTTTTGGGCAGTTTATGTGAGCATATCTAAAGTTTTCATAATGTGATAGGAAAATCTAAAGTTGGAATTAATATAATCAATTTGGCCTTGAGAATGAGCTGTGTTTTTGTAGGGTGCTCTCTTTTCTGTTTCCTTCTCTGAAGATAGCCCCTTCTTGCTTGCCCTGGGAGGATCCAAGGGGAAACTGGAGGTGAGAACGACAATCCTTTTACTACCTGGAGGATTTCTTTCTCCCATATCCAATTTCTGAACCATTGGTTACTTCTTATCTATATGCAGATATGGGATGTCTTATCTGATGCATCAGTTTCTCAGAGATTTGGAAAGCATCGTGCATGAGACTAAACAAACATTTGCCCGAGAATCACGGGAAACCAAAGTCCGGATGGATAAAGTTTTCCTGTGTAAGCACACGTTGATGCTCAGAGTACCCAAGATTTTGTTTTCTGGTCACGGTATTTTGATGTTGAGGATCTTACTTATTGTCTTGCTGTGGTCAGCAATAGAATGAAGGGCTATATTTTTTTTATTACTGAAGGAGTTTCCCTAGCCTTGGTCCAGTCTCTGTTCATGAGGTTGTCCCGTCTTTATGAGTTAGTGTCCCGGCAGTCGTTGAATGGTTTATAGTATTATAGCCCATTTCTCCACCCATTAACAAGCAAGCAATTATATATTGGTGGACGGTTATGCCCTTCACCTGAAGTTCTTATAACGAGAAGGCCACAGCCATTAGGAATTTAGAACCATCAACGGGTGAGTTATTCCAGATCGAAGGACGGAGAATACGCCACGTGCAAGTGCTACGACGGGCTGGGGAGAGGCCACGTCGAGAAGTACGGCATACGTGGGTGGGAGACAGACCCACGTGCCAGATCGGGGCATCTGTTATCCACATTCACCAATTGAGATCTCGAATCTTGGTGCGTGTGTGCAATTCTCATTATTCTTGGGCCAAATGTAGAGTAACCTAATTTAATTTTTTGCTGCAGTACACAGCCAGCCCAGCCGGAGTGAGGTGAAGATCATGTTTGGAGGAAATTAGGTATTATTTTAATGCAACCTTAACATATAATATTAGTAAAAAATTATATTAAAATATTACATATAATTGCCATTTACGAATTAAAATAATTGTACAATGTCTATTATATAAAACGCTTAAAAATGAATAATTAAATAAATATAATTATATATAATCTATACATTGTTGCCATAATATTTTATATAGAGTCTATTAATTACATTAAGAATGATCAATATTAATATTATTATTGTGAGGCATATTTATTTATTATTATCTTAAAATAATAAATGGTGCTTTAAAGGAAAGAAGAGAACATGCCATCCATAAAAAGTGGCATAAAAGGCAATTTATTCCAAGAATAGTCAAACTAAGTACTTAGCAGTATCCGAATTTCTCCCCCAAACAGACCAATGCGAATCCTCGGATTCGTCGTCTTAGTTATAATAGATTTTGAGAATATGTGTAAGTAAACAAATTAAGTTGTAATAGATTTTCACGTTTAGATTCCCTTAATACACCATAAATTTACCCTTATTTGTAAATGTTTAAAATAATATATTTTGTTTATTTAGCATAAGACACGGTAGAAAGAAAACAGAGTACTAGGTGGTGCCATAGTGAAGTGAAGTAACCCGTGTCAGACTCTTAGAAGAAGATGGAACAACATTCAACAAAAGGGGACATGTACCCAAGACAGATATAGGTAAGTAGAGAAACAAGACAGCCTTTTTCTAACCTGGACAAAATAACACCATGTAACATGTGCATGTTGTAACTTATTTGGTAGCATGAGCAAAATTTGTGCATAATTAGAATATGAGAAAAAAATATATACTAAATAAATTTATTTTACCAAATAATTTAAGTGTAATTTAATTACAAAAGAAAATAAAAAAAAAAGATAGGGGTGAAAAATCTTGACCAAAGAACACCACAACCGACGACCGCTTGCTTCTTCTACATCTCTATCACTCGCCCACATGCCAGACATTGGGTCATTGAATTTATGCTGAGAGTCTCCCTGCATTTGTTCCCCTCTCCTCACATCTCGTCTTCCCACCCAAACCCTCTCCACTTCCTCAACTGATAATAAGGGTGATCCACTTTATCGTTTTCAATCCTAAAACCCTTCATCCTCTGGCACCTCCTCCAGTTCTCCTCGGTGCCCTAATAAAGCTCCTCTGCCATTCCCCCACATGCTTTTGATCAATGCCCACCTGATCGTAACTTAGGGTTCTACATTGGAAAGGAGGATACCCCCTTTTACTTTAAAGCTTTTCCGACCCCTAATTCGGAATTGCAGAAACCCTAGTCCGTCTTCGGCGTCCTCGGCATGTTGATTCTTCAATTCGTTTGAGTTCGGCCGGGGACTTTGCTCGGCGGGTCCTTATACTGGATTTTATCCAGGTTTGCTGCGGATCGCACACTTTAGGCTCCCCACTGATTGGCGTATTAGGGTTTGATCAATTGCTCCGATTGGACGAGGCCAGCACTGATATTGGGACCTTTTTTCTGGAAATAAGATTGAGATTGGTCTCAGACGGTTGCCCATGAAATGATAATTGCTCGGTTTTTGGGACTTCTGCACACTCATGGGAATCTACAAGGCAGTGGACATCTGATTGAGCTTCTGATGGCTTTCGGCAGGACTAGTGCATTTAGGTTTGTACTGATTCAGAGCTTGTTTTGATCTGTACTCTGGAATGATCAACTTACCCTCTTCAGTTCTCCAAGTGGCAGCGGTGATGGTTCAATATCGGCACCGTAAGCGACACAGGAGATCAGCTGATCACTGCAGACACCTTCCGTTCATCAAGAATCTCAGTCAACATAATCCTCACTAGCAGAGACTCTGTTTAATTTATCTTCCGTGTATTAATTTTCACTTTAACATATAAAATTAGCTAAAATAAGAACCCAAGTGCTTATGGACTCTGGTCTAACCTGAACTTTGAGATAAATCTGCTTGAAGTACTTCAAACTGGGACAGATCCATTTCTTCCTTGGTGTATCAGTACATTGAAGTTGGGACATTTGCTGTTACATGGTGGATGAAGGGGAGCACAATTTGTGGTTCTTTCTTCTCTGGGCATTGAACCTATCTGGATGCAACTCTAGAACTTTTCTGTGGAAGGTGCTAATCCCTTGTTTTCCAATCTCCTGAAATGTCTCGCTGCTTTCCATTCCCACCGCCAGGATATGTAAAGAAGACTCGGGCTGAATCAGTAGACAGCGTGGACTTGCTAAAGCAGGTTAATCATCTTCTCTTTTATTTGGTTGGTGCTCTATAAAAAAAATATTTCTTTTATGTTGCATTTCTTGAAAATAGGCTAGTGTACTATGATTCTTGTGTATTGTCGATGTTGGTGATCAATAAAAGTTCCTTGCATAAATCTCTTGAGCTCTTTATACAACAAAGTATGGTTTATAATCACAAAATTTGTACGAATATCAATTTTTGGAAGAGTACCAAAATAAGCCTTGCATAATATATGGCTCTTCAAATATTATACTGACTTACATATAATATTATATTGTATTTAATATTAATTTAAGTGGTTGCATTCACAAAGAAATTCACCTGTTATTGATGTGTATAATATATCATGTTAGGAATAGAAGAGTTCTTTCACATTTGTATTTAAATTAGTTTCTGTTATGTAGTATACCATGTTTAAAATTAAAAGAGGGTATTAAAATGGATAATAAAATTTTGCGTACAGTTTATGCATCTATTCAATCATCTCAAAGGCGGTTAATTAGGCTAGTACCTACTTTCCCAAGTATCCATTACTTAGTATTATGTAATAATATATATCAAGTTACTATTTCTTGTAATGCCCTGTGACTACACTATTGTCCATCTAACATTGAAGAAAATACCGCATGCCTATTGTCACACATTAGGTGTTTGAGAATCAGTACATGTTGACACTAGATCTCTGGTGTACCTATTGATGTCATTACTGATGGTATCAACAGATGTGTTCCTAATGATATACTGAATACACCCAAGAGTAAATACAGAGCAAAACAATTGATATCAACCTATTGTGATTGTTGCAAACACTAAGATTGAAACCTTTTTCTTCTTTTATACAGTGTGTATGTTAATGTGTTTTAGACTGAGATATGGCTTTTTTGGCAGATATTGTTCATTTGGAGCTAATATTCCATTGTTTTTTTTATAATTTTGATTTGGATATCTGTGCAAAACTGTATCTGCTCTTTATGCAGGTATCTTGTATGATCAGTGTTGCAGTTGAGATATTTCGAGAAAAGAAACATGTCATTCTATTAATTTGAATTTTGTTGATGTTATATATGTTTCTTGGATTTGCAAGAATTTCTGCATGCTTTTGTTTTCCACATAAAATCGGTTGTCCGAGTTTTCTTTTTACCTTTTTGTTTGCAGGTTAAGCATAAAGATAAGAAGGATAAGAAGGAGAAGGATAGAGAGAAACGAGAGAGTAAAGAAAGGAAGGAGAAAGACCGGACTGATGAGAAGCATAAGGATAAGAAAGAAAAAAAGGATAAACATAGAGACAAGAAGGAGAAAGAAAAGGACAAGGAAAAGAGAAGAAATAAAGATCATAGCAGTTCATCCAATGATAAGAAGCTTTCACTGCAGACTGGAGGCATTGACAAAGAAAAGACACCTACAGAAAAAGAACCTCCATCTCCTTTATTACCTGCTGGGCAAGCTGGAGACAGATCCATCAGAAAAGAGAAGGAAAGGGACAGGCACAGGAATAGCACTCCTGATGGGAGGAGACCTGCTGGGCAAAATATTGAGAAGGCAACTGTAGCGAATAATAATTTACTGAGGGATACAGTTGATAACAATAAGTATGTACAGGAGCTTGATAAGCGTGTCAGAAATGACCGGAGTAGTGGGACCCAGTTAACTGAGAAGTTTATGGTAGCAGATAAGAGAAAGGATGATGGCATAGTTCAATTTTCGTCCAAGCCTTCAGCTGGTGTTAAGCCTGAAGGGAGAGAATGGAATAAAGAAAGAAGAGATAATGAACAGAAGGTGGAGAGAGTTAATGGGACTTTGAAAGTCCAAAATTTTGGTGGAGCTGTTCAAAGTCGAGCACAAGATGTAACAGCCCCATTGGAACAAAAAAATGGTAAGGAAATGGAATGGAGGGAGAAATCGAAAGTAAGGGGGGAAGGTGAGGATAAGTGGAAGGAGAAAGATTGGGAGAAAAAGGGCCAACCCAAGGTTGAGTTGGTAAAAGGGCAAGAGGTAGAAAGAACAACAGAGAAGAGTAACCTTAATAACCATGGTGACCAGGGAAGATTGAAATTGAGCAGAAAGAATGAGCTTCTAACTAGCCCAAGTAAAAAAGGTCTGCATCAACCTGCAAAGGAACCTGAAAAAATGGTTGCTGCTCTTAGCAACGATATAAAGAAGAGGAAAGTACCTGAAGCAAATGGCCTTTTGCATGGTGAGTTCTATCTATTATGCCATAGTTGCATGTAGAAATAGGAGATTTGGAAATAATCTCAAGTGTTGTTTGCTAGTTTCAGGATTTTCTGCTATATGGGCGCTGAATAATAGTTTGCGCTTCTAAGATATTTCTATTATTCAAAAAGATCTGAAAACGAAGATATTCAGAAATATACCCAAATTATTTTATTATATTTTAGTATTTTTCATGATGCCAGGCACTCTGGCAATGCTTGGAAGTTCCTGTCCTTGACATTTCCCTCTTTTCATGATGTTTTGGCGGGAAGCTATTAAAATCCCTGTTTTCTGAATCTTCTATTGTTTTATTATAGTTGGAAATTGGTACCTTTGGTTCCAAAAAATAAAGATGTCTTCCCCAGCCTTTCCCCCTCACTAGCCTCCCACTATTCTATTCTTCCTGCTATCTCATTTACTCATTCCTCTAGTCCATTCCATTGTATACAAACACTGTCTAGTATAGCACATTTTCTATTTATTTGAGTTGTATTCCGCGCACCGGATGAGTCCAGTGATGATTATTTTCTATGGAAAGCATCTGCTGCGACTATCAGCATGCTGTTTGGAGTTCCAGTATTCTCCTACTTCAGAGTAGGAGAATTTGAAAATATTTTTCTTAGTAAAATGTCTATAACCATCAGCTATTTCAAATCAATTTTTTGTTGCTTACAATGTTCTGGGACTTCATAAATTTTCTTCTAACAATTGGAGATGTGTGCTGATGAGTTACTTTCGGCCATGGACTTTCATTCAGCCAATGAGATCCGAGTCAACAAGATGCCAAAGAAAACGCTGGCTTATCATCCACCTGTGGAGAATGGCAGAATATTGGAGTCTTGCCCCACTCCTGCTCAGGTATTGCCTGCTTGCTCTGGGCTCAACAGCAACAGCAACAGCAACAGTGTTATCAGAACAGAGGAGGATAGGAAAATAAATGGGGTCAAGGAGACTGGGCCAATGCCGCCAATCTCCTCACCTATCAATATCCATTCGACCACTTCACAAGCCAATTCAACATTGATTGAGGTGCCATCAGTAAGACCGCCTCATCCTGACTCCAAGTATCTTGATGATATTCTCAGTAGAGTTCCAAGGATGGAGGAGTTGCCCGGACTGGTTGATGACCAAGGGTGGCTTTTTGACAGAAAATCTGAGAACTCCAGGAGGTCAAACAATGTGCTGGTGGATCAGATACCTCAGGTTTGGGGAGAATCTCTTCACATAAGGTCAGCTGATATTTATGCCCTGCCTTATGTGGTTCCTTTTTGATCACTTTTTCAAAGTAGGCATGGTTAGATCTCTGCGCGGACACCTCTCCCACCACTTTAAGAATGACCAGCAGACAGGATTATCAAGATGACACTCAGGATCATGCCCGCATTCTTGTGTAAATATGAGGTTGGCTTCCTTTCGGGTGTCTGACTGATTTGCTGCCACCTGCATGTCTTGGAGGGTGTTGTCTTCTTGGGAAAACTGTAATCCTACATTTCGTGGAAAGAAATCCGGAGGAATTACAACTGGGTGGAAATTCATATTGGCTTGTTGGATTCTCTCTCTAATGACACAACAGGCAGGAGGCATGACATGGCCAGGCTGTTTGTTCTTTATTACGTTGTCTTCTGTTGAAGAAGAATACAAGGGAAGAGAAGGGCACTGCTGGCTCTGCTTTCACAGCACTAAGATCGCAATTTTGATTTGTCACTCTTGTTTATGCAATAGTCTTATGATAGAGAAGGAATTTATTCATGGAAAGGGAAGAAAAGAATGGAAAAAAAAATGAACCAAGTTACTCTTGTAACTTAGCTCCATTTCCATTTTGTGTTACCCGGTAAGAAATTATATTCTAGGAATGGTGACCAGTGCTTCTTTTCACTATTGATAAGCGAGTGGTAGATGATGAAGGATCCAATGCATTGGTTACCCCCAAAACTTATTGGCTCTTCTTGTGGTTGCCTATGTTTTGGAGCAAAAAAAGCCCCATCATGTATTCTCATGATGGTTTTAGGAGATTCGAGCCCATCTGCTGCTGCTGCAACTAACTCACTCCCTAAGTTCTTCCCTATTGTCCACCAATTTTTCCAGGTATCCCATCATCATCTTGGGCTCTGATGCCAAGTACTTGTGAATCTGAAGCATTTGATGAAGCAAACTAACCCTACTAGTTAGTATTTAACGAAATGAAATATTGCTCGGCCAGTCTGATTGCCAGTAGCTATTAAACTAGTATAATTTTCACAATGGAAAGCTTGAAAATGGAAAAAAGAGGATGGATAGTGCATCATCATCTCTATTATTGGCTTCACGATTAATCAAAAGCTTCAACTCACACACTTACCATTTCTCCAACAATACAGCTTAGCGGCTAGCCACTGTGTGGAGTGGATCTAGGATCCTCCATGACGTAAATAGAGCAAGGACCGATACAAGGCGGCAACATGTAGGATGCAAACAAGTGCCATGATCAGATCGTCCAAGTACCCTATAACACCCAGCATTGCTGCAGTGAAGCGTTCCTAATTAGTTACTGCAATAATCGGACATGCTAGCAACTATAATAATAATAATAATAATAATAAAATGCGCATATTACCTTCTGGGACGAAGTCAACAGGGCTGAGTATATAGACGACACTGAGAATCGTCTGAAAATTCAAGCGTGGCATAAAAGACAACTCTCATCAGCCAGGAATTTGAATTGGTGCAGATCCAAAGATGCGTGATGGCAAAGATGCAATATGATCAAATGCAAACAACTTTTATAGGTCTATCACTGACAAATGCATTTCTCTAATCATATAATCACCGGACATAGGAAAACAAAATGCCTTCACGGCAGACAAATTTCAGAAAAAAATATATACATCTCCACACTTGGAGCAACATCAACTTTCCAAAACTGGAAGTTATGCAGGTATATATAACCATGACGAATGGCTATTAACCCCGAAAAATTCATGGAGAATTTGCATACCACGAACATATCTTTGAGGATCAAATCACGACAACATCTAAATATAGGAATTGCAGTATATCACGCAACAGATACCATCAGAAAAGAAGAATTCTTCTAAAACATAATGCAAGCAATGCAATTGAAGTTGACCAACAATCACAGCAATGCACATGAGAACCAAGGTGTTGAAAAGGATGGATCACTTAACTGCAATGTATACACGAGCCCTAATGAAAAGTGGAAGAGATCTTTGAGGATCCATCAGTTCTCGCAGCAATCTTCTCATGATAAACGGAAGATCTTGCACTCTCTGAAGGAAAAGAAGATATACATCAACCCTCCATAAAAAAATTTCTTGGTTGCATAGATATTTCACCAGCATCCCCCAGATACAGTTTGCATCTTTCAAAGTAAAATAACCATGGCATAATGCAGGTTGGAGCTAGAATGACGCAAGGAGAAAGGTAATCAAAAGCCAACTACTGAATCTTGACACTACGTCTTGAGCAGAAGAAATGGATTCACCGTTTAAATACTATTGAGTTCAACAATTGTGTATTTTCTATTTCATTCCGAAAAATGTCTGGGTTTTTATCCCTTTTTTCATTCATTCACAAAATGCAACTAACAGAAAAATCATAACTGAAATTTGAGAACAAAAAACATGAGTAACAGATAAACACCTGGAAGATGCTGTTACTGCGGCTGCCAAAGCGACGGTTATAGGTTTCCACCTTCTGCAGGACTTCAGAAATGCCAGAATTCTGACGCTGCCTCAGAGAAGCCTCTCCGGGCACCAGTAATGTTATCTCCCTCCTACAGAGAGGGCACTTGCATGGCTGAAGGGCGGGTCCGTGGTACCATACCTGCATTATACAGTTTCCTGATGGCAAATTGTAAAATGTTGTAGAGTCAACTAAACAATTGAATGTCATCCGCTTGTTTGGATGTACAGAAAAAATAACTGGAGATGAGCAAAAAAGGAAAAGTGGCAACCGCAGAACCAGTGAGAACAATTGGCTTGGCAAGGAACTTGGAAGACTCCATGACACACCGAACAACAATTATTCTCCGGAGGCCCCTCCATTGCCCTTTATTACGTTGTCTTCTGTTGAAGAAGAATACAAGGGAGGTTTTCCTTTTTGCTTTTCTCTAGAGTAATAAGGTCTTTCAATTCTTCTTAACGTGATTCCTCTGCATCCAGATAGCCCATGTCAGCATATTGTCCCCCTCTCTCGATTCTCATCAAAATCAATGGAAAGAAGCGGTAAACTAGAAATATGCTGTTGGTTATAAGCCTCACCATATGAGGTACAAGCCACAGGACTTCAATTAAGAACATTTTCTTTTCTATTTCCACTATGATGAATTTGGCTACATCTATTTATTGGGCCAAACAAAATTGTACCTAAAACACAGAGATGGAGCGAGGGAGGAAGAGCTGAAGGCGAGTATACTGCATAGAATGCTGAGTCTCCTGCCAGCAGCGCTAGGAGGCGGATAACTCCATCTTGAATCCGATTCAATCTTCACAAATGAATGATCCAGGTGGATTTCAAGGGTACGATGAATATACGCTCGCCTCCACGGATATTTTCAAGAGGTAAAGCAAAACGAAGTTGCGATGGAGAGATCCCAGATCCGCCAAGAGAGGTGAGAGGAGAGGGAGGTGGGGGGCAGAGCCGCAGAGGTGACCAGATTGATTGATCGATCGTCAATGAGAAGCTCTCATGTAAGGAGGCTATGGCGGTGGTAACTGCTTTGTCCGATTCTACACAGAGTCGTCGCGGCAATGGTCAACCAATTTGAAGGCTTCGTTTTGCAAAATAAACAAGTCACGTGACTATATAATAAACATTCAACCCATTTAATTTTTTGTAATAACTCAATTTAAATATATACGTATATATTTTACTAATAATTTAAATCACTTATAAAATTTTCAATAATTGTTCAAATTACATATAATCCAATATGATTTTTTTAAAACTAAAATCATTTTAAAAAACAAAATTTCTTAAAACAATTATCAGAGGCCTTCATTTGTTTTTTATTAAAGGTTTTATCTTTTAAAAAAATTTGTAAAAGTTGCCATGCAACTCCATTAATACCAAAACAGTATTGATGGTGCTGCTACATGGGAGTGCAAATCATCAAAACCTCTAGCACATACATGGCAAGAGGTATGATGGAGCTAACCGGTGATGAATATAATGAAGTTCCTGGTGAAGCATGGACACATAAGGTCAAAACTGGCATAGTCCCGAGTCATCTTAGACTCAACTAAAATGGATGAAGGTTTGCAGCCTGAACAGCAAGTAAGATCAAGAAGAGTTAAGCAGAGATGGGATCTTCACTGACTGGAGGCAATGGACACAAAGCAAGCGACGCCACAAGGAAAAAAGAATGTAAGTAGTAAACCAAGCTGCCACAGAAAAATCTTGCACTAAATGATTCTTATTCGCCATAAAAAAATTTAGCTTAACTTGTGAATCCTGTGTGTACAGACTCATATCCACTGAAGCTTCTTTTATGTAAGGCGTTCCTACCCAATGAAAGGTTTTACTGCTACCCACAAACCAAGAAGATTGAAACAGAAGCATCAATCACCCTATTACCAAGATACACCCAACAAAATTTGGGATTTTAACCTAAAAGTACAGAAGACTAACCTGATCTCTTGTGGTCTCGCCTTAAGAAGGAAGGGCCGGGATTTCCTTGGACTGCCTGGGCATCATGACCAGTAACTGAAGCTTACCCTTCTGGCAAAGCTGGAAGGGATTCCGGAACACTGTAACCCTAGCAGCCTTTCCATTATTAAGGAGAACATGGGCCACGCTGAACAGGTCCCCCATCTCCATGGCAAACTGCCACTCCCTCAGGGATATATTAAACCAGTCTTTCTTGGAAGACATGGTTGACTTCACCTCTATGTATTCTCTGTTATGCTTGTCATCCTCAATGAGGATATCATAAGGCAATCCTGTCTCCTTCACCTCATTCATCCACTTAACTTTTCTTTGATTGCCGATACTATTGGAGAAGTACTCATAAGCAGCAATTTCACCAAGTTTCCCGGATAATATTGCTCGCTCTGGGTTGGGAGCTCCAGTGTTGAGTTGCTCTCTGTAGTAAAATTTTGACATCCCAGTCTTCAAACCAGGCCCATCTCCACCAGAAGATTGGTTTGAACCAATGGCAAGCTCATCCTGGAAATTGTTGGATTCCATCAGAATCCAATCAGCAGAAGGAGATTCTGAATCTGCTGCCATCTTGAGTGACACACCAATATAATCAGGAAATGCACCTTCCAGCTCAGCTTCTACAACTCCAGAACCATCTTCTTCCTTGCTCTCATGGGGAACCTCACCTGAAGAAGCTGCCCACGTCCTATACCCATTTTCACGAGCATATTTGAAATCAGGTGCTGCTGCCCAGCCTATGGGTGGCCAGGAAGCTGTCCCCTTGTTGAACTTCAGATCATTTTGTTCACCAACCCTTGTTGAAGCCAGAGGTAAAGTGGAAGAATCATCCATAGCCGGAAGAGACTCTGGACCTTTACAAAGATGAGGTGTGGGGACCGCAATGGACCAGACTGGTTCCTCATTAGGAAGTCTGGACACTTTCTGTGTGTTGATTACAAACTTCTCAATCTGATCCTCAGAAGAGCCCGATTCAGCCATTGTTGTGATCATATGTAGGAAATTGGCCATATGGAGATTAGGAGTCCCATGGAAGAACAGTCGGGAGAGCTCCAAGAACATAGTATGCATATCAGACTCTTCAGTAGAATATAGGGTATTATCCTGCAAATTCCAAACCAGAGAGAATATCAGACTCATTGCAATTTTTCATTCTAATGCAATTGTATCTGATGACAATAAAATCATTCAGATAATCATCAACAGGCTATCAAAATTGAGGATGTTATGAAATCCAATTAAGCCCACAGCTTAGTTAAAAAGGAGTCAGATCGTCCAGTACAACTAATGCCACCAGATGGAAGATTGAACTGTATTATTGAGTAGATGAAAACCATTTGACATAGCAAAGTTCAATCGACCCCATCTCGCTTTAATAACTTTAAGATACGAATTTAATCAGAACCTCATAGGAACTGCAAGACAGGGATCAGTGTGCATAAATATATAAACTTGCTCCAATCCCAACTGCCCAAGGAATAGGCTAAAGCATCATAGGAGAATAATATTTTCTTTCAATGAATTTCTAGAGATATACAGAAACAGGAAAATAGAAACAATAAGAATAGCTAATGCAAAGACTCTCATCACATTTGGAGACTTTTTGGTCTTAAAGCTGTCACACCAGTCTGAACAAGATTCTTGACTAGTTGAAAAGAACACCATACCAAGTAAAAAAATTATTGCTTATTATAGATTAACAAGCAAAGAAGCACATGTACTGAAACAAATACCAAAAACAAGTGAATTATATCTTTAAATTATTGCAAAAATGGGCCTTTGTAGGAGCTTCATAATTTGACATAATGAGATTGGCAGCCAAACCAATGAAGAAATATATAGGTATCATTGCAGTATATTGAACTTTCACTGCAAACCAGTAGGCATCATGGATACTTGACATGTACCTTTTACATATAAATGGAATATATATCCAAATTCATACCTGTAGAATAGAACTGCATTTATGACATTTCTTAGATGACTTCTCAATATGCTTAATTAGATTGTGATAGAACAACTTCTCAACAACAAAAACACTTAAATTCTTCAAACTCTCAACTCCAGACTGCTTAAACTCCAAATACTTCTCAGGATGCATGCAACAAATGTATCGCTGAGCATAAGGAAGGGCCCAATTGATTAATAAAGATCTTGGGCTACTATCCAATGGACCTTCATATCTTGCCTCACGGGTTATAACCTGCAAATAGGCAAAGTAAGCAATATTCTGCATATGGCATTTTCAATGTACTATGTATACTTGCAGGTAAACAAAGTGGGTAGAGTAGGAGTGATGGAGGCTTCCCATAAGGGAAGAGACCTAATTGTATTGTAGGTCCGGAATTGAATCATAACTTGTTTTTTTTTTAACATTTAAACAAGTCTGCACAACTTGATCGAGGGATCACTGATACCCTGATTGTTTTTCTTTATTCTTCATCCTCCTTTATATTTGTTTTGATTCTTAGAGTAGACAATGAATATTGAAAAGCAAGAGTCAGACAGTCTTACATCTGAAAGAGCAGGAATCCCTAAGTCTCTCATGATCTGGGAAGTTCTTGTACAGAACATCTGTTCATCTTCTTCACTAAGTTTCCCAAAATGTAGGTAATCAATTCCCATCACATTTCTAAATTCCTTCTCTAGTTCCTTGTTGTCGACCCAGCAAACAACACCAAAGGATGGATGCAAAGACACCCACCTGTCTTCTACTGTGGGAAGCACTGTAAATTCTGGTTTTACCAAACTTTCTCTCAAGGAAATGATATCTTCAGCGGCCAAAGATCCCGATTTCAATTCCTCATTCCACTTGACAAAAATTTTATACACCTGAAACATAATAGCAAAGACGATTTTATCAATAAATTGAATATCACCTCAAAATGAAAACTAGATAAAGTTCTGGCATCAATCAAAGAGAATTCTGGGAAAGAAATTTATGGTTTTGAATTATGTTGTAGAACACCTCATAAGGCATTATTTAGTATCATAATGCTATTGTCTACCCTTGATTTTCCCAATTCTCTAGATCCAAGGGACCAAATATCACTCATACTTGTTTCTGTACAAATTGGATATGCGTTATGAGAAAACATATCCTTACAATCAGTTAACTAAGTTTGGAAAATGTATCAATTTCTGGGAAGTTCACTCTTCCCCTGGTTTGACTGAACGGTTCAGCCTAGTTTTCTACCAAAAGTTCAAAACTACCAAAGCTAGCACGCTTACTGCATGAGCTGCTTGTGAGGGCAAAGCTGTAGAAGACAGTTGTTGCAAGATCTTGACATAGCCACCAAAACAAGGGGTTTCAAGAACTCCACATTCAGCAACAAAGAAATCACGAAGACCAGAGTAGATGTCATGTAATGTTTTGAAAGGGATGTGATGGTTTGGAAGAATAGTGGAGAATTCTCCATTCATCTGATCCAACAAACCCGTCAAATCATGCCAATATACCTCATCAGGAGAACAAAACAGACCAGGCACAGTGTGGTCATGCCTAGATACAGAGACCACTGGGACAAATATAAACTTTTGCGCTTTAAGTTTGTCCACAATACTTCTCTTTGAAGATGCCATTTCATTCCATATGAATGTATATAATCTTGACATTTGTGCTATGCTGAGAACCCAAAATATCAACAAAACAATGAGAAAACAGATACATGAAAAATCAGATATGAAGGCATCAAATCACCAGTGAACTTGGATGATAGTGATCTACACAGATAGAATGATATCTTTACAAATTCGAGTTCTCTAATAATATGAACAAAAAAGGGTTCACTATAGTAGACATATAGATCAAGTCATAAATGGAACAAATAGTTGAAAAAGAAATTATTAAAAAACAGAATAACATACAGGAAAAGGAAAAACAAGTTGTAGGAATCATATTTAAATGAGCAATATGAGCCCAACAAAATAATAAGAAATTGATACATGAAAATTTGGATACAAGAGCATTAACTCATCAGCAAAGTATCCCTTTGTCCCTAAAGGAAGAAATGGCTGAAAAGGAAAATGGGAAGAGACGGAAAGGGGAAAATAAGATCTCCTAGAATATCATTGATGAAGATATAAGTAAGAAGAATAACTAATTGGGGGCACTATCTAATTTCAACACAATGTAAAGATTTCAACAGAAAAATAAAAATTGTACCTAGCCATGAAAGAAGTTTTTGATCTTTCCCAAACATCCAGAATTGTAAAAACATCATTTAGGGTGACTGTTGTTTTGATTCCAATATTGCTCAATAACTTGACATTTGTCACCTATATCAAGAGGAGAGAAGCCAATTGTCACAAAAAGTTACAAATTCTGCAAGATAAAAAAGATTGCAAGGAAACTTAATCAAATAGCTATGACAATGAATCACAAACCACTGATTGATTCCTAACATTGGCATATTGATGCCCCAAAAAACCTTAATTTTATCAATACAAAAATCTTCCCAAAAATTGATGTCATGTAGTAGGAAAAATAGACGTGTATAATAACCTGTGGAACAGCATATGGAGCAGAGGGACCTAAAACTGCACGCACAGAATCACAGTCATGAAAAAGATCAGCAGGATAGTGAAGCTCATCATCCATACTTGATACTATCCATCGATTATTGCATAAGCTGCTCAAGAAAGAAGACTTGAAGATTAACGGATTTTCCTTACTGGAAGTGAGATACAAGCAACCCTCCACCTTGTCAGAATACAGTCTGTCCCAGTGGAAGTCCAGAATACCCAACAGATATTTGCAGCCCTCAGGATTTCCACCTTTTGACAATAATGATAACAAACAAACCAAGTCATTAGACTCCCAGTCTCTTCCAACAGATCCAGGACCAAAAAGATGAGTATGCATAGGCCTTATTTCTGGAATCCTATGAGATATATCAGAATAATTCCTCTCAACTTCAGCTGCTTGCACAAAGTCAGTAATACCCAATTCCTCAAAGAAGTTCCTCCAATCCTTTAAACTATTCAACAAAGACGCATTCATTGGATGGGACAGGTAACAGTTATCCACCTCGTGCCACCTAATATACTCAGGATTGGCCAACCTTTTTACCTTGATAGGATTCCCATACTCTTCACTGAAATGAATAGGAACCTGTATTGGGCGTTTAAATCCATAATTTGTCAATATAAGAGCATTATTTCGTAACTCAGAGATAATATGTTCTCTTTCAATGCGACAGGAGGGGCAGCTAGATTGTAGGTGAATCATCACAAAGCAAATATATTCTACCATCAAGTTCAGATCCTGATATTTATTTCTCTCTTCAGACAGAACAGGCAAGATGTGGACTCTAATAATTTCATGAGCAGAGAGCTGCTGAACGCCAATCTTTTGGAGAATCTTCATCACGTTATCATTCAAGTGCATGTCTATAGATGAAAAAAGTAATGGGCTTACTATCCTGAGCTTACAATAGATATTAGGAAATATCTCTGATCCATATTCACCATTGATGCCCGAGTCCAAGGAGTTGGTGTATAACCAGATTGTACCTTCAGCGAGTGAACTAAATGTTCCATCAGAGAGTGGAATAAATGCAATTTTCTGAAGGTTTCGTATCAGACTAGTCTTATTTGTGGAGTTCTCCAAAGTCTGACCAGAGGATGACTGCACAGACATGGAATACAATGCACTTAGCCAATCAAACAACCAACTCAAGCCCATAGATTCAACTCCATTCTTCTTCTCAGACAATGTACAAATCACTTGAATTAAAGTTTTCAGGCCATACTCCTCAACTCCAAGTGCCCTCGCTAACTGATCAGACAAAAATATATCTTTATGGAGGAATCCCAGACCAAGATGGTCATGAAGCAGAGAATTTGGAAGAAGTTTGTAAGCTTCTTCATTCCAACCCCTCAAAGCCTTGCAGGGAGGGACCCATTCTCTATTTTCCCCTTCTAAAAGCAAACAATTAGACATTCGTAACTTAGTAATGATCATTCGTGGAAGACATGAAAAGAAACCATGAACTTCTCCAATAAGAGGGATGAAACTCATATAGGCTGATACAGCTCTCCCTCTATTCCCTTTAAAGCAAGGGAGAGCACAAAAACATTCTTCAGCCTTCACGAACAAACCAGGAAATTCAGACAACAGCCATTGGTTCCACGGGCTGTCACATTCCACTTCCTCTCTTGATGAAGGGAGGGTGAAATCACCCTGAAGGATAAACTTCAGACCATATGTTCTCAGAGGGAGAAAGGCAAAGACAGGTTGTTGCTCCAGAGAAGGGACATAAACGCCACCATCTGATTCCTTGAGGGTGAAAGCCAATGAAATTTCTGTTAATTGCACATCATGTCGAATGAAATTCCCTTGCAGCTTCTCAGAAACTACCAGCCATGTTGTCCTGTTTTCCCCATGAGACACCCTGACAAGACCATCCCCTAGATCCTCTTTCCTCATAGTTATAAGAGAATCATCAAGCATATTTCTGAACTTTATGCATTTCAGGCGGTTAAGGAAGAGGAGTAAAGAGGGATGAAGATCCGAAAATTTTGTTATCACATTGCTCAATGCATTTCTTTCTGACAAAGTAGATTTGAAAGGAAGTCTAATACAAGTGTTCCAGGAGCCATGATCCACTAGAATGTTGTCAGTAGAAGTGAGTTTACAATAGAGATCAATATTGCAAGTGGGGATAAGTGTTGGCAGGACAAAACCTATTTGCCCTTCACTTATATCAAATTTGATGTGAAATCCATTAGAATGTATCTCCGGCGCATCTGTCACCTGCAGCAACATGATTAGTTTCAACTGACAAATAATTCAATTCATCAAAGTCATCCATCATCAGATCAATATTAAAGAAAAAGTAAGGTGCTTTAAGGAGCTCACTTTTTTATGGAAATACTGTTCATACTTCATGGACAAAAAAGAAACAAAAAAAAAGACTTGATTATTTGCTAGGACTGCGGATCTCTTAATTCTACTAGAAAAAACACCAAGAGGACACATAGGACACAAGTGCAGGTCAACATAAAAACGAAATTCATGAACATGACAAATAACCAATTATACCAAATATCTGCTGATGATGAAGTGTAATTTGAAATAGATAACAAAAGGATGACCTAGCGCCATGTCATACAACTTGAAGTCTCAAAATGATGAATGATAGAATAAATAAATCTTAGAACATTAGGAAGAGTAAGAAATTAAAATTTAGAATCATACCCGGAAAACTGATTTGAATCCTATACCTTTTTGCCCAATATATCCAGCAGTAGATCCTTTTTTTGTTGAATTTCCAACATCACAGAGAGCTCTAATATTCGCTGCAGAAAATCCTCGCTCATTATTTAGAACAATAACACCCCATGTCTGAAGAATTAAAATTAGAGTTGGCTCCACATCTTCCAGATAAATATTATCATCAGCATTTTGAATCTGAAACAGATGGAAAACAGTGTCAGTACAAAACCATCATATAATCAAGAGGTGGAATTAAATTAGTCACATATAAATGAATCCGAAACTCTACTATACGGAAAACATATTTGAGAAAGTCAAATGTGCATTGTCAGAAAAAATCATTTGGAATCTTCAAGTAATATAAATTCTAAAATAGCCTCTTTATGTTAAAGAAGGCAACATAAATTGCAGAAGGATATGGTATCATATATATTGCAAGTAACTTTGCTATTATAGACAACATTACGTCTACATTTTCAAACATACCCAGGAAAAAGATCCACTTTTATTAGGGTGAGAAATTTCAGGAATGAAAAAAGTAGACCCTGTACTATCTAATATCAATAATCATACATCTCGACTTGTAGTTAATCAAGAGAAAGTTCATTGACATTGCACTCATGGGATCCAGAAAGTTTACCTTTGAACTACCTGTAACCAATTTAAATGGGATGGCCACTATAACATAACAATCATATATATTATTAAACACTAATTGCTGTAAATTCAAAAGTAAATAATGAACTTACCAACTCAAGAAGAAAATGTGAATCTTGAGAATACAATTCACGTGAAAGACACTGGAGAGCTCTACCTAAACGAGCATGCTGCTTCTTCAGCATATTACTCTCTGATGTTGAGAGAGCTGGATCCAAACCAAACTCATCTCTCCTGATTGATTCAATAACTAATGAAGCATCAGTATCTACATTAGCAACACCAAGAGGAACTCCTTTTTCAATATCATCAGTCATATGATCGAATTCTCTGGCCATAAGATGCCCTTTCGGACCAAGTATAGTTTCTGTATTAACAAAAGCTTTGTCATGAACAGCACTTTCTATGTGATTCATATTCAGCTCATGTTCTGATTCTTCCACTTTCTTGAAAACGACATGAGTCTCAAAAGAGACAATTTCAGCATCAGAAATAAGTGAATTGTAGTCATGAATCCACTCCACTATACCAAGAGATAAGCCTAATCCATGAAGCATAACATGGTGCTCCAACCGATTGCATTCTTTGAGGACAACTGAAGGGGCGTCCTTCACAGCCGAATGAAGCCCTAACAGCAGAACACCAGCTGCAAAAGATCGAAACTCTGAAGGTACATAACCAAGACACTCAAGGAAAAATCTTGAAGCAGAACATATTTTCTCCTTCATACTACCAGAGGCTTTCCAACCTTGAAAATTTGAATCAATAACTTCAAATGCCCGACATACATGGCATTTTAACAAGGATAATGGTACATTCTTTTCTCCCCCAACAACTGAAATTAATGAAACTAGCTGCACTGCTGTGAGGAAAGGGGAACATGTAAGTGCAGCTGCCAAAAATGTATCAACTGTTGCTGACTGGTCAATTCTAATTACTTTACCATCTCTAGTAGCCAAACATAGCATCTCTTTCGAATTAACTTCATTCAACAAAAACTCCATGAGGGGACCGAGTGAAGGTTCAAATACCTGGTCCCAATGTAACAATGAAATAAGATCCAACAACATTGGTGCTTCCAGTAGGCGTGTAACTGCTTCTTTAATAATCATAGGTATGGACATTCCAGTAGAAGCAAAAGATTCCATTTTATCCACCGTTGAGTTCACTCCATCAGGGATAAACTGTTCCTTCCCACTTAAAGTGGCAGAGTAAATTAAGCATTTAGACATGTAGCTGTTCCTATAGTCCCGCACATTGTCTAAGAAATTCTCCAAGCTACCTTTCTCCATAACCTTGAAATGAAGCAACGGAAACTGCTTTTGAAGAAGAGAAGAAATCATTTGTTTCAATACCCCTTCATTCTCCAACATAATAGATGATTGAGAAACTAACATGATCAGCTGATGTTGTAACATACAAACATCAAAAGGAGCATCCTTACACATATGCATGCTCAACAGCTCTTGAAATTGACTGGGAAATGATGACATATGTTCCTCAATGAATGCAGAGAACCCCTGGAAACCAAGAGACTTGAAATCCTTCACAGAGAATTGCTCCACCAGCCAAGCTTCACATTCGCAAAGTTTCTTAAATACAATATATTTCTGTTCCAAGATCGATATGCCCTTGTCCAGGGATTGGAAATTAAGCTTGAAGAAATTAACAATCTTGCCTATAATGTCCTCCACAGTAGCACCTTCAAATTTTCACAAAAAGCCAAAGATAGACGGGGAAATTAAAATCATATATCAGCAGGAGAAGAAAAATTTTGAGCAGACACGTAAATGGAACTTGTACTTTTGAAGCAGACATTGAGAAAGGGAAGGTGAATTGAAACTGGATACATGCTTGAAAGTGGAGTGGAGGTTTCTGCGCGAATTGCCATTGAGATCTTCTCATCTGGATGTACATCTATAATTTCATATCCTGTATTTGCCTCAGAAACTGTATTATCAACTTCACACTGATCTATGGCTTGTAAAGCATCATAGATGTTGTCCCACATGCCATTTTTTATTGATGATACCTAAAAGTTTCATATAGAAAATTGATAAAATGGTAAATGTCAATAAGGTAGGAGAGATTATATAAAAAACCTCATGTAGGTATTTGGAGAAAAAACTTAATCAAGCACTTAATGTTACTACTGATTTGGTACACTGAAAATAATTTTTTTGCCCAAAAAATGAGAGGTATTTTTCAAAATCATCAAGTAAAAATTTACTATAGATAATATAACTTGACATAATGAAACAAATCAGGACCTCATTGGTGTATTAAAATTTTCAGAAATCATTCTCTTACCCCTATACCTGTCATTCACCCTCCATTTATTTCTTCAACTAACTAGCAACCAACTCCCAACTTAATTCAGGTAGTTGATGTTAAGGGGAAATTGCCTATGAATTCATGATGTTCTCCACAATTCCCCAAAATATACATGGCATCTAGTAATTGTCTATCACAATTATATCCTTGAAAGTAATGTTTTTCATGTGTTGAACAAACATAATATTGGAACAATATATCAGCTTACTTTGTATAAAATATCCATAACAAGAATAACCCCCTCCCAAAAAAACTATTTACACCCCCCACCTCACTTGCAACCCCTCTCAAGAACAAAGAAAAATAGATAGTGAACTTACGGCAACATTTAATAATCCTATAAGGGGATAGATAGCAAACAGTTGCGTAAGCCACATCCTCTCTCGTGATTTGATGTTGTATGCCTGAAACATCCTCATGAGTGCCTAGAGTTATACAAAAAGGAAAAGAGAGAAATGCAATTAATACTGATAGCTTTGTGAATATCTTGAAAATAATTAAGATAACAAACTTATTTCCTGGCATATACCGTGCAATAAAAGGTGTTTGTCCCTCTAGAAATGGTACAAATTGATACACAGCCAAAACTTAAAGATATTCCACTGTATGGACGCCACTATTTTACTACCTTCTCTTAACAATGTTAAACCTTATATGATGAATTAACAAGCATATTTATAATTGGTGGACCCTTATATGACACTCTTCTTGTGAGAAATCTTATATAACAAATTTCTGCTTTACTAAGTACCCAGTTATCTCTCTATTACTCAACTAGCAACTTTTTTCCAGCTCAAAGTTCTTCCAGTTGCTACTCTTACTACTAACTGCTATCCAGATTCATTATAATGATTATAAAGAATATTAGTTGTATAGAGACAAAATCAACCAAATGAGAATTCACAAAGAGTTGGATAAGGGGAACCTGCAATGTATGTTACAATAAAACAAAGTTCACTCTGCCCACTAGGTTTTCCTGAGTAGACAACATCACTGCCTGAGGAAAAACAATACTCTGAACACAAAAAAAAAAAAGCATCAACACTAGGTAGATCCATACCTTAGATGCATCCATGTCCCGACAAGTTTCTTTCCATGTTCCAATGAACATTCTCATAGAATTGGGATCGAGCAAGAGATCATCTTCAGTAGTAATGTCATGATCATTGACCAATATGCCACTATTAATTGGATGTGCATCCTCTAAATTATCCTTGGGGGTCTTTTTACGAGCAGAACAGCCATGAAGAGAATTTTCAGCTTTCCTTTTCTTTCCTCGTTTTGACATTGTACTGGGAGCCGACTTGTTGTAATTAGTCATTGCAGATTTCCTTTTGCTTCCTTTTTGTCCTATTTTACTCGGTGCAGACAAGCTGCACTTGGTCTTCTTGGATTTATTCTTCTTTTGTGCAGTCTGAATAGTCCCAGTTTTAGTTTTAAGACTCTTTGAAGAAGATGGAGTACCCCCTTCTGTTTTAAGACCTAGCCTCTCCATCTCTTCAGTTACTGATGGATAGGGACAGCTACTGACGCGATCACTTCTCTCCAAGAACTTCTTGTGTTCAGTTGTATCTTTGCATTTATCTTCATCACTTCCTTCATCATCTGAGCTAGATGAAAGAAACCGTGTATGCTTGCCCTTGAAATCCTCGTGAACCGATGAAAATAACTTTATACGTTCAGATATGGAATTAAAGCGTTCATCCAATAGCTTCTTTTGTGATGAAAGGAGGGGACCCTTGATTTTCCTGCTAGTATTCTGCTTCATTGACTTTAAGAATTTCTTCAAAGGCTTATCTTCCAAGCCCTTGGCTTCCCGTATGGTAAAAATGTGCATCCTGATATTAAGCAATTCATGAGATGTTAGATTAATACAAGAAAGTACAATATATCAACATTCCATGTAGCATTTAACATGCTACACATCCAGACATTCTTGTGGCATCACCTGACAAGTTATTCCACACCAACAATAACAGTTACCCTTTTTTGCTGGTAGGCAAAAATAATATTTACCTATACAAGTGTACAACCTATATGATGTGAATCACTTCCTAGCACACAATGGTTGAAGTACAAAGCACATCAATCCCATGTACAGTAGCATCAATTCCTATGTTAGCAAGCAAACATCTATAACAGCCCCTAAACCAACCACCACTCTATGGAAAAAAAAGAGAAAATACCAGAAAAGGACATGTTGTATCCAATAATCATCATAGAGCTAGTTTTACAAAGGGAAAAAGGATATCTTGAACCTCAACTTAACAATTTTTGCTAGTTTCATAAAAAAAAAGTCCATTTTATTACCTTCCTTATCTTGAACAATATGCATTTGAAGTCATATTTTCCATTTATAATATTTTGTCTACAAAAATGGTTTTAATTTATTTAAATCCGATTACTAAAGAGGTAAAGTGAAAATTAGAGGGAAAGTCAGTAGAACTCAAACCAAGACCATTGGGTATAACCTGCTGCCACCATCCCCAATCTGGATCTCTCGGCAACCAGGTCACTGCTAAGAACCCAACTATGGCCACCCATGGGGGACCTACCCCTCAATTTTGAGATCTTCCCAATTAAGAGTAAGTATCAAGATTGAGGTTACTGATAAGTCAGTTGGGTGAACCACTGGTGGGTTTATGGCTACTAGTCAATCATTTTACTAGGTGGATTGCCAACAGTGTGACGTTAAAATAACACCCAACAAGGTCTAGAGTTCTGCTATCTTCCCTATATTTTTTTGTTAAATAAACAGGTTCAACATAAAAAACTAAAAAAGCAAGACAGGGAAGAATATGAATAACATAATATCCTTTCCACTTTCTATAAACCACCGAGCAATACAAACATGTTAGTTTCTGAATCATTCTCAGACAGAATGTGCCAGGCAAAATGAATGACTGGTCCATATATATAATCTATATAAATCATTTCTTTTGTAAGACATGCAAACATGTCCTAATAAAAAAAGTTTATCAAATCTGGAAAGCAATACCAAAAAAATTTGCTTATTAAAAAGCCATACCAAAGGTGTAAAGAATCTCAGATCTAGCTATATCTTGTATTATACATTATGGCCAAAGCCCAGTTAGCTACTGCAGCATCCATAATCTACAATTTCCTCATTTTGGCAAGCCGGTATTTTGATTTCTATGGAATTTAATATATCTTCTAATATTGTGTTTCCTCTATAACTAAACAGTTATGGTTTGAGAAAATGCAGATACTGTGAGGAACAAATGTAAAACAACAATAAGATGAAGGTATGCAGAAAACACATAAGCACTGCTAAGAGAGAATGTGCATACCCCAGACTCTGAATCCACACCATAAGATTTTCTTTGCTTGGTACTGATCTTTTCCTAGCAATAAAATCCATAAATTCCTCGATTTTAACACCTTTGTCTGGGAAAGCATCCAGGAACTCAGAAAGGTGTGTTATTATCTCAGCGCTAGTTATTTTGAATACTTTATCAGAATTCACAGAGAAGTAATGTAACACCAGTGGGTGCTGCAACAAGGGACCTAACTCCAGTTCTTCAAACTTCTCCACACCTTCATTTTTGCAAATTGCCACTTGCAAATCATACAATGTAGTAATTCGCCGAACCCCAATAAAGCATTGGATATATGCATTTATCTGTTTTTTTTCCACAAAGCACCAGTCATAAAGGACTTGAAAAATGTAATGTGCAATAACATCACATGATATGCCAATTTTAATTGTTTCTACAATCTTCAGCCCAACCAATTATTGTACTTGGATTGATTTTTCAATCCTCTTCTATTGGCCCATATTTGTCCCCTTTGGGTTAGAAATATCCATAATAATCACTAGTAAGACAAACAAAATAGCATTCACGGATATTCCACTTGCTATTACTTAAATGATATAAGTATCTAAAAATAATACAAATATGTATAACTGTATTGAAGTAGACTTTAGCAGAAAGCAATGTAGTAAACATAATCTTGTTTATTATGAAAGTAAGGACAATAAATAGAAAAAACAAATAGAAGGAAAATATAAACTGAAGTGTCAGGAAAAGGTGGAAATAAGAGAGGTATCATATCATAATACATTCTATATAATGACTTCAGGATGCTTATTTTATAAAACTAAAAAATGGAATCCATTTTCAGACAACTAGAAGAATCAACTGTAATCTTCATAAAATCATTTACATGACCTATATCCATATAAGTTTTCTAGAAGCGAATTAAACCTGGAGAACTAAACAAACATATGTACCCAATTACCCAACATATCACCACCTTGAATTGCCACCTCATCACAGCCACTGTCCATGCTACTGACAGTTGAGTCTATCACTAGAGACTATTAAATTAGTCAATACTGAGATCATGGAGGTGGGACCTCCTCCAAGGCCACATAAAATGCCTCATTGAGGTGGCAAATGGGGTATAGGTTGGGTGTTTGGGTGTTCTTAAAGTGAAGTTACCCTCATATTGAAATCAAAACATGCCACATCCCGAAGTTAGAACAAATGAACTATGCAATGGTTGGTGTTTGTCATGCTCAGTTATAGCAGATTTATAAACCAAAAAAAAATTATAGAAGATTTGATTGGTAGCCTAAACTTTATTATAAAAGAAATCAATCACCATCAACGCCACAAGCAGCAAGGCCACTGCTTAGCCTGTGGTTCCGGATGGAAAGCACGGAAAATCATGATGGGAAGGTATTGATGTTTATGACAAGTTAATTTTTTGAATTTTAGCAAAATGCAAAAGGTGGATTTTCATTTTAAAAAAAAAACCTCCATAACCTTGAAAATGATTTTCCCAAGTAAATGAAACAATGAAACTTTATCCTTGCATAAAAGGACTAGAGAAAGGTTGAACTACATACAAATACAAAATATAATGCCATAAATCAAATGGAAAAACTCATTGCACAAAAACTAATAACAACTGCATCGAAATTTACCCCATTTGGCTGTATATAATAGTATTTCCAGCCATGTAATCTAGAAAGTCAAATCTCTCAGTCTTCCTCTGATATACCAACAATCTTAAAATTCCAACTAGACCTATGTGAATTAGTTTCAACAATAAATTACTCCTTAACCATTTCATATGTGAATTATCCAGTACACAGAGAGCCAGGTAGGAATACATTGTTGAAGAACTCACATTAAAAATAAGAAAGAAATCTATGTACACTAAATCTTAGGTGGTCCTAACATAATAAAGGCATCAAATCAGCACATAAAGGCATGTACACGACCTCAAATTCTTGCAGACAATTCTAGACTAACACATATTTCCATGGTCAAAGCAGCCAACCAGGATCAAAATTTGGTCCAGCACTCTATGAGACCAAAATTATTGGCAATTCAGAGATCAAACAATAGAATCTAAATCATTATATATCTGACAATAGACTGTTATTTAAGGGCGTACATGGGGAAATAGCTTAGATATTTACTGTTAGGGAATGATTTATCGCATAACCAATAAATATTTCAAGATTTATTAGATGATTCGTCCCAATTAATGGTTAAGAAATCCATGAAACTGTCCTCAAAACAAGAACAAACTTATTTATGATTGAAAATTCCAACAAAAATGGATATGTTCCATGATTACTAACCTTCCCTTCAGTAAGCATAAGGCGATAGAGCGAGGGAATCTCCTGCATCCTATACCCAAACGAGTTCCACGAATCCACTTTAAGATTGGAGACCACCGCCTGCGACACTTTCCAGGCTGAAACATTCTCTCCAGCAGTATGAATGGTACTGCGAGCCTGTACAACTGCGCGTTCAATCCTCTCGATTGGAAACCTGACTTTTTGCGAGGATGTCTGGGGCTGAGACACCGCCTCCGTCGGTGTTCGGAGAGATGTCTGGTGCTGAGACACCGCCTCCATCGGTTGTCCGAGAGGTCCGTTCAAGCCTTGAGCTAGTAAATTAGGGTTTCGAACAACAAAATTCATGTTCGGGATGGGTAAATTGTTGCCGTTTTGGAAGGGGAAATTAGGGTTCTGTGTCAAGTATCCCGGGAGTTGCTGCGGCGGAAGCATGCCATGGAAATGCTGTAGGCCAGTGTTAAGATGATAGAAGGTAGGATTCTGGTTCTGGAAGTTCGGGTTCACAGCCGGCGGATGAGGTTGGCCGCGACGGCCCCCGCCGCCGCCTTGAAGGCGGAAGTTGCCGTGGTGCCCATACATCGGACTGTGTAGAATCTGAAGACTGAGAAGGGACGGCGTAGGGTTTTAATCAGGGTTCCTTGTCCAATATGAGACGCATAAAATATATATATATATATATATATAGACGAGGAACGGCACTTACCCGTCTGAATATTCTTTTTCTTTTTTTTTGTAAACAACCGGAAGTATGTTAGGTCGAGCCCTAAATAGAAAATAAATCACATTATATAATTATATCTTTTGAACTAATTAATTGGAATTAATATAATTTATAGATATTACTAATTGTATCAATAAAGAAATTAAGGTCAAGAATGCATTGAAGAAGATAGGATATGATTACTAGTAGGGTTCCAATTGACTACCTTGTTACCATAAATTATCCAAATTTAGTATAATTTGATTCAATGTATTAATTCACTTTGAGAGTTTCATACATTATTGACATTAATTTTATTTATAAATAAAATTCTTAATTTCATACTAGCTTAATAATTCAGTTTAATCATTAAATTATATTAAAATTTAAATATTTAATATTAAATTTAAACATTATCTTTATTATTTCTAACTTGAAATTGTATTTTAATATTAAGTCGAAAAATAATTTAAAAATAATTAAATGATAAAAAAATTATAAAGGTATTGATATAATATTAATTTTTTTATGTTAAATTGTACAAAAAAACATAAATAAAGAATTAGTACAAAAATTGAATAATTAATAAAATGATATATACTAATTTTTATATTATATTTATATACTATATTATCAATTTAAAAAAAAAGTTAGATATATAAAATAAAGTTAAGTATATTGTTAGTTATTTACTAAATTTGTAAAATATAATTTATATTTAATAAAAATATAGGATAATAATATAACTCTAATATTTTTAAAAATAAAAAATTTAAGTACATAATTCAATATACAAACAAAATTAAAAAAATATATATGTTAAATAAGAATAGAGTGATGTCACTTTGTGCGCAATCAAAAAGGAAAGAGGAGAGATAAGGGAGAACCTCGCGGCAATATTTAAATATTAGAAAAATGATAATGAGCTTGTAGCAATAAAAAATTATAGTTGGATAAAAAAACTTAAAATAATAATTATCAAAATTTAATAGTAGTTAATGATAGGCTAATATAGAAATATTAATAATGGTGAATAATGGTAAATAATTGTTAGTTTGGTATTGAAAAATTGAGATATTAATATTTACTAATTCGAGAAAATAATAAATTTTATTGGTATAAAATTTAATATATTATTTAGTTAGAAAAATAGATTTATAATAGATAAAATAAAGTATAAAATTAACAGTTAATTTAATATATATTACTCTGAATACCTAATAATAGTATAATTCAAAATTTTTTTAAAAAAATGCTAATACTATAAAAAAACTAATAAAGTGAAAAATATATAATTATAATTTATGTTATTAATTTAATATAAATAGTGTACAATATATATATATATAAATATTATACATTAATGATATGCTAACTGCTATTTTTGTTTTCAATGTGACATAAAACTTATCAATTTAGCATATGTATGCATCTATAACAAACTCATCATAAAGTCATGCAAAGAGCAACACAGCCAGCTAGTCTTTAGGCATGAATTGATGGAAATAGATGAAACGTATTAAACTTTGATAGAAAATAGACCTTCATCACTGTTGTATTATAGAACATGACCAGCTGATCAAAATAGAACATTAAGGCATTCCATCCCAAACTATATGCAATAGATACCAGCATTAACCCATAAATCATCAGCATACCAGGGAGCGGCTAAACACCAGTAATTCAAACAACAGTATTGTACATAATCTTACCAAATTATATCCAACAACAACAATATGGTATTAAGTCAATCATCTGAAAACCTATGAGACATGGCATGTCCCGTCAAGGTTCAGTATACACAAGCAGAGAAGGTTCACTAACATGAGCACATTGATGATCCTGCACCCACCAGTTCGGGCAGCTCAGAGAGAGAGATGTTCCATATTCTTGGCATTCTTTGATAGCCTTTGCCCTGATCCGCGGTCATCTTGTTCATCATACATGTTCACTAGGGAGTGAGAGGTTGCCTCCTCTTCATCAGAGGATCCTGGCCTTTCTGTCAGAAACTGCTCCCAGAACACATCGTTTACTCTACCTTGAGCAGGAGCTAAACCTTGCTTCTTTGGAACCTCGCTAGCACCCTGATTCCTACTCTTGGGAAGAGCAACTATAACTGGTTCCTTTATAGTAGCAGGCTTCTCGACTTGCAATGAAGAAGATGCCAATGTAAGATTCAGATGGCATGAAATGCTACTATTCTCACCCATTTCATGGGGACACAAATTTCCAGGACCTTTACTAACTGGTGAATTCCGATGCAAAGTTGAGTCAATATTGAACGTGAAAGAAGTTCCAGTGTCAGAGAGATCCAGATGCTCGGGTGTGAATACAGGTCCTTCTTGTCTTGGGGAAGTTAAAGAATCTTTTGGATTCCCATCAGAGGCTATTCTCTGTGGGCTTCCTCCCTTGTTGGAACCCTGTGTACTACGGGAGACTAAGTTGATGTCTGAAACTGCAGGTGAAAGTTCAAGTCTCAGCTTGTCTGAGAAATCCTGGTGGAAGATATTCCCAGACTCCAGTCTAGAGCTACTGACATTGTCCACACTACTCTCCACAGCAGGTTGCAGATTATTACCAATCTTAGGCAGTCTTCTTTTCTTGCTATAAGCTGACAAATCTAAAGTATCTATTCTGCGAGCAAGATGTTCGACAAATACCGGGTTGTTTATGGATTTTTCTATGAAAGAGATCAGCTCATCCTGCCTTTGCTCCATTTTACCCACACGATCGGTCAATTCTTCAACCTGGGCCTTTCCCATGGATTGCTGGTTTTTCAATCTTGAGAGCTTTGCCTGAAGTGCGGACTTTTCATTCGTCAGCTTATCTATTTCCTCTTCATAGGTAGCTCTCTCAGGGTCTGCTGTGGAGCTCTGAGTATGACTATGACTGTGAACAGGTTTCCTACGGTGGATGGTCTTGAGAAGATGCTTCTGGTCTTTAACAAAGCCTTCATTGGCAAATTCCCATTTCTCGGGATCAATCTTCCGAAACCCCTGAAAATAAATATCCATCCAAGGGCACTTAATATTTGAATGCACGAATTTCCAGTATCATTTTTTTTAATAATAACTTGAGAAGTTCAGTCATCGTACAATCATACAAAAGGGCAAAAATCAAATCTACAATGCCAAATAAACAAATACACAAATAGCTGAACACAAGTTCCTTTTCAGAAAGAAACAATAACATCTTTCTATTGGTCATGCATTTAAAATTTAAAATATAAAAATCAGGAGAATAAGTGTTCATCAAGTTCCATTACTGGTGGGTTATTTTAGAAATGACAAACAATCTTCACCTTATCTTCAGGGAAAACCAGGATTTCGACCAAATAAATAATGGACAGGGAGAGAGTGTCGGTTTAGAAAGAACAGACTAAGGGAGGTAAGTTTTGCATTATGTACCATTCGCCAGCTTCCAATGATGTTAGAAAGCAGCTAGAAGTTAATTCAAGTCTAGTCAGATTAGAGTAAGGGTTGGAGACAAATAGGTCTGATGCCAGGATTAAGCTAATCTAAAATCTCAAAGTTCCAACATTAGTCGTACCAAATAGATATATGAATGTTGCATTAACAAGCATCCTTCATGGGATAGTCGAATATGAAAACTAGCATATTATGTTGATGAGATGCTATGAATACTCAAAGAAAAAGTTCATACGACATTACAAGGTCATTAATATTGATAGCACACATCATATCCAATTCCATTATGATGAGAAAGCAAGAGGTTATATTTAAGGTAATTCCTTCCAAGTGCAATTCCTTCTTCCACACGGTTTTCATTTTGGCTAATGCTTCATTGCTCTAGATAATTAATAGATTTGTCCAAAGGACCAATCCCAAAGATGTAAAACACACTTGGTATTGGTCAACAGTAAAGGAGACAAGAATATTCTGTTTCATAAACCCACATATATAGACTGAGCAATCCCTTAACCTAAAAGCCAATCGAAATGACAATGTTCATCTACCACTTGTGGCGCTAGCCGCACTACACTAGGGTTTACATGAGTCTTAAAGTACTGTGGAAAAGAAGAATAAACAAAGAAAAGTGCTTTCGTACTGAGCCCCAAAGCATTTTTAGAAATCGCTCTGCCAGTTCAAAAGGCCTAAAGCAAGGTTGCAATATCAGCACAAGCAACTGGTAATTACGCTTATCCTGAAAATGTGACAACCAAGTGCTTTCGTACTGAGCCCCAAAGTATTTTCAGAAATATGCTCTGCAAGTTCAAAAGGCTTAAAGCAAGATTGCAATATGGGCACAACCATCTGCTAATTACAATTGTCCTGGAAATGGGACAAGCAAATCCAGTCGATCATATGACAGTCGAAACATTGATTTTCATGGGTTATGAAATCCGCTGCTTCAATCAAGCGTTTTCAAAATGATAGGCATATTCTGAAACCATCAAGTATTCAGCAATTTTGTTTCAGATGCAATAATTTCCCAGAAGATGACATGCGCCACCAAATCCCTAACAGGGCAAGGCATACGCTTCTTCCCCAGAATTCACAATTCAGCGCGCGAAATACACCAAGAACGCCACATGATCAAGGGAAACGAGCATAAATGCAACTCACATAGGTGTTGAGCTGGCGAATGAAGCTCGAGAAGTTGTTGTGCTTGAAATAGGTTGGCAGGAGGACGCGGGCGAACTCCGGGGGGTCCCACACAACGAAGCTGTTCTTGCGATGGCTCCACGAGACGATCTCGTCCGTCGTCGAATCGTCGACCATATCGTACGTCTTCTGTAGGAACGGCGCCGGGCCGCCACCTCCGCCGGCTGCCACCTCCATCAGCCGGAAGAGAATTAAGAGATACCGAAGAAGATCCGCTCCAAATAATCGCAAGGATCGAGTGAAGAAACCAAGAGTTGACCACTCCTATCTATCTTCTTTACCGTGTCCGAAGATTGGGCGACCTCTCTAGTCTTTTTTGGGCTCTTCTCGTCAAGGCATAATCTCAATAATATTAAATTTACATATTAAGTCACTTCAGTACAATATTTCTTTTTTTTACTCTCATAAACTCGAGTTGCCTTGCCCCCAAAGCAGCCTGATGCGAACACATCTGAGGAAGAAAGAAGGATAAAAGATGAGCGCCATTAATCCAACGAAGAAGATGAAGATGAAGATGATCAGGACCTGTGAAGGGATGGATCATTGATGAGTTTTTCCCTCTACTACAGCAGGGTTGTTTTGAAAATTACAGTTTGATTCCCCCATCTCCTATTCTTATTACAAACTAGTACCTTTCTAAAAACTGGGTGTAGGGTAACACAACCATCCATCATTGATCCGTTTGTTCGGCTATGGCGGCATGGTGGGAGACTAATCTCAGGATCTTGTGGATCATCATGATGCATTTCTTTACTTTTTTATTATAAATTAATAATATTCCATAAAATAGCTTAAAGTATATAATTTATTATATTATATTTTGTTAAATTTACTTAAATAATTTTTTTAAATATCATTTCTACTTAAAAATTGGATGCTTAGTTAATGATATCAATATCTTATAAATTAAAAATATTTTCTTAATTTTTAAAATTATTTTTTTATTATTATTATATATAATCAATTGTTATATCAAGTAACATAAATTTTTAAATAAAATAATTGCATAATATTGTATTAATGAATATATATTTACCCGAGGAATTAACACATTTTTCCTGTGATATGTGTGACAGATTTTATATGCTCACAAAATATTGTTTTGCTTGTATATTGCCAACATATTTTTATTTACAATAAATTACTATTTTTATAAAAATATTAATTTTATGCATAGATGTCATGTCAAGCTTTTACCGAAATTCAATACTAATTAATAATTTTATCTAGGAAAATTGCCTATTACGGATTTTGGGTGTTAACAAAAGTGGCTTTGCTTTGGGAGAGGATATCCTTGATGCCACCATTAGCTTGAGAAAGGAGATCAAAGCGTCATATCGTAATCTTTATATACACAAAAAGGGCAACGCCAGCAAGCTAGATTATCCCTGTTTATGTCGGCTGTTGAGAACTGAGAGACTAGTACCTGAAGTTAAGTATAAAGGAAGAATCTCTATTACACAGAAGCATCATATGAATTGCTTCAGGAACTCAGCAGCCACAAGCCTTCCTCGCGTGTTCACTGACATTTTAAGCTCGCTTATCTCCTTATCAATGTCCTGAATTTAGCCAGAGGCAAATAATACAGCATAAGAGAACATGATAGTAACCCAACCACAACATGAGCATCACCGGAACTACATATGCAAATTTCAATCAAATTGAAGCTGTATTGCCGAGTCTGGCCAGGTATTATCCTCACAGTGGTAGTTTTTGATAAGGAAGCTGATAATCTATCAAGAAGGGAACATCAAGAAAACTTGCCTCCATGAATTGAATGATAAAATCTATCAGCTTGCCCTTCTGCATATCCTCACAGTGGTAGTTTGTGATAAGGAAGCTTATGTCGTAACCCTGGAATTGATACAGTTAATTGTAGAATATGCTTCACATGGATATGCTAAACTTAAAAGGAATAAAAGATTATATGAAAATCATATTATATATTCAGGAAAAATGAATCTTGCTCTAAACTGTCCTTTTATACCAAGTAGATCTGGCTGCATCACAACCATTCTCTTTAATAAATTAATGCAGATTGAAGTACAATTAGACAATGGTGTGAATACCGGGACTGGCTTCCTCCTCAAAACCTGGAATGCTTCTGCCCTCATAGACAAGAATCTTAAAAACTTCTTAGTCAATATGTTTTCAAGTTCATCTGCCTGCTTTACCTGTGCAAAGGAAAATCTTTTAGAAGCTCCAAGAAAGAGAAGTTGCAATAATTTGAGATAGTTCGACTCTGCACTATAAATGAAACAGTTCAAGTTTTTGCTCATATAATAGCCTATGCTGCAGAAAAATCAAACAGAACATGTAAAAAAGTTGTAATTACTATTCATGTGCCCAAAGATAAAAAAGAAAGGAAAATAGTTTTTGCTTTTGATTGAAGCTCACTTGAACTCAAGTGAGGGGCATAAAATGTCAGCTGAGAACATATTAAAATTGAGTCTATCATGTTTTATACGTTTCCATAGGCCATTAATATTCCTACACATGCTTGCTCAACAAAGGTACTTGGAAATGAGTTGGGGTACTTTGGAATGACTCTATTTCCATAAGCAGCATCATATGCATGGCCCGACTTCAAATGACAGGACTTTAGAATACCGTGAAAATGTTAGTTTCTTGGAAGAAACTCCTAATCATACTTGACAATATAAGGCAATATGTCCATCTATCAAGTGACATGAAGAAGAGCCCACACCCTACACATTATAGGAAACCTATAATTGCACAGTGACAGAGGATCTTAAGTGTACCGATGTGCCAAGTCCATTGTCACACAAATAAGCAATGAAACAGGAAGACCAATGATAAAAAGCTAAATGACATACACAAAACCACTTGTAAGATAGTAGGGAAAATGTCTGAGATTTAACCAAGAAAACCTTTCAGTTTCTCATTCTGGTAATCACAACAAACAACTAAAAAGAGAAAGCCAAGCTTTACCTTAAGGCTTATGCGCAATGAGTTAATAGAAGTTTCTATCAAGCATTTCTCAGCCTCATTCCTACATATCAAAACCTGAAAAGATGATTATAATTAGATTTAGTTTGAGATGGAAATTCTGTTGTTCCAAGTATATTTTTCTGAACAAGTTGCTCTAAGTAACTATGATCCTTGTCACCAAGTACAGGACTAAAGACATCACAACCATCGACATTCTCCATAACCAAAGTCAAATACAAAAAATTATAAACTTCTGTCTAATTTGATAATCATCCCACAAATAGTAACACTTAATCTCCTCATCTTGGAACCTTATTTATCTCATGGAAAGCACTTTGTGGACATCATTTAACAGCAGCACTTACAGGGTTTAGTATAAGTTCTGGACTGGTTCTGCAAATTTAAAAAAAAAAACAAATAAACAGCTTAGCATTGCCTGTTTGAAGAACAGACAGTAGTATGTTTAGTAAATTACATAGAGGTTCAGATATTAAAAGTATTCTTACTTTAGCTCAACCTCTGGTTTGTTATGCCTTTCAACTTCTTGACAGGGAAAATTCTGCAATCAAGATCAGAAGTCATGCATGCCTCAACAAAGTTGTGCAGAAACTGGAAACAGCAGCATACAGTGAAGTAAGTATTGCCTAGCCTAAAATGAAGGCTCATGGACTGAATAATTGATCAAACTTGGAAATTGACAGGGTTTGCAAGAAAATTGAGAACTTGTAAACCAGTAAAATTAAGTTACTTCATTTCTAGCTGTATTAACATGATCCAATTAGATACTTTCCTAAATTAAACTACTTGTTAGTTAGGGAATGTCATTTAACATATATCGTTTTAAGTTGAATAAATAGCAATTCAGTGCTGTGTGAGACAAAATGAATTGGGAGATCCTTGGATGAAGTCATTAGTCACATATACAGTCTAACAGTGTATAAAAATATCATGTGATGCATGGCCCATATGCAAAACAGATGCAGGATGATAGCAGTGAATATGAGGACCTTATGCATAAAGCATGCAAAACTCCCCCACATTTCCTAATTGTGATTAAGAAAACTGAGATAATTGCATGATCATAGACTTGCCAAAGAAATAATAATAACTGCCTGAGTAGGAAAATATCATAAATGACAAATTGACCTAATTGCAAAGGAAATATCCCTCTAGGGTTCAGCTCAGCAAACCGCCAATTATTCATGAGATGGAGTGGCAAGTACCGAGAAAATCCCCTCATTCCATAGATATATGAGCATCATATACGTTAATAAGTATCCAGGGACGTCAGCACCAAACCTGCAGACACATGGCCGCCTCAAGAGTGTTGCGAATGCACGTGGAGTAGAGCCTCAGTGTGCTAGCCTGGAAGATTCAAACGTGAATCAGAAAATCATGCAATCAAATTCAACCAATGGCGCAAAAAAATCTCGATCAAACAGAGAAAGAGCAGATCGACTTGTTCCAACAAAAGTACCACCGCCCAGAAAACAGAAGCGGAGGGACGAAAGGAATCGGAGTCGTCCGCAACCAGCTCAGTTCGCACTCAATCACGATCAACAATCTCAAAGAAAAACAATCGAAACATCAAATGCAGAGGCAAGGGTCCCGAAAAGCATCGGATGAGTGATCTTTACCATCTGCTGAGTAAATCTGGAGGATCTGGGACTCCAGAAGAACTGTAGACGAAAGGGAAGAACAATAGGTCTCCCATTTCCCCAGATGGTCCGTCATTTTTAATATTTGAGAAAATATAAAATTATATCTACAAAAAAAAAAGAGAAAATAAATTATTGCATTACTTTAGTCATACTGCAAAACTTTCATTCTTCTTCTTTTTGATAGTATCTATTAAATAAACATATTAAAGATGGAGAAAGTTTATGGATGGGGTGACATATAGATCCCTCTTGAACCAAAATAATTAACTAGTCGGTGTTAGATACCTCAAAAGTGTGAACCCTGAAATAAGTGTGAACTTAAAAATTGATTAAATTAAATTTATTAATAAAAAATAATTGATCAGAAATTATTCAATAATAAATATTATAAAAAATTGAATCAAGCTGGTATTTAATTTTATGAATCAATTAAAAATGATAAAAATATAATTTTAGATAAAAGTATAAATAAATAAATTTAATAAAGGTAAAAAAATCGGTTGAACTCATAGTTAAGAATCTATGATAGGAAGATAAAAGTGCATAAAAAACACGTCACATCTCAAGAAACTTGATACCAATCAACCCAATTACTAGCCCCAATTCTATAGTAATTAGATCTATTATCTCTAATAATATAAAACAACTTAAATTTTCACTAAAAAATTAAAACTTTTAATAATATAGTATCTAATTTTATAAAACAGTTAAAATCATGCGGAAAACATATAGTATTGGATGAAAAATGTTGGTGCAATCTCTTTTTTACTTCTTTATTTATTATATTTTTTTTAAATTTGTTGAACAAAGCTTAATAAATTAATAATATCAATTTCATCTTCACTCAAAATAGTTAATAAATAGATTATAGATGTTTTATTTCTAAATTTTCTAAATTATTTAAGAAGACTAATGCAATAATCTCATCTCAAAATTATTTCTCAGAATAACAATTATTTCTTAAATTATTTAGCATCGTGAGTTTTATCATGAAATCATATATCAAATTACACATACATGCTAAGCAATTATCATGACTCAGTCATGAACACACAATTAAATTGAGGCTATAAGGAGTATGTGCGCTATGTGACTTTCACATACTATCAAAACACATCCTAAGATAATTGTCCCTTTTATAGTAATGATAATGACTTACCATTAAACATTTATATACTTATGATCAAATTTTACCTCGCATTCTAACCTCTCTTATTTTTCGAGGGTTTGGGTGATTTGAAAAGCATAATAATCTCCACTTATTCTTCCACTTCCCATCTACCTTAAAACAATTCATATAGTAAGTGTCTTGTCAATTGCTTGAACACATTTTTCACTAATAATGGTATACCAAACACATAGGATGAATTTAATTATAATAAATTAATTAGTTGAGACTAAACTTGGTAATTAGTTGATCCCACTATTTGTGTGTCTTACAACAATTCACATCATACCTTAAATATCACATCATTTCATTATGGATATTTTCCTTTTGAAAGTGGACCCAGAGTTAGTGCCGGTAATACTAGAATTTTCAAAACTAAAATTTAAATCCAATTGGACCATAAATCGAGATTAAGCTGCGAATAGAAACCTAAATCAGGAATAGAGACCGAAACGAATTAGAAATTATTTTGGATATGAATTTATGGATAATTGAGAAGTGGAATAAAACACCCTCAAAGAAAATTGAGGATCATAAAAGGTTTGATTGAAAACCGGTTCAAATCAGGATAAAACCAACTCTTAGTATAAAACCTTAGATATTTAGAATAAACTATATAAATCATAAAATGGAATTTGTTGAGCCCAATTAGTATGAAATTGGAAAAAATATTTTTATAAAAAAAAAATTAGGCCAAAAACTAGTTGAGTTGGAGGCGAACCAATCATAAATGACCAAAATCGATTGTATCAGTTGATTTATTCACCAAAAATTGGTTCCTGTCGGCGGTCTATCGGGCACAAGGCATGTGCCACACGTGCACATACATGTTATCTTTTTTGCTTAATTGCCGACCCGAAAACTCGGTCAAAAACCAAATTCTTGGCCGAAAGTAGCACGATTTCCAACTTTTGACACCTGAAGATAAATTAATTTAAAATGAGCCTATGAGGGTCCAATCCGACCAACTAAGAGAATGTCTAGATGGAACATTATCCCTCATGTTGTCCCTATAAAGCTTGACTCATTTTTGTTGTGTCACATCCCAACCCGATTTGGTTGGAACACCGTGATCAACCTGCCACCCCTTTCTATACTAGGACGGTATTTCTACCACAATAGACTAGGAAAGATAAAATGCTTATAAAGATAAGTGTTTTCCATAACAAAACTTATAAAACAACTTAATAAAAATTACCTTTTCTCGATAACTTGACTTACTTATGGAGTTGTCTCTCTTCCTCTAGTGAAAGCTTCCATGAAAAGAGTTTAGGGAGAGGGGTGAGTTTATAACTGAGTGAGCAGGATTTTAATAATATCGTGACTTACTGTCCACGATTCAACATGTACTAAATATAGAAGAACTGATACACAAGTTACAACTTATCTTATATTTTAGAAAAGTTTCTTATTTAAGTTCACTACTTATTTTTTCCAAGCTCAAGGTAGGTTTATTCTTATTTAGAAGAATTTTTATAATTTATTTATGGTAGACCTATCATGAGTTTGTAGCACACAAACACCATTTCTCAATAAAAGGATCAAACGTTCACAGAATAGACCCTAAGAAGCTATAACCACGAACTAGTGGCCCACAATGCCTTTGCTATCCATTTTAGTAAAATGTTACAACATCTATCACATCGTTTGTGTGAGCACTAGAGCCCAACCCCCAGACATTGTCGATACTTCTGTCCGCTATTGAGGGACGAGACTTCTCCCCTTCTTCCTCGGTCTCAATACGCACAATGCTCCCGAAGCTTCATGGCATACTGGAACAATATAACTTCTATTATATCGACTTTATTATCAAGCGGCTTTTAGAACCAACACTACCATGTACCAGACGTCTCCTTGGTTTCACATGATTGCAATCACATACAAATATATTTTGATTTAAGACCTTTCTATTTGCATTGCTAGCCCAACAAGCTTTGACCTGGATTTGGTTTAGCAGCTTTAGCAAATATTATCAAATTGTGATAATTTTATCACGCTCTTAAATCATAACTTATTTACGAGGTTTGACTCATTTTTCATTGGCCTTGGGACTACTTGAGCGAGTTTTCAAAAATACGGCTTTGGGCCCATTTTACTTTTCAAAATCACAGCATTGGGCCCACTTTCACAAAAATAGATCTAAACTATCATTTTCCGACCATGGGACTCACCCATATCTTACATCGACAGTCGAGATTAGATCACCCCATAATATTTATCCATACACTGTTCAAGGGTAATACTATAAACATGTTTCATACTTTCTTCAAAAATATATACCAAAATGATTTGAGCAATTTCACAAAATCAGTGGATTATATTTATGGAAAAATAGGTTTTCTAATTAAGTATACTTTTAAACTTGTGAGGAGTAACACATCATGACAGAAATCCCAATCACCTAATATCTGGGATTTGTTCGTCTCAAATGGATTTTCGATGCTTATGCATGGCCTCACAATTGTAGATAAAAGACATTCTTTTCACACATATATTATCACAAATAATTAATCCGTCATTTATTCAAAATTTCAACTTAGATCCCTATGTTTTCTTTAATTTATATATAAGTCCTAAGTTTGTTTTATTTACAAATAAATCTCCAATTATTTTTCATAATTTTTTCAATTTACTTTATTTGTAATTTTATTCCTAAATAATTTTATTTAAAATAAATTTATCTAAAATTACAAATAAAGCATTATATATTTTTAATTGTAATTAAATTTCCAAAAATTATTTTAAATTACAATTAAGTCTCTAAACTCATTTTATTTAACAATTGACCCTCAATTTATGCTAATTACACAAAAATCTACAATTTTTCACAAATCCTCAATTCACTCAATTTCTTCAAAATTGTTCTTTGGCCCCGAATTCTCAATTAATCAAATTGATTGATTAAACTCGATTAATTACCTTTATCATGCTGCTAATCATCTCACATATCTCTCTCATTATCATTGCAAATTTTGAATTGTACAATTTAACCTTGCATTGAGCTAAAAAGAAGTTTCCCTAAAAAAATATTTATAGAGAGAGAAAGATTTAATTTATTATGGGTAGGGGCATGATTATGTGAGCTATTAATATAGGGAGTTAGCTGTGGTCTTCCTTTCAAGATCAAATTTTACTTTAATTGATAATTTGAGCATGGAGAGTTCCATTAACAAAACATGTAGAATTTTATGTCTGTAAATTCACTATTTCAGCAAAAAGCTATAATAATTGTTTACCTCAAAGGCTAGATAAGGCTTGGTTAATTTGTGGCGTCGAGATTAGAGACCCATGAGAGTGAGAATTGGATCAACATTATAGAGCCACAAATTGACCAAGTATATTATTATATGGAAAAATCCTTACTTAAAAATGGTGCAAATGGTATTGTGGTGACCAAATAAAATTCTCGAATAAGACATCGTTCGATATGTGTATATTGAAGGCTAACATGATAAACGGCGAACCAAAATCTTAGTAACCGAGATGAGAACTTTTTAGGAAAAATATGACTATAAGTCCATGTGAGTGAAATCTATAAAATCGAGTATAATTATATCGAGTATGAATATGATAAAGAAGTACAATTTTAGAAAATATGCCGACGATTTTTAAAATATTGTATTCATACTCAACTGATTTATGAAATACAAGTTACAATTTAAAATTTTTTAAAAAATGAGTCATGAATTGGTATGTTTAGAAAAATAATAAATAATGTATTATCGTTTATTAAAAAGTAATCGAGCCCAATTTATTAAAATGTATAAAATAAATTCTATCGTTTATAAAATATGAGTAAAGTTTAATATTTATATATATGATAGCGATTGATAAATAATTTTTTTTTTGTAATATGTAATAGCCTTTTATTTAATGAATATAGTCACTACATAACTAATTGTGTTAATTTTAATTCTAGTATTCAAATAATTTTCATTCAGACATAATAGACTATATGAGATAAGAGAGGTAATGTATAAGGGTGAATTTATTTACATAGTAAATCATTGAGAGCCTAGTATTAGTGTGTGGAGTCTTCTTGTGGTCACTAGTTTGGTAGTTAACAAGTTTGTTATTTTTTGCGTGAGATAATTTATTAGTTTATTAATTTAATTTGTATTATAAATGAACTTTAAGGTTTATTTATAAATCCTAAAAATTCTAAAACTTTCTATCAATAAAACTGTTTTTTATACCAAAAAAATTTTAATTTTTAACTTTTTATTTATATTAAACATTTTGAATGATTTTGAGAACTATTTTCCAAATGATTACTATTTCAAGTTGATTGAGGCAACATTCTTGCATGAAAACTTACTTTTAAATTTTGAAAAATTAAAAAATACTTTTAAAAATAAGTGATGATATATTTAATTTGAAAATTCAATAAAAACAATTTTATATATCATATTTTAGTAATTACTGTAATATATTTCACATGTTTCACACTTATTCAACTTTAATGTGACGCTCTCCCTAATTCTCTTTTAGTATGAAATGATAATTTGAATTAGATCAAAATAATAAAATTATTTACACTTTTGAGTTGTAAGTATGCAAAAAGTCATACCGAAATATTTTTTTTCGTATAGTTATTCACATAATTTCTATAACATTTATAAATTTGTATATTTTTAATATTATTGTAATGATATCTACGTTACTATATTATGGAAATTAATAAGATGGGTTATTTACATTCTAACTGATTTACTCATATTAGAATGTAACAAATCTAGATTAACTTTAATAATATCGAAAATTATTTTTTTTCTAATTTTTTTTACCCTATTTATAATAATCTAATAAATCTCGTTCCTACGTGTCCAAACGGAATGAGCTGAAACAGAACCGCCATAACCAAGTCACGGCGTAGTGGCGGCACGTCGAGGATAAGCCCAACACATAGCTCGTCCAGCAAACATCGCCTCAGTAGTAACAGCGCGACAACGGCCGTGAGAAAAAGGCGGGAATCTTCATAACATAACTATCACTAACTACTTTTTTTTAATTAAAAAAAAGCATCCTTAAAAAAAAAAACCATCTCCCCTCCCTTGAATTGATCTCAATTCTAAATAAGAAAAAAAGGAGCCAAGTCCCCTTCGATTCTCTGCCATCCTCGTGGCCTTCTTCCTCCACATGGGAGCTTGCATCTCATCAAATGCAAAGGCCATAGGGACCTATTCCACGAAGGATGCGCCCAAGGAGACTCAGCACCATCACAAGAACCCTCAATCCCTGCCCCACTCCGGCCCCTTCTCTGGGCAGATACGCCGATCTGCCCCACTACGGCCCATTAAGATCATCAATGACCCTTCCGGGGATAACATTCATGAGAGGTGTTTGTTTTTTTTTCCAGCTATGCATCTTTACTGCATACGATGATGGACACTGAATTGTTTTAGGTTTTCCTGACAAATTACTTTCAGATTTGGTTTGTTTGTGGGGGTGAGGACGAATCAAAGATGTTATACGTGCTGCTGCATGGGAGATGTTCGTGATAATGTCTAGGTTATTATCCTTAGTATTTTCATTTTTGGGAACTTCATGACAGGTACAAAATTGGGAAGGAACTGGGGCGAGGAGAGTTCGGCATCACGTACCAGTGCATGGAGAATGAAACGGGCGAGAGGTATGCCTGCAAGACCATATCGAAGGGGAAGCTGAGGACGGAGATTGACGTAGAGGACGTCAGGAGGGAGGTCGAGATCATGCGGCACCTTCCCAAACACCCCAACATTGTCACCCTCAAGGAGGCCTACGAGGACAAAGAGGCAATCTACTTGGTAATGGAGCTTTGTGAGGGTGGGGAGCTCTTCGACCGGATCCTGTCTCGAGGGCATTTCACCGAGCGTGCGTCTGCTAACATTACAACGACGATAATGGAAGTTGTTAAGGTACCTGCCCATCTTCTTGTTCTTGTCTTGATTGTACCTGTAAGCTATCTACAATGTTAGCTTGCTTGTCTTTGTAGGTATGCCATGAGCATGGAGTTATTCACCGGGACCTGAAGCCCGAGAACTTCCTGTTCCCCGATAGATCTGAAACGTCTTCACTGAAAACAATCGACTTTGGTCTCTCCACATATTTCAAGCCTGGTATACTCCTTGTTTATAAGATGATAGATTATCACTTCTCAATTTAAACTTTCTCCATCACTTATATACCTTAGCGGCTACTGGTAGGTCAGCGCTTCTGCGAAATAGTTGGGAGTCCATACTACATGGCCCCTGACGTGCTGAGGCGAGATTATGGACAGGAAGTTGATGTCTGGAGTGCTGGAGTTATCCTCTATATATTGCTCTGTGGAGTTCCTCCTTTCTGGGCAGGCAAGTATAACATGCTTTTACACCCACTGAGATCGGATAACAATGGCCCAACAATTCTAGAATTAGCTCAAAGAGCCCAGGAGCTTGGAGATTCTATTGTTGACTGGCATCCATGCAGAAACTGAGGAAGGAATTGCGCACGCCATTGTTGGAGGCGAGATCGATTTTGAGAGGGACCCGTGGCCCAGAGTTTCAGCGGATGCAAAGGATCTCGTGAAACGTATGCTAGATCCGAATCCTTACAGTAGATTCACTGTCCAAGAAGTACTTGGTATGCTTGCTCTCACAACCCCGGAGAACCTTCTGCAGCTACTAATGTTTGTTCTTTCAGCAGAACTAGTTTCATGCCCTGTGTTCTCAGATGTGAAAAGAACGCAAATTTACTGATTGATGCAGAACACTCTTGGATACAGAACAAAGACAAGGCACCCAACATCTTCCTCGGAGAGAATGTCAGGAGCAAGATCAAACAATTCTCTCTCATGAACAAGTTCAAGAAGAAAGTCCTTAGGGTCAGCACCCAAGTCTTACCTCATTAATGGGACTTTGGCGAGCTCTGTTTTTCATCCCACAAAGTCGGGGAAGCATATGAGATAGATACCAAATAAAGTTGATAGCTTTGCCACTTCCATGGGGATCATTGTTGCCATTCACGCCTTTAAACCTCGGGGGGAGGAAACATTGGAATGGGTTCATGATAGTCTAGATAATACAGTCCAGATCTTATGATCATTGGGTTCATCATTTCAGGTCGTTGCCCATCATTTGCCAGAAGATCAGGTGGACGAAATCAAGGAGATGTTCTACACCATGGACACTGATAAAACAGGAGACTTGACGTTCGAAGAGCTAAAAGACGGGCTCCATAAATATGGGCAACCTGTAGCCGATCCCGAAGTTAAGATGCTGATGGATGCGGTGAGTTTGTTTCTCTATCAACCCTGACTTGCTGCTTTTCTCTCTTTTCATCTTCCTCCATTTCTTGTTCCTGCATGTTCAGGAGAGTCGGGTTGAGCATTGAAGAACCTCAAATTTATAGATTGCCTGAAACTTCTATAACAGTTCAAGTACATAAATAGATGTAAAAGCTTTTAAATTTACTTCTTCTCCGGCCATGTGATGTGAGGAGTACCTCTAAGCTTGCTGTTCCTGTGGTTATGTGGAAAAAAAGGCGGATACAGATGGAACTGGCACCATAAACTGTGAAGAGTTCTTGACAATGTCGGTTCACTTGAAGCGGATAGACAGCGACGAGCATCTCTCTCGGGCTTTCGAGTACTTTGATAAGAACCAGAGCGGATTCATAGAAGTGGAAGAGCTGAGAGAAACCCTTGACGACGAACATCTTGGCCCCAATAACAACCAAGTCATCGAAGACATCATATATGATGCCGATCTCGATAAGGTACCGCCATATCCGCCTTCTCATTCTGTATGAAAGCACCTCTGCATCCATTATAAGTAGCTTCATAGTACCATGAGTTACACTGTTTTTTGTATTCTCGCAGGATGGCCGGATCAGCTACAACGAGTTCAAGACCATGATGAAGATGGGAATGGACTGGAAGATGGGTTCCCGCCAGTATTCCAGAGCCATGCTCAACGCCCTCAGCCTCAGGCTTTTCAAAGAAAAGAAGAGTTCCTTAAAAAACTAAATTAAAAATATTAAAAAGTGAGCGAGGGAGTGGGCAAAAAACAAGAGAGGGAGATAGAGAGAAAGAAGAAAGGAAAACAGAGGAAATAGGAAGAGCAAAAGGAAACGAGGACTCAGTGAAGAAAACGGAAAACAGTTCTCTCTGTTTTTCTAATTGTTTGACAAGGTACATCACAGGACTGGGAAACCATTTCAAAGGCTAATGAAGAGTAATACAGATTTTTTTGAGATTTGTAGCTTACCAGATATTCCGTCCCCTGCCTTGAAGCAACTGGTCGTTGTTCGGAAAATGAGGAGTACATAGAATCTTTGGCTGCAATAGATTCATAAAACTGAGTAAAAAAATTGGCCCCATAAGTGAACTTACATGTGATTAAAGCTTCAATGAGGATTGAGGCGTGGTACTGACTTGAAGTTCTGTATAACTCGCAAACTAGGGCTGAGAAGAACCTCCTGGATCACCATTAGCGTGAGATGAAGAAAAGAGGACCGCTCAATTTTTACTTGTTTGATGTCAATTTCATTCTTAGTCATCATCAGTTTTTGCTTAGATCACCAAACCTAGATCTAAAAATGAGAAGATGTTTGAAAATTTGGATAAGACTTGGTAGCTCCTTACCTCGCACTTTTGACTATCGGCGAATCCGTGATCATTGACTCATTAAAGGCACTCTTGCTTGCGCAAGAGGCTCCCCCTGTCTTCCAATTCCACCAACTTGATTTTTCGTCCACGCTCGTACTTTTGTCCGAACTCACTAGAGAAGTTTGATCGCCAATTAGTTCATTATAACATTAATATCTGGCACATCCAAAGTTCTATATATTTTCAGTCATGTTCTCTCTAATAATTTATTAAAAAGTGTTATCCCCTTTTCATTATATTACTCTTGTTTTCCTAAAACAACTCCACAATCATTCAGCTTAACTCATAATTCTAGCACCTTTTCACTAACACTCTCCGTACCCCTATTATTTCCTCTACTATTTATAAATCTAACATGTATTTTCTAGACGATTACACCAAATATTTTTTCTTATTCATCATTCAACAAAACAATGATATAAGGTCCATTTTTGTTTTTCAAACCTTTCATTTATTGTTGAAAATCTCTTAGATAGGAAAATTAAACCTTCAAAATTAGTTTGTTAAAAAGAAATATTGTAATGTTGTCTAACTTATTTTTATTATCCATTTTTATATACGCTCTTAGATATTTGCCCTTTAAATTGTTTTTTAAAAGGTCATTTCTTATTTATTAACGATTTATTTTCTTTCTTTTAATATCAGTAATTATCATTCCACTTGAATTACTTAAAATAAAATATGAACCCTTATTTCTTAATATTAATTAAAGAAAAATATTCTACTCGTTACACGGGTTTATAAAATTTTATCTTAATTATTTGTCAAGTAATCATCTCACTATAATTCTTTATATTACAGTTATTTATATTTTATAATTGTATAATCAATTATTCAGTTTTTTCTTTATATTTATATACTGCACTTTTTAATTTTATATTAATTCTTTAAAATTCGACTCTTAACTTTATAAGGTTTACTTATAACTTACTATTAAAATTTTTTTCATTTAACTTTTCTATAATATATTCTCCGTATTTTATTACACGTTAATAGGATAATTATTTTGAAATTTGATAGATTTATATTATTTTTTCTTAACTTTTATTTCATTTTCTTTACAATCAGGATAAAAATTGAGCACTCTCATATTTCAAATAACATAATTTTAAAAAATGATAAAGGGTAAGTTAATCATTTTAGCTCAAAAATTAAATATCTAATTAATAAGATAATTTAAAAAGAGTAATGTATGTGAAAATAATTTATAATTGATTTTGAAAAAAAAGTAAAATAATACATATTTATTCATATTTTGAGTAAAAACTAATATTGAGTATATTAAAGTTTGCTCAACTCTCACTCAAATTATTTACATAATACACATACAGTGAGCTAGAGAAATTGAAATAACTAATATAATCGAATGAAACCCCACAATGAAGAGATTGAGTTAAAGTTTTTAAATAAAATACTTGAAATCCATACACTTTTAATTTTTAATGTTTGATATGTTTATAAAAAGTTAAAAAATTTATAAATATTATAATATTTTTATAGTTTGAAACTTACGTATAATGTACACATTTTTACTATTGATAAATAAGTGTATAGGATGGGTCTGTTTTTTTTTGTCATCCTTAATTTTATATAATAATATATTGGATTTTTTAATAATAAAAAAATGAAGTTGAAAACGTGATAATTACAAATAAAAGTAGGAGTGCAAATATGGTTAAGAAATAATTTAGACCACTATATTAACTGTACCAAATATTTTGAAGATAAATTGTTTACTATTTAAAAAAAGAGAAAATAGTCCGCAATCATTTTTAACAATTTATCACATACTTTCATGATATACTTTGAAATTTGTTAAAACTTTGGGATCAAATTAGCTATTTATCATATTGTAATGACAATTTTAAATTCTAATATGATGGAATTTTTGTTATTTCAATATAAAATTAACGGTGTTACTGTATTTAACAGAAAAAAATAATGGTAAATAATAAAATCAATTAAATGTTTATAATTATTTTAGATTAGGATATAATATTAAAAATGATTAAATGTCATATTTAAATGAGATATTTTCCCTTTAAAAATTGTATTGTATGAAGTTTGAAATTATTTTGTACATATTAAATTCCAAATTAGTCGAAACCCAAGAGCCATCTGTATAATTTTATTCCGTGTAAATATTATAATTTTATTTATTTAAACAAAAATAGTCTTAATTGATATTTCGGTTCTACAATTTTGTGTTGTAAAGTGAAATGGGATTGAAACGTAGAATTATTGGGGTGTATAAATGATATCTAGTAAACGCTAGGGTGCAGAATTCACATGAGAAAGAATTAAGGGTTCCAAACGAAATATTCCATTATTTATCTTCCAGCGCCACAGAAATTTCGAGTGATACACTGATTCTGCCTCCATGCTCTGCAGATCTAAGTATGGCGATCTCTCGACGGCTCAGCACTTCTTCAAGCAGCTCATACCTGTCGTACTCTACTCTTCAATGTCAACGGCTTCATTCAGACGTAGAAATCCAGTCTCTCGTTCTCCAAAACGTGGTACCAGAATACCGGCTTCGAAATCTTCGCTGCCGCCGCCCTCAGCCTCCGATTCGGCAATCACCGCCGCCCCGTCGCCCGAAGTGAGCGCAATCTGCTCTTTGCTCAGCAGGCCGAGGGTTGAAGTCTCGAATATGGACCATCTGCTCGGAGAATACAAGGCCGTGTTGAGTTCGCCGCTGGTTCTTGATGTCTTGAAGAATTACAGGGCCTTGGGTAGGGTTAGGACGCTGGAGTTCTTCTCTTGGGCCGGATCGCAGATGGGTTTCCGGTTCGATGACTCTGTAGTGGAGTATGTCGTTGATTTCTTGTGCAGGAGGAAGCTCTTCGACGACGTGAGGTGCCTCCTAGTTGCCGTCTCATCGCAGAAGGGTCGACTTTCGAGTCGGTCATTTGCTATTTGCATCCGGTTCTTGGGCAGGCATGGCAGGGTGAGGGATGCTCTCTGCCTTTTCGAGGAAATGGAGGTGAAATTCATGTGCAAGCCTGATAATTTCGTTTACAATAATATGCTTTATGTCCTGTGTAAGAAGGAAAACTCTGAGGAATTAGTTGATGTTGCCCTCACCATCTTTAGAAGGATTGAGCATCCTGATACATATTCATACAGCAATGTGCTTGTTGGGCTGTGTAAGTTTGGCCGTTTCGAGCCTGCTATTGAAATCTTTCAGGAAATGTGTGGGGCAGGTGTTGTTCCAACCAGATCTGCAGTGAATATTCTTATGGGTCACTTGTGCTTGCATAGTTCGAAAGAGGGGGCTATCTCAAGAGTTAATGTGAAAGATGTACGTAGGCGGTTCACAATTTTGGTGCCCAATATAGTCACAGAGGTTGGTGCCTTAGAACCAGCACTTGTTGTTTTTTGGGAAGTATTTGAAAGAGGCTTACTTCCCAGTGCTTTTGTTATCAAACAGCTAGTGGGCGAGCTCTGTCGACTGGGTAGAATGGTGGAAGTGGCTGAGGTGTTAAACGCTCTGGAGAATAAAAGGCTCACATGCCTGGAGGAGTGTTACTCTGAAGCGATAAAGGCTTTATGTAAAAACCGATTAGTAGAGGAAGCGGGTAAATTGCTTGCAAGAATGCTTTCAACAGGGATTGACCCAAAGTTGGGAGTCTACAGCAGCCTCATTTCCGTGCTCTGCAAGGTGGAGGAGAGATTGGAGGAAGCTGAACACATTTTCGAGATTATGAAGAAGAAGAGGTGTATACCTGATAACGTGACTTACACTGCAATGATCCATGCTTATGCTAGAGCAAACAAATGGGAATTGGCTCATAGCTTACTAGTTGAAATGTTGAGTTCTAGCATTTGCCCTCATTATGATACTCATAGTTTAGTTGATCAGCTGTTGAAAGAAAATGGGCGAGTTGATTTGTCTTTGAAATTGGAAGAGAAGGTGGAATCCCAAATTTTGCTAAAGTACTGCAAATCAGGTCGTTTGGAGGCTGCATACCAAAAGTTTGTATTGATGCTCCAGAAGGGTCTACAACCGCCAGTATATGTGATTGATGCTTTTAAAAGCACCTTTCAGAAGCATGGGAAAGACCAGATAGCTCAGGAATTGCTTGAAAAGATCAACAAAGTCAATAGAAATGGTTCCTTTGAAAATACTTGAGATGTAAAAGTGATATACCGGCATTATTTCATGAAGAAGATGAAGCAATATGACATTTATTGATTGCGCCAAGGAGAAGATACAGTGAGGATAAATTCATCTGTAAAAATTCTACCTAGAGCATGCATAGGTAGATGCATGAAACTAGTAATCTTTCCAACAGCTAGAAGGAATATCAGTCTGTCTAATCAAAGGAGTTGTCCTGCCATATCTTTAACTGAGGAAGCCCGGATCAGGACTGTGAGGCTATACTTTTCCTCAGGACTGTGAGGCTATGACTTTTCCTCAGGACTGTGATACAGGGCTGGAATCAATTTCCAGCCAAAATGAAATAAGTTACATTTGGAAGCTGGTAATATGTTTAGCAATGGCCAAGTTTCATCATGTTCCTTTACTGCAATGGTAGCTAGTGGAGAGACCTTCATTGTAGATGTGGAACAAATTCTGCATGTGGCAGGGGAGACAGTATTGACATTTGGGGGGAACAAGAAATAATTGAAATCGTTCCCAAAGCTAATGTGGTTCAGTATCGGACAAGCAGATAAGGAAACTACAAGTGCCATTGCTTCCAATATGGCTTTCACGGGGGCACCAATGCTTGTCAATGGCTAATATACACCATGGGTTTTGAGTTAGAAGACATCTGGAAGCCTTACATTGAAACACATTCCGGATGGAAGTACAGATCTACTCTTCAGAATCACGATGATTAACTATGTTATCATAACATTCAAATATTTCCATTCATCTTATTGCAAGAGGAATAGTTACCACTGCAAATAAAACATGGGTCATGAATCTCTTTCCTTATATCACTTAAGTACGAGCCATACAGTTTCTGTATTCTTTATGGGCACATGCACGAGATTGGAGAATTTCTTATTTCTAATGAAGCAACGGCTAGAAGGATAAATTCCAACTACAAGGCCATGGTCCCGTTTCCTGTATGATCAACAATGAAAGGTATCAGAAAAAAATTCTTGTATGCTGAAGTTTATATCTGATAGAGATCACAATCTTACAGGAAAAAAAGAACAAGATGCTTCAAATGGAAAGAAAACAAACCTCGAGTTTCAACTTTCAAGAGGCCAACAGGTTCCCTATGTCTTTCTGCAGGGTCATAAGAAAGGAAGCAAAACAAATAGAATCAGCAGTGTCAACAACAAGAATCCTGAAGATATTTGTTAGAGTCAATTAAGGAGGAGGCTATCAAACCTCGATCTTAAGAGGGGATGTGGTGGGAGCATATCTTGCAACGACCTTCCCGTCTCTGCCAACAAGAAATTTCGTGAAGTTCCACTTAATGAAATCTCCAAATAATCCTCCTTTCTGCGCTTTCAGGTACTTATAAATAGGAGCTGCATTGTTTCCATTAACCTCTACCTATTACAGATTAGCAGCAGAAGTGTTAGTAATGAGAAGCTGCACAAGCCATATGCCAAAATCACAGTTAAATTTATTTGAAATTTCCATATGGTTAACCTCCAATCTCAACATTGTATGATTGTATCTCTCAATAATACCACAATCCATGGTTATGATAACTCTGCCAACATTAAAAATATATTTAACCTTATTGAAAATAGGGAATTCAGCCTTAAACATAGTGCAAGCAGTCTCTTGGATCTCCTCATTACTCCCAGGTTCTTGCCCACCAAACTGGTTGCAAGGAAATCCAAGTATTTCAAGTCCTACAGATGCCAAACTTGACCTTTATATCTCATACTATGAATGAATGAATGAATACAAGCAAAACTACAAAATACTTGGAAAAGAGGAGAAAATGAGAAAGAGAAAATAAGCCTAGAATGGTATAGAAGGAAGCTGCAAACCTTGGCCCTTGAATTTCTCATAAAGAATGTTCAACTCCTTGTAGTTAGAATTGGTGAGACCACTGTCAATCCATTTCAATAAGTTCAATGTAAAAAAAAACTAATATTAGCACAGAAAAGAATTATTTATTACAACAAGATATATTGAAAATAAATTAGGTGACACAGTTCCTATGGATTTATGAGGGCACTATGATGAGCAGTAGAAGTCATTCACATACAAACAAAGAGCACTATGAAAAGTTTTCAGGAGATGATAATACCATTTTGAAGCAACATTCACTATCAAAAGAACCTTCCCTTTGTAGGCATCCAGGCTTACATCATTTCCGCGTATATCCTGTAATTGGAGCAAGGAAAAGGGGATTCACATTAGCAGATAAGATAGAGTTTTCAACTATGCATATAACAACATATGATACTTTCTAGCCAAAGCACACAGGCAAGCTATAGCAATTCAAGATAGAAAATGAAGCACCTTTGCAGGAAACTTACAAAATTAGAGCAATCTAACAATTCCAAGGACTAGCAAATACTACAAGTAAGAAGCCCAAAGATGCTACAGTCAGTCCGAGACACAAAAAACAAATTCAGAATTCAAACAATCTGTAGAACAGAAAATCTCTGTAAACATGGAAAAAGTAAATGTAAAAAAGAAAGGAAAAAAAAGAAGCAGAAGGATCTCTTACCTTGACAGTGAAGTCATATATGGATTTGAGGGATTCCTCGGCCATATTGTAGCTCTTGGAAAGCAAAGGAAGAGATGGATTTGTGCAGAAATAGTAGAACAGTGCAAGACCCAGGAAGAGCACAGAGACCCAATTGAGAAACTTCAACGATCTCATAAAAACCCCAAAATTTCATGGAAATTAGGCAGACTAAGTATGGGAAGCGGCTCAAAGAAATCAACCTTTTGGGGATTGAATTTCCTTAAAAGATTGAGAGGGACGTGGAATTGACGGATGAAGGGAAGGAACTTGCCATTTAATGTGAGCAGATGAGCGCTCAATCAGAGTATGGGGCCAGCTAGCTGGGCTGATTAATGTCAGTGCTATCCAATTAATTAGGCACGTGCCAATTGTTGCAAATGGAAGATTATTTTTCCCAATTTTATCCCCACTAATTTATTTGTTGGACAATTTAGTCCTCATAAAAACTAGTATAATCACAAATATATATAAGCTGTCTTTTTCCCATGCAGTATGAGTGAGTGAGATCCCGACATCCCGCCGACAATTCGGAGACATGCAATTTGTTCCCAATATTTGGAGTATCAATTAAGAAATTAAGTAAAAATTTCATTTACACCATACATGCATGATCCGGAAGATGCACAGAAATTAGGGCTAATATCAAAAGTAGTTTAGAAGAAGTATTTATACATTATAACTAATATTTTTTTTGCACAATAAAAAAAATACTTCGTTAACTTGTAAAAAACAGTTCATCCCCCATAGTTTCTCGAGCCATGTGAGAATCACCCCTTCTTTCTCAATAAAACGTGCTAAAAAGAACTCTTGGGCCTTCCGTCTTTTAAATCATCAATTATTTACACCGTATTTGAGAGTTTAATTAAAGAACTCCATCCTTAATTTACTACGATTAAGAATTAGATCTGTCATGTTTGTAGGCCAAGTTAGACGGATATCCTTCTCCTATCGAGTCTGAAGCTAATATAAATGCAACTCCGTGCACATCATTGCAACGTACATTTTATGAATTACCCACAAAAATATAACAGTGTGTTGGCTTTTCTGCATTGTAGTTTTTAATTCCAGATAAGAGAAGACAAGCGAGAACAAGGAAACACTGATTCATCATCATCATCATCATCATCCTCATCCCCACCTCATCATCATATATAGAAAAAAAGAAGATAATCTCCAGTTCTGTTGTCGCTTTGACTTCTGATACATTTATCTCCTATCTATACCATTCTCGTACCGCAGTTGCTCATCAACGGCAGTATCTATATGCTCCAAGCTCCCTTGCATGAATCTCCATTGAAATGACTGGCAAAAGTATCAAAACTGCAAATACACAACCCCCGCGAAGCATAAGAGAAGATATGTCCCCCTTCAGGAATTTTATTTACTCCGTGTTTCTGGGCTCCAATGGGAGATTCCTGTGCTGGAAGCTGATGTAGCCCTGCCAAAGGAAAGAAAGAGGCTTGAATCTGAACTGTATTTTGAGATAGTATATGGATGAACAAAACAAAAGGAGTTCCTTCTCTAACACGCGGATGTTGGTCAGGACTGTCATTAGGATTTGGTTTAGTTTAATATGTATAGACAATAGATAGCTGTCACCTTTTAGGGGGAAAAGAAGACAATAGACAATAGACAATAGAATGAAAGCCAGGGATCTACCTAATTATACACTGTTCGTATAAATTCACACTTTCCTACAAATCAAATGAAGTATTATGAAAAATCAATTTAATCAACCACATTCCTTGTAAACTTCATGGAGGATACTAATGGAACAATTTTCTCATCTACACACCATGCCCAGTTTTGGTTACATACCACAAGTGGCCTTATCGGGGAAGGAGTGGTTGCCTGTCGTCAGAACCCACACGATGACTAGCCTGAATGTTCATCGTATTGAAAAACACACGTTAAAATGCAAAAGCACGGTAATCCAAAATAATGTATTTCAACTTTGAAAGAAACAAGTCCTTTACACACCTCATCATTTGCCCCAGCTGCCATATTTATAAAGGAATCCCTTGACCTGGTAAAGGCAGAATATCAAACATTAAGGTCTTCTCTCAGCATGAATGGGCAAAAAAAAAAACAATATTAAGAATAGTGCATGAAAGAAATAATGAAGAAACCAGCGAAAAAAAGTGGACATTTAATGGCTACAGTATGTTGGGAAAGACATTTTTTTTTATAATGAGAGGATTATCTCCCCGTGTATATGAACACACACAGGATTGGTCTAATTCCGTGGGAAAGTGCACATAAATTAAAGGAAAAACACATTTGGTTAGTTTTCTGATCTGCACAGATGTTATCCAACCCCACCCATCCACCCCCAAAATAACTCCAAATATAACCCATTGTGTTCATCAAAACATTTTTCTTCGTATCCCCGGCCCAACAAAAATAAAGGAAGCAGGAAGTTAGAATCCAACAGCAAGACTCAGAAAAAGCAAACTCAAGTAGGTGTCCCATATACATGATTACAACCATACATCCAAAGAGATAGAACATGTCAAACTTTCAGGTAAAATCAGAAGTGCATACCTCCGCTCATCATTGGCATCTACTAATCCTAGTACTCCATTCTGTTGCTCTTCTTTAACTTTTGAAAGAGGTGAAAAGAACTGAAAAAAATAAAGCAGATGATGGATAAATATTGATCTATGAATTATTAAGAACTCCTAAATCATTTTAGCATCAAGAAATCAGATTACCTGATGCATTGAGATAAATACAATAGTAATTCCTAACATGAAGTTTATGGTCAAAGTGTGACCAAATAGTGCAGCAGATGCAATTCCAGTGAAGATTGTAGCCACTGTTGATGAATACTTCTTCAAAATTGTATCTGAATAAGATTAAAAAAATATTCAGTGGATACAAGACAGCAAAAGAAACAGACAGAAGACTCTGCCAGTTTACTCAGAAACAAAAACAACCCAAATTCAATTGAAACATATGAGCTTATTTTATGGCCTAGAGTAATGGTTTCTAAAAGGAAATTCAAACGCTCAAGCTAACATCACCTGCATATTTGAAAAAAAATGAAGACAGGATTCCTTGAGCTGCATTGTTACATATTAGCAGCATAGTAGCTTTTGAATGTCCCTGCAGAATATCAAAGCTATCTGGTCCTGGAAAGCAGCAACAAAAAGAAAATCAGGGGCAGTAGAATATAAGGCTCTCTGTCAAGGAGAATATGAGAAAGGTTTCCAAGCAGAAAGTCTAGAAGAGCTTTTTGTTATTCATGTGAGAGTGCACAAAGTAAACTATGCAGAATATGTAGAGTTATCTTGGGGTGAAAAAAAACCTTGCAAATTTACCTTTGATAATGGCTGATCCCACAATCCCTAGAAAGTTGAATATAGCACCATATCCATACAAAAACAGATTCTGCAAGAATCATTTACTTCAGAAACAGTACTATTGCTACAGCAATGAAAAAAAAAAAGAAATAATCAAGACCCAGATAAACTTTCATCTCTTTATATAGCATCTCTGATCGAAACAAATATTTTAAGTTCCAGATGATTACCAGAATGTTGTTTCCTTCGAAATATTCATGTTTGCAATACTTTAAGGCTTAAGTTTTTATTCCACCTTTCCATAATAGTAAAAACAATTGTCTAGACAGGCATTCTCCAATTTTACCAGAGCACATTTTTCACTTTCAAACCAAGAAAAATGACAGATACAAATACAAATAAAAATGGAATAACTGCTTAGTGTTATGCTATTCAAGAAAGATGATTGAGTTTGAATATATTATTACTAAATTAATGCAAACTAATTTAACAAAGAACCGGTTCAGTTTCAAGTAATGCTTGTTGCATCATGAAGGGTGTGTTGGCAAAACAATGGGTTAATTACACAAAAACTGCTGGAAATGACACAAAATGTTACAAAACAGTTTTATTTTTATCCCCCCTTAATCAAATTGTCAATTTTGAGTTGATGGTGTTATTTCCAATAGTGCAGGTATCATTTGTCTAATTTACCAGCAAAACAATTGGAGTTGCATAAAAATTTGCAATTTAAATCTCAGGGTCATGCAAAATCTAAAGATACCATCCAATCACCAGAAATATATAGATAAATGACCTGAAGGTAAATGCTCGTATCATATTGACTCTTCAGTGCATACTCATTGAACACAGAAGCCATGGATGGGACTGTCACCTGCAAATTGATTTGTGAAAGTTGACATCCAAAAAAAATATTATACTATTGATATGAAATTAAGATGACTGCTAGAATTACCGATACTACTTACAAAGATCAGAGTCAACATATAAGCTCCCGCTTCAACAGGAAGACCCATAGCAGATGAGCCTTCGGGCAAGGAACGTAGTTGATTTATGCTAATTCCAATGAGTAATAAGGCAAGAGCTTCCCACTGTAAAAATAACCGGTACTCAGGCCTAGGCATATTAACTGTAACTTAGAAAAATATGCCACTGTAAATGATGTTTTAACTTGTTACAGTTCCAGAGGCTTCAAAACCTCTGCGCAATTATATCAGCAAAGAGAGCAAAGAGACTCACAGGACCAAAGAAATAGATTGAAAACATGTTACCTGAATTATGGAGAACCTCCGTCGCATTATTATCTTCAACAAGACAGCTATCACCAAGACCTGCAAAACTTTTCTGTAAGTTATAAACACTAAAGTCGCATTCACTTTGATTGGATGGGAATCATCATAGAATCTTCTGTGTTGGAAAGAAAAAGAAGATGCAAGTACAACTAGAAGCAAATAATCAACTAAATATCAGAAATCCTTGACAACTTACATCAATGTCAATCATTATGCTCAAGGAGTTACACAATATGTTTGGCTTCAAGAAGCGAAGCAGTTTGGCAAACAAAAAACTCATCAAGAAATTAGATTTCCTCAAAACAGGTTCAGAAAAGCTAGCTTCAATCTTATATTTTCAGAAATCTGTTCACATATCAGAAGATAGGAGTTTTTTTACCACTCTAGACAAATCGTTTGAATATCTTAAGACAGATATGCTGTGTACATTATATTTCCCTTTTTTACAATCCATGCCCATCATTCAGTATTTCTCTTCTTGTATGGAGTAAGACTAAAAAAAGAGAAAGATATGAAGCCATCCCCTAAGATACTAATTTGCTTCATGAAAAAAACCAGAGCAATTATCACATTGTAAGGATATGGACAGAAAAGATTTGTATTTTCTAATTTCTAGATGAGTCAAACTACATAATCAAATTATGGGGAAAACAATTTATTCACGGAGAATGTCCGAAGCATGGTAATAAGCCATTTATTTATGAGAATTACCTTTAGGTTACTGAGCATCTTCACAGTTGCAGGATTGAAGTATAGCTGCAAAAATTGTGAAGCTTACTAGTTCAGCAGAAGTTGGTAAAAATTACAGTTTATCCAGTAATATTCAGAGTAAGATTTCAAATGACATAGAAAAAGTTAAAATTTAAACTAACACCTTGTAACAGATAGAAACTAGATGAACCAGTTTATACTTGATAGTGTTGCTAATCTAATCTTATATAGCAGCCTGAAGGTTAATCCTTCGAGTTTCTGTATGACTACATCCTGCTACACTGAACAGATTAACTGCACAAGGCAATTTCATCACTTGTCATATCTGATCATTGGAGATGCAAACTAAAGACATACATTGATTTCATAACACAAGGCTCCAAACAGAAGAAAAAGAAAGAAATAACAGAAAAGGAAAAGATTACAAGTGATAAAAAACATTTCTCAGATTTTCCAATAAAAAATATTTTGTCCAACTTAGTGGATGAAAACAAAATTCCAATTTCATTTTGCTTAAGAAATAATATCCTCGTGAAACCATGTGTGGGAGTTGGTATGAAAATCATTGCTTCCCCTAGGCAAACTAGTAAAGCAATAACAATATAAAAGCACATATATAATTTTCCCAGAAAATTACAAGCTTTAAATAAGACTAAATCTGCCTAAAAGATATGATGAAGCATGCATGATAATGTTGGTTTGACCGGGGAGATGGAAAGAGAGGGTTTCCCGAAGTTCTATAAAGATATACAAGGAGAGCTCTACCTGCATAGTAAACTTCAGATAATTATTGATAGCATATAAGAAAGCTGGAACGGCAAGAAGGATGTTAGCACGCGCTGCCTGAAAAAAATGTAGGTAGTATAAGCTAAAACACAAGAAATTTACTAGTAGAAGAACAAGCAAGAACATAAAAATGGTTTACAGAAGGAGAAAATCTTTTTCTTCCATATAATAAGTATATACTTTATAGAGTAACACAATTCATTCTATTAAAGAAATATTAGGCTGAATCTTTGTGAAAGGTACTTCAGTTGAATCTGGTTCCTCACAAGCACATCATAGGCCTGCAGTCATCTTTTCTATTAACACACTACTTTGACTAGAGATTTTCAACTCTATAGTTGGGTTTCTTGCAAATATGCAGCCTGGACAGTAATGGGCAGAATCAGTGCACAGTAAAAATTAACCCCTTGTATTTGTTTCTATGCCATTACATTGTAAATTACATGATGGTAGTCTCTCCATGTCAATGTATATTTTCAATGCTTATGTGAACCAATCTCAGGTAGTGAATCATTATGGTTGGGTTAGTAATAATCAAGCATGAAAATGATATCCTAGTACTACCCACTATTTATCAACTCCTAACCATAATGTATTACTTGAAGAAAGACATAGGGCTCGCAAGGCACTGACTTATTTCAAACAGCACCTTCTCATATATGTAGTTAACTGTTGCAAAATTTTCTAAATCTGCATTATGAAGCCTTTTTTCTCAACCAACTAGTTCTAGGATAATTTGTGGCACATTCTATATAGGTTTTAACTGGTATTTTGTTGGCCAAATTTTGACATTTTCCTCCTTATTATGGTGATTAATAAGGCCCGGCTTCACCCAAGTTGAGAGACATAATAGAACAAGTATATTGTTGACGGATGTACAAACTAAATCTAGATCTTTAAGTCATCACTCACACTCTAGAGATAGTTCTGATTGGGTTGTTCCGTTTAGGAATTGAGAACACTTCTTAGCATAATATTAATGCATTATTCAAAACTTCTTATCTAACAATTGTTGCTAGGATGATATTAGTGTATGATATGAAATGTCCCATCTACCAATTGCTTTAAAAATGAATCTTTATTTTCTCTCCCTTATAACTCTTCATTAAGGGAATACAACGTAAAAATTGGCAAAAATATAGGAGGAAATTGGATCTTAGTTTGTAGCAATGGTTTGAATTTTGGAGTTGATGGTAGCCACTAGAGAAGAAATGAAAGGAAAGTCAATATATAGTTACAAATTCATGCCTAAACATTGATGTATCTATTGTTGGAAACCTTTCTATGAATGCTATATTCAGTTTAGAACAAAATACAGAGTTTTCCCTTGAAAATTGCATTCCAAGTAAGAAGTCTTACAAGCCATTTCTAGCAGAAAGACAAATTACAAGAATTTGGATATTCATGCTTAAAAGCTAAAATGCCTTGTACATGAAAATAAGTCCTGTAAAATAAACATGTAAAAACTAAAGAGCTGTGGCAAAATAGATCACATGATAAAAACACTAATAAAATTTATTTAAAAATAAATAAAAAATAACTATCTCCCTCTCCCCCCATCAATATTGACAGTGAAAAGGCTAGTCAAGCTTCTAAAACATTTCCTGCACAAGAAATTTCTAGGAAAAATGGTGGAGGAAAATTGACTTCATAAACCTGCAACATGCTTTCGCTTTAGCTTTCACTAGCATATTCTAGACCAAGTTAGGACAGCTACAAGCTACAATGCATGAATCAAACCTGCATCAGCAAATGGAAAAAAAAATACCTGTATGAATGTGGCCAGCGAGAGTAAAGGTTTCTCACCAACTTTTTGACGCCTAGCCTGCAAAATGAAGCAGAGTTTACAAATATTTGTAGAAGAAGCAGACTCCTCACTATTCAATATGATTTATCCTCACTCACTACCAAATGGTATTTCCCCTACTATCATTTCATTAGAGTGAGCTAAAAAGCTAAAAGCCTATCAATATAGAAGATATGTGATTTTGCAATGCAGTAAATCTTAAAGCATAATTTTCAAACAAACCTGGAATAGAAGCATAAGAATGGCAAAGAGAACTTTAGCGGCTTCAGTCAAAAAGTTAACACTGATAGGGCTGAATTTGAACTTCCCATCCACTTTCGACATATAAACTAGAATTGGCTACAAAAGAAAACCAATACAAATCAAAGAAGATTCATGCTAGGTGCTGCAATGACATTCTTAAATGATCCAGAGAAGGGTTCTGAAAGAGGAGTACAGCTGAACGAACATAAAATGTAGATTGGAAAATAAAAAGAAACAAAAGTGCTTGCATGAAAAGGCAATTGACATTATTACAATCTAAAACAACTACACCAAGTAGGCCATCAGTGCCTATTTTCCCACCCTAAATTTTATGAATATGTGGAAATCACAATTAAGTCAAAATCCTTTATTAGGTAGTTTATAAAATTGTAGAAGTAAAATGTTAACTAGAGTTAAATGATCCGAAGACTTCTCCATGAACGAGCTATCTGATTACATAGGAAAAATAAGAGCTTAGATAAGGGTGTATCAAATATGCAGTTGAGTACCGACAAGCCCACAAGGATACAATCACCAACAACCAAGAGGATGTTGAGGACACGCTGTTTTGATGATACATTGCTTTTGTGTCGATCATAGGCCCTGGATATAGTTCTAGTAGTAGGGGACACAAGCCTTGAATGGCAGACACTGCATTCCACAAGTCCCTTATTCATCTTTCTAGACTCGAAAATATCAGGAATGGATTATATCTGCAGCAAAGTGAATTTCTAGACAGTGAGAACTGATCATAGAAGCAAAATTAATTGCACACTTATGCAAGTAGTAAAAAAAGGAACTATCATTTAGCCAGCCCTGAAAAATCACATAAATAAATTATAACTATAGAAAATGGAACTAAATTGAAACTGGAAAATGGTCACAGCAATAAAATTTATTATAAAATCAAGTAAGAAATAAAAGAGGGTTAAACCCAAAACCATCAATGCACCCAGGAGGGAATTAAGAGCACCGAGTAATAAAAAAGGATAGTAGCCTTGTGTTTATCAGGAAAACAATGAACTTTTACAATATAATATCTATATAATTGATCATACACCATACTCCTACTTGAGGATGGTTACTTCAGAAGCTGTCAGAACATTAGTGCATGGAACTTACCTTTCACAGTTCAAGACCCATCCTCAATTAGGAATTCTTGATGTAATTAAAGTTTGAATGCAATTAAAAGGAAAGTTGGGGATATGGAAGCATGTTTGGAGGCTTGTTAAAGGAGGTCCATTGAACTACTATTCCAAAAGGAATAATGAAATTCAGTTCTATGGACATATCCAACACAATTTACACAAGCAGCAGAGGAATAGGGATCATTTTTCAGTCTTTCCATAATGTTGAATTACTATATGGTGATAATAGACGTATATACCATGGTATCTTTACTAACGTTCCACCAACCGGATCTGGACAAAAACCAAGTAAAGCCCGTTTTAACTTGCCTGCAGATTGAAAAGCGACAACACCCTGATATATCCAAGAAGGGGTGTAGAAGCGAGATCATTAACATGAAATTACCATAGAACGACAGAAGATACGACGTGAAGAAGATAATACAAGATTAGTCAACTTGATTCTCCTTTACGGATGATTGCAGTGAGATTTGACACGAACAGACCGGACATATCAGTTCAAGGATTCAAAATTCACGACCGCCCAGAACAATTTCCGGATCTTGCAACCACAGAAAGGCAAAGCAAAACCCGAGCCAGCTACCAATTAAAAAGCCACTTCAGTCGTGAGGATCCGTGATCCAATAAAGCTTCGACGCAAGACACAAGAGACTGCCATAAATGGAGCTAAGGCTACCGATCTCACCTAAACCAGCTGGAACCCCGCACCTCCGGCCAGACGCCGAGCCCCAGCCACCGCAACCTCCAAATTCTCCTTCCCGCCGATAGGTTGTCTGAATCAAGCTCCTCTCCGGTCACCAGAATCGCGCTCTACGAGGGACTCGAGTTCCGTTTGGCTTTCCGCTTTTCTTTAAAAATTTTCACTGCAGCGAAAGAGCATGAGCTCGCTAACGCGGTAACGCGACCGTCCCTGTTGTTGACAAGACGAAAGAAGACGGACCAATGAAACCTCAGATCTGTGACGACCTTCTCGAACTAACGACCAATAGTTGACACCTAGATCTCGAGTGAGTGAAGGACGGGTGACAGTTGTGTGGAAGCCCTTTCGCTCTCTCATGCTCATTCTGGTTGGTGGGGAGGGTTATTTCACCCTCTGCTGGTAAAAGTCGGATAACAATAAGAAATTCTAATTAACTGAGCAACATGCATTTACAACAAGGGCATTAGAGATAGTTCATAAAAAAATGTTTAATCTTTGGTTAATATTTAACGCTCCAAATCAATGTGCATAACTTTTTACTAATTATATAAGAGATCTATACCCCATCCAGCTTTATTCCTATCTCTTATCTATTAAGAATGCATAGACAGATTTAGTAGAAATACTTTTATTTACTAAGCATTGTAACACTATCTTATTCTCTGTATTTCTAACAAATAGATTGTAATATGTAAATTTCGAAATTAGGATTGAAATCAATTAGATTATAAATTAATATTAAATTAGAAATGAAAATTTGATAATTGAAAATTAAAGTCGAACTGAATTAGAAATTTGTTTATACCCTAAACTTGTATAATATATATCACACCCGATACAGTTTACCGGTCGGACCTACAAACAAACGGCTAGGTTCTCCTGTTTTTACAACCATAGACCCTAGTAATTATAAGTCCAAAATAATTTAATGCTTATAATAAAATTTATCATTAAATTTCCTAAAAATATTTATTTAAAATAAAAAAATAAATTTAATAAACAATGCATCTATTTGTTAGCGTTATTTTCACAATTCAACACATATTTTAAAATAGTTATAAAAATTATTTTAGTAAATATTTAACAAGATTAAACCATTATTTAATTTAAAGTTTTAATACATGGGGCTTGTAATATCAGAAATCTCGAACTAGAAACTAACTCAAACCAAACTGAGAATTAAGGCAAAGTCGAGAAGAAAAACTAGACACAGAAAATTTAAAAATCAAATTAGTTTTGAAATATGGTTCGAAAATACTCTAGGGAAACCTTTCATGAGAAATAAAAAAAAAACAATCATGAAATTACCATGGGAGAACATAAGGATGAGAAACCAAGGATCGGGAAAAACTCGAGGAAAAATTAGTTTCGACCGGGTTTGAACCAGCTTAGGTCACAAAACTTCCTATTTTTAGAGTGGGCAAAACAAATTGGAATTCAGAAATTCTTGAGTTTATTAAATAGGAAATTAGACAAATAATTTTTAGATATTTTATTGGGTCAAAAAACAATCGAGAAATTCACCGAAATATAGTTCGCTATAGTGTGAATCGGTCGGCATGCACGCGCATTACATAGATGCACACGTGTGTTACCATGCCCAGATAAAACCCGACTTTCCCAAGCCAACAGTTCAAAATACACTATTTAGGAAATTAATTCATTTAGAGAGGAATAAGCTATGAAATGATACAATAGAGCTATGGTTGCATAACCACCTAATTCTAGAATTTGATAAACCTTGGATGTTCCCAAGTCGATTGGATATCTGAATTCTCTCTAAAATACACAAAGCTCCATTTTCTAGTGAAAACACTTGCAGAGAGTATCATTTCCCCGTTCGACCACCAAACTCGACATACTTGGTGTTCGTGGAAAGCTACAAGAGGCAACTTTCCAACACCACCTCTCTTAATCGTTGACGTTCACTTTACCGACATTGGTGAGATCAAATAGTATCGGACCCTTTTTGGCCGGAGATAGAGCATCTATTTCGGGAACCAATTCTGATGGCTTCGATGACCAACAAAGGCTAAGAAAATTTTTGTAGATTATTCATGGCCTCAGCTTTCTAACGCCATAGACCTCATACAATTTGGGTAAGTATGGATGTTGAATTACTTCTGAGAATTTTGAATTTTCTTAAGTAATAACAAAGTTTAGTAAAATGGACATTGCATATGGCTCATACCTCCGTTCGAGGTGTTTCAAGTTTCCACGGACTACTCTCAGAGTTAGCTTCTAAATTGCACCAATGCCACCAGCTAAAACATCGTCTTCGGTGAGTTCCCGACCATGACCCGACTTCTATCTATTAACCTGTTAGTTTAGAATAAATCATGATCATTGATGTTTTGACCAATCCCATCCGAACAAAGTCTATGAAGGCCTAGAGGAAGGCCATGGAGGCCTTATACCTAAGTTTGTGATTTTTTAAGAATTTTTGTGTTAGGGAGCAAAGGTAGGGAACTAAAATATAAATACGAAAAATTTAGAGAACCCATTTATGAATAAATTTTCTATGGTGTCTTTTTAAGGGTGTAAATAAAGTTTTAGAACCATTTGAATAAAAAAACCGGTGAAGTTTTGAAACTAGGTTGGCATGTTTGGAATGCTTAAGGAACTAAATTTAATAAATGAGAAAGTTTAGGGACTAAAGTGTAAATAAAGAAGTTTGTATGCCCAAAAGTTACTTTTGGGAAATTTAAGGACCTAAATATGATTGAAGAACGTCTAGAGACCTAAATGGAAGATTTGGAGAATCAAAGGTCATGAAAAGATAAGTTTTAAAGAGTAAGGGCAAAATGGTAATTTTACCAAACTTAAGGACAATTTTACAAATTGTCACGCCCCAACCCTGTTTAGTTGGATCCCTGTGATCAACCCGCTGCTCTCCCAGTTTATTAAAGGGTTTCCCCTTATTACAGACCGTAAATAGTAAGGCGTCCTTTAAACCTGCACCTTTTCCAAGAATAACATAAGCAAAACTGCATAAAAATTTAGATTTATCATACCTGTATCAGAGGCGTCTTAGTTGATGGTGTTTAAGTGTAGGCTTTCCGAAATCTCCTGAAAGGGATATAAGGGAGGGGGTGAATACGACTACTCAGTGAATGGGGTTTTTCAAAAGTTTTGACTTTTAAGAAAAACATTTATCATTTGAGTGTGCCAGACTCCTTTATTTAAAAAATCCCTTAATTTAAAAAAATTCAGGTTTTATCACCATTTCCTTATTTAACCACTGTGTGTTATCACTCAACACACATCCTTTATCATGAAGGTTACACACATTCACAGGTCAGTACGATCACTAAACCTACTAGTGGCTTCAGAGCGATTTTACCGGCCACCTGGATAGAAGCACGACCACTTCTACCCTAGGAATGAGTGGATGTATGCGACATCCGACCCTCAATCCCGAAATTGGTTCTTCATGTCCGTATGAGGACAGAGACCACATCTTGTCCCAACCCCAGTCTCATGCGCTTGGTGCTACTCCAAATTTCGCACAGACACCTGGAACGACGAACTGCCCTTATACTCACCGGGTCGTCCAAGGCCCTTAGGACGCATCACTACCACTCATGGGTGTCTTGATGATCCCGTACTCATAGTGCATGTACAAACAATATTTTCTTATTATACCATGTAATTTGTGGTGCCATTAGTACAACAGCCCCGACTCTCAACTCAACCCATAATTATTTGTCTTGACTAGTCTGTCGACCTGTCATGTTGCACTGCCGCTAGTTGACTGAGTATGTCAGTCCTATCTTAGTACCATGGCCAAACAATTCCTTTATTTAAAGTTTCATGGCATATAACTCATGTTTGTTTACGAGCTCCTGCTCGTGCCAACTAGCCTTAATTCCACTGTATGAGATTTTCAAAATTGGGCATATTAGCCCTCAAGTTCCAAAACCGAGGCCCCCAACCTATAAGAGCTATTCGAGCTCCCGTCAAGAAGGTCTCCCAAATAGCTTAAGCATTGGCACACAATCAGGGGAGAGCACTTCCGACAAAATATATTTTCAACTGTCCATTGTACCAACCGTGTATAAAGACATTTCTGCTCATAACCGATGAATGGGTTCTCAACTTCCTTCAAAAAAGTTTTATCATACCAACCGGGTATGATCTACTTACAACTGGTAAGTAGTTTTTCCGTATGGTTTTCACATCACTCTTCTAAGTTGTAATGTTTAAAATACCACAAAATAGTGGGTTTTCATTCCGAGATACTTATCATTCCCAACCGGGTATAATATAAAAATCTTACTTACAACCGATAAGTGGTTTTTAACTTTAAGTTATGCTCATCATCCCAACCGGGTATGACGTTAGTAAACCCACTCACCCGATAGTGCAGTGAAATTTCACTTAGTCGGGTTCTGTCCTTAGCAAGCTAGACCTCGACTGGCGTTCCCGATGTCTCGTTCTCCTACACGAAATGAACATAATTGTTCATTATTCTTTGGCCTAATAGCCCTCATTCGTTCCAAATAAATGAGAAAACCCAACTTTACATATATTTGCAATCAGGTCCCTAAAGTTATTTTTTTTAACTTTAAGTCCCTATTACCGGGTTTTTCCTAAATTTGAGTCCCAAAACTTTTAAAATTTATCTTAGGACCTCAAATTATTTGATTTTACACATAGTGGTTTGATTTCCCAAATTTCCAATTTGGTCCCTCAATTTTTCCAAAATTACCATTTTGCCCCCATTCTTTAGAAAAATGGTAAATTTTGCCCGAAAAATTCTAAAATTTCTCAATTGGCCCTCTAATATTTTTATCATGACCAATTGACCCTCAATTTTAGAAAATTACATTTTGGTCCTTCGAATTTTCAAAAATCCCCAATTTTAACTATTCAACAATACTGAATTTGATTTAATCAAATTGACTGATCAAACACCTTTAATTGTTAAAATTGGAGTTAAAATTAAGTTCCTACATGTTCATACTATTCTAAGGAACTTTGAATTATAGATTTTAACGTAGGAATGAGCTCAAACGAAGCTTCGCCGGAAAATAGACTTTAGAGAGAGAGAGTTTTGATTTCTCATCGGTGAGGGCGCGACGGTTGGAGCTTTCTATCTGCAGGTAGCTTTCCTCCAGAGGTTCTTCATAGGATCAAGAATGACATCAATTGATGTCGAATTGGATTAGAATTTCTTCATTGAAATTCGGCCAACTCTCTCTCTAACAATGATCTGAAATTGTAAAGGGGAGCCGGATTGGCTTACCTTTCGGTCCTAATTCGGCCGAGGAAGGACTGAGGAGGTGTTGGGAGTCTTGGTTTGGTTTGAGGAGGGCTCGAAATGACCGATTTTAGCTTGGTTGAAATAGGGCAGCTTCGGTCCGCCGGAGCTGCTTCACTGTTCCATCATGTCGGTGCTTCTCCAACGATTCTCGTATTGACTGGAGTTTGCTATTAGATAGCTGTCTTCTCCTTGGTTATAAAGAGCCCGATCTCTCCTTCCGAGGTTAAGAAAAATGTTCAAGTCGAAGCTCTGGTTCGAGCTTCACCGGGAAATGGAGTAGAGAGAGGGAGAGAAGTTTTCAAGTGTGAGGAGAATGAATGGGGATGACCTAATATTAAATGAGAGAGATTTATTACTAGTATTAAATTATTTGTATTAATTCTAATAATTTAATAGGTATTAATTACAACAATTAACCCATCCTCACACTACTCTCGGGCAAACACACTTAACTTCAAAGTTCTTATGAAATCTCGTTCACCTAAACCAATTTGGTTTTTCCCTTCTAATTTGTCTTAAGTTTTTTTTCCAAGGTTTACACAATGTAAACCCCACACTTTTGAGTTAAGGAAAAACCGGGGAAGAACCAATCAAATTGAGTGAGAAAACTTAACCGATTCACAAACCTGATCACTAGAGAACTGGCAAATGAAGAAATTTACAACTCCCGAATGACCCAAAGTGTCATAAAAACCTTGAAAAGGGGCTTAGAACAATTTGGGAGAGAAAACCTGTCACGCCCCGACCCGGTTTGGTCGGATCCCCGTGATCTACCTGCCACTCTCCCGATTTACTAAAGGGTTTCCCCTTATATTATAAACCGTAAAGAGTAAGACGTTCTTTAAACCTACACCTTTTTCTAGGAATATCATAAATCAAAACTGCATGGTAATTTAAATTAATCGTACCTGTCTTGAAGGCGTTTAATTACACATGTCTTTTAAGGTCAACTTTTCAGGACTTCCTGAAAGGGGTATAAGGGAGGGGGTGAATACAGCTACTAAGTGAATGGGATTCGATTCTTTTGATTTTCAAGAAAAACATTTATATGGAGTGTGCCAGACTCCTTTCTTTTCAAAAATTCGGGTTTTCCATTATTTCTTAGTTACCGATGTGTCATCACCCAACACACATCCTTTACCATGAAGGTTACACAAATTCGCAGGTCAGTATGACTACTGAACCCGCTAGTGGGTTCGGAGCGACTTTACCGGCCACCCGGATAGAAGCACGACCACTTCTACCCTGGGAATGAATGGATGTACGTGACATCCGACCCTAAATCCTAAAATCACTTCTTCGTGTCTATATGAGGATAGAGACCTCATCCTGTCCCCACCCCGGTCTCATTCGCTTGGTGCTACTCGAAATTTTGCACAAACACCTAGAACGACGATCTGCCCTTATATTCACCAGGTCGTCCAGGGCCCTTAGTACACATCACTACCCCTCATGGGCGTCTTGATGATCCTGTACTCATAGTGCATGCACAAACAAAGTTTTCTTAAATTTCCATGTAATATGTGGTGCCATTTGTCCTAACGGTCCCGACTTTCAACTCAACCTGTAGCTATTTGTCTTAATTGGTCTGGAGACTGGTCGTGTCGCACTACTACTAGTTGACTGAGTATGTCGGACTTGCCTTGGTACCATGACCAAAAGATTCACTTATTAAGGCTTAATGACACACACACACACACACACACACACACACACACACACACATATATATATATATATCATGTTCTTTTACGAGTTGCTGCTCGTGGCCATTGGCCTATTGCCCACTATTCGAGTTTTTCAAAAATAGGGCATATTAGCCCTCAAGTTCTAAAACCGAGGCCCCCGGCCTATCAGAGCTATTCGAGTGGGTTTACTAACGTTATACCCCGTTGGGATGATGAGCACAACTCAAAGTTAAAAACCACTTACCGATTGTGAGTGGGATTTCATATCATACTCGGTTGGGGATTATAAGTATCTCGAAATGAAAACCCACTACCAAGTGGTATTTTAAACATCACAACTTGGAGTAGTGATATGAAAAACATGTGGAAAAACTACTTACCGGTTGTAAGTAGATCATACCCGGTTGGTATGATGAAACTTCCTCGAGAGAAGTTGAAAACCCGTTTATCGGTTATGAGCGGAGATGTCCTTATACCCAGTCAGTATAATGGACAATTGAAAATATAATTTTGTCGGACTGTGTGCCAATGCTTAAACTATTTGGGAGACCTTCTTGACGGGAGCTCGAATAGCTCTTATAGGCCGGGGGCCTCGGTTTTAGAACTTGAGGGCTAATATGCCCTATTTTTAAAAAACTCGAACTGGGAGACCTTCTTGACGGGAGCTCGAATAGTTCTGATAGGCCGGAGGCCTCTGCTTTGGAACTTGGGGGCTAATATAATCGATTTTGAAAATCTCGTACAGTGGGCTCAAAGCCAGTTGGCACGAGCAGGAGCTCATAAACAAACATGAATTATATGCCATAAAACTTTAAATAAAGGAATTGTTTGGCCATGGTACCAAGATATGATCGACATGCTCAGTCAACTAGCGGCAGTGCGACATGACAGGTCGACGAACCAGTTAAGACAAACAACTGCGGGTTGAGTTGAGAGTCGGGGCTGTTGGACCAGTGGAACCACACATTATATAGCATAATGAGAAAATATTGAGTGTGCATGCACTGTGAGTACGAGACCATCAAAACACCCAAGAGGGGTAGTGATGTTGTCACGCCCCGACCTGGTTTGATCGGATCCCCATGATCAACCTGCCACTCTCCCGATATATTAAAGGATTTCCCCTTATTGTAAACCGTAAAGAGTAAGGCGCCCTTTAACCTGCACCTTTTCTTAGAATAGTATAATCAAAACTGTATGAAATTTAAAACTTTACATATCTGTCTTACAAGCATCTTAGTTGACGGTCTTTAAGGTTAGGCTTTCTAGGATTTCCTGAAAGGGATATAATGGAGGGGGTGAGTACGACTACTTAGTGAATGGGTTTTTAAAAGCTTTTGACTTTTACGAAAAATATTTTTATGGAGTGTGCCAAACTCCTTTTGTTTTTCAAAAATCCCTTCGTTTAAAAATTCGGGTTTTTCTGCCATTTCTTAGTTACCGGTGTGTCATCACCCAACACACATCTTTCATCATGAAGGTTACACATATTCGCAAGTGAGTATCATTACTGAACCTGCTAGTGGCTTCGGAGCGACTTTTCCTGCCACCCGGATAGAAGTACGACCACTTCTACCCTGTAAATGAGTGGATGTACGTGACATCTGACCCACAATTCCGAAATCACTTCTTCGTGTCCGTATGAGGACAGAGACCTCATCCCATCCCCACCCTGGTCTCATGTGCTTGGTGCTACTCCAGATTTCGCATAAACACCTGGAACGACGAACTGCCCTTATAGCCACCAGGTCGTCCAGTGCCCTTAGGACACATCACTACCCCTCATGGGCGTCTTGATGATCTCGTACTCACAGTGTATACACAAACAATATTTTCTCATATTGCCATGTAATCTATGGTGCCACTAGTTCAACAGCCCCGAGTCACAACTCAACCCGCAATTGTTTGTCTTGACTAGTTTGTCGACCTGTCATGTCACACTGCCACTAGTTGACTGAGCATGTCGGTCTTATCTTGGTACCATGGCCAAAAAATTCACTTATTAAGTTTTATGGCACATATATCATGTTCATTTACGAGCTCCTGCTCGTGCCAACTCGCGTTGGGCCCACTGTATGAGATTTTCAAAATCGGGCATTTAGCCCCCAAGTTCCAAAACCGAGGCCCCCGGATTGTTAGAGTTATTCGAGCTCCCATCGAGAAGGTCTCCCAAATAGTTTAAGTATTGGCACACAGTCAGGGGAGAACACTTCTGACAAAATAGGTTTTCACTATCCATTATATCGACCGGTATAAGGACGTCTCCATTTATAATTGATGAACGGGTTTTCAACTTCATTCGAGTAAGTCTCATCATACCAACCAGGTATGATCTACTTACAACCGATAAGTAGTTTTTCCACAATATTTTCACATCACTTTCTCTAAGTGGTGATGATTAAATACTACTAAATAGTGGGTTTTTATATTGAGGTACTTATCATCCCCAACCGGGTATGATATATATAATCTCACTCACAACTAGTAAGTGGTTTTTAATTTTAAATTGTGCTCATCATCCCAACCGAGTATGATGTTAGTAAACCCACTCACCGGTTAATGCCGTGAATTCCACTAGACCGGTTCTTGGTATTCACGCGAGCTTGTCCTTACTAGCGTTCTCGGTACTTCGTGTTCCTACACGATATGAATATCTTGTTTCATTATCCTTCGGCCTAATCGCCTTCATTCATTCCAAATGAATGAGAAAGTCAAACTTTCATTTATTTGCAATTAGGTCCCTAAAGTTATTTCTCTTTAACTTTAAGTCCCAAATACTGGTTTTTCCTCAAATTGAGTCCCAAAACTTCTAAAATTTATCATAAAGCCTCAATTTATTCCATTTCACTAAAAGGGGATTAATTTATCAAATTTTCAATTTGGTCCTCCAACTTTTCCAAAATTACCATTTTGCCCTTCCTTTACAAACATGGTAAATTTTGCCCCCAAAATTCTAAAATTTCTCAGTTGGTCCTCCAACATTATTTTCATGCCCAATTGGCCCTCAATTTCATAAAATTTCATTTTGGTCCTTCGAATTTAAAAAATCCCCAAATTTCCCCTAATTTCAACTCTTCAACACTACCGAATTTGATTTAATCAAATTGACCGATCAAACACCTGAAATTGTTGAAATTGGAGTTGAAATTGAGTTCCTTCATATTCATACGATTCTAAGGAACTTTGAATCATAGATTTTAATGCCGGAACGAGCTTAAACGAAGCTTCGCCGGAAAATAGATTGTAGAGAGAGAAAGATTCGATTTCTCACCGGTGAGGGCATGGCGGTCCGAGCTTTCGATCTGGAAAGATAGCTCTCATCTTAAGGATCATCCTAGAATCAAGAATCCCATCAATTGATGCCAAATTGAGTTAGAATTTCATCATTGAAATTCTGTCGGTTCTCTCTCTAGCATTGGTAGAGTGGAGTCAAATTGGCTTACCTTTCAGTCCTAATTTGGTCGTGGGAGGGCTTGGTTTGGTCCAAGAAGGGCTCAAAATGGCCAATTTCAGCTTCACCGAAATAGAGCAACTTCGGTCTGCCAGAGCTGCTTCACTATTCCATCATGCCAGCACTTCTCCAACGATTCTCGGATTGACTGAAGTTTGCTATTAGATAGTTGTCTTCTCCTCGGTTCTAAAGAGCTCAACCTCTCCTTCCGAGGTTAAGAAAAATGTTTAAGTCGAAACTCTGGTTTGAGCTTCACCGGGAAATGGAGCAGTAGAGAGAGAGAGAAATGTTCAGGTGGAATGAATGGGATGACCTCTTTATATAGGTGTAAAATCGTGTATTAAATGGGAGAGATTTATTACTAGTATTAATATTGACATAAATTATTGGTATTAATTTTAATAATTTAATTTTGGTATTAAATTATTTATATTAATTCTAATAATTTAATTTAGGTATTAAATTATTGGTATTAATTATAATAATTAAATATATATTAATTTATGGCACCCATCTTCACACTACTCTCAAGTAAACACACTTAACTTTAGAGTTCTTATGGGATCTTGTTCACCTGAACCAATTTAGTTTTTCTATTTTATTTTGTCTTAAGTTTTTTTTCCAAGATTTAATGAACCCTTTAGATCACCTGAAAGTTGGAAATTTCCAAATTGCTTGATTCCCATATGATCAGGTTTGTAAACCGGCTCGGTTTTCTTACTCCGTTCGATCGGTTCTTTTTCCGATTTTCTTTAACTCAAAAGTGCGGGGTTTACAGATGCATCCTAAGGGCACTGGACGACCTGTTGAGTATAAGGGCAGTTCGTCGTACCAAGTAACCGTGCGAAATTTGGAGTAGCACTAAGCGCATGAGATAGGGGTAGGGACGGGATGAGGTCTCTGTCCTCATACGGACATGAAGAATTTATTCCGGGATTGAGGGTCGGATGTCGTGTACATCCATTCATTCCCATGGTAGAAGTGGTTGTGCTTCTATCCGAGTGGCCGGTAAAGTCGCTTTGAAACCACAAGTGGGTTCGGTTGTCGTGCTGTCCTGCGAATGTGTGTAACCTGATGAAGGATGTGTGTTGGGTGATGACACACCGTGGTTAAAAAGAAATGGTGATAAACCCGAGATTTCAAATGAAATGGTTTTGAAAGAAAAGAGTTTGGCACACTCCAATAATAAATATTTTCTTAAAAGTCTAAATTTTTGAAAACCCATTAACTGAGTAGTCGTACTCACCCCCTCCCTTATATCCCTTTTAGGAGATTTCGGAAAGACTACCCTTAAAGACCATCAACTAAGATGTCTGTGATACAAGTATGATAAATCTAAATTATTATGCAGTTTTTTTTTATGTTATTCATGGAAAATGTGCAGGTTTAAAGGATGCCTTACTTTTTATGGTCTATAATAAGGGAAAACCCTTTAATAAACTGAGAGAGTGATGGGTTGATCACGTGGATCCGACCAAACCGGATCAGGGTATGACACCTTGGGTCACTTAGGGTCCATAAAATTCCTGGTTTACCACCTCTTAATTGATTTCGGTTCATAAACCGGCTTGATTCTTAAACCGATTTAATCCGGTTTGGGTCCGGTTCACCCGAACCGATCTGGTTTTTCTCTCCGACATTGTTCTAAGGTTCCTTCCCAAGTATTATAAATCACAATGAATTCATAAACTTCTTGGTTAACTCATTCTCTATCTATTCAGATTCATTAATCAACTTGGTTTATAAACCGGTTCTATCCAGTTCGGACTCGGTTCTCTTGAACTGCTTTGGTCTTTCTTTCTCATATCATCCTAGGGTTCTTTTCCCAAGTTTATGAATATTTTTTAGTCACATGGAAGTTAGAAATTTTCGAATTTTCTCGTCCCCTAATAGTCGGGTTTGTAGACCAATTCGATTTAAAGATCACATTGACCGGTTCTTTCCTGGTTTTTCTCATTACTAAACGACAGGGTTTACAAAACTAGACCAGTTCAAGTGAACCAGATCCGAACCGATTTGGATTGGTTTGAACCACTATTGAACCAGGTGCTAAATTTATTTTTCTAGTTGGCTTAGAAAATTGAGGTCACCATTTGATAGAGAATGAATTTAAATAAATTTATAAAATTTTAATTTTAAAAAACTCGGTCGAATCAGGCTTGAATCGGCTGATATAAGCGCTGAACCCGGTTCGAACAGGTTCAGTCTAGTTCAGAACAGTGTCGTTTTCTTCCTTTAGATGACAACATTGTTCACTCGCTGAAAAATTGAACAACATCGACGAAGAAGAAACGTTTCCGTTCAGTACATTTCAGGCCATCAATGATTGTTATTAAGGTGCAAACTGACGACTGGAGAGTCCCCGAACTCCTTATATAAAGAGTCACTCTCCATTCATCCTTAACACACCTGAAAATCTCACTCTCTCTTAGTTACTCAATTTTTCGATGAACCTCGAACCAGAACTCCAACATAAGGTCTTTTATGAGCCAAAGAAGGCGTAGTCGGGTTCCTTAGACTTGGGGAGAAGTCAGCTACACGCTGGTAGTCTTCAATTGCTTCGAAGATCGCCGGAGAAGCACCGACGTGATTGAACAGTGAAGCAGCTCCTACGGACCGAAGCTGCCCTATTTCTATTGAGCTGAAATCAGCTAATTCGAGTCCTACTCAGGCTAAACCAAGCTCTCCCAACACTTTCTCAGTTCTCTCACGACCGAATTAGAGCGGAAAGTTAAGCTAATTTGGCTTCCCTCTATGAATTCTGATCGATGATAAAGAGAGAAACGACAGATCTTTACCAACCAAATTCTATCTCAATTCGACACGAATTGAGGTGAATCTTGATTATAGGAAAAATATCAGGACGAGAGTTATTTGCCCAAATTGAAACCTTGGACCGCTGCGCCCGCGATGTAAGCTTTCGAAACTTTCTCTTTCTATATTCAATTTTTCGGCGAAATTCCATTTGAGCTCGTTCCGACATAAATTTATAAGATTAAAAGTGCAATTGAATCATATTGATGTGTACGGACTTAAATCTATCTTCAATTTAAACAATTAGCCTAATTTGATTGGTTAATTTGATGAAATCAAATTCAACCAAGTTGAAAGGTTGAAATTGGAAAAAATTTTGGAAATTTTAAAAATTTAAGGGATTAAAGTGTAATTTTTTAAAATATTATTAATATATAAAATTATTTAAATTATATAAAAATAAATATAAATAATAAATAAAAATATTAAAATAATTTAAGTAATAAATAGTATAATCTTTGATATAATTCTTTACCACTACAAACTATTCTATTTTTTTACCAATTAAGGAATTTATCCACCCTAAAAACCCATATTCTCTAAATTACTTCAAATTCTAAATCAATCAATCCACCGAGAGAGTTAGTTGTTTTTGCAGGTGGGTTGAAAAGTGTTTTAGAGTCGAGTAGAGGTATTTACGTGTCTCCCTACACCTTGATTTTCCCCCTATCAGATCAAAGAATTTATTTTCCTACGAGGGGCTGGGGGCAGGGGGCAGGTACCTACCCATGCAAATGAAAAGTCAGACCAAACTCAGCGAAGATAGCTTAGAAGTTTAGAGCGCTCATTTCTTTGTTACTTTGTTTAATAGAACCATAAATCACACAATGAAGACAAGAGAGTTTCTCCTTTCCAATGAACTATCTCTAGAGAAAACAATTATCACCCTATTAGTCACCCCACTTCATCTACCTAGACACAACCATCATCTTCTAATCTGTTACAAAAACAATGGCCTCAAACATACTAGTCAAACTTATCATAAATACAACCCTAAACTTTTGTATTAATTCCACTTTCGTCCAGCCGATTTAACTACCAAATATTCCGGGTTTAATAAACCTTACTTTCTTCGTATATCTCACTCATCAAAATAGCTATTTAATTTGTCTAGAAATGAATATGAACAACAATATTACACTATATTTAGTACTTTATTTCTAAAAACAAATTTAAATGGTGGAATACAAGACACCTATCCACATCCACATGTGTGGTGTCAGTTTAAAATTTAAAATTATGTCAGATGTGAGGAGACCAAGGTTACGCTTCCTTTGACGGATGGATCAGTTAAAGTCTAATTATGTGGGGACACGTGTTCAATGTTTTTTAATTAATTTATTGGTGAGGGAATGTGAAAGACATACATGGGTTAATGGTTGTTCGGTACCTATAAATATATATATATATATTATCATAATATTAATTATTTTATGCTTTAAAACCATTTAAAATAATAAATTTAAGTCATATTTAAATCGCTCAATAAATACTCAAAGTTTCATATAACTTATATACATTTACAATGCAACCCATAAAACTACCCTTCTTTTCATTTCATGCAAGAGTTTAGAAGAAGTCTTAGCTGACGTGTGTACGTCACATGTGGAAAATTATAATATTTTCATTCTATTCAATAGGTAAATTAACATAATTATTATTATATTTAATGTTTAAAATGCCATTAAAATTAAAGTGAATGGACAATTTGACAATAACATTTATTTTTTACATTTTAAAATTAATTTACATCTATCTTGGTTAATATTTTTATTAAATTAACTAATATCACTCAATAAATTAATTAAAACAGTGGAAACAATTTTAGGATCTCATATATTTTATCCTATTTAAACTTTTTCTGAAGAAAGATGATTGTGCATTCTATAGGTTGGAAGAGAATAAAACAAAAGGCAAAGGATAATGTCCCATGGCTAGAGCTTCTTCTAAAGCAAATTGGCATGGTGGGCACATGTCTTTTATATATATATATATATATATATGTTTGAAAGAAATGAACTAAAATAAATAAATGGGGTTTGTTTATAAAAATGTGATATAATCACTTAATATGTTAGATTTTGAAGTGAATATTTATTAAATTCACTATAGAAACACAATGTTTTATACATGTATAAGTTTTTATTTTGTTACACTTATGGCAAAACAAGCATACTCCATTTATAAATAATTATTGAAAATAGATTTGGTTGTGAAAAAATATAATTAATTACTTATAGTTCACATTATTTTCTAAAATGGATAAATGCTAAGATTTTTTTTTTAAATTTTGGAGCTTGCCTCCTAAAGTTTAAAATGTCTTATTTAGTATGTTGGGAAAACAAAACTTATATGAATAGAAAAGTAAACTGATTTTAAAATTAATTTTACCGAGTGTAAATTTAGAACATTATTTTTTAAGATATTTATTATAGCATATTTTTTGAGTAATTATTATTTTTTTGTAAAATTAATTTAAATAATTTGAAACAGGCTATTTGCTAAAAACTAACTGGATGACATAAAACATGTTCTGCAACAAAATTACTGTTCAATATACCAATGAGAACACAAACATGGGCATAGTGTGTATTATTAGTCTCCTTACGTGTCGTGAGAGAGTAGTGGTTGAAATTTTAAATAGGAGTTTTAAAATAATAAAAAAATATAAAAAATATTATAATATAATATTTAATTTTTAAGTATCGTAAACTTTTCAATGTACCAATATCACGAGTTCGACTTGGTTATTTTTTTATAATTAAGTAGAGCATAATACGTGTTTACAGTATCCTATTGGGTGCGGTTGAAAAATCATTTAAAAATTATAGTGTAGTTATAATAGTTTAAATTATAAATTTATAATAATTATATATTTTATATAATTTATGATAGTATCCATATCCTTATAAAAAAGTGTATCTTTTTTTCCTCTACTTCGTTTCTCTTTCTGCATTATATATATAAATATATATGATCATAATATAATGCTTATTGGATCCACCCAACTTGCGTTCTTGAAAAAAAAAAGCCATGTGGTCTACCTTCAACTTGTTCGAACTCCTTACACTCGTTGTCACTTGTCATTTTTAAATCTTAAAGTTAAATTAATAAAATAGAAAAATATTATAAATATATAAAATCAATTTTTTTATTATTTATATGTTATAATTTTTAAATGAATATTTTTATATTTTTACGAGATCAACTTTCTATAAAATAATATTATAATAATTAGTCTCCATCTTTTAATTGATTAAATAGTGAAAACTCATATTATATCTACAAGTATAAAATCTTGTAAAATAAAACAAAATATTTAATTCGTGATAGTGGTAGATTACTTATACGAGATAATAAAAATAATAGTTATTTTGTAAATAATTACAAATAATTATACATTTATATTAAAAATTGTTTAATATAAATTAAATATATTAATAATTAATATTAAATAAAATAAAGAAATATTATAATTATATGAAATTTGAAGTTATAATAGGAATAATGTTGTCATTATAGATATTATTTTTTTCATTCTTATTAACAATTTTGGTGTATGGCGACTATTAGTTGCTCTCTTGTTAGCAAAAATCATAATATCAAGCACATTAGGGATTAAGGTAATCAAATTCAGTCTGTATTTAATAAATAATATTGAAATCAATTTAATTGTTAAAAATTATTATAATAAAATAGAGCAGTGTTATAATATGTAAAATTTTACTCACAATTAATAAATTTTAAATAAATATATGTGAAGTTTTTATATAATATAATATTATTTATTTAAAATTTTGTATTATTATAAATATATAAATATATAAATATATAAATATATAAATAGAAGCATATTTAATAAAATAACATGTATAGATAAAGTAGTATTCACTTCATTTAAGCATATACATTACCACCCTAATTTTCAATATTTTCTAATACAATATTTTAAATTCAACAATGTAGTGCAACCTTGCAGTACATTTATGGGTAATGATACTATGAAATTTATGGGTAAAATGAGATAATTTAAATTTAGTAAATCATTAATTTTTATCAATAAACTAAATAATATTTACATATTATTTTAATTACTTTCTTAATTCAAGGGGACGAGTGCAACCGTGCGCCCCTAGATCCGTACATGATGATGGACACAACATGCACATATGAGGGGTCGTTCGCCGTTCATACGAAGAGTTCAGCAGACTCCTTGTTTTCGTTAATGTCGAATAGTTAAAGGGATAGTGATCATAGCAAACTACTTAGCATTAAGATAATGTAACATTACGAAAGATAGTTGCAGATCATACACAAGAGCATGTACGTACTTAGAACCCATGCATGAATGCAGGCTACGGTACTGGACGTAGGACAACGCTCCCATACACTCACATGCATGCAATTTATTTTGGTCGAGGAAACGCACAAACATACTAGAAAGCTTGGAGACAGCAGTGAGACCACAAATGCAGCACCAACGCCTGTTGCTGATGCCTATACCAGTTCACATTCAGTTCTTCGGCTTGAATCCTTCTGCTGCCGCATCCGCATCAAGAACCCCACAGTTCAGGCATATTCCTGCCTCGATGTAGCCACAGAAGTTGCAAGTAGCCTGAGGATAAACCTTGTCGCCGCTAGCTGAGGTACGTACGTAGCCATGCATCCCCGTCATCCAATGACATATATGTGAAGGTATGTATAATAAATCTGATTTAAGATAAATATATATATATATATATATATATATATATAGATTACCCGTTTTGGAGATATCAGCCGGCTTGACCAAACCCACTGTCGACTTATCCTTCCTCCCGCCGGCTGCCGCTGAGTAACAACACTTACTGCTAGCGTAGTCGCCGCAGAAGTAGCATTCAGCCTGAGGACTGATTCGTTGATCCTTGAGCCCTACAATAAATGAATGGGTCCATCAACATCCATTCAATGTTTAGAAAAGTATTGCATGCATGCCACCAAAATTTGACAAAGCTCATCATCGTGGTAAGATTAATAGGGAATGAGTGCAAACCGAGGCTCGATGCAAAGGTCATCTTGGTGGAGCCTAGAGACTCAGCTTCAGCATCCAGCACAAATAGAGCAAAGGATGCAAGAAGGCCTGCTACCACAATGGATAGGAAAATCTTGGAGCTCATCTTCCTATGCTTCTTTCGATGATTTTCGGTTTCTCAAGGCAGCTAAAGAGGAAGGGATGAAGGGAATGGTGCGATCTATTTGCCCTATATATAGGCAGAAGTGTGGGGTGGTACATGCATATATTTCAACTATTCACATTGTATTATTGCAAAGTTGTTGTTTTCGTTATGTTTTATTAGATTTTCCTTTTTATAAAAATCATGCTTCTTAACATTCTTTATATTTTTTTATCAGAATAAGTATAAAAATTCAGATTTAATAAAATGCAGAACATCTAAACTTAGACTTGATTAAGTTGACATCTCTAAATTAACTATAAAGGGCTTAAAAGAAAAAAAATGAGAGTAATGATGTCATTATGGTGACGTAGGCTGTCTGTCCACGCCCACCACGTCACCACCATGACTACGTCATCTAATCTAAGATTTTGCCAAGAGGATGGCGCAAAACAAATTGAGTTATTTATTCTTATTATTTTACTTGGTTTACAAAATTACTCATATATATTTACAAAAATGTTATTAATATCCAAAAAAATTAATCTGGAAATAAAATCCATTTTGTACGACTAAGTATTTTATGAAAAATAATGATGCTTTCTAAAATGATATTATATTTTTTCTAACTAAATAATATAAATATATGTAGTAAAAACAATACGTTTATTAATGAGATGATTTATAAAACCTTTAGAATTAATAGTTACTTTGGACCTTTTTAGAATAAACTTATGAGTAAGAGTATCAATTTAATCATTGATTTTTCCCACTAAGACTTAGGCCATTGAATGCAAAACATTAACGCTTTAATTCAAATATTTTGGAAATTTATAACACTATTAATCATTGAGTTCAATTTTTTCTTACAACACGGACAATGTGGATTAAATATATCATTATATTATGTTGTTTTTTTATTAATAATTCGAACTAAAGGATTTAATTATTATATAAAATTAAAATATTTTAGGACCTCATATCCTTTATCCTGTTTGAAATTTTCTGAGGAAAGATCTTCAAACTAAATAATGCACTCTATCATGTTGGAAGAGAACAAAAGAAATATAAAAGGATAATGTGTGATGGATGGGGACAATTTCTAAATCAAATTGCCATGGTGGGTATATGTCTTACATATATATATATATATAATGGGATAAGTTATGAGGGACAATTTTTATAACTTTTATTATGTTAAATAAATAATCGGGAAATTCTTAGGATCACACATTATTGGCAAGTAGGCATGGTTGATGCATTAATTGTTAGTGTATCCCACATTATTTTTGTATATTATTTTTTATCTTATATTTATTAGTTTACAGTTGATTGTTTTTTTGTGATTTAATAATTTTTTAAAGTTTTATATTAATTTTAAATATTTATTCAAATTGATAAATCCTATTATCTCGGATGATTCACAAATCAGACTGCACTTTCTGCATTATATATATATATACACACGACCATGTATGCTTTTAGATATTGGAGTATAATTGGTACTGTATCCACCCAACCACGTGATTAGCAGAGTATAGTGAATCCTCAGTCATTTATTACAAAAATGTACGAGTCTCATTAGCTCATGTAGGCGCTCGGTCCAAGATTTTACAATTAATAATATCAACAATCAATAATATCCATCACATCGTCGTCATCGTGTGGACTTCATTCTTCAAATTACTGGGTGACTTTAGGTTCCTGAGTTGTTAGGAGAGATCTTCATGCATGCCAGCCGGAGTGGCTCACCGGCACGCTCTTCTCCGGCCACCTCCCTCCCATAAATAAAAAATGCATCATTTGCAATTGAGTATCTTCCATTTCTAATAAGTATTTTGTTGGGTGGTTTAAAAACTTTGTAATAATACTTCATATCTATTTTAACTTAAAAATGCGATTACTTTATAAACACATACTAATTCTAATATTATAAATGTGTAATTTTAACCTTCTCAACCTAAGTTAGTTTCCATATGATTAGCAAAAATAATATTTTACCCACATTAACCATTAAGGCAATGAAAGTGAATTAAGATTGCCTTTAATAAATAATGAATGGTTATGGACTGAATTTAATGTAATATGATAATATGAAATTAAAGTAGGTAAAATGAGATAATTTACTAAATTATGGATAAATTAATATAGATTTTTTTATCAATAAACTAAATAATATGTACATATTATTTTAATTTTTCATGCCACTACTTGATTGTGTCCGTTGTAATCTCATAAATCCCCTCCCGCTAAAAATGACAGAAAAAATAGAAATGTGATAAAAAAAACTATAATCATAGAGTTATTTTCACTTTTATATCTAACCTATTTGATTTTCACTTACAATAATTTAGGAGATGGGGTGAGCTCACACTCGGTAAATAAGTCACTTACATAGTACTATTATATGATTTACAACTCTGATATTATCCCTAAATCATTTAGTACAATTTTTATTTATTTAGTTGAGTTCTCAACTACAATAAAAGTAAGAAAGAATAAGTAGGTAATTTATGTGTGTATTCATTCTTCACTTCTATTGTGATTTATATACATATTGTACAAACGAGAAAAAATATGTAATAAATGGAGGTGATCACTACTAATAAAAAGATTCCTACACTGTTTCGGACTGGTCCGGAACAGTGTAGTCTTCTTCCTTCAGATGACAACACTGTTCACTCGCCGGAAAATTGAAGCAGCGCCCGCAAAGAAGAAATGTTTCCGTTCAATACTTTTCAGGTCATCAATGTCTATCATAAAAGTGTCAAACGGACAGATAACGAGTCCCCGAGCTCTCTATATAAAGAGCCCCTCTCCATTCATCCTCTCCACACATGAAAAGCACACTCTCTCTCAGTTGCTTAGTTTTTCGGTGAACCTCGAACCAGAGCTCCGATATAGGGTCATTTATGAGCCAAAGAAGGCGAGGTTGGGTTCTTCAGAACTAAGGAGAAGTCAGCTACATGCATGTAGTCTCCATTTGCTCCGAGGGTCGCTAGAGAAGCGCCAGCGTGATGGAACAGTGAAGCAGCTCTGGCGGACCGAAGTTGCCCTGTTTCGGCCAAGTTGAAATCGGCCAATTCGAGCCCTCCTCAAGCCAAACCAAGCCCTCCCAACACTCCCTCAGCCCTCCCACAGTTGAATAAGGGCCGAAAGATAAGCCAATTCAGCTCGCTTCTGTAATTTTCGACCAATGTTAGAGAGAGAGTCGGTAGAATTTTAATGACAGAATTGTAATCCAATTCGATATCAATTGATGTCATTCTTGATCCTAGGAGGAACCCCAGGAAGAGAGCAACCTACCTAGATAGAAAGCTCAGACCGTTACACCCTCACCGGTGAGCAATTAAAGCTTTCTCTCTCTATAGTCTATTTTCCGGCGAAGCTCCATTTGAGCTCGTCCCAGCGTTAAAACTTACGATTCAAAGTGCTGTGGAATTGTATGAACATGTAGAAACTCAATTTTAACTTCAATTTTAACAATTAGAAGTGTTTGATTGGTAAATTGGAGAAAACTGATCCGGCTCCCAAAACCCTTTATTTGGGGAACGGGCAAATTGGAGAAATTTCAACTCCCTTATGACCCAAAGAGATTTTTAAACCTTAGGAAGGAACCTTAAAGTGGGAAAGAAAAACCAGACTGGTGGTTCGGGTGAACTGGACCCAAACACAATTAAACTGGTTTAACAACCGAGCGGGTTTATGATTTGGAACCAATAGAGAGATGGTAAACCAGGAAATTTATGGACCCTGAGTGACCTAAGGAATCATAAAAGTCATGAAAAAGGACCTTAGGGTGAATTAGAGATGAAAACCAAACCGGTTTAGGTGAACCGGATCTGAATCGGATTGAACCGGTTTGGATCGTTTTGAACTACTATTGAATCGGATGCTAAATTCATTTTTCTAGGTGGCTTAAAAAATTCAAATATGAGATTTGAGGCCACCATTGGATAGAAAATCAATTTATATAAATTTAGAAATTTTTATATAAAATTCGAATGGGGGGTGAACCAGCCGGTTTAAGCTTTGAACCAGATTTGGATCAGTCCAGTCCAGTTCGGAACAGTGTTGTAAAACCCGTCCTTTTGAGTTAAGGAAAACCTAGAAAAGAATCGGTCAAACCAAGTGAGGATACATAACTGATTCACAAACTCGATCATTTGTGAATGGGCAATTTGGGAATTTACAACTTTCGGGTGTTGCAAAGAGTTCATAATACCATGGAAAAGAACCTTAGGACAAATTGGAAGAGAAATACTAGACCAGTTTAGATGAACCGAATCCAACTGGATTGAACCGGTTTATGAACCGAGTTGGTTCATTAATCGGAGCCGATAGAGAACAGGCAAATTAGGGAAATTCAACTCCCTTGTGCCCCAAAGAAATTTATAAACCTTGGGAAGGAACCTTAGAACAAAGTGGGAGAGAAAAACCAAATCGGTTCGGGTAAACCGGACTCGAACTGGATCGAACCGGTTTAAGGACCAAGCCGGTTTATGAACCGGAATTGATAAAGAGATGGTAAACCAGGAATCTTATGGACCCTAAGTGACCCAAGGAGTCACAAAAGACATGGAAATGGACTTGTGGATGAAAACCAAACCGGTTCAGGTAAATCGGATCCGAACCGGTTTGGACTAGTTTGAAGAACGTAGTCGGAGGTGATCGGACTGTGGAGAAATTTTCTCCTCAGGCCAAACCAAGCCTTCCCAACACTTTCTCAGCCCTCCCACGGCCGAATTAGAACTGAAAGGTAAGCCAAATCAGGTCCCTTCAGTAATTTTCGACCGGTGCTAGAGAGAGAACCAGCAGAATTTCAACGATGAAATTCTAACTCAATTCAGAATCAATTGATGCAATTCATGATTCTAGGATGAATCTTAGGATGAGAGCTATTTGTCCAGATTGAAAGCTCGGACCACCGTGCCCTCACCGATGAGTAATCGAACCTTTCTCTCTCTACAGTCCGTTTTTCGGCGAAGCTCCATTTGAACTTGTTCCGACGTCAAAACTTGTGATTCAAAATGCTATTGAATCATAAGAAGATGGAGGAACTCAATTTTAACTTCAATTTCAATAATTAGAAATGTTTAATCGGTCAATTTGATGAAATCAAATTCGGCTGTGCTAAGGAGTTGAAATTGGGGAAATATTGGGGAAAATTGGGGATTTTCGAAATTCAAATGACCAAAATGTAATTTTATGAAATTGAGGGTCAATTGGGCATAAAAATAATGTTGGAGGACCAATTGAGGAATTTTAGAATTTTTAGGGTAAAACTTACCATTTTTGTAAAGGAATGGCAAAATGGTAATTTTGGAAAAGTTGGGGGGACCAAATGGCAAATTTGGGAAATTAAACCCCTTTGTGCGAAATTAAATAATTTGAGTCCTAAGATAAATTTTAAAAGTTTCGGTACTCAAATTTAGGAAAAACCCAACAATAGGGACTTAAAGTTAAAGAAAAATAACTTTTGGAACCTAAGTACAAATATATGTAAAAAATTGGGTTTTCTCATTTATTTGGAACGAACGAGGGCTATTAGGCCAAAGAATAATGAACAATTATGTTCATTTCATGTAGGAGAACGAGACATCAGGAATGCCAGTCAAGGTCTAGCTTGCCAAGGACAGAACCCGACTAAGTGGAATTTCACTGCACTATCAGGTGAGTGGGATTATCTATCATACACGGTTGGGAATGATAAGTGCCTCAGTATAAAAACCCACTGTTTAGTGGTATTTTAATTATCACCACTTAGAGAAAGTGATGTGAAAATTATGCGAAAAAACTACTTACCGGTTGTAAGTAGATCATAGCCAGTTGGTATGATGAGACTTACTCGGAGGAAGTTGAAAACCCATTTATCGGTTATGAACGGAGATGTCCTTATACCGGTTGGTATAATGGACAGTGAAAACCTATTTTGTCGGAAGTGTTCTCCCCTGACTGTGTGCCAATGCTTAAACTATTTGGGAGACCTTTTTGACGGGAGCTCGAATAGCTCTTCTAGGCCAGGGGCCTCAATTTTGGAATTTAGGGGCTAAATGCCCGATTTTGAAAATCTCGTACAGTGGGCCCAAGGCTAGTTGGCACGAGCAGGAGCTCGTAAACAAACATGATATATGTGCCATAAAACTTAATAAGTGAATTGTTTGGCCATGGTACCAAGATAGAACTGACATGCTTAGTCAACTAGCGACAGTGCGACATGACAGGTCGACGGACTAGTCAAGACAAACAACTGCGGCTTTAGTTGAGAGTCGGGGCCGTTAGACCAGTGGTACCAAAGATTACATGGCAATATGAGAAAATGTTGTTTGTGCATGCACTGTGAGTACGAGATCATCAAGGCATCCATGAGGGGTAGTGATGCATCTTAAGGGCCCTGGACGACTTGGTGAGTATAAGGGCAGATCGTCGTTCCAGGTGTCTATGCGAAATTTGGAGTAGCACCAAGCGCATGAGACCGGAGTGGGGACAGGATGAGGTCTTTGTCCTCATATGGACACGAAGAAGCAATTTCGGGATTGAGGGTCGGATGTCACGAACATCTACTCATTCTCAGGGTAGAAGTGGTCGTGCTTCTATTCGGGTGGTAGAAAAAGTCGCTCTGAAGCCACTAGCGGGTTCAGTAGTGATATTGACTTGCGAATGTATGTAATCTTCATGATAAAAGATGTGTGTTGGGTGATGACACACCAATAACTATGAAATAATGGAAAAACCCGAGAGAAATTTTAAATGGAGGGATTTTTGAAAAAAAAAGGAGTTTGGCACACTTCATATAAATATTTTTCTTAAAAGTTAAAAGTAGACCTTTGAAAACCCATTCACTAAGTCATTGTATTCACTCCCTCCCTTATATCACTTTCAGAAAATCCCGGAAAGCCTACCTTGAAAGACCATCAACTAAGATGCTTGTAAGACAGGTATGTAAAGTTTAAAATTTTATGCAGTTTTGATTATGCTATTCAAGAAAATGGTGTAGGTTTAAAGGACGCCTTACTCTTTACGATTTATAATAAGGGGAAACCCTTTAATAAATCAGGAGAGTGGCGGGTTGTTCATGAGGATTCGATCAAACTGGGTCGGGGCGTGACAAGTGTCGTCTTCTTTTTTTAGATAACAGCACTGTTCACTCGCTGGAAAATCGAAGCAGCATCAGTAAAGAAGTAACGTTTATGTTCAATATGCTTTAGGCTATCAACGTGTTTCATAAAGGTGCCAAACGGATGGCCGACGAATCCCCGAACGCCCTATATAAAGAGCCCCTCTCCATTCATCCTTTTCACACTTGAAAAGCTCACTCTCTCTCAACCGCTTAGTTTTTCGGTGAAGCTTGAACCAGAGTTCTGATATAGGGTCATTTCCAAGCCAAAGAAGGTGAGATTAGGTTCTTTAGAACAGGGAGAAGTCTTGTCACGCCCCGACCCGATTTGGTCGAATCCCCGTGATCAACCTGACACTCTCCCGGTTTATTAAAGGGTTTCCTCTTATATTATAAACCATAAAGAGTAAGGTGTTCTTTAAACCAGCACCTTTTTCTAGGAATATCATAAATAAAAACTACATAGTAATTTAAATTAATCGTACCTGTCTTGTAGGCATTTAATTGCGCAAGTCCTTTTAAGAATCGGCTTTCCGAGACTTCCTAAAAGGAGTATAAGGGAGGGGGTGAGTACAACTACTTAGTGAATGGGTTTCAAATCTTTTAACTTTCAAGACAAATATTTATATGGAGTGTGCCTGACTCATTTCTTTCAAAAATCCCTTCATTTAAAAATTCGGGTTTTTCCATCATTTCTTAGTTACCACAACGTGTCATCATCCAACACACATCGTTCATCATGAAGGTTACACACATTCACAGGTCAGTACAATTGCTGAACCCACTAGTGGCTTCGAAGCGACTTTACCGACTACCCAAATAGAAGCACGACCACTTCTACCTTGGGAATGAGTGGATGTACACGACATCCGACTCTCAATCCTGAAATTGCTTCTCTGTGTCCATATGAGGACAGAGACCTCATCATGTCCCCACCTCGGTCTCATGTGCTTGGTGCTACTCCAAATTTCGCAAAGACACTTGGAATGATGATCTATCCTTATACTCACTGGGTCGTCCAGGGCCCTTAGGACGCATCGCTACCCTTCATGGGTGTCTTAATGATCCCATACTCATAGTGCATGCACAAACAAAATTTTCTTAAATTTCCATGTAATATGTGGTGCCATTAGTCCCAACGGTCCTGACTTTCAACTCAACTGGTAGCTATATTTTTTTACTGGTCTGGAGACCGGTCATGTCGTACTGCTACTAGTTGACTAAGTATGTCAGACCTAACTTGGTACCATAACCAAACAATTTATTTATTAAGGTTTAATGACACATATATATCATGTTCGTTTACGAGCTCCTGCTCGTGTACATTGGCTTATGGCCCACTGTTCGAGTTTTTCAAAAACAGGGCATTTTAGCCCTCAAGCTCCAAAACTGAGGTCTCCAGCCTATAAGAGCTGTTCGAGCTCCCGTCAAGAAGGTCTCCCAAATAGTTTAAGAATTGGCACACAGTCATGGGAGAAAACTTCCAACAAAATAGGTTTTCACTGTCCATTATACTGATCGGTATAAGGACATCTACGTTCATAACCGATGAACGAGTTTTCAACTTCCTTCGAAGAAGTCTCACCATACCAACCGGGTATGATCTACTTACAACCGGTAAGTAGTTTTTCCACATAATTTTCACATCAATTTCTCTAAGTGGTGATGATTAAAATAACACTAAATAATGGATTTTTATACCGAGGTACTTATCATCCCCAACTGGGTATGATATATAATCCCATTTACCCGATACTGCAGTAAAATTCCACTTAGTCGGGTTCCGTCCTTAGCAAGCAGGACCTCGATTGGCGTTCTCGATGTCTCATTCTCCTACACGAAATGAACATGGTTGTTCATTATTCATTGGCCTAATAGCCCTCATTCGTTCCAAATGAATGAGAAACCTAACTTTACATATATTTGCAATTAGGTCCCTAAAGTTATTTTTCTTTAACTTTAAGTCTCTATTGTTGGGTTTTTCCCTAAATTTGAGTCCTGAAACTTTTAAATTTTATATTAGGACCTCAAATTATTTAATTTCACACAAAGGTATTTAATTTTTCCAAATTTCAATTTGGTCCCCCAAATTTTCCAAAATTACCATTTTGCCCCTTCTTTAGAAAAATGGTAACTTTTTGCCCAAAAAATTCTAAAATTTCTCAATTGGCCCTCTAATATTCTTATAATGAACAATTGAACCTAAATTTTAGAAAATTACATTTTGATCCTTCAAATTTTCAAAAATTCCCAAATTTCCCCAATTTCAACTCTTCAACACTGCCAAATTTGATTTCATCAAATTGACCAATCAAACACCACTAATTGTTGAAATTGGAGTTAAAATTGAGTTTCTAGATGTTCATACGGTTCTAAGGATCTTTGAATAGCAGATTTTAACGCTGGAACAAACTTAAACGGAGCTTCATCGAAAAATAAACTATAGAGAGATCGGAGCTTTCTATGTGGGCAGGTAGCTCTCCTCCAGAGGTTCTTCCTAAGATCAAGAATAACATCAATTGATGTCGAATTGGATTAGAATTTCTTCATTGAAGTTCGACCGACTCTCTCTCTCTCTAACAATGATATGAAATTGCAAAGGGGAGCCAAATTGGCTTACCTTTTGGTCCTAATTCAACTGTGGAAGGGCTGAGGAGGTGTCGGCAGAGCTTGGTTTGTCCTGAGGAGGGCTTGAATTGGCCAATTTCAACTCGGCCAAAACAGGGCAGCTTCGGTCCACCGGAGGTGTTTCATTGTTTGATCATGTCGACGCTTCTTCGACGACTCTCGGGACGAACAAACGCCACCACCGTGTAGCTGACTTCTCCCCGGTTCTAATGAATTCGACCTCACCTTCTTTGGCTTAGAATTGACCCTATATTGGAGCTCTGGTTCGAGCTTCGTTGGAAAACTAAGCAACTGAAAAAGAGTGAGCTTTTCAGGTGTGGAGAGAATGAATGGAGAGGGGCTCTTTATATAGAGAGGTCGAGGACCCGTTGGCCATCCGTTTGACACCATTATCACAAGAATTGATGACCTGAAATGTACCAAACGGAAGAGTTTCTTTTTGCTAGCGTTTCTTCAGTTTCTCGGCGAGTAAACAATGCTGTCATTCTGAAGAAAAAGATGACACTATTCCAAACCGGACCGGACCGGTTCGATTCGGGTACAAGCTTAAACCGGCCGGTTCACCCCCCATTCGACCGAGTTTATCATATCTAAAAATTTCTAAATTCATTCTCTACCCAATGGTGGTCTCAAATCTAAAATTTTAAAATTTTAAGCCACCTAGAAAAATGAATTTAGCATTCAGTTCAATAGTGACTCAAACTGATTCAATCTGGTTCGGGTCCGGTTCATCTGAACCAGTTTGGTTTTCCTTTCCAATTCTTCCTCTAATCCATTTTCATGACTTTTGTGACTCCATAGGTCACTTAGGGTCCACAAGATTCCCGATTTATCATCTCTTTATCAATTCCGGTTTATAAATCGACTTAGTTCTTAAACCGGTTCAATCTAGTTCGGGTCCGATTCACCCGAACCGATCTGATTGTTCTAAGGTTCTTTCCCAAGGATTATAAGTTCTCTTTGAATCACAAGGGATCCATAAGCTTCCTAGTTTACCCATTCTCTATCGGCTTCGGTTCATAAATCAACTCAGTTTATAAACCGGTTCTCTCCGGTTCGGAGTCGGCTCTCTTAAACTACTTCAGTCTTTCTTCCTCATATCATCTTAGGGTTCTTTTCCCAAGTTTATGAATATTTTTGAGTCACATGGGAGTTAGAAATTTTTGAATTTGCTCGTCCCCTAATAGTCGGGCTTGTAGACCAATTCGGTTTAAAGATCACATTGACCGGTTCTTTCCCGATTTTTCTCACTATTAAAGGATGGGGTTTACAAGTCAGCTACATGCTTGTAGTCTCCATTTGCTCTGACGGTCGTTGGAGAAGCGCTAGCGTGATGGAACAGTGAAGCAGCTTCGGCGGATCGAAGCTGCCCTATTTCGACTGAGTTGAAATCGACCAATTTGAGCCCTCCTCAAGCTAAACCAAGCCCTTCCAACACTCACTCAACCCTCCCACAACCGAATAAGGGCCGAAAGGTAAGCCAATTCGGCTCCCCTCTGCAATTTTTTACTGGTGTTAGAGAGAGAGGTTGCCGAATTTCAATGATAGAATTCTAATCCAATTCGACATCAATTGATGCCATTTTTTATCCTAGGAGGAACCCCAGGAGGAGAACTATCTGCCTAAATAGAAAGTTTAGACCATCGTGCCCTAACCGGTGAGCAATCAAAGCTTTCTCTCTCTACAGTCTATTTTCCGGCGAAACTCCGTTTGAGCTCGTCCCGACATTAAAACTCACAATTCAAAGTGCTGTGGAATCGTATGAACATGTAGAAAATCAATTTCAACTTCAATTTTAACAATTAGAAGTGTTTGATTGGTCAATTTGATGAAATCAAATTCGACTGTGTCAGTAAGTTGAAATTGGGGGAAAATTGGGGATTTTTTAAAATTCGAAGGACCAAGATGCAATTTTATAAAATTGAGGGGTCAATTGAGTATGATGAGAATTTTAGAGGTCCAATTGAGGAATTTTAGAATTTTTGGGGTAAAACTTACCATTTTTGTAAAGGAAGGGCAAAATGGTAATTTTGGAAAAGTTGGGGGACCAAATTGGAAATTTGGGAAATTAAATCCCTTTTTGTGAAATTGAATAAATTGAGATCCAAAGGTGAAATTTAAAAGTTTCGGGACTCAATTTGTGGAAAAAACCCGGCATTTGAGACTTAAAGTTAAAAGAAAAATAATTTTAGGGATCTAATTGTAAATAAATAAAAGTTTTATTTTCTCATTCAATTGGAATAAATGAAGGCTATTGGGCCGAGTGATAATGAACTGAGATGTTCATATCATGTAGGAACACGAAGTACCGGGAACACCAGCAAGGACAAGCTCACGTGAATACAAGTAACTGGTCTAGTGGAATTCGCTGTATTAACGAGTGAGTGGGATTTTATATCATACCCGGTTGGGGATGGTATGTATCTCAAAATGAAAACCCACTATTTAGTGGTATTTTAAACGTCACAACTTAGAGAAGTGATGTGAAAATCACGTGGAAAAACTAATTATCGGTTCTAAGCAGATCATACCCGGTTGGTATAATGAAACTTCATCGAAGGAAGTGGAATACTCGTTCATCGGTTATGAGCGGAGATGTCCTCATTCTCGGTTGGTATCATGAACAGTTGGAAACATATTTTGTCGGAAGTGCTCTCCCCTGACTGTGTGCCAATGCTTAAATGATTTGGGAGACTTTCTTGATAGGAGCTCAAATAGCTCTTATAGGCCGGGGGCCTCGGTTTTGGAACTTAGGGGCTATTATTCCTGGTTTTGAAAATCTCGAACAAGTGAGCCATAGGCCAGTGGACATGAGGAGGAGCTCGTAAACAAACATGAGATATGTTCCATAAAACTTTAATAAATGAATTGGTTGGCCATGGTACCAAGATAGGACTGATATATTCAATCAACTAGTGGCAGTGTGACATGATAGGTCTCCGGACCAGTCAAGACAAATAACTGCAGGTTGAGTTGAAGGTCAGGGTCGTTGTACTAGTGACACCACAGATTATATGGCATGATAAGAAAATACTAATTGTGTATGCACTGTGATTACGAGACCATCAAGATGCTCTAGTAGTGATGCGTCCTAAGGGCCCTAGACGACCTAGTGAGTATAAGGGCAGTTCATCGAATTAGGTGACCGTGCAAAATTTGAAGTAGCACCAATATTATGAGACCGAGGTGGGGATGGGATGAGGTCTCTGTCCTCATATGGACACATAGAATTGATTTCGGCATTGAGGGTCAGATGTCGCGTACATCCACTCATTCTTAGGGTAGAAGTGGACGTGATTCTATCTAGATGGCCGGTAAAGTCGCTCCGACGCCACAAGTGGGTTCAGTGGACGTATTGGCCTGTGAATGTGTGTTTGACCTTCATGATAAAGGATGTGTGTTTGACCTTTATGATGAAGGATGTGTGTTGGGTGATGACACACCGTGATTAATAAGAAATGGTGGTAAAAACCGAGATTTGAAATGAAAGGATTTTTTAAAGAAAGAAGTCTAGCACACTCCAATACAAATCTTTTTCCTAAAAGTTAAAAGTTTTAAAAATCCATTCACTGAGTAGTCGTACTCACCCACTCCCTTATATCCCTTTTAGAAAATACCGGAAAGCCTACCCTTAAAGACCATTAACTAAGACACTTGTGAGACAAGTATGATAAATTTAAATATTATGCAGTTTTGATTTATGTTATTCCAAGAAAAAGTATAGGTTTAAAGGATGCCTTACTCTTTAGGGTTTATAACAAGAGGGAACCCTTTAATAAACCGAGAGAGTGACGGGTAGATCACGGGGATCCGACCAAATCGGGTCGGGGCATGACAGTTGTAATTTGTGGGAAAGATAAGGATGAAGGTATGGAAAATAGAGGCAATGAAAAGCACAAAGAGATTTATAATGAGGAAGAGTATGGGTGAGGACCTGAATAGGCGAACAAAACCCAAGAGACCGAGTAGGAAGATGGTTGATGATGTATACAGCTATCTCAAAGGCAAAATTCCAGTATTTAACAGGAGCATGAAAATAACTTAGGAGTTTAAAGCCCATATCGACTATGTGGCGATGCTTAAGTTCAACAGAACCATTTTGTTAAGGCATATGAGGATATGAAATACGGTGAAAGATTCTTGCAGCCTGCAATTCCGACTAGAAAGATTTGGGAAAAAATTCTTTGGCCCCATCATATTGTAAGTATTTGATTTTGGAATTGAGTTGATTTTCAACTTGTAAGTGAAATGCTCAAAAAATAGAGATAATGTCAGAATGGTACTTTATTACGTAAAATCAAGAAAACTTACTATAATCATCAAGAAAGTGTACATAGTAAGTATGACCTGTGTGAGAGAGAATGGGAGCGAGTCCCCATATATCGGTATGAATTAAATCAAGTGAAGCAAGACACTTGTGATGGGTGAAAGGAAATGGTTGTTGAATAATTTTATCATAAGAATCAGATTCACATAATGGCAATGGTGATATATTTTTCATAGAGAGGTGTTTATAAAGCACATGAATAACAATGGGAAAAGCAGGATGTCCCAAACGTTGATGCCAAATAGAAATAGATTAACATGAATGGCATAAGTAGCAGGAAAAACGGGAGAAGATGTACGACTTGTGCGAATATAGTAGAGTCCGTCCTTACGACTCCTGCGCAGCAACTCCTGGTGAGAGAATAGATTTTTGATAAGAAATTATGTAGAATAAAATTCAAAATAACATGGGTTATCTCGAGTAAATTGAGAGATAAAGAGAAGATTTAAAGAAATCTGGGGACATAATAGATATGATTGAGAAGGAATTTATGAGGTGGAGAGCAAAGATAAGCAGACCAAGAGGATAAAATTGGTAAACCTGTCCCGTCGTCGATCATTAGATGCTCAGGAAGGGAAGGATCGTCCTTAATAGTCTTGTGAGACAAGGCGTTAGTGATATGTGTGGTAGCACCGAAATCAACATACCAATCGAAGTGATGGGGGTGCGCTCCGAATTGTAAGAGAAATGAGCCTGAGGTGTGACGAGCATGAGCTCGTATGATGGACAATGGATGGTCATGTGGCCCATTAATCCTCATAGTTGGCATGTAGGCCTGAAATACCGTAAGTCGGGCCTTTTAGATGGATTGCCTTTTTCTTTCATGGGGAGGTCATGTACGCCCCAAGTTCCAGATGAGCGAATGAAGCCTACTGGACGACACCCAAATGTTGGATTGGACGGAAGTCATTGGGCTGAAAATCTCCCATTAGGGGTTCTATCATTCCATCGAGCAAAATCTCCATGTGGTGCAATATGTTAATGAGAGCTTGGAAAGAACCTCTATTGCAATTGTTGACCTGCAAAGCGAAAAGGAGGCATCAGAGGAATTGAGAGGAGACGACGGGAGCTTCGGGCAGCTACAATAGCTACGGGAGGGTGAGGTGTGTTGGTAGCTCCTGTGATTCCAGATAGGGGTGCAAACCCGAAATTGATTCCATACTTTTGAACACGATGGGCATCCTGGGCGAGCAACAATGCCTTCAAGGAGTCCAGAGTCATGGTATCTAGAATGGGTGATATAGCAAGGGTGAGTGCCTCCCATTCCTTGTCAAGACCATCAAACAATTTGTCTTTGATTTCATGGTCAGGTTTGGGGCATCGATTTGGGCGAAGCTGGTGGCGAGGATTGAGATGATGGAGAGGTAGGTGGCCATGGGTTGATTACCCTTCTGTAGCTCTTGCCATTGTTAGTTGAGAATGTCCTTTTGAGCATGAGTTTGAGAGCTCTATAGAGTTTCCAGCTTGTTCCATATTTCAGCTGATGTGAGAACACCAATGATCTGCAAATTGACTTATGTAGAAAGATATGCGGTTAGTGCAGTTTAGATCAACTTATCTCGGACCACCAACCCATCATATTTTGGGTTGACAATCTCCAGTTCCCCATCTTCTTCTTTTATCAGCAAGGTAGGTTTTGGCTGAGCTATGCTACCATCGACATAGCCATACAGTTGATAGGCTTGTAGCATATTGCTGATGTTATTCCGCCACATGTAGTAGTTGGTGTTGTCAAGTTTGATTGGTATGGAGGAAAGTGAATTGGGAAGAATGATGGTGGTTGAGGAGCTCATTTTGAGTGTCCAGGGTAATTATGTGTTTGAGAAAATGCTTGAACAAGAAAAGATGATATTATTCAGGAGCCAAATTTTCAGGAGAAGTAAACTGTTGAGCGATAAGCTCTGATACCATAAAAGCAAGGAAGAGTAAGTGGTTAATTTCTGTGTGTATTCATTTTTCACTTGTATTGTGATTTATATACAGATTGTACATACAAAATAAGAAAAAATATGTAATAAATGGATGTGATCACTACTAATAATACATTTCTACAAATATGTTGATTTGACTTTTATTATGCAATAAATGGAGGTGATCATTATTGATAATAAATTCCTTCAGATATGCTAAGCTGGCTTGGAGGTGGTGTTATCCTTAGAGGTGGTGTGGTGGTTACAGTTGCAGATATGTTGAGTTGGCTTTTATACAATTATAAATTTCATGATTTATCTCGCCATTTAGTTACTCTCGTTCTCTCTAGTTGTTCCTACATAAAACACAAGATATCAAATTAATAAATCAAGCACCGAAAACTTAGGTCCCGCACACGCATATGACCAACTTATGGCCCACACATCTCGACTACTTACGACTCGTGTAACACATGTGCTACTCAAGCCCACATACATAAGCTTACTTATAACCCTATACACACATGGGCACTTTAGCCCTTATCACACCTTGTAGTGTATCTAACTATTCCAAGTTCGTGCAAACTAGAGTGTGGGAGCCTCGTGCCCTCTTCCACAACCGATGCCCTACAAACGTTGTCTCTTAACTGTATGAGTTAGCATCCGTGGTTATGGTTGTAACTACCCCCACTCGTCGACCCATGTCCTTTACAAATACGACTCAATTCTGCCATTTTTTGTCGCAACAGTGTACAGAGACGGTACTCGTACATCACTTGTGTGTCCCGGGAAATCTAGAACCATTTACAATATCTCTTTGAACTCCTTTCCAATTTCTCTTGAGCTACGGTACTATCTCAAAATATGTCCTTCCACGCCCCTCTTATATCGATATCATAATACAAAATTTAAATCACAACAATCATATACACGAGCCACTCTCGGCCCCCAATCAATATCATATCGAACACGGTCATATCCCAACCATCTCCAACACAAAACACACAACATATCATTTTTTGGAGTTTGGTTTGTCATTTGACCATCTCCCCAATTTAGCAAAGTGGGCATATGACCCCAAATACCTAGCCCCAACAGAGCTTAATAACAATAACACACATCGATCAGAGGACCTTCCATTTCTTTTAACTTTTAAAATAGTATTTGGCTTGATTCAACCTTTTTTTGGCCAATTCTTGAGAAAATAAAAATATTTAAACATTCTACATTCAATTTTCTATTGATTGGGTCCAAGAATCACCCCATTTCAATTTGTTTAGCCCCCTCTAAAATTCGGGGCAGTTTTGTGATCTGAGTTAGCTCGAACCCAGTTAATGCCGGTTCTATAAACCCCGTTTTCTCGGACAAATATTTATTTTTCTAGATAATCTAAAAATATCAAATTGAGAAATTGAAGCCACCATTACATAGAAAATAAATTTAGAAATTTAAAATTTTTGGAAAACCGGTCGAATCGGGCCTGAACCGACCGATTTTCATTTTCAGGTCACTAAACCCGGTCGAATCGGATCGGTCAACGGTCCAATCAGTCAATGGACCGCTGCCAGGTCATCAGGCGCGACCAATTAGTGCGTGACGCATGAAGAATCGCGCTTTGTCAGCGTACAGTTAGCGCTAGCCAATCAGAAGGCGACATACATAAGAGAGGAATCCATGTCAACGAAGATCGGCCAATAGAATAGTGACATGTGTACCCGATCAACGGCAATGTCAGAGAAGCCCTATCAGCAAGGCTGACCAATGAGTAGATTACATGTGGCAAGGATATCATGCTAGCATATGAGAAAGATATCAAAGAAATAATTGACCAATTAGAGATTGACATCGGTTAGTACCATTTCGAATAATCTTATTCAATTAGAGTCTGATAGGTTGTAGTGGAACTGTGTAACAAAAGTGAAATGTAATGTATTTAAATTAGTTAATTAGAGTACACCATGTGTCGTGATTAATAGCTGACCGAACACGATCAGTAACCATGTGTACGATTAACGAGTTAAATCCTACCTAGGCTACTTAGTAGCAGCCGAATTATCAAAGACAGCTAGCGTCACATCGCAAGTCCGAAAGAGTATCATCTACAATTGGCGGGTGTCCGCCATAATCCACAGCCACCAGAAAATCTTTGCAACCATGGGGGTGAGTGCAACGGTGCGCCCCTAAATACGTACATGATGATGGACTTACAACATGTATCATAATCCTTGGCATGCCACTTTAATCATAAGCGGCACATGTTTGTTTTATGAAAGAAATTTGGGTGACACATATGAGGGGTCGTTCATACGAAGAGTTCGGGAGATTCCATGTGGGATAGTGATCATAGCAAGGGTCCGAATTCCCACTCACAACAATAATGTATGTCTGTGGCTCTAATTAAACTAAAAATTACTTAGCATTAAGATAATGTAACATTACTAAAGATAGTTGCAGATCATACACAAGAACATGTACGTACTTAGAACCCATGCATGAATGCAGGCTACGGCACTGGACGTAGGACGACGCTCCCGTACACTCACATGCATGAAATTTATTTTGGTCGAGGAAACACATAAACATACTAGAAAGCTTGGAGACAGCAGTGAGACCCCAAATGCAGCACCACCTGCTGCTGATGCCTATACCAGTTCACATTCAGCTCTTGGGCTTGAATACTTCTGCTGCCGCATCCGCATCAAGACCCCTACAGTTCAGGCATATTCCGGCCTCGATGTAGCCACAGTAGTTGCAGGTAGCCTGAGGATTAACCTTGTCGCTGCCAGCTGAGGTACGTACGTAGCCATGCATCCCCGTCATCGAATGATATATATGTGAAGGTATGTATAATAAATCTGATTTAAGATAAAAAAATATATAGATTACCCGTTTTGGAGATATCAGCCGGCTTGACCAAACCCAGTGTCGACTTATCCTTCCTCCCGCCGGCTGCCGCTGAGTAACAACACTGACTGCTAGCGAGTCGCCGCAGAAGTAGCATTCACCCTGAGGACTGATTCGTTGATCCTTGAGCCCTACAATAAATGAATGGGTCCATCAACATCCATTCAATGTTTAGAAAAGTATTGCATGCATGCCACCAAAATTTGACAAAGCTCATCATCATGGTAAGATTAATAGGGAATGAGTGCAAACCGAGGCTCGATGCAAAGGTCATCTTGGTGGAGCCTAGGGACTAAATCTTGGAGCTCATCTTCCTATGCTTCTTTCTTTCTCTCTCTCTCTCTCTCGATGATTTTCAGTTTCTCAAGGCAGCTAAAGAGGAAGGGATGAAGGGAATGGTGTGATCTATTTGCCCTATATATAGGCAGAAGTATGGAGTGGTACATGCATATAATTCAACTAGTCACATTGTATTATTGCAAAGTTTTTGTTTTTGTTAAGTTTTTATTAGATTTTTCTTTTTATAAAAAATAATGCTTCTTAATATTATTTATATTTTGAATCAGAAAAGGTATAAAAAATTCATATTAAAATATTTTTGGATAACGGCTAAGCCTTAGTATTGTTTAAGTTTTTTTTTTTGCCCAATTAGGGTTGTCTAAGTTTATATCCCTAAATTGGCTACAAAGGGCTTAAAAAAAGGGCAGTTAATGATATCACAATGGTGACGTAGGCTACGTCATCTAGTGTAAGATTTTGCCAAAAAAGATAACGTTGGTCCTTCATTCTTATTATTTTATTCTTTACAAAATTAATCATATATATATATATTAAAAAAATGTTATCAATTGCCAATAAATTTATCTTGAAAATAAAATTGATTTTGTACGACTGTATTTTATGACGAAATATGAAGTTTTCTTAAAGGGTATCACATTTAATTAAAAATAATTTATAAATCACACAATATATTCAAATATAATTATATTTGAATAAATTTAGCATATCAACTAATTACAGATGAATATAATAAAAACCAGAAAAATAAGTTTCAAAATATAAAATGTAAAACAATAATAATAATAACCCAATTTTATTTAAAACATTTTGGATCTTTTACTTAAATTAATTCATTAAAATAATTTAAAATTAAAATTAAAATTAAAAAAAAAACATAAATCACCAGCTAATCAAGTATTTCTCCAACCAGTTGATCCGCAATAAGTCAGCTTTGGATGTATTTGCCCACATATTTCTCAGAGCAAATCGACAAAATGCCATTTTATAGGGGTAGGATATTTGATGTAATCCTATTTTTCTTTCAAGTTAATATATAGTGTGAAATACCAACATAAAGAGTACACTATCATCAATACTTAGAGTGGGTTCAATTTCGCTTCTTAACGTGTAATATAAGAATAACGAGAAAACATAAAAAAAAAAGGGATTTAGTTGAGGGTTTTTTAATTGAATCAAATTGAATGTAAAATTACTAAGCACTACTATATGTAATTAGGTGTGAGAAAAAAACAGAGATAGTGACGTTACTTTTCGAAGAGAATTTCTCTATGAGGAGAACTTATGAGACTACTGGTTACCTAAATTTCTGCTTGCTTGCAGATGCTATTTCACTTATCTTCTTTATAAAACAACTGCTTCCAGTCTTCATCATTATCTTCTCTTAGACTTCGGCTTCCAATAGAAGTGAGACGAAAACCCTAAATTTTCGTCTGGAAATGCAACGAAATGGGATATTGGATCAACACTACAAAATCATATTTAAGAGTGATGTGTCCCATTCTCATTGCAGTTATCAAAAGACAATTATTCAAGTCCGGTAAAAAAATATACAATAATCATGGCATCATAAGTAGCAATGTATTAACATGTAATACCTAAACTCTAATGATACTATCATCAATACTAATTGAGAATATTTTTTTTATATATGAAACTGTCTAATTTAATTAATCTTGTACTAATAAAAAAAGTGGTGGGAAAATTACAAGTGCAACACCTAATATCTATTTTAATTTATTAAACTTACATCATGAAAAAAATTTTGAACAAATACACATTTTAGGATACATGGGAGGCAATTCGGTCTTGGTATTAAGGTTTATTAAGGGTTAAATGATCACAACGGCAGGAATTGAATTTGAGATCCTACAAATTAAAGACAATGGAGAAGTTGATCATGTTTTTCGATATTTTTAGCAGTAGATAATAAGATAAAACTAATAGGCTTACGTGTAGATTCTAATACCATAGTTAAGAAAATTTTAAGATTTATATATATAAAATATTACTACATTGTGTGCTATTAAAGAAAGTAGTGATATTGCTAGTTTAAGTGTTGATGAACTACAAAGTATCTTACTTATCCATGAGGGTAAACATTTGAGAGATATGAAAGATGGAAGAAGATCATGCATAGAAGGTCAAGAAGCCTACCCAAATGTTACAAGTAGCCTATGAAATAGAAGTGGTGGCAGAAATTCATCTATAGAGGAATAGGAGGATGCGATCGAGTACTATATACGTCATAATTTAGGAAATTTTCAGTATTAGTGTTCCAATTGGCAAAAGAATTTTCTTCCAACTTTGGTGAATTAGAAAAATGTGATGTTGTTAATGACATGCAAGAAATCTAAAAAGTTAAAACCTGATATAATTTCAAGAAAAATTTAGACAACATATAAATATGAAAAATGATTCTCATGTGAAAGTGAAGGGAATTATAACACTAAGAGTGGTATATTATATTCTAAGTGACCCTCAATTTTAAATGACAAATTATATCATTGACTACAAATATGAGCGTGTTATTTTTAGTAATAAAAATGTATAATAATTCTCTTTCACCACTAACCTTATTTTTTTTTAATATTATTATAATATTTTTTTTCATTTAGTTGGTCAGTTGCATTTTGGATGTTTGAAAACACAACACTCCACCTAAATTAGATGAGTTATTTGGATGTGAAGCAAATAACACATGGAATATGAATTTAAAATGAGTAATCTAAGTGGTTACCTAAATTTCCTTCGAAATAATTTGAAAAAATAAATCATAAAAATTTTAAAAATCACAAAAAGTAACCAAATTTAGTTGTAAGTGATATAATAAAAATAACTTTTACTAACCCTCAAAATAAATAAATTAAATTAGAAGTTGGAAGTAACAACTAAACTGATATTGGTTAAAAATTTTATTTTTAATGGTAAATAAAAATAGTAAAATGATAAATTTACTCATCATTATTTAGAAAATAAATTTAAAATTTTTAAAAATTAAAAAAATAGTTAAATTAGAACTAAAACAACCAAAAAGTTATTTTGATTCTACTCATTTAATATTAATAAGTGAAAATACTTCATTTGAATATAAATTTAGAGATTGCATCTACCACCATTAAATCTTTCTATTAAATAGATAAATTAACAAAAATATTATCCATATCAATAATTTTATACATATAAAAAACAAGTTTATGCCTCTCTAGAATTGTCAACCACCATTAAATTTATGCATATCAATCATTTTAACAAATCCACCCAAGAGCCATCCACACCCATTAAAGATTTAATAGGAAGAGATCTAGGGGCCTCATTGGCGTCCTTGAGCTGCCACCCATAGGAGATAGCTGACCTTGGCCCCCCTATTAAGGCTCCTCATGTAGCCTTCAATGTTTATGGTTCCCATTCCTACAATTTTTATTTAATTTTAATTTTGAATTTATTATTATTATTTACTCAATCAACATTAAATATTATTTTAATCATCATATTAACATGCCATAATAATAAAATTTATCTTAAATTTAAAAATTATACTAAAATAATACATTTTTCAAATATTTTGATCGAGAAGCTAACTTTTTGAAGGATTCATACCAAACTGGAAATTAATTAAAACCTTATACTAACATAGTAATAATTTTTTTTCTGGAAAGTTCGTTTTTTTGGATTGCTTTATAAAACCTTTATAATGAATAGTTACTCTATACCTTTTAGAATCAACTAATGAGTAAGAATAGCAATTTAGTCATTGATTTTTCCCACTAATACTTGAGCCATTGAATGTAAAACATTAACCATTGAATTCACATATTGTGGAAATTTATAACACTTTATTAATCATTTGGCTCGGTCTTTCTTTGAATTAAATGATTAAATTATTATATAAAACTCAAAATATTTTAAGACTTCATATCCTTTATCCTATCGAAATTATCTGAAGAAAGATAACGGATGGAAATGGAGTAAGCCCTTCCACGTCTTTGTGGATAGTCAAACTAGTTAATGCAATCTGGCATGTTGGAAGGGAACAAAACAAAAAGGAAAGGGTAATGTCTCATGGCGACAACTTCTATAGCAAATTGACATGGTGGGCACATGGCTTATATATATAGTGGGATAATCTTCGGATGAGGACGGACGACATTAGGTTCAATAGGATATTCTTGTTTTTTTTCAAGGTGGCAGAGACTAGTCTCAATAATGGTGCTTCAAAGTTCACATCTTAATGCGCAAAAAAAAAAAAACAAACGCTCAATCGATTTTATTATTTGATACTAATACATTTTTTTTGCTGATTTGTGGATTAAAATTGGCTTTTATATGCAAAAAGAATAAATTAAATTAAAATATATATAATTTACTATATATATATTTATGATAATATAATATATCCCTTATTATTCTATAATATCATAATATATATATTATTTAACTTAAATTATATATTAAAATACTAATTATATATAATTTTAACATAATAAAATTACAAGTAAAACATATATATAATTTAAATATAACTTAATTAATTTAAAATAATAAATTAATTATATTACATAAATATAATATAAAATTATATATATTTTGAGTTATTAATAAAATATATAATTTAACTTAAATAATATATATTATAATATTATACTAATTATATTTATATATAAATAATGATATACTATAATTTTATTAAATAGAAATTATATATAATATATGTTTTTATATAATTTGTATTATATCATAATTTATATATAAATATTTAATTTAATTTAAATTATGTATAATTTTATTAATAATTGAATATATAGTTATATTATATTTATGTAAATTATTTAATTTATTATTTTAAATATATATACAAAAATTTAATCACATATAATTTTTATTAATAGTTTATTAAATAAAGATTATATATAATTTATATTTTTAAAATTAATATATAATTTAAGTTAAATAAAATATTTATATAATTTTCAATTATAATCTTATTCAAAAGGCTTGTAAATATAAATATCTCCTACCACCGCAACTATTTAGGAGCATACACAAATTTATGAACTATGAATACAATTAAAGTTGTTTTATGTAGATACAAGAATTCATAACTAACCATAGAAAATCCGAATACATATTATATTACAAATGTAAATATAACCAAAATTCAGGTCTTTTTATCCTCCATGCAAGTTCATAAAGAAATTTCCCAAAGTCTTTCTTTATGAATATAAACTTGCCATGTAGATATAACAAAAGTCTACATTTTTTTGCGACCTTTATAAAGAAATTTCACTGAGTCTTTTTTATAGATATTATTTTATTTTATGAAGAAAGCCCAAGTCATAACCGTGTGTATTACTGGCAAAATGACGAGTGAGGGAGTCATTACATCAGCTTGTGACGTCCCTCTGCCCATGTAATCAACTAATAAATAATGCGTGTCGTGTAGTAGACGAAGCAAGATCCAATGTACGCTCGTAGATCGCCACTCCCTGGTCGGTCCCCTCCCGAGCATGTGGTTGGTGGATCCCAAAAGAATTTGGTCTTTGAAAATTTTCAGAATTTATTCATATCACTCCTTTACAAAATCAGGTAATGTGATAGAATTTGTCCTCGCTGCCCTGTTGGCGATAATATCCTCTTCTTTGTAAGGAATCCCCGAGCAATATTACAAGTATATATATATATATATAATGGAGAAAACGAGCTGTCCTTGGTGGAGCAGATATTATGAGTAATATATCTTATTATGAACAAATCGAACAGATGTAAATACATTCTTTTTAAAAAATATGTAATAATTTTCCATTTAATCTTACTTAGAAATACATTTATGAGTTATATCTGCTTGTTATTTATTCTATGCCACACCCATCCAAGGCCCCATAATGTGTCCACCATGAAGACTTGCCAATAATGTGTGCTCCATGCCAATTTTATTATAATTTGATTATTTATATATATATATATATATATATATATATATAAATGCTGATATGTTATCCAATTTTTTTGTATGGGATGTCTAATAAGAATATAGTATACATATTTTCTCCATTCCAAATTTCAAATTTTTTATGAGAAAAAAATTAAAAATTTCACCTATATATTTATACACCATCATTCCCAATATATTAGTTTCATTATTGTAATCTCCCTATTTTTATTATGTTATATACTCAACTTTTTCTTTGTTCATAGACAACATTCTAAAATATTGTTAATTTATAATAATTGATTTAGTATTTATTTAGAATATTCAATGCAGATGAGGGGCAACTAACTCTTGAGTTAGTATTAAAATATAAGAAATTCGAAAGAATTTGAAGAAACTAACACTAATATTTCACTCTTTCTTTATTCAAAAACTTATTATAAATCATGACATAAAGAACTATTTATAAACATAGTAATGCCTTAATTGCAAGCAACTTATAAGAGTCCACTTTTGTGCATTTCTTCATTCAAAATACGTCAACTTATAAACAATTTGTTAGAAACTCAAAATTGTCTTTTACTTGACTCTAAATTATTCTTCAAAGACTTGACACTACTTCAAGGAGTTAGTGAAAATGCCAACTAACTACTCGTTAGAATAGAATAGCATTAATCTATATTCAAACTTCCTTAGTCAAATGCATTGACACATAATATAATATAATATAGGCCATTACTAACCAACCATAGGTTGTTTATTAGACGCACAATGTATAATAGCACATATTCCTAATTTAAACACTAACCAGGAGAAGAACTCTTTCGCGCATAATTATTATGAAACCCAATAGCCCAAGTTCAAGTAGACTTCCACAGAAAATTCACACAATGTTTTCTTACTGTACCTCAAAATTCTCTTGTTTGCAAACGGATGACTTGCCATGCCATTATCCATATACTAACTTATTAAAGAGGTTGAGCGAGGGCAAGGGGTGAATACAACACTTATTGAGGGGAACTACTATAATGTTTTACTTAAATTTATTTTTTCTTCCTTTAATTTAATTCCTCGTTGTTATTTCACACAGTCACATGGTCAACAATCGTTCTCCTAGCATAGGAGGGATCACACATTCGTAGAATGGTTCTCGACTGTGCCACTTATGGACCGCAGTTCCTTTACCGTCCACCATGATAGAGGGATGTTGCCTCTACCTAGAGTCTGTGCAGGCATCAATAGTCCGACCCCAAACTCAAGTTTCTCTACCATGTCCGCTTAATGGGACGAGATTTTATTCCCCCTACTGCCTCGGTCTCCATGCACAGGAAGCTCCTTTGCTTCACAACCTACTTAACGACGATACTGCCCTTACGCTCCCTGGCTCGTCAAACAGTCCTTGGATTCCATCACTACCTCATGCCAGGTGTCCTGATGACTCGAACGTCACGGTGCATGCACAATCAACAATCTTTTAAAGTTATAATCATTATCTTTGGCCCTCTCGCACAACGGTCTATCAGTTTGGCTTTGGCCCCACCACACGTACTGGCCTAATAGATTCGACGACCTAGCTTCGGCAAAGCAGCAGTTCGGCCCAACAAGCTCGACAACTTAGCTTGGCTCAATGGGTATCACGCAAGTTTCCATTATTTAGGTCTTTTAGCCTCATGTATCACATGTCTATTTTGGACGTGTCCATGCTCGTATCCATTGGCCTTGGGCCCACTAGCATCTCGAGCCCAAGCCCTGAATTAGCTCCCAAATGTTTTAAGTAGAGTCACTGTAAAACCCGTCCAATTAGAGCAAAGAAAATCGAAAAAAGAATCGGTATAAGTTTATAAATAAAGAATCGAGTCGTTTAATAAACGAAAAATAGCTAACGTGGGAAATTGGAAAATCCCAAGTGACCAAAATTTTACAGAAACTTCAAGTAGGATCCAGGAAGTGGAATTGAAGAGAAAACTGAACCGATCCGGGGTGAACTAGACCCGAACCGGACCAAACTAGCATGAACCATAGTGAACTGGTTCATAAATTCATTTTTCTAGGTAACTTAAAAATGTCAAATAGGAAAATTGAGACTACATTAAATAGAAAATGAATTTAGATAAATTTTTAAAATTTTAAATTTGTGAAAACCGATCAAACCGGGTTCGAACTGACCGATTTTTAAATTTCGGACTACGAACCCGATCGTACCGAACCGGTCAACGGTCAATGGCCAGCTGGTGCCACGTCAGCTACCACGTAGACACAGTCAGCCAATGGGAGGTTGCCATGTGTCTGGTCAACAGCCAGGTGGCGCCACGTCAGCATGCCACGTAAACACAAGCAGCTAATGAGGCATTCCACGTTAGAAAAACTGACCAATCATAGCGCACCACATGGCACAATTGCCACATCATCGTCAAATTGGGGAAGAAGGTGAAGGGTGATTTGGGGATTTTGGGGGGACTTTTGTGCAATTTTAAAAAATTGGATGGTTGAATGAAAATTTCATGAAATTGAGTGTGTTTTCATGAAATTCACCCCAATTGAGGATCAACTGGGAAAATTTGGGGCAAATTGGAAATTTTGAAAAGTTGGAGGACCAAACTGCAATTTTTAGAAAATAAGGACCAAAATGTAAAAATTGGTAAATCAAGGGAAAATTAGTGAAATTAAAGGAGTTAAGGTCTCAAACAGAATAATTGGAAACCTAGGGTCCCAACAGAGATTAAAGAGAAATTAGGGAACCAGGTGCAATTTAAGCATAGTACGGAACCTTAGGTGCATATAGGAGAAAGTATGGGACACATTTGTCACCACATCCTAATCCCAATACTCACACACTGTAGGACCAGATTACTTGAGCGCCGGCCCTAGAAGCACACCGAGTAGAGAAAATTCCGCCGGCACGACCCCGCCAAAATCATCGGGTGAGTGGGAACCGCTATAATGTTCATTTCGGTTGGAATAATGGTTTAAGCTTTAAAAAACCATTTTCTCAGAATTAGCCTCCCTGACTGGGTGACTCTGCTTAAAATATTTGGGAGCTAATTCCGGGCTTAGGCTCGAGATGCTAGTGGGCCTAAGGCCGGTGGATACGGGCATGGACCCATCCAAAACAGACATGTGATACATGAGGCTAAAAGACCTGAATAATTGGAACTTACGTGATCCCCATCGAGCCAAGCTGAGTTGTCGAACTTGTTGGGCCAAACCGCTGCTCTACCAAAGTTAGATCGTCAAACCTATTGGGCCAGTATGTGTGGTAGGGCCGAAGCCAAGATAATAGACTGTTGTGCGAGAGGGACAAAGATAATGGCTATAACTTAAAAAGCTTGTTAATTGTGCATGCACCATGATGTTTGGGCCATCAACACACTTGACATAAGGTAGTGATGGGACCCAAGGACTGCTGGACGACCAAAGGACCATAAGGGCAGTATCATCGTTTAGTAGGTCGTGAAGCCGATAAGCTTCCTACGCACGGAGACCGCGCAGTAGGGGGAATGAGGTCTCGTCCCATTGAGTGGACATGGTGGAGAAACTTAAGTTTAGGGTTGGACTATTAATGTCCACACAAACTTCGGGTAGAGGCAGTATCCCTTTATCAGGGTTGATGGTAAAGGCACTCCAGTCCACAAGTGATACGGTTGAGCACCGTTCTACGAATGTGTAATCCCTCTTATGATAGGAGGGCGATTGTTGATCTTGTGACTATATGAAATAACAAAAATGAATTAAATTTAAGAATGATAAGATGAATTCAAGTAAACCATTATAGTAGTTCCCCTTATTGAGTATTGTACTGTCACACCCCGACCCGGTTTGGTTGGATCCCAGTTATCAACCTGCCACTCTCCCAGTTTACTAAGGACTACCCCTTGTTTATAAACCGTGAAGAGTAAGGCATCCTTTAAACCTACACCTTTCTTGGAATAATATAATTCAAAACTACATAAAATTTTAAACTGATCATACTTGTCTTACAGGCATATTAGCTGGTGGTCTTTAGGGCAGGCTTTCCGGGGTTACCTGAAAGTGATATAAGGGAGGGGGCGAGTACAACAACTTAGTGAATGGGTTTTCAAAATTTATCTTTTAGGAAAAATGTTTGATTCTGAGTGTGCTAAACTCCTTATTCTCTTTTAAAAACCCTTTATTTCAAATTTCAATTTTTATCACCATTTCTTTTTAACCATGGTGTGTCATCACCCAACACATATCCTTTATCATGAAGATAAAACACACAATCGCAAGCTAGTCCATCCACTGAACCCACTTGTAGCGTTAGAGTGACTTTACCGGCCACCTAGATAGAAGCACGTCCACTTCTACCCTGAGAATGAGTGGATGTTCGCGACATCCGACCCTCAATCCCGTAACAAATCTCCGTGTTTGTATGAGGACAGAGACCTCATCCTGTCCCCATCCCGATCTCATGCGCTTGAAGCTACTCCGAGCTTTGTAAGACTAATAGTACGACAAACTGCCCTTATATCCATGAGGTCATCTAGAGGCCTGGGACGCATCACTACCCCTCTTGGGCGTCTTGAAAGGCCTCGTAAACACAGTGCATGCACACTCAATAGTTTTTCACATAAGCCGTATAATTTGTGGTGCCGCTGATCCAACGGCCTTGACCCTCAACTAAACCTGCAGCTATTTGTCTTGACTAGTCCGAAGACCTGTCATGTCACACTTTCGCTAGTCCATCGAGTATGTCGATCTTGTCTCGGTACCATGGCCAAACAACTCATTTACTTAAGTTTTCATGGCTTAATAATCATGTTTGTTTACGAGCTCATGCTCGTGCCAACTAGCTTAGGGCCCACTCTTTGAGATTTTTAAAATCAAGCATATTAGCCTCCAAGTTCCAAAACCAAGGCCTTCGGCCTTTATGAGCTATTCGAGCTCCCGTCAAGAAGGTCTCTCAAAATGTTTAAGCAGTGGTACATAGTCAGGGGAGAACTCTTTCGAAAAAATATACTTTTCAACTGTCCATCATACCAACCGAGTATGAGGACATCTCAGCTCATAACCGATGAACGAGTTTTCCACTTCCTTCAAGTAAGTTTCATTATACCAATCGGGTATGATCTACTTACAACCGATAATAGTTTTTTTTTTTTGCTTGATTTCCACATTACTCCTCTCAGGTGTGATAATTAAAATACCACTTAGCAGTGGATTTTCTTTTTCGAGGTGCTTATCATCCCAACTAGGTATGATATTAAATTCCCACTCACCCATTAATGCATTGAAATTCTTCTTAGCCTGTTTGTTATCCTTACTCGAACTCATCTTACCTAGCGTTCTTGTTACTTTATGTTCCTACACGATATTAACATTATTGTTCATTATTCTTTGGCCTAACAGCCCTCATTCATCCCGAATGAATGAAAAAATTAAACTTTTCTTTTACTTGCAATTAGGTGCCTAAAGTTATTTTTCTTTAACTTTAAGTCCCTAATGCTGGTTTTTCATCAAATTGAGTCCCAAAACTTTTAAAATTTATCTTAGGACCTCAATTTATTCAAATTCACAAAAAGGGGTTGAATTTCCAAATTTCCAATTTGATCCTCTAACTTTTCCAAAATTACCATTTTGCCCCAAAAATTCCAAAAAAATTGCTCAATTGGTCCTCTAACATATTTATCATGCCCAATTGGTCCTTAATTTATGAAATTGTATTTTAGTCCCTCTAATTTTCAAAATTTCCAAATTTCCCCCAATTTCAACCTTCTAACTCTACCAAATTTGATTTCATCAAATTGACTAATCAAATGAGTTTAATTGTTGAAATTGAAGTTAAATTGGAGTTCCTACACCTTCGTACAATTCAATTGTTCTTTGAATCGCAGGATTTGGTGTTGGAATGAGCTCAAAGAGAGCTTTATTGGAAAACTAGACTTAAAGAGAGAAAGCTTCGAAAGCTTACCGTCGGGGGCATAGCGGTCCGAGCTTTCGATCTGGGCGGATAGCTCGTGTCTTGAGTTTCCTCCTAGGATAAAAAATTGCATCAATTGATGCCAAATTGAGTGAGAATTTCATCATCGAAATTCTGCCAGTTCTCTCTCTAGCACCGGTCGGAATATACAGAGGGGAGCCAAATTGGCTTTCCTTTCAGCTCTAATAAAGTTGTAGGAGGGCTGTGGAGGTGTTGAGAGGGCTTGGTTTAGCTTGAGAAGGGCTTGAATTGGCCGATTTCAGCTCGACTGAAATAGGGCAACTTCGGTCCGCCAGAGCTGCTTCAGTGTTCGATCACATCGGCGCTTTTTCGGTGACCCTCGGAGCAAACGGAGACTACAGACGTGTAGCTGACCTCTCCCCGGTTCTAAAGAACCCGACCTCGCCTTGTTTGGCTCAGAAAAATGCCCAAGTCAGAGCTTTGGTTCGAGCTTCACTGGAAATTGGAGCAGTTGAGAGAGAATGGACTTTTCAGGTGTAGAGAGGATGAATGAGGCAGTGCTCTTTATATAGGAAGCTTGGGGACTTCTTGGTCGTCCTATTGGTGCCTTAATGGCGGTCATTCATTGCATGAAACTCCCTGGCCGGAGACTTTTCAACTTCGCCGACACTGAACGATTTTCCGGCGAGTGAACAGTGCCGTCATCTGAAGGAAGATGACGACATTGTTCTGAACCGGGTTCAAAGCTTAAACCGGTCGGTTCACCCCTAATTCGACCGAATTTTTCAAATCTAAAAACTTCTAAATTTATTTTCTACCCAATGGTGGCCTTAAATCTCAAATTTTGATTTTTTAAGCCAGTTAGAAAAATGAATTTAGTATCCGGTTCAATAGTGGTTCAGATCAGTTAAATCCGGTTTGGATCCAGTTCACCTGAACCAGTTTGGTTTACATCTCCAATTCATCCTTAAGTCATTTTCCATGACTTTTAGGACTCTTTGGGTCACTCGGGATCCATAAATTTCCTAGTTTTCCCTTTCTCTATCAGTTCCGGTTTGTAAACCGACTTGGTTTTCAGATTGGAAATGACATGTTCTTTCCCCGATTTTCTTATTATCAAAGGACGAGGTGTATAATTAGGATTGTGTCCCCAAAACAGTTACATGCTAAATAATTGAGAGTAACTATCCCTCATTACACTTTCGATTTCCCATGTCTCTTTCTGCAGGGATCCGTTCTACCACAGAACCTTGACCATAGGAATCTTCTTATTCCTTAAATTCTTGTCCCTCGGGTCGATGATTCGTACTAGTTCTGTCTGATAGGTCAGGTTCTCTTCCTGCTCCAATGGAGGTCGGTCCAAGACATGACTAGGATCAGACTAATACTTCCGAAGCACCGAGATGTGGAATACATCGTGTATTCTCTGTAGGTTTGGAGGTAATTCTAATTTATAGGCCACCAGTCCTATCCTTTAGATGATGGGATATGGACCGATATACCTTGGTTTCAAGTTTCCTCTTTGCTGAAACCTAAGTATTCTCCTCCATGGGGAAACTTTGAGAAATACTTGATCTCCCACCTCAAACTCGAGATCTTTCCTCCGATTGTCCGCATAACTCTTTTGCCTATCCTATGCGGTCTTAAGGTGACTCCTAATTAGTTTTATCTTTTCCATGGCATCCTCGATTAGCTCTGCCCTTTCTAGCCTTCTTTCCCCCACTTCTTCCCAAAATAGAGGGGTATGACATGGTTGTCCATAAAGGGCTTCATAGGGAACCATTTGAATACTAGCCCAATTACTATTGTTGTAAGCAAATTCCATCAGACACAAGTATTCTTCCCAGCCTTTGTTCATGGTGAGTACGCACACTCTCAACATGTTCTCTAAGGTTTGGATAGTTCGCTCAGACTACCCATCTATCTGAGGATGGAACGTCATGCTCATGTGGAGCTTGGTTCACATAGCACTTTGTAAGCTTAGCCAGAACCTTGAAGTAAATCTTGGGTCTCTATCTGATACTATACTCAATGGAACGCCATGAAATATCACTATTTCCTTCATGTATAAGATGACCAGTTGTTCCACCATGTCCGTCACCCTTTTAAGAAGTAAATGAGCTGATTTGGTCAATCTATCCACAATGACCCAAATTGCATCCCGTCCCTTTCTTGTCACTGGTAGTCCCGTGACAAAGTCCATGGTGATGTGCTCTCATTTCCACTCCAGAATTGGTAAGGGTTGTAGCAGTCCTAACGGTTTCTAATGCTCCGCCTTTATTTGCTGACAGGTCAAGCATCGAGCTACATATTCTGCAATGTCCCTTTTCATACCCTTCCACCAGTATCCTTGTTTGAGGGTGCGGTACATCTTGGTACTGCCCGAATGCATAGCACATACCGAATCGTATGCCTTTTCCAGAATTAACCTCTTTAGTTCTTTACTTTGAGGCACACATACCCTACCCTTGTAGGTCAGCACTCCATCGCTTCGTAGGTCGTAGTTCGGTTTAGTTTCTCTTTTAATCAGATCCAGGTAGATTTGAAGCTCCTTATTCGTCTTTTGTTGAGCCAGAATCTGCTTAGTTAGATTGGCTCTTACTACTACGTTAGCCACTAGGCACCTTTCCCGCTTGTCCATTTTCAGGTATAGATAATGAATTTAGATGAATTTATAAATTTTTAATATTGAAAAACTCGGTCAAATCGGGCCCAAATCGGTCGGTTTAAACTTTGAACCTAGTACGGACCGATCTGGTCCGGTTCAAAACAGTGTTGTCTTCTTCCTTTAGATGACAACACTGTTCACTCACCGAAAAATCAAACCAGCGCTGACGAAGAGGAAACGTTTCTAAAAGGAAGTGAAAAACCCATTTATCGGTTATAAGCGAAGATGTCCTCATACTCGGTTAGTGTGGTGGATGACTGAAAAGTTTATTTTGTTAGAAGTTTGGTTTTCTCAAACCAAGATGTCCTCGTGCCGAGCTTCACCGGAAAATTGAGTAGTAGAGAGAGAGAAATGTTCAGGTGTGAGTAGAATAAATGGGGATGAGCTCTTTATATAGTTGTAAAATTGTGTATTAATTGGGGGAGATTTATTACTAGTATTAATATTGTCATAAATTATTGGTATTAATTCAAATAATTTAATTTAGGTATTAAATTATTGGTATTAATTATAATAATTAAATATATATCAATTTATGACTATTTATAATAGGTAGTAGTTCGCATAAAAATTTTTGACCAAAATTTCAGGTTACAAAAAATAAAAACATACTTCCTAGGAGGTCAACCATCCTCACACTACTCTCGAGCACGCTTAACTTCAAATTTCTTTTGGGATCTCGTTCACCTTATCCAATTTAATTTTTCTCTTCTAATTTGTCTTAAGGTTCTTTTACAATGTTTTATGAACCCTCGAATGGTTGGGTTTGTGAACCAGTCTGGTATTTCTCACTCGGTTTGACCAGTTCTTTTCCCTATTTTCCTTAACTCAAAAGAGCAGGGTTTACAAGTAATGTGAAAATCACATGAAAAAACTACTTATCGGTTATAAGTAGATCATACCCGGTTGGTATGATAAAACTTCCTGAAATGAAGTGGAAAACCCACTTATCAGTTATAAGCGAAGATGTTTTCATACTCGGTTGGTGTGGTGGACAACTGAAAATTTTATTTTGTTAGAAGTGCTCTCCCCTGACTGTGTGCCACTGCTTAAAATTTTTGGGAGACCTTCTTGACGGGAGCTCGAATAGCTCAGATAGGCCGGAGGCCTCGGTTTTGGAACTTAGGGCTAAAATGCCCGATTTTGGAAATCTCGTACAGTAAGCCTAAGGCCAATTGGCACCAGCAAGAGTTCATAAACAAACATGAGTTTAAGCCATAAAAATTTTAAATGAATGATGTGTTTGGCCATGGTACCAAGACAAGACCGACATACTCGATGGACTGGCGGCAGTGCGACAAGACAGGTCAATGGAACAGTCGAGACAAGCAACTGCAAGTAGAGTTGAGGGTCGGGGCCGTTGGACCAGTGGCACCAAAAATTAAATGACTTATGTGGAAAACTGTTGTTTTGTGCATGCACTAAGGTACGAGACCTTCAAGACGCCCAAGAGGGGTAGTAATGCATCCTAGGGGCTACTAGACGACATGGTGGAGATAAGGGCAGTTTATCGTGCTAACAGTCAAGGAAGCTCCACGTAGCTTCATGCATATGAGATCGGGGTGGGGTCGGGATGAGGTCTCTGTCCTTATACGGACATGGAGTTTCTTTATGGGATTGAGGGTCGTATGTCGCGTACATTCACTCATTCTCAGGGTAAAAGTGGACGTGCTTCTATCTAGGTGGCCGATAAAGTCGCTCCGATGCCACAAGTGGGTACAGTGGACGTGCTGGCCTGCAGATGTATGTTCCTTCATGATGAAGGACGTGTTTTGATTGATAAACACATCTTTGAGATGAGTAATGGCTATGAAAAATTGAGATTTTGTAAATGAGAAATTTTAAAGAAAATAAGGAGTCTGACACACTCCAATTTGAAAACTATTTGTTTACCGAAACTTTAGTTTTGAAACTACCCATTCACTAAGTTGTAGAAAGTCACCACTCTTTTTATCCCTTTTTAGGAAATAGAGAAAAATTACTAGGGATAACACCAAGCCTTACCCCCTGTCAGGTATGCTTAATTTCTCTTAAGTTTTTATTTTATTTGATATATGTCTTTTGAGGAAATAAGGTTGAAAGTACGTCTGGCTACTCTTGAGTTAAAGAAGGAGGAAACTGACACCGGTGTCATTGTAAAGCTGGTTCCCAAAGAAGTTTGTGGACACCAAGATCATGCCTAACTAAGGTCTGGGTTGCATGCAATTAGCATTTTACCAGTCTATATTATTTATGAAGAAATCCAAGATTAATGATTTAAGTCTACATCTACACTTACCGAAAATGTATAAGGCATGTGGCATTGGAACACTAAGACTTCAAGGTGTCACGCCCTAACCTGGTATGGTCGGATCCCCATGAACAACCTGTCGCTCTCCTGATTTGTTTGAGAGCCAACATGTAGAGGATATAAGAGAAAGTAGTAACCGTCTTTGGTGAGTTCTCAACCTTGACCTAATTTCGATTCGTTGTATCGGGTAGTTCTAATTAAACTTGATCATCACTATTATGGCCAAGCCTGATCGAAGAGAGAACACAATGACCTAAAGGAGGGTTAGGGGGATCCCATACCTAAGTTTGAGAATTTTTGTGGGTCATTTTATTAGGTACCAAAGTTCGTGAATAAAATATAATTAAGGAAAATTTAGAGGACCCAATTATGAATAAACTTTTTGTGGGGCCTTCTTAAGAGGCAAAATAAAGTTTTAGTGCCACTTGGAAAGATTGGTGATGTCATGCTCTAATCCGGTTTGGTTGGATCCCCGTGAACAACATTCCACTTTTCCCAGTATTGATTTTCCTCTAATCACCGTTAAGAGTCATGTGTGATTCATCTTTTCTTGGTTTCTCTAGAACAACATTATCAAAACTAGCTCAAAGAAAGGCTTTGCTCGATTATTCCTTATGTTAGGTGACGGGTGATATCCAATTGTGAGTTTGAGTCTTCTCCTACTCAAAAGGGAAAAGGAGAGGGGGTGAGTTTTAAAACTCAGTGAGTAGGGTTACCGAGAACGAAGACAAAGGGTTTTGATGGGTTTTTTTTTTATCATTTCCGTTCATTTTTCTTAAAGAGTTTTAACACGCGAACAATCGCCCTTTATCATCAAAGGGTTTCACACATTTGTAGAATAATCCCCGACTACTCCACTTGTGGTTCGAGACGTCTTTATTGACCATCCTAATAGAAGGTCACACCTTCTACCCTTAGTCTGAGTGAGCCCTACCACCCATTCCTCAGATCTAAATCTCCTCCATGTCCGCTATTGTGGGATAAGACCTCTCCCTCTACTTCCTCGATCTTAATGCACATGAAGCTCCCTAAGCTTCCTGACTCACTAGACGACAAACTTTCATTATGCTCCTTGGATCGTCCGGTAACCCTTAGAACCAGTACTACCCCATACCGAGTACCTCGATGGTTCCTTATCTCATGTATGCACAAACATCAATCTTTTAGTTAAGACCTTTCTCTTTGGTACTACCAGCCCCCATGAGCTTGTTGACCCGGCTTCGGCTCGATAATTACAAGCCCAACGAGTTTGATGACCCGGTTTTGAGTCGGTAACCCCTAACCCAATGAGTTTGACAACCCTGACCTTAACTCGGTAGCTATCACACAAATTTACCATTTAGATGAGTTTTTCATAGGTTCATTACTCGTCTATTTGACTACGGGCTTAAGCATGTGACCATTGACCTTGGGCCCACCAGAGCATATCTAGCTATTCTTGGAAATATCTCCCAAAAAGTTTAAACAGTTTCACACACTTAGGGGAGACTATTTTTGGAAAAATGGTTTTCCAATCGAAATATGCCCATCACCCCAACCGGGCGTAATGTCGGAAATTCCCACTCACCCATATTCTAAGACGTGGTCGTCCCGGGAATCCCAAGCGTGCTTGCATTTCCTCTACGTGAACTTGTAGGCGATACGTTCATACAAAGAAGGGTAATTAAGTCGTTCATACAGAGAAGGGTAATTAAGTCCCGAACTAGAAGGTATTTACACTTAAGTTTCGTAATTTTTCATAATTACATTTTAGTGCCTAAGTGTAGCTTTTTTCCAATCATGTCCCTAATATTACCAAATCTCTTATTTGGGCCCCTAATTTCCTCAAATTTCCACCTTAGTCACCATAATTCTTTTAATTACCGAAAATCTCAAGTTTTCAAAAATTGTAATTTAGCCCCAAACTTTTCAAAATTTGCAATTTGGTCATTAAACTTGGAATTCATCAATCCGCCCTAAATTTCTCCATCTTCCCCACGCCCCTTGGTTCATTACAAGCTTTAAAACACCCATTTTGGCTTAGAAATGAGCTCGAACGGAGTTTTTCTGAAAAATAATTCTAGAGAGATAAATCTTCAATTACTCATAGGTGAGAAGTAGACGATCAGAACTTTTGTTTCCACTGGATTCCTGTTTTTCTTCCTGTATCAAACCTCGACTTAATTGGCAGCTCGAGTAGTGATAATTTCTAAGTTTAATTCTTGGGAAAAGTACATTGTAAACAGTGAATAACGACGAGGGGTAATAGAGTGGACTTACCAATACGACCTAGGGGAAGTCGGGACTTTACTAGGGGAGGTCAAGGTAGATAAGATTGTAAAGGTTAACATGTCACCCATGCCCATAAAATATCCCTTTTGTATGTAAGTAGTTGATAGGTTACCAAGGCACGGGTATACGACATTGGGGCGCTGCAATATATAGATGCTTGGAGATCACGATCTTTACCTCGTAATTAGGAAACGGGTATATATAGTAATTTGTGAGTACGTAAAACCAAACATATTCTTCTCATCATCCCTGAATAGCCTCATATGTGAAATTCTAATGGGAGAGAGTATGGCAAAGTCATGTAGTATGATTATTAAATTATATGATGAGTATTGCACGTGAATTAATATATATAGATTGAATGTTATGTATAGGCAAGCATGTAATGTAGAGACATACAAATAAGGTAAAAGTAATTTATTATCATAAAAATAAATTTAAGTGACAAAAATAATTAGAGTTAATAGAGGAAAAAAATAAAAATATTTACATAATTAAATATATATAAATAGGATTAGAAAACTGAAATCTGACCATTAAGTGACTCGAAGCTCAAAAAACACTAATATTACTAAATATTTTTCAAGTAGTTAAAAAGAGTCATACTACTAGATATTTTTCAAGTAGTTAAAAGAGAGTCGCATATAGATGATTAGACGCTCAAGCACAACCCTTAAGATATAATACTTGTGGACCCAACACAATATTACCTTTATTAAGGGTTGTAGTTTCTTATATTTTGGTAACATGTATTTATTTATAAATATATTTTTGAGAAGTATAATTTAATTGTACTAAGTTGTATATAAATGAATTGAATTTTTCATATTCTGAGTATTGATACACTTATTTTTACAATGGTCACATAATTTATACACTTGCTTTTACAATGGTGACAGTACACATAATTTATAATAGGAATGATTCAACATGAAATACGGAAGGGTAACGTTATAGGTTGATTCTCTCAGTAAATAGCTCTTATTTTTCTACTTTTACCTTTTTACGCTTTACGATAAATATTTGTGCACTCCAAGTAAATATTAAAACAAATTAGATAATAGTTATTATATTATATTTTATAAAAATATTATAGTATTTTAAATAGTTATAATATATAATATAATATAATATTATTAGTTAAAATTATATAATATATTCATATTATTTATTTATAACTTTATTTTATTCTTAATCTATAAATATACTAGTTTATTTATTTAATTTATTAAGTTACATATTAATAAAGTTATATTAACGTGTATTATACAGACGAACTAACTAGTTTTTCAAAATCGCTTTATTTCAAATTTCAACATGTATGAAAAATTATAATATGAGTATTATGGCATTGATACATGGTTCGTAGACTCACACAATTAGTTTAAATTGATACATGTAATTAATAATAATATTATATATATCTATAGTAATATAATAAATAAATATATTTATAATTATGATAATAAGAGACAATATTAACATTCTAAGATAATAATATATAATTTAAAATATAATATATTTTATACTTTTTAACCTTTTCTAGTAATTCATTTAGAAATGGTAAATATATAATTTAAAGAATTATATTCTCCAATTAATTTATGTAATAAATAATATTAAATTTTATATTAGTTGTTTTTCTTTTCTATTACATTTTGACCCATATAGCTTATTTCAACAAAATAGGGGAGTTTTTCAATAATATAAACCCTAGAAATAGGTGTATTTGAGAAGAGTTCAACTACGGTTCTTATGAATTCATTCATCCAAATTCCAACGGCATACCCAACACTCACTCAACCTTTAAATATCAACACACAAGTTCATAGAACAATCATAGATTCATATTGATATTCCCCTCCATCAAAAGCCTACTTAGCCTCCGTTGTCATCACCCCCGCCAGAAAATGTGTCCAAGGAGCCCCACCCAGATGAACCAGGGGGTTGGTGGCTCCCGTCATCTTCATAATTGTTTACACCTCCATGATGATGGTAGAAATTGACGTTGTTCTCGTGTGCATCAGAGGCCTCGGCCGTAACAACCTCCATGATGGCATCCCGAGTACGTCGCCCAATAGACCCAAACAGATTATTGAGGAAGTTGGAGGTCATGCCCTGCCTCCCGTTGAGGAAGTTGGCTGGAGAAGCAACCTGCAGCAGTGGAGGCTGCTGTATTACAGGGCCCGTAGATGGCAGCCTTGACTCCTGACTATGGCCGGGAAGGTTAATGGTGTCAGCGCAACCCAGATGTGCGTCGTAGTCACACGAGGAGCAACGGTAGTACCAGTAGGAGTTGTTCACTGCACCATTACACAAGTCGCAATTGATAGGCCGGAAGTTCATAGGCTGGGAGACCTCCAGCATGAGGGGGTGAATATGGCAGGGATGGTTAATGGTGTCGGACCTAAAGGCGCAGATAGTATGGAGTTTGAAATTACACTTGGAACAGTGGTAACAGTCGGAGCTGCATGTATAGCCGCAAGCGTTGCAGGTGAAGGAGCCGATCGTGTAGGCGGAAGCGGAGATGAGATGGAGTTTGTGTTCGTAGTGGGAAGGGTGGTGAAGACTAGAAGGTCGCCTTGCCATATCTCTCTCTCCCTCTTCTATAGAAAATTAACTGTGGTGAAGAAGATGGCTTGGACTTATGCAACAATAGATGCCCTGAAAAAAGGGATCGGAAGGAAGAAGGAAGCTTCCTTCTTGTCAATAATAAGACGACTTAATTAGATACAGTGGACAATTACTGTACCCAATCAACATCAACACGGCCTTACTTATCTTTTTTTTATTCCTTGCACGCTGTAAAAATAAAAATAAATGAATGTAGCATCCCACGTGGAATTATTATTATTATTATTCTATGAAATTAAAATTTTTAGTACTAGTAAATGGTTTTTTATAATATTTATTAATGTTTTCAAATAGAAAACAAGAAACTACACCAATTCTACTTTAACCAAAAATATTGTTATGTGAATTGCTTTACGTATTTCCATATGAAGAAAAATATATACATTTAGTAATAAAGGGGCATCCATTACATCACATCAAGGAGGAATATAAGTGAGATAGAAAGCACTCACTCCACAATAATGCATATCTTTAACTTTTGTTCTGTCTTTTGGCTTAATAATCCATGGTTCTCTATAGGAGTCTTAAATGTTCATGTTGATTATTTTCACCCATTTGTTTGTACACGATGGACGTGTCAATGGGTCAAGTCTCTACGGGCGGGCATATCAAGGTTTGACTCGGCTCACGCCAAGACGAATGAGACCCACCATGACCTTGGACCATCAAGGGTGATCAAGTGTGGTCTCTATAGCAGAGTCATACAAGTCGCACCTGGTAATTCAGCTTGACCCACCTTGGCTAGGTTCATAACAATTTGTTATGGAGATCCCCTAGACTAGACTAGACTAGACTAGACTAGACTAGACTAGGTCCCTTAATGGCCTCAAATTTCCTCTTCTCACCTTACTTAGTCTTCCCTTGTAGGTGAGCCCTAGGGCTCATTGTTGACATGATATAATATTTATCAATTCTTTATTTTCCGTAAAAACACTATATCCGTAAAACGAGGCGTACCTAATGAATTGAATCTTTAAAAATGTGAAGGTATTGATCCGAGTAATATTCGTAAGTTAATGGTTGATTTGATAAAAATGAAAAGCCAAACCATTATTTTACAAATACGTAAGGTAGAGGATTAATTTCGAAAATATGAAAGGATGAACTTTGAGTTTTAAAATTTCTAACATTATGATTCTAATACCACAATTTAAAGAAAAAAAGAAATTTAATCCTTTTGAATAAAAAATTAAGTTAGAAGTGAGATTAAAAATTTGAATGGGAGGTCAGAAGAGAATTATTTAGGCAGTAGAGAATAATAATTAAATTATTAAAAGTACCCGAAAATTATAAAAACAAAAAAAGTACTTTTAAAATTAATAAAATATTAAAATAATCATCAGTTGATCTCACTCCCCCACCTAATTGGACGCCCCTCCCTTCAATTTAGCACTAACCATCCATTGAAAATATGTCAAATTAATTTTATATTTAGACAAATTTTACGTAACAAATATTATTATTTAGCTTACCATTATCTTACAAATATCTATATAAAATTAATTGAATTACTTATTTTCTACCGTATTAAATTTTTATTACAAAATTAGAAAGTAATTCTCAATACACATTTTATCACCATACATTCAACATTCACATGATCAATTATCCCACTACCAAATAAGTTAATTTTTGTTGTAAAATAACACTAATATACTACTCATACAAGTGGGTGCTAGGGGAGGCTTCATCCCCATTTTTTGGTGTTCTAGTATATATTACATCTATTAAATAATAATAGATAACATTTGATTCACCTCATTATTTCTAATATTAAAATTGTAATTTTACAAAAAAATTACTATTTTATGATTCGAGTTGTATTGGCTCGATTAATTTATATATGAATCCATTTATACAATATTTTTTGACATTATTCAAATTTTCAAGATTTTTCTCCCAAATTCAAAATATCTAAAACATTTACTAACTCCTCAACTTTTTAAACTTTTATATTTTGGTATTCAAAATTCTTAAAATTACAATATTACCTATATTCTTTCAACTCATATTTATTAAACTCATAAATTCTTCCAAATCTTTATTTTATGTCCCCATTCTTTCTCTTATCTCAATTGTGCTCTCAAATTCTCACAAATGTTTTTTTGCCTAAACTTATATTATTTATTATTTTATCTTTAAAATTTTTCAAAACTTTATTTAAATCCTTAATCTTTTTCCAAACTACCACATTGGATCCCTAAGATTTCTTAATTTTCATTTTAGGTCATTAAACTCCTACAAAATCTCATTCGGGTCCTCATTTTCATGAAATTACGTTTTGACTCATACTTTTTAAAAATTATATTTTAGTCCCTCAATTTTTCATTTTCTTAATTTTACAAAAACTCTTAATATGCCCCTTATCTTGTTTCTCAAATTCTCACAGTCACTTTTTAGCTAGACTCCGTCATAATAGTGACATTTCGATATTGTTTGGCCCTTAGTCGAAAAACAAACATAGTTTAGAAAAATGTAGAGAACTCAATGGAGACAGTGAATCTGTCATCGACATGGATAGGGTTAGAATGTTAACTCTATTTCGCATTCGTTCAAATGGTGGTATGAATCGACTGAAAGACGCGATTTATACTAAGGTTCAGAACAATGGTGTCACTAGAAATTTCTAGAAATTTCACGGTAATGAGATTTACATTCAACTCAAAGGGCATGTAGTGTTGGATCGAGAAGATTATTTGGAATTAATTTGAGTAATGGTTTGTAATCGGAGAGATCAGGGTACGTTTGGGAAGGAGATGCTATATGTGTTGATAGAGGTAGCAATGTCACTATTCCATCATGTTGGAGAACTGTGGTTTGAAAGCTATGGTTCTAATGCCAGTGTTATTACTAAATTTGATGGTGAGAATCGAAAGTTATAAAATTTAGAAATGGAGTTAATGAATAACTAAATTAGCTCACTTTTGGTCATAGACCAATAAGAGTGAGACCGAGTCTTGTATGGCAGTTTGAATGACTGTCCATCAACTCACGTTCATAATTAGTTGGATTGGATCATAGGCTTAAATTATATTTAATTTCACAAAATAGACATAATATAAAAAATTACACATAATTAGTTGGATTGGATCCATAGCTCAAATTATATTTAATTTCACAAAATAGACATAATATAAAAAATTACACAGTTTTCTTTTGAAATTAGGTTTTAAATCGAGTTGAATATAACACGATTTTCTACAAATAAATTGGTCGAATTAGTCGATTTTAACGGTTTGAGATAATTAATTTAAATTTTATTATTTACCTAACATTTACTAAAAATTAAGAGTTTTATTATTTGTGATAATTCGATAAAAATTGAAGCCATTTTCAATCGAATTTTTCAAAATTCTTAATTTACCATCAATTGAATTTTTTAGTATAATTTATTAATATTATAAATAACCTAAAATTACAGTAAAAAATTATTTCAAATTCGATTTAATTTATAATTATGTTTTATTCAAAATCTTATTATTAACCAAATAGTGGAGATGCGTTTACCCGCTCCAAATTAGAGTCGGTAATATATACCGGAACCTAATACACAAACTCGAGTACAATTAAAATCGAATTCAATCAAATATTATTCGATTGGTTTAGTAGTATATTCTCATTAAAATGAAGAAACTTAAGATTATAAGTTAATATTTTATGATATTTATGTATTCAAATATATAATATATTATTAGTATAATTGAAGTAAATGAGTTCGTAGAGAAGCGGTATAACTTATATTATCCAATTAAGAGTACGTGTCCAAACATAAACAAAAATTATGTTTAAAGTCGTAAGACTCGGTTACAAAAAAATCAAAATATATAAAAGAAAGGTAGATTTATCCGAATTTAAATATGTTAAAACTTTTAGAATTTAATGGGATGCTCTGCGGAATATTTAAGATGGAACAAAACGTTTTAAATTAGTTTTCAATTTTCAATTTTCAACAAAAAAAAAACATTAGGTCCACAAATTCATTATCCTACGAGATTTTAGCCAAATAAATAGTACACTGTAAAGCCAATCTCCAAGTTTGCCATTTACCTCTTTTTTATTTTAATTTCTTTCACTGTCCATCTATTTCTCTCTTCAATAAAAATGAATTTCCCTCTATTTCTATATGCCTACTCTATTCCCGTCATTAATAAAAAAAATTTGAAAGTATTCCCTTTTTTTTTTCTCCATCTGTTTTTGAGCGCTACCGATCCCTTTTCCAACTTGACTTTCAAGTGTAACTAAAAGTTGGGATTTTTCTCATCAGAGGAAGTTGAACTTCCTCGTCAGCTTGAAAAGCGGCTGTTAAATCGCTGTTTATAGTGGAGGACGAAATAGAGAACCAGTCGGAGCTTGTGGCGGGCATAATGGGCGAATCAACGGTTGTGGGCAAGAGGATGAACCTGAAGAAGATCATGCACCTGGGGAGGATTTTACCATCTTTATTCCCTCGACAAATAAACTTGTAACGACCTATGAGTTCTGCTCTCCAAAGCCCCCTCTTCTCATCATCGTCCCCTTCCCTGCCACTATAAACAGGGTGTCTTTTAAGATCTTGAGTACAGATGAACAATGGAGAAGGAAACTCTCCGCCCGATGGGGTCAAGAGAAGGGTCGGCTACTTCCATAACTCAGAAGTGGGCAACTGCTACTATGTGCAGGGGCACCCCATGAAGCCCCACAGGATCAGAATGGCTCATACCCTACTAGCCTACTATGGCCTCCTCCAACACATGCAGATAAGTGACCTCGCCAAGTTCCATGCTGATGCCAACATATCCTTCCTTAGGAACATGACCCATGAGACGTAGCATTATCATATGAAGCGGTTGGAGCAGATCAACGTGGGGGATGATTGCCCTGTCTTCGATGGACTCTACTCTTTATGTCAGACTTCTGCTGGTGGATTCGTCGGTGGTGCCGTTAACTTGAATAATGGTTCTTGTGATGTCGTCGTCAATTGGGCTGGTGGGCTGCACCATGCTAAGAGGCGCGGAGCACCAGGATTTTTCTACGTCAATGACATCGTCCTCGCCATCCTCGAGCTTCTGAAGCACCACGATCGGGTTTGATACGTGGAGATGGACCTTCACCATGGAGAAGGAGTGGAGGATGCCTTCCACACGACTGAGAGAGTCATGACTGTTTCCTTCCATAAGTTTGGAGATTTCTTTCCGGTCACCGGAGATATTGCTGATATTGGTTATGCAAAAGGGAAATACTACTCCCTCAAGGTTCCATTGATGGTGATAGCAACCGTTTTCTATTTAAACCCATCATGGCCAAAATGATAGAGGTCCTTAAGCCTAGTGCTATAGTTCTTCCATGAGGAGTTGATTCCCTCCGTGGGGGTGCTTCAACCTTTCCATCAAAGTCCATGCAATAGTGTGTTAGGTATATGAGATCATTCAACTTACATTAATTATTGAGGCAAACTGAGTTATCGAGCTTGTTGGATCAGATCGCTGCTCTGCCACAGCTAGGTTGTCGAACCTATCGGGTCGAACCTATCGGGACAGTACGCGTGGTGGGGCCGAAGCCAAGCTGACTGAACGTTGTGCGAGAGTGCCAAAGATAATGGCTATAGCTATAACTCAAAAAGCTTATTTGGGCCATCAGGACACCTGACATCAGTTAGTTTCTTCTTGTACATGGAGACGGAAGACGGAGGCAGTAGGGGGAATGGTGGAGAAACTAGCGGATATGGTGGAGGCAGCATCTCTCTACTGCCATAAGTTTACCCATTATTATTCCTATTTTACCTAATATATAAACAAGTTTACCCATTATTATTCCTATTTTACCTAATCGTTATTGTGAACGAGAAGTATTCCTATTTTACCTAATATATAAACAAGTTTACCCATTATTATTCCTATTTTACCTAATCGTTATTGTGGACGAGAAGTAACGATATCAGCAAATCCCTCTCACAAGCGTATGTATGGTGAGCGCTTTTTGTTATAAAGTCGGGAGGATGCGGCGATTCTCTGCGAATCCGACCAAAAAAAATTCGGATCGGGTGTGATATACAGATTTTTCTCAAGCAAATTAGATATTGGGCACAAAAAACTGATCATAGCAAAGACTGGATTTGGGCTCACAACAATGCAATGCATGGGGCCAATTAAACTGCAAACTTTTTAGCATTAAGTTCATATAACATTGCAAAGTTCCATTATTACAAGAGATAGGCTTAGATCATATCATACACAAGACCATGTATGACCCATGCATAGTCTGCTTGCAGGACGTAGGACTTGTAATACACAGGGGAAGGGGAAGGGGAAGGGACGACACTTGCATACAATACTCGCATGCATGCATTTTATTTTGGTCGAGGAGACACACACAAACATACTAGAAAGCTTGGAGACAAGAGCGTGATCACAACACTGCAGCACTGCCTGCCTGCCCGCTGCGGATGCCATTGCATGTGTGATCACATTCAGTTCTTCGGCTTGACTCCTTCTGCTGCGGCATTCGCTTTGGCATTAGTACAGGTCAAGCACAGTCCGGTCTGGATGTAGCCACAGTAGTAGCAAGTGCCCTCAGGATTAACCTTGTCCCCGCCGCCAGCTGAGGTATCGTACGTAGTCATGCATCCCAGATAAGATAATTAGATAGGTGATCCACAAGGTAGATATATATATATATATAGGTATGTATCATAAATCTGATTTAGGATTAAAAATGAGTTTACTCGTTTTGGAGATATCAGTCGACTTATCCTTCCTCCCGCCGGTTGTGGCATAGTTACAACACCTACTCCCAGCGTAGTAGCCGCAGAAGTAGCAGTAAGCCTGAGGACTGACTTGGTGATCTTGGAACCCTACAATGAATGAATGGATTGATCAACATCCATTCCACGTCTAGAAAAAAGTATTGTATGTATATTCTATATATATATATATATATATATACCCTAAAGGATACAGATTAATTAGTAGGGAATCGTGTTCAAACCGAGGCTCGATGCGAGGGTCATCTTGGTGGAGCTTGGAGAGGCAGCTTCTGCATCCGGCACAAATAGCGCAAAGGATGCAAGAAGGCATGCTAGCATAATTGATGTGAAACAAATCTTGGAGCTCATCTTTCTTTCTCTGTTTCTAGCTCTCTCTAAGGCAGGTAAAGAGGAAGGGATGGAAGGAAGGGTTGGAAGGAAGGGTGTGATATACTTGCCCTATTTATAGGCAGAAGTATGGAGTGGTGCTTGCATATAATTTAAAACAGAATACAAGTATTAAATTTGTTCATATTAATTTTCAATTTTCAAAAAAAAATTATGTCCACGTATCCATTATCCTATGAGATTTTATATGAGATTGTTCTCAAGATTAAATAATACACTGTCTGAATCTTACTAACGAACAAAAATAAAAGATGTCCAATGTAGATTTTTTTGAAGCAATTAGATAGTGGGCATCTCCCAAGGTCTTAAAATTTTGTTTAAATTGGAAAATTTGTCTGGTAATTTTTAAAAATATTTAATATTATATAATTTCTTAAATTCTCGTGTGGAAATAATTCTGAATACATGATTGATGAATCTCAGTCCAACTCTCAACCACGTCACTAATTAAACTTCAATCTTCTTAGCATTAAGATTTTTTAACATTACAAGCATATCATACACAAGACCATGTACATGTACGTACCACCCATGCATACATGCATGCATGCTAGCTAGCAAGGGTACGCGACCAAATACATACGTAAATTGTAACATTACAAAGTTGTAGAACCACATGCTGCCGATACCGATCACGTTCACCTTCACCTTCGCCTTCAGTTCTTCAGCTTTGACTATTCTTTGAAGTAAGCTGAAGGGAACATCGTTATTTGAACATTAGTGGGGCCTTGGATGGGTGTGGCGTAGAATAAACAACAAGCCGATATAACTCATAAATGTATTTGTAAGTAAGATTAAATGAAAAATTATTGCATACATTTGTTTAAAAGAACATATTTATCTATGTTCAATTTGTTCATAATAAGGTATATTACCCTTAATATCTGCTCGCCCAAGAACAACTCATTTTCTGCATTATATATATATATATGGCCATTATCTTCATACATATACTTGTAATATTCCTTACAAAGAAGAGGATATTATCGCCAGCTAGGACCAATTCTATCAAATAACCCTAATTTGTAATATGAATAAAGTCCGAAAATTTTCAAACACCAAATTCCTTTGGGATCCGCCAACCACATGCTCTATAGGGGACCAGGGAGTGGCGATCTACTAGTGTTCGTTGGATCTTGCTTCCACTTCCACACTACACCATCATTCATTCCATTGATTACAAGGGCAGAGGGTCGTCACGAGCTGATGTAATCACTCCATAAAATTAAAATCATGTCAAGAGAGATCACATCAATAAGTATATCTTCATTTTATATTGGTAGAGTTTTTCTACCCCTTTAATTTGAATTATTGATGCCCGATGAAATCTCCTTTCAGAAATTCTCAAGATCATGCATCTTTTTCTGGTTCCTGGATGATCAAATAAAGATTGTAGTACCCGCAGTAACACGCTATTAACTCTAGCGCATTCTGTTATATTTCAACTTTCAAAGGACAAAGAGAAAGACCTATTAAAGCAAATTGGCACGGAGTGGGCATTATTTGGCAAGTCGGGATGGTGGACACCAGCATTCCAATGGATTCATTGAATTATTAGAGACTGGTATCTAGTCCCATCAGAACCACCGCAGGGGACCAGGGAGATCGGCCATGCCATATACCATGAGAGTACAGTGAACTCCCTCGGACTCACTTTCATACTCTTCTCGTTCATCGGTTACAAGGGCAGAAGGTTGACTAGCTTATGTATGCACTTTATGCACTGATTCTGCAAATGATAAACATCGTCTCGTCTCCATTTCTTTACCCAATGGGAGAAATGTCAAGAGAGACACTGATGAGCACGAAAATTGTCCAGAATCTGCATGCAGTTAATATATGTGCACGACAAGGAGTTTAATAAGTTCTCTCAGACTCAAACATGGAGTTTTAGCCTCAAGATATATGAAGTCTCTCTAATCATTTCAAGGAAAGGAGTGCTGCAAGGCTACAACTTATTAAAATAAAATATTGATGTATAAATATATAATTTAACCCATAGTACCTTCTCATACATATATTGGATTTATAATATATATAGAATCAATCAATTGTGACTTGAAAAGCTAATGGTTGGGGAGATGGATTGAGTAGTTAGGGTAGGGGAGCATATGAGGATATTTTCTATGTTTTCATGCATATCTTTGGAAGTTGGAGGTAAACACGTGTTGGTCACTATATTTTGTGAATAAAAATAAGCTTGCATGCATAATATTGGTTAATTCACCGGTCTTACAACTTATACATTTTTATCATAAAGTGAACACTCCCAACATGAAGTTTCCATGAAAAATTCAAGAGAAAATGGGTTAGTTTTACAAAATATGGCTCCACCATCATTAGAATGAAGAAGATAAAGGCAAACAAGATGGACGAATGTGAATAAGGGGAAGATTTATTTATCACCAACTAATTCATATAATTTAAAATTTAAATTCGGTTAAAACTCTTCTAATATTATATAATAATTTTTTATTTTACTCAATATTTAATTTAATTTTCAACATTCGTTCCCACCGTTGAAGTATATATATTTGTAACATTTAATTTTAAACTTACTATTAATAAATTTATATAACTGGAGTATGATTATTTCACTTACAGATTACTATTAATAACGACGAAATTTTTTCATAATCATACATATTACAGTACAAACACATGAAGGTAATTTATGGATATCTCACGTACACAATCTTCCACGACAAAAAACTGGACAACTATTTAACAAACTAATTTCGATAGCCTCGTCATGGTCGTGAGATGATAAAATTTATTAAGTGAATTGTACCACTAGTTTTTCATAATTTCTAGATTCGTTTAATTTGAGTGAATTTCAATCATTAATTAAATAATCAAAATCTCAAAGTATAAGGTAAGTGAGTACTAAAATACATCTTAAATATCACGAATTAATGTGATTTAATTGACCATAACTTATTAATTAATTAGTTTTCAAACCATACTAATCTTAATAACTAACTCACCATATTTAATGAGTTTCCGACTTTTACTCGACTTTTATGATCAAGCTAAATTTGAGTAATTTCGATCTACTCTTATCAAACTAAATTTTTTTACGGTTTACGAGGGGGTAAGATGGTCCTTAATACTTAATTTGAACATTTTTAAAAATAATTTTGATATAAGATAAATGCCTATGATTAAAATATAAATATTTAAAATTTAGGGAACTAAATTAACTTTAACATATTCTTATAAATCTTTTAACCCTCGGTAGTCACAACATACAATGAAGAAAACCTTAGGGAGGTTATTAATAAAGAATGTCTACCTAAAAAAAACTCTAAAAAGAAATATTAGTAGTAGACCCTTAAATGATATGATTTTCTAGAAAGGGACTAAGAAGATAAGTAAGATGAAAGACGTCCAAGGAAGACCCAACTAGAAGAGACGATAACCAAGTGCCTGACCTAGATCTACCCCTAGGGATGTGATATTTAGGGTTTTTTAGGGTTCAACGAGACAAAGGGACAAAAGACGGCAAGGAACGTCCAAGACTATATAAGGACCCAAATAATGTCGAGATTCGCAAGCCTCGGTACTTATGAGAATCCAGAGGAACAAAATACCAGTAACTTAAAACAACAATATAATAAGAAAACTAGGATTATAAAAAAAAATTACTTAGGAAAACATAACGTAAACACACCAAAAAATCTGACAAGCTAAAAGATGGTCTAAGAAGGAGGGGCATCAAAAACTCAAGTCGGGTACATTTTGTCAAGAAAAGAACCTCTAACTAAAGAATGCAAGGAGCATAGGAAATGCTAACATGAGGCCTAAATGATATGAAAACCCTATTAGAGAATGCCACGAAGAATAATCGCAAGGATGTCGTGAACAAACACCTTGATAAAAGGTGAAATAAATTGAGGGAAGGAAACCCTTATGGAGTGAAAAGAAGTATGAACATAAGCCTAAGGAAAATGGTCTCTACTTCTAAAGGCAGGAGTAGAAGAATGGGACAAGTAAGGAAAATAGATAGCGTAAAGCCTAATGATATAAATCCTTATATAAAGGACAATGTATAAGTGAAAAATGGGAAAATGGTTACGAACAAATACAAATAGGCTAGGGAATGAAAACTACTAAGTAATGATATCCTAATCAAACGTAGACGTATGATGCAAATTTGTAGGAGTATAACCATAAGTATTACACTAGGCAAGTTGAGAAATAATTGGGAACCCGCAGTTGGAGCAAAAAGTGACTAATAAGGAAATTGGTAAAAAGATAGATAAAGAAGGATACCCAAATAACCTGAAGGAAAACCCATGATAAGTATCGGAAGACCCACATTGGCTAAAAGGGCATCATATGAAATTTTTAAATAAAGGAACGGTTGCAACTCGTTGGAAGGAACCAACGAGTGGTAAGATGAAAACTCACCCATAATCAATAAAATCCTAGAAGCCACCAACCATCATGAAGGTCATGGCACCTAAGCAAAAGAGAATATAAAAGGGTCATGAGTGACCAAGAAAGAATTAGTTATGGCCACCAAAACCTAAAGAAGGGCATTCCTTAGAGAGAGAAAGTTTCGAAGGTGCGGTGGTCCGAGCTTTCAAGTTGGGCAGATAGCTCTTATCCTGAGGTTACTCCTATTATTAAGAATCACATCAATTTATGTTGAATTGAGGGAGAATTCAGTTAGTAAATGTAAACCCTGTTCTTTGGAGTTAAGGAAAACCGGGAAAGAACCGGTCAAACCAAGTGAGAAAATTGAACCGGATCACAAACCCGATTATTGGGGAACGGGCAAATTGGAGAAATTTCAATACCCAAGTGACCAAAAAAGGTTAATAAACCTTGTAACAGAACTTTAGGATAAATTGGGAGAGAAAAACTAGACCGGTTCGGGTGAATCGGATTGAACCGGTTTATGAACCAAGCTGGTTTATGAACCGAAATCGATAGAGAATGTGCAAACCGGAAAATTTATGGACCCTAAGTGACCTAAAAAGTCACATAAGTCATGAAAAAGGATTTTAGGGTGAATGGGGGATAAAAACCAAACAGGTTCAGGAGAATCAAATCCGAACCGGTTTGGAACGGATTGAACTACTATTGAATCGGATGCTAAATTCATTTTTCTAGGTGGCTTAAAAAATTCAAATTTGAGATTCAAGGCCAAAATTGGATAGAAAATGAATTTAGATAAATTTAAAATTTTTGTGAAATGGAATAAATTGAGGTCTTATGATAAATTTTAAAAGTTTTGGGACTCAATTTGAGGAAAAACTGGCATTAGGGACTTAAAGTTAAAGAGAAATAACTTTAGGGACCTAATTGCAAATAAATGAAAGTTTGACTTCCTCATTCATTTTAAATGAATAAAGGCTATTAGGTTGAAGGATAATGAACCAAGATGTTCATATGATGTAGGAACACGAAGTACCAGGAATGCCAGTAAGGACAATCTCGTGTGAATACAAAGAACTAGTCTAGTGGAATTCCCGGGATTAACGGGTGAGAGGGTTTACTAACGTCATACCCGGTTGGGATGATGAGCACAACTTAAAGTTAAAAACCACTTACCGGTTGTGAGTGGGATTTTATATCATACTCGGTTGAGGATGATAAGCACATCGAAATGAAAACCCACTACTATTTGGTATTTTAAACATCACGACTTAGAGTAATGATGTGAAAACCATGCGGAAAAACTATTTATCGGTTGTAAGTAGATCATACCTGGTTGGTATTATGATACTTCCTTGAAGGAAGTTGAAAACCCGTTCATCGGTTATGAACGGAGATGTCCTTATATTGGGTTGGTATAATGGACAGTGAAAACATATTTTATCGGAAGTGTTCTCCCCTGATTGTGTGCCAATGCTTAAACAATTTGGATGACCTTATCGACGGGAGCTCGAATAGCTCTTATAGGGCGGGGGGTCTCGGTTTTTAGAACTTGGGGGCTAATATGCTCGGTTTTTGAAAATCTCGAACAGTGGGCCATAAGCCAATGGGCACGAGCGGAAGCTCGTAAATGAACATGATATATTTGCCATAAAACTTTAATAAGTAAATTGTATGGTCATGGTACCAAGGCTGGTCTGACATTCTCAATCAACTGGCAGCAGTGCGACATGACCGGTCTAAGAACCAATCGAGACAAACAGCTGCAGGTTGAGTTGAAAGTCGGGACTGATGGGCTAATGACACCACAAATTACATGGCATAATAAGAAAACATTGTTTGTGCATGCACTATGAGTACGGGATCATCAAGACGCCCATGAGGGGTAGTGATATGTCCTAAGGGCCCTGGACGACCCAGTGAGTATAAGGGCAGTTCATCGTTCCAGGTGACCGTATGAAATTTGGAGTAGCACCAAGCGCATGAGACTAGGGTGGGGACGAGAGGAGGTCTCTGTCCTCATATGGACACAAAGAATCGATTTCGAGATTGAGGGTCGGATGTCATGTACATATACTCATTCTCAGGGTAGAAGTGGTCGTATTTCTATCTAGGTGGCCGGTGAAGTCGCTCTGAAGCCACAAGTGGGTTTAGTGGTCGTGCTGACCTGTGAATGTGTGTAACCTTCATGATGAAAGATGTGTGTTGGTTGATGACAGACCGTGGTTAAAAAGAAATGGTGATAAACTCGAGATTTGCAAATGAAATGGTTTTAAAAGAAAGGAGTCCGAAACACTCCAATAATAAATGTTTTCTTAAAAGTCTAAACTTTTGAAAACCCATTCACTAAGTAGTCGGACTCACCCCCTCCCTTATATACCTTTCAGGAGATTTTAGAAAGCCTACCATTAAAGACCATCAAATAAGATGCTTATGAGACAGGTATGATAAATCTATATTATTACACAGTTTTGATTTATGTTATTTTAAGAAAAGGTGCATGTTAAAGGATGCCTTACTCTTTACGGTTTATAATAAGGGGAAACCCTTTAATAAACCGGAAGAGTGGCGGGTTGATCAGGGGGATCCAACCAAACCGGGTCGGGGCATGACAACTCCTCTCAAGTGTGATTATTAAAATACCACTTAGTAGTAGGTTTTCATTTTCGAGTTGTTTATCATTCAATTTATGTTGAATTGAGGGAGAATTCAGTTAGTAAATGTAAACCCTGTTCTTTGGAGTTAAGGAAAACTGGGAAAGAACCGGTCAAACCAAGTGAGAAAATTGAACCGGATCACAAACCCGATTATTGGGGAACGGGCAAATTGGAGAAATTTCAATACCCAAGTGACCAAAAAAGGTTAATAAACCTTGTAACAGAACTTTAGGATAAATTGGGAGAGAAAAACTAGACCGGTTCGGGTGAATCGGATTGAACCGGTTTATGAACCAAGCTGGTTTATGAACCGAAATCGATAGAGAATGTGCAAACCGGAAAATTTATGGACCCTAAGTGACCTAAAAAGTCACATAAGTCATGAAAAAGGATTTTAGGATGAATGGGGGATAAAAACCAAACAGGTTCAGGAGAATCAAATCCGAACCGGTTTGGAACGGATTGAACTACTATTGAATCGGATGCTAAATTCATTTTTCTAGGTGGCTTAAAAAATTCAAATTTGAGATTCAAGGCCAAAATTGGATAGAAAATGAATTTAGATAAATTTAAAATTTTTAGTTTTTAAAAATTCGATCGAATCGGGGTGAACTAGCCTCTTTAAGCTTTGAACCCGGTTCGGTCCGGTTCGGAATAGTGTCGTCTTCTTCCTTGAGATGATAGCACTTTTCACTCATCGGAAAATCGAAGCAGCTCTGATGAAGAGGAAACATTTCCATTCAGTACATTTCAGGCCATCAATGACTATTATAAAGTTGCCAAACGGACGGCCGACGAGTCCCCGAGCTCCCTATATAAAGAGCCCCTCTCGATTCATCCTCTCCACACCTAAAAACCCCACTCTCTCTCATCTGCTTAGTTTTCTGGCAAAACTCGAACTAGAGCTCTGATATAGGGTCTCTTTTTAGCCAAAGAAGGCGTGGTCGGGTTCTTTAGAACCAAGGAGGAGTCAGCTACACGATGGTAGTATCCATTTGCTTCGAGGGTCGTCGGAGAACACCAACGTGATCGAATAATGAAGCAGCTCCAGCGGACTAAAGGTGCCTTGTTTCGGCCGAGCTGAAATTGGCCAATTCAAGCCCTACTTAGGCCAAACCAAGCTCTTCCAACACCTCCTCAGCCCTCCTACAGCCGAATTAGAACTAAAAGGTAAGTTAAATCGGCTCCACTCTTTAATTTCCCACCGGTTCTAGAGAGGGAACCGGTAGAATTTCGATGATAGAATTCTCACCCAATTCGGCATCAATTGATGTAATTCTTGATCCTAGTAGGAATCTCTGGAGTAGAGCTATCTGCTCAAATTAGAAGCTCGGACCGCCGCCCCCCGATGGTGAGCAATTGAAGCTTTCTCTTTCTATGTTTTATTTTATGGGGAATCTCCGTTTGAGCTCATTCTGACATCAAAACTTGCAATTCAAAGTGCAATTGAATCATATGAAGATGTAGAAACTCTAATTTAAATTCAATTTCAACAATTAAAAGTGTTTGATTGGTTAATTTGATGAAATCAAATTTGGCTGTGTTAAGAAGTTGCAATTGGGGGAAAATTGGGGATTTCAAAAATTTGAGAGACCAAAATGTAATTTAATAAAATTGAGGGTCAATTGGGCATGATAAGAGTGTTAGGGGTCCAATTGAGCAAATTTTATAATTTTTGGGGTAAAACTTACCATTTTTGTAAAGTAAGGGCAAAATGGTAATTTTGGAAAAATTGGGGGCCAAATTGGTATTTGGGAAACTTGAACCCCTTTTTATGAAATTGAATAAATTGAGGTCCCAAGGGAAATTTTAAAAGTTTCGGGACTCAATTTGGGGAAAAACTGGTAATTGGGGCCTAAAGTAAAAGAAAAAAATATCTTTATGGACCAAATTGTAAATATTTGAAAAGTTGGATATTTTAGTCATTTATACCGAATGAAGGTTATCAAGCCAAATGATAATAAACAAAAATGTTCATTTCATGTAGGAACATGAGATATCGGGAACGCAATCTGAGATTAAGCTCGAAAGGGACAAAAACCGACTTATAGGAAATACACTGCACGATCGAATGAGTGGGAATTTAATATCTTATCTGGTTGGGATGATAAGCAACTTGAAAATGAAAACCTACTGCTAAGTGATATTTTAATCATCATACCTGAGAGTAGTGATGTGAAAATCACGCGGAAAAACTAATTACTGATTGTAATTAGATCATACCTGTTTGGTATGATGAAACTTACTCGAAGGAAGTGGAAAACCGGTTCATTAGTTATGAGCGGAGATGTCCTCATACTTGATAGTATGATGGATAGTTGAAAAACATATTTTATCGGAAGTGCTCTCCCCTGACTGTGTGCCACTGCTTAAACAATTTGGGAGACCTTCTTCACGGGAGCTCGAATAGCTTTGATAGGCCGGGAGCCTCGCTTTTGGAAAATGGGGGCTAATATGCCCAATTTTGAAAATCTCGTACAGTGGGTCCAAGGCCAGTTGGCATGAGTAGGAGCTCGTAAACAAAAATGAGATATATGCCATAATACTTTAAGAAAATAAATTATTTGGCCATGGTACCAAGACAGGATTGACATATTCAATCAACTAATGGCAATACAACATGACAGGTCCCTAGACTAGTCAAGACAAACACTGTAGGTTGAGTTGATGGTCGGGGCCATTGGACCAGTGGTACCACAGATTATAAGGCATAATGTGAAAATACTAATTGTGCATTCACTGTGTGTACGTGACCTTCAAGACGCCCAAGAGGGGTAGTGATTGTCCTAGGGCCCTAGACGACCTAGTGGATATAAGGGCAGTTCGCCGAACCAGGTGACCTTGCGAAGCTTAATGTAGCTTCATTGCGCACGAGACTAGGGTGGGGTCGGGATGAGGTCTCTGTCCTCATATGGATACGAAGAATTGATTTTGGGATTGAGGGTCAGATGTTGCATACATCTACTCATTCTTAGGGTAGAAGTGGGCGTGCTTCTATCTAGGTGGCCAGTAAAGTCGCTCCGACGCCACAACTGGGTTCAGTGGACGGGCTGACCTGTGATTGTGTGTTTTGAAATTCATGATGAATGATGTGTGTTGGATGATGTCACACTGTGATTAATAAGAAATGATGAAAAATTGAGATTTTTAAAGTGGAGAAAATATAAAGGAAATTAAGGAGTTTGGCACACTCTAACTTGAAAATGTCACCCTCAGTAGGGTAAAGGTTTTAAAACCCAATATTTGAGGAAAGGATATTTTAAAAGAAAATAAGGAGTTTGGCACACTCCTATTAAATTTGTTTTGTTTATGAAAACTCACTCTCAACCCCCACTCACTGAGTTGTAGAACCCACCCCCTCCCTTATATCTCTTTCAGGAAACTAAGGGAAAACTAACATTAAAGACTTCCCTGTATAGGAACTATAAAAACAAGTATGTCTGTTTTTTTAGTTTTATATAATATTATTACAGGAAAGGTACAAGTTTAAAGGACGTCTTACTCCTCCCAAGTTTAAAAGAAGGGAAAACCCTTAGTAAACCGGGAAGAGTGGCAGGTTGTTCATGGGGATCCGACCAAACCGGGTCGGGGCATGACACCTACTCAACCCTCCTATGGCCGAATTAGAACTGAAAGGTAAGCCAATTCGGCTCCCCTCTGTAATTTCCAACCAGTGCTAGAGAGAGAACCAACAGAATTTCGATGATAGAATTCTCGCCAAATTTGGCATCAATTGATGCAATTCTTGATCCTAGTATAAACATCAGGAGGAGAGCTATCTGCCCATATTGGAAGCTTGGACTGCCCCCCCCCAACGTGAGCAATTGAAGCTTTCCCTCTCTACGTTCTATTTTCTGGTGAATCTCCGTTTGAGCTCGTTCTGACGTCAAAACTTGCGATTCAAAGTGCAATTGAATTATATGAAGATGTAGAAACTCTAATTTAACTTCAATTTCAACAATTAAAAGTGTTTGATGGGTCAATTTGATAAAATTAAATTCAGCTCTGTTAAGAAATTGAAATTGGGGGAAAATTGGGGATTTCGAAAATTTGAGGGACCAAAATGTAATTTTATGAAATTAAGAGTCAATTGGGCATGATAACAGTGTTAGGGGACCAATTGAGCTAATTTTAGAATTTTTGGGGTAAAACTTACCATTTTTGTAAAGGAAGGGCAAAATGGTAATTTTGGAAAAATAGGGGGCCAAATTAGGAATTTTGGAAACTTAAACCCATTTTATGAAATTAGATAAATTGAGATCTCAAGGGGAATTTTAAATGTTTTGAGACTCAATTTGGGGAAAAAATGGCAATTGGGTCCTAAAGTAAAAGAAAAAAAGAACTTTAGGGACCAAATTACAAATATTTGAAAAGTTGGATATTTTAGTCATTCATATTGAATGAAGGTTATCAAGCCAAATGATAATGAACAAAAATATTCATTTCATGTAGGAACACGAGATATTAGGAACACCAACTGAGATTAAGCTCGCAAGGAACAAAAACCAACTTAGAGTAAATACACTCCACGATCGGGTGAGTGGGAATTTAATATCATACTCGGTTGGGATGATAAACAACTCGAAAATGAAAACCTACTACTAAGTGGTATTTTAATAATCACACTTGAGAGGAGTTGTCATGCCCCGACCCGGTTTGGTTGGATCCCCCTGATCAACCCGCCACTCTTCCGGTTTATTAAAGGGTTTCCCCTTATTATAAACCGTAAAGAGTAAGGCATCCTTTAACATGCACCTTTTCTTAAAATAACATAAATCAAAACTGTGTAATAATATAGATTTATCATACCTGTCTCATAAGCATCTTATTTGATGGTCTTTAATGGTAGGCTTTCTAAAATCTCCTGAAAGGTATATAAGGGAGGGGGTGAGTCCGACTACTTAGTGAATGGGTTTTCAAAAGTTTAGACTTTTAAGAAAACATTTATTATTGGAGTGTTTCGGACTCCTTTCTTTTAAAACCATTTCATTTGCAAATCTCGAGTTTATCACCATTTCTTTTTAACCACGGTCTGTCATCAACCAACACACATCTTTCATCATGAAGGTTACACACATTCACAGGTCAGCACGACCACTAAACCCACTTGTGGCTTCAGAGCGACTTCACCGGCCACCTAGATAGAAATACGACCACTTCTACCCTGAGAATGAGTATATGTACATGACATCCGACCCTCAATCTCGAAATCGATTCTTTGTGTCCATATGAGGACAGAGACCTCCTCTCGTCCCCACCCTAGTCTCATGCGCTTGGTGCTACTCCAAATTTCATACGGTCACCTGGAACGATGAACTGCCCTTATACTCACTGGGTCGTCCAGGGCCCTTAGGACATATCACTACCCCTCATGGGCGTCTTGATGATCCCGTACTCATAGTGCATGCACAAACAATGTTTTCTTATTATGCCATGTAATTTGTGGTGTCATTAGCCCATCAGTCCCGACTTTCAACTCAACCTGCAGCTGTTTGTCTCGATTGGTTCTTAGACCGGTCATGTCGCACTGCTGCCAGTTGATTGAGAATGTCAGACCAGCCTTGGTACCATGACCATACAATTTACTTATTAAAGTTTTATGGCAAATATATCATGTTCATTTACGAGCTTCCGCTCGTGCCCATTGGCTTATGGCCCACTGTTCGAGATTTTCAAAAACCGAGCATATTAGCCCCCAAGTTCTAAAAACCGAGACCCCCCGCCCTATAAGAGCTATTCGAGCTCCCGTCGATAAGGTCATCCAAATTGTTTAAGCATTGGCACACAATCAGGGGAGAACACTTCCGATAAAATATGTTTTCACTGTCCATTATACCAACCCAATATAAGGACATCTCCGTTCATAACCGATGAACGGGTTTTCAACTTCCTTCAAGGAAGTATCATAATACCAACCAGGTATGATCTACTTACAACCGATAAATAGTTTTTCCGCATGGTTTTCACATCATTACTCTAAGTCGTGATGTTTAAAATACCAAATAGTAGTGGGTTTTCATTTCGATGTGCTTATCATCCTCAACCGAGTATGATATAAAATCCCACTCACAACCGGTAAGTGGTTTTTAACTTTAAGTTGTGCTCATCATCCCAACCGGGTATGACGTTAGTAAACCCTCTCACCCGTTAATCCCGGGAATTCCACTAGACTAGTTCTTTGTATTCACACGAGATTGTCCTTACTGGCATTCCTGGTACTTCGTGTTCCTACATCATATGAACATCTTGGTTCATTATCCTTCAACCTAATAGCCTTTATTCATTTAAAATGAATGAGGAAGTCAAACTTTCATTTATTTGCAATTAGGTCCCTAAAGTTATTTCTCTTTAACTTTAAGTCCCTAATGCCAGTTTTTCCTCAAATTGAGTCCCAAAACTTTTAAAATTTATCATAAGACCTCAATTTATTCCATTTCACAAAAATTTTAAATTTATCTAAATTCATTTTCTATCCAATTTTGGCCTTGAATCTCAAATTTGAATTTTTTAAGCCACCTAGAAAAATGAATTTAGCATCCGATTCAATAGTAGTTCAATCCGTTCCAAACCGGTTCGGATTTGATTCTCCTGAACCTGTTTGGTTTTTATCCCCCATTCACCCTAAAATCCTTTTTCATGACTTATGTGACTTTTTAGGTCACTTAGGGTCCATAAATTTTCCGGTTTGCACATTCTCTATCGATTTCGGTTCATAAACCAGCTTGGTTCATAAACCGGTTCAATCCGATTCACCCGAACCGGTCTAGTTTTTCTCTCCCAATTTATCCTAAAGTTCTGTTACAAGGTTTATTAACCTTTTTTGGTCACTTGGGTATTGAAATTTCTCCAATTTGCCCGTTCCCCAATAATCGGGTTTGTGATCCGGTTCAATTTTCTCACTTGGTTTGACCGGTTCTTTCCCGGTTTTCCTTAACTCCAAAGAACAGGGTTTACATTTACTAACTGAATTCTCCCTCAATTCAACATAAATTGATGTGATTCTTAATAATAGGAGTAACCTCAGGATAAGAGCTATCTGCCCAACTTGAAAGCTCGGACCACCGCACCTTCGAAACTTTCTCTCTCTAAGGAATGCCCTTCTTTAGGTTTTGGTGGCCATAACTAATTCTTTCTTGGTCACTCATGACCCTTTTATATTCTCTTTTGCTTAGGTGCCATGACCTTCATGATGGTTGGTGGCTTCTAGGATTTTATTGATTATGGGTGAGTTTTCATCTTACCACTCGTTGGTTCCTTCCAACGAGTTGCAACCGTTCCTTTATTTAAAAATTTCATATGATGCCCTTTTAGCCAATGTGGGTCTTCCGATACTTATCATGGGTTTTCCTTCAGGTTATTTGGGTATCCTTCTTTATCTATCTTTTTACCAATTTCCTTATTAGTCACTTTTTGCTCCAACTGCGGGTTCCCAATTATTTCTCAACTTGCCTAGTGTAATACTTATGGTTATACTCCTACAAATTTGCATCATACGTCTACGTTTGATTAGGATATCATTACTTAGTAGTTTTCATTCCCTAGCCTATTTGTATTTGTTCGTAACCATTTTCCCATTTTTCACTTATACATTGTCCTTTATATAAGGATTTATATCATTAGGCTTTACGCTATCTATTTTCCTTACTTGTCCCATTCTTCTACTCCTGCCTTTAGAAGTAGAGACCATTTTCCTTAGGCTTATGTTCATACTTCTTTTCACTCCATAAGGGTTTCCTTCCCTCAATTTATTTCACCTTTTATCAAGGTGTTTGTTCACGACATCCTTGCGATTATTCTTCGTGGCATTCTCTAATAGGGTTTTCATATCATTTAGGCCTCATGTTAGCATTTCCTATGCTCCTTGCATTCTTTAGTTAGAGGTTCTTTTCTTGACAAAATGTACCCGACTTGAGTTTTTGATGCCCCTCCTTCTTAGACCATCTTTTAGCTTGTCAGATTTTTTGGTGTGTTTACGTTATGTTTTCCTAAGTAATTTTTTTTTATAATCCTAGTTTTCTTATTATATTGTTGTTTTAAGTTACTGGTATTTTGTTCCTCTGGATTCTCATAAGTACCGAGGCTTGCGAATCTCGACATTATTTGGGTCCTTATATAGTCTTGGACGTTCCTTGCCGTCTTTTGTCCCTTTGTCTCGTTGAACCCTAAAAAACCCTAAATATCACATCCCTAGGGGTAGATCTAGGTCAGGCACTTGGTTATCGTCTCTTCTAGTTGGGTCTTCCTTGGACGTCTTTCATCTTACTTATCTTCTTAGTCCCTTTCTAGAAAATCATATCATTTAAGGGTCTACTACTAATATTTCTTTTTAGAGTTTTTTTTAGGTAGACATTCTTTATTAATAACCTCCCTAAGGTTTTCTTCATTGTATGTTGTGACTACCGAGGGTTAAAAGATTTATAAGAATATGTTAAAGTTAATTTAGTTCCCTAAATTTTAAATATTTATATTTTAATCATAGGCATTTATCTTATATCAAAATTATTTTTAAAAATGTTCAAATTAAGTATTAAGGACCATCTTACCCCCTCGTAAACCGTAAAAAAATTTAGTTTGATAAGAGTAGATCGAAATTACTCAAATTTAGCTTGATCATAAAAGTCGAGTAAAAGTCGGAAACTCATTAAATATGGTGAGTTAGTTATTAAGATTAGTATGGTTTGAAAACTAATTAATTAATAAGTTATGGTCAATTAAATCACATTAATTCGTGATATTTAAGATGTATTTTAGTACTCACTTACCTTATACTTTGAGATTTTGATTATTTAATTAATGATTGAAATTCACTCAAATTAAACGAATCTAGAAATTATGAAAAACTAGTGGTACAATTCACTTAATAAATTTTATCATCTCACGACCATGACGAGGCTATCGAAATTAGTTTGTTAAATAGTTGTCCAGTTTTTTGTCGTGGAAGATTGTGTACGTGAGATATCCATAAATTACCTTCATGTGTTTGTACTGTAATATGTATGATTATGAAAAAATTTCGTCGTTATTAATAGTAATCTGTAAGTGAAATAATCATACTCCAGTTATATAAATTTATTAATAGTAAGTTTAAAATTAAATGTTACAAATATATATACTTCAACGGTGGGAACGAATGTTGAAAATTAAATTAAATATTGAGTAAAATAAAAAATTATTATATAATATTAGAAGAGTTTTAACCGAATTTAAATTTTAAATTATATGAATTAGTTGGTGATAAATAAATCTTCCCCTTATTCACATTCGTCCATCTTGTTTGCCTTTATCTTCTTCATTCTAATGATGGTGGAGCCATATTTTGTAAAACTAACCCATTTTCTCTTGAATTTTTCATGGAAACTTCATGTTGGGAGTGTTCACTTTATGATAAAAATGTATAAGTTGTAAGACCGGTGAATTAACCAATATTATGCATGCAAGCTTATTTTTATTCACAAAATATAGTGACCAACACGTGTTTACCTCCAACTTCCAAAGATATGCATGAAAACATAGAAAATATCCTCATATGCTCCCCTACCCTAACTACTCAATCCATCTCCCCAACCATTAGCTTTTCAAGTCACAATTGATTGATTCTATATATATTATAAATCCAATATATGTATGAGAAGGTACTATGGGTTAAATTATATATTTATACATCAATATTTTATTTTAATAAGTTGTAGCCTTGCAGCACTCCTTTCCTTGAAATGATTAGAGAGACTTCATATATCTTGAGGCTAAAACTCCATGTTTGAGTCTGAGAGAACTTATTAAACTCCTTGTCGTGCACATATATTAACTGCATGCAGATTCTGGACAATTTTCGTGCTCATCAGTGTCTCTCTTGACATTTCTCCCATTGGGTAAAGAAATGGAGACGAGACGATGTTTATCATTTGCAGAATCAGTGCATAAAGTGCATACATAAGCTAGTCAACCTTCTGCCCTTGTAACCGATGAACGAGAAGAGTATGAAAGTGAGTCCGAGGGAGTTCACTGTACTCTCATGGTATATGGCATGGCCGATCTCCCTGGTCCCCTGCGGTGGTTCTGATGGGACTAGATACCAGTCTCTAATAATTCAATGAATCCATTGGAATGCTGGTGTCCACCATCCCGACTTGCCAAATAATGCCCACTCCGTGCCAATTTGCTTTAATAGGTCTTTCTCTTTGTCCTTTGAAAGTTGAAATATAACAGAATGCGCTAGAGTTAATAGCGTGTTACTGCGGGTACTACAATCTTTATTTGATCATCCAGGAACCAGAAAAAGATGCATGATCTTGAGAATTTCTGAAAGGAGATTTCATCGGGCATCAATAATTCAAATTAAAGGGGTAGAAAAACTCTACCAATATAAAATGAAGATATACTTATTGATGTGATCTCTCTTGACATGATTTTAATTTTATGGAGTGATTACATCAGCTCGTGACGACCCTCTGCCCTTGTAATCAATGGAATGAATGATGGTGTAGTGTGGAAGTGGAAGCAAGATCCAACGAACACTAGTAGATCGCCACTCCCTGGTCCCCTATAGAGCATGTGGTTGGCGGATCCCAAAGGAATTTGGTGTTTGAAAATTTTCGGACTTTATTCATATTACAAATTAGGGTTATTTGATAGAATTGGTCCTAGCTGGCGATAATATCCTCTTCTTTGTAAGGAATATTACAAGTATATGTATGAAGATAATGGCCATATATATATATATAATGCAGAAAATGAGTTGTTCTTGGGCGAGCAGATATTAAGGGTAATATACCTTATTATGAACAAATTGAACATAGATAAATATGTTCTTTTAAACAAATGTATGCAATAATTTTTCATTTAATCTTACTTACAAATACATTTATGAGTTATATCGGCTTGTTGTTTATTCTACGCCACACCCATCCAAGGCCCCACTAATGTTCAAATAACGATGTTCCCTTCAGCTTACTTCAAAGAATAGTCAAAGCTGAAGAACTGAAGGCGAAGGTGAAGGTGAACGTGATCGGTATCGGCAGCATGTGGTTCTACAACTTTGTAATGTTACAATTTACGTATGTATTTGGTCGCGTACCCTTGCTAGCTAGCATGCATGCATGTATGCATGGGTGGTACGTACATGTACATGGTCTTGTGTATGATATGCTTGTAATGTTAAAAAATCTTAATGCTAAGAAGATTGAAGTTTAATTAGTGACGTGGTTGAGAGTTGGACTGAGATTCATCAATCATGTATTCAGAATTATTTCCACACGAGAATTTAAGAAATTATATAATATTAAATATTTTTAAAAATTACCAGACAAATTTTCCAATTTAAACAAAATTTTAAGACCTTGGGAGATGCCCACTATCTAATTGCTTCAAAAAAATCTACATTGGACATCTTTTATTTTTGTTCGTTAGTAAGATTCAGACAGTGTATTATTTAATCTTGAGAACAATCTCATATAAAATCTCATAGGATAATGGATACGTGGACATAATTTTTTTTTGAAAATTGAAAATTAATATGAACAAATTTAATACTTGTATTCTGTTTTAAATTATATGCAAGCACCACTCCATACTTCTGCCTATAAATAGGGCAAGTATATCACACCCTTCCTTCCAACCCTTCCTTCCATCCCTTCCTCTTTACCTGCCTTAGAGAGAGCTAGAAACAGAGAAAGAAAGATGAGCTCCAAGATTTGTTTCACATCAATTATGCTAGCATGCCTTCTTGCATCCTTTGCGCTATTTGTGCCGGATGCAGAAGCTGCCTCTCCAAGCTCCACCAAGATGACCCTCGCATCGAGCCTCGGTTTGAACACGATTCCCTACTAATTAATCTGTATCCTTTAGGGTATATATATATATATATATATATAGAATATACATACAATACTTTTTTCTAGACGTGGAATGGATGTTGATCAATCCATTCATTCATTGTAGGGTTCCAAGATCACCAAGTCAGTCCTCAGGCTTACTGCTACTTCTGCGGCTACTACGCTGGGAGTAGGTGTTGTAACTATGCCACAACCGGCGGGAGGAAGGATAAGTCGACTGATATCTCCAAAACGAGTAAACTCATTTTTAATCCTAAATCAGATTTATGATACATACCTATATATATATATATATCTACCTTGTGGATCACCTATCTAATTATCTTATCTGGGATGCATGACTACGTACGATACCTCAGCTGGCGGCGGGGACAAGGTTAATCCTGAGGGCACTTGCTACTACTGTGGCTACATCCAGACCGGACTGTGCTTGACCTGTACTAATGCCAAAGCGAATGCCGCAGCAGAAGGAGTCAAGCCGAAGAACTGAATGTGATCACACATGCAATGGCATCCGCAGCGGGCAGGCAGGCAGTGCTGCAGTGTTGTGATCACGCTCTTGTCTCCAAGCTTTCTAGTATGTTTGTGTGTGTCTCCTCGACCAAAATAAAATGCATGCATGCGAGTATTGTATGCAAGTGTCGTCCCTTCCCCTTCCCCTTCCCCTGTGTATTACAAGTCCTACGTCCTGCAAGCAGACTATGCATGGGTCATACATGGTCTTGTGTATGATATGATCTAAGCCTATCTCTTGTAATAATGGAACTTTGCAATGTTATATGAACTTAATGCTAAAAAGTTTGCAGTTTAATTGGCCCCATGCATTGCATTGTTGTGAGCCCAAATCCAGTCTTTGCTATGATCAGTTTTTTGTGCCCAATATCTAATTTGCTTGAGAAAAATCTGTATATCACACCCGATCCGAATTTTTTTTGGTCGGATTCGCAGAGAATCGCCGCATCCTCCCGACTTTATAACAAAAAGCGCTCACCATACATACGCTTGTGAGAGGGATTTGCTGATATCGTTACTTCTCGTCCACAATAACGATTAGGTAAAATAGGAATAATAATGGGTAAACTTGTTTATATATTAGGTAAAATAGGAATACTTCTCGTTCACAATAACGATTAGGTAAAATAGGAATAATAATGGGTAAACTTGTTTATATATTAGGTAAAATAGGAATAATAATGGGTAAACTTATGGCAGTAGAGAGATGCTGCCTCCACCATATCCGCTAGTTTCTCCACCATTCCCCCTACTGCCTCCGTCTTCCGTCTCCATGTACAAGAAGAAACTAACTGATGTCAGGTGTCCTGATGGCCCAAATAAGCTTTTTGAGTTATAGCTATAGCCATTATCTTTGGCACTCTCGCACAACGTTCAGTCAGCTTGGCTTCGGCCCCACCACGCGTACTGTCCCGATAGGTTCGACCCGATAGGTTCGACAACCTAGCTGTGGCAGAGCAGCGATCTGATCCAACAAGCTCGATAACTCAGTTTGCCTCAATAATTAATGTAAGTTGAATGATCTCATATACCTAACACACTATTGCATGGACTTTGATGGAAAGGTTGAAGCACCCCCACGGAGGGAATCAACTCCTCATGGAAGAACTATAGCACTAGGCTTAAGGACCTCTATCATTTTGGCCATGATGGGTTTAAATAGAAAACGGTTGCTATCACCATCAATGGAACCTTGAGGGAGTAGTATTTCCCTTTTGCATAACCAATATCAGCAATATCTCCGGTGACCGGAAAGAAATCTCCAAACTTATGGAAGGAAACAGTCATGACTCTCTCAGTCGTGTGGAAGGCATCCTCCACTCCTTCTCCATGGTGAAGGTCCATCTCCACGTATCAAACCCGATCGTGGTGCTTCAGAAGCTCGAGGATGGCGAGGACGATGTCATTGACGTAGAAAAATCCTGGTGCTCCGCGCCTCTTAGCATGGTGCAGCCCACCAGCCCAATTGACGACGACATCACAAGAACCATTATTCAAGTTAACGGCACCACCGACGAATCCACCAGCAGAAGTCTGACATAAAGAGTAGAGTCCATCGAAGACAGGGCAATCATCCCCCACGTTGATCTGCTCCAACCGCTTCATATGATAATGCTACGTCTCATGGGTCATGTTCCTAAGGAAGGATATGTTGGCATCAGCATGGAACTTGGCGAGGTCACTTATCTGCATGTGTTGGAGGAGGCCATAGTAGGCTAGTAGGGTATGAGCCATTCTGATCCTGTGGGGCTTCATGGGGTGCCCCTGCACATAGTAGCAGTTGCCCACTTCTGAGTTATGGAAGTAGCCGACCCTTCTCTTGACCCCATCGGGCGGAGAGTTTCCTTCTCCATTGTTCATCTGTACTCAAGATCTTAAAAGACACCCTGTTTATAGTGGCAGGGAAGGGGACGATGATGAGAAGAGGGGGCTTTGGAGAGCAGAACTCATAGGTCGTTACAAGTTTATTTGTCGAGGGAATAAAGATGGTAAAATCCTCCCCAGGTGCATGATCTTCTTCAGGTTCATCCTCTTGCCCACAACCGTTGATTCGCCCATTATGCCCGCCACAAGCTCCGACTGGTTCTCTATTTCGTCCTCCACTATAAACAGCGATTTAACAGCCGCTTTTCAAGCTGACGAGGAAGTTCAACTTCCTCTGATGAGAAAAATCCCAACTTTTAGTTACACTTGAAAGTCAAGTTGGAAAAGGGATCGGTAGCGCTCAAAAACAGATGGAGAAAAAAAAAAGGGAATACTTTCAAATTTTTTTTATTAATGACGGGAATAGAGTAGGCATATAGAAATAGAGGGAAATTCATTTTTATTGAAGAGAGAAATAGATGGACAGTGAAAGAAATTAAAATAAAAAAGAGGTAAATGGCAAACTTGGAGATTGGCTTTACAGTGTACTATTTATTTGGCTAAAATCTCGTAGGATAATGAATTTGTGGACCTAATGTTTTTTTTTTGTTGAAAATTGAAAATTGAAAACTAATTTAAAACGTTTTGTTCCATCTTAAATATTCCGCAGAGCATCCCATTAAATTCTAAAAGTTTTAACATATTTAAATTCGGATAAATCTACCTTTCTTTTATATATTTTGATTTTTTTGTAACCGAGTCTTACGACTTTAAACATAATTTTTGTTTATGTTTGGACACGTACTCTTAATTGGATAATATAAGTTATACCGCTTCTCTACGAACTCATTTACTTCAATTATACTAATAATATATTATATATTTGAATACATAAATATCATAAAATATTAACTTATAATCTTAAGTTTCTTCATTTTAATGAGAATATACTACTAAACCAATCGAATAATATTTGATTGAATTCGATTTTAATTGTACTCGAGTTTGTGTATTAGGTTCCGGTATATATTACCGACTCTAATTTGGAGCGGGTAAACGCATCTCCACTATTTGGTTAATAATAAGATTTTGAATAAAACATAATTATAAATTAAATCGAATTTGAAATAATTTTTTACTGTAATTTTAGGTTATTTATAATATTAATAAATTATACTAAAAAATTCAATTGATGGTAAATTAAGAATTTTGAAAAATTCGATTGAAAATGGCTTCAATTTTTATCGAATTATCACAAATAATAAAACTCTTAATTTTTAGTAAATGTTAGGTAAATAATAAAATTTAAATTAATTATCTCAAACCGTTAAAATCGACTAATTCGACCAATTTATTTGTAGAAAATCGTGTTATATTCAACTCGATTTAAAACCTAATTTCAAAAGAAAACTGTGTAATTTTTTATATTATGTCTATTTTGTGAAATTAAATATAATTTGAGCTATGGATCCAATCCAACTAATTATGTGTAATTTTTTATATTATGTCTATTTTGTGAAATTAAATATAATTTAAGCCTATGATCCAATCCAACTAATTATGAACGTGAGTTGATGGACAGTCATTCAAACTGCCATACAAGACTCGGTCTCACTCTTATTGGTCTATGACCAAAAGTGAGCTAATTTAGTTATTCATTAACTCCATTTCTAAATTTTATAACTTTCGATTCTCACCATCAAATTTAGTAATAACACTGGCATTAGAACCATAGCTTTCAAACCACAGTTCTCCAACATGATGGAATAGTGACATTGCTACCTCTATCAACACATATAGCATCTCCTTCCCAAACGTACCCTGATCTCTCCGATTACAAACCATTACTCAAATTAATTCCAAATAATCTTCTCGATCCAACACTACATGCCCTTTGAGTTGAATGTAAATCTCATTACCGTGAAATTTCTAGAAATTTCTAGTGACACCATTGTTCTGAACCTTAGTATAAATCGCGTCTTTCAGTCGATTCATACCACCATTTGAACGAATGCGAAATAGAGTTAACATTCTAACCCTATCCATGTCGATGACAGATTCACTGTCTCCATTGAGTTCTCTACATTTTTCTAAACTATGTTTGTTTTTCGACTAAGGGCCAAACAATATCGAAATGTCACTATTATGACGGAGTCTAGCTAAAAAGTGACTGTGAGAATTTGAGAAACAAGATAAGGGGCATATTAAGAGTTTTTGTAAAATTAAGAAAATGAAAAATTGAGGGACTAAAATATAATTTTTAAAAAGTATGAGTCAAAACGTAATTTCATGAAAATGAGGACCCGAATGAGATTTTGTAGGAGTTTAATGACCTAAAATGAAAATTAAGAAATCTTAGGGATCCAATGTGGTAGTTTGGAAAAAGATTAAGGATTTAAATAAAGTTTTGAAAAATTTTAAAGATAAAATAATAAATAATATAAGTTTAGGCAAAAAAACATTTGTGAGAATTTGAGAGCACAATTGAGATAAGAGAAAGAATGGGGACATAAAATAAAGATTTGGAAGAATTTATGAGTTTAATAAATATGAGTTGAAAGAATATAGGTAATATTGTAATTTTAAGAATTTTGAATACCAAAATATAAAAGTTTAAAAAGTTGAGGAGTTAGTAAATGTTTTAGATATTTTGAATTTGGGAGAAAAATCTTGAAAATTTGAATAATGTCAAAAAATATTGTATAAATGGATTCATATATAAATTAATCGAGCCAATACAACTCGAATCATAAAATAGTAATTTTTTTGTAAAATTACAATTTTAATATTAGAAATAATGAGGTGAATCAAATGTTATCTATTATTATTTAATAGATGTAATATATACTAGAACACCAAAAAATGGGGATGAAGCCTCCCCTAGCACCCACTTGTATGAGTAGTATATTAGTGTTATTTTACAACAAAAATTAACTTATTTGGTAGTGGGATAATTGATCATGTGAATGTTGAATGTATGGTGATAAAATGTGTATTGAGAATTACTTTCTAATTTTGTAATAAAAATTTAATACGGTAGAAAATAAGTAATTCAATTAATTTTATATAGATATTTGTAAGATAATGGTAAGCTAAATAATAATATTTGTTACGTAAAATTTGTCTAAATATAAAATTAATTTGACATATTTTCAATGGATGGTTAGTGCTAAATTGAAGGGAGGGGCGTCCAATTAGGTGGGGGAGTGAGATCAACTGATGATTATTTTAATATTTTATTAATTTTAAAAGTACTTTTTTTGTTTTTATAATTTTCGGGTACTTTTAATAATTTAATTATTATTCTCTACTGCCTAAATAATTCTCTTCTGACCTCCCATTCAAATTTTTAATCTCACTTCTAACTTAATTTTTTATTCAAAAGGATTAAATTTCTTTTTTTCTTTAAATTGTGGTATTAGAATCATAATGTTAGAAATTTTAAAACTCAAAGTTCATCCTTTCATATTTTCGAAATTAATCCTCTACCTTACGTATTTGTAAAATAATGGTTTGGCTTTTCATTTTTATCAAATCAACCATTAACTTACGAATATTACTCGGATCAATACCTTCACATTTTTAAAGATTCAATTCATTAGGTACGCCTCGTTTTACGGATATAGTGTTTTTACGGAAAATAAAGAATTGATAAATATTATATCATGTCAACAATGAGCCCTAGGGCTCACCTACAAGGGAAGACTAAGTAAGGTGAGAAGAGGAAATTTGAGGCCATTAAGGGACCTAGTCTAGTCTAGTCTAGTCTAGTCTAGTCTAGTCTAGGGGATCTCCATAACAAATTGTTATGAACCTAGCCAAGGTGGGTCAAGCTGAATTACCAGGTGCGACTTGTATGACTCTGCTATAGAGACCACACTTGATCACCCTTGATGGTCCAAGGTCATGGTGGGTCTCATTCGTCTTGGCGTGAGCCGAGTCAAACCTTGATATGCCCGCCCGTAGAGACTTGACCCATTGACACGTCCATCGTGTACAAACAAATGGGTGAAAATAATCAACATGAACATTTAAGACTCCTATAGAGAACCATGGATTATTAAGCCAAAAGACAGAACAAAAGTTAAAGATATGCATTATTGTGGAGTGAGTGCTTTCTATCTCACTTATATTCCTCCTTGATGTGATGTAATGGATGCCCCTTTATTACTAAATGTATATATTTTTCTTCATATGGAAATACGTAAAGCAATTCACATAACAATATTTTTGGTTAAAGTAGAATTGGTGTAGTTTCTTGTTTTCTATTTGAAAACATTAATAAATATTATAAAAAACCATTTACTAGTACTAAAAATTTTAATTTCATAGAATAATAATAATAATAATTCCACGTGGGATGCTACATTCATTTATTTTTATTTTTACAGCGTGCAAGGAATAAAAAAAAGATAAGTAAGGCCGTGTTGATGTTGATTGGGTACAGTAATTGTCCACTGTATCTAATTAAGTCGTCTTATTATTGACAAGAAGGAAGCTTCCTTCTTCCTTCCGATCCCTTTTTTCAGGGCATCTATTGTTGCATAAGTCCAAGCCATCTTCTTCACCACAGTTAATTTTCTATAGAAGAGGGAGAGAGAGATATGGCAAGGCGACCTTCTAGTCTTCACCACCCTTCCCACTACGAACACAAACTCCATCTCATCTCCGCTTCCGCCTACACGATCGGCTCCTTCACCTGCAACGCTTGCGGCTATACATGCAGCTCCGACTGTTACCACTGTTCCAAGTGTAATTTCAAACTCCATACTATCTGCGCCTTTAGGTCCGACACCATTAACCATCCCTGCCATATTCACCCCCTCATGCTGGAGGTCTCCCAGCCTATGAACTTCCGGCCTATCAATTGCGACTTGTGTAATGGTGCAGTGAACAACTCCTACTGGTACTACCGTTGCTCCTCGTGTGACTACGACGCACATCTGGGTTGCGCTGACACCATTAACCTTCCCGGCCATAGTCAGGAGTCAAGGCTGCCATCTACGGGCCCTGTAATACAGCAGCCTCCACTGCTGCAGGTTGCTTCTCCAGCCAACTTCCTCAACGGGAGGCAGGGCATGACCTCCAACTTCCTCAATAATCTGTTTGGGTCTATTGGGCGACGTACTCGGGATGCCATCATGGAGGTTGTTACGGCCGAGGCCTCTGATGCACACGAGAACAACGTCAATTTCTACCATCATCATGGAGGTGTAAACAATTATGAAGATGACGGGAGCCACCAACCCCCTGGTTCATCTGGGTGGGGCTCCTTGGACACATTTTCTGGCGGGGGTGATGACAACGGAGGCTAAGTAGGCTTTTGATGGAGGGGAATATCAATATGAATCTATGATTGTTCTATGAACTTGTGTGTTGATATTTAAAGGTTGAGTGAGTGTTGGGTATGCCGTTGGAATTTGGATGAATGAATTCATAAGAACCGTAGTTGAACTCTTCTCAAATACACCTATTTCTAGGGTTTATATTATTGAAAAACTCCCCTATTTTGTTGAAATAAGCTATATGGGTCAAAATGTAATAGAAAAGAAAAACAACTAATATAAAATTTAATATTATTTATTACATAAATTAATTGGAGAATATAATTCTTTAAATTATATATTTACCATTTCTAAATGAATTACTAGAAAAGGTTAAAAAGTATAAAATATATTATATTTTAAATTATATATTATTATCTTAGAATGTTAATATTGTCTCTTATTATCATAATTATAAATATATTTATTTATTATATTACTATAGATATATATAATATTATTATTAATTACATGTATCAATTTAAACTAATTGTGTGAGTCTACGAACCATGTATCAATGCCATAATACTCATATTATAATTTTTCATACATGTTGAAATTTGAAATAAAGCGATTTTGAAAAACTAGTTAGTTCGTCTGTATAATACACGTTAATATAACTTTATTAATATGTAACTTAATAAATTAAATAAATAAACTAGTATATTTATAGATTAAGAATAAAATAAAGTTATAAATAAATAATATGAATATATTATATAATTTTAACTAATAATATTATATTATATTATATATTATAACTATTTAAAATACTATAATATTTTTATAAAATATAATATAATAACTATTATCTAATTTGTTTTAATATTTACTTGGAGTGCACAAATATTTATCGTAAAGCGTAAAAAGGTAAAAGTAGAAAAATAAGAGCTATTTACTGAGAGAATCAACCTATAACGTTACCCTTCCGTATTTCATGTTGAATCATTCCTATTATAAATTATGTGTACTGTCACCATTGTAAAAGCAAGTGTATAAATTATGTGACCATTGTAAAAATAAGTGTATCAATACTCAGAATATGAAAAATTCAATTCATTTATATACAACTTAGTACAATTAAATTATACTTCTCAAAAATATATTTATAAATAAATACATGTTACCAAAATATAAGAAACTACAACCCTTAATAAAGGTAATATTGTGTTGGGTCCACAAGTATTATATCTTAAGGGTTGTGCTTGAGCGTCTAATCATCTATATGCGACTCTCTTTTAACTACTTGAAAAATATCTAGTAGTATGACTCTTTTTAACTACTTGAAAAATATTTAGTAATATTAGTGTTTTTTGAGCTTCGAGTCACTTAATGGTCAGATTTCAGTTTTCTAATCCTATTTATATATATTTAATTATGTAAATATTTTTATTTTTTTCCTCTATTAACTCTAATTATTTTTGTCACTTAAATTTATTTTTATGATAATAAATTACTTTTACCTTATTTGTATGTCTCTACATTACATGCTTGCCTATACATAACATTCAATCTATATATATTAATTCACGTGCAATACTCATCATATAATTTAATAATCATACTACATGACTTTGCCATACTCTCTCCCATTAGAATTTCACATATGAGGCTATTCAGGGATGATGAGAAGAATATGTTTGGTTTTACGTACTCACAAATTACTATATATACCCGTTTCCTAATTACGAGGTAAAGATCGTGATCTCCAAGCATCTATATATTGCAGCGCCCCAATGTCGTATACCCGTGCCTTGGTAACCTATCAACTACTTACATACAAAAGGGATATTTTATGGGCATGGGTGACATGTTAACCTTTACAATCTTATCTACCTTGACCTCCCCTAGTAAAGTCCCGACTTCCCCTAGGTCGTATTGGTAAGTCCACTCTATTACCCCTCGTCGTTATTCACTGTTTACAATGTACTTTTCCCAAGAATTAAACTTAGAAATTATCACTACTCGAGCTGCCAATTAAGTCGAGGTTTGATACAGGAAGAAAAACAGGAATCCAGTGGAAACAAAAGTTCTGATCGTCTACTTCTCACCTATGAGTAATTGAAGATTTATCTCTCTAGAATTATTTTTCAGAAAAACTCCGTTCGAGCTCATTTCTAAGCCAAAATGGGTGTTTTAAAGCTTGTAATGAACCAAGGGGCGTGGGGAAGATGGAGAAATTTAGGGCGGATTGATGAATTCCAAGTTTAATGACCAAATTGCAAATTTTGAAAAGTTTGGGGCTAAATTACAATTTTTGAAAACTTGAGATTTTCGGTAATTAAAAGAATTATGGTGACTAAGGTGGAAATTTGAGGAAATTAGGGGCCCAAATAAGAGATTTGGTAATATTAGGGACATGATTGGAAAAAAGCTACACTTAGGCACTAAAATGTAATTATGAAAAATTACGAAACTTAAGTGTAAATACCTTCTAGTTCGGGACTTAATTACCCTTCTCTGTATGAACGACTTAATTACCCTTCTTTGTATGAACGTATCGCCTACAAGTTCACGTAGAGGAAATGCAAGCACGCTTGGGATTCCCGGGACGACCACGTCTTAGAATATGGGTGAGTGGGAATTTCCGACATTACGCCCGGTTGGGGTGATGGGCATATTTCGATTGGAAAACCATTTTTCCAAAAATAGTCTCCCCTAAGTGTGTGAAACTGTTTAAACTTTTTGGGAGATATTTCCAAGAATAGCTAGATATGCTCTGGTGGGCCCAAGGTCAATGGTCACATGCTTAAGCCCGTAGTCAAATAGACGAGTAATGAACCTATGAAAAACTCATCTAAATGGTAAATTTGTGTGATAGCTACCGAGTTAAGGTCAGGGTTGTCAAACTCATTGGGTTAGGGGTTACCGACTCAAAACCGGGTCATCAAACTCGTTGGGCTTGTAATTATCGAGCCGAAGCCGGGTCAACAAGCTCATGGGGGCTGGTAGTACCAAAGAGAAAGGTCTTAACTAAAAGATTGATGTTTGTGCATACATGAGATAAGGAACCATCGAGGTACTCGGTATGGGGTAGTACTGGTTCTAAGGGTTACCGGACGATCCAAGGAGCATAATGAAAGTTTGTCGTCTAGTGAGTCAGGAAGCTTAGGGAGCTTCATGTGCATTAAGATCGAGGAAGTAGAGGGAGAGGTCTTATCCCACAATAGCGGACATGGAGGAGATTTAGATCTGAGGAATGGGTGGTAGGGCTCACTCAGACTAAGGGTAGAAGGTGTGACCTTCTATTAGGATGGTCAATAAAGACGTCTCGAACCACAAGTGGAGTAGTCGGGGATTATTCTACAAATGTGTGAAACCCTTTGATGATAAAGGGCGATTGTTCGCGTGTTAAAACTCTTTAAGAAAAATGAACGGAAATGATAAAAAAAAAACCCATCAAAACCCTTTGTCTTCGTTCTCGGTAACCCTACTCACTGAGTTTTAAAACTCACCCCCTCTCCTTTTCCCTTTTGAGTAGGAGAAGACTCAAACTCACAATTGGATATCACCCGTCACCTAACATAAGGAATAATCGAGCAAAGCCTTTCTTTGAGCTAGTTTTGATAATGTTGTTCTAGAGAAACCAAGAAAAGATGAATCACACATGACTCTTAACGGTGATTAGAGGAAAATCAATACTGGGAAAAGTGGAATGTTGTTCACGGGGATCCAACCAAACCGGATTAGAGCATGACATCACCAATCTTTCCAAGTGGCACTAAAACTTTATTTTGCCTCTTAAGAAGGCCCCACAAAAAGTTTATTCATAATTGGGTCCTCTAAATTTTCCTTAATTATATTTTATTCACGAACTTTGGTACCTAATAAAATGACCCACAAAAATTCTCAAACTTAGGTATGGGATCCCCCTAACCCTCCTTTAGGTCATTGTGTTCTCTCTTCGATCAGGCTTGGCCATAATAGTGATGATCAAGTTTAATTAGAACTACCCGATACAACGAATCGAAATTAGGTCAAGGTTGAGAACTCACCAAAGACGGTTACTACTTTCTCTTATATCCTCTACATGTTGGCTCTCAAACAAATCAGGAGAGCGACAGGTTGTTCATGGGGATCCGACCATACCAGGTTAGGGCGTGACACCTTGAAGTCTTAGTGTTCCAATGCCACATGCCTTATACATTTTCGGTAAGTGTAGATGTAGACTTAAATCATTAATCTTGGATTTCTTCATAAATAATATAGACTGGTAAAATGCTAATTGCATGCAACCCAGACCTTAGTTAGGCATGATCTTGGTGTCCACAAACTTCTTTGGGAACCAGCTTTACAATGACACCGGTGTCAGTTTCCTCCTTCTTTAACTCAAGAGTAGCCAGACGTACTTTCAACCTTATTTCCTCAAAAGACATATATCAAATAAAATAAAAACTTAAGAGAAATTAAGCATACCTGACAGGGGGTAAGGCTTGGTGTTATCCCTAGTAATTTTTCTCTATTTCCTAAAAAGGGATAAAAAGAGTGGTGACTTTCTACAACTTAGTGAATGGGTAGTTTCAAAACTAAAGTTTCGGTAAACAAATAGTTTTCAAATTGGAGTGTGTCAGACTCCTTATTTTCTTTAAAATTTCTCATTTACAAAATCTCAATTTTTCATAGCCATTACTCATCTCAAAGATGTGTTTATCAATCAAAACACGTCCTTCATCATGAAGGAACATACATCTGCAGGCCAGCACGTCCACTGTACCCACTTGTGGCATCGGAGCGACTTTATCGGCCACCTAGATAGAAGCACGTCCACTTTTACCCTGAGAATGAGTGAATGTACGCGACATACGACCCTCAATCCCATAAAGAAACTCCATGTCCGTATAAGGACAGAGACCTCATCCCGACCCCACCCCGATCTCATATGCATGAAGCTACGTGGAGCTTCCTTGACTGTTAGCACGATAAACTGCCCTTATCTCCACCATGTCGTCTAGTAGCCCCTAGGATGCATTACTACCCCTCTTGGGCGTCTTGAAGGTCTCGTACCTTAGTGCATGCACAAAACAACAGTTTTCCACATAAGTCATTTAATTTTTGGTGCCACTGGTCCAACGGCCCCGACCCTCAACTCTACTTGCAGTTGCTTGTCTCGACTGTTCCATTGACCTGTCTTGTCGCACTGCCGCCAGTCCATCGAGTATGTCGGTCTTGTCTTGGTACCATGGCCAAACACATCATTCATTTAAAATTTTTATGGCTTAAACTCATGTTTGTTTATGAACTCTTGCTGGTGCCAATTGGCCTTAGGCTTACTGTACGAGATTTCCAAAATCGGGCATTTTAGCCCTAAGTTCCAAAACCGAGGCCTCCGGCCTATCTGAGCTATTCGAGCTCCCGTCAAGAAGGTCTCCCAAAAATTTTAAGCAGTGGCACACAGTCAGGGGAGAGCACTTCTAACAAAATAAAATTTTCAGTTGTCCACCACACCAACCGAGTATGAAAACATCTTCGCTTATAACTGATAAGTGGGTTTTCCACTTCATTTCAGGAAGTTTTATCATACCAACCGGGTATGATCTACTTATAACCGATAAGTAGTTTTTTCATGTGATTTTCACATTACTTGTAAACCCTGCTCTTTTGAGTTAAGGAAAATAGGGAAAAGAACTGGTCAAACCGAGTGAGAAATACCAGACTGGTTCACAAACCCAACCATTCGAGGGTTCATAAAACATTGTAAAAGAACCTTAAGACAAATTAGAAGAGAAAAATTAAATTGGATAAGGTGAACGAGATCCCAAAAGAAATTTGAAGTTAAGCGTGCTCGAGAGTAGTGTGAGGATGGTTGACCTCCTAGGAAGTATGTTTTTATTTTTTGTAACCTGAAATTTTGGTCAAAAATTTTTATGCGAACTACTACCTATTATAAATAGTCATAAATTGATATATATTTAATTATTATAATTAATACCAATAATTTAATACCTAAATTAAATTATTTGAATTAATACCAATAATTTATGACAATATTAATACTAGTAATAAATCTCCCCCAATTAATACACAATTTTACAACTATATAAAGAGCTCATCCCCATTTATTCTACTCACACCTGAACATTTCTCTCTCTCTACTACTCAATTTTCCGGTGAAGCTCGGCACGAGGACATCTTGGTTTGAGAAAACCAAACTTCTAACAAAATAAACTTTTCAGTCATCCACCACACTAACCGAGTATGAGGACATCTTCGCTTATAACCGATAAATGGGTTTTTCACTTCCTTTTAGAAACGTTTCCTCTTCGTCAGCGCTGGTTTGATTTTTCGGTGAGTGAACAGTGTTGTCATCTAAAGGAAGAAGACAACACTGTTTTGAACCGGACCAGATCGGTCCGTACTAGGTTCAAAGTTTAAACCGACCGATTTGGGCCCGATTTGACCGAGTTTTTCAATATTAAAAATTTATAAATTCATCTAAATTCATTATCTATACCTGAAAATGGACAAGCGGGAAAGGTGCCTAGTGGCTAACGTAGTAGTAAGAGCCAATCTAACTAAGCAGATTCTGGCTCAACAAAAGACGAATAAGGAGCTTCAAATCTACCTGGATCTGATTAAAAGAGAAACTAAACCGAACTACGACCTACGAAGCGATGGAGTGCTGACCTACAAGGGTAGGGTATGTGTGCCTCAAAGTAAAGAACTAAAGAGGTTAATTCTGGAAAAGGCATACGATTCGGTATGTGCTATGCATTCGGGCAGTACCAAGATGTACCGCACCCTCAAACAAGGATACTGGTGGAAGGGTATGAAAAGGGACATTGCAGAATATGTAGCTCGATGCTTGACCTGTCAGCAAATAAAGGCGGAGCATTAGAAACCGTTAGGACTGCTACAACCCTTACCAATTCTGGAGTGGAAATGAGAGCACATCACCATGGACTTTGTCACGGGACTACCAGTGACAAGAAAGGGACGGGATGCAATTTGGGTCATTGTGGATAGATTGACCAAATCAGCTCATTTACTTCTTAAAAGGGTGACGGACATGGTGGAACAACTGGTCATCTTATACATGAAGGAAATAGTGATATTTCATGGCGTTCCATTGAGTATAGTATCAGATAGAGACCCAAGATTTACTTCAAGGTTCTGGCTAAGCTTACAAAGTGCTATGTGAACCAAGCTCCACATGAGCATGACGTTCCATCCTCAGATAGATGGGTAGTCTGAGCGAACTATCCAAACCTTAGAGAACATGTTGAGAGTGTGCGTACTCACCATGAACAAAGGCTGGGAAGAATACTTGTGTCTGATGGAATTTGCTTACAACAATAGTAATTGGGCTAGTATTCAAATGGTTCCCTATGAAGCCCTTTATGGACAACCATGTCATACCCCTCTATTTTGGGAAGAAGTGGGGGAAAGAAGGCTAGAAAGGGCAGAGCTAATCGAGGATGCCATGGAAAAGATAAAACTAATTAGGAGTCACCTTAAGACCGCATAGGATAGGCAAAAGAGTTATGCGGACAATCGGAGGAAAGATCTCGAGTTTGAGGTGGGAGATCAAGTATTTCTCAAAGTTTCCCCATGGAGGAGAATACTTAGGTTTCAGCAAAGAGGAAACTTGAAACCAAGGTATATCGGTCCATATCCCATCATCTAAAGGATAGGACTGGTGGCCTATAAATTAGAATTACCTCCAAACCTACAGAGAATACACGATGTATTCCACATCTCGGTGCTTCGGAAGTATTAGTCTGATCCTAGTCATGTCTTGGACCGACCTCCATTGGAGCAGGAAGAGAACCTGACCTATCAGACAGAACTAGTACGAATCATCGACCCGAGGGACAAGAATTTAAGGAATAAGAAGATTCCTATGGTCAAGGTTCTGTGGTAGAACGGATCCCTGCAGAAAGAGACATGGGAAATCGAAAGTGTAATGAGGGATAGTTACTCTCAATTATTTAGCATGTAACTGTTTTGGGGACACAATCCTAATTATACACCTCGTCCTTTGATAATAAGAAAATCGGGGAAAGAACATGTCATTTCCAATCTGAAAACCAAGTCGGTTTACAAACCGGAACTGATAGAGAAAGGGAAAACTAGGAAATTTATGGATCCCGAGTGACCCAAAGAGTCCTAAAAGTCATGGAAAATGACTTAAGGATGAATTGGAGATGTAAACCAAACTGGTTCAGGTGAACTGGATCCAAACCGGATTTAACTGATCTGAACCACTATTGAACCGGATACTAAATTCATTTTTCTAACTGGCTTAAAAAATCAAAATTTGAGATTTAAGGCCACCATTGGGTAGAAAATAAATTTAGAAGTTTTTAGATTTGAAAAATTCGGTCGAATTAGGGGTGAACCGACCGGTTTAAGCTTTGAACCCGGTTCAGAACAATGTCGTCATCTTCCTTCAGATGACGGCACTGTTCACTCGCCGGAAAATCGTTCAGTGTCGGCGAAGTTGAAAAGTCTCCGGCCAGGGAGTTTCATGCAATGAATGACCGCCATTAAGGCACCAATAGGACGACCAAGAAGTCCCCAAGCTTCCTATATAAAGAGCACTGCCTCATTCATCCTCTCTACACCTGAAAAGTCCATTCTCTCTCAACTGCTCCAATTTCCAGTGAAGCTCGAACCAAAGCTCTGACTTGGGCATTTTTCTGAGCCAAACAAGGCGAGGTCGGGTTCTTTAGAACCGGGGAGAGGTCAGCTACACGTCTGTAGTCTCCGTTTGCTCCGAGGGTCACCGAAAAAGCGCCGATGTGATCGAACACTGAAGCAGCTCTGGCGGACCGAAGTTGCCCTATTTCAGTCGAGCTGAAATCGGCCAATTCAAGCCCTTCTCAAGCTAAACCAAGCCCTCTCAACACCTCCACAGCCCTCCTACAACTTTATTAGAGCTGAAAGGAAAGCCAATTTGGCTCCCCTCTGTATATTCCGACCGGTGCTAGAGAGAGAACTGGCAGAATTTCGATGATGAAATTCTCACTCAATTTGGCATCAATTGATGCAATTTTTTATCCTAGGAGGAAACTCAAGACACGAGCTATCCGCCCAGATCGAAAGCTCGGACCGCTATGCCCCCGACGGTAAGCTTTCGAAGCTTTCTCTCTTTAAGTCTAGTTTTCCAATAAAGCTCTCTTTGAGCTCATTCCAACACCAAATCCTGCGATTCAAAGAACAATTGAATTGTACGAAGGTGTAGGAACTCCAATTTAACTTCAATTTCAACAATTAAACTCATTTGATTAGTCAATTTGATGAAATCAAATTTGGTAGAGTTAGAAGGTTGAAATTGGGGGAAATTTGGAAATTTTGAAAATTAGAGGGACTAAAATACAATTTCATAAATTAAGGACCAATTGGGCATGATAAATATGTTAGAGGACCAATTGAGCAATTTTTTTGGAATTTTTGGGGCAAAATGGTAATTTTGGAAAAGTTAGAGGATCAAATTGGAAATTTGGAAATTCAACCCCTTTTTGTGAATTTGAATAAATTGAGGTCCTAAGATAAATTTTAAAAGTTTTGGGACTCAATTTGATGAAAAACCAGCATTAGGGACTTAAAGTTAAAGAAAAATAACTTTAGGCACCTAATTGCAAGTAAAAGAAAAGTTTAATTTTTTCATTCATTCGGGATGAATGAGGGCTGTTAGGCCAAAGAATAATGAACAATAATGTTAATATCGTGTAGGAACATAAAGTAACAAGAACGCTAGGTAAGATGAGTTCGAGTAAGGATAACAAACAGGCTAAGAAGAATTTCAATGCATTAATGGGTGAGTGGGAATTTAATATCATACCTAGTTGGGATGATAAGCACCTCGAAAAAGAAAATCCACTGCTAAGTGGTATTTTAATTATCACACCTGAGAGGAGTAATGTGGAAATCAAGCAAAAAAAAAAAACTATTATCGGTTGTAAGTAGATCATACCCGATTGGTATAATGAAACTTACTTGAAGGAAGTGGAAAACTCGTTCATCGGTTATGAGCTGAGATGTCCTCATACTCGGTTGGTATGATGGACAGTTGAAAAGTATATTTTTTCGAAAGAGTTCTCCCCTGACTATGTACCACTGCTTAAACATTTTGAGAGACCTTCTTGACGGGAGCTCGAATAGCTCATAAAGGCCGAAGGCCTTGGTTTTGGAACTTGGAGGCTAATATGCTTGATTTTAAAAATCTCAAAGAGTGGGCCCTAAGCTAGTTGGCACGAGCATGAGCTCGTAAACAAACATGATTATTAAGCCATGAAAACTTAAGTAAATGAGTTGTTTGGCCATGGTACCGAGACAAGATCGACATACTCGATGGACTAGCGAAAGTGTGACATGACAGGTCTTCGGACTAGTCAAGACAAATAGCTGCAGGTTTAGTTGAGGGTCAAGGCCGTTGGATCAGCGGCACCACAAATTATACGGCTTATGTGAAAAACTATTGAGTGTGCATGCACTGTGTTTACGAGGCCTTTCAAGACGCCCAAGAGGGGTAGTGATGCGTCCCAGGCCTCTAGATGACCTCATGGATATAAGGGCAGTTTGTCGTACTATTAGTCTTACAAAGCTCGGAGTAGCTTCAAGCGCATGAGATCGGGATGGGGACAGGATGAGGTCTCTGTCCTCATACAAACACGGAGATTTGTTACGGGATTGAGGGTCGGATGTCGCGAACATCCACTCATTCTCAGGGTAGAAGTGGACGTGCTTCTATCTAGGTGGCCGGTAAAGTCACTCTAACGCTACAAGTGGGTTCAGTGGATGGACTAGCTTGCGATTGTGTGTTTTATCTTCATGATAAAGGATATGTGTTGGGTGATGACACACCATGGTTAAAAAGAAATGGTGATAAAAATTGAAATTTGAAATAAAGGGTTTTTAAAAGAGAATAAGGAGTTTAGCACACTCAGAATCAAACATTTTTCCTAAAAGATAAATTTTGAAAACCCATTCACTAAGTTGTTGTACTCGCCCCCTCCCTTATATCACTTTCAGGTAACCCCGGAAAGCCTGCCCTAAAGACCACCAGCTAATATGCCTGTAAGACAAGTATGATCAGTTTAAAATTTTATGTAGTTTTGAATTATATTATTCCAAGAAAGGTGTAGGTTTAAAGGATGCCTTACTCTTCACGGTTTATAAACAAGGGGTAGTCCTTAGTAAACTGGGAGAGTGGCAGGTTGATAACTGGGATCCAACCAAACCGGGTCGGGGTGTGACAATACAATACTCAATAAGGGGAACTACTATAATGGTTTACTTGAATTCATCTTATCATTCTTAAATTTAATTCATTTTTGTTATTTCATATAGTCACAAGATCAACAATCGCCCTCCTATCATAAGAGGGATTACACATTCGTAGAACGGTGCTCAACCGTATCACTTGTGGACTGGAGTGCCTTTACCATCAACCCTGATAAAGGGATACTGCCTCTACCCGAAGTTTGTGTGGACATTAATAGTCCAACCCTAAACTTAAGTTTCTCCACCATGTCCACTCAATGGGACGAGACCTCATTCCCCCTACTGCGCGGTCTCCGTGCGTAGGAAGCTTATCGGCTTCACGACCTACTAAACGATGATACTGCCCTTATGGTCCTTTGGTCGTCCAGCAGTCCTTGGGTCCCATCACTACCTTATGTCAAGTGTGTTGATGGCCCAAACATCATGGTGCATGCACAATTAACAAGCTTTTTAAGTTATAGCCATTATCTTTGTCCCTCTCGCACAACAGTCTATTATCTTGGCTTCGGCCCTACCACACATACTGGCCCAATAGGTTTGACGATCTAACTTTGGTAGAGCAGCGGTTTGGCCCAACAAGTTCGACAACTCAGCTTGGCTCGATGGGGATCACGTAAGTTCCAATTATTCAGGTCTTTTAGCCTCATGTATCACATGTCTGTTTTGGATGGGTCCATGCCCGTATCCACCGGCCTTAGGCCCACTAGCATCTCGAGCCTAAGCCCGGAATTAGCTCCCAAATATTTTAAGCAGAGTCACCCAGTCAGGGAGGCTAATTCTGAGAAAATGGTTTTTTAAAGCTTAAACCATTATTCCAACCGAAATGGACATTATAGCGGTTCCCACTCACCCGATGATTTTGGCGGGGTCGTGCCGGCGGAATTTTCTCTACTCGGTGTGCTTCTAGGGCCGGCGCTCAAGTAATCTGGTCCTACAGTGTGTGAGTATTGGGATTAGGATGTGGTGACAAATGTGTCCCATACTTTCTCCTATATGCACCTAAGGTTCCGTACTATGCTTAAATTGCACCTGGTTCCCTAATTTCTCTTTAATCTCTGTTGGGACCCTAGGTTTCCAATTATTCTGTTTGAGACCTTAACTCCTTTAATTTCACTAATTTTCCCTTGATTTACCAATTTTTACATTTTGGTCCTTATTTTCTAAAAATTGCAGTTTGGTCCTCCAACTTTTCAAAATTTCCAATTTGCCCCAAATTTTCCCAGTTGATCCTCAATTGGGGTGAATTTCATGAAAACACACTCAATTTCATGAAATTTTCATTCAACCATCCAATTTTTTAAAATTGCACAAAAGTCCCCCCAAAATCCCCAAATCACCCTTCACCTTCTTCCCCAATTTGACGATGATGTGGCAATTGTGCCATGTGGTGCGCTATGATTGGTCAGTTTTTCTAACGTGGAATGCCTCATTAGCTGCTTGTGTTTACGTGGCATGCTGACGTGGCGCCACCTGGCTGTTGACCAGACACATGGCAACCTCCCATTGGCTGACTGTGTCTACGTGGTAGCTGACGTGGCACCAGCTGGCCATTGACCGTTGACCGGTTCGGTACGATCGGGTTCGTAGTCCGAAATTTAAAAATCGGTCAGTTCGAACCCGGTTTGATCGGTTTTCACAAATTTAAAATTTTAAAAATTTATCTAAATTCATTTTCTATTTAATGTAGTCTCAATTTTCCTATTTGACATTTTTAAGTTACCTAGAAAAATGAATTTATGAACCAGTTCACTATGGTTCATGCTAGTTTGGTCCGGTTCGGGTCTAGTTCACCCCGGATCGGTTCAGTTTTCTCTTCAATTCCACTTCCTGGATCCTACTTGAAGTTTCTGTAAAATTTTGGTCACTTGGGATTTTCCAATTTCCCACGTTAGCTATTTTTCGTTTATTAAACGACTCGATTCTTTATTTATAAACTTATACCGATTCTTTTTTCGATTTTCTTTGCTCTAATTGGACGGGTTTTACAGTGACTCTACTTAAAACATTTGGGAGCTAATTCAGGGCTTGGGCTCGAGATGCTAGTGGGCCCAAGGCCAATGGATACGAGCATGGACACGTCCAAAATAGACATGTGATACATGAGGCTAAAAGACCTAAATAATGGAAACTTGCGTGATACCCATTGAGCCAAGCTAAGTTGTCGAGCTTGTTGGGCCGAACTGCTGCTTTGCCGAAGCTAGGTCGTCGAATCTATTAGGCCAGTACGTGTGGTGGGGCCAAAGCCAAACTGATAGACCGTTGTGCGAGAGGGCCAAAGATAATGATTATAACTTTAAAAGATTGTTGATTGTGCATGCACCGTGACGTTCGAGTCATCAGGACACCTGGCATGAGGTAGTGATGGAATCCAAGGACTGTTTGACGAGCCAGGGAGCGTAAGGGCAGTATCGTCGTTAAGTAGGTTGTGAAGCAAAGGAGCTTCCTGTGCATGGAGACCGAGGCAGTAGGGGGAATAAAATCTCGTCCCATTAAGCGGACATGGTAGAGAAACTTGAGTTTGGGGTCGGACTATTGATGCCTGCACAGACTCTAGGTAGAGGCAACATCCCTCTATCATGGTGGACGGTAAAGGAACTGCGGTCCATAAGTGGCACAGTCGAGAACCATTCTACGAATGTGTGATCCCTCCTATGCTAGGAGAACGATTGTTGACCATGTGACTGTGTGAAATAACAACGAGGAATTAAATTAAAGGAAGAAAAAATAAATTTAAGTAAAACATTATAGTAGTTCCCCTCAATAAGTGTTGTATTCACCCCTTGCCCTCGCTCAACCTCTTTAATAAGTTAGTATATGGATAATGGCATGGCAAGTCATCCGTTTGCAAACAAGAGAATTTTGAGGTACAGTAAGAAAACATTGTGTGAATTTTCTGTGGAAGTCTACTTGAACTTGGGCTATTGGGTTTCATAATAATTATGCGCGAAAGAGTTCTTCTCCTGGTTAGTGTTTAAATTAGGAATATGTGCTATTATACATTGTGCGTCTAATAAACAACCTATGGTTGGTTAGTAATGGCCTATATTATATTATATTATGTGTCAATGCATTTGACTAAGGAAGTTTGAATATAGATTAATGCTATTCTATTCTAACGAGTAGTTAGTTGGCATTTTCACTAACTCCTTGAAGTAGTGTCAAGTCTTTGAAGAATAATTTAGAGTCAAGTAAAAGACAATTTTGAGTTTCTAACAAATTGTTTATAAGTTGACGTATTTTGAATGAAGAAATGCACAAAAGTGGACTCTTATAAGTTGCTTGCAATTAAGGCATTACTATGTTTATAAATAGTTCTTTATGTCATGATTTATAATAAGTTTTTGAATAAAGAAAGAGTGAAATATTAGTGTTAGTTTCTTCAAATTCTTTCGAATTTCTTATATTTTAATACTAACTCAAGAGTTAGTTGCCCCTCATCTGCATTGAATATTCTAAATAAATACTAAATCAATTATTATAAATTAACAATATTTTAGAATGTTGTCTATGAACAAAGAAAAAGTTGAGTATATAACATAATAAAAATAGGGAGATTACAATAATGAAACTAATATATTGGGAATGATGGTGTATAAATATATAGGTGAAATTTTTAATTTTTTTCTCATAAAAAATTTGAAATTTGGAATGGAGAAAATATGTATACTATATTCTTATTAGACATCCCATACAAAAAAATTGGATAACATATCAGCATTTATATATATATATATATATATATATATATAAATAATCAAATTATAATAAAATTGGCATGGAGCACACATTATTGGCAAGTCTTCATGGTGGACACATTATGGGGCCTTGGATGGGTGTGGCATAGAATAAATAACAAGCAGATATAACTCATAAATGTATTTCTAAGTAAGATTAAATGGAAAATTATTACATATTTTTTAAAAAGAATGTATTTACATCTGTTCGATTTGTTCATAATAAGATATATTACTCATAATATCTGCTCCACCAAGGACAGCTCGTTTTCTCCATTATATATATATATATATACTTGTAATATTGCTCGGGGATTCCTTACAAAGAAGAGGATATTATCGCCAACAGGGCAGCGAGGACAAATTCTATCACATTACCTGATTTTGTAAAGGAGTGATATGAATAAATTCTGAAAATTTTCAAAGACCAAATTCTTTTGGGATCCACCAACCACATGCTCGGGAGGGGACCGACCAGGGAGTGGCGATCTACGAGCGTACATTGGATCTTGCTTCGTCTACTACACGACACGCATTATTTATTAGTTGATTACATGGGCAGAGGGACGTCACAAGCTGATGTAATGACTCCCTCACTCGTCATTTTGCCAGTAATACACACGGTTATGACTTGGGCTTTCTTCATAAAATAAAATAATATCTATAAAAAAGACTCAGTGAAATTTCTTTATAAAGGTCGCAAAAAAATGTAGACTTTTGTTATATCTACATGGCAAGTTTATATTCATAAAGAAAGACTTTGGGAAATTTCTTTATGAACTTGCATGGAGGATAAAAAGACCTGAATTTTGGTTATATTTACATTTGTAATATAATATGTATTCGGATTTTCTATGGTTAGTTATGAATTCTTGTATCTACATAAAACAACTTTAATTGTATTCATAGTTCATAAATTTGTGTATGCTCCTAAATAGTTGCGGTGGTAGGAGATATTTATATTTACAAGCCTTTTGAATAAGATTATAATTGAAAATTATATAAATATTTTATTTAACTTAAATTATATATTAATTTTAAAAATATAAATTATATATAATCTTTATTTAATAAACTATTAATAAAAATTATATGTGATTAAATTTTTGTATATATATTTAAAATAATAAATTAAATAATTTACATAAATATAATATAACTATATATTCAATTATTAATAAAATTATACATAATTTAAATTAAATTAAATATTTATATATAAATTATGATATAATACAAATTATATAAAAACATATATTATATATAATTTCTATTTAATAAAATTATAGTATATCATTATTTATATATAAATATAATTAGTATAATATTATAATATATATTATTTAAGTTAAATTATATATTTTATTAATAACTCAAAATATATATAATTTTATATTATATTTATGTAATATAATTAATTTATTATTTTAAATTAATTAAGTTATATTTAAATTATATATATGTTTTACTTGTAATTTTATTATGTTAAAATTATATATAATTAGTATTTTAATATATAATTTAAGTTAAATAATATATATATTATGATATTATAGAATAATAAGGGATATATTATATTATCATAAATATATATATAGTAAATTATATATATTTTAATTTAATTTATTCTTTTTGCATATAAAAGCCAATTTTAATCCACAAATCAGCAAAAAAAATGTATTAGTATCAAATAATAAAATCGATTGAGCGTTTGTTTTTTTTTTTTTGCGCATTAAGATGTGAACTTTGAAGCACCATTATTGAGACTAGTCTCTGCCACCTTGAAAAAAAACAAGAATATCCTATTGAACCTAATGTCGTCCGTCCTCATCCGAAGATTATCCCACTATATATATAAGCCATGTGCCCACCATGTCAATTTGCTATAGAAGTTGTCGCCATGAGACATTACCCTTTCCTTTTTGTTTTGTTCCCTTCCAACATGCCAGATTGCATTAACTAGTTTGACTATCCACAAAGACGTGGAAGGGCTTACTCCATTTCCATCCGTTATCTTTCTTCAGATAATTTCGATAGGATAAAGGATATGAAGTCTTAAAATATTTTGAGTTTTATATAATAATTTAATCATTTAATTCAAAGAAAGACCGAGCCAAATGATTAATAAAGTGTTATAAATTTCCACAATATGTGAATTCAATGGTTAATGTTTTACATTCAATGGCTCAAGTATTAGTGGGAAAAATCAATGACTAAATTGCTATTCTTACTCATTAGTTGATTCTAAAAGGTATAGAGTAACTATTCATTATAAAGGTTTTATAAAGCAATCCAAAAAAACGAACTTTCCAGAAAAAAAATTATTACTATGTTAGTATAAGGTTTTAATTAATTTCCAGTTTGGTATGAATCCTTCAAAAAGTTAGCTTCTCGATCAAAATATTTGAAAAATGTATTATTTTAGTATAATTTTTAAATTTAAGATAAATTTTATTATTATGGCATGTTAATATGATGATTAAAATAATATTTAATGTTGATTGAGTAAATAATAATAATAAATTCAAAATTAAAATTAAATAAAAATTGTAGGAATGGGAACCATAAACATTGAAGGCTACATGAGGAGCCTTAATAGGGGGGCCAAGGTCAGCTATCTCCTATGGGTGGCAGCTCAAGGACGCCAATGAGGCCCCTAGATCTCTTCCTATTAAATCTTTAATGGGTGTGGATGGCTCTTGGGTGGATTTGTTAAAATGATTGATATGCATAAATTTAATGGTGGTTGACAATTCTAGAGAGGCATAAACTTGTTTTTTATATGTATAAAATTATTGATATGGATAATATTTTTGTTAATTTATCTATTTAATAGAAAGATTTAATGGTGGTAGATGCAATCTCTAAATTTATATTCAAATGAAGTATTTTCACTTATTAATATTAAATGAGTAGAATCAAAATAACTTTTTGGTTGTTTTAGTTCTAATTTAACTATTTTTTTAATTTTTAAAAATTTTAAATTTATTTTCTAAATAATGATGAGTAAATTTATCATTTTACTATTTTTATTTACCATTAAAAATAAAATTTTTAACCAATATCAGTTTAGTTGTTACTTCCAACTTCTAATTTAATTTATTTATTTTGAGGGTTAGTAAAAGTTATTTTTATTATATCACTTACAACTAAATTTGGTTACTTTTTGTGATTTTTAAAATTTTTATGATTTATTTTTTCAAATTATTTCGAAGGAAATTTAGGTAACCACTTAGATTACTCATTTTAAATTCATATTCCATGTGTTATTTGCTTCACATCCAAATAACTCATCTAATTTAGGTGGAGTGTTGTGTTTTCAAACATCCAAAATGCAACTGACCAACTAAATGAAAAAAAATATTATAATAATATTAAAAAAAAATAAGGTTAGTGGTGAAAGAGAATTATTATACATTTTTATTACTAAAAATAACACGCTCATATTTGTAGTCAATGATATAATTTGTCATTTAAAATTGAGGGTCACTTAGAATATAATATACCACTCTTAGTGTTATAATTCCCTTCACTTTCACATGAGAATCATTTTTCATATTTATATGTTGTCTAAATTTTTCTTGAAATTATATCAGGTTTTAACTTTTTAGATTTCTTGCATGTCATTAACAACATCACATTTTTCTAATTCACCAAAGTTGGAAGAAAATTCTTTTGCCAATTGGAACACTAATACTGAAAATTTCCTAAATTATGACGTATATAGTACTCGATCGCATCCTCCTATTCCTCTATAGATGAATTTCTGCCACCACTTCTATTTCATAGGCTACTTGTAACATTTGGGTAGGCTTCTTGACCTTCTATGCATGATCTTCTTCCATCTTTCATATCTCTCAAATGTTTACCCTCATGGATAAGTAAGATACTTTGTAGTTCATCAACACTTAAACTAGCAATATCACTACTTTCTTTAATAGCACACAATGTAGTAATATTTTATATATATAAATCTTAAAATTTTCTTAACTATGGTATTAGAATCTACACGTAAGCCTATTAGTTTTATCTTATTATCTACTGCTAAAAATATCGAAAAACATGATCAACTTCTCCATTGTCTTTAATTTGTAGGATCTCAAATTCAATTCCTGCCGTTGTGATCATTTAACCCTTAATAAACCTTAATACCAAGACCGAATTGCCTCCCATGTATCCTAAAATGTGTATTTGTTCAAAATTTTTTTCATGATGTAAGTTTAATAAATTAAAATAGATATTAGGTGTTGCACTTGTAATTTTCCCACCACTTTTTTTATTAGTACAAGATTAATTAAATTAGACAGTTTCATATATAAAAAAAATATTCTCAATTAGTATTGATGATAGTATCATTAGAGTTTAGGTATTACATGTTAATACATTGCTACTTATGATGCCATGATTATTGTATATTTTTTTACCGGACTTGAATAATTGTCTTTTGATAACTGCAATGAGAATGGGACACATCACTCTTAAATATGATTTTGTAGTGTTGATCCAATATCCCATTTCGTTGCATTTCCAGACGAAAATTTAGGGTTTTCGTCTCACTTCTATTGGAAGCCGAAGTCTAAGAGAAGATAATGATGAAGACTGGAAGCAGTTGTTTTATAAAGAAGATAAGTGAAATAGCATCTGCAAGCAAGCAGAAATTTAGGTAACCAGTAGTCTCATAAGTTCTCCTCATAGAGAAATTCTCTTCGAAAAGTAACGTCACTATCTCTGTTTTTTTCTCACACCTAATTACATATAGTAGTGCTTAGTAATTTTACATTCAATTTGATTCAATTAAAAAACCCTCAACTAAATCCCTTTTTTTTTTATGTTTTCTCGTTATTCTTATATTACACGTTAAGAAGCGAAATTGAACCCACTCTAAGTATTGATGATAGTGTACTCTTTATGTTGGTATTTCACACTATATATTAACTTGAAAGAAAAATAGGATTACATCAAATATCCTACCCCTATAAAATGGCATTTTGTCGATTTGCTCTGAGAAATATGTGGGCAAATACATCCAAAGCTGACTTATTGCGGATCAACTGGTTGGAGAAATACTTGATTAGCTGGTGATTTATGTTTTTTTTTTAATTTTAATTTTAATTTTAAATTATTTTAATGAATTAATTTAAGTAAAAGATCCAAAATGTTTTAAATAAAATTGGGTTATTATTATTATTGTTTTACATTTTATATTTTGAAACTTATTTTTCTGGTTTTTATTATATTCATCTGTAATTAGTTGATATGCTAAATTTATTCAAATATAATTATATTTGAATATATTGTGTGATTTATAAATTATTTTTAATTAAATGTGATACCCTTTAAGAAAACTTCATATTTCGTCATAAAATACAGTCGTACAAAATCAATTTTATTTTCAAGATAAATTTATTGGCAATTGATAACATTTTTTTAATATATATATATATGATTAATTTTGTAAAGAATAAAATAATAAGAATGAAGGACCAACGTTATCTTTTTTGGCAAAATCTTACACTAGATGACGTAGCCTACGTCACCATTGTGATATCATTAACTGCCCTTTTTTTAAGCCCTTTGTAGCCAATTTAGGGATATAAACTTAGACAACCCTAATTGGGCAAAAAAAAAAACTTAAACAATACTAAGGCTTAGCCGTTATCCAAAAATATTTTAATATGAATTTTTTATACCTTTTCTGATTCAAAATATAAATAATATTAAGAAGCATTATTTTTTATAAAAAGAAAAATCTAATAAAAACTTAACAAAAACAAAAACTTTGCAATAATACAATGTGACTAGTTGAATTATATGCATGTACCACTCCATACTTCTGCCTATATATAGGGCAAATAGATCACACCATTCCCTTCATCCCTTCCTCTTTAGCTGCCTTGAGAAACTGAAAATCATCGAGAGAGAGAGAGAGAGAAAGAAAGAAGCATAGGAAGATGAGCTCCAAGATTTAGTCCCTAGGCTCCACCAAGATGACCTTTGCATCGAGCCTCGGTTTGCACTCATTCCCTATTAATCTTACCATGATGATGAGCTTTGTCAAATTTTGGTGGCATGCATGCAATACTTTTCTAAACATTGAATGGATGTTGATGGACCCATTCATTTATTGTAGGGCTCAAGGATCAACGAATCAGTCCTCAGGGTGAATGCTACTTCTGCGGCGACTCGCTAGCAGTCAGTGTTGTTACTCAGCGGCAGCCGGCGGGAGGAAGGATAAGTCGACACTGGGTTTGGTCAAGCCGGCTGATATCTCCAAAACGGGTAATCTATATATTTTTTTATCTTAAATCAGATTTATTATACATACCTTCACATATATATCATTCGATGACGGGGATGCATGGCTACGTACGTACCTCAGCTGGCAGCGACAAGGTTAATCCTCAGGCTACCTGCAACTACTGTGGCTACATCGAGGCCGGAATATGCCTGAACTGTAGGGGTCTTGATGCGGATGCGGCAGCAGAAGTATTCAAGCCCAAGAGCTGAATGTGAACTGGTATAGGCATCAGCAGCAGGTGGTGCTGCATTTGGGGTCTCACTGCTGTCTCCAAGCTTTCTAGTATGTTTATGTGTTTCCTCGACCAAAATAAATTTCATGCATGTGAGTGTACGGGAGCGTCGTCCTACGTCCAGTGCCGTAGCCTGCATTCATGCATGGGTTCTAAGTACGTACATGTTCTTGTGTATGATCTGCAACTATCTTTAGTAATGTTACATTATCTTAATGCTAAGTAATTTTTAGTTTAATTAGAGCCACAGACATACATTATTGTTGTGAGTGGGAATTCGGACCCTTGCTATGATCACTATCCCACATGGAATCTCCCGAACTCTTCGTATGAACGACCCCTCATATGTGTCACCCAAATTTCTTTCATAAAACAAACATGTGCCGCTTATGATTAAAGTGGCATGCCAAGGATTATGATACATGTTGTAAGTCCATCATCATGTACGTATTTAGGGGCGCACCGTTGCACTCACCCCCATGGTTGCAAAGATTTTCTGGTGGCTGTGGATTATGGCGGACACCCGCCAATTGTAGATGATACTCTTTCGGACTTGCGATGTGACGCTAGCTGTCTTTGATAATTCGGCTGCTACTAAGTAGCCTAGGTAGGATTTAACTCGTTAATCGTACACATGGTTACTGATCGTGTTCGGTCAGCTATTAATCACGACACATGGTGTACTCTAATTAACTAATTTAAATACATTACATTTCACTTTTGTTACACAGTTCCACTACAACCTATCAGACTCTAATTGAATAAGATTATTCGAAATGGTACTAACCGATGTCAATCTCTAATTGGTCAATTATTTCTTTGATATCTTTCTCATATGCTAGCATGATATCCTTGCCACATGTAATCTACTCATTGGTCAGCCTTGCTGATAGGGCTTCTCTGACATTGCCGTTGATCGGGTACACATGTCACTATTCTATTGGCCGATCTTCGTTGACATGGATTCCTCTCTTATGTATGTCGCCTTCTGATTGGCTAGCGCTAACTGTACGCTGACAAAGCGCGATTCTTCATGCGTCACGCACTAATTGGTCGCGCCTGATGACCTGGCAGCGGTCCATTGACTGATTGGACCGTTGACCGATCCGATTCGACCGGGTTTAGTGACCTGAAAATGAAAATCGGTCGGTTCAGGCCCGATTCGACCGGTTTTCCAAAAATTTTAAATTTCTAAATTTATTTTCTATGTAATGGTGGCTTCAATTTCTCAATTTGATATTTTTAGATTATCTAGAAAAATAAATATTTGTCCGAGAAAACGGGGTTTATAGAACCGGCATTAACTGGGTTCGAGCTAACTCAGATCACAAAACTGCCCCGAATTTTAGAGGGGGCTAAACAAATTGAAATGGGGTGATTCTTGGACCCAATCAATAGAAAATTGAATGTAGAATGTTTAAATATTTTTATTTTCTCAAGAATTGGCCAAAAAAAGGTTGAATCAAGCCAAATACTATTTTAAAAGTTAAAAGAAATGGAAGGTCCTCTGATCGATGTGTGTTATTGTTATTAAGCTCTGTTGGGGCTAGGTATTTGGGGTCATATGCCCACTTTGCTAAATTGGGGAGATGGTCAAATGACAAACCAAACTCCAAAAAATGATATGTTGTGTGTTTTGTGTTGGAGATGGTTGGGATATGACCGTGTTCGATATGATATTGATTGGGGGCCGAGAGTGGCTCGTGTATATGATTGTTGTGATTTAAATTTTGTATTATGATATCGATATAAGAGGGGCGTGGAAGGACATATTTTGAGATAGTACCGTAGCTCAAGAGAAATTGGAAAGGAGTTCAAAGAGATATTGTAAATGGTTCTAGATTTCCCGGGACACACAAGTGATGTACGAGTACCGTCTCTGTACACTGTTGCGGCAAAAAATGGCAGAATTGAGTCGTATTTGTAAAGGACATGGGTCGACGAGTGGGGGTAGTTACAACCATAACCACGGATGCTAACTCATACAGTTAAGAGACAACGTTTGTGGGGCATCGGTTGTGGAAGAGGGCACGAGGCTCCCACACTCTAGTTTGCACGAACTTGGAATAGTTAGATACACTACAAGGTGTGATAAGGGCTAAAGTGCCCATGTGTGTATAGGGTTATAAGTAAGCTTATGTATGTGGGCTTGAGTAGCACATGTGTTACACGAGTCGTAAGTAGTCGAGATGTGTGGGCCATAAGTTGGTCATATGCGTGTGCGGGACCTGAGTTTTCGGTGCTTGATTTATTAATTTGATATATTGTGTTTTATGTAGGAACAACTAGAGAGAACGAGAGTAACTAAATGGCGAGATAAATCATGAAATTTATAATTGTATAAAAGCCAACTCAACATATCTACAACTGTAACCACCACACCACCTCTAAGGATAACACCACCTCCAAGCCAGCTTAGCATATCCGAAGGAATTTATTATCAACAATGATCACCTCCATTTATTGCATAATAAAAGTCAAATCAACATATTTGTAGAAATGTATTATTAGTAGTGATCACATCCATTTATTACATATTTTTTCTTATTTTGTATGTACAATCTGTATATAAATCACAATACAAGTGAAAAATGAATACACACATAAATTAACCACTTACTCTTCCTTGCTTTTATGGTATTAGAGCTTATCGCTCAACAGTTTACTTCTCCTGAAAATTTGGCTCCTGAATAATATCATCTTTTCTTGTTCAAGCATTTTCTCAAACACATAATTACCCTGGACACTCAAAATGAGCTCCTCAACCACCATCATTCTTCCCAATTCACTTTCCTCCATACCAATCAAACTTGACAACACCAACTACTACATGTGGCGGAATAACATCAGCAATATGCTACAAACCTATCAACTGTATGGCTATGTCGATGGTAGCATAGCTCAGCCAAAACCTACCTTGCTGATAAAAGAAGAAGATGGGGAACTGGAGATTGTCAACCCAAAATATGATGGGTTGGTGGTCCGAGATAAGTTGATCTAAACTGCACTAACCGCATATCTTTCTACATAAGTCAATTTGCAGATCATTGGTGTTCTCACATCAGCTGAAATATGGAACAAGCTGGAAACTCTATAGAGCTCTCAAACTCGTGCTCAAAAGGACATTCTCAACTAACAATGGCAAGAGCTACAGAAGGGTGATCAACCCATGGCCACCTACCTCTCCATCATCTCAATCCTCGCCACCAGCTTCGCCCAAATCGATGCCACAAACCTGACCATGAAATCAAAGACAAATTGTTTGATGGTCTTGACAAGGAATGGGAGGCACTCACCCTTGCTATATCACCCATTCTAGATACCATGACTCTGGACTCCTTGAAGGCATTGTTGCTCGCCCAGGATGCCCATCGTGTTCAAAAGTATGGAATCAATTTCGAGTTTGCACCCCTATCTGGAATCACAGGAGCTACCAACACACCTCACCCTCCCGTAGCTATTGTAGCTGCCCGAAGCTCCCGTCGTCTCCTCTCAATTCCTCTGATGCCTCCTTTTCGCTTTGCAGGTCAACAATTGCAATAGAGGTTCTTTCCAAGCTCTCATTAACATATTGCACCACATGGAGATTTTGCTCGATGGAATGATAGAACCCCTAATGGGAGATTTTTAGCCCAATGACTTCCGTCCAATCCAACATTTGGGTGTCGTCCAGTAGGCTTCATTCGCTCATCTGGAACTTGGGGCGTACATGACCTCCCCATGAAAGAAAAAGGCAATCCATCTAAAAGGCCCGACTTACGGTATTTCAGGCCTACATGCCAACTATGAGGATTAATGGGCCACATGACCATCCATTGTCCATCATACGAGCTCATGCTCGTCACACCTCAGGCTCATTTCTCTTACAATTCGGAGCGCACCCCCATCACTTCGATTGGTATGTTGATTTCGGTGCTACCACACATATCACTAACGCCTTGTCTCACAAGACTATTAAGGACGATCCTTCCCTTCCTGAGCATCTAATGATCGACGACGGGACAGGTTTACCAATTTTATCCTCTTGGTCTGCTTATCTTTGCTCTCCACCTCATAAATTCCTTCTCAATCATATCTATTATGTCCCCCAGATTTCTTTAAATCTTCTCTTTATCTCTCAATTTACTCGAGATAACCCATGTTATTTTGAATTTTATTCTACATAATTTCTTATCAAAAATCTATTCTCTCACCAGGAGTTGCTGCGCAGGAGTCGTAAGGACGAACTCTACTATATTCGCACAAGTCGTACATCTTCTCCCGTTTTTCCTGCTACTTATGCCATTCATGTTAATCTATTTCTATTTAGCATCAACGTTTGGGACATCCTGCTTTTCCCATTGTTATTCATGTGCTTTATAAACACCTCTCTATGAAAAATATATCACCATTTCCATTATGTGAATCTTATTCTTATGATAAAATTATTCAACAACCATTTCCTTTCACCCATCACAAGTGTCTTGCTTCACTTGATCTAATTCATACCGATATATGGGGACTCGCTCCCATTCTCTCTCACACAGGTCATACTTACTATGTACACTTTCTTGATGATTATAGTAAGTTTTCTTGATTTTACGTAATAAAGTACCATTCTGACATTATCTCTATTTTTTGAGCATTTCACTTACAAGTTGAAAATCAACTCAATTCCAAAATCAAATACTTACAATATGATGGGGCCAAAGAATTTTTTCCCAAATCTTTCTAGTCGGAATTGCAGGCTGCAAGAATCTTTCACCGTATTTCATATCCTCATATGCCTTAACAAAATGGTTCTGTTGAACTTAAGCATCGCCACATAGTCGATATGGGCTTTAAACTCCTAAGTTATTTTCATGCTCCTGTTAAATACTGGAATTTTGCCTTTGAGATAGCTGTATACATCATCAACCATCTTCCTACTCGGTCTCTTGGGTTTTGTTCGCCTATTCAGGTCCTCACCCATACTCTTCCTCATTATAAATCTCTTTGTGCTTTTCATTGCCTCTATTTTCCATACCTTCATCCTTATCTTTCCCACAAATTACAACTGTCATGCCCCGACCCGATTTGGTCAGATCCCCGTGATCTACCCGTCACTCTCTCGGTTTATTAAAGGGTTCCCTCTTGTTATAAACCCTAAAGAGTAAGGCATCCTTTAAACCTATACTTTTTCTTGGAATAACATAAATCAAAACTGCATAATATTTAAATTTATCATACTTGTCTCACAAGTGTCTTAGTTAATGGTCTTTAAGGGTAGGCTTTCCGGTATTTTCTAAAAGGGATATAAGGGAGTGGGTGAGTACGACTACTCAGTGAATGGATTTTTAAAACTTTTAACTTTTAGGAAAAAGATTTGTATTGGAGTGTGCTAGACTTCTTTCTTTAAAAAATCCTTTCATTTCAAATCTCAGTTTTTACCACCATTTCTTATTAATCACGGTGTGTCATCACCCAACACACATCCTTCATCATAAAGGTCAAACACACATCCTTTATCATGAAGGTCAAACACACATTCACAGGCCAATACGTCCACTGAACCCACTTGTGGCGTCGGAGCGACTTTACCAGCCATCTAGATAGAATCACGTCCACTTCTACCCTAAGAATGAGTGGATGTACGCGACATCTGACCCTCAATGCCGAAATCAATTCTATGTGTCCATATGAGGACAGAGACCTCATCCCATCCCCACCTCGGTCTCATGCTATTGGTGCTACTTCAAATTTTGCACGGTCACCTAGTTCGATGAACTGCACTTATACTCACTAGGTCGTCTAGGGCCCTTAGGACGCATCACTACTAGAGCATCTTGATGGTCTCGTAATCACAGTGCATACACAATTAGTATTTTCTTATCATGCCATATAATCTCTGGTGTCACTAGTACAACGACCCTGACCTTCAACTCAACCTGCAGTTGTTTGTCTTGACTGGTCCGGAGACCTATCATGTCACACTGCCACTAGTTGATTGAATATATCAATCCTATCTTGGTACCATGGCCAACCAATTCATTTATTAAAGTTTTATGGAACATATCTCATGTTTGTTTACGAGCTCCTGCTCATGTCCACTGGCCTATGGCTCACTTGTTCGAGATTTTCAAAACCGGGAATAATAGCCCCTAAGTTCCAAAACCGAGGCCCCCGGCCTATAAGAGCTATTTGAGCTCCTGTCAAGAAAGTCTCCCAAATCATTTAAGCATTGGCACACAGTCAGGGGAGAGCACTTCCGACAAAATATGTTTTCAACTGTTCATGATACCAACCGAGAATGAGGACATCTCCGCTCATAACCGATGAACGAGTATTCCACTTCCTTCGATGAAGTTTCATTATACCAACCGGGTATGATCTGCTTAGAACCGATAATTAGTTTTTCCACGTGATTTTCACATCACTTCTCTAAGTTGTGACGTTTAAAATACCACTAAATAGTGGGTTTTCATTTTGAGATACATACCATCCCCAACCGGGTATGATATAAAATCCCACTCACTCGTTAATACAGCGAATTCCACTAGACCAGTTACTTGTATTCACGTGAGCTTGTCCTTGCTGGTGTTCCCGGTACTTCGTGTTCCTACATGATATGAACATCTCAGTTCATTATCACTCGGCCCAATAGCCTTCATTTATTCCAATTGAATGAGAAAATAAAACTTTTATTTATTTACAATTAGATCCCTAAAATTATTTTTCTTTTAACTTTAAGTCTCAAATGCCGGGTTTTTTCCACAAATTGAGTCCCGAAACTTTTAAATTTCACCTTTGGATCTCAATTTATTCAATTTCACAAAAAGGGATTTAATTTCCCAAATTTCCAATTTGGTCCCCCAACTTTTCCAAAATTACCATTTTGCCCTTCCTTTACAAAAATGGTAAGTTTTACCCCAAAAATTCTAAAATTCCTCAATTGGACCTCTAACATTCTCATCATACCTAATTGACCCCTCAATTTTATAAAATTGCATCTTGGTCCTTCGAATTTTCAAAAATCCCCAATTTTCCCCCAATTTCAACTTACTGACGCAGTCGAATTTGATTTCATCAAATTGACCAATCAAACACTTCTAATTGTTAAAATTGAAGTTGAAATTGAGTTTCTACATGTTCATACGATTCCACAGCACTTTGAATTGTGAGTTTTAATGTCGGGACGAGCTCAAACGGAGTTTCGCCGGAAAATAGACTGTAGAGAGAGAAAGCTTTGATTGCTCACCGGTTAGGGCACGATGGTCTAAACTTTCTATTTAGGCAGATAGTTCTCCTCCTGGGGTTCCTCCTAGGATAAAAAATGGCATCAATTGATGTCGAATTGGATTAGAATTCTATCATTGAAATTCGGCAACCTCTCTCTCTAACACCGGTCAAAAATTGCAGAGGGGAGCCGAATTGGCTTACCTTTCGGCCCTTATTCGGTTGTGGGAGGGTTGAGTGAGTGTTGGAAGGGCTTGGTTTAGCTTGAGGAGGGCTCAAATTGGTCGATTTCAACTCAGTCGAAATAGGGCAGCTTCGATCCGCCGAAGCTGCTTCACTGTTCCATCACGCTAGCGCTTCTCCAACGACCGTCAGAGCAAATGGAGACTACAAGCATGTAGCTGACTTGTAAACCCCATCCTTTAATAGTGAGAAAAACCGAGAAAGAACCGGTCAATGTGATCTTTAAACCGAATTGGTCTACAAGCCCGACTATTAGGGGACGAGCAAATTCAAAAATTTCTAACTCCCATGTGACTCAAAAATATTCATAAACTTGGGAAAAGAACCCTAAGATGATATGAGGAAGAAAGACTGAAGTAGTTTAAGAGAGCCGACTCCGAACCGGAGAGAACCGGTTTATAAACTGAGTTGATTTATGAACCGAAGCCGATAGAGAATGGGTAAACCAGGAAGCTTATGGATCCCTTGTGATTCAAAGAGAACTTATAATCCTTGGGAAAGAACCTTAGAACAATGTGGGAGAGAAAAACCAGATCGGTTCGGGTGAATCGGACCCGAACTAGATTGACCAGTTTAAGAACTAAGCCGATTTATAAACCGGAATTGATAAAGAGATGATAAATCGGGAATCTTGTGGACCCTAAGTGACCTATGGAGTCACAAAATTCATGAAAATGGATTAGAGGAAGAATTGGAAAGGAAAACCAAACTGGTTCAGATGAACCGGACCCGAACCAGATTGAATCGGTTTGAGTCACTATTAAACTGGATGCTAAATTCATTTTTCTAGGTGGCTTAAAATTTTAAAATTTTAGATTTGAGACCACCATTGGGTAGAGAATGAATTTAGAAATTTTTAGATTTGATAAACTCGGTCGAATGGGGGGTGAACCGGCCGGTTTAAGCTTGTACCCGAATCGAACCGGTCCGGTCCGGTTTGGAATAGTGTCATGTTTTTCCTCAGAATGACAGCATTGTTTACTCGCCGAGAAACTGAAGAAACGCTAGCAAAAAGAAACTCTTCCGTTTGGTACATTTCAGGTCATCAATTCTTGTGATAATGGTGTCAAACGGATGGCCAACGGGTCCTCGACCTCTCTATATAAAGAGCCCCTCTCCATTCATTCTCTCCACACCTGAAAAGCTCACTCTTTTTCAGTTGCTTAGTTTTCCAACGAAGCTCGAACCAGAGCTCCAATATAGGGTCAATTCTAAGCCAAAGAAGGTGAGGTCGAATTCATTAGAACCGGGGAGAAGTCAGCTACACGGTGGTGGCGTTTGTTCGTCCCGAGAGTCGCCGAAGAAGCGTCGACATGATCAAACAATGAAACACCTCCGGTGGACCGAAGCTGCCCTGTTTTGGCCGAGTTGAAATTGGCCAATTCAAGCCCTCCTCAGGACAAACCAAGCTCTGCCGACACCTCCTCAGCCCTTCCACAGTTGAATTAGGACCAAAAGGTAAGCCAATTTGGCTCCCCTTTGCAATTTCATATCATTGTTAGAGAGAGAGAGAGTCGGTCGAACTTCAATGAAGAAATTCTAATCCAATTCGACATCAATTGATGTTATTCTTGATCTTAGGAAGAACCTCTGGAGGAGAGCTACCTGCCCACATAGAAAGCTCCGATCTCTCTATAGTTTATTTTTCGATGAAGCTCCGTTTAAGTTTGTTCCAGCGTTAAAATCTGCTATTCAAAGATCCTTAGAACCGTATGAACATCTAGAAACTCAATTTTAACTCCAATTTCAACAATTAGTGGTGTTTGATTGGTCAATTTGATGAAATCAAATTTGGCAGTGTTGAAGAGTTGAAATTGGGGAAATTTGGGAATTTTTGAAAATTTGAAGGATCAAAATGTAATTTTCTAAAATTTCAGTTCAATTGGTCATGATAAGAATATTAGAGGGCCAATTGAGAAATTTTAGAATTTTTTGGGCAAAAAGTTACCATTTTTCTAAAGAAGGGGCAAAATGGTAATTTTGGAAAATTTGGGGGACCAAATTGAAATTTGGAAAAATTAAATACCTTTGTGTGAAATTAAATAATTTGAGGTCCTAAGATAAATTTTAAAAGTTTCAGGACTCAAATTTAGGGAAAAACCCAACAATAGAGACTTAAAGTTAAAGAAAAATAACTTTAGGGACCTAATTGCAAATATATGTAAAGTTAGGTTTCTCATTCATTTGGAACGAATGAGGGCTATTAGGCCAATGAATAATGAACAACCATGTTCATTTCGTGTAGGAGAATGAGACATCGAGAACGCCAGTCGAGGTCCTGCTTGCTAAGGACGGAACCCGACTAAGTGGAATTTTACTGTAGTATCGGGTGAATGGGATTATATATTATACCCAGTTGGGGATGATAAGTACCTCGGTATAAAAATCCATTATTTAGTGGTATTTTAATCATCACCACTTAGAGAAATTGATGTGAAAATTATGCGGAAAAACTACTTACCGGTTGTAAGTAGATCATACCCAGTTGGTATGGTGAAACTTCTTCGAAGGAAGTTTAAAACTCGTTCATCGGTTATGAACGGAGATGTCCTTATACCGATCGGTATAATGGACAGTGAAAACCTATTTTGTTGGAAGTTTTCTCCCATGACTGTGTGCCAATTCTTAAACTATTTGGGAGACCTTCTTGACGGGAGTTCGAACAGCTCTTATAGGCTGGAGACCTCAGTTTTGGAACTTGAGGGCTAAAATGCCTTGTTTTTGAAAAACTCGAACAGTGGGCCATAAGCCAATGGACACGAGCAGGAGCTCGTAAACGAACATGATATATATGTGTCATTAAACCTTAATAAATAAATTGTTAGGTCATGGTACCAAGTTAGGTCTGACATACTTAGTCAACTAGTAGCAGTACGACATGACCGGTCTCCGGACCAGTAAAAAAATATAGCTACCAGTTGAGTTGAAAGTCAGGACCGTTGGGACTAATGGCACCACATATTACATGGTAATTTAAGAAAACTTTGTTTGTGCATGCACTATGAGTATGGGATCATTAAGACACCCATGAAGGGTAGCGATGCGTCCTAAGGGCCCTGGACGACCCAGTGAGTATAAGGATAGATCATCATTCCAAGTGTCTGTGAGAAATTTGGAGTAGCACCAAGCACATGAGACCGAGGTGGGGACATGATGAGGTCTCTGTCTTCATATGGACACAGAGAAGCAATTTCAGGATTGAGAGTCGGATGTCGTGTACATCCACTCATTCCCAAGGTAGAAGTGGTCGTGCTTCTATTTGGGTAGTCGGTAAAGTCGCTTCGAAGCCACTAGTGGGTTCAGCAGTTGTACTGACCTGTGAATGTGTGTAACCTTCATGATGAACGATGTGTGTTGGATGATGACACGTTGTGGTAACTAAGAAATGATGGAAAAACCCAAATTTTTAAATGAAGGGATTTTTGAAAGAAACGAGTCTGGCACACTCCATATAAATATTTGTCTTGAAAGTTAAAAGATTTGAAACCCATTCACTAAGTAGTTGTACTCACCCCCTCCCTTATACTCCTTTCAGGAAGTCTCGGAAAGCCGATTCTTAAAAGGACTTGCGCAATTAAATGCCTACAAGACAGGTACGATTAATTTAAATTACTATGTAGTTTTTATTTATGATATTCCTAGAAAAAGGTGCTAGTTTAAAGAACACCTTACTCTTTATGGTTTATAATATAAGAGGAAACCCTTTAATAAACCGGGAGAGTGTCGGGTTGATCACGGGGATCCGACCAAATCGGGTCGGGGCGTGACAAGACTTCTCCCTGTTCTAAAGAACCTAATCTTACCTTCTTTGGCTTGGAAATGACCCTATATCAGAACTCTGGTTCAAGCTTCACCGAAAAACTAAGCGGCTGAGAGAGAGTGAGCTTTTCAAGTGTGAAAAGGATGAATGGAGAGGGGCTCTTTATATAGGGCGTTCGGGGATTCGTCGGCCATCCGTTTGGCACCTTTATGAAACACGTTGATAGCCTAAAGCATATTGAACATAAACGTTACTTCTTTACTGATGCTGCTTCGATTTTCCAGCGAGTGAACAGTGCTGTTATCTAAAAAAAGAAGACGACACTTGTCACACCCCGACCCAGTTTGATCGAATCCTCATGAACAACCCGCCACTCTCTTGATTTATTAAAGGGTTTCCCCTTATTATAAATCGTAAAGAGTAAGGCGTCCTTTAAACCTACACCATTTTCTTGAATAGCATAATCAAAACTTTATAAAATTTTAAACTTTACATACCTGTCTTACAAGCATCTTAGTTGATGGTCTTTCAAGGTAGGCTTTCCGGGATTTTCTGAAAGTGATATAAGGGAGGGGGTGAATACAATGACTCAGTGAATGGGTTTTCAAAGGTTTACTTTTAACTTTTAAGAAAAATATTTATATGAAGTGTGCCAAACTCCTTTTTTTTTTCAAAAATCCCTCCATTTAAAATTTCTCTCGGGTTTTTCCATTATTTCATAGTTATTGGTGTGTCATCACCCAACACACATCTTTTATCATGAAGGTTACATACATTCGCAAGTCAATATCACTACTGAACCCGCTAGTGGCTTCAGAGCGACTTTTCCTGCCACCCGGATAGAAGCACGACCACTTCTACCCTGAGAATGAGTAGATGTTCGTGACATCCGACCCTCAATCCCGAAATTTCTTCTTCGTGTCCATATGAGGACAAAGACCTCATCCTGTCCCCACTCCGGTCTCATGCGCTTGGTGCTACTCCAAATTTCGCATAGACACCTGGAACGACGATCTGCCCTTATACTCACCAGGTCGTCCAGGGCCCTTAAGATGCATCACTACCCCTCATGGATGCCTTGATGATCTCGTACTCACAGTGCATGCACAAACAACATTTTCTCATATTTCCATGTAATCTTTGGTGCCACTGGTCTAACGGCCCCGACTCTCAATTAAAGCCGCAGTTGTTTGTCTTGACTAGTTCGTCGGCCTGTCATGTCGCACTATCGCTAGTTGACTAAGCATGTTAGTCCTATCTTGGTACCATGGCCAAACAATTCACTTATTAAGTTTTATGGCACATATATCATGTTTGTTTACGAGCTCCTGCTCGTGCCAACTAGCCTTGGGCCCACTGTACGAGATTTTCAAAATCGGGCATTTAGCCCTTAAATTCCAAAATTGAGGCCCCTGGCCTAGAAGAGCTATTCGAGCTCCCATAAAAAAGGTCTCCCAAATAGTTTAAGCATTGACACACAGTCAGGGGAGAACACTTCCGACAAAATAGGTTTTCACTGTCCATTATACCAACCGGTATAAGGACATCTCCGTTCATAACCAATAAATGGGTTTTCAACTTCCTTCGAGTAAGTCTTATCATACCAACTGGCTATGATCTACTTACAACCGGTAAGTAGTTTTTTCGCATAATTTTCACATCACTTTCTCTAAGTGGTGATAATTAAAATACCACTAAACAGTGGGTTTTTATACTGAGGCACTTATCATTCCCAACCGGGTATGATATATAATCCCACTCACCTGATAGTGCAGTGAAATTCCACTTAGTCGGGTTCTGTCCTTGGCAAGCTAGACCTTGACTGGCATTCCTGATGTCTCATTCTCCTACATGAAATGAACATAATTGTTCATTATTCTTTGGCCTAATAGCCCTCGTTCGTTCCAAATAAATGAGAAAACCCAATTTTTTACATATATTTGTACTTAGGTTCCTAAAGTTATTTTTCTTTAACTTTAAGTCCCTATTGTTGGGTTTTTCCTAAATTTGAGTACCGAAACTTTTAAAATTTATCTTAGGACTCAAATTATTTAATTTCGCACAAAGGGGTTTAATTTCCCAAATTTGCCATTTGGTCCCCCCAACTTTTCCAAAATTACCATTTTGCCATTCCTTTACAAAAATGGTAAGTTTTGCCCCAAAAATTCTAAAATTCCTCAATTGGTCCTCCAACATTATTTTCATGCCCAATTGACCCTCAATTTCATAAAATTACATTTTGGCCCTTTGAATTTCAAAAATCCCCAATTTTCCCCCCAATTTCAATTCTTCAACACTATAGAATTTGATTTCATCAAATTGACCGATCAAACACTTCTAATTGTTGAAATTGAGTTCCTGCATGTTCATATGATTCTAAGAAACTTTGAATTGTGGATTTTAATGCCGGAACAAGCTCAAACGGAGCTTCGCTGGAAAATGAACTATAGAGAGAGAAAGCTTCGATTACTCACCGGTGAAGGCACGACGGTCCGAGCTTTCGATCTAGGCAGATAGCTCTCGTCCTGAGGTTCATCCTAGAATCAAGAATCGCATCAATTGAAATTCGGTCGACCCTCTCTCTAGCACCGATCAAAAATTGTAAAAGGGAGCCGAATTGGCTTACCTTTCGGTCCTAATTCGGCCGTGGAAAGGCTGAGGAAGTGTTAGGAGGGCTTGGTTTGGCCTGAGGAGGGCTTGAAATGGCCGATTTCAGCTTGGTCGAAACAGGGCAGCTTTGATCCGCCGGAGCTGCTTCACTATTCCATCATGCCGGTGCTTCTCCAACGATTCTCAGATTAACTGGAGTTTGCTATCAGATAGCTATCTTTTCCCTGGTTCTAAAGAGCTCGACCTCTCCTTCCGAGGCTAAGAAAAATGTTTAAGTCAAAACTCTGGTTCGAGCTTCACCGAGAAATGGAGCAGTAGAGAGAGGGAGAGAAGTGTTCAGGTGTGAGGAGAATGAATGGGGATGACCTCTTTATATAGGTATAAAACCGTGTATTAAATGGGAGAGATTTATTACTAGTATTAATATTACTATAAATTATTGGTATTAATTTTAATAATTTAATTTTGGTATTAAATTATTTGTATTAATTCCAGTAATTTAATTTGGGTATTAAATTATTAGTATTAATTACGCATAAAAATTTTTGACCGAAATTTCGGGTTACAAAAAAATCATACTTCCCAGGAGGTCACCCATCCTCATAGTACTCTCGGGCAAGCAGACTTAACTTTAAAGTTCTTATGAAATCTAGTTCACTTGAACCAATTTGGTTTTTGTTTTCTAGTTTGTCTTAAGTTTCTTTTCCAAGGTTTAATGAACCCTTTGGATCACCCGAAAGTTGTAAATTTTCATATTGCTTATTCCCAAATGTAAACCGGCTCGGTTTTCTTATTCGGTTTGACCGGTTCTTTTCCCGGTTTTCCTTAACTCAAAAGTGCGGGGTTTACAGGCTCGACTAATGTGGAAACCGGTAGAGCTGAGTGTTCTCGAGCTCCCCTTCATTCATCCTCCTCACACCTCAAACACTCAAAGAAGGAGAAGTGCTCGATTTCCCGATGAAGCTCAAACTAGAGCTTCGACTTGGGCACTTATTTCCACCTCAGAAGATGAATTCAAGTCCTATAGATTTTGGGGGAAGTCAGCTACCTAACAACGCCCCCCATTCAGCTTGAGGACCACCGGAGAAGCACCGACATAACCAAATAGTAAAGCTGCTTCGTAGGACTCGAAGCTGCCTAGTCTCAATTCGGCCATCCCTGACCTCTTACGGCTGAACAAAGCCCTCCTCAAGTCTCTCCAGCCTACACTCGACCTTCCGAAGCAACCGTGTAAGTCAATTCAGTCCTCCCTCGTTAAAATAGCTTAATTTTAGAGAGAGAAAGTGCCCCAATTTCACTAACCAAATTCTCACTACTGAGGATGAGAATTGGAGCTACTTTGGATCCTTGAAGGACCCCTTGGACAAGAGCTTCCATCCCAAATCGAGAGCTCTGACCATCGCAACTCCATCAATAAGTTTCTGAATCTTTTTGTCACACCCCAACCTGGTTGAGTCAGAGTCCTGTGTTCAACCCGCCACCATTCCCGTACTAATTTAGTATTTCTACCAAATAGACCGAAGAAGGTAAAGGCGTAAGAGTACACATGTTTTCCAAAACAAAGTTAACAAAATAGTTAAATAATGGCTTACCAGTTCGTGGTACCTTTGGCTCGCTCCCCTCGCTTCTACTTTTCTTGATGAGAGGTTTTTCCTAAAAAGGGTTTAATGGGAGGGGATGAGTTTCTACAACTCAGTGAGCGGGGGTTGGGGAGTGAGTTTTCAAAACAAATAGTTTATCAAAGCACTTTATCCTTTTAGTTCACTTGTGATATAAGTTCATCTCTTTTTAGTAGTTCCCCTTGCTCGGAAGGTGTTTAGCAAATATTCACATGCCCTTTATATCATAGAAAGAGATCACACATTCGTAGAACAGTCCCCGACTATTCTACTTGTGGTTCGAAACATTTTTACCATCCACCTGAATAAAAGTCCCAAACTTCGACCCTGAGTTTGACTGTACCTTGCTCGTCTGACCTTCAAAACCAAATCATGCTTCGTGTCAGCTTTGTGGGACGAGACCTCATTTCCCCTCTTGCCTGGTGAGATCTTAATTCATGGTGTGCTCCTATAAACTGGTACTTGAACGACCAGTTCCTACATGGTTCGAGTATCCTCATGAGGAGAATTGACATAATGGACCTCATAATTTCAAGTATTTGTACATAGGTCCTCGCACTATGCCTTAATTGCATTTAGGTCCCTTAAAGTTTGCAACTTTATATTTAGGTCCCTAATCTTCCTTTAATCTCAATTAAGTTCCTAGGACTTCCAATTATCCCTCATGGGTCCTTAGGTTTTCCCAAAATCAACAATTGGTCCTCAATTTTTCCAAAATTGCCAATTGGTCCTTAAATTTCCAAAAATTCCCAAATGGTCCTTAATTTTTGAAAATTCCCAATTGGTTCCCCATTTCATCTAATTTGCCCAATTGGACCTTAATTGGGAGTTAATTTCATGAAAATCCCTCCAATTTCCTTATATTAAAATTTGGCTCCCAATTTTCCAAAAATACTCAAATTGCCCAATTTTCCAAAAAAATCAATTTGGTCCCTGAATCACCATTTCGTTCAATTGATCACCAAAACTTGGTTAATTGTCCCAATTAGTGATCTAAATCTTCTTCCCTATGTGTCACATTTCAAGCTTTGAAGCGCTTCATTTGGCTTAGAAATGAGCTCAAACAAAGCTTCGTCGAAAAACTAAGTCTAGAGAGAGAAAACTTTACTAGCGAGGGTCCGAAAACTGAAGCTCTTGCTTTCTCTGAATTGACCTCCTCCTGGGGATCCTTCCTGGATTAAACCATGCCTCAATTAGTGGCTTAAGCAATGTGAATTTCGTAGTTTAAAGTTTTGTGGAAGCTTACTATGAACAGTGTTTTCTAGTGAAGGGCGGTAGAGGAGACTTATCGTCTCGACTCAGGGAAGGTTGGGGCACCTCTAGGGGTGGTCTAGGGACCTTTGTTTGGCCAGAATTAGTTTGAGGATGGCTTGACTTGAGCTAGAGTAGCTTAGGTTGCTAACAGCCGCGGAGCGGTGGCATTGTAGGAGCTTCCTCGCTCTTCTTCGATGGTCCTCGAGCTGAAGGGAGGGTGCAACTGGGTAGAGGAATTCCTTCTGGTTCTAAAGACACCGAATGCAGCTTCAGAGGGTGAGAAACGTCCCAATGTCAGAGCTCTGGTTTGCTGCTCACCAGAAAATGGAGTACTTCACCTTCTTCTCTCGTTTGTGGGATGAGAAGAACGAATGAAGGGGTTCTCTTTATATAGGAAACTTGGCAACTGATCGGAATAGGACTCGGCCTCCCACTCGACCGCAGACGGTCATACCAGAGCTCTTCTTTGGTCACCGGAGGAATCGCCCTCCCTCTCTCTATCCTTTCTATTAGCTGACTGAGGAAGACGACGACGATGTGGTGGGTATGCCACGTGCCATGCTGTGATTGGATCATTTTTTTGACGTGGTGTTCTAACTCAACTGCAACATCATCCATTGACCGGCTGGCCGAACACATGGCTGCCTCTCATTGGTTGCTTGTGTCTGCGTGTAGGCTGATCGGTCCTCTGCTCACCGTTGATCGGACAGGTGGCAACCTCCCATTGGCTACCCGTGTCTGCGTGGTTGTTGATTGGGCACCATTGACCGTTGACCAGTCCGGTCTGTTGACCGACTAGACCATTGATCGGTCTGATATGTCCGAGTTCAGTGACTCAAATTCAAAAATCGACTAGTTTAGGACCAATTCAACCGATTTTCTAAAAATTAAAAATTTCTAAATTAATCTAAATTTATTTTCTATCTAATGGTGGACTCAATTTTCCAAATTGACATTTTCAAACCACCTAGAAAAATAAATCATTGAATTGGTTCACTATGGTTCAATCCGGTTCAAGTCCGGTACACCTCAAACTGGTCCGATTTTCTCATCCAATTCACTTCATGGTTCTTTCTCATGATTTTTATGAATTTTTGGTTACTTGGAACTTTCCAATTTCCCAATATTAACCCTTCTTTACTATTATCGGTTCCTAAATTGACTCGTCCTTCTAAAAAAAATCACCAGTTCTTTTCCCTGTTTCCTTGATCCGAGGGGATGGGTTCCACAACTCTCCTATAAACCCCGTCCTTTGATAATAAGAAAAACCGGGGAAATAACCGGTCATTTTCAAAGAGAAAACTGAGTCGGTTCATAAATGAAAATTGATAGAGAAAGGGCAAACCGGGAAATTAATGGATCCCGAGGACCAAAAGAGTCACAAAAGTCATGAAAAAGGACTTTAAGATGAATTGGAGGTGAAAACCAAACTAATTCAGGTGAACTGGACCTGAATTGGTTTGAACCACTATTGAACTAATTTCTAAATTTATTTTTCTAGGTGGTTTAGAATATTTAAATTGGAGAATTGAGACCACCATTTGATAGAGAATGAATTTAGATAAATCTACAAATTTTTAATTTTGAAAAACTCGGTCAAATCGGGCCTGAATTGACCGGTTTAAGCTTTGAACCCGGTTCAAACCGGTCCGGTCCGGTTTGTAACAGTATCGTCTTCTTCCTTCATATGACAACACTATTTACTCGCAGGAAAATCGAGCAGTGTCGACAAAGATGAAAAGTTTTTGGTTAGAGAGTTTCATGCAATGAATGACCACCATTAAGGCACTAATCGGACAACCCACTCTCCTCATTCATCCTCCTTACACCTGAAAACTCCACTCTCTCCCTATTACTCCATTTTTTGGTGAAGCTCGAACCAGAGCTCTGACTTGGGCATTTTTCTAAGCCAAAGAAGGTGTGGTTGAGTTTTTTGGATTCGGGGAGAAGTTAGCTACACGCATGTAGTCTGCATTTTCTCCGAGGGTCGCTAGAGAAACACCGGCGTGATAAAATAGTTAAGCAGCTTCAACGGGCCAAAGTTGCCCGATTTCGACCGAGCTAAAAACGGCCAATTTGAGCCTTTCTCAGGCCAAACCAAATCCTCCCAACACTTAAACAACCCTCCTACATTGGAATTAGAGCAGAAAGGTAAGCCAATTCAGCTCCCCTCTATAAATTCTGTTTGATGCTAGAGAGAGAATCGACAGATCTTTACTAGCCAAATTCTCCCTCAATTTGACATGAATTGAGGTGATTCTTGATCCCGAGAGGAACCTTCGGACAAGAGCTATCTCCCCAGATTGAAAGCTCGGACTACCGCACCCCCGACGGTAAGCTTTCGAATCTTTCTCTCTCTATGCTGTGTTTTTTGGCGAAGCTCCGTTTGAGCTCGTTTCAGCGTCAAATCGTGTTATTCAAAGTGTAATTGAATCATATGAAGGTGTAGGAACTTAAATCTAACTTCAATTTCAACAATTAACTTTGATTGATTGGTTAATTTGATGAAATCAAATCCGATCAAGTTGAAAGGTTGAAATTGGGGAAAATTTTGGGGATTTTGAAAATTCGAGGGACTAAAGTGCAATTTTATAAAATTGAGAGCCTATTGGGCATAAAAAAGATGTTGGAGCACCAATTGGTCAATTTTTGGAATTTTTGGGGTGAAATTTACCGTTTTTATAAGGTAGGGGCAAAATGGTAATTTTTGAAAAGTTGGGGACCAAATTGGGAATTTGGGAAACTTAAACCCCTTTTTGTAATCTTGAATAAATTGAGGCCCCAAAGTGAATTTTAGAAGTTCCAGGATTCAATTTGGGGGAAAATCGACATTAGGGATCTAAAGTTAAAGAAAAAGAACTTTAGGGACCTAATTGCAATAAATATGAAAGTTTAAGTATTCCATTCATTCAGGATGAATGAAGGCTATTAGACCAAGGGATAATGAACACGGATGTTCATATCGTGTAGGAACATGAAGTACCAGGAATGCCAGCAAGGACAAGCTCGTGTGAAGACAAAGAACTGGTTAAGAGGAAATCATTGCGTTATTGGGTAAGTGAGATTTTATATCATACCCGGTTAGGATGATAAGCACCACGGAAACGAAAACCCACTACTAAGTAGAAAATTTAAACATCACACCTGAATAGAGTGATGTGGAAATTACGCGAAAAACTACTTATCGGTTGTAAGTAGATCATACCCGGTTGGTATGATGAACTTCCTAGAAAGAAGTAGAAAACCCGTTCATTGATTATGAGCAGAGATATCCTCACACTTGGTTGGTGTGATGGACGACCAAAAGATTATTTTTGTCGGCAAAGTCGCTCCAATGCCACAAGTGGGTGTAGTGGACATGCTCCCTTGCGAATGTGTGTTCCCTTCATGACGAAGGGTGTGTGTTGATTGATAAACACACCAGTTGTGGTAAATGATGAGATATGACTATAAAAACTAAGATTTTGAGGATGAAATGTTTTTAAGAAACTAAGGAGTCTGGCACACTCCAATTCAACTATTTTCTGAAAGTCAAATTTTAAACACCCATTCACTCAATCGTTGAACTCACACCTCCCTTATACCCCTTTTCAGGTAACCAAGGGAAAACCTACCTAAAAGATCTACAGTTAGCTACACCTCCAAGATAGATATGTAAGTTTTAATTTCATATAGTTTTGATTAATGTTATTATAACAAAGTACAAGTTTAAAGGACGCCTTACTTCTCACCGTTTAAAGAAGGGAAAAACCCTTAATATACCGAAAGAGTGGCAGGTTGCTCACGGGGATCCAACCAAAGCGGGTTGGAGCGTGATAACTTAAGTGGTATCAGAGCCTGTTTTCTCGAATACATTATCAAGACTATATAACATATAACTAAGAGAAAGTTTTAAAATTTTCAAATGACTTCGAGGGGAGGAACCAAGAAAACTAGGATTGACTCTACTCAACACCCTGTCCATGTAGAAAGACAACCCTAGAAGCTTCCCAATTCCCAAGGCATAGTAGAAGTCTCAACAGACCAAATGAGGAAATATCTAGGAGGTTGATGCCAGGACCTATTGAGGTCACGACTCTAAGTACAAAGGAAGCCAAGCCTGAAGCTAGAAATGCCAGCAAAGGGCATATAACCTTACCTAGGAAGATGCTTATCAAGAATTCCGTATCTCCCTTTTTATTCTTTGACCACTTTTTGTAATAGGGCTAAAACCCCCAACATATTGTACTCCTCAATTAATGAAGTACTCCAAATTCCTAAAAACCTTATCTTTCAAAGGATGTGATCTTGCTAGGAAGATGGCCCCAAGGAAAGTAACCAAACAAACCTATGCTACCATAGAAACTAAGGAGAATCTCATCCCAGTTAAGAAACTAAATTAGGGAATCAAGAAACTAGGAGGACTCTTAGAGTGATCCTTTGGCAAAGAAGACCCCACAAGAAAACTCTCAAGGTATCTAGACTCAAGGACGACAAAGCACCAAAATCAACAATTCCCTAGAAAGATGCTAGGAGGTACCACTTAGGCCCACATAATTACAAGTATAAACAATAGGGACACTGCGTAGAGAAGTGCCCAACCCTACTAAGGATATGAATCAAGTTAACTTGTAGGGGATATGACATGTAATGGAGGACTGTCCCAAACTCCATGGATTTAGGGCAAAACCTCTCGAGAAAACACACCGACTACCAAAAATCCAAAGCCACGGAAGCTAGGAAGGACCTTAAGAAATCGCAAACAAGAATATAATATAGATGAAGGGAATCTTCCCTTACAAGAGAGCTATAGGCCATCTAGGAGAAAAGAAGGAAGCACCTCCAACAGAGAAGACGAGCCCCCAAATGTTGAGAGACAAATAGGATGTCTCGGGATAACACGAAGTAACCTACTATGAAAAAGCAGAGGAGCCAAGAAGAATCTAGTGAACAGATGTAACTAGTAACTATGGGGAGGAGACGCCCTAGGAAGGACCAGAAAGTAGTAAAGACTACACTAAAAAAGGGGCGATAGGATAGGTGCCAAGAACAAGTGAACTCGATGGGCAACTAACCCAAGACAAGTAAACAAGGAAAGTAGTAGGGACGAGACAATTAACAAACTAACCCTCGTAGGAATTATGGATTTAAACCCTGGTGAGGAAGAGAGAAGTAGAAAGGCCAAATGTTGGAAAAGAAGGATGAAGGAAATCCTCAAAGGAAATTATGGTCAAAAACAAAATGGGGACCATACTCAAGCCATGAGGAGGATTAAGTAAGCCTCACATAAAGAGGTCTTGAAACAAACAGTGTCCAAACCTTTCTCAAGTAAGAAAACTTGTGTATAATACAAGTAGAATTAAGAAAATAGTACAAGGACGTACCGTAGATTTCTCAAGAAGGGTATAAGGGAAGGACGACATCAAAGGATGTCATTTAATGATTAGATACTTCCAAAGGATGAATGAAAAAAAGAATTTCGGGAGAAAGGGAAAGAATCCTACCAAGGTAGGAAGTCCAACAAAGGCATACGTATCCCAACTAAGAGGAAATGGAACCAATCAAAGTGGAAAGAAAGATAAGCTCACCAATGAAATGCTGATTGAGATGGAAAGATTAAGTGTAAACTCCATCCTTTGATAATAAGAAAAACCAGGGAAAGAACTGGTCATTTCCAAAGAGAAAATTGAGTCGGTTTATGAACCGGAACCGATAGAGAAAGGGGAAATAGGGAAATTTATGGATCCCAAGTGATCTAAAGAGTCACAAAAGTCATGAAAAAGGACTTTAGGATGAATTGGAGATGAAAACCAAATCGGTTCAGGCGAACAAGATCTGAACCGGATTGAACTAGTTTGGATTGGTTTGAACCACTATTGAACCAGATGCTAAATTCATTTTTGTAGGTGGCTTAGAAAATTCAAATTGGAGAATTGAGGCCAGCATTGGATAGAGAATGAATTTAGAAATTTTTAATTTTGAAAAACTCGGTCAAATCGAGCCTGAATCGGCCGATTTAAGCTTTGAACCCGATTCGGACCGGTCCGGTCCAGTTTGGAACAATGTCATCTGCTTCCTTCAGATGACAGCACTATTCACTCGCTGGAAAATCAAGTAGTGCCGACGAAGATGAAAAGTTTCTGGTGAGGGAGTTTTAGGCAATGAATGACCATTATTAAGGCACCAATTGTTTGACTATGAAGTCCTCGAGCTTCCTATATAAAGATCCCCTTCTCATTCATCCTCTTCATACCTAAAAACTGCACTCTCTCCCTATCGCTTCATTTTCCGTTGAAGCTCAAACTAGAGCTCCGATTTGGGCATTTTTCTAAGCCAAAGAAGGCGTGGTCAGGTTCTTTATCTTTGGGGAGAAGTCAGCTACACACCTCTAGTTTTCATTTGCTCCGAGGATCGTTGGGGAAACGCTGGTGTGATAGAACAATGAAGTAGCTATGGCAAACCGAAGCTACCCTGTTTTGGCTGAGCTGAAAATTGCTAGTTCGAGCCTTACTCTGGCCAAACCAAGCCCTCCCAACACCTCCACAACCCTCTTACAGCTGAATTAGAGCGGAAAGGTAAGCCAATTTGGCTCCACTCTAGAAATTCCGATCGGTGTTAGAGAGAGAACCGATAGATCTTTACTGACCAAATTCTCCCTCAATTTAACATGAATTGAGGTGATTCTTGATCCTAGGAAGAACCTTAGGACAATAGCTATCTTCCAGGTCAAAAGCTCAGACCGCCGCTGTAAACCCGCACTTTTGAGTTAAGGAAAACCAGGAAAAGAACCAGTCAAACAGAATAAGAAAACCGAGCTGGTTTACATTTGGGAACAAGCAATATGGAAATTTACAACTTTCGGGTGATCCAAAGGGTTTATTAAACCTTGAAAAAGAAACTTAAGACAAATTAAAAGACAAAAACCAAATTGGTTCAGGTGAACTAGATTTCATAAAAACTTTAAAGTTAAGCGTGCTTGCCCGAGAGTAGTGTGAGGATAAGTGACCTCTTAGGAAGTATGATTTTTTTGTAACCTGAAATTTCGGTAAAAATTTTTTATGCGAATGTACGGCTTATGATAAATAGCCATAAATTAATATATATTTAATTATTGTAATTAATACTAATAATTTAATACCCAAATTAAATTATTGAAATTAATACAAATAATTTAATACTGAAATTAAATTATTAGAATTAATACCAATAATTTATGGCAATGTTAATACTAGTAATAAATCTCTCCCATTTAATACACGTTTTACACCTATATAAAGAGGTTATCCCCATTCATTCTCCTCACACTTGAACACACACTCTCTCTCTCTCTACTACTCCATTTCCCGGTGAAGCTCGAACCAGAGTTTCGACTTAAACATTTTTCTTAACCTCGAAAGGAGAGGTCGAGCTCTTTAGAACCAGAGAGAAGACAGCTATTTGATAGCAAACTCCAGTCAATCCGAGAATTGTTGGAGAAGCGCCAGCATGATGGAATAGTGAAGCAGCTCCGGTGGACCGAAGCTGCCCTATTTCGGCCAAGCTGAAATCAGCCATTTCAAGCCCTCCTCAAGCCAAACCAAGCCCTCCCAACACTTCCTCAGCCTTTCCACGACCGAATTAGGACCGAAAGGTAAGCCAATTCAGCTCCCCTTTGCAATTTTTGATCGGTGCTAGAGAGAGGGTCGCCCGAATTTCAATGAAGAAATTCTAATCCAATTTCGCATCAATTGATGCAATTCTTGATTCTAGGATAAACCTCAAGATGAGAGCTATCTGCCCAGATCGAAAGCTTGGACCGCCGTGCCTTCACCGGTGAGTAATCGAAGCTTTCTCTCTCTATAGTTCATTTTCCGGCGAAGCTCCGTTTGAGCTCGTCCTGGCGTTAAAACTTGCGATTCACATTTCTAAAGAATTGTATGAACATGTAGAAACTCAAATTCAACTTCAATTTCAACAATTGGAAATGTTTGATGGGTCAATTTGATTAAATCAAATTTGGCTATGTTAAGAAGTTGGAATTGGGGGAAATTAGGGATTTTCAAAATTCAAAGGATCAAAATGAAATTTTATGAAATTGAGGGTCAATTGGGCATGAAAATAATGTTGGAGGACCAATTGAGGAATTTTGAAATTTTTGGGGCAAAATTTACCATTTTTGTAAAGGAAGGGCAAAATGGTAATTTTGGAAAAGTTGGTGGACCAAATTGGAAATTTGGAAAATTAAACCCCTTTTTGTGAAATGGAATAAATTGAGGTCCTATGATAAATTTGAGAGGTTTCGGGACTCAATTTTAGGAAAAACCGACATTTGGGACTTAAAGTTAAAGAGAAATAACTTTAGGGACCTAATTGCAAATAAATGAAAATTTGACTTTCTCATTCATTTGAAATGAATGAAGGCGATTAGGCTGAAGGATAATAAAGCAAGATGTTCATATCGTGTAGGAACACGAAGTACCAGGAACGCCAGCAAGGACAAGCTCGCGTGAAGACCAAGAACCGATCTAGTGGAATTAACGGCATTAACGGGTGAGTGGGTTTACTAACATCATACCCTGTTGGGATGATGAGCAAAACTTAAAATTTTAAAACCACTTACCGGTTGTGAGTGAAAATTTTATATCATACCCGGTTGGGAATGATAAGTACCTCAGTATGAAAACCCACTATTTTGTGGTATTTTAAACATCACTACTTAGAGGAAGTGATGTGGAAATCATGCAGAAAAACTACTTACCGGTTGTAAGTAGATCATACCCGATTGGTATGATGAGACTTCCCCAAAGGAAGTTGAAAACCCGTTCATCGGTTATGAATGGAGGTGTCCTTATACCCAGGCGGTATAATGGATAGAGAAAACATATGTTTTGTCAGAAGTGCTCTCCCCTGATCCTGTGCCAATGCTTAAACAATTTGGGAGACCTTCTCGACGGGAGCTCAAATAGCTCTGATAGGCTGGGGGCCTCAGTTTTGGAACTTAGGGGCTAAATGCCCGATTTTGAAAATCTCGTACAGTGGGCCCAAGGCCAGTTGGCACGAGCAGGAGCTCATAAACGAACATGATATACGTGCCATAAAACTTAATAAGTGAATTGTTTGGCCTTGGTACCAAGATAGGACCGTCATGCTTAGTCAACTAGCGACAGTGCGACATGACAGGTCGATGGACTAGTCAAGACAAACAGCTGCGGGTTGAGTTGAGAGTTGGTGTCGTTGGACTAGTGGCACCACAGATTACATGGCAATATAAGAAAACATTGTTTGTGCATGCACTGTGAGTACGAGATCATTAGGACACCCATGAGGGGTAGTGATGCATCCTATGGGCACTAGAAGACCTGGTGGCTATAAGAGCAGTTCGTCATTCCAGGTGTTTGTGTGAAATCTGGATTTGCACCAAGTGCATGAGACCGGGGTGGGGACGGGATGAGGTCTTTGTCCTCATATGAACACGAAGAAGTGATTTCAAGATTGTGGGTTGGATGTCATGTACATCCACTCATTCCCAGGGGAGAAGTGGTTGTACTTCTATCCGGGTGACAGGAAAAGTTGCTCCGAAGCCACTAGTGGGTTCAGTAGTGATACTGACTTGCGAATGTGTGTAACCTTCATGATGAAGGATGTGTGCTGGGTGATGACACACCGAAAACTAAGAAATAATGGAAAAACCCAAATTTTTAAATGAAGGGATTTTTGAAAAGAAAGGAGTCTGGCACACTCTATATAAATATTTTTCTTAAAAGTTAAAAGTAGACATTTAAAAACCCATTCACTGAGTAGTCGTACTCACCCCCTCCCTTATATCCCTTTCAGGAAATCCCGGAAAGCCTACCCTGAAAGACAATCAACTAAGATGCCTGTAAGACAGGTATGTGAAGTTTTAAATTTCATGCAGTTTAAAGGACGCCTTACTCTTTACGAATTATAATAAAGGGAAACCCTTTAATAAACTGGGAGAGTGGCGGGTTGTTCACAGGGATCCGACCAAACCAGGTCGAGGCGTGACAGCCGCGCCCCCGACGGTAACCTTTCGAAGCTTTCTCTCTCTACGTTAAGTTTTCCGACGAAGCTCCATTTGAGCTCATTCCGGCATCAAATCATGCGATTCAAATTGCAATTGAGTCATATGAAGATGTAGGAACTCCAATCTAACTTCTATTTTAACAATTAAACTCATTTGATCAGTCAATTTGATGAAATCAAATTCGGTTGAGTTGGAAGGTTGAAATTGGGGGAAAAATTAGGGATTTCAAAAATTCGAGGGACTAAAGTATAATTTCATAAAATTGAGGGCCAATTGGGCATGATAAAGACATTGGAGGACCAATTGGGCAATTTTTGAAATTTTTGGGGTGAAACTTACTATTTTTGTAAAGTAGAGGCAAAATGGTAATTTTCTAAAAATTGGGGACCAAATTGGCAATTTTGGTAACTTGAACCCCTTTTTGTGATTTTGAATAAATTGAAGTCCCAATGTGAATTTTAGAAGTATTGGGACTCAATTTGGGAAAAATCGGCATTAGGGACCTAAAGTTAAAAAAAAAGAACTTTAGGGACCTAATTGCAATAAATCGAAGAGTTTCGACTATTTTATTCATTCACGATGAATGAAGGCTATTAGGCCAAGGGGTAATGAACAAGGATGTTCATATCATGTAGGAACACGAAGTACCGGGAACGCCAACAAGGACAAGCTTCCATGAAGACAGAGAACCAGTTGAGAGGAAATCAATATGTTATCGGGTGAGTAAGATTTTTGTATCATACTCGGTTAGGATAATACGCACCTCGAAAATAAAAACCCACTACTAGGTGGAAATTTTAAACATCACACCTGAATGGAGTGATGTGGAAATTACATAGAAAACTACTTATCGGTTGTAAGTAGATCATACCAGGTTGGTATGATAAACTTTCTAGAAGGAAGTAGAAAATCCATTCATCAATTATGAGCAGATATGTCCTCACACCCGATTGGTGTGATGGACGATCAAAAGATTATTTTTTTCAGAAGTGCTCTCCCTTGACTGTGTTCCACTGCTTTAACATTTTGGGAGACCCTCTTGACGGGAGTTCGAATAGCTCAGATAGGTTGGAGGCCTCGGTGTTGGAACTTGAGGGCTAATATGCCCGATTTTTAAAATCTCATATAGTGGGCCCAAGGCCAGTTGGCACGAGCAGGAGCTCGTAAACAAACATGAGTTTAAGTCATGAAAATGTTAAATGAATGATATATTTGTCCATGGTACCAAGACAGGACTGACATACTTGATGGAATGGCGGTAGTGCGACATGATAGGTCAAAGGACTAGTCGAGACAAACAGCTGCAGGTCAAGTTGAGGGTCGTGGTCGTTGGACCAGTGGCACCACAGATTAAATGGTTTATGTTAAAAATTGTTGTTTTGTGCATGCACCGAGGTACATGACCTTCAAGACGCCCAAGAGGGGTATTGATACGTCCTAGGGGCTACTGGATGACATGGTGGAGATAAGGGTAGTTTGTCATGCAAGCAGTCTGGGAAGCTCGACGTAGCTTCATGCACATGAGACCGAGGTGGGGTCGAGATGAGGTCTCTATCCTCATATAGACACAGAGTTTCTTTACAGGATTGAGGGTCGGATGTCACGTACATCCACTGATTCTCAAGGTAGAAGTCAACGTGCTTCTATATTGGTGGCCAGTAAAGTCTCTTCGATGCCACAAGTGGGTGCAGTGGATGTGCTGCCCTGCGAATGTGTGTTTCCCTTCATGATGAAGGGCATGTGTTGGTTGATAAATATATCAGTTGTGATTAATGATTGAGAAATGACTGGCGGCAATGCGACATGATAGGTCAAAGGACTAGTCGAGACAAATAGCTGCAGGTCGAGTTGAGGGTCGTGGTCGTTGGACCAGTGGCACCACAGATTAAATGGTTTATGTTAAAAATTGTTGAATTGGTGGTAAAAACCAAACCGATTTAGTTAAACCGGACCTAAACCAGATTGAATTAGTTTGGAACATTATTGAACTGTTTACTAAATTCATTTTTCTTGGTGGCTTAGAAACTTCAAATTGAAGAATTGAGGCCACCATTTGATAGAGAATGAATTTAGATGAATTTACAAATTTTTAATTTTGAAAAACTCAATCGAATTAGGCTTGAACCGACAGGTTTAAACTTTGAACTCGGTTTGGACCGATCTGGTCCGGTTCGGAACAATGTCGTCTTCTTCCTTTAGATGATAGTAGTGTTCACTCACTGGAAAATCAAGTAGCGCCAGTGGAGATGAAAAGTCTTCGACCAGGGAATTTCAGGCAATGAATGATCACCATTAAGGTTCCAATCGGATGACCAAGAAGTCCCCGAGCTTCCTATATAAAGAGGCCCTCCTCATTCATTCTCCTCACACTTGAAAACTCCACTCTTTACCTACTGCTCCATTTTTCCCGTGAAGCTCGAACCAGAGCTTTGACTTAGGCATTTTTCTGAGTTAAAGAAGGCTTGGTCGGGTTCTTTGGATTCGAGGAGAAGTCAGTTACACACATATAGTCTCCATTTGCTTTGAGGATCACCAGAGAAACGCTGATGTGATAGAACAATGAAGCAGCTCTGGAAAAATGAAGTTTCCCTATTTCGGTCAAGCTGAAAATGACTAATTCGAGCCTTTCTCAGGCCAAACCAAGCCTTACTAACACTTTCACAGTCCTTCTACATTGGAATTAGAGCGGAAAGGTAAGCCAATTCGGCTCCCCTCTATAAATTCCGATTGGTGCTAGAGAGAGAATCGATAGATCTTTACTGACCAAATTCTCCCTCAATTCGACATGAGTTGAGGTGATTCTTGATCCCAGAAGTAACCTCGAGACAAGAGCTATCTACCTAGATTGAAAGCTCGGACCACCGCGTCCCCGATGGTAAGCTTTTAAAGATTCTCTCTATATGCTCAGTTTTTCGGCGAAGCTCCGTTTGAGCTCGTTCCAGCGTCAAATTGTGTGATTCAAAGTGCAATTGAATCATATGGAGGTGTTGAAACTTAAATCTAACTTCAATTTTAACAATTTACATTGATTGATCGGTCAATTTGATGAAATCAAATCTAATCAAGTTGAAAGGTTGAATTCGATCAATATTGTCACACCCCGACCCGGTTTGGTCAGATCCCCGTGATCAACCCACCATTCAACTGATTTAATAAAGGGTTTTCCCTTATATTATAAATTGTAAAGAGTAAGGTGTTCTTTAAACCTGCACCTTTTTCCAGGAATATCATAAATCAAAATTGCATAGTAATTTAAATTAGTTGTACCTACCTTGCAGGCGTTTAATTGCGCAAGTCCTTTAAGGTTCGGCTTTCTAGGACTTTCTGAAAGGGGTATAAGGGAGGGGGTGAGTACAACTACTTAGTGAATGGGATTCAAATCTTTTAACTTTCAAGAAAAACATTTATATGGAGTGTGCCAAACTCCTTTCTTTTCAAAAATCATTTCATTTAAAAATTCATGTTTTTCCATTTTCTCTTTGTTATCGGTGTGTCATCACCCAACACACATCCTTCATCATAAAGGTTACACACATTCACAAGTTAGTATCACTACTGAACTCGCTAGTGGCTTCGGAGCGACTTTTCCTGCCACCCGAATAGAAGTACGACCACTTCTACCCTGGGAATGAGTGGATGTACGCAACATTCGACCCACAATCCCGAAATAACTTCTTCGTGTTCGTATGAGGACAGAGACCTCATCCCGTCCCCACCCCGGTCTCATGCGCTTGGTGCTATTCCAAATTTTGCACAAACACCTGGAATGACAAACTGCCCTTATATCCATCAGGTCGTCCAGTGCCCTTAGGACACATCACTACCCCTCATGGGCATCTTAATGATCCCATACTCATAGTGCTTGCACAAACAATGTTTTCTTATATTGCCATTTAATTTGTGGTGCCACTGGTGCACAAACAATGTTTGTCTTAACTGATCCGTCGACCTGTCATGTCGCACTACTGGTAGTTGACTGAGCATGTCGGTCCTATCTTGGCACCATGGCCAAACAATTCACTTATTAAGTTTTATTGCACATATATCATGTTTGTTTATGAGCTCCTGCTCGTGCCAACTGGCCTTGGGCTCACTGTACGAGATTTTCAAAATCGGGCATTTAGCCTCCAAGTTCCAAAACCGAGGCCCCCGGTCTATAAGAGCTATTCGAGCTTCCGTCAAGAAGGTCTCCCAAATAGTTTAAGCATTGGCACATAGTCAGGGGAAAACACTTCTGACAAAATAGGTTTTCACTGTCCATTATACCAACCAATATAAGGACATCTCCACTCATAACCGATGAACGGGTTTTTAACTTCCTTCAAGGAAGTATCATCATACCAACCGAGTATGATCTACTTACAACTGGTAAGTAGTTTTTCCGCATAATTTTCACATCACTTTCTCTAAATGGTGATGATTAAAATACCACTAAATAGTGGGTTTTTATACTGAGGTACTTATCATCCCCTACCAGGTATAATATAAAATTTTCACTCACAACCAGTAAGTGGTTTTTATCTTTATGTTGTGCTCATCATCCCAACCGGGTATGATGTTAGTAAACCCACTCACCCGTTAATGCCGTGAATTCCACTAGATTGGTTCTTTGTATTCACACGAGCTTGTCTTGCTGGTGTTCCCAGTATTTCGCGTTCCTACACGATATGAACAACCTTGTTCATTATTACTCGGCATAACAGCATTTATTCATTTCCAATGAATGAGAAAACCCAAACTTTTAGTTATTTGAAATTAAGTCCCTAAAGTTATTTCTCATTTACTTTAAGTCCCTAATGTCAGTTTTTCCTCAAATTGAGTCCTGTAACTTTTAAAATTTATCCTGGGACCTCAATTTATTCAATTTCACCAAAAAGGGGTTTAATTTCCTAAATTTCCAATTTGGTCCCCCAATTTTTCCAAAATTACCATTTTGCCCTTCTTTTACAAAAATGGTAAGTTTTGCCCCAAAAATTCCAAAATTCCTCAATTGGTCCTCTAACATTATTTTCATACCCAATTGACCCTCAATTTCATAAAATTGTATTTTGGCCCTTTGAATTTTGAAAATCCCCAAAATTTCCCCCAATTTCAACTCTTCAATAGTACCGAATTTGATTTCATCAAATTGACCGATCAAACACTTCGAATTATTAAAATTGGAGTTGAAATTGAGTTCCTGCATGTTTATACGATTCTAAGAAACTTTGAATCACAGATTTTAACGCCGGAATGAGCTTAAACGGAGCTTCGCCGGAAAACGGACTGTAGAGAGAGAAAGCTTCGATTACTCACCGGTGAAGGCACAGCGGTCCAAGCTTTCGATCTGGGCAGATAGGTCTCGTCCTGAGGTTCATCCTAGAATCAAGAATTGTATCAATTGATGCGGAATTGGATTAAAATTTTGTCATTGAAATTTGGTCGACTCTCTCTCTAGCACCGATCGAAAATTGTAAAGGTGAGCCGAATTGGCTTACCTTTCGGTTGTGGAAAGGCTGAGAAAGTGTTGGGAGGGCTTGGTTTAGCCTAAGGAGGGCTTGAAATGGCCAATTTCAGCTTGGCCGAAATAGGGCAACTTCGGTCCATCGGAGTTGCTTCACTATTCCATCATGTCGGCGCTTCTCCAACGATTCTCGGATTGATTGGAGTTTGCTTTCAGATAGCTGTCTTCTCCCCAGTTCTAAAGAGCCCGACCTTTGTTCAAGTTGAAGCTCTGGTTTGAGCTTTGGTATTAATTATAATAATTAAATATATATTAATTTATGGTTATTTATGATAAGGCGTACATAAAAATTTTTTACCAAAATTTCAGGTTACAAAAAAAATTCATACTTCCCAGGAGGTCAACCATCCTCACACTAATCTTAAGCAAGCACACTTAACTTCAAAATTCTTATGAAATATTGTTCACCTAAACCAATTTGGTTTTTATCTTCTAAAGTTTCTTAAATTTCTTCTCCAAGGTTTAATGAACCCTTTGGATCACCCGAAAGTTGTAAATTTCCATATTGTGTGTTCTCAAATGTAAACCGACTCGGTTTTCTTACTCGGTTTGACCGATTCTTTTCCCGGTTTTTCTTAACTCAAAAGTGTGGGGTTTACAAATTTGATGAAATCAAATCCGATCAAGTGGAAATTTTAAACATCACACCTGAATGGAGTGATGTGGAAATTACGTGGAAAACTACTTATTGGTATCATACCCGGTTGGTATGATGAACTTCTTGGAAGGAAGTAGAAAACCCATTCATCGATTATGAGCGGAGATGTCCTCATACCCGATTGGTGTGATGGATGATCAAAAGATTATTTTTGTCAAAAGTGCTTTGCCCTGACTATGTGCCAATGCTTAAAATTTTTTGGAGACCTTATTGACGGGAGCTCGGATAGCTCAGATAGGCCGGAGGCCTCGGTTTTGGAACTTGGGGGCTAATATGCCTGATTTTGAAAATTTCGTATAGTGGGCCCAAGGCCAGTTGGCACGAGAAGGAGCTCGTAAACAAACATTAGTGTAAGCCATTAAAACTTTAAATGAATGATATGTTTGTCCATGGTACCAAGACATGACTGACATACTCGATGGATTGGCGGCAGTACGACATGACAGGTCGATGGACGAGTCGAGACAAATAGCTGTAGGTCGAGTTGAGGGTCAGGGCCATTGGCACCATAGATTAAATGGCTTATGTGGAAAACTTTTGTTTTGTGCATGCATTGAGGTACGGGACCTTCAAGACGCCCAAGAGGGGTAGTGATGCATCCTAGGGGCTACTGGACGACATTGTGGAGATAAGGGCAGTTTGTCGTTTGAGCAGTCAAGGAAGCTCGATGTAGCTTTATGCGCATGAGACCCGGGTGGGGTCAGGATGAGGTCTCTATTCTCATACGGACATGGAGTTTTCATTACAGAATTAAGGGTCAAATGTTGCATACATCCACTCATTCTCAGGGTAGAAATGGACATGCTTCTATCTGGGTGGCCGGTAAAGTCGCTCTGACGACACAAGTGGGTGCAGTGGGCATGCTGCTCTGCAAATGTGTGTTCCCTTGATGATGAAGGGCGTGTGTTGATTAATAAACACGTCGGTTGTGGTAAATGATGAGATATGGCTATGAAAACTGAGATTTTGAGGATGAAATGTTTTTAAGAAACTAGGAGTCGGCACACTCCAATTCAACTATTTTCTGAAAGTCAAATTTTAAACACCCATTCACTAAGTTGTTGAACTAACCCATCCCTTATACCCCTTTTTAGGTAACCAAGAGAAAACCTACCTAAAAGACCTCAAGTTAGCTACACTTGCAAGATTGGTATGTAAGTTTAAATTTCATGCAGTTTCGATTAATGTTATTCCAAGAAAGGTACAGGTTTAAAGGACGCCTTACTCGTCACAATTTAAAAAACGGGAAAACCCTTAATAATCCAGAAGAGTGGCGGATTACCCATGGGAATTCGACTAGACTGGGTTGGGGCATGACATCTCCCCTCCTTTTAGGAGTTTTGTCCTTAAAACTAACTTGTTCACCCTTTACATTGGGAATGATTCTCCTTGTGGTCAATTTGGGTTGCAATTTGATACCCTACCTCTTTGGTCACCTCTTTGAGTCATTCATTTACTCACTTGGACTTAGTTTGTCATGCCCTGACCTAGTTTGGTTGGGGTTCTTGATCAACCCGCCACCCTTTCCTATGTCATCGGGGTGTCCCTACCTGAATGAGACTGGAAAGGTAAAGGCATGCTTACGTTCAAACCCTTACTTTAAGTTGAGGGTAGGAAACGTACCTTGAGGGTCCAAGCACGTCCGAGAACTTTCCATTTGTGTTCTAGCCTGAAAAAGGGGAGAGAGGGGAATGAGTATGAAATACTAAGTGAGGGAAACTACTATAACATTTACTTAATTTCATTTTTTTTGTCGTTTAATTTGTTCATTTGTTGTATTCACACATTTTACATGATCAACAAACACCCTCTTATCATAGAAGGGATCACACGTTCGTAGAACGGTACTCGACCGTGCTACTTGTGGACCGAAGCACTTTTATTGTCCACCCTCATGGAGGTGCACTGCCTCTACTCGAAGTTTGAGTAGACATCAATAGTCTGACCCTCAAACTCTAATTACTTCACCATGTCCACTTTATGGGATCGGTGCTCCTCGGTGCATTTCGGCAGATCTGCACCGGTGGAGTCTCTCTCCTCGGTGCGCTTCTTGGGCCGACGCTTGAGTAATCCATTCCTGTAGGGTACGAGTATTCGTATCAGGATGTGGTGACAAAGAGGTCACACACTTTTTCATATTTGCACCTAGGTCCCTGATTTCTCTTTAATCTCTATTAAACCCCTTGGATTTTGAATTATTCTTTTTGGGTCCTTAACTCTTTTAATTTCACCAATTGGCCCTTAATTTACCAAAATTATCCTTTGGTCCTCAATTTTTCAAAAATTGCAATTTGGTCCCCAACTTTTAGAAATTTCCAATTTGCACCATATTTTGCCTAAAATGCCCAATTGACCCTCAATTGGGGTGAATTTCATGAAAAAAATCCTCAATTTCGTGAAATTGTCGTTCAGTTCTCTAATTTTTCAAAAATTGCATAAAAGTCCCCAAAATCCCCAAATTGAACTTCATCTTCTTCCCCAATTCAAGCATATGAACCTTCAGATCTTACCTCGTCCAATTGGGAGCCTGTAAGTCCTTAATTTATTTGATTTTTGCCTTAATTCGTCTCCTCCTGCTCCCCTCGATCGTCCTACACTTTGAATTTCCAAATTTGGTTGATTTTAAGCCTCGTCAGAGCTTCATCGGAAAATTTACAATCAATAGAGAAAGCTCGCATATCTTATCGATGGAGGGGCGGTGGTCGAAGCTTGAGGTGGGGGCAGATAGTGCTCATTGAGGGTAACCTACCAAGACTGGATTCCGCTGCAATTTGCTGCTATCCTGTGGGAATTTGAAGAGAGAAGTTTTAGATGGTGCAACTCTGAAACTTAGAAATTCCAACGAGGGAAGGTGAAATTGAGCTTACCGAAGTCTGTAGGGGTGTTGTGGATGGTCTTAGATGGTTAGAGGGGGCCAATGTAGGTGGCGGAAGGGCCGAGAGGGTCGAGGTTAGATCGGGCAGGAGCTCATTTTTTTGAGCTTCGGAGCAACTTCATTGTGCGGTCCCTTGTACACTTCTCATGGCGTCCTCTAGTTATTTTGAGAGTGCTTGGTACTAGAGCACTCTTCCCCGATTCCAATGCCATCCTTCAAAGCTTCTTTGGTGGAGATTTCTCCCTTCATTAGAGCTGTGGTTTGCTACTCATTGGAAAATGCACTCTTCTTCACTCAATTGTGGGATGTTGAGAAAGAATGAAAGGGTGCTTTTGATATAGGAAGCTCAACAACTGCTCAGACTACCCGCTGGCGTAAGACTCGGCCGCCGGCGACCTGACTGGAGAGTTTTTTAAGTCGTTGGAGACTCCAGCTTTCCCGGCATCTCTCTCTCCTCCGTTCTCTCTTTCAGTGTCTGAAGGTTGAAGATGATGACATGGCGGTTGTACCATATGGCGCGCTGTGATAGGCCACTTTTTCTAACATGAATGTCTAGCTCGATTGCTGCGTCAGCCATTGACTCGTTGACCGGACACGTGGCGACCTCTCATTGGCTACTCATGTATGCGTGCCGTGCTAACGGTGCCAGCTGCCAGTTGACCGAGCACATGGCAACCTCCCATTGGCTGCCCGTGTCTACGTGACAGCTGACGGGTGCCATTGACCATTGACCGGTATGGTCTGCTGACCGGTCTAACCGTTGAGTGGTCTGGTCCATCTAGGTTTGGTGTCCCAAATTCAAAAATCGGCCGATTTAGACCCGATTTGACCATTTTTCTAAAATTTAAAAATTTTCTAAATTCATCTAAATTCATTTTATATCTAATGGTGGTCTCAATTTCCCAAATTGACCTTTTTAAGCCACATAGAAAAATGAATTAATGAACCAATTCACTATGGTTCATCCCGGTTCAGTCTGGTTCGGGTTCAGTTTACCCCGAACCAGTTCAGTTCTATCCTCAATTCCACTTCCTAGTTTTTCCTCACAATTTTTGTTAATTTTTGGTCACTTAGGATTTTCCAATTTCCCACGTTAACCCTTTCTTTACTATTTTCTATTGATTAAATTGGCCCAGTTTTTCGACAATAGTATTGGTTCTCCTCCCGGTTTCCTTCGCCCGAGGGGACGAGTTCCACAACTCTCCCCTCCTTTAAGGAATTTTGTCCTCAAATTTCTGTTTTTACTCTTTTCTCTCGAAAGGAATCCGTACATGCCCCCCTTAGGGTATAGGTCGATATCCTACTATTTTGGGTCACTTTCTTTGCCTTGCTTCCTTTACTCTTTGGAACTTAGTCGGTTTGACTCGTCCCTTTACTCGATGTTCTCAAAGTCCCTTGGGTCCGATACTTCCTGCAACTTAGGGTTAGGCTTTTGTTCCAGGGGTCTTGTTTGGACTTGAAGTTTCGACATCTAACATTAATTGGGTTTGCTTATTTCCTTGTCTGTTGAGATTCTTTGGCACTTCACCCCCTTTGGCTATTGCGTTTGTCCTTCTCGGTGTCATTCCCCTTTGTTGATCCTTTAGTTCGTCCTTTTTCACTCAGGTCCCCTTTTTTATTAGCTCTTGAACTTAGTTGTCCCTGGTAGTAGGATCCGACTTCCCATTGTTCTATCCTTGGTCTAAGTACTGACCTGCTTTGCGGTTGGGACCATGTCCTTTAGCTCTTGTCATTTGGGAGTAATTCCTGTGGTTCTCGTCTTTGGCTTTATCTAGGTTACCTGGTTACTCGACCATCTATTATGGGGTTCTGATGTCCCTTCCATGCTCCTATGTCCCTGGAATATAGCCGTCAGACTCCTTATACGAGTTTGAGGGAATCCCTTTTTGATTTGTTCTATTCTATCTCTGTATCGAGTCTGCCCATTTCACCCTATCGGGTTTCTAGCCCTAGGTTGACCCCGTTGACCTATTGGTTCTCATGCCTCTGTCTGTTCCTACGTTTGTTGGCATTCTCCAACTAGCGTGGGGTCCTTTTGCCTTTCTTGCTCCTTTCCTCTCTCTTGGCTTAGGGGTCATTATGTTTGTTGATCTGTAATGACTGGACCCCTTTGGATTTACCCCTTTTTCTAGATCTAGGCGATGAGGCTTGGTATTTGATTCTACGATTACCTTCCAAATTATTTCTTATTGAGTTGTCCTTGAGGGCTCCTCTCCTTTCTGGTGCCCCCCTTTTCACGTGGGATTGGTGAGGGTTTTCGGAGGTTTCTCCACTTGTTTCGAGGTATGGTCTTAGGTTCCATCCTTGAGGGCTCAGGGTGGGTCCTCCCTTGCCAGTTTTCGGTGGCTCTGTTTTGATCGTCGTCTCATCCCAACTCATCCGGCTACCCACTCCTCACTTGACTTGTCATGCCTATATGTCGATCTTTCCTTCCTTGGTTTGTGCTCCTCTTCAGGTTTGGGGTCTGTGACCCCTCTTGTGTTTTCCTTCTTATGGTTTTAATTTGTCCTTACATTTCGGTGTCCTCCTTGAGTTTTGGGTTTCTCGATATAATTTCCTTATGTAACCGCCTAATTCGACTTTATAGTCTCCACTCTTGCCCACTCCTTCCTTTTTGCTTTCCCCTGATCTCTAGTATCAAGATGTTCCCTACCTTCATTACGGCTTGTTTCTCTGTCCCCCATTATTGGGGTACTTCGTTGGTATCTCTCGAGCATCTTGGCTATTCCTTGCTAGGGTCCTATGGGGGCAGTTAGGTCTTTTCTCGATTTATCCTTGAATTGTCTTCCGTCTCTCTCGGGTTCCTGTCTCCAGGTTTTTCATGTCTGGCCTTCGCTGTGAGGCCATTCCTGGTCTGTGTCCTTCCTTTTTATCTCCCGTCCTCTTTCTTGATACAGCTTCCTTTGGGTCATTGGGCCTTTCTTAGGGTCCTTGTTGGCTCGATTAATGTGCCTTATCCTAACCTATTTCGTATGGTTCCCTACTTTGGCTATGGCCACCCTATTAGGTCTAGCCTTCCTTTATCCTTTAAGGTTCTCCTCGGGGTTTCTTGTTACCCTAGTCTCATTGTGTGGGGTACAAATGTCAGATGGGAAAGGCAAATCTGTCCGAAGGTGGCTTCGAGCCTTGTTTATACCCTTAGGGTTCCTCGGTACTCCCTTTTTGTAGTCCTATTGTTATGCCCCGATTCAGTTTGATCGGAGTCCGTCGTCAACCCGCCACCCTTTCCTACATCATTCGGGTATTCCTACTTGAATGAGATAGGGAAGGTAAAGGCATGTTTATGTTCAAACCCTTATTTTAAGTTAGGCGTAGAAAGCATACATTGAGGGCCCAAGTGCATCCGGGGGAGGGGGTGAGTAAAAATACTAAGTGTGGGAAACTACTATAATGTTTGCTTAAATTCATTTATCTGTCCATTAAATTTTTTTGTTTGCCATTATTCACACACTTTACATGATCAACAACCGCCCTCCTATCATAGGAGGGATCACACATTCGCAGAACGGTCCTCGATCGTGCCACTTGTGGACCTAAGTGCCTTTACCGTCCACCATGATAGAGGTGCACAGTCTCTACCTAGAGTTTGAGTGGACATCAATAGTTTGACACTTAAACCCTGATTTCTTCACCATGTCTGCTCAATGGGACGAGACCACATTTCCCCTACTGCCTCGATCTTCATGCGTAGGAAGCTACTCGGCTTCACGACCTACTAGATGAAGAAATCGACCATATGCACCTTGGGTCATCTAGTAGTAATTGGGCTTGATCACTACCTCATGCCAGGTGTCTTGATGGCCTGAACATCACATTGCATGCAGAATCAACAATCTTTTTTAATTATAGCCTTTATCCTTGGCCCTCTAGCACAACGGTGTGGTGGCTTCGCTTTAGTCCATGCGTACTGGCCCAACATGTTCAACGACCTGGCTTTGGTAGAGTAGCGGTTTGGCCCAACAAGCTCGACCTGGCTTTGTCCTTACATTTCGGTGTCCTCCTTGAGTTTTGGGTTTCTCGATATAATTTCCTTATGTAACCGCCTAATTCGACTTTATAGTCTCCACTCTTGCCCACTCCTTCCTTTTTGCTTTCCCCTGATCTCTAGTATCAAGATGTTCCCTACCTTCATTACGGCTTGTTTCTCTGTCCCCCATTATTGGGGTACTTCGTTGGTATCTCTCGAGCATCTTGGCTATTCCTTGCTAGGGTCCTATGGGGGCAGTTAGGTCTTTTCTCGATTTATCCTTGAATTGTCTTCCGTCTATCTCGGGTTCCTGTCTCCAGGTTTTTCATGTTTGGCCTTCGCTGTGAGGCCATTCCTGGTCTGTTTCCTTCCTTTTTATCTCCCGTCCTCTTTCTTGATACAGCTTCCTTTGGGTCATTGGGCCTTTCTTAGGGTCCTTGTTGGCTCGGTTAATGTGCCTTATCCTAACCTATTTCGTATGGTTCCCTACTTTGGCTATGGCCACCCTATTAGGTCTAGCCTTCCTTTATCCTTTAAGGTTCTCCTCGGGGTTTCTTGTTACCCTAGTCTCATTGTGTCGGGTACAAATGTCAGATGGGAAAGGCAAATCTGTCCGAAGGTGGCTTCGAGCCTTGTTTATACCCTTAGGGTTCCTCGGTACTCCCTTTTTGTAGTCCTATTGTTATGCCCCGATTCAGTTTGATCGGAGTCCGTCGTCAACCCGCCACCCTTTCCTACATCATTCGGGTATTCCTACTTGAATGAGACAGGGAAGGTAAAGGCATGTTTATGTTCAAACCCTTATTTTAAGTTAGGCGTAGAAAGCATACATTGAGGGCCCAAGTGCATCCGGGGGAGGGGGTGAGTAAAAATACTAAGTGTGGGAAACTACTATAATGTTTGCTTAAATTCATTTATCTGTCCATTAAATTTTTTTGTTTGCCATTATTCACACACTTTACATGATCAACAACCGCCCTCCTATCATAGGAGGGATCACACATTCGCAGAACGGTCCTCGATCGTGCCACTTGTGGACCTAAGTGCCTTTACCGTCCACCATGATAGAGGTGCATAGCCTCTACCTAGAGTTTGAGTGGACATCAATAGTTTGACACTTAAACCCTGATTTCTTCACCATGTCTGCTCAATGGGACGAGACCACATTTCCCCTACTGCCTCGATCTTCATGCGTAGGAAGCTACTCGGCTTCACGACCTACTAGATGAAGAAATCGACCTTATGCACCTTGGGTCATCTAGTAGTCATTGGGCTTGATCACTACCTCATGCGAGGTGTCTTGATGGCCTGAACATCACATTGCATGTAGAATCAACAATCTTTTTTAATTATAGCCTTTATCCTTGGCCCTCTAGCACAACGGTGTGTTGGCTTCGCTTTAGTCCATGCGTACTGGCCCAACATGTTCAACGACCTGGCTTTGGTAGAGTAGCGGTTCGGCCCAACAAGCTCGACCTGGCTTTGTCCTTACATTTCGGTGTCCTCCTTGAGTTTTGGGTTTCTCGATATAATTTCCTTATGTAACCGCCTAATTCGACTTTATAGTCTCCACTCTTGCCCACTCCTTCCTTTTTGCTTTCCCCTGATCTCTAGTATCAAGATGTTCCCTACCTTCATTACGGCTTGTTTCTCTGTCCCCCATTATTGAGGTACTTCGTTGGTATCTCTCGAGCATCTTGGCTATTCCTTGCTAGGGTCCTATGGGGGCAGTTAGGTCTTTTCTCGATTTATCCTTGAATTGTCTTCCGTCTCTCTCGGGTTCCTGTCTCCAGGTTTTTCATGTCTGGCCTTCGCTGTGAGGCCATTCCTGGTCTGTGTCCTTCCTTTTTATCTCCCGTCCTCTTTCTTGATACAGCTTCCTTTGGGTCATTGGGCCTTTCTTAGGGTCCTTGTTGGCTCGGTTAATGTGCTTTATCCTAACCTATTTCGTATGGTTCCCTACTTTGGCTATGGCCACCCTATTAGGTCTAGCCTTCCTTTATCCTTTAAGGTTCTCCTCGGGGTTTCTTGTTACCCTAGTCTCATTGTGTGGGGTACAAATGTCAGATGGGAAAGGCAAATCTGTCCGAAGGTGGCTTCGAGCCTTGTTTATACCCTTAGGGTTCCTCGGTACTCCCTTTTTGTAGTCCTATTGTTATGCCCCGATTCAGTTTGATCGGAGTCCGTCGTCAACCCGCCACCCTTTCCTACATCATTCGGATATTCCTACTTGAATGAGACAGGGAAGGTAAAGGCATGTTTATGTTCAAACCCTTATTTTAAGTTAGGCGTAGAAAGCATACATTGAGGGCCCAAGTGCATCCGGGGGAGGGGGTGAGTAAAAATACTAAGTGTGGGAAACTACTATAATGTTTGCTTAAATTCATTTATCTGTCCATTAAATTTTTTTGTTTGCCATTATTCACACACTTTACATGATCAACAACCGCCCTCCTATCATAGGAGGGATCACACATTCGCAGAACGGTCCTCGATCGTGCCACTTGTGGACCTAAGTGCCTTTACCGTCCACCATGATAGAGGTGCACAGTCTCTACCTAGAGTTTGAGTGGACATCAATAGTTTGACACTTAAACCCTGATTTCTTCACCATGTCTGCTCAATGGGACGAGACCACATTTCCCCTACTGCCTCGATCTTCATGCGTAGGAAGCTACTCGGCTTCACGACCTACTAGATGAAGAAATCGACCTTATGCACCTTGGGTCATCTAGTAGTAATTGGGCTTGATCACTACCTCATGCCAGGTGTCTTGATGGCCTGAACATCACATTGCATACAGAATCAACAATCTTTTTTAATTATAGCCTTTATCCTTGGCCCTCTAGCACAACGGTGTGGTGGCTTCGCTTTAGTCCATGCGTACTGGCCCAACATGTTCAACGACCTGGCTTTGGTAGAGTAGCGGTTCGGCCCAACAAGCTCGACCTGGCTTTGTCCTTACATTTCGGTGTCCTCCTTGAGTTTTGGGTTTCTCGATATAATTTCCTTATGTAACCGCCTAATTCGACTTTATAGTCTCCACTCTTGCCCACTCCTTCCTTTTTGCTTTCCCCTGATCTCTAGTATCAAGATGTTCCCTACCTTCATTACGGCTTGTTTCTCTGTCCCCCATTATTGGGGTACTTCGTTGGTATCTCTCGAGCATCTTGGCTATTCCTTGCTAGGGTCCTATGGGGGCAGTTAGGTCTTTTCTCGATTTATCCTTGAATTGTCTTCCGTCTCTCTCGGGTTCCTGTCTCCAGGTTTTTCATGTCTGGCCTTCGCTGTGAGGCCATTCCTGGTCTATTTCCTTCCTTTTTATCTCCTGTCCTCTTTCTTGATACAGCTTCCTTTGGGTCATTGGGCCTTTCTTAGGGTCCTTGTTGGCTCGGTTAATGTGCCTTATCCTAACCTATTTCGTATGGTTCCCTACTTTGGCTATGGCCACCCTATTAGGTCTAGCCTTCCTTTATCCTTTAAGGTTCTCCTCGGGGTTTCTTGTTACCCTAGTCTCATTGTGTGGGGTACAAATGTCAGATGGGAAAGGCAAATCTGTCCGAAGGTGGCTTCGAGCCTTGTTTATACCCTTAGGGTTCCTCGGTACTCCCTTTTTGTAGTCCTATTGTTATGCCCCGATTCAGTTTGATCGGAGTCCGTCGTCAACCCGCCACCCTTTCCTACATCATTCGGGTATTCCTACTTGAATGAGACAGGGAAGGTAAAGGCATGTTTATGTTCAAACCCTTATTTTAAGTTAGGCGTAGAAAGCATACATTGAGGGCCCAAGTGCATCCGGGGGAGGGGGTGAGTAAAAATACTAAGTGTGGGAAACTACTATAATGTTTGCTTAAATTCATTTATCTGTCCATTAAATTTTTTTGTTTGCCATTATTCACACACTTTACATGATCAACAACCGCCCTCCTATCATAGGAGGGATCACACATTCGCAGAACGGTCCTCGATCGTGCCACTTGTGGACCTAAGTGCCTTTACCGTCCACCATGATAGAGGTGCATAGCCTCTACCTAGAGTTTGAGTGGACATCAATAGTTTGACACTTAAACCCTGATTTCTTCACCATGTCTGCTCAATGGGACGAGACCACATTTCCCCTACTGCCTCGATCTTCATGCGTAGGAAGCTACTCGGCTTCACGACCTACTAGATGAAGAAATCGACCTTATGCACCTTGGGTCATCTAGTAGTCATTGGGCTTGATCACTACCTCATGCCAGGTGTCTTGATGGCCTGAACATCACATTGCATGCAGAATCAACAATCTTTTTTAATTATAGCCTTTATCCTTGGCCCTCTAGCACAACGGTGTGTTGGCTTCGCTTTAGTCCATGCGTACTGGCCCAACATGTTCAACGACCTGTCTTTGGTAGAGTAGCGGTTCGGCCCAACAAGCTCGACCTGGCTTTGTCCTTACATTTCGGTGTCCTCCTTGAGTTTTGGGTTTCTCGATATAATTTCCTTATGTAACTGCCTAATTCGACTTTATAGTCTCCACTCTTGCCCACTCCTTCCTTTTTGCTTTCCCCTGATCTCTAGTATCAAGATGTTCCCTACCTTCATTACGGCTTATTTCTCTGTCCCCCATTATTGGGGTACTTCGTTGGTATCTCTCGAGCATCTTGGCTATTCCTTGCTAGGGTCCTATGGGGGCAGTTAGGTCTTTTCTCGATTTATCCTTGAATTGTCTTCCGTCTCTCTTGGGTTCCTGTCTCCAGGTTTTTCATGTCTGGCCTTCGCTGTGAGGCCATTCCTGGTCTGTGTCCTTCCTTTTTATCTCCCGTCCTCTTTCTTGATACAGCTTCCTTTGGGTCATTGGGCCTTTCTTAGGGTCCTTGTTGGCTCGGTTAATGTGCCTTATCCTAACCTATTTCGTATGGTTCCCTACTTTGGCTATGGCCACCCTATTAGGTCTAGCCTTCCTTTATCCTTTAAGGTTCTCCTCGGGGTTTCTTGTTACCCTAGTCTCATTGTGTGGGGTACAAATGTCAGATGGGAAAGGCAAATCTGTCCGAAGGTGGCTTCGAGCCTTGTTTATACCCTTAGGGTTCCTCGGTACTCCCTTTTTGTAGTCCTATTGTTATGCCTCGATTCAGTTTGATCGGAGTCCGTCGTCAACCCGCCACCCTTTCCTACATCATTCGGGTATTCCTACTTGAATGAGACAGGGAAGGTAAAGGCATGTTTATGTTCAAACCCTTATTTTAAGTTAGGCGTAGAAAGCATACATTGAGGGCCCAAGTGCATCCGGGGGAGGGGGTGAGTAAAAATACTAAGTGTGGGAAACTACTATAATGTTTGCTTAAATTCATTTATCTGTCCATTAAATTTTTTTGTTTGCCATTATTCACACACTTTACATGATCAACAACCGCCCTCCTATCATAGGAGGGATCACACATTCGCAGAACGGTCCTCGATCGTGCCACTTGTGGACCTAAGTGCCTTTACCGTCCACCATGATAGAGGTGCACAGCCTCTACCTAGAGTTTGAATGGACATCAATAGTTTGACACTTAAACCCTGATTTCTTCACCATGTCTGCTCAATGGGACGAGACCACATTTCCCCTACTGCCTCGATCTTCATGCGTAGGAAGCTACTCGGCTTCACGACCTACTAGATGAAGAAATCGACCTTATGCACCTTGGGTCATCTAGTAGTCATTGGGCTTGATCACTACCTCATGCCAGGTGTCTTGGTGGCCTGAACATCACATTGCATGCAGAATCAACAATCTTTTTTAATTATAGCCTTTATCCTTGGCCCTCTACCACAACGGTGTGTTGGCTTCGCTTTAGTCCATGCGTACTGGCCCAACATGTTCAACGACCTGGCTTTGGTAGAGTAGCGGTTCGGCCCAACAAGCTCGACAACTTAGCTTGGCCCGATGGGTATCACACAAGGTTCCCATTATTCAGGTTTTTTAGCATCATATATCACATATCCGTTCTAGACGGGTCCACACTCGTATCCATCGGCCTTAGGCCCACTGGCATCTCGAGCCTAAGCCCGAAATTAGCTCCCAAATGTTCTAAGCAAATTCACCCAATCCAAGGAGGCTAATTCCAAGAAAATAAATTTCAAAGCTGAACCATCATTCCAATCGGAATTAACGTAATAGCAGTTCCCACTCACCCGCTAATCTTGGCGGGGTTGTGCCAGTGGATTCTCTCTCCTTGGTGCGCTTTTGGGGGCTGGTGCTCGAGTAACCCATTCCTACAGTGTACGAGAGTTCGTATCAGGACGTGGTAACGAAAAGGTTACACACCCTCTTATATTTGCGCTTAGGACCCATACTTTGCTTAAATTGCACATGGGACTTTGGTTTCTCTTTAATCCCTATTAAGCCCCTTGGGTTTTCGTATTATTCTTTTTTGGGTCCATAACCCTTTTGATTTCACCAATTGGCCCTTAAATTACCAAAATTTCCCTTTAGTCCTTAATTTTACAAAAATTGCAATTTGGTCCCTAACTTTTCAAATTTTCCAATTTGCCCACCATTATGCCCAAATTGCCCAATTGACCCTCAATTGGGGTGAATTTCTTGAAAACACCCTCAATTTTGTGAAACTGTCATTCAGTCCTCCAATTTTTTTTAATATTGAATAAAGGCCACCAAAATCCCTAAATTGCACTTTATCTTCTTCCCCAATTCAAGCATATGAATGTTCAATTCTTACCTCGTCCAATTGGCAGTCTATAAGCCCTTAATTTCTTCAATTCATGCTTCTATTCATCTCCTCCTACTCCTCTTGATCATCCTACACTTTGAATTTATGAATTTGGTTGAGTTTTACGCCTCACTAGAGCTTCGCCAGAAAATTTACAATAGAGAGAGAAGGCTTGCATATCTTACTAATGGAGGGGCGGTGGTCGGAGCTTGAGGTGGGGGCAGCTAGTTCTCGTCGAAAGGAACCTAGCATGATCGAATCCCTTTGCAATTTGTCACTATCCTACGGGAATTTGAAGAGATAAGTTTTGGATGGTGCAACTTTGAAACTTAGAAATTCTGATGAGGGGAGGCAAAATTGAGCTTACGGGGTCTGTAGGGGTGTTGTGGAGGGTATTAGGCGGTCAGAGGGGGCTAATGTGGGTGGCGGAAGGGTAGAGAGGGTCGAGGTTGGGTTGGGTAGGAGCTCGCTGTTTCGAGCTCCGAAGCAACTTCACTGTGCGATTCCTTGTACACTTCTCTAGGCATCCGCTGGTCATTCTGAGAGTGTCTGGAGCTAAAGCACTCTTCCCTGGTTCTAATGCCACCCTTTTGAGCTCCTTTGGTGGAGATTTCAACCGTCGTCACACCTCTGGTTTGCAGTTCGCTAGAAAATGTACTCTTCTTCTTATTCGCTCATTTGTGGGATGCTGAGAACGAATGGAGAGGTACTCTTTATTTAGGGAGCTCGACAACTGCTTAGGCTATCCACCGACATAAGACTCGGCCTCTGACTTGGCCGCGGGTGTCCTGACCAGAGAGTTTTTTTAGTCGCTAGAGACTCGAGCTTTACCAACGTCTCTCTCTCTTCCCTTCTCTCTATACGTGTATGAAGGTTGAAGATGATGGCGTGGTAGTCGTGCCATGTGGCACGTTGTGATTGGTTAGTTTTTTTAACATGGAGTGCTAGCGCGGCCGCCGTGACAACCGTTGACCCATTGACCGAACACATGGTAGCCTCTCATTGGCTACGTGTGCCTGCATGGCATGCTGACGAGGTGCTAGCTGTCCGTTGACTGAACACGTGTTAGCCTCCCATTGGTTGCTCGTGTCTGTGTGGCAGCTGACGGTGGGGCCAGCTGTCTGTTGACCGTTGTTTGTTATCCGTTGACCGATCCGATCCAACCGGGTTCGTTGTCCAAAATTCAAAAATCAGCCAATTCAGACCCGGTTCGACCATTTTTCTAAAATTTAAAATTTTCTAAATTAAACTAAATTCATTTTCTATCTAATGGCGGTCTCAATTTCCCAAATTAACAATTTTAAGCCACTTAGAAAAATAAATTTTTGAGCCGGTTCACTATGGTTCATGTCGATTTGGTTCGATTCACCCCGAACCGTTCCGGTTCTAAACCCAATTCCACTTCCCAGTTCTTCCTCATAAGTTTTGTGAATTTTTGGTCACTTGGGATTTTCCAATTTCCCACGTTAACCCTTCTTTACTATTTTCTATTGATTAAATTGGCTCAATTTTTTGGTAATGGTGTTGGTTCTTCTCCAGGTTTGTTTGGTCCGAGGGAATGGGTTCCACACCTATGGTTTCGAAGGGTTAGGGTTTTGATTGGACCGGAAAACCCCAGTTAGGGTTTATTACAATAAACATTTATAGAATTTTCTGCCCCTTTCCTATCCACTCCAGCTAACTGACTTAGAGTTATACCTAGGCGGGTTACGAGATTCTGCATCTCGTGTCTGGATGCGCCTCCTCCACCTAGGTGGGCACTCACCTCCATGGTACCTTTCGTAGCGAGGGCACGGGTTCATGCTTGGTTCCTCAAACTCCATGGATACTAATATGCCAGGGACCCTCCTGGCCTGCACGGGTGGTGCTATGTTTATCCCATATCGGCGTAAGACAATAGCGTCGTGGTCGTGTTGTGTGGGGCCTACAGTACATGCTCTACTGTGGATCAGAGGAGTTGGTGAAAAACCCTCACATAATTAGCATATGCCTCCAAAAAATTTCTTTCACCTTTGCCTGAATCTGAGCTAGGTTTGGTTCCCTAGGTGGGGATACTTCATCCTCCATCGAGTAAGGAGGGGTCCTATCTTGGGGTGCATCCCATGGGATGGGCTCTTCTAGCGCTTCTACCCTTTGTTCCATGGTGTGTATCAAAGGATTATACTCTTCGGGGTCATTCCCATACATGTTTTATGCAAGGGTTGTTGGGGATCAAAGATTAGGACGGGTGGGGGAAAAACTTATCATGAAAGTTATGCTATAAAACCACTCAAGTTGTTACACCCCGACCTAGTTTGGTGGGGGTCCATGATCAACCCACCACCCTTTCTTGCATCATCTGGGTGTCCCTACCCAAATGAGATAGGGAAGGAAAAGGCGTGCTTATGTTTAAACTCTTACTTTAAGTTGAGGGTAGGAAACGTATCTTGAGGGTCCAACTATAACGTCAGGGTGTTGGCCTGAAAAAAGGGGAGAGAGGGGAATGAGAATGAAATACTAAGTGAGGGAAACAACTATAACGTTTACTTAATTTCATTTTTCTATCCTTTAATTTATTCATTTTTCATTATTCACATATTTCACATGATCAAAAACTGCCCTTCTCTCATAGGAGGGATCACACGTTCGCATAACGGTCCTCGACCATGCCACTTGTAGACAGGAGGGCCTTTACTGTCCACCCTGATAGAGTTGCACTGCCTCTACTCGGAGTTTGAGTGGACATCAATAGTCCGACTGTCATGCCCCGACCCGGTTTGGTCAGATCCCCATGAGCAACCCTCCACTCTCCTGGTCTATTAAGGGTTTTCCTCTTCTTTGACCTGGGAGGAGTAAGGCGTCCTTTAAACCTGTACATTTCCTGGAATAACATAAATCCAAACTCCATGAGATGTTAAAATTTATATACCTATCTTGCAGGTGTGACTAACAGGAGGTCTTGGGGTAGGTTTCCCTTAGTTACCTGAAAAGGGATATAAGGGAGGGATGAGTTCAACTACTCAATGAATGGGTGTTTAAAGTTTGACTTTTAGAAAATAGTTTCAGTTGGAGTGTGCCAGACTCCTTATTTTCTTTTAAAAGAATTCATCCTCAAAATCTCAGTTTCATAGCCATTTCTCAATCCTTAATCATAACTGGTGTTTATCATCCAACACACACCTTTAATCATGAAGGGAACACACATTCATAGGGTAGCACATCCACTACACCCACTTGTGGCATAAGAGCGACTTTACCGGCCACCTAGATAGAAGCACGTCCACTTCTACCCTAAGAATGAGTGGATGTACGCGCCATCCGACCCTCAATCCCATAAAGAAAACTTCATGTCCGTATGAGGACAGAGATCTCATCCCGACCCCACCCCGGTCTCATGCGCATGAAGCTACGTTGAGCTTTCATGATTGTTGGCACAACAAACTGCCCTTATCTCCACTATGTCGTCCCGTAGCCCCTAGGATGCATCACTACCCCTCTTGGGCATCTTGAAGGTCCCGTACCTTAGTGCATGCACAAAATAACAGTTTTCCATATAAGCCATTTAATTTGTGGTGCCATTGGTACAATGGCCCCGACCCTTAACTCGACCTGTAGTTGTCTGTCTCGATTGGTCCGTTGACCTGTCATGTCGCACTACCGACAGTCCATCGAGTATGTCAGTCCTATCTTGGTACCATGGCCAAACATATCATTCATTTAAAGTTTTCATGGCTTAAACTCATGTTTGTTTACTAGCTTCTGCTCATGCCAACTAGCCTTGGGCCCACTGTACGAGATTTTCAAAACCGAGGTCTCCGATCTATATGAGCATTTCGAGCTTCCATCAAGAAGGTCTCCCAAAAATTTTAAGTAGTGGCACACAGTCAGGGGAGGGCACTTCCGACAAAAATAATCTTTTGATAGTCCATCACACCAACCGGGTGTGAGGACATCTCCGCTCATAATCGATGAACGAGTTTTCTACTTCCTTCTAGGAAGTTCATCGCACCAACCGGGTATGATTTACTTACAACCGGTAAGTAGTTTTTTCGCGTAATTTCCACATCACTCCATTCAAGTGTGATGTCTAAATTTTCCACTTAGTAGTGGGTTTTCATTTCCGAGGTACTTATCATCCCAACCGGGTATGATATAAAATCCCACTCACCCAATAATGCACTAAATTCCTCTTAACCTGTTCTTTGTCTTCATGTGAGCTTGTTTTTGTTGGCGTTCCCGGAACTTCGTGTTCCTACACAATATAAACATCCTTGTTCATTATCCCTTGGCCTAATAGCCTTCATTCATCGCGAATAGATGAAATACTCGAGCTTTTCAATCAATTGCAATTAGGTCCCTAAAGTTCTTTTTCTTTAACTTAAGGTCCCTAATGCCGATTTTCCCCCAAATTGAGTCCTGAAATTTCTAAAATTCACATTAGAACCTCAATTTATTCAAAATCACAAAAAGGGGTTCAAGTTTTCCAAATTTCCAATTTGGTTCCTAACTTTTCCAAAATTACCATTTTGCCCCTACTTTACAAAAATGGTAAGTTTCATCCCAAAAAATTCCAAAAATTGACCAATTGGTTCTCCAACATCTTTGTCATGCCCAATTGGCCCTCAATTTTAGGAAATTGTACTTTAGTCCCTCGAATTTTCAAAATTCCAAAAATTTCCCCAACTTTTCCCCCAATTTCAACCTTCCAACTCAACTGAATTTGATTTCAACAAATTGACCAATCAAATGAGTTTAATTGTTGAAATTGAAGTTAGATTGGAGTTCCTACACCTTCATACAATTCAATTGCACTTTGAATCGCAAAATTTGATGCTGGAACGAGCTCAAACGAAGCTTCGTCAAAAAACTGGACGTATAGAGAGAGAAAGCTTTGAAAGCTTACCGTCGGAGGTGCGGCAGTCCAAGCTTTCAATCTGGGCAAATAGCTCTTATCCTGAGGTTTTTCATAGGATCAAGAATCACCTCAATTCATGTCGAATTGAGGGAGAATTTGGTCATTAAAGATATGTCGATTCTCTCTCTAGCACCGATCGAAATTTAGAGAGTAGAGCCAAATTGGCTTACCTTTCAATTCTAATTCAACTGTAGGGGGCTCTGAAGGTATTGGGAGGGCTTGGTTTGGCTTGAGGAGGGCTCGGATATGTCATTTTTAGCTTGGCCAAAACAGGACAGCTTCGATTCACTGGAGCTTCTTCACTCTTCTATCACGCCAGTGTTTCTCCAGCGATCCTCGGAGCAAATGAAGACTACATGCGTGTAGCTAACTTCTCTCCGAATCCAAAGAACTCAACCACGCCATCTTTGGCTCAGAAAAATACCCAAGTTGGAACTCTAGTTCGAGCATTTATCTAAATTCATTCTCTATTCAATTGTGGCCTCAATTCTCCAATTTGAATTTTCTAAGCCACCTAGAAAAATGAATTTAGCATCCAGTTCAATAGTGGTTCAAACTGGTCCAAACTGGTTCAATCCGCTTCAAGTCAAGTTCACCTGAACCGGTTTAGTTTTCACCTCCAATTCCTCCTAAAGTTCTTTCTCATGACTTTTGCGACTTTTTAGGTCACTTGTGATCCATAAATTTCCCTATTTACCCTTTCTCTGTCGGTTGGGGTTCGTGAACTGGATTAGTTTTCTCATTCATGTTAACCAGTTCCTTCCCCAGTTTTCTCATCCTAAAGGAGCGGGGTTTACACCGACTCTCAAACCCTGATTACTTCACCATGTCTGCTTAGTGGGACAAAGACCTCATTTCTCCTACTACCTTGGTCTCAATGCACAGGAAGCTTCCTCGAGCTTCATGACCTACTGAACGATAAAATCGCCCTTATGCACCTTGGGTCGTCCAACACTCCTTGGGTTCCATCACATCACAATGCATGCACAATCAACGGTCTTTTTAAATTATAATCTTTACCTTTGGCTCTCCAGCACAAAAGTCTATCGGCTTGGCTTCGACCCACGCGTACTGGCCCAACAAGTTCGACGACCTAGCTTTGGCAGAGTAGTGGTTTGGCCCAACAAGCTTGACAACTCAGACTTGGCTTGATGGATATCACACAAAGTTCCCATTATTCAGATATTTTAGCATCATTGATCACATATTCAATCTTGATGGGTCCATGCCTATATCCATTGGCCTTGGGCTCACTGGCATCTTGAGCATAAGCCTGTAATTAGCTCCCAAATATTTTAAGAGAGTCACCCAGCCAGGTGAGGCTAATTTCGAGAAAATATTTTTCAAAGTTGAATCGTTATTTCAACCGGAATTGACATTATAGTGGTTCCCATTCACTCAGTGATTTCGGAGGGGTCATGCCGGCAAAGTCTCTCTCCTCGGTGCGTTTCTAGGGCTGGTGCTTGAGTAATCCGTTCTTGAAGGGCACGAGTGATCGTATCAGGACGTGGTGACGAAGAGGTCACACGCTTTCTCATATTTGCACCTAGTGCCCCGTACTTTGCTCAAATTGCACATGGGTCCCTTATTTATCTTTAATCTCTATTAAGCCCTTTGGGTTTCCAATTATTATTTTTGGGTCCTTAACTCTTTTAATTTCACCAATTGGCCCTATATTTACCAAAATTGCCCTTTAGTCCTCAATTTTTCAAAAATTACAATTTGGTCCCCAACTTTTAGAAATTTCTAATTTGCCCTGTATTTTGCCCAAATTGCCAAATTGATCCTGAATTGGGGTGAATTTCATGAAAACAACCTCAATTTTGTGAAATTGTTGTTCAGTCGTCCAATTTTTCAAAAATTCCATAAAAGTCCCCAAAATCCCCAAATTGAACTTCATCTTCTTCCCCAATTCAAGCATATGAATCTTTAGATCTTACCTCATCCAATTGGTGGCATGTAATTCATTAATTTCTTCAATTCTTGCCTCAATTCGTCTCCTCTAACTCCCCTCGATCGTCCTACACTTTAAATATCCGAATTTGGTTGAGTTTTAGGCCTCGCCAAAAAATTTATAATAGAGAGAGAAAGCTCGCATATCTTACCGATGGTGCAGCTTTGAAACTTAGAATTTTTTATGAGAGGAGGGAAAATTGAGCTTAACGGGGTTTGTAGGGGTGTTGTGGAGGGTCTTATGTCATCAGAGAGGGCCAATGTGGGCAGTAGAAGGGCCGAGAGGGTCAAGGTTGGGTCGGGCTAGAGCTCGTTGTTTCGAGCTCTAGCGCAACTTCACTACACAATCCCTTGTACACTTCTTGGGGTGTCCTCTAGTCGTTCTGAGAGTGTCTGAAGCTAGAGCACTCTTCCCCAGTTCCAATGCCATCCTTCAGGGCTTCTTTGGTGGAGATTTCACTTGTCGTCGGAGCTCTAGTTTACTACTCACCGGAAAATGCCCTCTTCTTCTTCTTCGCTTGATTGTGGGATGCTGAGAATGAATGGAGGGGTGCTATTTATATAGGGACCTCGACAACTACTCAGGCTATCCACCGGCGTAAGACTCAACCTTTGACACAGCCACCAGCGACCTGACCGGAGAGTTTTTCGAGTCACCGGAGACTCCAGCTTTTTCGCCGTCTCTCTCTGCTCCGTTCTCCCTATGAGTGTCTGAAGGTTGAAGATGTTGATGTGGCTGTCATTCCACGTGGCGCGCTGTGATGGGCCACTTTTTCTGAGAGGAGGTCCAGCTCAGCTACTGCATCAACCATTGACCTATTGACCAGACACACGGTGGCCTCTCATTGGTTGCTCGTGTTTGTGTGGCGTGCAGATGGGGCGCCAGTTGTCCGTTGACCGGACATGTGGTAGCCTCCCATTAGCTGCCCATGTCTACGTGGCAACTGATAGGGCATTGTTGACCATTGATCGGTTTGGTCCGTTGACCAATCTGACCGTTAACCGATTCGGTCCAACCGGGTTCGTTGTCCCGAATTCAAAAATCGATCGGTTCGAACGTGATTTGACCAATTTTTTAAATTTTAAAAATTTCTAAATTCATCTAATTCAGTTTCTATCTAATGGTGGTCTCACTTTCCCAAATTTACATTTTTAAGCCACCTAGAAAAATGAATTAGTGAACCGGTTCACTATGGTTCATCCTGGTTCTATCTGGTTCACCCCAAACCGGTTTGGTTCTATCCTCAATTCAACTTCACGGTGCTTCCTCACAATTTTTATGAATTTTTGGTTATTTGGGATTTTCCAATTTCCCACGTTAACCCTTCTTTACTATTTTCTATTGATTAAATTGGCCCAGTTTTTCAACAATTGTGTCGGTTCTCCTCCCGATTTCCTTGGTCCGAGTGGACGAGTTCCACATAGTTACTTGACTTGTCTTGACCACCATGTCCATGTATTTTCTTAGATATAATGCTTCCAGCCATTTGGGGTCGGACCTTTCCTCTTAAGGGTTTTGTTCGAAATTTAGGGTTCCAAAATGTCTGACCGTACTCAGGTCTATTTATTCCCCTGGTCGTTGAATCTCTTTAGCTCGTTGTCCCTTCGAGCTTTTCATACTTGGCCTTCATGAGTTTTGGTGTTATCCTCCTTTTTGGTCCTTTAGTTTGTTCTTTCATACTTGAGTCCCCTTTTTATTGGGACGGTTGCACCTACATGTCCTTGCAACATGACTCTTGCATTTGGTTATTTCTTTTTAGACTCGAGGTCCTCCTTACTTTGAGGTTTGGGTCGGATTCTTCCACTCACCTCCTTAGAGTGTATTCCCTCATTCTTCCTCTCACGTTATCAAAATGCTTCATTACTTGATTACAGTTCATGCATCCCTTCTATGCACCTAATGTCCTTTTTATATTGTCGTCAAGTCTTTTTGTAAGTGTTTGTGTTTTTTGTATTTAGTCATCCTACACCACTTCCTTATTGGGCTTTCCTATTTCCAAATATCGGGTTTCCCATCCACTTCTTGTCTTATCAACATACTTGTGGGTTTCATCCTTTCGTCCCTTCCTCATGTCCAATGGCGTCCTTACTTAAGGACTTCTTTGCTCAAGTCTATACTTAGTCTCTCATGACCATTTCACGGTTCTTTATCTTGAGTTGATCCCTTATGGTCTTACTTGTCCATTCCTTGAATTTACTTGGAGGAGTTCCCTTGGTTTTATCCTCTACTCCCTTACCGGGAAGTCGAGATTTTTCCATCCTTTGAGTTATGCATTCATCCTTCTTATCATCTCTTAAAGTTTTCCTTCCTTCATATCTAGTACACACTTTTGTATTGATACTTTTTCTTGCCTTAAGTCTTTCGCCGATTTAAATTTCCATTTCGTCCTTGATTTCCCATCCGAGGAATCTTCGATCACTGAGTCCTATTTCGTGCCCACTATATCACGCTCAACCGTCAAATTTTAAGCTCTATTAAGTGAGCGTGTATCATAACCAGTCTTGATGTTCGTGATTGTTTCCTTTAATCATTTCTTAGTTGAAGGAAGCACTCTCCAAGGTTTTTCGGATATCCTTTCCTTATTCTTACTTGTAATTACTACAAGTTTACTTGATTCGGGGAAAGTTCAAATCCTCTTTGTGTCGAGGTCTCTTGGTCACCTTGCGAGAGGCTCACTAAATCCTTCACGTGGCTCGAGTATGGTTACCAATCATTGATTTCTCTAAGGATTTCCTTCACCCTTCTCTTTTCTGGTGTTTGGCCTTTTCACTTGTCCCTTCTCCATCAGGGTTTAAATCTATGATTCTCATGAGGGTCAATTCGATTAACTGCCACATTCCTATTACTTTCCTTGTCCAAGTATCTTAAGACAGTTGTCTTTTAAGTTTGCTTGTCCTTGGTGCCCATCCTATCAGCCCCTATGCTTTTCCAAGGCAGGTTACACCTTGCCATCGTGAGTCGTCTCATTTGGCCTTCCACCTTCGAGGTTTGCCTTCCATTGTGGAGGCGTCTCCTTCCTTGTTCCTAGGTAGCTTGTAACTCTCTAAGTGGTAATTCCTCTTCATTTATGTCTCTATGTTCTATGGCTTCTCATGGTTCTTCCTTCAGTTCTTTTTGTGTTTTGCGACCTTTCCTCATATAGTTGGGGGACAAAATTGTATCATCATTTGAGGGACATAAGCTTTTTGAGAACTTAGATTTTTCTGATTCACTATCAAAGCATGAATACATTTTGGGGTTTTATCTCCTCTTAAGGGAGATTGTTACAATGAAAGATTGGGAAGTTCCCACTACTAGGATCTTGAAGAGCTTCCTCAAGAGTCATGGTTCTTGGGGTGGTATCCTTTCGCACTCCTATAGTTGACGAAATGTTGTTATGGGAAGGTATTACCCTAAATCCTTGTAGTGTGCGACATTATTTTACCATATGTCCTATTCCTCCACACCTATAACAGGTTATCCCGATACAGGTTCCTACGTGGATCCTCCGACATTTACGTTGTGGAGAGATTTTCTCTTCCATGTCTGCTCTCTCTTCCTTTCTTTGTGTTCTTTCCTGCTCATGGAGGCAGTGCCCTCAGGAGTGGGTGCCACATCTCCTAGTGGTTTTGGGCACTTTTGTGCATAGTGTCCCTGCTGTCCACAACTGTAACAGGTTACTTCATTGTGTGGACTTTTATAGCTTTTTCTCCATCTCGGACCCTGGAGAGTTTCTCTTGGTGGTCTCTACATTTCACCATCCTTAGGTGTGTACTTCTTACGGGACACTCCTCCTTCCTTAGCGTGAAGCAAGGTCTTCCAAATACCTTGACAAATTCCTCATAAAGTCTACTCGGCTCAGAAGTTATCCTTGGTATAGTGGGTTGGGTCATCCTAGACTCTTGAGTTCCCAAGCTAACTTCCTCGCTTGGGGTAGGATTTCTTCCTGTTCATGTGGTGGTTGTGGCAACGTGGGTTTGTTCAGTTCTTCTAGGAGGGATCATATCTATTTGACAAAGTTTTATCGTTGGTTAAAGTTCTAGGGCTTTTGGTTTTGAAACTTTGTTTGAAAAACCATACTCTGATTCTACTTAAGTTGTAACACCACGATCTCATTGAATGAGAGTCCTGTGATCAACCTGCCACTCTTCTCGTACTAATTTAGTATTTCTACCAAATAGATCGAGGAAGGTAAAGGCGTAAGAGTACACGTGTTTTCAATAAAAGTTTACAAAATAGTTAAATAATGGTTTACCTGTTTGCAGTACCTTTAACTTGCTCCCCTCGCTTCTACTTTTCTTGACGAGAGGTTATTCCTAAAATGGGTTTAATAAGAGGGGTGAGTTTCTACAACTTAGTGAGCGGGGGTTGGGGAGTGAGTTTTCAAAACAAATAGTTTATCAAAGCATTTTATCTTTTTAGTTCACTTGTGATATAAGTTCATCTCTTTTTAGCACTTCCCCTTGCTCGGGAGGTGTTTAGACAACATTTACACGCCCTTTTTATCATAGAAAGGGATCACACATTCGTAGAACAGTCCCCGACTATTCCACTTGTGGTTTAGAGCGTCTTTACTGTCCACCCGAATAGAAGTCCCGAACTTTTACACTGAGTTTGAGTGAACCTTGCTCATCCGACCCTCAAACCCAAATCATGTTTGGTGTTCACTTTGTGGGACAAGATCTCATTTCCCCTGCTGCCTCAGTCTTAGTGTGTAGGAAGCTTCGAGAGCTACATGACTAACTGGCACGACAAACCTGCCCTTATTACATCCAGGTCGTCCAACAGCCCTTGGGACCCATCGACTACACCTCTCGGGCATCTAGATGCTCCCGGATCCTCATGCATGCATAACAATAGTTTTGAATCATTAACCATGATCTTTAGTGCCAATGGTGCACCGGCCCCGACACTCGACCTGTGTCATGCCCCGACCCAGTTTGGTCGGATCCCCGTGATCAACCCACCACTCTCCAGGTTTATTAAAGGGTTTCCCCTTATTGTAAACTGTAAAGAGTAAGGCGTCCTTTAACCTGCACCTTTTCCTGGAATAGCATAATCAAAACTGCATGAAATTTAAAACTTTGCATACCTGTCTTACAGGCATCTTAGTTGACGGTCTTTAAGGGTAGGCTTTCCGGGATTTCCTGAAAGGGATATAAGGGAGGGGGTGAGTACAACTATTCAGTGAATGGGATTCAAATCTTTTGACTAAAAAAATATTTATATGGAGTGTGCCAGACTCCTTTCTTTTCAAAAATCCATTCATTTAAAAATTTGGATTTTTCCATTATTTCTTAGTTACCGGTGTGTCATCACCCAATACACATCCTTCATCATGAAGGTTACACACATTCGCAAGTCAGTATCACTACTGAACCCGCTAGTGGCTTCGGAGCGACTTTTCATGCCACCCGGATAGAAGTACGACCACTTCTACCATGGGAATGAGTGGATGTACACGACATCCGACCCACAATCCCGAAATCACTTCTTCATGTCCGTATGAGGACAAAGACCTCATCATGTCCCTACCCTGGTCTCATGCGCTTGGTGCTACTCCAGATTTCGCACAGACACCTGGAACAACGAACTGCCCTTATAGCCACCAAGTCGTGAATCGCCCATCATAGCCAAGGGGAAGAGAGGTTAGGAAAGACCACAGACGAACCTAACCCTGAGAAATGACTAGTAACCATGAAATGAACAAGAAAGAATGGATAGAAGTCAGAGAAGGAATGATGAAGGAAAAACCTTAAAGTAACCAAGAGAGGGGAAAGGGTTAGTATTAACTGATAGCTCTAGGTCGAACAAACTCAGGCCATAGGAAAACTCATGTAAGCCTCTCACAAAAAGGCTAAGGAACCTGGAACAAATGGACTTGAACTCTTCCCTAAGGAGGTAAACTTGTAAAAGGATACGAGTATGAATGAATATAGGGTACAAAAAATGTACCTGCAAGGACTTACCAAGAAAGGAATAAACCGGAATGACAACATAAAAAGAAGGCCATAAACTTATTCTAGGGTTTGATAACTATAAGGACGCATCAAAGGGGGTAGTGGTTCTCGACATCCCCCGAGCTCAATCCCTCGGTTGACCCTGTTTCATGTGTGTGTTCTTGTATGTGGGTTCATAGGTGGAAATCACTACTTTGAAGGAAGTGGGTAAAGAACTAAACCAATGAAAGGAAATCATTTAAGTGGATCTTAGGAGACAATGAATGGACCATGAGGAAATAACACAGAATGAAGAACCGTGAAATGGTCACAAGCAAGTAAGGGTGAACTAAGGAACGAAAAGCGTTAAGTAAAGATGTCATTGGATATAAGGAATGACATGATGGAGGAAAATCTCAAGTATGTCGATAAGTTAAGAAGTGATCGAGAAACCCAACGATTGGAACCGGAAGTGCTCAAATGAGGAGGTTGTTAAGGACAAACAAATAAAGAAAGTACAAATGATCATGGAAGGCATGACGTCAAATGTAAAGGGACCATGGGATAATACTAAAGGTAGTTAAGGAATACTACTCGATGATAAAAAGGAAATAAGACATGTGATCCCTAACAATTGGAAAGTCAAGAGCAGTTATCGGGGAAAATTTTCTAGAAACATAATAGACAAAGACAGTTCTATGATATGTCATGCTGCCAGAGACGTGTAGGTCCAACAGTCTCAAGGAAGGGAGACTCAAGTATGAAGGAGTGGATTAGAGGACTACTGTAAGACAAAAAGTGGACAACATCGAAACCATGAAAACATGTACGGAAAGCGCAAAAGGACGCTAAGCTAAAGAGTTTCAACGACCAAGGGAATAAATAGACACATGGACGGTCAGACATTTTGGAACTCCCAATCTTGTGATCTAGATAAAAAAAAAACCTCAAGAGAAAGGGTCTTACCTTTAAATGACATAAATAATTGAATCTAAGAAATTAAATTGGATACCGAGATAAGACAAGCCAATGGTAACAAGTCCCATGGAATAAGTGAATAATCGAAGGGAAAGGAAATCCCTTAAGCATGTTGCCTAAACGATTAAGTGAAAGGGGTAAACAAAGTGGTAGCATATCAAAGCAAATCCTAAGTTGACGTCAAGGGAATTTATTTCTAATGTAGAGGGTGCATAAATAAGTTTTGGGGACAAAACTTCTAAAATGTGCAGAGAGTTGTGAAATGTCACTTTTTATCTAGTTAGATAAAACATTACAATCCTATTACAATTGCAATGATGAATGATTGACCTAAAACAATTAGTTGTATCATGGAATATTTCAAGTACATACCCAAATGAATATAAGGATATCAATATGATCACAAAGTTACTCATAAGTGACACAATTTATAAATAATAAAACAATTTTATCATGTGATTGGACAACTTGAAAGATGAAAAATACTCATTGGGGTTGAAATTACTTTGTTTCTTCTGAGACCGTGTTAATGATTTCATTATGTTATCGAAGGGAAAAGAAATCTCTTAAGCACATTGCCTAAAGGACTAAGTGAAAGGGGTAAATAAAGTGGTAGCATATCGAAGTAAATTCTAAGTTGACCTTAAGAGAATTTATTTTCAATATAGAGAGTGCATAAATAAGTTTTAAGGACAAAACTTTTAATATGTGGGGAGAGTTATGAAATGTCACTTTTTTTTATTGTGATAAAACTATACAATCCTATTACAATTATAATAATGAATGATTGACCTAAAATAATTAGTTGTGTCATGGAATATTGCAACTACATACCCAAATGAATATAAGAATATCAATATGATCAAAAGTTAGTCAAAAGTGACACAATCTATAAATAATAAAATAATTTTATCATGTAATTGGACAACTTGAAAGATGAAAAATACTTAATGGGGTTGAAATCACTTTGTTTCTTGAGAGACCGTGTTAATAATTTCATTGTGTTACTTAAAACCATATGGATTATATTGTATTAGGTAGTTCATTTCTTTAATTTGTTTCTTTTTTATTTTCTAAGTACGCTTCAACGAATATACAAATATATAGAAAAAGAATGAAGACACTCAAAGGATAAACAATTGCCTAATTATATCTCTAATGTCTTTAACATCAACAATTAGAATCACAAGTTCAAAATGATGGAATCTAGCCTCCAAAGGTGTATGTCATCTTGAGTTTTCCACCTACCTTCCCTTTTAATTACAATATTTGGATGATCCAAGCATCAATCCTTGGCTCTTCTATGAATGGGAAAATTAGCATTTGTATATACAAAGATGAGGACAACATGCTATACTTGTGTATCATAATTGCCAATGAGAAGAATCTTCTCTGAATGGAAAGGCCCCTTCTCACTGTGGAAAACCTGGCCATTCCACCTCAACCTCTTAACTATATCTTTCAGTTTCATAATTACGTCCACGTGATCACTTATTATGACAGCGCCTTTGGGTCGAAGAATTCGATGCATCTCAATAAGAATGTTAACAATGTCACATCTGCAAAAGGGTATGTTGTATTTTAGTCCAGAAAACCCTTATTGATAAACTTGCTTCCATTTAACAAGTCCATTGTGAGAAAAGTTATTCTAGTTGTTGTCACATTGGTGGAGGAATCCCACAAGACCATTTCAAATTTTAATTCATAATCCAATTTAGAAAAATAAACACTTTAATGAAAATCATCATTCAAAAACTCTCTACACTATATTTGTAATTTAATTCGTAATCCAATTTAGAAAAATAAACACTTTAATGAAAATTATCCTTCAAAAACTCTATACACTATATTTGTAATAGACAATAAATTAGTTGAATGCACAAGTCAGCATAAGTTAAGAGAAATAAGCCTCAACGATATTACCAAAAGATTACAAGATATGAGTTCACACAAGCCCCAACAAAAATTACCAAAAAATTACAAGATATGGGTTCGCATAAAAGAGACACATGCCCCAACGGGCATTACCAAAAAACCACAAGACATGATTTCGCACAAATCAAAAACACAAGCCCCAATAGACATTACCAAGAGAAATCACAAGTTAAGAGAAATAAGCTCTAACAGGTATTACCAATTCATAATCCTAATGGAGCCACAAAACATGAGTATGTATAAATAAAGAGACACAAGCGAGCGGGCATTAACAAGTGACATGAGCTTATTTAGATAATGCTAGATTTTTCACTGATTCTATTTAGATATTCTTAGATTCTATTCGTATCATTTTAATATATTATATCTATTCATGTAAAGGCTTCATTAAGCCTATATAAAGAATAAAGTATTACAACAATATTATATACATTGTCTATTTCCCCTTCCGTTTGTAGCGATTTGAAGGGGAGTGGATTGAGTGGTTTGTAAAGATTTAGTATATAAAATTTAAGCAAATCACAAGTAATATGCAAATTTTCAAGAAGTAATCACATTAAAAATCCAGCGAAAATGCATTCACCAACCAAAGAGAGAAGCATGCTCACTTGTGCATATACATGCTGAAGACACCATGGGCATGAATCATATCATATGTTCGAGGATACGTGGAGAAAGCCTCGCACCTACAAGCAACCATATTCATAACAAAAATCATTAGCTCATAGAACCAATATCCATAAATGCATCAAGATAAATTTAAGTACTGAAATCATACACAAAGAAATGAGATAGACTTGAATGTAACAAGCTAACTAAAAACCTTAATTTCAAGTCACAGAAAACCAAGACAGATAAATAGAGTATGAGAAAATGAGTTCATATCCTGTTAAGAATTGATTTATGATTTCAGAAAGGCTCAAAAATATAATCACCTATAGAACAAAATGGACAAAATATGTTGTATATATAGTACAGAAACATGGATGCAAAAAATTGTCATCATTGGCATGATCATGTGAACAAATGTTAGTAATTTGGCCAGTTCCTACAACATTATGCTATACAAGGTCCAACTTGATGCTTTTTGAGTGGGTAAAAGTAAAAAGTAGTTCTTTTTCTTGTGAATGCCTTACCAGTCCATGTATGTACCTATAAGACCACGCTCGTATATAATACCCAGAGTTTGGTTCTTCGCATCATAAGGGACAACATTCATGACCCAGACTGGAAACTTAGATAATGCAGCTGCAAAACTGCCTAGTCCAGCATTCATGTCTAGGATATTCCGGTACTTTCCTTGTGGAAGAGACTTGAGGAAGATTGAATAATGCCAAACTTTCTTCTTCCACAACTGATTGTCTTCATCAAAGTCCTCAACAGAAATCCCTGCTACAATTTGAGTTTTGATTCGAGGAGGAGCATATAGTCTTTTTGGCCATTTATCGAGGATGCCTCCAAAAGTTTCATGAATATCTTTGACTCCTAGAAGAGGAGTAATGCAAGGTTCCATCTCATGATACCTTTTAAGATAAAATAAAAAGAGAAAATTTTGTGAATAATCTCCCTTCTAAATAAGAGCCCAAATTGGCAATGTGCATCATACTATGAAGGCTAGGCTTTCACCAATTGTGTGTGCAAAATGTCAAGGAATTTTAGAAAAGTTGCACCAACAATGAAATCTGAGGATCGTCTCAAATAAAGCATTGCAAAGTATTCTTAGTGACCAGGTTCAATTTTCCTGTATTTGTCCTTCAAAAAACATTCATCGATTAATGCCTGTATGATAATAGTGTTGGAGCCACAAGGGGCTGTTACTTATGCCTTTCTAGAAACCATTGGCTAAAATGGTTAAGCTGAAAAGGGGACTCACCATCCAGAATCAGGATTAGAAGAATCACAAAATTTTGGAGACTTCCCAATTTTAAGCTTCTGAGTGCAGTGCACATGATTGCCAGGCTTCCTCCAAACAGCAATGGGTCCTCTTTCAGCAATTTTCTTCCAGCAAAGCCGTCTTGCAAGATCTTCTAGAGCGATCTGCTCATTTTCTATGTCCTGACGTTCTCTTTCCCAAGCTTTATAGCTAATCTTCCAACTGATTGGCGGACCCGACAAGACCCAGTAACCACCAGGTCTTAATACTCTGTCAATCTCCATCAAATACTGACCCTCTTGATGATTTAAGTCCAGATCAAATGAACAAGCAAGAGTTCAGATGCCATCTTAGAAACCAAGATGTTTCGTAAATTAAAGGAAAAAAAAAGAATTAATTTCGTCTAACCGTTGGCTAGAGGATTCAAATAATCACCTTCACGGAGCAAACTTAAGAAATTTGGTGCAACTAGTCAACCCCTTTGTTGAAACATTTACTATGAGCTTCAAATAGTAAGGCCTGAGAGAGATGGCAGAGTAAAAAAAAGGACAAACAAAACAGGTGGCTTTTGGATATTTAAGAGCTAAGGGCCATGATAACATACTTAGCTAAGTCTGTGATTATTGTCCTAAAGTTAATCTGGTAAAATTAAAAAGCTTTATAGGAAAGCGGATGAACCAGAAAAAAAAAACAGAGAATAAAGACCAGGGAGCAGATAAATACCATAACTAGTCCATTGAACAAGACAGCGAGAACAATGGGCCATATCGAAAGATCTTGAGGGATAAGGCAACCTGTAGGTGCTCAGAACGCCAATCATTGCTGGAAGACCTCTTTCCAAGGCAAACTGCACTTGAGCTTGATGAATGTCCCTTGGAGCTATGGACATTGTCAGGATATTATAGTCCAATAGAGCAGCTCCAAAGCTTGCAACCTGAAGAAAAAGTAATGAAGACAGTGAAGTTTTTCAACACTAAGCATGCACCACTATAAACTAGAAATGGAGGAAGCAACAGAAGAGGGAATAATAATGTACATGTTCAGTAGAACTTTGGATTATGTTAAAACAGACTTCATTACAGATAAATGAATGGAGGCTTCATAATGAACTATGAAGATATCCTCAGACCTCAATTATGAAAAATTAGAAAGAGCATCGACACACTCTTCACTGCTAAAATTAGTTGATCCATTCAGATATGCTGACAAAATAAGCGTTCAGAGTAAGGATCAGAGTCTTATGTAACGCACCACTATCTCTGGACAAAGGATCTAAATGAATGCCCTCACAATCAAAAAGGCAATGAAATAAACTATTAACAGAATGTGATATACGCACACTACATACCCCACATCCCACATCAAGAACTGTCCTCACACTCCCAGACTTCAAGGGCACGACCTTATTAATCAAATCAACGTATCCATTAGCACCCAAAGGGAAAGAGGTCCCTCCACCAGGGAAGAACAACCGATCTTTACCCTCCAGTCTGACCCAATTCTGGGTCTTCTTGTACACAGTGAGCTTAGGAAATGGTACATTCCTGAACCATGCATAATCCCTACTCTTTGGCCAAGCAAATGGGTTTCTGTACCCAACTGGATCGGGAACCAGACACCTCAGCTTCTCCGCCTCACTCTGAGGGCAGTGCCTCTCCCTGTAGAAGAACTTCTCAGCAGGAAACCGCTTCTCCCTCTGCGAGTCCTGACAGGGACAGTAATGGGTGAAGTTCTTGGGACAAAATTCAAGCAGAAGCTCTTCTTCCTTTGGGACTTTGGGAGCAGGGAGGGAGTGATGAGACGAGAAGTCAAGTGGGGTATCATAGAAGCCATAGCTCCTAGTATGAGGAGTTGTTGTGGATTTGAGAGAGAGGTTCTGATTCTGGCAGTGAAGGGGCGACTTCTTTGAGATGCTTTGCTGCTGATGGGTCTGGGAGCCTAGAAAGTAAAAGAAAGAGCAGATAGCTGCGAGGAAAAAGAGATGGGCAAAGGGTCCTCTCTTCTTGTGGAGTGGGTTCTGAAGGAATGCCATTTGCAGGCTTGATCTCTGGGTAGGCTTCAGAGACTGGATCTCTGGGTTCTGCATATACTCATCTGAACCGAAAAGCACTCTCTTCCCAAGGGAGAGAGATAAATACAGTTCAAGGAAATGTCGAATTTCCCCCCTTTTTTCTCATAGTGTAATTACTGGAGTGCATTCAACCATTCACCATTACTTTTTTCGATCAAATATTTACAGTTACTTCATCACAGACATTAGAACTACTGCTTTCTATTGATAGATCTACTTTATAATGTGTATTGAGTTGTTGTACCTATATTTGTAAGATTGAACTTGATATATTATTTTTTAAAGTAATTTATTTTTATTAAAGTATCATAATAAAACATAAGAGCTCACATTTTTTTTAGAAGAATCTTAAGTAACATATGTACGACATAAAATGATTACAGCTATTATATTTTACTTTTTAGTCTATTTTTAGATGGAGTGGTTTGTAGTGTAAGATTGGGAAATAATTATTAATTAAAAAAATTAGGAATATAAATTTATTATTTTAATTAAATTAAATAATTTATTAGTTATTATATATTATTAAATTATATTAAAAATTTTATAATAATTTTTTAATTATATATTTATATTATATAATTTTATATAAAATATTATTAATATATAAATTTATTTAAAATATATAAGAATATAAATAAATAAAATATTATAATATAAACAATAAATAAAAATATTAAAATAATTTAAACAATAAATAACATAATCTCTATAAATATCTTTAATTTTAAAAAATTATATTATAGGATAAATTGAGAGCTTGTAGGATTTAGAGGTGATTTTTATCGCCCACAGACCCTTGCATTTATTTTTATCAAATAATAGATTTGATCACCCTCCAAATTCATAAATTAAAATATAGAATTAATGATGTTAAAGTTGTTAATAGATATTAACGAAATAATAATAATATTAATAATTTTATATGTATAATGTTAAAATAATAATAATAATAATAATAATTTTATAATAAATAATAAAATGGTACTCAAGTGAAATGTCCCTCCAGCTACCCATGTGAGGTTGGTCCGCCTCCCTGTGGCTCTCTGTGGTAGGTTAGTTAGAGTCAAGTTGGCCTCACTATGGTGTAACACTAGGGAGGAAACTGAGCCTTCCGTGGGTTGCCATAAACCCTCATGAGGAGACAGGTGAGCCTTCCACCAAGGGGTCGTGGAAGAGCACCCTCGTATCACCATCAACTCCTAATAACATTTCCATTCATATATTTAATTACACCATTTGAATAGATAAACTAAAATACTAGGGAAAGTAAAATAGAAGTAAATTATTAAGCACGTCAATATATGTTTATAGTGAAACATGTCATAAAGTCATTACCACTTAACCTACGGGTCACCTAAGTCATGATGACCTTGGTATTGGTAATGTAAAAAGCCACAAGGATACAGACTTTACATTACCAAAATAAGGAATATATATATATATATATATATATATATATATATGGACACACTTCTTGCTAGGGATGAGAACAAGGGCAATACTCATCAGCCCCTCATTCCTAGTGCTTACTCTCAGTGCACAGAAAAGTGGGTCAAATATGTATATAGGCTCGTCACATTAAACTTGTACACTAAATAGTATTTGTCTTTTTTAATCATTCTCTAACTGAAATTTCGGTTTCTTTCCTTATTTTTTTTATCCGACACATTTTCAATTATCGATCTCCTTTCGTGTAATTCACATTATTTCTAGTCATTCTCTATTTATACTCTATCAATTTGAGCATTGACCACTACCCGTACTAATGTTAATGATCTTTTACTTTAATTACTTCTTAACTGAAGGGTTAACTTTTCCAAGGTTCTTAGATGTGTTTTCCTCTGTTTTCTCTTTTACGGGTAGTCTACCTCTTACTTACTTGCACGATAACTTTTGATATTATTTTCCTACTTATACGTTACTTGTACTTTACTTACTCCTTAAGTCCTCTTGAGTACATTTCATTTGTACTTGATCTTTCTACATCCATCGATAGATTATTCATGATCTTATCTTATTTTCCACTTCGGCTGGTTTCATTACTTCTTGGTTGGGACACGTATATCCTTCCAATGCTTCCTTCCTTTATAGGAATTATACTCCTTTATTCATACATTTTCTTCAATTTTTGCCATTGAAAACATGTAACCTTAAATGACCTTCTTTGATATCGTTTGCTCCCGCTCCCCATTGCTCTTGAAACCTTACGTGTACTTCTTGTGTCACACTCCGACCCGCTTTGGTTGGATCCCCGTGAACAACCTGCCACTCTCCCGGTTTATTTAGGGTTTTCCCCTCTTCTAAACTGTGGGGAGCAAGGCGTCCTTCTTACCTGTACCTTTCCTTTAATAACATTAATCAAAATTAAATATAAAATTTACATACATGCCTTAAGGTTCAGCTACCGATAAATCTTTAAGGTTGGTTTTCCCTTGGTTTCCTAAAAATGGGTAAATGGAGGGGGTGAGTTCGACAACTCAATGAATGGGTGTTGGGTGAGAGTTTTCACAAAAATCTATTTTTTTAATCGGAGTGTGCTAGACTCCTTATTTCATAAAAATACTTTTCTTCAAATTTCGGTTTATCAAAACCTTTTTCCAAGGTTTCCCAATTTATTTCCAAGGATTCTCAAATCCTTTCTACAGTTTTAATAACTTCATTCCCATTTTCATATGGTGTATTTAACATACACAAGCCCTTCATCATGAAGGGATCACACACATTTTGCGAGATGCAATTACGCCGACTGCACCCCATTTGTGGATCGGAGCGTTTTTACTATCCACCATGATAGAAGTCTTTGACTTCTACCCGAAGTCTGAGTGAACGTCTCTGGCGTCCTACCCTTAGACAAAAAATACTCCGACTCCATGTGAGGACAGATGTCACGCCCCAACCTAGTTTGGTCGGATCCCCGTGAACAACCTGCCACTCTCTCGGTTTATTTAAGGATTTCCCCTTGTTATAAACCGTAAAGAGTAAGGCATCTTTTAAACCTACATCTTTCCTATAATAACATATATCAAAACTGCATAAAATTTTAAATTTATCATACCTATCTCACATGTGTATTAGTTAGTGGTCCTTGAGGATAGGCTTTTATGAGATTTTCTAAAAAGGATATAAGGGAGGGGGTGAGTACAACTACTTAGTGAATGAGTTTTTTCAAAATTTTAACTTTTAGGAAAAAGATTTGTATTGGAGTGTAACATAATCCTTATTTTCTTTCAAAAATCCTTTTATTTCAAATCTCTATTTTTATCACCATTTCTTATTAATCACGGTGTGTCGAGTGGTTGTACGTGACATCCAACCCTCAATCCCGAAATCAATTATCTGTGTTCGTATGAGGACAGAGACCTCATCCCGACCCCACCCCGGTCTCGTGCGCTTGAAGCTACGTCGAGCTTCGCAAGGTCACCTCGTCCGACGAATTGCCCTTATACCCACAAGGTCGGCTAGGGTCCTAGGACACATCACTACCCCTCTTGGGCGTCTTGAAGGTCCCGTAATCACAATGCATGCACAATTAGTATTTTCACATCATGCCATATAATCTGTGGTGCCACTGGTCCAACGTCCCCGACCCTCAACTCAACCTGCAATTGTTTGTCTTGACTGGTCCGTCAACCTGTCATGTCGCACTGCCGCTAGTTGACTCAGTATGTGAGTCCTGTCTTAGTACCATGGCCAAACAATTCATTTATTTAAAGTTTTATGGCATATATCTCATGTTTATTTATGAGCTTCTGCTCGTGCCAACTGGCCTAGGGTCCACTGTTCGAGATTTTCAAAACTAGGCATGTTAGCCCCCAAGTTCTAAAACCGAGGCCTCCGACCTAACAGAGCTGTTCGAGGTCCCGTCAATAAGGTCTCCCAAATCATTTAAACAGTGGCACACAGTCAAGGGAGAGTAATTCTGACAAAAATATATTTTTAACTATCCATCATACTAATTGAGTATGAGGATAACTCTGCTCATAACCGATGAACGGGTTTTCCACTTCCTCTGAGGAAGTTTCATCATAAAAAACTGGGCATGATCTACTTACAACTGGTAATTAGTTTTTATGCATGATTTTTTACATCACTCCTCTAAGTTGTGATGTTTAAAATACCACTAAGAGTGGGTTTTCATTTCGAAGTACTTATCATCCCCAATCGGGTATGATATAAAATCTCACTCACCCATTAATGTAGTGAATTCCACTCGACCGATTCTTTGTATTCACGCGAGCTTATCCTTGCTGGCATTCCCGGTACTTCATATTCCTACACGATATGAATATCATTGTTCATTATCCCTCGGCCTAATAGCCTTCATTCATTCCAAATGAATGAGAAAATCAAACTTTCTATTTATTTGCAATTAGATCCCTAAAGTTATTTTTCTTTAACTTTAAATCCCTAATGCCGATTTTTCCTCAAATTGATTCCTGAAACTTTTAAAATTTATCTTAGTACCTCAATTTATTCAAATTCATAAAAAGGGGTCTAATTTCTAAAATTTCCAATTTGGTCCCCCAACTTTTCCAAAATTACCATTTTACCCTTCCTTTACAAAAATGGTAAGTTTCACCCTAAAAATTCTAAAATTCCTCAAGTGGCCCTCTAACATTCTTATCAGGCCTAATTGACCCTCAATTTTATAAAATTGTATCTTGGTACTTTGAATTTTTGAAAATCTCCAAGTTTTCCCTAATTTCAACTTCTTAACACAGCCGAATTTGATTTAATCAAATTGATCAATTAAACACTTCTAATTGTTGAAATTGAAGTTAAAATTGAGTTCCTAGATCTTCATATGATTCAATAGCACTTTGAATCGCAAGTTTTGATGCCAGAACAAGCTCAAATGGAGCTTTGCTTGAAAATAGACCATAGAGAGAGAAAGCATCAATTACTCATCGTCGGGGGCACACCGGTCCAAGCTTTTATCTGGGCAGATAGCCCTCATCATGAGGTTCATCCTAGAATCAAGAATTGCATCAATTGATACCAAATTGAGTTAGAATTTTATCATCGAAATTCTGTCAGTTCTCTCTCTAGCACCGGTCAGAAATTGTAGAGGGAAGTCGAATTGGCTTACCTTTCATTCCTAATTCGGCCATGGGAGGGTTGAGGAAGTGTTGTGAGGGATTGGTTTGGCCTAAGGAGGGCTCGAATTTACCGATTCCAACTCGGCCGAAACAGGGCCGCTTCAGTCCGTCGGAGCTACTTCATTATTCTATTACGCCGGCGCTTCCTCGGTGACCCTTGTAGCAAACAGAGACTATAGGCGTGTAGCTGACTTCTCTCCAGTTCTAAAGAATCTGACCTTGCCTTGTTTGGCTCAGAAAAGTGCCCAAGTCGGAGCTCTAGTTAGAGCTTCACTGGAAAATGGAGCAATTGAGAGAAAATGGAGTTTTCAGGTGTGGAGAGGATGAATGGGGAGGGGATCTTTATATAGGAATCTTGTGGACTTCTTGCTCGTTCGATTGGTGCCTTAATGGCGATCATTCAGAAGAAGATGACATTGTTCTAAACCAAACCGGACCGGTTTGAACTGGGTTCAAAGCTTAAACTAGCCGGTTCACCCCCCATTCAACCGAATTTTTAAATCTAAAAATTTCTAAATTCATTTTATATACAATGGTGGCCTCAAATATCAAATTTGAATTTTTTAAGCCACCTAGAAAAATGAATTTAGAATCAGGTTCAATAGTGGTTCAAACCGGTCAAAATCGGTTCAATCCGGTTCGGATCTGGTTCACCTAAACCGGTTTGGTTATCATCCCTAATTCCTTCTCAAGTTCATTTTCATGACTTCTGGGACTCTTTGGGTCACTCGAAATCCATAAATTTCTCGGTTTTCCCTTTCTCTATCAGTTCCGATTCATGAATCGACTCGGTTCATAAACCGGTTCTATCTAGTTGGATCTGGTTCATCTAAATCGGTATGGTTTTTCTCTTCCAATTTGTCCTAAGGTTCTTTTCCTAGGTTTTATGAACTCTTTGGATCACCCGGGAGTTGTAAATTTCCAAATTGCCCATTTCCAAATTATTGGGTTTGTGAACCGGTTTGGTTTTCTTACTCGGTTTGACCAATTCTTTTCCCGATTTTCCTTAACTCAAAAGGGTGGGGTTTACAACTCTCCCGGGAGTTGTAAATTTCCAAATTGCTCATTCCCAAATTATCGGTTTTATGAACCGGTTTGGTTTTCTTACTCGGTTTGACCAATTCTTTTCCCGATTTTCCTTAACTCAAAAGGGCGGGGATTTTATGAACCCTTTGGATCACCCGGGAGTTGTAAACTTCCAAATTGCCCATTCCCAAATTATTGGGTTTGTGAACCGGTTTGGTTTTCTTACTCGGTTTGACCAATTCTTTTCCCGATTTTCCTTAACTCAAAAGGGCGGGGTTTATAACTCTCCCCTCCTTTTAGGAGTTTTGTCCCCAAAACTTAATTAGCAACCTTGTATGAGGAACCAATTCCTTTGATGTCAATTTGGTATTTGCTTAATATGCAAACTCTTATCTTGTTCTTTCAATTTACACATTTTACATCATTCATTGAAGGAATTTCTCTTCCTTTATATTATTTGCTCCCTCCATGGAGTTTATTATACCTAGACATATCTTACTTAAGAGTATATTCTTAGATTCGCATCTTTCTTTGCTTATAGCAACATTTTTTTCCTTTGAGGTCCCGTACTCAAGATTGGAAATTCCAAGATACATAACCATTCCCGCATCTAATTAACCTCTTGGTCATCGAAACCCTTAGCTCGATGTCCTTTAGAACATTACATACATGTTTTCAAGTGTTTCCTTATTATCATATTTTCGTCCTATTTCGACTCTTCCTTCATCTGTTGTTCGTTACAATTTCAGTCCAAATTTTATGTTTGACCTTGTTATGCTTGCTAATTAACTCTTCCTTATTTTGAGTCATATTTTCCTCGGTACTATTGAGTTTACATGCCCCCTTACTACATGACATTTTCTAGACCTTGTCAATATGTCCATTATATTTCCAAAACACCTCCATTAAGTTTATTCCCAATTTTCCAACCTCTCAAGGATTGTATAACTTCATCCTTCTTTTCTTCTGGTAGTATTCCTCGACTACCTTCGCCGTTATCAAATTAACTTACACAACTGTGTCGGTTTTTCTTACCCATTCGTCCTTTCTCAACTTCCTTATTGAGTATTTCCAATTTCAATGATTGGGTTTTCCAATAATTTACCGACAAGCTGGGATTCCTTCCTTCTTAAGTCCTTGGCATTCTTTATTCAAGGATTTTTCCTTTTTCCTTAATCCACTTTTACTTACTTGTGATTATTCCATGATTCTTCGTTCTTACAATAATCATTTTCGATCTATGTGTTGATTCCTTTGCTTGGAAAGGTTCCCTTCTTCCAATTTCGTTCTCTACTATGTCCCTCACAATAGAGATTTCCATCTTAGGAATTATATGCTCAATCTTCTTATCATTCCTTGTAGTGTTCTTGGCACCCCTATCTATGTTAGGGCATTTGTCTGCTTTGGATCGTTCTCTATTCACAACTTCTATTTCATCCCTTATTCTTTACTTGGGATAATTTCGATTATTGGTTTTATTTCGTGCATTTCACACTATACTCAGTCGTCCACTCTTTAGGCTTCATATGCGCATGTGGACTATGACTTGTCTTACCAATTGTGGTTATTTCTCCTTAGCCACATCTTATTTGGAGGGCTTACTTTTCCAACATTTTCTCGGACGTTCTTCTTTATTTCCTTATTATGGGTATTCCACTCATTCTTATTTATCACAATATCTTTTGATGCTAAATTCCTATTTCCCCATTCCTTTTAACCTATTTCCTTGGGTCGTCCCAGTATGCTTTCTTGATTCTTTCACCTCAGCTTGTGCTTCATTTGTAATTTTATCTCTTTGTCCCTTTCACTTGGTTCCATTATCTCTTAGTTGGGATATATATGCCTTTCCAAGGTTTCCTTCCTCGGTAGGACTCTCCCCTTTTTCCCGGGTTCTAGGGAATATCTACCTTTAAATGGCATCCTTTGATGTCGTCCTCTTTTGTTTATCCTTGCTCTTGAAATTTTGCGGGTATATCTTTGGTACTCTATTCTCATCCTCATATGTACTTCATTATGTGTCTATTTCTTTTAGGGAGAGCTCATATCTTCCTTATTTCAAGATCTCTTGATCATGTGAGGAGCTTCCCTACTCCTCTCTTGGCTTATGTTTGGTTGTTAATTTGGCAATTGATCTTTTTAAGGATTTTCCTTCATCCTTCTCTTTCCAATTATTTGGCCTCTCCACCCCTCCCTCTTTTGTTGGAGTTTAAATTATGGCTTTTTCGAGTATCAGTCTGTTAACTGCCTCATCTCTACCATTCCTTTGGTCTAATTTTCTTAAGGCATTTGTTTCTTGAGTTTTCTTGTCCTTAATGTCTATCCTTTTTAGGGTGTAGCCCTTTCTACTTCTCAGTCTTCCTTGGGGTGTTGTTTATTCTCCTTGATTATCTTGTTGTAACAACTTGCTTCCTTGCTAGTGTTCTGTTCCTTCGTCTTCCTACATGATTTTGACGTCCTTATTTATTAATATTTGACATAATAGCCTTCGTTCCTCACGTATGAATAAAATGCCCAAACTTTTTAATTATTTACATTTAGGTCCCTAAAGTTCCTTTTCTTTAACTTTAGGTCCCTAATGCTAATTTTTTTCCCAAATTGAGTCCCAAAACTTCTAAAATTCACTTTGGGTCCTCAATTTATTCAAAATCACAAAAAGGGGTTCAAGTTTCCTAAATTTCCAATTTGGTCCCCAATTTTTCAAAAATTACCATTTTTCCCATACTTTACAAAAATGGCAATTTGTCCCCAATAAATTTCAAAAATTGACCAATTGGTCCCACAACATCATTTTCATGGCCAATTGGCCCTCAATATTTGAAAATTGTTACTTTAGTCCCTCAATTTTATGAAATCCCCAATTTCCCCTTTCAAACTGTCTAAATTTGATTTCATCAAATTGACCATTCAATCAAGGTTAATTGTTGAAATTGAAGGTATAATTGAGTTCCTACACATCCATATGATTCAATTGAGCTATGAATTGCATGAATTGAGATTGGAGCGAGCTCAAACGAAGCTTCGCTGAAAAAGTAGTCGTAGAGAGAGAAAGCTTCGAAAGCTTACCGTCGGAGGTGCGGCGGTCCAAGCTTTCGATCGGGGAAGATAGCTCTCATCCTGGGGTTTCTACTAAGATCAAGAATTGCAACAATTCATGTCAAATTGAGTGAGAACTTAGTCAGTAAAGTTTCACCGTTTCTCTCAATAACACTGGTCCAAAATTACATAGGGTAGTCGAATTGGCTTACCTTTCAGCTCTAATTCAGTCGTGTGAGGGCTATAAAAGTGTCAGGAGAGCTTGGTTTGACTCAGGAGGGCTTAGTTTGGCCATTTTCAGCTCAGTCGAAATAGGGCAGCTTCGATTCGCTGGAGCTGCTTCACTTTTGATGACGCCAATGCTTCTCTAGCGATCCTTGGATCAAATGGTGACCACCATCAGGTAGCTGACTTCTTCCCAAGTCTAAGAAACCTAGCCTCACCATCTTTGGCTCAGAAAAACCCCTATGTCGAAGCTCTAGCTCAAGCTTCATTGAAAAACTGAGTAGTTGAGAGAAAGTGAAGTTTTCAAGTGTGTGGAGGATGAATAGAGAGGAGCTCTTTATATAGGGAGTTTGGGGACTCTTCGACCGTCCGTTTGGCACCTTAATGGCGCTCATTCATGGCCTGCAACATACGGAATAGAAATGTTTTCTTTTCATCGGCGCCGCTCATTTTTCCGGCGAGTGAACAATGCCATCGTCTGGAGGAAGAAGACGACACTGTTTCGAACCGGACCGTTCTGGTCCGAACTGGGTTAAATGCTTAAACCGACCGATTCAGGCCCGATTCGATCGAGTTTTTCAAAATTAAAATTTTCTAAATTCATAGAAATTCATTCTCTATCCAATGGTGGCTTCAATTCTCCAATTTTAATATTTTAAGCCACCTAGAAAAATGAATTTATCATCGAGTTAATTAATGGTTCAAACCGGTTCAGATCCGGTTGATCTGAACGAGTCTGGTTTTCTTTCCCAAATTGTCCTAAAGTCCCTTTCCATGGTTTTTATAACTCTTTGGGTCACTCAAGATGTGTAAACTTCCCATTTTACTCGTTTGCTAACATTTGGGGTTTGTGAATCAGATCAGTTTTCTCACTCGAGATGACTAGTTCTTTCCCCGGTTTCCTTATCTTCAAGGGATGGGGTTAACAATGATATTGTGTGTGATTTGCCACGTGACGCATAGTGATTGGTTTGGCTAGTTGACGTGGTATCTAATTCAAGGTCTTGGTTAACATTTGACCCATTGACTTACCACTTGCTGGCCTCCCAATGGTTGCCAAGGTTGACATGGCTCCTGAATAGATTTCAACCATTGATGCTTTGCCACATACCATTCTTAGATTGGTTGATTTAAATATGTTAATAATCTCTATGAAGCATTATACGTTTGTGCCACATAGACCTTTTGAATTGGTTGAAGGTTCTACCAAACATGAACTGGATTGAACCAGTTTGAACCACTATTAAACTAGTTTCTAAATTCATGTTTCTAGATGGCTTAGAAAATTCAAATTGGAGAATTGAAGTGACCATTGGTTAGAGAATGAATTTAGATTAATTAAAAAATTTTAATTTTGAAAAACTCGGTCGAATCGGGCCTGAACCGGCCGGTTTAAGCATTGAACCCGATTCGGACCAATTAGGTCCGGTTCAAAACATTGTCGTCTTCTTCCTTCAGATGACAGCACTGTTCACTTGCCGGAAAATTGAGCAGAGCCAGCAAAGATGAAAAGTCCCCATTCAAGGAGTTTCAGGCAATAAATTACAACCATAAAGGCACCAATCGGATGGCTAAAGAGTCACCGAGCTTCCTATATAAAGAGCCCTTCCTCATTCATACTCCTCACACCTAAAAACTCCTCTCTCTCTCTCTCTCTCTACTGCTTCACTAGATAGATAATAAATTTAGATAAATGTAAAAAAATTTTAATATTGAAAAACTCAGTCGAATTGAATCTGAACCGGTCGGTTTAAGCATTGAACTCGGTTCGGACCGATCTGGTTCGGTTCGGAACAGTGTCGGTTCGGAACAGTGTCATCTTCTTCCTTCAGATGACAGCATTGTTCACTCGCTGGAAAATCGAGCAGTGCCATCAAAGATGAAAAGTCTCCATTCAGAGAGTTTCAGGCAATGAATGATCGCCATAAAGGCACCAATTGGATAGCCAAGGAGTCCCCGAGATTCCTATATAAAGAGCCCTTCCTCATTCATACTCCTTACACCTAAAAACTCTTCTCTCTCTCTCTCTCTCTCTCTCCCTCTACTGCTCCATTGGATAGAGAATAAATTTAGATGAATTTAAAATTTTTTAATTTTCAAAAACTCGATCAAATCGGGCATGAACCAACCGATTTAAGCATTGAACCCGATTTGGATCGATCTGGTCCGGGTAGGAACAGTGCCGTCTTCTTCCTTCAGATGACAGCACTGTTCACTCGCCGGAAAATTGAGCAACACCAGAGAAGATGAAAAGTCTCCGTTTAGGGAGTCTTAGGCAATGAATGACCACCATAAAGACACCAATCGAATGACCAAGGAGTCCCTGAGCTTCCTCTATAAAGAACCATTCCTCATTCATACTCCTCACACCTAAAAACTGCTCTCTCTCTCTCTCTTCTGCTCCATTTTTCAGTGAAGCTCGAACTAGAGCTCCAACTTTGGGATTTTTTTTAGCCAAAGAAGATGAGGTCGGGTTCTTTAGATTCGGGGAGAAGTTACCCGATGGTAGTCTCCATTTGCTTTGAGGATCGTCGGAGAAGTGCTAGCATGAACGAACAGTGAAGTATCTTCGACGGACTGAAGCTGCCCTGTTTTGGCCAACCTAAAAATGGCCAATTTGAGCCCTTCTCAAGCCAAACCAAGCTCTTCCAACACTTCCACAACCCTCATATGACTGAATTAGAGTAGAAAGGTAGCCAATTTGGCTCCCCTTTGTAATTTTTTATCAGTGTTAGAGAGAGAACCAACGAAACTTCAATGACCAAATTCCCCCTCAATTGGGCATGAATTGATGCGATTCTTGATCATAGGAGAAACCTTATGACGAGAGCTATCTGCCCAAATCAAAATCTCGGACCGTCACATCCCTAACGATAAGCTTTCGAAACTTTCTCTCTATAAGTCTAGTTTTCCAACGAAGCTCTGTTTTAGCTCAATTTGGATCCAAATGACGTGATTCAAAGTTCCATTGAATCGTGTGGAAGTGTAGGAACTCAAGTTTACCTTCAATTTCAACAATTAAACCTAATTGAATGGTCAATTTGATTAAATTAAATTCGACCAGTTTGAAAGGGGGAAATTGGGGAAACATTTTGGGGAAAATTTGGGATTTCATAAAATTGAAGGACCAAAGTACAGTTTCCCAAAATTGAGGGCCAATTAGCCATGAAAAAGATGTTGGAGGACCAATTGCTCAATTTGTTTAGAATTATTGGCGTCAAATTTGCCATTATTGTAAAGTAGGGGCAAAATGGTAATTTTTGAGAAGTTGGGGACCAAATTGGAAATTTGGGAAACTTGAACCCCTTTTTGTGATTTTGAGTAAATTGAGGTCCCAAAGTGAATTTTAGAAGTTTTGGGACTCAATTTGGGGGAAAATTGGCATTATGGACCTAAAGTTAAAGAAAAAGAACTTTAGGGACCTAAATGCAAATAATTAAAAGTTTGGCATTTTTTTAATTCATGGTGAATGAAGGCTATTAGGCCAAAGGTTAATGAAAAAGGATGTTCATATCGTGTAGGAATGCGAAGTACCAAGAACGCCAACAAGGATAAGCTCGCGTGAGGCAAAGAGTCGATTAAGAGGAAAAATACACTACACTAATCGGGTGAGTAGGAATTTTCACATAATACCAGTTAGGATGATGAGTACCTTGGAATTTAAAATTCACTACTATGTAGAATTTTAACATCACACCTAGTTGGAGTGATGTGAGAAACACGCGTAAAAACAACTTATCGATTGTAAGTAGATCATACCTGGTTGGTATGATGAACTTCTTGGAAGGAAGTGGAAAACCCGTTTACCGGTTGTAAGTGGAGATGTCATCACACCCAGTTGGTGTGATAGATGAGTGAAAAGTGATTTTTGTTAGAAGTGTTCTCCCCCGACTGTTAGAGGCCTCAATTTTCAGAACTTGGGGGCTAGAGTGCCCGATTTTAAAAATCTCATACACTGGGCCCAAAGCTAGTTGGCACGAGCAGGAGCTCGTAAACAAACATGATGTTAAGCCATGAAAATTTTAATGAATGATGTGATTTGTCCATGGTACCTAGACATAACCGACATACTCGATGGACTAGCGGCAGTGCAACAAAATAGGTCGATGGACTAGTCTAAACAAACAGCTATAGGTCGAGTTAAGGGACGGGGCCGTTGGACTAGTGGCACCAAAGATTAATGGCTTACATGGAAAACTTTGTTTGTGCATGCACTGAGGTTCGGGACCATCAAGATGCCCAAGAGGGGTAATGATGTGTCCTAGGGGCTGCTAGAGAACATGGTGGAGATAAGGGCAGTTTGTTGTACCAGCAGTCAAGGAACATCGACATAACTTTATGCGCATGAGACCGGGGTGGGGTCGGGATGAGGTCTCTTTGCTCACATGGATACAAAGTTTCTTTTTAGGTTTGAGGGTCGGATGTCGCGAACATCCACTCATTCCCAGGGTAGAAGTGGATGGGTTTTTATCTAGGTGGCTGGTAAAGTCGCTCCAACGCCACAAGTGGGAGTAGTGGACGAGTTGCCCTACAAATGTGTGATCCATTCATGATAAAGGGTGTGTGTTGATTGTTAAACACACCGATTTGAGAAAATTGGTTTTGAATAACCGGGAATTCAAGGAAAGAATGGTTTTAAAAAAATAAGGAGTCTAGCACAGTCCAATTCAAATTATTTTGTAGAAACTCTTGTTTCAAACACCCATTCACTAAGTTATCGAACTCACCCCCTCCCTTTACCCCTTTTAAGGTAACTGAGTGAAAAGCCTACCTAAAGACCATCAGCTTGCTAAACCTGCAAAACAGGTATGTAAGTTTAAATTTTATGCAGTTTTGGTTAATGTTATTCCAGGAAAGGTACATGTTTAAAGGACGCCTTACTCCTCACGATTAAAAGAAGGGGAAAACCCTTAATAAACCTGGAGAGTGGCGGGTTTCTCATGAGGATCTAAACAAACTAGGTCGGGTTGTGACATTTCCCCTTCCTTTAATTAAGAGGAGTCGGGCGTAATTTAAACCTTCTTCCCTGGAATAGTATAAATCAATAAAATGCAAGCTTAAAATAACTTTTAAGTATACCTGAAAGAGGGTAGATCCAGGTGTTTTCTTTAGTCGTATTTTCCCCTACTCCTAAAAAGGGATATAAAAGAGGGGGTGAGTTCTACAATTTAGTGAGTGGGGGCTCGAAAGTAAATTTTCAAAATAAATAGTTTTAACTAAATTGTGCTAGGGTTGTTGTTTTCTTTCAAATAAAGTTTTCTCATTTTCCGATTTTCAAAACATTTTTTCTCATTTCCACATTAGGTGTGTTTAACAAAAACACACACCCTTCATTAGGAAGGGAACACATAGTCGCAGGTGCAGCTTGTCCACTACACTCACTTATGGCTCGGTGTGTCTTTACTAGCCACCAAGATAGAAGCCCGTCCACTTCTACCTTAGGACTAAGTGTATGTTCGCGGCATCCAACCCTTAGACTAGAATATCACTCCATGTCCGTATGAGGACACAGATCTCATCCTGACCCACCTCGGTCTCATGCGCAAGAAGCTACTTCGAGCTTCCCGACTGTTGGCACGATGAACTGCCCTTATCTCCACCATGTTATCTAGTAGCCATTAGGACGCATCACAACCCCTCTTGGGCATCTTGATGGTCCTGAACCTCAAGTGCATGCACAATACAATAACTTTCACATAGTCATTTATCTTTACTGCTATCGGTCCAATGACCCCGACCCTCAACCCGACTTACAGTTGTTTGTCTAAGTTGGTCCATCGACCTGGCCCTGATGCACTACCGCTAGTCCATTGAGTACTATCGGTCCCGACTTGGTACCATGGCGAAATCACACAACCATTTAATTAAGAATTTTCATGGCTTTCATAACTCGTGTTTGTTTACAAGCTACTGCTCGTGCCCACTAACCTTGGGCCCACTGCACGTGATTTTCCAAAACAGGCATTTAGCCCCACAAGTTCCAAAACTGAGGCCTTCGACCTATCTGAGCTATTCTAGATCTCATCAAGAAGGTCTCCCAAAAGTTTAAGCATTGGCACACAGTCAGAGGAGAACACTTCTGACAAAAAATATATTTTCACTTCATCACACCAACCGGGTGCGATGATATCTCCACTTACAACCGACAAGCGGGTTTCTTCTTCCTTCAAGGAAATCCATCATACCAATCGGGTATGATTTCCTCTACTTACAATTGGTAAGTAGGTTTTAGCTTAGTTCGCCCATCATCCCATCCGAGTATCATGTTAAAATCCCACTTACAAGTGACTTTTCATTTATAAAGTGCTCATCATCCCAATCGGGTATGATGTAAATAAGCACACTCACCCGATAACCGTGACGTGTTCGTCCACGGTTGATTTTCGAACTTTATGCGAGCTTTCACTTGCTTACATTCAGGTGACACTTGTCCCTACACGATTTGAGCAGCCTTATCACTTACGATTTGGCATAAAAGCATAGGCTCACAATTTTATCGATAATTTGCACTTAGGTCCCTAAAGTTCTTTTTTCTTAACTTTAGGTCCCTAAAGTTTCTTTAATTTAACTTTAGGTCCCTAATGCCAACTTTTTCCCAATTTTAAGTCCCAAAATTTCCAAAAATTCCTTTGCGTCATCATTTTATGCAAAAATGTATAAGGGGCTCAAGTTTTCTAAATTTCCAATTTGGTCCCCAACTTTTAAAAAATTACCATTTTGCCCTTACTTTCCAAAAATGGCAATTTGACCCCAAATGTTTCAAAATTCAACCAATTGGTCCTCGAACATCTTTTCCATGGCTAATTGGACCTCAATTTTGGGAAATTGCAAAAAGATCCCTCAATTTTACGCAATCCCTAATTTTCTCTCAATTTCTCCTTTTCAAACTGACCAAATTTGATTTATTCAAATTGGCCATCTAATTGTGGTTAATTGCTTCAATTTGAGGTATAATTTAGTTTCTACACTTCCATATGATTCAATTGAGCTTTGAAACGCATGAATTGAGGCCTAAATGAACTCAAACGAAATTTTGCCAAAAAATTGTGCGTGGAGAGAAAAAGCTTCGAAAGCTTACCGTTGGAGGTGCGGTGGTCCAGGCTCTCTATCAGGAAAGGTAGCTATCTCCCTTAGGTACTTTCTAGGATCAAGAATTCCTATAATTGAGGGAGAATTTCATTAGTGAAATTTCATAGTTTCTCTCTCTAACTCTGACCAGGAATGATAGAGGGGGCTAAATTGGCATATATTCCAACTCTGTTATGGTCGTGTGAGGGCGTGGTGGTGTCGGGAGGGCTTGGTTTTGCCAGAAAAGGGCTAAATTTGGTCAAACTCAACTCGGCCAAAATAGGGTTGCTTCACTAATTGATTTTTTCGGTGCTTCTCCGGTGGTCCTTGGGTCGAATGGAAGATGCTATCAGGTAGGTGACTTCCCTCGAAATCTAAAGAATATGACCTTGCCTTCTGAAGCTAGGAAAACTACCCAAGTTGGAGCACTGGTTTGAGCTTTACTGGAAAATGGAGTAGTTGAGGGAGAATGGAGTTTCTGGTGTGTGGAGGATGAATGGAGAGTAGCTCTTTATATAGGGAGCTTAGGGACTGTCTGCCCAACCGTTTCACATCTTGGTCAAGTTTATCCTTACCCTGAACGGAGTCATTTTTTCTTCGTCGGCGCTGTCCATTTTCTACATTGAATGAATAATGATGTCATCTAAAGGAAGAAGATGACACTGTTCCAAACCGGACCGATTCGATCGAGTTAAATGCGTAAATCCGCCGGTTTAGGCCCGATTCGACTGGGTTTTCTTAATATTAAAAATTTATAAATTTATCTAAATTTATTCTCTATCAAATGGTGGCTTCAATTCCCTAATTTGAATAGTTAAAGGTACTTAGAAAAATAAATTTAGCATCCATTTCAAGGATGGTTCAATCCGGTTCAGGTCCGGTTCACCTGAACCGGTCTGGTTTTCTCTTCCATTTTATCCCAAGGTCATTTTCCATGACTTTTATAACTCTTTGAGTCACTTGAGACTTTTCAATTTCCCATTTTGCCCTTTCTCTACCAGTTAAGGTTTGTGGACCTGTTCAGTTTTCTCTTTTGAGTTGACCAATTCTTTTCCCCGGTTTTCTTATCTTTAAGGAACGAGGTTTACAATTACACCATAACTTTCCTAAGAAATTACGGTTTTGCTTCTCGGGCTCGGTTTACTTGACTCCCTTGTTGAATAATCATCCTTCAACTAACCTTCCACATAGGTTATTTAATATTTCATTTAGGGGTATAACCTTTTGAGGTTATACTTGTCTATATGTCTAGACTTTCTTAATCTACCACTTAAGTACTCTATTTTCCCAAAATTACACTTTGGTCCTAAATTTGGACAAAATTACCATTTTGCCCCTTTTGACTTAAAATATTTCTTTTTGGATTCTAGACTTTTCCAAGTCGTTTACTTGGGTTCTCAAGTTTTCTTGAGTCCCATTTTGGTCCCCACCATATCTTAGGACCTTTACTAAGTATCATTTTCCATTATTTGCAAAATAATCCCAAAGTTGAGCAAAATTATCATTTTGCCCCTACTCATCAAAAGTTCCCCATTTTGAACCCTAGACTTTCCAATTCTCTCATTTGGCTTTCCAATTCCCTCATTCAAAACATTTTTCACATTATCCCCATATTGGTAATTTGGTCCCCAAACATTCCATAATTGCATTTAATCCCTAAACTTTGGAATTTTATTCAATTGAACTTTTAAATTCACAATTTACACCAAAATCATCTCATCATATCCTAATGACTCATGGAAGGAGTGGGGAGTCTTATCCTAGCAAACCACTACCAAATTTGGTTGTTTTCCAAAATTGGTCGACCAATAGGTCATTAGAGTTGACAAATTTGATCATTAACTAGCCATGATCGAGCTAAACCCGATAGACCCAATGGTGGAAATTGACTTATGCCGATTGATTTCTACCTTGTTAGAGGTCAACCCTTGCTATGGAAGGTAGAAGGGGAGGCATGTGGTCACTTTGGTACCGGTGTCCACTAGAGTGGTGGTGGAATTTAGCCCTAAAAGGTCGTTGGCAGCGGATGATATTTCTATCCCAGATCGAGGTTGGCAAAAATGGCTCTCGTGCGGCATTTTTTAGCCACTAGAAAATCATGACCCAACCACATAACTCAAGAAGAGTTCATTAGTGCCATTTTGCACCAATATCACTACATTTGGTTTAATAGGAATTCATGACTTTAAACTCAAAATGTAATTAACTCCATAGGTAGACCAGTAGCTCCGTTCCTATGAGATCTTTGTAATTTGTAGCACCCAATTTGATAAAAAAAATTGAATCAATTAGAGCAATTTTTGAAGTGGTGCAACATAATTCCTATCGATCGGTGGGCGGTGGCTCACAGGTCGTCAGGTCTATCTGACTTCCCTTGTTTTTATTTTTATTTTTTATTTTTGCAATTTAAATTTCTATTCAAAATGTCAACCCTATTCAAGCGAAAACCAGCTTTCCCCAAAACCTCGGTTTCCATGCCTAGAAATTTGATCCCAAATTCGATCGGATCCCTAGTTGTCATGCCCCATGTAAACCTCATCTCTTAAATACAAGGAAGCTGGGGAAAGAACCAGTCAACCTAGGTGAGAAAACCGAACCAGTTTACGAACCCCAACCGTTAGAGAAAGGGAAAAATGGGAAAGATAAGACAATTTGGCTATACTATGTAATTTCCAATCATTGTTAGAGAGAGAACCTACGAAAATTCAATGACCGAATTCTCCCTCAATTCGATATGAATTAATACAATTCTTGATCCTAGGAGAAACCTCAAGACAAGAGCTATTTGCCCTGATTGAAAGCTCGGACCACCGCACCCCCGATAGTAAGCTTTCGAAGCTTTCTCTCACTAAGTCCACTTTTTCGACGAACCTCCGGTTTAGCTCAATCCGAATCCAAATAACGCAACTCAACGTTCCATTTAATTTTGGGGAAGTGTAGAAACTCAATTTTACCTTCAATTCCAACAATTAACCTTGATTAATCGGTCAATTTGATGAAATCATATTTGGTCAGTTTGAAAGGGGGAAATTGGGGGAAAATTTTGGAGGAAATTGGGGATTTTGAAAAATTGAGGGACCAAAGTGCAATTTCCCAAAATTAAGGACCAATTGGGCATAAAAAAGATTTGGAGGACTAATTGGTCAATTTTTAGAATTATTGGGTTAAATTGCCATTTTTGTAAAGTAGAGGGAAAATGGTAATTTTTGAAAAGTTGGGCACCAAATTGGAAAATTGAGAAACTTGTAGCCCTTTCCGTAATTTTGAATAAATTGTGGTCCCAAAGTGAATTTTAGAAGTTTTGGAACTCAATTTGGGGGAAAATTTTGCATTAGGGACCTAAAGTTAAGGAAAAAGAACTTTAGGGACCTAAATGTAATTAATTGAAAAGTTTGGACATTTTGCTCATACGTGATGAATTAGAGCTATTATGCCATATATTGATAAACAAAGATGTCCAAATCGTGTAGGAGCATGAAAGACCGAAAACGCCAATAAGAATAAGCTCGCGAGGAGGCAAAAGGCCGATCAAGAGAAGCACATTGCACTTAACGGGTGAGTGGAAATTTTCACATCATACCTAGTTGGGATGATGAGTACCTCGGATATGAAAACCCACTACTCTGGGGAATTTTAACATTACACCTGGTTGGGGTGATGTGAGAAACACACGGAAAAACTACTTATCAGTTGTAAGTAGACCTTACCCTATTGGTATGATAAACTTCCTAGAAGCATGTGGAAAACTCGTTTATTGGTAGTAAGCGGAGATGTCATAACACTTGGCTGGTGTGATAGACGAGTGAAAAGTGATTTTTGTCAGAAGTGTTCTCCCCTAACTGTGTGCCATTACTTAAACATTTTAGGAGACCTTCTTGACAGGAGATCTAATAGCTCAGTTAAGCGAGAGGCCTCAGTTTTTGGAAATTGGGGCCTAGAATGCCTAATTTTGAGAATATCTTATAGTGGGCCCATGGCCAGATGGCACGAGGAGGAGCTCGTAAACAAACATGATGTTAAGCCAAGAAAATTTTAATGAATGGTGTGATTTGGCCATGGTACCAAGACAGTACCGACATACTCGATGGACTGGCGGTAGTGCGACAAGACAGGTCAACCAGCCTGTAAACCCTGCCTTTTTTGAATTAAGGAAAAATTGGGAAAAGAACCGGTCAAGCCGAGTGAGAAACACCGAACTGGTTCACAAACCGATCATTAAAGAACAGGCAATTTGGGAAATTACAACCCCCGAGTGACCCAAAGGATTCACAAAACCTTGGAAAAGAACCATAGGACATATTAGAAGAGAAAAACCAGACCAGTTCAAATGAACCGGATCCAACTAGATTGAACCGGTTTATGTACCGAGCCAGTTTATGAAGCGGAACTAATAGAGAAAGGGAAAACTGAGAAATTTATGAATCTCGAGTGCCTAAAGAGTCACAAAAGTCATGAAAAGGACTTTAGTATGAATTGGAGATGAAAACCAAACCAATTCAGGTTAACTGGATCCAAATCGGATTGAATCGGTTTGGACCATTTTAAACCACTATTGAACTGGATGTTAAATTCATTTTTCTAGGTAGCTTAGAAAATTCAAATTTGAGATTTGAGGCCACCATTGGATAGAAAATTAATTTAGATAAATTTAGAAATTTTTAATTTTGAAAAATTTAGTCGTGTATTAAATGAGAGAGATTTATTACTAGTATTAATATTGCCACAAATTATTGGTATTAATTCCAATAATTTAATTTAGGTATTAAATTATTGGGAGGTCACCCATCCTCACACTACTCTCAAGTAAGCACGCTTAACTTTAGAATTCTCATTCACCTGAACCAATTTGGTTTTTCTATTCTAATTTGTGTTAAGTTTCTTTTTCCAAGGTTAATAAACCCTTTGGATCACTCGGAAGTTGTAAATTTCCAAATTGCTTGTTCCCAAATGATCGGGTTTGTAAATCGTCTCGGTTTTCTTACTTGGTTTGACCGGTTCTTTTCCCGATTTTCCTTAACTCAAAAGTGCGGGGTTTACATACCTTAAGAGGCTTAAACTAACGTAAAGAACCTTATAAAGAATCATAAGTGGTTAAGGGTATGTTAGGATGGCCAAAGTATTACCTGATTTGGAAGAACAAAGAAGCCAATTAGAAATTTTTGGCGAACCTAGAAAAGAAGGAAGTAAAAACAGGATGGTAAAGGAGAATAAACGAGACCATAAGAAGGATCAGGGAGTAGTGGAGACTACACTCTAAAGAAGGGTAATAGAGCGAGTATAGTGTTAAGTATACAAAATAAGACTCGACGATCGACAAATGATTAAAGGTGGACAAAAGCCCAAATCCAAAAGGGGTGTAAGAATGTGAAGGAAGGAAACCTTCAAGGAGTAGTAAGAAATTTGAGCATATGGCACCTAAAGGGAAATCTCTACTTTGAAGGACATAGTAGAGGATGAAAATCATTAAAGGAAAACACCCTAAAAAAACAACGGAATCGTGAAATGGTCACAAGAAAATGAGAATGAAATTAGGGAAAAGGAAAATCTTTTAGTAAAGTACATCACCAAGAAATGAAGAAAGACATAAGAAGGGAAGAATCCCAGCATGACAGTAAGTCATCAGGAAATTCAATAATTGGCAATTGAAAGACCTAACAAAGAAGTTGGGAAAGGACAAGTGGGTAAGGAAAACCGACAAGCATATGTAAGATATGTTGTCAAGGTACAAAGGATAAGGGGATAACAGTGAAGGTAGTCAAAGAATACTACCTGATTAAAGGAGGGGTGGAATTATACAATTCCTGAAAGATAGGAAAGTTGGAAGCAACCCTAAAGGAGGCGTTGTAGAAGTCTAAGGGATAAAAACGAGTTCTTGACTATGTCATGTTGTAATGGACATATAAGCACCAACAGTCCTAAGTGAAATGTGACTCGAGTGAGAAAGAGCCAATTAGCAAGCATAACAAGGTCAAACAAAATTTTGACCGAAGATTTAATCAATGATGGAGGAAGGAAAGATCAAATAGAATGAAGGGGTAATAATATTGAAACATGTGAAATCAAGTATGTAATGATCGAAAGAATGTCGAACTAAGGGTTTCAACGATAAAGAGAATAACTAGAAAAAGGAACGATTGGGCACCTTAGAACTCTCAATGTTGAAATCATGAGTAAGAATCCCAAAGGGGAATAATCTTGCCCTAAGTAAAGAAAGATGCAAACATAGGGATACACCTTTGGACCCACAGGCAAAAAATACTAGTTATGATAAAACTCCATGGAAGGAGTAAACAACATAAAGGAAAAGAAATTCTTAAGTGTGTGAATTAAGCTGGATTGGGTGAAAGAACAATCAAAGTATTAACTTGTTTAAGTTGACATTAAGGCAAGCTATCCCAGAGAAAAATTTAGTTTTGGGGACAAAACTTTAAAAAGGAGGGGAGAGTTACAAACCCCGCCCTTTGGAATTTAGGAAAACCGGGAAAAGAATCAGTTAAACTGAGTGAGAAACACAAAACTGGATCACAAACAAATCATTAGAGAATAGGCAATTTGGGAAATTACAACTTCTAAGTGACCCAAAGGATTCACAAACCCTTGGAAAAGAACATTAGGACAAATTGGAAGAGACAAATCAAACCGATTCAGATGAATCGGATCCAACTAGATTGAACCGGTTTATGAATCAGAACCGATAGAGAAAGGGCAAACTGGGAAATTTAGAAATCCTGAGTGACCTAAAGAGTCACAAAAGTAATGAAAAAAGGACTTTAGGATGAATTGGAGATGAAAACCAAACCGGTTCAGGTGAACTAGATTTGAACCAAAATGAACCGGTGTGGATCGGTTTGAACCACTATTGAACTGGATGCTAAATTCATTTTTCTATTTGCCTTAGAAAATTCAAGTTTGAGATTTGAGGCCACCATTGGATAGAAAAAGAATTTAGAAATTTTTTATTTTGAAAAATTCGGTCAGATCGAGCTTGAACCGGCTAGTTTAAGCTTTGAACCAGGTTTGGATCGATTCGGTCCAGTTTGGAACAGTGTCGTCTTCTTCCTTCAAATGACAACATAGTTCACTCACCGAAAAATCGAGTAGCGCCGAAGAAGCAAAAAAATCTTTGGCTAGGAAGTTTGAGGCAATGAATGACCGTCATTAAAGCACCAATCAGAAAGCCAAGAAGTACCCGAGCTTCCTATATAAAGAGCCCTCCTCATTCATCCTCTCCACACCTTAAAACTCCATTCTCTCTCAACTGCTCCAATTTTCTGCAAAGCTCGAACGACAGCTCTGATATAGGGTCTTTTATGAGCTAAAGAAGGTGCGGTCAGGTGCTTTAGAATCGGTGAGAATTCAGCTACCTAACAGTAGTCTCCATTTGCTCTAAGGGTCGTCGGAGAGATGTCGATGTGACAGAATAGTGCAGCAGCTCCGGTGGATCGAAGCTGCCCAATTTTGGCTAAGCTGAAAATGGCTAATTCGAGCTCTCCTTAGGCCAAACCAAGCCTTCCCAACACCTCCACAACCCTCCTACAGATGAATTAGAGCGGAAAGGTAAGCAAATTTTGCTCTACCCTGTAAATTTCGATCGGTGCTAGAGAGAAAACCCGTAGAACTTCGATGAAATTCTCATTCAATTTGGTATCAATTAATGCAATTCTGGATCTTAGGAGGAACCTCAGGATGAAGGCTATCCGCCTAGATTGAAAGCTCGGACCTCTGCACCCTAGACGGTAAGCTTTCGAAGCTTTCTCTCTCTAAGTCCAGTTTTCTGGCGAAGCTCCGTTTGAGCTCATTCTGACATCAAATCGTGCGATTCAAAGTTGATCGGTCAATTTGATGAAATCAAATTCAGCTGAGTTAGAAGGTTGAAATTGAGGGAAAATGGGGGAAATTTGGGAATTTCAAAATTTTGAGGGACTAAAGTGTAATTTCATAAAATTGAGGGCCAATTGGGCATGATAAAGAGGTTGGAGAACCAATTGGGCAAATTTTGGAATTTTTGGGATAAAACTTACCATTTTTGTAAAGTAGGGGCAAAATGGTAATTTTGGAAAAGTTCGGGACCAAATTGGAAATTTGGAAAATTAAACCCCATTTATGAATTTGAATAAATTGAGGTCCTAAGGTGAATTTTAAAAGTTTTGGGACTCAATTTGAGGAAAACCCGGCATTAGGGACTTAAAGTTAAAGAAAAATAACTTTAGGTACCTAATTGCAAATAAAGGAAAAGTTTGGTTTTCTCATTCATTTGGGATGAATAAGGGCTATTAGGCCAAAGGATAATGAACAAGAGTGTTCATATCGTGAAGGAACACAAAGTACCAAGAATGCCAACTAAAACAAGTTCGAGTAAGGACAACAAGTCAACTAAGAGGATATTCACTGCACTATCGGATGAGTGGGAATTTAATATCTTACCCAGTTGGGATGATAAGCACCTCGAAAATGCAAACCCACTGCTAAGTGGTATTTTAATCATCACATCTGAGAGGGGTGATGTGAAAATCATGTGGAAAAACTACTTACCAGTTGTATGTAGATCATACTTGGTTAGTATGATGAAACTTTCTCGAAGGAAGTGGAAAACTCGTTCATCGGTTATGAGCGGAGATGTCCTCATACTCGGTTAGTATGATGGACAGTTGAAAAGTATATTTTGTCGGAAGTCATCTCCCCTGACTGTGTGCCACTGCATAAACACTTTGGGAGACCTTCTTGGCAGAGGCTTCAGTTTTTTAACTTGGGGGCTAATATGCACGATTTTGAAAATCTTGAACAGTGGGCCCTAGGCCAGTTAGCATGAGAAGAAGCTCGTAAACAAACATGATTAATATGTCATGAAAACTTAAGTAAATGAGTTGTTTGGCCACAGTACCTAGACAGGACCAACATACTCAGTCAACTAGTGGTAGTGCGACATGACCAATCTTTAAAGTGGTCAAGACAAACAACTGCAGGTCAGGTTGAGGGTCGGGGCCATCAGAAGAGTGGCATCACAGATTATATGACATTGTGTGAAAAACTGTTGATTGTGCATACATTGTGTTACGAGACCTTCAAGACGCCCAAGAAGGGTAGTGATGCGTCCTAGGGCTCTGGACGACCTAGTGGATATAAGGGCAGTTAGTAATGCCAGAAGTGTTGCGAAAATCAAAGTAGCTTCAAGTGCATGAGACTGGGGTGGGGACAGGATGAGGTCTCTGTCCTCATACAGACACGGAGTTTTGTTACGGGATTTAGGGTCGGATGTCGCGAACATCCACTCATTCTCATGGTAGAAGTGGACACACTTCTATCTAGGTGGCCAGTAAAGTCACTTCGACACCACAACTGGGTACACTGGATGAGCTGGCCTGCAATTGTGTGTTTTACCTTCATGATGAAGGATGTGTGTTGGGTGATGACACACCATGATATGAAATGGTTATAAAAACCTAAATTGAGAATATAATATTTTTTAAAATAAAATAACGAGTCTAGCACACTCCAATTCAAACATTTTTCCTAAAAGTTAAATTTTGAAAACCCATTCATTGAGTTTTTGTACTCACCCCCTCTCTTGTATCCCTTTCAGGTAACCCCAGAAAGTTTACCCAAAGACCACTAGCTAACACACCTCCAAGGCAGGTATGAAAAGTATAAAATTTTATGCAGTTTTGATTTATGCTATTCCAGGAAATATACAGGTTTAAAGGATGCCTTACTCCTCACGGTTTTAAAAGAAGGGGCAACCCTTAGTAAATCGGGAGAGTGGCGGGTTGATCACGGGGATCCGACCAAATCGGGTCAGGATGTGACAGGGCCAGTCTAGACAAACAACTACAGGTTGAGGGTCAGAGCCATTGGACCAATGGCACCAAAGATTAATGGCTTATATGGAAAACTTTGTTTGTGCATGCACTGAGGTTTGTGACTATCAAGATGCCTAAGAGGGGTAGTGATACCTCTTAGGGGATACTAGACAACATGGTGCAGATAAGGGTAGTTTGTCATGCCAGTAGTGATGGAAGCTTGACATAGCTACATGCGCATGAGACCGAGGTGGGGTCGGGATGAGGTCTCTGTCCTCATATGAACACGAAGTTTCCTTTTGGGTTTAAGGGTCAGATGTTGCAAACATCCACTCATTCCCATGGTAGAAGTGGGCGGGCTTCTATTTAGGTGGCTGGTAAAGTCGTTTCGATGCCACAAGTGGGTGCAGTGGATGGGCAGCCCTACGAATGTGTGAGCCATCATAATGAAGGGCACGTGTTGATTGTTAAACATGCCAATTTTGAGGAAATTGGTTTTGAATAATCGGGAATTCAATGAAAGAATGGTTTAAAAAAATAAAGAGTTTGGCACACTCCAATTCAAATTATTTTGTAGAAACTCTTGTTTCAAACATCCATTCATTTAGTTGTCGAACTCACCCCCTCCCTTTACCCCTTTTCAGGTAATCAAGGGAAAAACCTACCTAAAGAGCTTCAGCTAGCTCAACCTGCAAGATAGGTATGTAAGTTTCGATTTTATACAGTTTTGATTAATGTTATTTCAGAAAAGGTACAAGTCTAAAGGACACCTTACTCCTCACGGTTTAAAGAAGGAGAAAACTCTTAATCAACTAGGAGAGTGTCCAGTTGCTCATGGGGATCTGACCAAACCAGGTCGAGGTGTGACAACTTGAGTGGTATTAGAGCATGTTTCCTCAAATACATTAGCAAAACTATATGAAATAGTAACTAAGAGAAAATTTTAAAATTTTCAAAAGGCTGCCAAAAAAGAAACCAAGAAAACTAGGACTGGCATTACCAACATTCTGTCCCTCTAGGAAGAATACCCAAAAATACCCAAGAAGTCCCAAAGAACCAAGAGACGTTAGTGGAAAGTATCCATGAAGATGGTGCTAGGACCTATTGTGTCACACCCCGACCTAGTTTGGTCAGATCCCCGTAATCAACCCGCCACTCTCCCAGTTTATTAAGAGTTTCCGCTTTCTTTAAACCGTGAGGTGTAAGGTGTCCTTTAAACATGTACCTTTCCTATAATAACATTAATCAAATTTGCATGAAATTTAAACTTTCCATACATGTCTTGCAGGTGTAGTTAAATGGAAGTCCTTAGGTAGGTTTTTCCTTAGTTACCTGAAATTGGTATAAGGGAGTGGGTGAGTTCAACAACTCAATGAATGGGGATTTAAAACTTGATTTTCAAAAAGAATATTTTGAATTAGAGTGTGTCAGACTCCTTATTTTCCTTTAAAACATTTCATTCTCAAATCTTCATTTTCATAGCCATTTCTCATTACCACGGTGTGTTTATCAACCAACACACACCATTCATCATGAAGGGATCACACGTTCGTAGGGCAGCACGTCCACAGCACCCACTAGTAACATCAGAGCAACTTTACCGGACACCTAGATAAAAGTACGTCCACATCTACCCTGAGAATGAGTGGATATATGCGACATCCAACCCTCAATCTCATAAACCAAACATCGTGTCCGTATAAGGACAGAGACCTCATCATGTCCCTACCCTAATCTCATGCGCATGAAGCTACGTCGAGCTTCCAAGACTGCTAGCACGACTAACTGCCCTTATCTCCATCATGTCGCCCAATAGCCCTAGGACGCATCACTACCCCTCTTGGGCATGTTGAAGGACCCGTAACTTAGTGCATGCATAAAACAACAATTTTTTTCCACATAAGCCATTTAATCTGTGGTGCCACTGGTCCAATGATCTCAGCCCTTAACTCGACTTGCAATTGTTTGTCTCGACTGGTCCATTGACCGGTCATGTCGCACTACCGCTAGTCCATCGAGTATGTCGGTCCTATCTTGGTACCATGGCCAAACAAATCATTCATTTAAAGTTTTCATGGCTTAACTCATGTTTGTTTACAAGCTTTTGCTTGTGCCAACCGGCCTTGGTCCCACTACACGAGATTTTCAAAATCGGGTATATTAGCCGCCAAGTTCCAAAACCGAGGCCTCAAGCCTATCTGAGCTATTCGACCTCCCGTCAAGAAGGTCTCCCAAAAAGTTTAAGCAGTGGCACACAATCAGGGAAGAGCACTTCCGACAAAATAAACTTTTATCCATCCATCACACCAACCGGGTATGAGGACATCTTCGCTTATAACCTATAAGCGGGTTTTCTACTTCCTTACATGAAGTTCATCATACCAACCGAGTATGATCTACTTACAATCATTAAGTAGTTTTTCCACATAATTTCCATATCACTCCTCTCAGGTGTGATGGTTAAAATACCACTTATTAGTGAGTTTTCATTTTTGAGGTGCTTATCATCCCAACCGTGTATGATATAAAAATCCAACACACTCATAATGCACTGATCTCCTTTTGACCGGTTCTTTGTCTTCACGCGAGCTTATCCTTACTTGCATTCCCGATATTTTGTATTTCGACATGATACAAACATCCTTGTTCATTATCTCTTGCCCTAATAGCCTTCATTCATCCTAAATGGATAAAATACTCGAACTTTTTGATTTATTGCAATTATGTCCCTAAACTTCTTTTACTTTAACTTTAGGTCCCAAATGTCGATTTTCCCCAAATTGAGTCTAGAAACTTCTAAATTTCACCTTATGACCTTAGTTTATTCAAAATCACAAAAAGGGGTTCAAGTTTCCCAAATTTCCAATTTGGTCCCTAACTTTTCCAAAATTACCATTTTGCTTCCACTTTACAAAAATGGTAAGTTTTGTCCCAAAATTTTCAAAATTTGCCCAATTGGTCCTCCAACTTCTTTATCATGCCCAATTGGCCCTCAATTATATGAAATTGAACTTTAGTCCCTCGAATTTCCAAAATCCCCAAATTTTCCACAATTTCAACCTTCCAACTCATCCGAATTTGATTTAATCAAATTGACCAATCAAATGAGTTCAATTGTTGAAATTGAAGTTAAATTAAAGTTCCTACATCTTCATACGATTCAATTGCTCTTTGAATCACACGATTTGACATCAAAATGAGCTCAAATAGAGCTTCGCCGAAAAACTGAACTTAGAGAGGGAAAGCTTCAAAAGCTTACCATCGCAGGTGTGGCGGTCTGAGCATTCGATCTGGGCAGATAGCCCTTGTCTTGAGGTTCCTCCTAGGATCAAGAATTGCATCAATTGATGCTAAATTGAGAATTTTGTCTTGAGGTTCTCTCTCTAGCACTAATAAAAAATCATAGAGTGGAGCCAAATTGGCTTACCTTTCCATTCTATTTCAGTTGTGGGAGGGTTGTGGAAGTGTTGGGAGGGCATGGTTTGGCTTGAGAAGGGCTCGAATTGGCCGATTTTAGCTCAGCCAAAACAGGATAGCTTCGGTTCATCGGAGCTGCTTTACTGTTCTATCACGCCGGCTTTTCTACGATGACTCTCGCAGCAAATGGAGACAACAGAAGTGTAGCTGACTTCTCCTCGAAACCAAAGAACCCAACCTCACCTTATTTGGCTCAGAAAAATGCCCAAGTTGGAGCTCTGGTTCGAGCTTTACCGGAAAATGGAGCAGTAGGGAGAGAGTGGAGTTTTCCAGTGTGAGAAGGATGAATGAGGAGGGGCTCTTTATATAGGAAGCTTAGGGACTTCTTGGATGTTCGATTGGCACCTTTATAGTGGTCATTCATAGCTTGAAACTCCCTGGCTGGGGACTTTTTATCTTCGCTGGCACTGCTCGATTTTCTGGTAAGTGAACGCTGTTGTCATCTGAAGGAAAAAGACAATACTATTCCAAACCAGACCGTACCAATCTGAACCAGGTTCATAGCTTAAATGGTTCAAGCCTGATTCAACTGAGTTTTTCAGAATTAAAAATTTCTAAATTCATTATTTATCCAATGGTGGCCTCAATTCTCCAAATTGAATTTTTTAAGCCACCTAAAAAATTGAATTTAGTATTCGGTTCAATAGTGGTTCAAACCGGTCCACACCAGTTCAATCTAGTTTGGATCTGGATCACCTAAACCAGTTTGGTTTTCATCTCCAATTCATCCTAAAGCCCTTTATTCATGAATTTTGTGACTCTTTAGGTCACTCGGGATCCATAAATTTTCTGGTTTGCCCTTTCTCTAACGATTTCGATTTATAAACCGACTCGGTTTTCTCTTTCGAAATGACAAGTTCGATTTGGTTCAAATCCGGTTCACCTGAACTGGACTGGTTTTCTCTTCCAGATGATCCTAAGGCCCTCTTCCAAGGTTTTTATGACCACTTTAGGTCACTCAGGAGTTGTAAATTTCCCAAATTACCCGTTCTCTTGCGAACCAGTTCAGTTTTCTCACTCGGTTTGACCGGTTCTTTTCCCGGTTTTCCTTATCTCCAAAGGGCGGGGTTTACATGTTGAGGTCACAATCCTATGTACAAAGGCAGCCAAGCCTAAGGTGAGGAACGCCATCGAGGGCTTATAACTTTACCAAGGAGGATGCTTGTCAAGAACCCCGTAGCTCCCCATCTATTTCGTAAAAACTTTTTATAATGGTGCTAAGACCCCAACATATTGTACTACTTCTCCACTAATAAAGAACTACAAGTTCCTAAAACCATATCTCTTAAAATGATGTGACCTTACGCCTCAACTGTAGGAAGATTGCCCAAGGAAAATAACCAAACAAACCCGCATTTCCCTAGACACCACGAAGGCCAAGGAGATTTTCATCCCAAATAAAGGAATGAATCAAGAGAATTATTGCACAAAGAAGGCATGACAAGAAAATCGTCAAGGTAATTAAGGAGTCTAGGAGAACTCTTGGAGTAACAACTGAGCAAGGAAACGACCTATTACAAGGTGTAAAAGAAATGGGACATGAAGTGAAGGACTGTCCCACACCACAAGGATCTAGAACAATACTTTCCAAGAATAACACCCCAATAGCTATAGGAAATCCAAAAGGATACCATCTCAAGAAACACGACTCCTGCTCAGAATTTCAACCACATCCAGGAGAAAGCTCTTCAAGATCCTAGCATAGTGGTGGGTAGGAAAAAGGACTGGAGGTAGGACCTCGATAAAACTGCAAACAGAACAAAGTGTAGCTGGAGAAAATTATCCCTTAAGAAGAAATTTCCAGCCAATTAGGAGCAAAGAAGAGAGCGCCTCCATAAGAGAAGACTAGCCAAGTATTTGACGACAAATGGGATGACTCGGGATGGCAAGTATGACTCACTTTGGAAAAACCAGTGAATCCAAATAGAAGTTTCGGACCAACATAGTAAAAGGAAGCAAGTCGTAACAACAAGATAGTTAAGGAGAATAAACAACGCCCTAAGGAAGACCGGGAAGTAAGAAGGACTATACCATAAAAAGGGTAGTAGAATGGACATTTAGGACATGAAGACTCAAGAAAACAAATGCCCTAAGATAATTAGACCAAAGGAATGGTAGGGGATGAGCAGTTAACGAACCGATACTCGTAACGGTCATAATTTAAGCTCCAAAAAAGAAGGGAGAAGTGGAAAGGTCAAATATTTGGAAAAGGAAAGATAAAGGAAATACATAAAAGGATCAATGACCAAATTAATGACCAAACTCAAGCCAAGAGAGGAGTAGGCAAGCCTCTCACATGATCAAGGGATTCTTGAAACAAGGAGGATTTGAGCTCTCCCTAAAAGAAATAGACATGTACTGGGGTACAAGTGAGGATAAGGATAGAGTACAAAAGATGTGCCCATAAGATTTCAAGAGTAAGGGTAAATAGGAGAAGATGACATCAAAAAGGTGTCATTTAAGGGTAGATATTCCCTAGAGCAAATGAAAAAGGAATTTCGAGAGAAAAGGGAAAGAGTCCTCCCAAGGAAAGAAACTTTGGAACGGCATATATAACCCAACTGAGAGGTAATGGAACCAAGTGAAGAGGGATAAGGAGATGAACTTGCAAATGAAGCGCATGTTGAGGTGGAAAAACCAAGGGAAGTATACTAGGAAGACCCAAGGAATAAGTTAAACCCAAGGAACGGGTAAGTAGGAAGTTAGTATCAAAAGATGTTGTGACAAGTAGGAATGGGTAGACTACCCATAATAAGAAATAAAGGAAAGAACGTTCGAGAAATGTTGGGGAATTAAGCTCTACAAACAAGAAGTGGTTGAGGGAGGAACAACCATAAATATCAAGACAAGTTGTGGTCCACACTCACATAAAGAGTAGACGGTTGGGCATAGGGAGAAGTACACGAAATAAGACTAATAATCAAAAGTTCCTCATATAAGGAATAAGGATGAAATGGAATTTAAGATGAGGAAGGATTCAAAGCGAGCAAATACCTCAATATAGAAAGAGGTCTAAGGAAATTAAGGAAGAAACCTTCAAGAAATGGTAAGAAGGTTGAGCATGTAGCTCTTAAGGTTAAAATTCCTACTTCGAAGGACCTAGTAACGAATGAAACAGTAAGAAGGGAACTCCCCAAACAAAGCAATTGACACATAAACCAAAGGGGATCAACTCAAAATAATGAATCGAGAAATGGTCATGAGTGAGTAAGAGTGGATTAAGGAAAAGGAAAGTCCTTAAATAAATAATGCCACTAAAGAAGAGGAAGGACATAAGAAGAGGAGAATCCTCGCATGTCGATAAAAAAACTAGGAAACCCTATGATTGGAATCGAAAAGACCCAATAAAGAAGTTGGGAAGGGATGAGTAGGTAAGAGAAATCAATATGATTAGGTGAGACATGACGTCAAAGGCAAGGTGGATGAGAGGATAACGGTTAAGGTAGTCGAGGAATCCTACCAAATGAAAAGAGGGATAAAGTTATATGATCCCTAAAAGGTGGAAAAGTTGAGAATACCCCTCAAGGAGGTGTTCTAGAAATCTAATGGACAGAGACAGGTTCTAGAAAATGTCATGATGTAAGGGGTATGTAAGCCCAACAATCCCGATGATAACATGACTCAAAGTAAGTAAGACTTAGTTAGTAAGCATGATAAAGTCAAACATAAAATTTGGACCGAAGTTGTAATAAACAACAGATGAAGGAAGAGTTGAAATTGGACAAAAATGTGATAACAAAGAAACCCGTGAAAACAAGTACGCAATGCTCGAAAGAACATCGAGCTAAGGGTTTCAATGACCAAGAGAATAACTAGACATGGGAATGGTTAGGTATCTTGGAACTCCCAATCCTGAGTACAGGACTTCAAAGGGAAAAATGTTGCTCTAAGTAAAGAAAGAAGTGAATCTAAGGATATACCCTTAAGTAAGGTATGTCTAGTTATGATAAACTCCATGGAAAGAGTGAACAATGGAAAGGAAAAGAAGTACCTTAAGTGAATGATATAAAAAGGGTTAATGGAAAAAAACCGAAGAGTTAGCATACCAAGCAAACCCCAAGTTGACACCAAAGGGAATTAATTTCTAATGTAAAGGTTGTTAATTAAGTTTTGGGGACAAAACTTCTAAAAGGAGGGGAGAGTTCTAAACCCCATCCCTTAAATACAAGGAAACCGAGGAAAGAACTGGTCAACACGGGTGAGAAAATCGAACCGGTTCACGAACGTTAACCGTTAGAGAAAGGGCAAAACAGGAAATTTACAAATCCCGAGTGACCTATAGAGTCATAAAAGTCATGGAAAAGGACTTTAGGATGAATTGTAGGTGAAAACCAAACTGGTTTAGGTGAACCGAACCTGAACCGGATTGAATTGGTTTGAACCACTATTGAATCGGTTTCTAAATTCATTTTTCTAGGTGGCTTAGAAAATTCAAATTGGAGAATTGAGACCACCATTGGATAGATAATGGATTTAGATGAATTTACAAATTTTTTATTTTTAAAAACTCAATCGAATCGGGCATGAACCGACTAGTTTAAATATTGAACCTGCTTCGTCTTCTTCCTTCAGATGACAACACTGTTCACTCGCCAGAAAATTGAGCAGTGCCGGCAAAGCTAAAAAGTCTCTATTCATGGAGTTTCATGCAATGAATGACCACCATAAAAGCACCAATCGGACGGCTAAGTAGTTCCCAAGCTTCCTATATAAAGAGCCTCTTCTCATTCATCCTCCTCACATCTAAAAACTCATCTTCCTATACCCGACGGTAGTCTCCATTTGCTCCAAGAATTGCTGGAGAAGCACCGACATGATTGAATAGTGAAGCAGCTCTGGTGGACCAAAGCTGCCCTATTTCAGTCGAGCTAAAAATGGTGTATTTGAGCCATTCTCATGCCAAACCAAACTCTCCCAACACTTCCACAGCCCTCATACACCAAATTAGAGCAGAAAAGTAAGCCAATTTGGCTCCCCTCTGTAATTTTCGATTAGTGTTAGAAAGAGAACCGGCGAAACTTCACTAACTGAATTCTCCCTCAATTCGATATGAATTGATATAATTCTTGATCCAAGGAAAAACCTTAGGACGAGAGCTATTTGCCCCGATCGAAAGCTCGGACCGCCGCACCTCCGACGGTAAGCTTTCGAAGCTTTCTCTCTCTAATTCCAGTTTTCCGACAAAGCTCCGTTTAAGCTCAATTCGGATCCAAATGACGCAATTCAAAGTTCCATTGAATCATGGGGAAGTGTATGAACTCAATTTTACAATTTCAACAATTAACCTTGATTAATCAGTCAATTTGATGAAATCAAATTCGGCCTGTTTGAAAGGGGGAAATTAGGGATTTCGAAAAATTGAGGGACCAAAGTGCAATTTTCCAAAATTGAGGACCAATTGGCCATGAAAAAGATGTTGGAGGACCAATTGGTCGATTTTGGGAATTATTGGGTTCAAATTGCCATTTTTGTAAAGTATGGTCAAAATGGTAATTTTTGAAAAGTTGGGGACCAAATTGGAAATTTGGGAAACTTGAACCCTTTTTAGTAATTTTGAATAAATGGAGGTCCCATAGTGAATTTTAGAAGTTTCAGGATTTAATTTGGGGAAACTTTTGCATTAGGGACCTAAAGTTAAGGAAAAAGAACTTTAGGGACATAAATGTAAATAATTGAAAAGTTTAGGCATTTTGCTCATACATGAGGAATTAGGGCTATTATGCCATATGTTGATAAACAAGGATGTCCAAATCATGTAGGAGCACGAATGACCGGAAACACCAGTAAGGATAAGCTCGCGAGGAGGCAAAAAGCTGATTAAGAGGAGTACACTGCACTTAACGAGTGAGTGGGAATTTTCACATCATACCCAATAGGGATGATGAGTACCTCGGAATTGAAAACCCACTACTATGTAGAATTTTAACATCACACCTGGTTGGGGTGATGTGAGAAATGCGTGGAAAAACTACTTAACGGTTGTAAGTAGATCATACCCGGTTGGTATGATAAACTTCCTAGAAGGAAATGGAAAACCCGTTTACCGGTAGTAAGCGGAGATGTTATCACACTCGGTTGGTGTGATAGACAAGTGAAAAGTGATTTTTGTCAAAAGTGTTCTCCCCTAACTGTGTGTCACTACTTAAACATTTTGGGAGACCTTCTTAATGGGAGCTCGAATAGCTCAATTAGGCTAGAGGCCTCGATTTTTGGAAATTGGGGGCTAGAATGCCCAATTTTAAAAATCTTGTACAATGGGCCCAGGGCTAGTTGGCACGAGTAGGAGCTCGTAAATAAACATGATGTTAAGCCATGAAAATTTTAATGAATGATGTGATTTGGCCATGGTACCAAGACATGACTGACATACTCAATGGACTGGCAATAGTGCGACGAGATAGGTCGACGGACCAATCTAAACAAATAGTTGTAGGTCAAGTTGAGGGTCAGGGCCATTAGACCAATGGCACCAAAGATTAATGGCTTATATGGAAAACTTTGTTTGTGCATGCACTAAGGTTCGTGACCATCAAGACGCCTAAGAGGGATAGTGATGCATCCTAGGGGCTACTGGACGACATGGTGGAGATAAGGGCAGTTTGTTGTGCCAGTAATCAGGGAAGCTCGACGTAGCTTCATACGCATGAAACCGGGGTAGGGTCGGAATGAGGTATCTGTCCTCATATGGACACGAAGTTTTTTTCGGGTTTGAGGGTCGGATGTCGCGAACATCCACTCATTATCAGGGTAGAAGTAGACGGGCTTCTATCAAGGTGGTCGGTAAAGTTGCTCTATGAATGTGTGATCCCTTCATGATGAAGGGCGTGTGTTGATTGTTAAACACACCGATTTTGAGAAAATTGGTTTTGAATAACAGGGAATTCAAGGAAAGAATGGTTTTAAAAAAAATAAGGAGTCTGACACACTCCAATTCAAATTATTTTGTAGAAACTCTTGTTTTAAACACACATTCACTGAGTTATTGAACACACCCCCTCCCTTTACCCCTTTTCAAGTAACCTAGTGAAAAACCTACCTAAAGACCTTCAGCTAGCTAAACCTGCAAGACAGGTATGTAAGTTTAAATTTTATTTAGTTTTGATTAATGTTATTCCAGGAAAGGTACAGGTGTAAAGGACACATTACTCCTCATGGTTTAAAGAATGGGAAAACCCTTAATAAACCGGGAGAGTGGCGGGTTGCTCACGGGGATACGACCAAACTGGGTCGGGGCGTGACACCCTGATCCAGTTTAGTCGGATCCCCGTGAACAACCTGTCACTCTCCCTGTTTATTAAGGGTTTTCCCCTTCCTTAAACCGTGAGTAGTAAGGCATCCTTTTCACCTGTATCTTTTATGGAATAATATTAATAAAAACTAAATATATTAATCTTACATACATGTATTGCAGGTTCAGCTATCTAAATATCTTTAAATGGGTTTTACCTTGGTTTACCTGAAAAAGATAAATGGAGTGGGTGAGTTCGACAATTCAGTGAATAGGTGTTGATAGGGAGTATTCAAAACATATTTAATCGGAGTGTGTCAGACTCGTTATTTCTTTAAAAAATATTCTTTTTCTTAAATTCCCAATTATTCAAAACTATTTTTCCTCATTTTTATATCAGTTGTGTTTAACCATCAACACACACCATTTATCAGGAATGGAATCATACATTTGTAAGGCAATCCATCCCATGCACCCATTTGTAGTGTTGGAGCGACGTTGTTAGTTATCCTACACTTTTTTACATTTTAATCTAATTTCGAATTTAAAGAATTTTAAAGTTATATATATTTAAAAATGACATATTATATTTCATTTATTATCTTTATAACTAAAAAATCACTTTTATTAATTATATAATACTTCAAATTATTTTCAAATGTAAATAATTAAAAAAATTAAAATACAAAACGGTGGAAAAACACTTTCAAATATATGACAAATGTTAAAGATTTCAAAAAAATATATGACTAATAACTATACTCTCATTTTATTTTTTTTATATAAAAAATCACGATGGGCTAGGTAAAAACTCTATCCCAAAGCCAACATAAGTTATCACATAATAATCAAATGAATTATTGATTTTATTATATTCCGTTGAAATGGCAAAATTAAGTCACACCAATGTCATCAAGTTTGTTGGGTGCATGAATTTGATTACTAATGTTAGATTAATAGCCAATCATGCTGACACAATCCATGCCCAATTGTTAATATTAATGATCGTTGTCCAATGTCAACCCATTAAATTAAAATATGGACTATAACCCTAATTTGACACTTTACAAATGGGCATAAAAACAAATAATATTAACAGAATTCTGTGAAAATACTTAAAAACCTAAATACACCTCATAAAAATATTTCATTAGAAATAACTTTAATCATATAAGATAAATAATTTATATTATAATATTTTAGAGATATATTATTACAAGAAAATCATTGTTATATGGTCTATAAAAAAATAATTTATTCTGTGAACGTAAACCCACCACGATTTCCAAAAGGTACCGTGGCTACATGAGTATGTAATGTGTATTTATTTAATAAACATGTGTTTTTTTTTCCAGAAAAAATGGATGATAAAAAGTCAACTCGCACAATGGAAAGTAAGCTGCCTCATTACAACCACTTAAACACACCGCAAATGTATTATAATGAATAATGAATGATACATCATATTTATAGATGGATAGGTATTATAATAGTTTAAATATGTACCATTTTATATTTAATTATAATTGTTTGAATAAAACTTTTGATTATATAATATTCATATTCATATAGAAATATTCAAATAATATTATAAAGTATAAATATTTGAATATGGTGTAATGATACAATTTCATTTTTTTTCTCTCATTTATTTCATTTCACCATCAATGACTATAGCAAACATAAATAAATAAAATAATTCCATAAAAAATCTAGAATTCCTAATAAAGATCAACCACCTATTAAAAAAAGGTAATCTAATCATACAAGTACACAATATAATTTAATGAGAGTTTTTTATGAATTAAATAGGAATGTAAAAGTGGTGACAATGTTGTTTGAAAAAATATATAGAATGTTGGAGTTTTGGAGTTCAAATCGAACCTATAAACGGAATAATCTCTTCAATCTAGTACCATCAAAAAAATCTAATATAATAAGTTCGATTTAATAAGAGATACAAACATACAAATCTACCTTTATTATAACTAAAATATTTATACTCTAATTAATTTTGGATTAAATTTTAACAATATCAATATATGAAAATAATTTATTAATTTAGTTATAATATTTTAGAATATTTAAAATTCTAGCTTTTTAAAGGGCGGCTAACGATATGTTTTATCATGTATAATTGTATATTTTAATTATATTACATTTTTTATAAAATAAATCATATATAAATAATATTATAAATACACTATTTTTTTTATCATAATCTGTAATATGTTAATAGAAATTAATTTGCTCCTGCTAACAATATGGATTCTCTGCCATTGGATGATGGATAGTTTTTTCTTCTCTGCCAAAAAAAAGTCAACCCACTTCTGATGACTCTATGGATTGGCCTGGTGTACGGGGAGAGTACATATGGCTTTCCTATACACTGCAGGGGTAAAAATTAGTATTTAAAAAAACATTAAAATTTTGAAAAAAAATTAAAAAAGCTTAAAATTATATGACGATTTCTTATTTAATTTTATATGATATTTTTTATTTACCGAATATTTAGTGCGTCTATAATATTTCATAATTTTTGCAAATGATTATTGAAATTTTAAATTAAGGATAGAGGTAAATGATTAAAAAAATGGAGACGGACTTTCTACAGTAGGATGCCGCCAGACGCATAAGGGCCTTTACTATGCTTCCTGTCACTGTTCAGCCACCAAATAATGCTTTCTTCCTAATTTGGCCACGTTAGAAAAAATGGTCTAAATAATAAGTTTGGATCATAATAATAGTATTATCAGTGAGAGAAGACAGAGAATAGGATTATATTGAATATGAAGAAAAAGAACGAGGACTAAAGCATAATTAACATAAGATAAGGAATTATTCTTGCAAAGCATATAAATGTGCGTGCTGGAAGGATTGTTGGCTGGCAATCTCTATATAAAGAATCTAGGACCTCTACTCCGCCGTCCCCTTTTGGAGCTGCACCATTGAAGGAGAAGAGGGGATTTCTCTCTCTATCTGCACCTTTTTTCCTTCCTTCACCATTCCCACGTACACCATTGGGGAGTCGTCGCACTGGCAGGAACTGCGTCTTGTTGGTGTTAAAGTTTGTCTTTATTTTCTCTTAGGGGCCACTCCACATTAACACGGCTCTCGTTGAGATCGTGATTGGTTTTTGAATTCGGTCTGCTTCGTAGACTTAATCTCTCAATTTTCATCATTCTTCTTGCTACTGACATTTTGGGTCATCTTTTTCGTTGTCACGAAGCCGCAGGGGAAATTTGAGTTTATCCGGAGGGGAGAACTGAAGATGACCGGATTCAAGCAGTTCTGGACGAAGAAGACACTGGTGGGCCTAGCGTTGGGGCAGTTCCTCTCTCTCCTCATTACTTCAACTGGGTTCTCTTCATCTGAACTCGCCAAAAGAGGTACCTTTCAGAGTGCTTTGCACTCTTTTCTCTACTCTTTTTACTAGACAATCTTTTTCTAGGAGCTAGATATGTTGGACTTCTCATACCATCTATGATTTATAAGCTTTATTTATGTACCGGTTACCTGAAGAATTATGGTTATCTAGACAGTGGGTGTTCTTGAGAGTTTGATACACATCCTCCGGTCTTTGTTATGTTACCACCAGAAAGACGGAAAAGTTAAAGCAAAGGTTGGCCTGTTTATATTTTACTTTCATCCCTGCTATCAATTGAAGATAAGAAAATGAATAACTGGAAAACAAGCAAGGCCGATAAATAGAGTTTTCACGCAGTTTCATCTTCTATTAGAAAGGGAAGAGGTGGAGATTGGAGTAGTTTTTTTCTAGAATGGTTTTATTTTATTTCCCCGTCCTTACTTTCGTATGTTCTGTGAAATTATATTTAAGAAAACTCATGATTTAAGTAACTGAGAATACTTGTTCCCATCTCCAACCAGCAATCTTCTTATGTTCTTTGGGTTTTACTATGTTGTGTTTCTAATTGCATTTTACACTTTTCATATGATATTTTAAATTTGATTTCAGGGATTAATGCCCCAACATCACAGTCTTTTCTAAACTATGTCTTGTTGGCAATTGTTTATGGGAGTATCATGCTGTACCACAGGAAATCTCTGAAGGTTAATCTCTATAAATTATTCCTTTTCTTTTCTGTCTTATTTTTTTATTATATGAATTTTGTCCAAGCTCATGGCGATATGTGGATTGATAATCTGGAGAAGTGAAGGAATTAAGTTGCCTGTTGAAATGCATGTAATCGAAGGAAATGAGTTGTGTATTCTCGAAGATGCTGTTAAGTTCAACCAGGAATTTAAAAATATTTTCTAGGAAATTATTCACAGTTTTTCAATGTGTAATAGATTAGATTTGTCTTTTCATTTCCACTGTGAATTGCGGCCTTTTCTTGCATGCTGTTGGTACTTGAAGATTCATTGTCAGAAGCTTGATCCATAATATAACTATTACGACTCAGTGTTTCAAGTCAACAAGATTTTTCTTTTTCCTGTTCCCCATAATCAACCTTGTCCAGGATGAAACATGCCACTATCTAATATTTTTTTCTGAAGTCTTCAATAAATGTCACTGATTGTTTTTCTTTTTCTCTCTTCATGCAGGCAAAGTGGTACTCTTATGCAGCACTGGGATTGGTGGATGTAGAGGCTAATTTTCTGGGTATGCTTATTCTGTTTTAAACACTGAATAATATACCTGCCAAAATAAATGAACATAGAAATAATTTGGAATGAAAATCACTGCTAAATCTGCGGATTACTCTTTCTTTTGTTTGCTCATAGTTAGTAAATCATGCCATCCACACATTTTGCTCTCTAAAATTCATTTGTCTAATGCAAAATAGCAACACCCTTGTTAATAATATTACAGAAAAGTGTTACACGTTGAAATATGCTATAAAACTCGTCCAAATCTCTTAAAATTCATTTTCCCTGCATAGCTTAGGACTGAATGCACACATAGAGCCCATAATTCTTTTATCATGAACAATATTTGTCTTTCAAACTAAATGCTTCGACAACTATAATTATTCCCTTATGACATTCAGCTAAGTTGTCGTCACCAAGTTGAGTGAAACTAAATGCTATTCTTTCTGTAAGAAATTTCCTCTTTCCATAATATTGACATGGTGTATAATCTATTTTCAGTGGTGAAGGCTTATCAGTATACATCTATCACAAGTGTCATGCTTCTGGATTGTTGGGCAATTCCATCAGTCATGCTCCTGACATGGCTTTTCTTGAGCACAAAGTATGGATATAAGAGGATTACAGGCGTGCTAGTTTGTGTTGCTGGGCTTGTCACTGTTGTTTTCTCAGATGTTCATGCAGGGGACAGATCAGGTAATTTTCAGGTGGCATAGTAATTTACCGTAGTTGCACGTGCTAGCTTAGTGATTTGGATAATGAAAGCCTGTGAGAATACCCAATTTCTATTTTGTGCTGATTTCAGCATTGATCTTTTCTTCAGGCTTGTATTTTTCTTTGGTGAGAAGCTCAAATTCTATTGTTTTATCCACTTTTGAATGAGTTCTTGCAAGAATTAAATTTGATTGAATCAAGTTGTGCATGAGTTGACCTTTCCTGCATGTAGTTGAAATGAAAATAAGGTTGGAACCGAGTTAAGTATAGAATTACTGTCAATTAAATCCAGTTATAGGAATAGTAATTATATTGATTTTGAAATAATTTATGTCAATTCATGGTTACCTTGTGATTCCTGCAAGTTGTGTAATTTGGACGATTTGCTGACATACTCTAATTCTTTTAGACATTTATCTAATATAGGAGGGAGCAATCCCACTAAGGGGGATGCCTTTGTCATTGCTGGTGCTACGCTCTATGCTGTTAGTAATGTCAGTGAGGTGAGTGAATTCTTGCTGTTAGTTCTCATGTAAAGATGAATATTTTCTTGTGTAAATTTCTCAGATGCAGATTATTCATTATATTTGAATGTTCTTGAAAGTACCAATTTTCTCAACATACTGTCTGAGCAATGGGTTCTTCCTATCTTCTATTAGAGCACACGCTTTTTCATGTCTTTTCATCTTGTCCACAACCACAATTTTCAGAAAATTACTGGATTTTTCTATTTTGGCAGGAATATCTTGTGAAGAATGCAGATAGAATTGAACTCATGTCAATGCTTGGATTTTTTGGTGCCATTATCAGTGCGATCCAAATGTATCCTTGTGATAAACTATAAACAGACCATCTTTGTGAGTAAAAAAACACAATTTATTTTCTTCTAATAAATATTCAAAAACGGTCTGCATATGGGCTAATCAGGTCCCACTATGAGCAGTTAAGGCTTTTGAAGGATAATTGTTTTGAAGGCCCCTCTTTCTAGAATGAACTTGAGTCAGATAACATGATATTCCTTAGCTGTTTCTACAGAAGCATCCTGGAGCGTAATGAGCTCAGCTCAATTCACTGGTCTGCTGGAGCAGTAAACTTCTTTCTTGAACTCTCTATAGATAGTTTTTCAAGTTGTTAGTGATAAAATGGGCCTTTTGTTTATAAGCTCAAAACATGTACTGGCAGTACGCCATAGAATGATGATAATTGATAAGAGTTTAATTTTATGTATTTTAACTGAGAAAACATTAGAAATCTGTTATCAATAGGAATCAGCATATCGTATTATAATCGGAAAAAATATTCATTCTTCACCAGGCTTTTGAAGCATTATTTTTTCAGTTTGCTTAAGGAGGTAGGGGATATAATCAAATACAAAATATCAATTTCAAGATAATATTTTCAATCAAGAGTTTAAAGATAATCTGCATTAAATTGAAGCGTGGAGAATACCTCTGTTTTTCATGACTGGTGTAACTCATACCTAACTGTTTCCAGGCTCTTCCTTTTGTGGGATTTTCCTTGGCTATGTTCCTCTTCTACTCATTTGTCCCTATTCTGCTCAAGGTTTGGAATCTTTGCACTTAATCTAATTTTGGTTTCATTTTTCCATTAGTAAGTTCTAGAATATTTTCTTTCCTTATCAATTAGACTGCAACATAAGACGCTTTTACTTCCCTATAATTCTCTTGGTGAATTCCACTGATATCTTCCTCTGCAGCTAAGTGGTTCCACAATGTTCAACCTTTCCTTGCTCACCTCGGACATGTGGGCTGTAGTTATTCGCATCTTTGCTTACCATGAGAAGGTTTGTCTGGGCTTCCATTTTCATTGCACTTGTGATCATGAATTTTTTTATGACTGAGAGTCATTATTTTCTTGTATCCATCTAATTAAACATTTGGAACTGTTGGTCTCCCTAGGTGGACTGGATGTACTTTATAGCCTTTGCTGCTGTTACAGTGGGGCTCATCATCTATTCTGGGTCAGCATCACTTCTTTTTTACTTCTTATTAGTAATATGCACATTTTCTTCTAAAATTTATAGCATAGTGGGGTTGGTTGCTAGAATGCTAAGTCAATCAAGTTCCTTATTCTTTATGTCAATACCTTAGAAATTTCAGAATACTTGTCCAAGTATATTAGGTGTTTAAGATGGCTGCTTTGATCACCTTCTTCCCTTTTAATCTTGTGCCTCCCTATGCTTTCAGACTCTTCTCTTCTCTTAACTGTTCAGAGCTTTAATAACCTTGAAAAGTTTGTCCTCCAAGATGCATTTACATTCATAAAACTAAATCTCTGACCCAGTGAAGGTTCCCTACATCCACACAGGCTTATTTACTTACCCTACACAAACTTTTTTCTTTCTTCAGCGGGGACAAGGACGAACAACCAAACAGTGGAGGAGACATGACTGATAAAGATGCTGAGAGGAGCAAGCACTTGGACGAGGAGGCGGGATCAGGGCCTCAACAATGAGACTGCCCAAAACTTCTACCAAACATGACTTTTCCACCAGCAACTCTTCAGCCATAGGAGTATGAAAACTATACTTCCATTCAGAAGATGAGCTCGTAGGGATGATCATTTTGAGGGAGAGCCTTATAAGGAAGCATCTCTTCATGGGGTCATTATATATTACAATCCCTATTTTAACTGCAAGGTGTAGAATCTGTTTCTATTTTATTTGGTGAGGGTTTACCTGCCAATCTTTGTCTTAGATGGAAGGGCAACACGTTCTATTTTATAGAAAGATCATATATAGAATAGTAGCTCAGTACTAGCGGGCTGGCTACTTATGTTCCCTCTAGCCTTCTCTTGATCTTTCACAGCTAGCTTACCAAAAAGTTCAAAGTATGGGATTTCAATAATTCAGTTGCCAATTTTACTCGTATGTGTAAGAGAAGCTGGTCCCTTAGAATGCTGTTAGAGTTTATGTCCTAAAAAATTGTGGGTTGATGAGATTCACTTATGAACATTGTCACTCGCACACAAGGAACATTGAAGAAATACTAAAATGGTAGAGACTCAAACGCTCTAGACTTATTATCGCATGATTGCTCGCTCTACTAGAACTCGTATAGTTTAATTTTTGTTATGAGATATTCGTCTACACACGTCATAACCCCTAACTTGGTATGATAATCTCTAGCAATCCATTTGACAACCTATGCTTGCATGAAGCATATACAAATTGACTTTCACTTCGTATGCAATCGTGTTAGTCATGGATATTTGTGAATTCGATTCATAGGCATTAACTGAGGTTTTCATACGTCCCCATTTAAGGTATTGCAATGCAAGCTCATTGTCCCTCCACTCTCCTTAAACTTGCCTGAATAATAACATGACTCATTTTAACCTAATGGACCCGACCAGAAATCTACCAAGCCATATAATATCTCCAACAATAATTGAATATTTAGCAATTATCTCAATATTAATAATATTATCTATCTATCAACTATCTCAACAACAAAATATTATATCTATCAACTATCTATTTAATTGTTTCTATATTTCAAACAATCTATATAATTTTTTCTATACAAACCAATGCTTTGCTTGCATCTCAATGCTTATCCTCGAATTTCGTTTACTTGTGTGGATGAGAAGGAGACGCCGCCAAGATCTCCTTTTTTGATGTCAATGGTGGGTATCACAGAGAAGAAGCCTCCCTCGGCAACTTGAGAAGGTTCCACCAAGGGAACTGTAGGTTGCTACCAATAACCTCAGCAGCAAGAAGATAATAGGAAAGGGTGGATTTGGTAACGTTTACAAAGGAATCCTTATTGATGGGTGGGTCGGTGGTCGTCGCTGTCAAAACGCAATATTATATTTTGGTTGTATCCAATATTTCATAATGCCTATACGTGTATATATATATATAATGCTAGATGAAGGAGCTTATCAAGCAAATGAATTACATAAAAAGGTGACAAAGGGGAGGAGCAAGGAGAAACAAAAGTACTGAGCCAACGGGAATCAAATTCTTTTGCAGCTGTTATTTCATGAGGCACGTTTGCCTTTCTACTATAACCATTCCGGGACTTGCTATGCACGTATATCTTTGTGCCTAGGGTGAACCTTTTTTTGATCAGTTAACAATGGGGATTTGATGTAATATGGATTAATTAGACTAACCTTAGTTTATACATCAGTTCATACAAACATGTAATTAATTAGAAGATACATTTGATGTGCATTATTAATAGAACAATCTCATTACAACATAAGGACTTGAGCGGCTGTTTCCATCGGCGGTTGAATTGAGGCTTCACAAGAGATAAGCCCATATAGGTAAACACTACTGTCCTCACCTTGCTTCGTTAATTTAGAATCCTAAACCTGGTCTTGGAAGGCCAAACTTAGACTCTACGGATATATTACGAGGATGGCTTGAAAAATGATTGGAGGCATGGATGGAACAAGCTGAAATAAACAATAGTCCTATTCATCATTGAAGATTGAAGCCTATTCATGCATTGATGGTCCGCTCCTTTATTGCACTCTGGAAACTGGAATCTGCACAATGAGTTAATAACAGTATGTTAACAAAACATTTTTTTTATTTAATTGTTGCAATGTCTGTGGGATTAGGGTATAGGGATCAGAGTACTTACTTGAATTGAAATGGTAGGAAGCTAAGTAATCCGAGCTCAGTAAGCAGTTGGCGGTGGTGGAGATGCGTAAGTGTAGACGGGAGGAGGCGGGGATTTCACCGGTGGTGGAGGTGAGGCGTAGTGGTAGGGAGGAGGTGGCGACTTGTACACGTAAGGTGGCGGTGGAGGTGAGTTATAGACATACTTAGGTGGAGGTGGTGGTGGAGATTTGTAGACATATGGTGGCGGTGGAGGTGAGCTATAGACATATTTGGGTGGAGGTGGGGGCGGAGATTTGTACACGTATGGTGGTGGTGGAGGTGAGCTATAGACATATTTGGGTGGAGGTGGGGGCGGAGACTTGTACACGTATGGTGGTGGTGGAGGTGAGCTATAGACATATTTGGGCGGTGGTGGAGGAGAGCTGTAGACGTATTTGGATGGGGGTGGGGGCGGAGACTTGTAGACATATGGCGGCGGTGGGGGAGAGCTATAGACGTATTTGGGTGGAGGTGGGGGTGGAGACTTATACACGTAAGGTGGCGGTGGGGGAGAGCTGTAGACATACTTGGGTGGAGGTGGTGGTGGAGATTTGTAGACATACGGTGGCGGTGGAGGAGAGCTATAGACGTATTTGGGTGGAGGTGGGGGTGGAGACTTATACACGTAAGGTGGTGGTGGTGGAGAGCTGTAGACATACTTAGGTGGAGGTGGTGGTGGAGATTTGTAGACATATGGTGGCGGTGGAGGAGACTTGTATACATACTTGGGTGATGGTGGTGGAGGAGAGCTATAGACGTACTTGGGAGGTGGAGGAGGAGACTTGTAGACATACTTGGGTGGTGGTGGGGGCGAGCTATACACATACTTGGGTGGTGGTGGTGGAGATTTGTAAAAGTATTTGGGGGGTGGTGGAGGGGGGGACTTGTAAACATAAGGTGGCGGTGGTGGCGAGTTGTAGACATACTTGGGTGGCGGTGGTGGAGGAGACTTATAAACATAAGGTGGCGGCGGAGGAGATTTATATACATAAGGTGTTGGTGAGGGTTTTTCCTTCTCACATTCCTTGTAAGGGGTCTTTGGAGCATAAGCAAATGCTTTAGCTGAAAGCACAACTTCGTACTCCGTCTTCGATTTTACTCTAAGGTTAGCACCTTCGTCACCTTTATGTAAGCTTGTAGGGATGTTGCAAGACGAGTTCTTAGGGGCTTCATGCAGTTTGGCTTTACAAGACTCAGCACCATATTTCACATACTCAAAACCCTCAATGGTGATTGCATATTTACCATTGATCTTTGTCTTCCCATAAGCTTTGATTTTCTTGTCGCCTACCTTACATGTCACCTCGACAATGGCACCTAACATGAAAAGTTTTAGTTAGAAAATGTATTATATAGCTTATAAATTATGATCTATTATATACATCAATCTTTTTTTAATCACATTTTATACAATAACTTGCACATACCTTTAAGGGGTTTCTTGGCATAAGATTTTTCAGGGTATTTCCAGTCATAACACCGATAGCAGTAAACCTTGCCAACAACCTTGACTACTAGATGATGAGGTGGAGGTGGGGAAGTATAGTAGTATGGTGATGGGGTGTCTTCCTTCACGGGTGGAGGAGGAGATTTCTTTGGTGGTGGGGGAGATGTGTATTCATAAGGTGGAGGAGACTTCTTTGGTGGTGGAGGAGATGTGTATTCATATGGTGGAGGAGGAGATTTCTTGGGTGGTGGAGGAGATGTGTATTCATAAGGTGGAGGAGGAGACTTCTTTGGTGGTGGTGGAGATGTGTATTCATAAGGTGGAGGAGGAGACTTCTTTGGTGGTGGCGGAGAGGTGTATTCATACGGTGGAGGAGGAGACTTTTTTGGTGGTGGCGGAGAGTAATAATGATAAGTTGGTGGAGGAGACGGAGAAGGTGGAGGTGGAGACTTGTAGACATATGGAGGTGGTGGCGGAGATTTGTAAACGTAAGGCGGTGGAGGTGGAGAAGAGTAGGTGTATTCATTGGCATGGACCAAAGCCGTATTAGTAGACAAGGTTACCGCTAAAAGTGTCACCATCAATGTCGGCCAATGGCCACCCCTTGAGGGGTCGCCCTTGGAGCTCCCCATTAGGCTAGAAGCCCGGATAACTTGAGGGTCCTAGAGATTTTGAATGGAGAAGATGGGAATTTGATGAATATGAACAGCCATGGAGGTGAGTATTTATAGGGTTTTCTAGGTGGAAGGGCTTGCAATTAATTTATTATTGTTCCGCCAGCTAATGCATACCGAGATTTCATTGAATTCCCCTTGATTATATTTTCATTTTTTTTTAATTTCCAACTACCAAATAAAACTCATAGATCTACTACCTACAAGATTGCGATGCAAACAATATCCATCAAAGGTAAACATTTTCTGTTCAATATGTGAATTAATCAATTGACCATTGTGATACCATGATTCTTACTGATTTGATTTTCTGTTCAATATGTGAATTAATCAATTGACCATTGTGATACCATGATTCTTACTGATTTGATATGTTTGTGCAAAAAAAAGTGATTTGATATGATATGCAATATGTGATGGGGCTAGACGTCCAATCACGGCACGTTATATGGGAGGAATGGTTCGTGGCTTGGCTGCACGTTCAACCCTCCACCCTGTGCTTGACATATTTTATTTTTTATTTTCTTTTTTGGGTGGTTCTTCAATTATTATGGGAAGAAGCACATATGAAATAGAATAATCAAGTTGACCCGTAATTTTTGCTTGAAATTTTTAGTGAGATAACATAAATAATATGATTACACTTTGCACAACTCCCTAATTTTGTACTTTTTGACTATATATTAGGAATGGACAAAAAAATCATATTTTGGAGATGCTATATACTTACTATTGTGAAAAAAATTCACCTAGTAAAGTGATTTGGTTCCTTATAAATTAGTTATAATTTAATAAAACTTATAATATTACATAGTAAGTGAGTTTATCATTGTAACTTTTTTTCACTTTTACAAACCCTAAAAAGGTACAAACCATAGGTTATAATCTAAGTTAGTCAATGCTCATTAATTTTCTAGATATTACATCATGGAACTAAAACTAGATGAAGTGTTTGTTCATTAGGCATCAAAGGTCAAGGGAGAACAAAGGTGACAACAAAGCCTAAGATCACACTTCCTCTTTATGTTTAATAATTTATTGAATGGCTATATAGCTAGTTGAGAAGTCAAACCCTTTGGAAATTAATAGTTATCTAGAGAATTAGTTGGAAGCCGATTGTCCAACAAACAGGCTTAACTTAAAAAAGAAAAACATAGGGACTTTAATAATAAATTATACATTACAAGCAACTTCTATTTGGTTCGTTTTTAATTTTGATTTAAATCACATTTTCCATTTCCAATTGTTATAACTTATTTATAAAAATCCAACTATTACACAAATAATAGATATATTCATCTACCTAAATTCTACTATGCATAATTTGACCTATTCAATTTCACTTATTAGTAGTTACCAACAAGGTGCAATGAAAGAGTAAACTTTTAGCTTGGGTATTTTATATAAAAGTAAATGAACATATATACAACTAGAATAACTAGAATGATGATTATCATGTAATAATTACGCTAGTGATATAAATAAGAGAAATACCATTTCTAAACTTGCATTTAAGTTGAAATTTGGGATTGTTTCTTAGTTCTAAAAAATAGTCAATAGTAGCACTATTTATTATGGGAGCTGAGTTTGTCCAAGTGTTTGTTGGCAAAGAAATTTGTGTTTTCTTACCAAGTTTTACTTAGCTTAAATCCGTACTCGAATCAGACACGATTTGACTCGCGTCTTACCCAACCCTAACCTGATAATATTTGAGTTTGTTTGGGTATAGGCTCGGGTCCGGGTCCAATTAGTGGATCCGAACATGGACAAAAAAATATATATTATTTTGTGCATGAACAAGATATCTTGCCATGGACGATAAGGTTAGAGTCCATGGGGAGGAGGATAACACTATCAATGTGACCATCCTCTTGAATCAGAAGCCGTAGAGATGGAAGGAGTCAAATAAGAGACAAACTCTGGAAGAACATCATTGTGGAGATGGACAAGCATTCATGGATCATGGACAATACACCCTTATATTCTTTAATTTAATTCATTCGTTAAATACTTTGATAGTATACAGGTGCTTGCTATGTACAACCATCTCTTGGCAGATTTATCATTTTACCTTTCCTAGTTTTACATTATGTTAAGTAGGATAAACTTATGGAACACCAAGATAAATGTACTTTGAACTGAGTGGTCGATTGATCAATAAATCCATTTTATCGTGCAAAAAAATTAGATTTGGCAATTAGAAAATAATTTTTCTCTCAATTCATAAGGCTATGTAGGATGTCAAGTGAGTTTTTATATGGTGATGCAAACATAGTTATATGAGATAATTACATGAAGAAGACTATAATCAACTCAGACACACTTACTTTGCATGAAATATTAATATTATAATTAAATTGGGACGAGTATAATATAATATAAATTAGAATAATTTTTAAGGAAATAATATTTTTTCACAAGTACTAAACCATAAAAATGGATCAATTAGTTTCAATTGATACCCAAATTCGTACTCATTTTAGTTTGCACATGTGGAATTGTATAGTGGAAATTAAATATAGGATTCTTCATAATCAATTATTGGACTTTGACCATAGAAGCGATAACCAATGAAGAGATGGTTGGGTATGATATCCCCGCCCAGATAAGGACTCTTCTACTAACAATTTGGGGGCCCCACATTTGTCTGGTCTGCGGTGGTGAATTGAAAATCCGACACGTTGAGAATATACAACGGACAAGTGGATGGTAGGATTCCATGTGAGCCAGCCAGCCTTCGACCATCCATTATTCCTTCATCGTTGGTTGGCTGGCATAACATAATAAACTACAGTAGCCTAATACCCCGTCAATCCAACGACTTTCATCTCCATTAACGGAGACTTGGTGCAGTCGGTCAATTATTTGGATCACCAAACTGAGGATGAGATACGATCAGCACTAATATATTATAAATGTGCACCTTACCTGGTTAGGTTGGTTCAGCACATGCATCAACTTTTTAATTTGTATGGGAATTTGAGAGTTGTTCACCTGAATTTGGAAGAGTCGAACACGTCCCACTTATGGGGTGCCTGGAAGCATATGATCGAACCAGTAAGCAGACAAATGTAACTGGGTTCATGTACGAATTGGGTCAGTTTTCAAGATCTAATTCCATAGCTGTCTCAAAATCACAGTCTGACAGAAGAAGTTGCTTGTAATGTATAATTTATTATTAAAGTCCCTATGTTTTCTTGGTTAAGTTAAGCCTGTTTGTTGGACAATCGGCTTCCAACTAATTCTCTAGATAACTATTAATTTCCAAAGGGTTTGACTTCTCAACTAGCTATCTAGCCATTCAATAAATTATTAAACATAAAGAGGAAGTGTGATCTTAGGCTTGGTTTTCACCTTTGTTCTCCCCTTGACCTTTGATGCCTAATGAACAAACACTTCATCTAGTTTTAGTTCCTTGATGTTGACTAACTTAGATTATAACCTATGGTTTGTATCTTTTTAGGGTTTGTAAAAGTGAAAAAAGTTGCAATGATAAACTGACTTACTATGTAATATTTTATTGTCATTCTCTGGATATAATTACTGATATTATAAGTTTTATTAAATTATAACTAATTTATAAGGAACCAAATCACTTTACTAGGTGAATTTTTTTCACAATAGTAAGTATATAGCATCTCCAAAATATGATTTTTTTGTCCATTCCTAATATATAGTCAAAAAGTACAAAATTAGGGAGTTGTGCAAAGTGTAATCATATTATTTATGTTATCTCACTAAAAATTTCAAGCAAAAATTACGGGTCAACTTGATTATTCTATTTCATATGTGCTTCTTCCCATAATAATTGAAGAACCACCCAAAAAAGAAAATAAAAAATAAAATATGTCAAGCACAGGGTGGAGGGTTGAACGTGCAGCCAAGCCACGAACCATTCCTCCCATATAACGTGCCGTGATTGGACGTCTAGCCCCATCACATATTGCATATCATATCAAATCACTTTTTTTTGCACAAACATATCAAATCAGTAAGAATCATGGTATCACAATGGTCAATTGATTAATTCACATATTGAACAGAAAATCAAATCAGTAAGAATCATGGTATCACAATGGTCAATTGATTAATTCACATATTGAACAGAAAATGTTTACCTTTGATGGATATTGTTTGCATCGCAATCTTGTAGGTAGTAGATCTATGAGTTTTATTTGGTAGTTGGAAATTAAAAAAAAATGAAAATATAATCAAGGGGAATTCAATGAAATCTCGGTATGCATTAGCTGGCGGAACAATAATAAATTAATTGCAAGCCCTTCCACCTAGAAAACCCTATAAATACTCACCTCCATGGCTGTTCATATTCATCAAATTCCCATCTTCTCCATTCAAAATCTCTAGGACCCTCAAGTTATCCGGGCTTCTAGCCTAATGGGGAGCTCCAAGGGCGACCCCTCAAGGGGTGGCCATTGGCCGACATTGATGGTGACACTTTTAGCGGTAACCTTGTCTACTAATACGGCTTTGGTCCATGCCAATGAATACACCTACTCTTCTCCACCTCCACCGCCTTACGTTTACAAATCTCCGCCACCACCTCCATATGTCTACAAGTCTCCACCTCCACCTTCTCCGTCTCCTCCACCAACTTATCATTATTACTCTCCGCCACCACCAAAAAAGTCTCCTCCTCCACCGTATGAATACACCTCTCCGCCACCACCAAAGAAGTCTCCTCCTCCACCTTATGAATACACATCTCCACCACCACCAAAGAAGTCTCCTCCTCCACCTTATGAATACACATCTCCTCCACCACCCAAGAAATCTCCTCCTCCACCATATGAATACACATCTCCTCCACCACCAAAGAAGTCTCCTCCACCTTATGAATACACATCTCCCCCACCACCAAAGAAATCTCCTCCTCCACCCGTGAAGGAAGACACCCCATCACCATACTACTATACTTCCCCACCTCCACCTCATCATCTAGTAGTCAAGGTTGTTGGCAAGGTTTACTGCTATCGGTGTTATGACTGGAAATACCCTGAAAAATCTTATGCCAAGAAACCCCTTAAAGGTATGTGCAAGTTATTGTATAAAATGTGATTAAAAAAAGATTGATGTATATAATAGATCATAATTTATAAGCTATATAATACATTTTCTAACTAAAACTTTTCATGTTAGGTGCCATTGTCGAGGTGACATGTAAGGTAGGCGACAAGAAAATCAAAGCTTATGGGAAGACAAAGATCAATGGTAAATATGCAATCACCATTGAGGGTTTTGAGTATGTGAAATATGGTGCTGAGTCTTGTAAAGCCAAACTGCATGAAGCCCCTAAGAACTCGTCTTGCAACATCCCTACAAGCTTACATAAAGGTGACGAAGGTGCTAACCTTAGAGTAAAATCGAAGACGGAGTACGAAGTTGTGCTTTCAGCTAAAGCATTTGCTTATGCTCCAAAGACCCCTTACAAGGAATGTGAGAAGGAAAAACCCTCACCAACACCTTATGTATATAAATCTCCTCCGCCGCCACCTTATGTTTATAAGTCTCCTCCACCACCGCCACCCAAGTATGTCTACAACTCGCCACCACCGCCACCTTATGTTTACAAGTCCCCCCCTCCACCACCCCCCAAATACTTTTACAAATCTCCACCACCACCACCCAAGTATGTGTATAGCTCGCCCCCACCACCACCCAAGTATGTCTACAAGTCTCCTCCTCCACCTCCCAAGTACGTCTATAGCTCTCCTCCACCACCATCACCCAAGTATGTATACAAGTCTCCTCCACCGCCACCATATGTCTACAAATCTCCACCACCACCTCCACCTAAGTATGTCTACAGCTCTCCACCACCACCACCTTACGTGTATAAGTCTCCACCCCCACCTCCACCCAAATACGTCTATAGCTCTCCTCCACCGCCACCGTATGTCTACAAATCTCCACCACCACCTCCACCCAAGTATGTCTACAGCTCTCCCCCACCGCCACCTTACGTGTATAAGTCTCCACCCCCACCTCCACCCAAATACGTCTATAGCTCTCCCCCACCGCCGCCATATGTCTACAAGTCTCCGCCCCCACCCCCATCCAAATACGTCTACAGCTCTCCTCCACCACCGCCCAAATATGTCTATAGCTCACCTCCACCACCACCATACGTGTACAAGTCTCCGCCCCCACCTCCACCCAAATATGTCTATAGCTCACCTCCACCACCACCATACGTGTACAAATCTCCGCCCCCACCTCCACCCAAATATGTCTATAGCTCACCTCCACCGCCACCATATGTCTACAAATCTCCACCACCACCTCCACCTAAGTATGTCTATAACTCACCTCCACCGCCACCTTACGTGTACAAGTCGCCACCTCCTCCCTACCACTACGCCTCACCTCCACCACCGGTGAAATCCCCGCCTCCTCCCGTCTACACTTACGCATCTCCACCACCGCCAACTGCTTACTGAGCTCGGATTACTTAGCTTCCTACCATTTCAATTCAAGTAAGTACTCTGATCCCTATACCCTAATCCCACAGACATTGCAACAATTAAATAAAAAAAATGTTTTGTTAACATACTGTTATTAACTCATTGTGCAGATTCCAGTTTCCAGAGTGCAATAAAGGAGCGGACCATCAATGCATGAATAGGCTTCAATCTTCAATGATGAATAGGACTATTGTTTATTTCAGCTTGTTCCATCCATGCCTCCAATCATTTTTCAAGCCATCCTCGTAATATATCCGTAGAGTCTAAGTTTGGCCTTCCAAGACCAGGTTTAGGATTCTAAATTAACGAAGCAAGGTGAGGACAGTAGTGTTTACCTATATGGGCTTATCTCTTGTGAAGCCTCAATTCAACCGCCGATGGAAACAGCCGCTCAAGTCCTTATGTTGTAATGAGATTGTTCTATTAATAATGCACATCAAATGTATCTTCTAATTAATTACATGTTTGTATGAACTGATGTATAAACTAAGGTTAGTCTAATTAATCCATATTACATCAAATCCCCATTGTTAACTGATCAAAAAAAGGTTCACCCTAGGCACAAAGATATACGTGCATAGCAAGTTCGCTTCTACCAGAACGCCCTGGACAACCTGGTCAGCGTCAACTCCCTCTTCATCATGGCTGTGTTCATGGGGGTGACCTTCTCCCAAAGCGAGAGCCCGGAGACTCGGTCCCATTGTAAGGTCGACATCGAAGATGATACGGACAGGAGCCTCCTCGTCTACGAGGTCATCTCCTTGGCCTGCTACCTCCTCTCCAGCCTCGTCGCGAAGGCCCTGAGCATCGAGCTTAGCACCTACCTCTTCAGAGACGTCGGGAAGTTCATCAGATTCGGCAGCATGTTCACCAGGGACTCAATGCTCATGCCACCCTGGGTTCCATCCTCGGCTGCATCTTCCTCACGGCGTCCATGGTCAACGTGGTTGAGATTCGCCTCGGGAGGATGACCTGTTGCCACGACCCCATGCGGGCCGCCGGAGGGCTCATCGCCATTTTCGCCATGGCGTTCTTCATCTATATCCCTTTCACCATGCACGCCATCTACTTATCCATGACATTCTTCAGGAAGTGATGAATGGATTATATTCCTTAATAATTGTTCTCAGAAAGTGGTGAAGAGATCAGTACAATAAGGTATCACTACGTTTTTCTTCTTATTAGAAGGATAAGTCTTTCCTTCCTTTGTTTCCTTCTTTCATCTTCTTTTGAGGATTATGTTCTTGGAATTGACTGCATGCGACCAAGAGGAGATTTTGAGGGTTTTGATTATAAGGGTATATATATATATATATATATAATTTAATTATTGTCGTCACTAAAATAATATTAAATTTATTATAAATAAAAAACAACATTAATAAAAAATGTAAAAATGAAAATCATAAATCCTAAGTAATAGAAAGGATGATATGATATTAGAGGGTGAGAGAAGACGGTAGACTCGAACAAGAAGATGAAAAAAAACAAAAAATAATACAAAATACAAGAGAAAATACCAATAAAAATAGAGAAGGTTGGAATACATCTATTTGCCATTTACAATTGTCCTGTTTAGATGGGTGAATGCAAAAAAAGACGAATCTAAATGGAGCAAAATTATATGCCAATGGATGTTGTAAACATGCCAAGATCTCATCCATTTCCTTCCTAAACTCTTATTAAGAGTATCGTTAAATAGCTCATGAGTGAATTATTGGAAGTGATATACTAAAGAGTAATTAGTAGTCCATGTATTTGCGGGACTTGTACTCCTGCTAAATGTTAACTTTCTGTAATTGTTATTATTGTGCAATATGTTAGTTGCACTGTGTTGAAAATGTAATCTAATAGTCATCCGACCATAGAATAAAGAACAGTTATGGCATGAAATATGAGTATTAAATAGCTAAATAAACCTAATATATGAAAATGTTAACCTCCTACAATTATATTTTTGTAGGAGTTTAAATTAAATTATTAAAGGTAAAAGACTAGTAACAACAAATGTTATATTTACCTAGGTATACCTTAACTTACTTATAAATGTTATATTTACTGCTTATGATGTTGTATTCCCTGATCATATATATAAAACCATTTTCAGGATACAATATATTTTAATGAAAAGTTTTAAATTTTTACTAAAAAATAGAAAATATTTTTATTTTGTGTTTTAGTCTAATTTTACTTTGTTAAAAATACCCACTCATTAGTTAATATCAAGTCTATTGTTGAGTTGTACATAACCGTTTACTGATAAATTAGACTGGAGAGAAACAATTCTAACCTCAAGAATAGTTTATTGAAGAACTATAACTGATAACGGTAGCGTTAGGAATGTGTGTGTGTGAACTGGAAAGCAAAACCTCGGACAAGAGGATTGAGTGCCTCTACCCCTGTACAAAAAACCTAAGAGTACGTTAAACTGAAGTAAGGATATCTCAATGGAGCTTACCGCTAACGGCTAACCTTCAGATAATCATCAGTAGGAAGAAATTGCTGCTGCAAGCCAACAAAAATCGAGAGAAAGGCGACCGATTATCAGAGGATGAAAATCAACAACTAAGGAAACTTCAGCATATGATTCCAGAAGCCATCAAGATGCGAACTAAAGAAAATGTTGGGATGAGTGACTGCGAAGATTTTCGGCAACAAAGGAAACTCACTTAGCTCAAGAGATCTAGATGATTGAAGACGCTCGAAGCCCCGCACGATCGCCATCAACTGAGAGCGTTTTTTTGTGAGAAATAAGTTTGGAGCTTGAGCAACCCTGAACAAATGATAAGGAGCTAACGGTAAATTATATTATGAAAATAAAGTTTAGGAGTAAAATCGTAATTTTGAAAATATTACAGTATAGTTTAATAATAAATGCTTTAATTATTAAACTGAAGAATATTTATAAAATTCGTGTATGATATGGAGGGAGTAAGTTATACACAATCGTACAAAAAGAGCACGAAAATTTGAGAATTTCTTTGGAACGAACATATACGTGAATATCACTGAGGGAGATTTTTGTCATTGAGTGAATAGGCTGATAATGCCATATTACTCATACACCTCATAACATGAGTTGTTGAAAACCTTTTAATGAAATATATTTTACTTGATAGTGTGTATTTTTTTGAAAATATTTTTGAGAATATATTTTTAACAAAAGCATGAACCTTGCTTAGAAGTTTATATTTAGAATTTGGTGTTGTGAAAACGTTTTCAAAGGTATGACCTAGATTCATGAAATCGGTCGAACCCATGGTCGATGGAAGTGGTCTAGATTCATGATTTTGAGAAGTGGGTCAAATGCCAATATTTTTAAAAGAAGTGGGCCCAATAATGTATTTTGAAAACTCAAGAAGTGGGCCCAAGACATATAGAAACAATCATTGGCACATAAATAACTTTAATGGTGAATTATGTATCACGTCTCAATAATAAAACACTTAACAATTGATTTTGTGTGAAATGGACCATGTATAATAATTATTATCGAGTTAGAAGCGGGTCTCATCCTATATGTACTATAGTACAAAGACAATGGTATTAAGATAATGTACTTATTTGTGTATGATCATAAAACGAGACTATGAGACGTTTGGTACAAAGTAGTGATTGTTATGAGAACTGTTGGTCAACAAGATTGGTACAACGAAAACTATCGCTAGAACAATATGAGTACTATGGGAATCTTATGGGAATTAGACCTGGTGAAGGTGAAAGGTCTACTTACTCTATAGTAGACAACTCCATCAATGTGTCTAAGGTTGAGCCATACTAGTCCTACATACAATAGGACATGTACACCTTGTTCCATACAAACTTGTGGTCGAGGTCATAGTCTTGTACTAGGGTGGTTGGTAAAATCACTTTGAACCACAAGTGAAAGAGATATGACTTATATTATACAAACATGTGATCTTTTACATGATAGAAAAGTTGTGTGTGACGTGTTGTATGCTTGTCCAATACATGCTTCTTTAATTGAAATCATAAACCTTTTTAAGGATAAACCATATGAAATGTCCTTCCTTGATGGAATGGACATATTATATGCTTATCTAATATAAGTCATGTCACGCCCCAACCCAGTTTGGTCGAAACCCTGTGAGCAACTCGCCACTCCCTTCGGTCTATAAAGAGTCACCACTTTCCAAGACTGTGAGTAGTCAGGCGTATCTTCTGTCCTTATTCCCTAGAATAACATTATACAAAACTTAATAACTTAAAATTTTAAAATAGCTGACTTAAAGGCTTGGCCTCAGGATATTCTTAAGGGTTGTCTCCTTTCCTGAAAAAGATTTAAAGGGAGTGGGTGAGTTTCTACAACTCAGTGAGCGGGTATTGGAGTGAGCTTTCAAAAATAACTTTCATATCATAATTTTAGTTTACTAGTAGGTGAGTTTAATTATTTTAACACTTCCTCTTGCTTGGGATGTGTTTAACAAACAATCATACGCCCTTTATCATAAATGGTACAAACGTTTACCAATGCAGTATGCCAACTGTACCCACTTGTGGATCGGAGCGTCTTTACCACCCACCTTGAAAGAAGTCCTCGACTTCTACCCAAAGTTCAAGTGGATGTTACCTGTCCGACCCTCAGTCCCAAATGTACTTCATGTCCATTATGTGGGATGAGAGCTCATCCTGACCCTGCCCCAGCCTCAATGCGCAGGAAGCTACTCCGAGCTTCACGACTCACTAGCACAATAAAATTGCCCTTATTGCATCCGGGTCATCCAATAGCCCTTAGAACCAACACTACCCTATTGGGCGTCTCAATGGTCCCATATCACAGTGCATGCACAAACAACAGTCTTAGGATTATAATCTATTACCTTTGGTGCCAATGGCCCCAACTCTCAGCTTTGGCTTTATAGCTGTTAGCCCAACCGATTCGTCAACTTGGCCTTGGCTCAACTACTACTAGCCCATTGAGTTTGTCGGTCCAGATTCATCACCGTGGTGATTCACACAATTAGCTGATTATGAAATATTTCATGACTCTTTAATTCTATTTATCTATGGGCTCCATCCTGTGTCCACTAGCCTTGGGCCCACTTTATGAGTTTTCCAAAAATTGGGCTTTAGATCCTATAAGTACAAAAACCAAGGTCTCTTTCCTATTGAGTTGTCCCAGCTCTCATCAGAAAAGTATCCCAAAAATTTTAAGTAGTTTCACACAGTGAGGGGAGATCGTTTCTGGAAAATAATTTTTAAAGTTTAAAGAGGCATTCATCATCCCAATCGGGTATGATGCCGAAAAATCCCACTAATAGTGGTTTTTCAATTTAAGACATACTCATCACCCCAATAGGGTATGACGTTAAAAAGTCACACTCACTCGATAGCTGTGACGTATTCGTCCCAACCGAATTTCCAAAAACTTGGATGTGCTCCTTTGCACAAGTGTAAACCCCACCCTTTTGAATTAAAGAAAAACTGCGAAAAGAACCGGACAAACCGAGTGAGAAACATTGAACCGGTTCACAAACCAATCATTAGAGAACAAGTAATTTGGGGAAATTATAACTCCTGAGTGACCCAAAGGATTCATAAAATCTTAGAAAAGAACCTTAGAACAAATTGGAAGAGAAAAACAAGACCAGTTAAGATGAACTAGATCCAACAGGATTGAACCAGTTTATGAACCGAGCCAGTTTATGAATCGGAACTGATAGAAAAAGGGCAAACCAGGAAATTTATGGATCTCAAGTGACCTAAGGAGTCACAAAAGTCATGAAAAAGGACTTTATGATGAATTGGAGATGAAAACCAAACCGGTTTAGGTGAACTGGATCCGGACCGAATTGAACCAGTTTGGACCGATTTGAACCACTACTAAACCAAATAGTAAATTCATTTTTCTACATGGCTTAAAAAAAATTCAAATTTGAGATTTGAGGCCACCATTGGATAGAAAATGAATTTAGATAAATTTAGAAAATTTTAATTTTGAAAAATTCGGTCGAATCAGGGGTTAACTGATCGGTTTAAACTTTGAACTCGGTTCGGAACTGTGTCTTCTTCTTCCTTCAGATGACAACACTGTTCACTCGCCGGAAAATTGCGTAGTGCCGACGAAGCTGAAAAGTCTCCGACCAGGGAGTTTTAGGTAATGAATGACCACCATTAAGGCCCCAATCAGATGACCAAGAAGTCCTCGAGCTTCCTATATAAAGAGACCCTCCTCATTCATCCTCTCCACACCTGAAAACTCCACTCTCTCTCAACTGCTCCAATTTTCTGCAAAGCTCGAATGAGAGCTCTGATATAGGGTCTTTTATAAGCTAAAGAAGGCACGGTTGGGTTCTTTAGAATTGGGGAGAAGTCAGCTACCTAACGGTAGTCTCCATTTGCTTGGAGGGTCGTTAGAGAGACGTCGACGTGATAAAACTGTGTAGCAACTCCGGTGGATCAAAGCTGCCCTATTTTGACCGAGCTGAAAATGGCCAATTCGAGCTCTACTTAGGCCAAACCAAGCCTTCCCAACACCTCCACAACCCTTCTACAGCTGAATTAAAGCGGAAAGGTAAGCCAATTTAGCTCTACTTTGTAAATTCTGATCGGTGCTAAAGAGAGAACCGACAGAACTTCAAGGACTAAATTCTCATTCAATTCGACATCAATTGATGCAATTCTTGATCCTAGGAGAAACCTCAGGACGAGAGCTATCTATCGAGATTGGAAGCTCGGACCGCCGCACTCTCAACGGTAAGCTTTTGAAGGTTTCTTTCTTTAAGTCCATTTTTCTGGTTAAGCTCCGTTTGAGCTCACTCTTGCATCAAATCGTGCGATTCAAAGTACAATTGAATTGTATGAAGATGTAGGAACTCCAATCTAACTTCAATTTCAACAATTAAACTCATTTGATTGGTCAATTTAATGAAATCAAATTCAGCAGATTTAGAAGTTTGAAATTAGGGGAAAAAACTAAGGGAAATTTGGGAATTTTGAAAATTTGAGTGACTAAAGTGCAATTTCATAAAATTGAGGAACAATTGGGCATGATAAAGATTTTGGAGGATCAATTGGGTAATTTTGGAATTTCTAGGGCAAAACTTACTATTTTTGTAAAGTAGGGGCAAAATGGTAATTTTGGAAAAGTTGGGGGACCAAATTTATAATTTGGAAAATTGAACCCCTTTTTGTGAAATTGAATAAATTGAGGTCCCAAGGTGAATTTTAATAGTTTTGGAACTCAATTTGAGGAAAAATCAGCATTAGGGACTTAAAGTTGAAGAAAAATAACTTTAGGGACCTAATTACAAATAAAGGAAAAGTTTGGTTTTTTCATTTATTTCAGATGAATGAGGGCTATTAGGTCAAATTATAATGAACAATTGTGTTTATTTCATGTAGGAACACGGAGTATCGTGAATGCCAGCTAAGACAAGTTCGAGTAAGGACAACAATCCAACTAAGAGGATATTCACTGCACTATTGGGAAAGTGGGAATTTAATATCATACCCGGTTGGGATGATAAGCATCTCGAAAATGAAAACCCACTGCTAATTGGTATTTTAATCATCACACCTGAGAGGAGTGATGTGGAAATCAAGTGGAAAAACTACTTATCGGTTGTAAGTAGATCATACCCGGTTGGTATGATGAAACTTCCTCGAATGAAGTAGAAAACTCGTTTATCGGTTATGAGCGGAGATGTCCTCATACTCGGTTGGTATGATGGACAGTTGAAACGTATATTTTGTTGGAAGTGCTCTCCCTTAACTGTGTGCCACTGCATAAACATTTTGGGAGACCTTCTTGACGGGAGCTCGAATAGCTTTGTTAGGCTGTAGGCCTCAATTTTGGAACTTGGGGGCTAATATGACCGATTTTGAAAATCTCGAATAGTGGGCCCTAGTACAATTGGCATGAGCAGGTGCTTGTAAACAAACATGGTTAATATGTTATAAAAACTTAAGTAAATGAGTTGTTTGGCCATGGTTCCAAGACAGGACCGACATACTCAATGGACTAGCGGCAGTGCGACATAACAGGTCTCTAGACTAGTCAAGACAAATAGCTGTAGGTCGAGTTGAGGGTCAGGGTCATTGGACCAGTGGCACTATAGATTATATAGCATTATGTGAAAAACTGTTGATTGTGCATGCACTATGTTACGGGACCTTCAAGATATCCAAGAGGGGATGCGTCTCAGGGCTCTGGACGACATGATGGATATAAGGACAGTTAGTTGTACTAGAAGTCTTGCGAAGCTCGGAGCAGCTTCAAGCGCATGAGATCGGGGTGGGGACAGGATGAGGTCTCTATCCTCATACGGACACGGAGTTTTGTTACGGGATTGAGGTTAGATGTCATGAACATCCACTCATTCTCAGGGTTGAAGTGGACGTACTTCTATCTAGGTGACCGGTAAAGTCGCTCCGACGTCACAAGTGAGTTTAGTGGATGGGTTGGCCTGCGATTGTGTGTTTTAACTTCATGATGAAGGATGTGTGTTGGGTGATGACACACCGTAGTAATAAGAAATGGTTATAAAAACTGAAATTGAGAATGAAATGCTTTTAAAAGAAAATAAGGAGTCTGGCACACTCCAATTCAAACATTTTTCCTAAAAGTCAAAATTTGAAAACCCATTCACTGAGTCGTTGTACTCACCCCCTCCCTTATATATCTTTTAGATAACTTCAGAAAGTTTACCCAAAGACCACCAGCTAACACATATGTAAGGCAAGTATGAAAAGTTTAAAATTTTATGTAGTTTTGATTTATGTTATTACGGGAAAGGTGCAGGTTTAAAAGACGCCTTACTTTTCACGATTTATAAATAAGGGGCAATCCTTAGTAAGCTAGGAGAGTGGCAGGTTGATCACGGTGATCCGACCAAACAGGGTTGGGGCGTGACAACAAGTACTCACGCAACCAGGTCGTACATGGTTCGAGTATTCCCATAAGTATGGTTTGGCATAAAAGGTCCTTAAGTATGCCTTATTGCAATTGAGATCTTAATTTATCCATAAATTACCAATTAGTCCTTATTTTATCCAAAAATTACCAATTGGCCATTGATTTTTAAAAATTACTAATTGGTTCCCAAATTTCCAAAAATAGCCAATTGGACCTTAATTGGGAGTTAATTTCATAAAAGTCCCCCAATTTTCCTTGAATTACAATTGGGCCCCCAATTTTTCCAAAATTCCCAAATCACCCATGTAAACCCCGCATTTTTGAGTTAAGAAAAACTGGGAAAAGTACCGGTAAAACCGAGTAAGAAAACCGAGCCGGTTTACATTTGAGAACATACAATATGAAAATTTACAACTTCCGGGTGATCTAAATGGTTCATTAAACCTTGGAAAAGAAATTTTAGAAAACAAAAACCAAATTGGTTCAAGTAAACTAGATTTCATAAGAACTTCAAAGTTAAGCGTTCTCGAGCTTGCTTGAGAGTAGTGTGAGGATGGGTGACCTCTTGGGAAGTATGAATTTTTTTGTAAACCGAAATTTCGGTAAAAAATTTTTATGTACGTCTTATTATAAATAACCATGAATTAATATATATATTTAATTATTATAATTAATACCAATAATTTAATACCTAAATTAAATTATTAAAATTAATACAAATAATTTAATACCGAAATTAAATTATTGGAATTAATACCAATAATTTATGGCAATATTAATACTAGTAATAAATCTCGCCCATTTAATACACGGGTTTTACACCTATATAAAGAGGTCATCCACATTTCATTCCCCTCACACCTGAACACTTCTCTCTCTCTCTTTACTACTCCATTTCCCGATAAAGCTCGAACAAGAGCTTCGACTTGAACAAAGGTCGGGCTCTTTAGAACTGGGGAGAAGACAACTATCTGATAGCAAACTTCAGTCAATCCGAGAATCGTTGGAGAAGCACCTACATGATGGAATAGTGAAGCAACTCCGGCGGACCGAAGTTGCCCTATTTTGGCCAAGCTGAAATCGGCCTTTTCGAGCCCTCCTCAGGCCAAACCAAGCCCTCCCAACACTTCCTCAGCCTTTCCACGGCCGAATTAGGACCGAAAGGTAAGCCAATTCGGTTCCCCTTTATAATTTTTGATCGGTGCTAGAGAGAGAGTCGACCAAATTTCAATGATGAAATTCTAATCCAATTCTGCATCAATTGATGCAATTCTTGATTCTAGGATGAACCTCAGGACGAGACCTATCTGCCCTGATCAAAAGCTTGGACCACCGTGCCTTCACCGGTGAGTAATCGAAGCTTTCTCTCTCTACAGTCTGTTTTCTGGCGAAGCCCCATTTGAGCTTGTTCTGGCATTAAAATCTGCGATTCAAAGTTTCTTAGAATCGTATGAACATGTAGGAACTCAATTTCAACTCCAATTTCAATAATTAGAAGTGTTTGATCGGTCAATTTGATGAAATCAAATTTGGTAGCGTTGAAGAGTTGAAATTGGGGGAAAATTTGGGGATTTTCGAAATTCAAAGGGCCAAAATACAATTTTATGAAATTGAGGGTTAATTGGGCATGAAAATAATGTTGGAGGACCAATTGAGAAATTTTGGAATTTTTGGGGCAGAACTTACCATTTTTTTAAAAGAAGGGCAAAATGGTAATTTTGGAAAAATTGGGGGGCCAAATTGGAAATTTGGGAAATTAAACCCCTTTTTGGTGAAATTGAATAAATTGAGGTGCCAGGATAAATTTTAATTGTTACGGGACTCAATTTGAGGAAAAACCGACATTAGGGATTTAAAGTTAAAGAGAAATAACTTTAGGGACCTAATTGCAAATAACTAAAAGTTTGGGTTTTCTCATTCATTGGAAATGAAGAAGGCTGTTATGCCGAGTAATAATGAACAAGGTTGTTCATATCGTGTAGGAACGCGAAATACCGGGAACGCCAGCAAGGACAAGCTCGCGTGAATACAAAGAACCAATCTAGTGGAATTCGTGACATTAACGGGTGAGTGGGTTTACTAACATTATACCCGGTTGGGATGATGAGCACAACTTAAAGATAAAAACCACTTACCGGTTGTGAGTGGAAATTTTATATCATACCCGGTAGGGGATGATAAGTACCTCGGTATAAAAATCCATTATTTAGTGGTATTTTAATCATTACCACATAGAGAAAGTGATGTGAAAATTATGCGAAAAAAAAACTACTTACCGGTTGTAAGTAGATCATACCCAGTTGGTATGATGAGACTTCCTTGAAGGAAGTTGAAAACTCGTTCATCGGTTATGAACGGAGATGTCCTTATACCAGTTGGTATAATGGACAGTGAAAACCTATTTTGTAGGAAGTGTTCTCCCCTGACTGTGTGCCAATGCTTAAACTATTTGGGAGACCTTCTCGACGGGAGCTAGAATAGCTCTGATAGGCCAGGGGCCTCGGTTTTGGAACTTGGGGGCTAAATGCCCGATTTTGAAAATCTCGTACAATGGGCCCAAGGCCAGTTGGCACGAGTTGGAGCTCATAAATGAACATGATATATGTGCCATAAAACTTAATAAGTGAATTGTTTGGCCATGGTACCAAGATAGGACCGACATGCTCAGTCAACTAGCGGTAGTGCGACATGACAGGTTGACGGACTAGTCAAGACAAATAGTTGCGGGTTGAGTTGAGAGTCGGAGCTGTTGGACTAGTGGCACCACAGATTACATGGCAATATAAGAAAACATTGTTTGTGCATGCACTGTGAGTACGGGATCATCAAGAAGCCCATGAGGGGTAGTGATGCGTCCTAAGGGCATTGGACGACCTGGTGGCTATAAGGGCAGCTCGTTATTCCATGTGTCTGTGCGAAATCTGGAGTAGCACCAAGCGCATGAGACCGGGATGGGCACTGGATTAGGTCTCTATCCTCATACGGACACGAAGAAGTGATTTCGGGATTGTGGGTCGGATGTCACGTACATTCACTCATTCCTAGGGTAGAAGTGGTTGTACTCCTATCCGGATTGCAGGAAAAGTCGCTCCAAAGCCACTAGCGAGTTCAGTAGTGATATTGACTTGCGAATGTGTGTAACTTCATGATGAAGGATGTGTGTTGGGTGATGACACACCGGTAACTAAGAAATAATGGAAAAAATTCAAATTTTTAAATGAAGGGATTTTTGAAAAGAAAGGAGTCTGGCACACTCCATATAAATATTTTTTCTTAAAAGTTAAAAGTAGACCTTTAAAAACCCATTCACTAAGTAGTCATACTCACCCACTCCCTTATATCCCTTTCAGGAAATCCCGGAAAGCATACCCTTAAAGACCATCAACTAAGATGCCTATAAGACAGGTATGTAAAGTTTTAAATTTTATGCAGTTTTGATTACGCTATTCCAGGAAAAAGGTGCTGATTAAAGGACACCTTACTCTTTACGGTTTACAATAAGGGAAAACCCTTTAATAAAGTGGGAGAGTAGCGGGTTGATCATGGGGATCCGACCAAACCGGGTTGGGGCGTGACAACCCAATTTTTCCAAAAATTGCCATTTGACCCCAAAAACTTGTTTCATTCAATTGACCACCCAAACTTGGGTAATTGTCCACATTCATGATCGGAATCTTGTTCCCTATGTCTCCCTCATCATTTCAATCTTTAAAACACTTCATTTGGCTTAGAAATGAGCTCAAACGGAGCTTCGTTAGAAAATAGTTCTATAGAGAGAAAGCTTCGATTACTCATCATTGATGAGCCGACGATCGAAGCTTTCAATTCTAATGTATTATTCTCTTCTTGGTAATCCTTCTTGGATCAAACCACGCCTCAATTGGTGGTCTAAGTAGTGCGAATTTCATAATTATTTTTTTAGTACAAACGCATTGTGAACATTATTTTCCTGCGGAGGCGGCGAAGGGGACTTACCATCTTAGCTCAGGGAAGGTTGGGGCACCTCTATGGGTGATCTGAGGAGCTCGATTTGGCCAGAATTGGTCAGAGGATGGCTCAAATTGGGCTCAAGTAGCTCGGGTTACCGCCCGCCATGGAGCGATGGTACTGTGCTAGCTCGCTGATGCTTCTCTCGCGATCCTTTAACTGATTGGAGACTTGGTTGGGTAGCTAACTTCCCCAAAATTCTAAAGAACCCGAATTCACCTTTTGAGGTGGACAAAAGTGCGAAAATCGGAGCTCTAGTTCGATGTCACGCCTCGACTTGATTTGGTCAGATCCCCGTGAACAACCCGCCGCTATCCCGGTTCAAGAGGAGTTCCCCCTTCTTTAACTCGAGAGGAGCCAGACGTACTTTCGACCTTGTTCCCTGGAAAGACATATATCAAATAAAATGCAAGCTTAAGAGAAATTAAGCATACTTGACAAAGGGTAAGGCTCGATGTTATTCCTAGTCGTTTTCTCTTTTCCTGAAAAGAGATAAAAAAGAGGGGTGAGTTTCTACAACTCAATGAATGGGTATTTTAAAAATGGATATTCTATAAAAATATAGTTTTCAAATTGGAGTGTGCCAGACTCCTTCAAATTTCGGTTTTCAAAAACAAATTCTTCATCATAAAGGTCAAACACACAATCGCAGGCCAGCCCGTCCACCGAACCCACTTGTGGCGTCGAAGCAACTTTACCAGCCACCTAAATAGATGTACGTCCACTTCTACCCTTAGAATGAGTGGATGTTCACAACATCCGACCCTCAATCCCATAACAATTCTCCATGTCCGTATGAGAATAGAGTCCTCATCCCGACCCTACCCCGGTCTCATGTGCTTGAAGCTATGTCGAGCTTCGCAAGGCTTCTGGTACAACTATCTGACCTTATATCCACCAGGTCATTCAAGGCCCTAGGACACATCACTACTCCTCTTGGGCATCTTGAAGATCCCATTAACACAGTGAATGCACAATTAATATTTTCACATGATGCCATATAATCTGTGGTGCCACTGGTCCCATGGCCCCGACCCTTAACTCAACCTGCATCTGTTTGTCTTGACTAGTCCAGAGACCTGTCATGTCGCACTACCACTAGTTGACTGAGTATGTCGGTCCTATCTTGGTACCATGACCAAACAATTCAATTACTCAAGTTTTCATGACATATAAATCATGTTTGTTTATGAGCTCCTGCTCGTGTCAACTGGCCTAGGGCCCACTATTTGAGATTTTCAAAATTGGACATATTAGCCCCAAGTTCCAAAACCGAGGCCTCCGACCTAACAGAGCTATTCGAGCTCCCGTTAAGAAGGTATCCCAAATTGTTTAAGCAGTGTCACACAGTCAGGGGAGAGCACTTCCAACAAAAATATATTTTCAACTATCCATCATACCAATCGAGTATGAGGACATCTCCGCTTATAACCGATGAACGGGTTTTCCACTTCCTTCGAGGAAGTTTTATCATACCAACCGGGTATGATCTACTTACAAATGTAAGTAGTTTTTCCACGTGATTTTCACATCACTCACCCGATCGTGCAGTGAAATTTCTCTTAGTCGATTTTCATCCCTTACGAGCTTAATCCCAGCTGGCGTTCCAATGTCTCATGTTCCTATACAAAATGAACATTGTTGTTCATTATCATTTGGCTTGATCACCTTCATTCATTATGAATTACTAAATTCTCGACTTTTCAAATATTTGCAATTTGGTCTGGCTTCTTTGCTCTTCCAAATCATGTAATACTTTGGCCATCCTAATATACCCTTAACCACTTATGATTATGTATGAGGCTCTTTATGTTAGTTTAAGCCTCTTAGGATCCATCTGGTGGTTCCTTAGCTTTGGAACTTCCCTTTTGAGGTCTCACTTCCTACTTGTATCCTCTACCTAAGGATTCCCGTCTTGTTTCAACTTCTTAATGCTTCTTGAAGGCTTTTCCGTCTTTCATTCTTACACCCTTCTAAGTTTGGTATTGTTTCCTGTTCTTTATCCTTCACTGTCCTCCATTTCCTTTTTGTTCCTTATCCTCTCTTCGAAGAGCTCCTGCTGATAGATTGGTTCCTAGCACCCTTTATGTCCAGCCATACACTCCTTGGGCTCTATTAAGTGAGTGTGAGCCATAACCAATATTGATATCAATGGTTGTTTTCTCCTTACCTCCTTCCAAATTGAAGGGCTTACTTTTCCTTGATTTTTTGGATGTTCTTTCCTCTTTTTTCCTTATGATGGGTAGCCCATTTTCACTTATCACCATGTCATTTGAAGCTATTTCCTACTTACCCATTCCTTGGGTTTAACTTTCCCCTTGGGTTCTCTTAATGTGCTTCCCTTGGTTCTTTCACCTCAGTGTGCACTTCATCTCCTCATCCTTCATCACTCGGTCCATTATTTCTTAGTTGGAACATTTATGCCTTCCCAAGGTCTCCTTCCTTGGGAAAAGTTCAAGCATTTATTTGCTCCAAAACCTCTTTGTGTGGGACTTACTAAGTTCTACTTATAGCTTGAGTGTAGTTATCATTTCTTTTTTGGCCATTTATTTCTTCAAGGGTTTTCTTCATCCTTCCTTTCCACTATTCTGACCTTTCCACTCCCCCTTCCTCGCTAGGTTAGTCTACAACCCTTCTTGGCTCCTCTATTTTTCCAAAGTAGACCGTACCTTACTATCTCGAGGCTTTCTAGTTGTCTTTCATCGTTTAGCTTGTCTTCTATGGAGGAGGTGTTTCCTTCTATGCTTTGAGGTGGTTTGTAGTGCTCCTTAAGGGAAAATTCCCTTTATCTATATTCTACTATCTTTGGGTTTTCTTAAGGTCCTACCCTTGATCTTCTTTCCGTGATTATTTCTTGGCAATTGAGATATGCTTTCGTATTATTAAGGAACAGTAAAATTTTTAGAAGATCAGAATCTTATTTATTGAAGTAAGAATACAATTTTGGGGTTTTAACATCTCTTGATGGAGATTGTTACAATTATGGGTTGGGGAGTACTCACTACTAAACTATGGTTTAGAGGGATTTTTTCCTCAGTGAGATTGGGTTCCCTAGTCGTAATTGTGGTTCTTGTAACATTATCTGTTCGAACTTCTGTAGGGGTGAAGGTGTCCTTATTAGAAGGTATCACTTGGATTCCTCGTAGTGTGGGACAATTCCTTGCTATGTGTCCCACCTTTCTACACTTATAACAGGTCCTCTCGGGTCTTGTCCTCCAAAATGTCGGGCATCTTCTACTATAGTTTCCCCATTGCCCACATTTATAACAAGTCATCTCCTTGCATGGATCTTTATGGTTCCTCCTATACTTTGAGCATTGTGAGGCCTTTCTAAGGGGTTATTGATGGTTCGATGCCTTGCCATCCTTGAGCCTGAATACCTTGGAGGCTTTCTTGTCGAGTTCTATTCGACCCGAGGTTACTCCAAGGATCCTTCTATACTCCTGGATCATTTCCTCCCATGGGATGGGGTTCTCCGTGGCTTCTGGGGTGGCTAAGGTAGCGTGGGTTTATTTGGCTACTTTTCTTGGGGCCATCTGAAAGTTTTTAAAAATATTCCTATCAGTTACTATGTTATTTAGTCTTGATAATGTATTCGAGGAAACAGGCTATGATACCATTCAAGTTGTCACGCCCCAACCCAGTTTGGTCGGATCACTGTGATCAACCCGCCACTCTCTCAGTTTACTAAGGGTTGCCCCTTCTTTATAAACCGTGAGGAGTAAGGCGTTCTTTAAACCAGCACCTTTCCTAGAATAACATAAATCAAAACTGCACAAAATTTTAAACTTTGTCATACCTGCCTTACAAGTGCGTTAGTTGGTGGTATTTGGGTATGCTTTTCGGGGTTACCTGAAAGGGATATAAGGGAGGGGGTAAGTTCAACGACTTAGTGAAGGGGTGTTTTAGGGTATGATTTTTTAGAAAAATAGTTTGAATTGGAATGTGTCAGACTCCTTTTTTTTTTCCTTTAAAAATATTTCATTCTTAATTCTCGATTTTCATAACCATTTCTCATCATAACGGTGTGTTTATCAACAAACACACGCCATTCATCATAAAGGAAATACACATTTGCAGGCCAGCCCGTCCACTGTACCCACTTGTGGCGTCGGAGCAACTTTACTGGCCACCTAGATAGAAGCACACCCACTTGTACCATGAGAATGAGTAAATGTACGTGACATCTGACCCTCAATCTCATAACAAAACTCCAGGTCTGTTTGAGGACAGAGACCTCATCCCGTCCCCACCCCGGTCTCATGCACAATGAAGCTATGTCAAGCTTCTCAAGACTTCTGGTACGACTAACTGCCCTTATTTCCACCAGGTCGTCTAGAGCCCTGAGACGCATCACTACCCCTCATGGGCGTCTTGAAGGTCCCCATAACACAGTGCATGCACAAATTAACAATTTTTCCCATAAGCCATATAATCTGTGGTGCCATTGGTCCAATGACCTTAACCCTCAAATCGACTTGCAGCTATTTGTCTTAACCAGTCCGAAGACCTATCATGTCGCACTGCCACTAGTACATTGAGTATGTCGGTACTGTCTCGGTACCATGGCCAAACAACTCATTTAATTAAGTTTTCATGACTTAAATTATGTTTGTTTGTGAGCTCTTGCTCGTGCAAACTAGCCTAGGGCCCATTGTTCAAGATTTTCAAAATTGGGCATATTAGCCCCAAAGTTCTAAAGCCAAGGCCTCTGGCCTAACTGAGCTATTCGTGCTCCCATCAAGAAGGTCTCCCAAAAAATATTTAAGCAGTAGCACCCAGTCAGGGGAGAGCACTTCCAGCAAAATAAACTTTTTAGTTGTCCATCACACCAACTAAGTACGAGGACATCTCCACTTATAACTGATAAACGGGTTTCCACTTCCTTCCAAAAAGTTTTATCATACCAACTGGGTATGATCTACTTATAACTGGTAAGTAGTTTTTTCGCATGATTTTCACATCACTCCTCTCAGGTGTAATGTTTAAAATACCACTTAGTAGTGGGTTTTCATTTCCAAGGTGCTTATCATCCAAATCGTATATGATATTAACTATACCACTCACCCAATAGTGCAATTAATTTTTTCTTAGCTGGCTTGTTGCCATTACTCAAACTTGTCTTAGCTGGCATTCCCTATACTTCGTGTTCCTACACGATATGAACACTCTTGTTCATTCCAAATAAATAAGAAAACCAAACTTTTCATCTATTTTCAATTAGGTCTCTAAAGTTATTTTTCTTTAACTTTAAATTCCTAATGCCGATTTCTCCTCAAATTGAGTCCCAAAACTTTTAAAATTCACCTTGGGACCTCAATTTATTCAAATTCATAAAAATGGTTTAAATTTCCCAAATTTCCAATTTGGTCCCCAACTTTTCCAAAATTACCATTTTGCCCCAACATTACAAAAATGGTAAGTTTTTCCCCCAAAACTCTAAAATTTGCCCAGTTGGTCCTCTAACATCTTTATCATGATCAATCAGCCCTCAATTTTATGAAATTGTTCTTTAGTTCCTTGAATTTTCAAAATTCCCAAATTTCCCCAGTTTTAATCTTCTAACTCAGCCGAATATGATTTCATCAAATTGACCGATCAAATGAGTTTAATTGTTGAAATTGAAGTCAGATTGGAGTTTCTACACCTTCATACGATTCAATTGCACTTTGAATTGCATGATTTGATGTCATAATGAGCTCAAACGGAGCTTCGCCGGAAAACTGAACTTAGAGAGAGAGAGCTTTGAAAGCGTACGGTCAGGGGCATGATGGTTGAGCTTTCAATCTGTCAAATAGCTCTTGTCCAGAGGTTCCTCCTAGGATCAAGAATTATATCTATTGATACTGAATTGATTGAGAATTTAGTCATCGAAGTTCTGCCAGTTTTCTCTCTAGCACCGATCAAAATTTACAGAGTGGAGCCAAATTGGCTTACCTTTCGGCTCTAGTTCAATTGTAGGAAGACTATGGAGGCATTGAAAGGGCTTAGTTTGGCTTGAGAAGGGCTCGAAATGGCCGATTTCTGCTCAGCCGAAACACAGCAACTTCGGTTTGCCGAAGCTGCTTCACTATTCGATCACGTCGGCGCTTCTCCGATGACCCTCGGAGCAAATGGAGACTACAGGCATGTAGTTGGCTTCTCCCCATATCCAAAGAACTCAACCACGCCTTCTTTGGCTCAGAAAAATGTCCAAGTTAGAGCTCTGGTTCGAGCTTCACCGAAAAATGGAGCAGTTGAGAGAGAATGGAGTTTTCAAGTATGAGGAGGATGAATGAGGAGTGACTCTTTATATAGGAAGCTCGAGGACTTCTTGATCATCTGATTGGCGCCTTAATGGTGGTCATTTATTGCCTGAAATTCCCTAGCCAAAAAGTTTTCATCTTCATCGGCACTACTTGATTTTTCGGTGAGTGAACAGTGTTGTCTTCTGAAGGAAGAAGATGACACTCTTTTGAACCACCAGACTATTCCGAACCAGGTTCAAAGCTTAAACCGTCCGGTTCAGGCCCTATTTGACCGAATTTTTCAAAATTAAAAATTTTTAAATTCATTCTCTATCTAATGGTGGCTTCAATTATCTAATTTGAATTTTCTAAGCTACCTAGAAAAATAAATTTAGCATATGGTTCAATAGTTGTTCACCTGAACCAGTTTGGTTTCCATCTCCAATTCATCATAAAGTCATTTTTCTTGACTTTTTGACTTTTTAGGTCACTCGGGATGCATAATTTTCCCAGTTTTCCCTTTCTCTATCAGTTCCAATTCATGAACCGACTCAGTTTATAAACCAATTCAATCTAGTTGGATTTGGTTCATTTGATTCAATCGGGTTTTTCTCTTCCAACTTGTCCTAAGGTTCTTTTTCAAGGTTTTATGAACCCTTTGGGTCACTCAGGAGTTGTAAATTTCCAAATTTGCCCTTTCTCTAATGATCGGGTTTGTGAACCAGTTCAGTGTTTCTCACTCAATTTGACCGATTCTTTTCCTAGTTTCCTTAACTCCAAAGGGCGAGATTTACATGTCTTACAGGTGTGACTAACAGGAAGTCTTTGGGTAGGTTCCCTTGGTTACCTAAAAAGGTATATAAGGGAGGGGGTGAGTTCAACGACCCAGTGAATAGGTGTTTAAAGTTTGACTTTTAGAAAAATAGTTTGAATTGGAGTGTGCCAGACTCCTTATTTTCTTTTAAAACAATTCATCCAAAATCTTAGTTTTCATAGCCATTTCTCAATCATTAATCACAATTGGTGTGTTGATGAACCAACACACACCCTTCATCATGAAGGGAACACACATTTGTAGGGCAACACGTCCACCACACCCAGTTGTGGTGTCGGAGCAACTTTACCGGCCACCTAGATAGAAACACATTCACTTCTACCTTAAGATTGGGCGGATGTACGTGACATCCGACCCTCAATCCCGTAAAGAAAACTTCATGTCTATATGTGGACAGAGATCTCATCCCGACCCCACCCTGGTCTCATGTGCATGAAGCTACGTAGAGCTTGCCTCACTGCTGGCACGACAGTCTGCCCTTATCTCCACCATGTCGTCTAGTAGCCCTTAAGATGCATCACTACCCCTCTTGGGCATATTGAAGGTGACGTACCTTAGTACATACACAAAATAACAGTTTTCTACATAAGCTATTTAATTTGTGGTACCACTGGTCCAACGACCCCGACCCTCAACTAGACCTACACCTGTTTGTCTCGACTGGTCCGTCAACTTGTCATGTTGCATTGCCACCAATCCATCGAGTATGTCGGTCTTGTCTTGGTACCATGGCCAAGTGTCAACTGTCCTTGGGCCCACTGTACGAGTTCCAAAATGTAGGCCTCCGGCCTATCTGAGCTATTCGAGCTCCCTCAATAAGGTCTACCAAATGGTTTAAGTAGTGGCACACAGTTAGAGGAGAGAACTTCCAACAAAAATAAACTTTTTGCCATCCATCACACCAACCGGGTGTGAGGACATCTTTGCTTATAACTGATAAGTGCATTGTCTACTTCCTTCAAGGAAGTTTATCATACCAACTGGGTATGATCTACTTACAACCGCTAAGTAGTTTTTCCGCGTAATTTCCATATCACTCCACTTTGGTGTGATGGTTAAAATTTCACTTAGTAATGGATTTTCATTTTTAAGGTGCTTATCATCTCAACCGAGTATGATATAAAAATCCCACTCACTTGATAATATAGTGATTTCCTCTTAACCGGTTCATTGTTTTCACGTGAGCTTGTCCTTGTCAGCATTCCCGATACTTCATGTAAACCCTGATCTTTGGAGTTAAGGAAAACTGGAAAAGAATCGGTCAAACCAAGTGAGAAAAATCGAACTGGTTCGTAAACCCGGTTATTGGGGAACGGGCAAATTAGGGAATTTACAACTCCCAAGTGACCCAAAATGGTTCATAAAGCCTGGAAAAGAACCTTAGGACAAATTGGGAGAGAAAAACCAGACCGGTTCGGGTAAACCAGATTGAACCAGTTTATGAACCGAGCCGGTATATGAACTAGAACCGATAGAGAGAGGGCAAACCGAGAGAATTATGGATCCCAAGTGACCTAAAGAGTCACAAAAGTCATGAAAAAGGACTTTCAAATGAATGGGGGATGAAAACCAAACCGGTTCAGGTGAACCAAATCCAAACTAGATTGAACCGGTTTGAACCACTATTGAACCAGATGCTAAATTCATTTTTCTAGGTAGCTTAGAAAATTTAAATTTAAGATTTGAGGCCACCATTAGATAAAAAATGAATTTATAAATTTGAAAAGTTTGGTCGAATCGGGGGTGAACCGACCGGTTTAAGCTTTGAACCTGGTTCATACTGGTTCAGTTTGGAATAGTATCGTCTTCTTCCTTTAGATGACAACACTGTTCACTCGCCGGAAAATCGAAGCAGCACCCTTTGAAAAGGAACAGTTTCCATTTAGTACATTTCAGGCCATCAATGACTTTCATAAAGGTGTCAAATGGACGGCCAGTAAGTCCCCAAGCTCCCTATATAAAGAGCCCCTCTCCATTCATCCTCTCCATAGTTGAAAACCTCACTCTCTCTTAGCTACTCAATTTTTCAGCGAATCTCGAACTAGAGCTCTGATAGAGGGTCTTTTCTTTGTCTAAGAAGGCATGGTCGGGTTCCTTAGAATGGGGTAGAAGTCAACTACACAGTGGTAGTCGTCATTCGCTCCGAGGGTCGCCAGAGAATCACCAGTGTGATCGAACAGTGAAGCAGCTCTGGCAGACCGAAGATACCATGTTTCTATCGAGCTAAAATCGGCCAATTTGAGCCCTTCTCAGGCCAAATCAAGCTCTCCTAACACCTCCTCAGCTTTCCTATGAACGAATTAGAATAGAAAGGTAAGCCAATTCGACTCCCTTCTATAATTTCCGACTGGTGCTAGAGAGAGAACCCGTAGAATTTTGATGATAAAATTCTCACCCAATTTAGCATCAATTGATGCAATTCTTAATCCTAGGAGGAACCTCAGGAGGAGAGCTATCTGCCCAGATTGGAAGCTCGGACCTCGCGCCCCCGACGGTGAGCATTTGAAGCTTTCTCTCTCTACATTCTATTTTCCGACGAAGCCCCGTTTGAGCACCTTTCTAACATCAAAACTTGCAATTCAAAGTGCAATTAAATTGTATGAAGATGTAGTAACTCCTATTTAACTTCAATTTCAACAATTAAACTTGTTTGATCGGTCAATTTGATGAAATCAAATTTGGTTGTGTTGTAAAGTTGAAATTGGGGAAAATTTGGGGAAATTTGGGATTTTTGAAAATTCGAGGAACTCAAATGCAATTTTATAAAATTGAGGGTCAATTAGGCATGGTAAGAGTGTTAGAGGACCAATTGAGCAAGTTTTAAAATTTTTGGGGTAAAACTTACCATTTTTGTAAAGGAAGGGCAAAATGGTAATTTTGGAAAAATTAGGGGTCAAATTGGGAATTTGGGAAACTTGAACTCTTTTATGAAATTGAAAAAATTGAGGTCCCATGGGGAATTTTAAAAGTTTCGTCACTCAATTTGGGGAAAAATTGGCAATTAGGGCCTAAAGTAAAAAAAAAGAACTTTAGGGACCAAATTACAAATATTTGAAAAGTTGGATATTTTAGTCATTTAAAATGAATGAAGGTTATCAAGCCAAATGATAATGAACAAAATGTTCATTTCGTGTAGGAACACGAGATATTGAGAATGCGAGCTGAGATTATGCTCGCAAGGGACGAAAACCGACTTAGAGGAAATACACTACACGATCGGGTGAGTGAAAATCTAATACCATACTCGATTGGGATGATAAGCACCTCGAAAATAAAAATGCACTGCTAAGTGGTATTTTAATCATCACACCTGAGAGGAGTGATGTGGAAATAAAGTGAAAAAACTACTTACTGGTTGTAAGTAGATCATACCCGATTGGTATGATGAAACTTGCTCAAAGGAAGTGGAAAACTCATTAATCGGTTATGAGCAGAGATGTCCTCATACTCAATTAGTATGATGGACAATTAAAAAGTATATTTTGTCAGAAGTGCTCTCCCCTGACTTTGTGCCATTGCTTAAACCTTTTGGGGGACCTTATTGATAGGAGCTCGAATACCTCTATTTGGTGGGAGGCCTCAGTTTTGGAACTTGTGGGCTAATATGCTCGATTTTAAAAATCTCGAACAATGGGCCCTATGCCAGTTGGCTCAAGCAGGAGCTCGTAAACAAACATGATTATTATGCTATGAAAACTTAAGTAAATGAGTTGTTTGGGCATGGTTCTGAGACATGACCAATATACTCTATGGATCGGCGGCAATGCGACATGACAGGTCTTCGGACAAGTCAAGACAAATAGCTGGAGGTCTAGTTGAGGGTCGAGGCTATTGGAGCAGTGGCACCATAGATAATATGGCTTATTTGAAAAACTGTTGATTGTGCATGCACTGTGTTACGGGACCTTCAAGATGTCCAAGAGGGGTAATGATGTGTTCCAGGGCGATGGATGACCTGGTGGATATAAGGGCAGTTAGTCGTACCAGAAGTCTTGTGAAGCTCGGAGTAGCTTCAAGTGCATGAGACCGGGGTGGGGATAGGATGAGGTCTCTGTCCTCATACGAACATAGAGATTTGTTATGGGGTTGAGGGTTGGATGTCGTGAACATCCACTCATTCTCAGGGTAGAAGTGAACATGCTTCTATCTAGGTGGCCGCTAAAGTTGCTCCGATGCCACAAGTGGGTTAAGTGGACGGGCTGGCCTACGATTGTTTGTTCCTTCATGATGAAGGGCATGTGTTGGTTGATAAACACACCGTTGTGATGAGAAATGATTTTTTAAAACCGAAATTTGAAGACGGAAAAATTTAAAGGAATTAAGGAGTTTGACACACCCCATTTTGGAAAAATATTTTTCATTGAAATTAAAATTTTTTTAATACCCATTCACTGAGTTGTAGAAACTCACCCTTCTTTTTATCACTTTTCAGGAAATAGAGAGAATGACTAGGGATAACACCAAACCTTTCCCTTTGCCAGGTATGCTTGATTTCTCTTAAACTTGCATTTTATTTGATATATATCCTTCTAGGGAACAATGTTGAAAGTACGTCTAGCTCCACTTGAGTTAAAGAAGGAGGAAACTCCTCCTGAACCAAGAGAGCGACGGGTTGATCACGGGGATCCGACCAAACCAGGTTGGGGTATGACAACTAGAGTGGTATGAGAGCCTAGTTCCCTTAAAATATTATCAATATTATGCCCTAATATTAATTCAACTCTAAACTATCGTGTAGGAAGGAGAGTTCCTAGGAAATTTGCAGTGAAATCCAGTCCTCCACCTTTAACTTTGAAAAAGACACCCAACCCGAGGGAGGAAGCGGTACAAAGGTTCCTAAAGAGCGAGAAATGAGTACCCAAGGACATGGTGGAAGACTACTGAAAATTGGTAGGAGCCTTACTGGAATCGGAAGGCATCATATACCCTCCTCCCAGACAAGAGGAACCAGTATCATCTCTTAGAAGCCCAACCCCTCCTCCTCTAGTCCAAGAACAACCAGAGGGGAATCCAATCAAGAAGGTAGCCTGGAATAATTATTGGGATGCGTATGACAGCTTCATGAAGGTCCACCAAGTACCTCCACCTACTCAACCAACTTCAATCCCTCCAAATGGGTGAAGTGGGCCTATGAGTTTGAGGTTGAGGTACTAAGGCGGTATGGATTGGAGGCCATACATAAAATTTGTCCTATTAGGGTACACGAATGGACCCCAACCAATTCCTCAAAGCCTTCTAATCAAGAGTCCACAACCGTTCTAGGGTTAATTCTAGTCTTATGACCCCAAGGGATTAGGGGGTAGAACATTTCTGTAATAAGCCAAGTATGGCAAGAAAATATTTCTTAAATGAATGAGAGTGAAAGCTTTTGATAAAACTTATGAGTTCTTCAGGAAGATAATAAAGATTAAAGTAAAATGTAGGAAAACACCTCAGGAAGAATTGATAGATTATTTATAGTTAATCTCAACCCTTAAAACTTACCCTCAAAAGTACGATTAGTAAGAATCCATCAAAGGGAGATCTTAAGAAAAGGAAGGAAATGTTGATGCAAAGGGAAGCAATCATCAAAGCGTACATATTTATGGAGAGGAGTTAAAATTTAGGCTCAAAGAAAGAACAGTAAGGAAAAACAAGGAGGAGTAGAACTTTCCAGGGGAACCAAAAGAATGAAAGTTGATCGAGAAGAAAAAGAATTAAGTATGGGAGAACACCAAGGATATTGAGACCACCGAGGAAAGATGGGGAAAAAGTATAATAACAAAAAAGCCCAGGTATAACAATTACTTGTAAAGAATTAAGATACAGTTTTTTATGAATTCCATAAGATAGGGAGACTCGTGGAAAACAGAGGTACAGACCAAAAGAGGAAGAAAAGCTAGAGTGAATGAACCATATAAGATCCTTGAGTATAAATGAAGATTAAAAAGAGAACTTTTAAAGAATGGTAGGGTGATCATACAAAAGAATCACATAATGGAAAACACTAGAAGAAGAATGAAGGTAGGAAGTTGGATTGAGGAAGGAGAAGCTTCAGGTTAAGAAAAAAAACCGAGAAAGTGTCGCAAAAGATCGAACCGAATAAGAACTTCAGTAAAATATACAAATAACTAAGTGAGTGTTGGAAAGGTTAAGTACGACCTACGTGTAGAAAGACATGAAAACCCACATCAGAATTTAGACAACTCCAATTAAAGGAATTTCCTCCTATTAACCAAATCGTCTAAAAGAGTAAATGAAGCTTTAATAAGAACTGGGGAGTAGAAAGGACTACACCCTAATTGAGACAAGGGAGGAATACCAAGGACATGAAAATATGAGAGATTTTGATACAAGAAGGGTGAGAAGTTCACCTCAAAGGAATAACTAAGTTCTAGGAGCAAATGAGAATAAGATAAGATAAACGAAAAGTACTTGTAGGATCTCATGAGTAAAGGTAAGTAGGTGAAGATAGCAGCTAGGAAGACGTCATACAAGTAAGAAAGGGATTGACCAGAATAAAGGATCATGAAATGATCATGATGTGATTAAAAATGGATTTAAAATGAGAAGAGACTTAAAAAGGGAAGGACACCAGTGGGAATGAGGAATGAAATAAGAAAGGAAGAGCTTTGGTATGTCTATAAGTATTGGGAAGCTCAAAGGATTTGAAGGTGGAATGACCAAATAAAGAAATTTGAAAAAGACGAGTAAGCAAGGACCTCAAAACGGTTTTAGGGATGTAAAGTCAAAGACAAGTTCTAAATAATATCATGCGGTAAGGGACATGTAAATCCAACTATTCTAGGGAAAATTTGACTTAGGTAAAGAAGGATTTATGAGTAAGGCATAAAGAAGTCAAGCATAAAGGTGATAACCACAGAATGAAGAAATGACCTATGCAAGATAAAAAGGTGATAAACGCCAAAAACTTGTGGAAGAAAATGACTGGAACTCATAGTTCTAAAATCTTAGGTAAAAGAAGTTGGAATGGAGAAATGGTGCCTTGGGAAAGGAAGGATATAACTAAAGGAAATGATTCTAAATCTTCCAGGGAGAAATACTTAGCTAAAGTAAATTCCATGGAATGAGGGAAAATATGAGAATGAGACGAGAATCTTAGGTATGTGATGTAAGGAATGAATGAAAACAACTAAGAAGATTGTAAGACGATAAACTAGAAAATTTATATATTAATGAGAAGTTTAATCCAGTGCGCAAAAAGTGTGGAATAAGTTTGAGGACAAAACTCCTAAAAGGATGGGAGAGTTGTAAACCCCGCTCTTTGGAGTTAAGGAAAATAGGAAAAGAACCGGTCAAACCGAGTGAGAAAAACCGAACCGGTTCATAAACCTAATTATTGGGGAACAGGCAAATTGGGGAATTTACAACTCCCAAGTGACCCAAAAGGGTTCATAAACCTTGAAAAAGAACCTAAGGATAAAATGGGAGAGAAAAACCAGACTGGTTCGGGTAAACCGGATTGAACCGGTTTATGAACCGAGCCGATTTATGAACTGGAACCGATAAATAGAGGGAAAATTGGGAAAATTATGGATCTCTAGTGACCTAAAGAGTCACATAAGTCATGAAAAAGGACTTTAGGAAGAATGGGGGATGAAAACCAAACTGGTTCATGTGAATCGGATCCAAGCCGGTTTGGAAGGTTTGAACCACTATTGAACCGGATGTAAATTCATTTTTCTAGGTGGCTTAGAAAATTTAAATTTGAGATTTGAGGCCCCATTGGATAGAAAATAAATTTAGATAAATTTAGAAAATTTTAAATATGAAAATTTTGATAGAATCGGGGGTGAACTGGCCAATTTAAGCTTTGAACCTGGTTCGGAATAGTGTCGTTTTCTTCCTTCAAATGACAACACTGTTCACTTGTCGAAAAATCGAAGCAGCGCCGGCGAAGAGGAAATGTTTCCATTCACTAGGTTTCAAGCCATCAATGAATGTTATAAAGGTGCCAAACGGACAACTGACAAGTCCTCGAGCTTCCTATATAAAGAGCCCCTCTCCATTCATCGTCTCCACACCTAGAAACCTCACTCTCTTTCAGCTAGTTAGTTTTTGGGAGAAGCTCAAACTAGAGCTCCGATATAGGCTCTTTTATGAGCCAAAAAAGGCATGGTCGGGTTCCTTAGAACCTAGGAGAAGTCAGCTACACGGTGGTAGTCTTCATTTGCTTTGAAGGTCGTCGGAGAAGCGCTAGCATGATCAAAGAGTAAAACAGCTCCGACGGACCAAATTTGCCCTATTTCTATCCAGCTAAAATCAGCCAATTTGAGCCCTCCTCAGGCCAAACCAAGCTCTCCCAACACCTCCTCAGCCCTCCTATGGCCGAATTAGAACTGAAAGGTAAGCCAATTCGACTCCCCTCTGTAATTCCTGATCGGTGTTAGAGAGAGAACCGACAGAATTTTGATGATAAAATTCTCACCTAATTCAGCATTAATTGATGCAATTCTTGATCCTAGGAGGAACCTCAAGAGGTGAGCTATCTATCCAAATTAGAAGCTCAGACCGTCGTGCCTCTGACTGTGAGCATTGAAGCTCTCTCTATACGTTATATTTTCCGGTGAAGCTCCGTTTGAGATCGTTTTGGCATCAAAACTTGCGATTCAAAGTGCAATTGAATAATATGAAGATGTAGGAACTCCGATTCAAAGTGCAATTCAATTTCAATGATTAAACTTGTTTGATCGGTCAATTTGATGAAATCAAATTCGGCTGTGTTGGAAAGTTGAAATTGGGGGAAATTTTGGGGATTTCAAAATTTTGAGGGACTAAAATGCAATCTTATAAAATTGAGGGTCAATTGGGCATGATGAGAGTGTTAGAGGACCAATTGAGCAAATTTTAGAATTTTGGGGTAAAACTTACCATTTTTGTAAAGGAAGGGTAAAATGGTAATTTTGGAAAAATTGGGGGCCAAATTGGGAATTTAGGAAACTTGAACCCCTTTTTATGAAATTGAATAAATTGTGGTCCCAAGGGGAATTTTAAAATTTTTGAGACTCAATTTGGGGAAAACCGACAATTGGGCCCTATGGTAAAAGAAAAAGAACTTTAGGGACCAAATTGAAAATATTTGAAAAGTTGGATATTTTATTTATTTATAATGAATGAAGGTCATCAAGCCAAATGATAATGAACAAAAATATTAATTTCATGTAGGAACAAGAGATATCGGGAATGCCAGCTAAGATTAAGCTCGCAAGGGATGAAAACTAACTTAGAGGAAATACATTACACAATCGGGTGAGTGAGAATCTAATATAATACCCAGTTGGGATGATAAGCACCTCGAAAATAAAAATCCACTCCTAAGTGGTATTTTAATCATCACACCTGAGAGGAGTGATGTGGAAATCAAGCGGAAAAACTACTTACCATTTGTAAGTAGATCATACCCAGTTGGTATGATGAAACTTACTCGAAAGAAGTGGCAAATCCATTCATCAATTATAAGCGGAGATGCCCTCATACTCTATTGGTATGATAGACAATTAAAAAGTATATTTTGTCGGAAGTGCTCCCCCCTATATGTGTGCCACTACTGAAACCTTTTGAGAGTCCTTCTTGACAGGAGCTCGAATAGCTCTAATAGGTCGGAGGCATTGGCTTTGGAACTTGTGGGCTAATTTGCCTGATTTTGAAAATCTCGAACAGTGGGCCTTAGGCCAGTTGGCACGAGTTGAAGCTCGTAAATAAACATGATTATTATGCCATGAAAATTTAAGTAAATGAGTTGTTTGGCCATGGTACTGAGATAGGACCAACATACTCAATGGACTAATGGTAGTGCATCATGACAGGTCTTCGAAATAGTTAAGACAAACAGTTGTAGGTCTAGTTGAGGGTCGGGGCTGTTGGACCAGTGGCACTATAGATTATATGGCTTATGTGAAAAACTGTTGATTGTGCATGCACTGTGTTACGGGACATTTAAGACACCCAAGAGGGGTAGTGTTGCATCCCATGGCTTTGGACAACCTGGTGGATATAAGGGCAGTTAGTTGTACTAGAAGTCTTGCGAAGCTCAGATTAGCTTTAAGCGCATGATACCAGGGTGGAGACACAATGAGGTCTCTGTCCTCATACGAACATGGAGATTTGTTATGGGATTGAGGGTCGGATGTCGCAAACATCCACTAATTCTCATGGTAGAAGTAGACATGCTTCTATCTAGGTGGCCGGAAAAGTCGCTTCGATGCTACAAGTGGGTTTAGTGTACGGTCTGGCCTACGATTGTGTGTTCCTTCATGATGAAGGGCGTGTGTTAGTTGATGTACACATCGTTGTGATGAGAAATGATTTTTGAAAACCAAAATTTGAAGATGGAAAAATTTAAAGGAATTAAGGAGTCTAGCACACAAATATTTTGGAAAAATATTTTTCATCGAACTTAAAATTTTTTTTTAATACCCATTCATTGAGTTGTAGAAACTCACCCTTCTTTTTATCCTTTTTCAGGAAATAGAGAAAATGATTATTGATATCTCCAAATCTTACCCTCTGTTAGTTATGCTTGATTTTTCTTAATCTTGCATTTTATTTGATACATGTCCTTCTAGGAAACAAGCTTGAAAGTACGCCTGGCTCTACTTGAGTTAAAGAAGGGGGAAACTCCTCTTGAACTAAAAGAACGGCGGGTTGATCACGGGGATTCGACCAAACCGGGTCGGGGCATGACAATTCGTGTTCCTATACAATAAGAACATCCTTGTTAATTATTCCTTGGTATATTAGCCTTCATTCATCGTAATTGGATGAAATACTCAAACTTTTTGATTTATTGCAATTAGGTCCCTAAAGTTCTTTTTCTTTAACTTTAGGTCCCTAATGCCGATTTTTCCCCAAATTGAGTCCCGAAACTTCTAAAATTCACATTAGGGCCTTAATTTATTCAAAATCATGAAAAGGGGTTCAAGTTTCCCAAATTTCCAATTTGGTCCCCAACTTTTCCAAAATTACTATTTTGCCCATATTTTACAAAAATGGTAATTTTGACCCAAAAAATTGAACAATTGGTCTTCCAACATCTTTATCATGCCCAATTGTCCCTCAATTTTATGGAATTGCATTTAGTCCCTCGAATTTTTGAAATCCCCAAAATTTCCCCCAATTTCAACCTTCCAACTTAGTCAAATTTGATTTCATCAAATTGACCGATCAAATGAGTTTAATTGTTGACATTGAAGTTAGATTGGAGTCCCTACAACTCCATAAGATTCAATTGCACTTTGAATCGCATGATTTGATGCTGGAACGAGCTTAAACGGAGCTTCTCTAGAAAACTGAACGTAGAGACATAAAGCTTCAAAAGCTTTCCGTCGGGGGCGCGACGGTCCAAGCTTTCAATCAGGGCAGATAGCTCTTGTCCTAAATTTTTTCTTAGGATCAAGAATCACCTCAATTCATGTCTAATTGTGTGAGAATTTGGTCAGTAAAGATCTATCAGTTCTCTCTATAGCACCAATCGGAATCTATAGAGGGAAGCTCAATTAACTTACCTTTCCACTCTAATTTAGCCATGGGGGGCTATTGAGGTGTTGGAAGGGCTTGGTTTGGCTTGAGGAGGGCTCGAATTGGTCGTTTTCAGCTAAGCCAAAACAGGGCAGCTTCATTTGTCGGAGCTGCTTTACTATTCTATCACACCGGCGTTTCTCTACAGGTGTGTAGCTGACTTCTCCCTAAATCCAAAGAAACCGACCATGCCTTCTTTGGCTAAGAAAAATGCCCAAGTCGGAGCTCTAGTTTGAGCTTCACCGTAAAATGGAGCAGTAGGGAGAGAGTGGAGTTTTTAGGTGTGAGGAGGATGAATAAGGAGGGGCTCTTTATATAGGAAGCTCAGAGACTTCTTGGTCGTCCGATTGGCGCCTTAATGGCGATCATTCATTGCCTGAAACTCCCTAGCCAAAGACTTTTCATCTTTGTCAGCGTTGCTCGATTTTCCAGCGAGTGAACAGTGCTGTCATTTAAAGGAAAAAGACGACACTGTTCCAAACCGAATTGGACCGATCCGAACCGGGTTTAAAGCTTAAACCGGTTGGTTCAAGCTTGATTCTACTGAGTTTTTCAAAATTAAAAATTTACAAATTCATCTAAATTCATTCTCTATCCAATGGTGGCCTCAATTCTCCAATTTGAATTTTCTAAGCCACCTAGAAAAATGAATTTAGCATCATGTTCAATAGTGGTTCAAATCGGTCCAAACTAATTCGATCCAATTCATATCTGGTTCATCTAAACTGGTTTTGTTTTCATCTCCAATTCATCCTAAAGTCCTTTTTCATGACTTTGTGACTCATTAGGTCACTCGGGATCCATAAATTTCCTAGTTTTCCCTTTCTCTATCAGTTCCAGTTTATAAACCGACTTGATTTTCTATTTGGAAATGACCGATTCTTTCCCCGATTTTTCTTATTATCAAAGGACGGGGTTTACACGGGTTCTCGGCCCCCATCTTGTGCACTCCATACTATGCTCCGTCGTCTAATCCTAAGTCCCCTTAAGTAGGTGTGGGTAGAAACTAGTCTTGATGTTCATCGTTTAGTTAGTGGGCGTACTCTTCCAAGATTCCTCTCTCTTTGGAAATTTCTCCCTTTATTTCCTAGTTATGGTTACCTTACCCATCCCAATTGGGTTATCATCCCCCTAGCTGTTGTCTCCTCGTTTGCTCATTCTTTGGGTTTAGCTCTATACATGGTCCTACCTTTCCTCTCTCTTTTGGGGAGGTCAAAGTACCATGACCTCCTAGTCTAGGGGATCCAAATGTGATATTTGTCCTTCCTAAGTTTTAAATAGGTCGGAAAAAATATTTGGGTCTTAGTTCTCCAACACTTCTTATTTGAGGTTTTTCCTTCTCGTTCTTTATTGGTTCTAAGGCACGAGGTCTTGATGGGACACATTATGATTTGGGAAACAAAAGTTAATGGAAACTTGAATTTTTTTTATTTATTGGGAACAAAATACAATACATTTGGGGACCTCCTTCTGCCTAAGTGAGATGGTTAAAAGAAAGGTTCGGAAAGCACTATTCTAGAATTTTGATGGAGTTTCTCCGTGGTGAGTTTGAAATCCTCATTTGGAGTTATGGCTTTGGGTGGCTTCCTATCTTCCATCCTCTTAGACTTCGGTAGTCGGGGAGGTGTTATCCTTAGGGGGTATTGCCATCACTCCTCACGATTTGGGACATCTCCTCACCATATGTCCTACTTGTCCACACCTATAACAGGTCCTTCCGACACTGGCCCCTATGTGGATTCTCCGTCTTTTACATTGAGAGGTTTTCTTTTTCTTGTCTGCCCTTTCTTCCTTCATTTTCCTCCCCGTCCATGGAGGCAGTGCCCCCAGGAGTGGATGCCATATCGCTTAGTGGTTTTGGGAATTTTCATGCGTAGTGTGCCCTTTGTCAACAATTGTAGCAGGTTACTTCCTTGCGTGGATCTTTATTGCTCCATCGTGGACCTTGGGGAACTTTTCTTGGTTGTTGGTGGTGGTTTTTTGTTTCACCGTCCTTGGGTGCGTACATCCTACGGAACAGTCCCCCTTCCTAAGCGTGAAGCAAGGTTCCCTGAATACCTTGACTGACTGGCTTCAAGACTGGCACGACGAATTGCCCTTATCTCCACCATGTCATCCAGTAGCCTTTAGGACCCATCACTACCCCCTAGGGCGTCTTGATGGTCTCGTACCACAAGTGCATGCAGAAATAAGAGTTTTCACATAAATAGCCATTCTCTTTGGTGAAAACAGTCCAACGGCACTGATGCTCAACCTGACCTGCAGTTGTTTGTCTAGGCCAGTTCGTCAACCTAGCCCTGACGCACTTCCGCCATTCCATCGAGCACTGTCGGTCCTGACTCGGTACTGTGGTGAAATCACACAACCAATTTCATTAGAATTTTTCATGGCTCTTCTTAATCAAGTTTGTTTACGAGCTTTTGCTCTTACCCACTAGTCTTGGGCCCACTACACGTGTTTTTCCAAAATTGGGCATTTAGCCCCATGAGTTAAAATCGAGGCCCTGGTCTATCTGAGTTGTTCTAGCTCCCATCAATAAGGTCTCCCAAATATATTAAGCATTGACACACAGTCAAGGGAGAACACTTCTAATAAAAATTTATTTTTAACTCATCACACCAACCGGGTGTGATGATATCTCGGCTTACAACCGGTAGGCGGGTTTCTCCTTTACTCAAGTAAACTCGTCATACTAACTAGGTATGATGTAAAATAATCCCACTCACAAGTGGTTTTTCATTTCTAAAGTTCTAACCATCCCAACCGGGTATGATGTATAATTAAGCCCACTCACAGTGGCTTTCAACTTAGAAAAGATGCTCATCACCACAATCATGAATGACATTTAAAATGTCCCACTCACCCGATGAATGTAACGTGTTCATCCCCATTCGATTTTCCAAGTCCGCGCTAGCTCTCTTGCTTGCATTCTGGTCTCAAGTGTCCCTACACGATTTGGGTACATTATCAAGAAAGGTTCGGCATGACAACCCTTCTTTTTCTCGCATATGGGCGACTACTCCCAAATCTTGGTTTATTGCACCTTGGCCCCTAAAGTTCATTTTCCTTAACTTTAGGTCCATAATGCTAACTTTTTCCTAAATTGAGATCCAAGGCTTCCATAATTCCCTTTGGGTCCTCATTTTACTCAAAATTGTGTAAGGGACTCAAGTTTTCCAAATTTTCAATTTGGTCCCTAATTTTTCAAAAATTATGATTTTACCCCTACTTTCCAAAAATAGCAATTTGGCCCCAAATATTTTGAAAATTGACCAATTGGCCCCCCATCATCTTCCTCATTGCCAATTAGCCTTCAATTTTGAGAAATTACATGAAGGTCCCGCAATTTTTTTGAAATCCCCAATTTCCCCCAAAATTTCCCCTAATTTCTCCACTTCAAACTCACTAAATTTGATTTTTTTTCAAATTGGACATTCAATTGAGGTTAATTGCTCTAATTGATGGTATGGATTAGTTCCTACTTCCATACGATTCAATTGAGCTATGAATTGCATGATTTGAGTCCGAAACGAGCTCAAAGGGAACTTTGCCGGAAAATTGTTCGTAGAGAGAGAAAGCTTCGAAAGCTTGCCGTCGGAGGTGCAACGGTCCGAGCTCTCGATCTAGGGAGTAGCTCTCATCATTAGGTTCCTTCTAGGGACAAGAATTGCTACAATTGAAGTCCAAATAAAGGTAAATTTTATCAGTAAAATTCAACACCTTCTCTCTCTAAACCCAATCTGCAACAACGGAGGAGGGCCGAATTGGCTTACCTTTTAGCTCTGTTGAGGCCGTGTGATGGCCGTGTGTGTGTTGGGGAGGCTTGGTTTAGCCGAAGGAGGTCTAAATTTGACCGAATTTAGCTCAGCCAAAACAAGGCAGCTTCGATCCATCGGAGCTGCTTCACTGTTTTATTCCGTCAATGCTTCTCTCACAGTCCTCTGGTCGAAAGTAGGTTACTGTCAGGTAGCTGACTTCCCCTGGAGTCTGTAGGACCCAACCTTGCCTTCTAAGGCTAAGAAAAAGGCCAAAGTCGGAGCTCTGGTTCGAGCTTCATCGAAAAATGGAGTAGTTGAGAGTGAATGGCGATTTGAGGTGTGTGGTGGATGAATGAAGATGAGCTCTTTATATAGGGAGCTCAGGGACACTCTGGCCTACCACTTTCCATTTTGGTCGAGCTTATCCTCACTCGAAAATGCCCTGATCAGAGCGAATATCCCTTTGCCAGAGAAGGAAAGTTTTTGTATTGATGAGCAGTGTTGTCATCCCGAGGAAGAAGACGACAGACACTGTTCCGAACTGGACTGGTCTGGTCCGGCTAGGTTCAATGGTGAAAATCCACCAGTTCAGGCCCAATTCAACCAGTTTTCTCAAATCTAAAAATTTCTAAATTCATTTCCTATCCAATGGTGGCTTTAATTTCCCAATTTGATTACTTTATGCCATCACAAAAAAATGAATTTAGAATCTAGTTCATGTATGGTTCAAACCAGTTTAGTCCGGTTCACCCTGAACCGGTCTAGTTTTCTCTTCCCATTTGTTCTAATGTTCTTTTCCATGATTTTTATGACTCTTTCATTCACTTGGAATTTTCCAATTTCCCATTTTACCTCTTTCTTTACCGGTTTGGGTTCGTTAACTGGCTGGGTTTTCTCTTTTGAATTGACTGGTTCTTTTCCCAGTTTTCTTATATTTAAAGGACAGGGTTTATAGGTTGGGTCTTCCTAGACCCTTGAGCTCCCAAGCTAATTCCCTCGTGCGAGGCATGATTTTTTCCGGGTCCTGGGGTGGTCGTGATAGCATAGATTTGTTTGGTTTCTTTAGGAGTGGTCATATCTGTTTGATAGAAGTTTACCATGGGTTAGGGTTCTAGTGCTTTTAGTTTTGAAACTTTGTTTGAAAAACTACGCTCTGATACCACTTAAGTTATCACGTCCAGACTCGGTCTAGTTGGAGTTTTGTGATCAACCCGCCACCCTTCCTCGTACTAATTTAGTATTTCTACCAAATAGCCCAAGGAAGGTAAAGACATCAAAGTGCACATGTTTTCCATAACAAAATTTACAAAACAACTAAATAAAAGTTACGTGCTTAAGGTACCTTTAGCTTTCTCCTCTAGTCTCTGCTCGTTGTGGTGAGGTGGTTTTCCTGAAAAGGTTTAATGGGAGGGTAGGTTTCTATAACTCAGTGAGTGGGGGTTGGAAATTGAGTTTTCAAAAAAATCAGTTGATCAAAACGTTTTATACGTTTAGTTTGTTGTAATATGAATTCATCTCTTCTTGAGCCCTTCCCCTTGCTTAGGAGGCATTTCAACAAACATTCATACGCCATTTTTATCATATAAAGTGATCACACGTTCGCCTTCTATCATATCTGGTCGTGATTCCAAAATTTCCAATTGGTCCTAATTTCCCAAAAATTGCCAATTGGTCCTTGAATTTTCAAAAATTGCCAATTAGCCCTCCATTTCATCCAATTGCTCAATTGAGCCCCAATTGGAAGTCAATTTCATGAAAATGTCCCAATTTTCCTTAAATGCAATTCAGCCAACAATTTTCCAAAAATCTCCAAATTGCCCAATTTCTTAAAAATTGCAATTTGGTGCCCGAATCACAATTTCGTTCAATTTACCCCCAAAAATCGGTTAAATACCTCCATTCTTGATTTGAATCATCTTTTCTATGTTTTTTTCTTGTCATTTCAAGCTTTGAACCACTCGATTTGACTCGAAAATGAGCTCAAACAGAGCTTACCGTATTAGCTTGGGGGAAGGTTGGAGCACCTCTAGGTGGAGTTTGGAGGGCTTGGTTTAGCTGGAATTGGCTTGGGGATGGCTTGACTTGAGCTCGATCAGCTTGGGCTACTGATAGCCGAGGAGCGACAGCACTGTTTGAGCTTCCTCGCTCCCCTACGCGGTCCTCGAGCTGAAGGGAGGGCGCAGTTGTGTAGAAGACTTCCTCTCGGTTTTAACGACACCAAATGCAGCTTCAAGGGTGAAGAAAAGCCTCGATGTCGGAGCTCTGGTTTGCTGCTCACCAAAAAATTGAGCACTTCGCCTTCTTCGGTCGATTATGGGATGCTGAGAACGAATGGAGGGGTGCTCTTTATATAGGGAGCTTGGCAACTAAATGGGCTACCGGCGACGTAGGACTCGACCTCCGACTCGGCCGTTGGCAACTGGACTAGAGCATTTTCCAAGTCGCCGGAGACTTCCCCTTCCATTGCTCTCTCTCTCTCCTCTTTGTTCTCTCTATCAGCAACCAAAATTTGAAGATGATGATGTGGCGGATGTGCCACATGGCGCGCTGTGATTGGTTAGTTTTTATAACGCTACGTTTCAACTCACTCTCCACGTCAGCCATTGACTGGACACGTGGCAACCTCCCATTGGTTGCCGGTGTCTGCATGGCAGGATGACCAGTCATCCACTAATTGTTGACCGGCACGTGGTAGCCTCCCATTAGATGCTCGTGCTTGCATGGCTACTGACTGAGCTCTATTGATTGTTAACTAGTCCAGTCTGGTTCGACTAGGTTCGGTGACCCGAATTCGAAAATCAGCCAGTTCATGCCCGATTCAACCGGTTTTCTAAAATTTAAAAATTTCTAAATTCATTTTCTATCTAATGGTAGCCTCAATTTCTCAATTTGACATTTTAAAACTACCTAGAAAAATGAATCATTAAACAGATTCACTATGTTTCAATCCGGTTCAGTCTAGTTTGGGTCCGATTCATCCCCGAACCGGTCTGGTTTTTCTATCCAATTCACCTCATGGTTCTTCCACATGATTTTTGTGAATTTTTTGTCACTTGAGATCTTCCAATTTCTCATATTAACCCTTTTTTATTATTTTTGTTTCCTTGTTCGGCTTGATTTTTCTCAAAACCGTCGGTTCTTTTTCCTGGTTTACTTGGTCCAGGAGACGAGTTTCACAATATATGTGCTAATTAAATATTTAAATTGATCTTCAATTTATAATATGACTCTTGTATAGTGAATACCGCAATTGATCACACAATCTGAGTTAAGAGAAATTATAGTGAGGACGAACAAGTTCCAATAAAAACTACGAGTGATGGTATTGACAACAAGTGTGATTGGATTGACTAATGTCAATGATACTACGAATATGCATTATATATATTTTGGAAAATCCTTTGAAAACTATGAAAAAACTACATGGATGCATAATCACTAAAAAAAAGATAGTTTTCTTGAATTTCTAACGGAATAATATCGATAGATCATGGAAAATCATAGTCACATGATAGGAATATGTGAATAAGGGCATTGTGCCCTTAATTGATTATTTGATATGAAGTTGGTCGGATTAAGAACCAAACTCTTTGTTATTGAGATTTGAACACGCTAGATACTTGTTAATTATTATGCATGCATCTGATATATTGAGTGGGTCGGATTAAGGACAAGAATCTGTAATATTATGAATTGTGCATGATTGTTAATCATATGCATGTTTTGGTTATACACCGGTTAGAAGTTTGGGGCATCGACAAAAAACCTATTAAGATATTGTCGATATTTAGGGTATATTGGAAGTGACAAATAAATGGAGATTGAATTAATACTTCAAGATTACCCGAGACCCCCGGTTGATGTACGAGTGGAAGTCTATAAGTGCACCTCTACACCTGGGTGATTGGCGGGATATGACGTATGTGTACAGAGACATGGATGGGGAGACCGATGTGATATAATTATGACCTCACGATGTGAGACATTCATATGAAAGAACGAACTTGAGGAGTGTCAATTGTATAGAGTATACGTGACTTACACACTCTCATATTTACCCAATCAGAATTATGGTATTAATTTCGAACTGGTATTGGTCATGAATTGCCAATATAAGTTATTATGTGCACATGAATTATTGTTAATGTGATTTTGGTAGCGAGAACTTAACCCAACGTATTTATAGATACGAACACAAGATGTCCAAGACATGAGTTTTAAGGATAGGGTAAAATTATAAAAGTGAAATAATGAATAAATATTCATGTATAAATTTTTAGGTGAAGTGTAAAGCTATAAGTCATGTGATGGCCCACCGGTTAGTAAATTATTCACTTAGCTATGAGCTTACCACTCTCTCCAAACTATTACACGTGAAAAATAAATGCTCATGAAACACAAGCTGAGATGTTATCTTTAGAATATAAGTGACTTGAGATACGATCTCGAAGTTCGAGTATGAATATTTAGGCTATTTTATTAACAATTGTTGTATTATCGGGATATTGTATAAAGTTGTTGTACTCACTATTTATAAAAAAAAATTAAAGTTTTCGATAAAATTTGAGGTATCTATTTTATTTTAAATGTGAGTACATATGATATTATATTAGTAAAAATACTCACTATTATAAAATCGATAAGATTTGGTTGATTACACGAGATCATCAATCGTAAAATGAGTCGGACGTGACATAAGTTTTGTGATTTCTACCCAAAAATATAATTGTTTCCCATATTTTTAATTCATTCAAAGCTTTGGAACCAAAAAGAGGGCATGGCAATGACAATAGGGAAGAAAGCTTAGGGGGATCATACAAGGGCTAGAGAGCATTAATGTGTCATTTGGGGTGATCCCTATATTAAAAAACCATCCGTAGTGTCAATATTTTTTTGCATGAAATTGATTAACTCAATTACTCGAAAATGTAGACTCCGAAAGCAGGGGAGAAAACTCACATTTGATGGTCAAGATGTTGGGACGAACATTAGGAAAAGTCGAAATAGGGTAGGTGATCAAAGGGATTCCAAAAGTTGTTTCGAGTTAATTCAAATTTAAGGACAATCAGGGGAGATGGAGGAACATTTGTGAGAATCAGGGGAGATGGAGGAACATTTGTGAGAGTAAGCTCGAGCATAGTCACGCCCATTGAAGGAATTTCCAATAGTATGAATCCTTGGTTGTAGAAAAATAGTACACTTGAATTTTGATAAAAAATTCAGAAAGAATTTAGTATTTCGTTAAAGAGATTGCGAGAACACTTTTAAATAAAGCTTCATTGATAATTGACAAAGGGTTCATATTTTTTTTGTTTTAGTAAAAATTAATTAAAATCATAATTTTTTGGAGGGGTATTTTGTGGTATGCGGAGGACAAAACAACAACGCTAGAGATGGACAAGCATGATAGGAAGAAAACAATAGTCAGAGTACTCGGTTGTGTAGATTAGCTAATATGATTCTTTTTTAAAATTTTAAAATTTTATTTATTTAAATATTTATATAAAAAATTAATATTTACCCATTTAAATATTTTAAGGAAATAAATATTAATTTTATTATATTTTCAATATAATAGTGTTAGAAATGAACCTAAATATAGGATTTGGTTGGGTGGCTAAACTGGGAAGTAGGTTATTCCGATTGGGTAGAGGAAGGAGTGGTCGGCGCAGATGAAATGGGAAGGAGGGTGGGTCCCACACGAATGCGGATGGACCAACATAATGGTTTCCGAGTCCACCATACTTTGTAGTGTTAATTGAAGGGTCAATTTCTACTTATAAACCCTTATAGTCTAACCTAATTCAGTATATCAAATTATAGCCCTTCACTGGGTTATCACTCATTCCTTAAATTTATGAGTTAAATATGATAATGGATTAAAATTAATATTACAAGTTGCAAATAGTAATTATAATTAAATGTTTAATAATAATCCATATATCATAATTTATTGGTGTTAAATTTATGTGTATAAAAGTTTTAGGGATAGAGGCTTTAATATTGGAATGTGAGCTTATTTTTTTATATAAGTTGAGCAAATAAAGTTTATATATATATATAATTTTGGTTTAAATAAATATATATAAGTTTTAATAATTTGGTAAAATCAACTAGTACTATGTGCACTTAATTTTTTTGTTAAGTGTTAGTAAATTGCTGTAAATGTAAAATAAGTTATATTAGGCTAATAGTGTGATTGGTTGTTTACCTCAATGGCATGCCCTATTATTCCATTTTAGACCCATAAATATACTAATGTAATAAAAAAAAATATGGCGAGTAAAACGTAAACTATGGATTATGGATTTATGAGCCAGTCAATTGCTGCGGCTTGAGAACCTTTACAGGACAATGTTATGCTGGGGCAAGAAACTTTTGGGCCTCACCGCTCCTATGGCCCAGTGATCGATCTCATAGCAGCAAACAGACGCCTCGCACTGACTCCCTCACTTCCCGGCCTCTGCCGCTTCTCTCTCCCGGAAAGCATCGCTCGAGTCACGGTGCTTGAACCGTCCGTCTCCTCTGCTACCAATCCGTCCGTCCGTCCGTCCCCTCTGCTACTCAATCCGTCCGTCCGTAGTTTTGCCTTCTTCATTCGCCGCCGTTTCCGGCCCCTCCTCCGTCCTCCGTCTCCGTAGTGTCACTCCTCCCGCGGTCCGGCCTGCCTTTCTGTCTGTGTCCGGCTCCAGACTGGAGCCACCCTGAGAGTTCTTTGGCTATACCGTGGCTCTGTCAAGTGTCTCTATTCCGGCTCCCGCGATCACCAGACTGCTGCTCAGCCTCTGCGTGCTCTGTCTATCTCCGTGGATCAGTTACACGGTAAGCAATCATTAGCTTTTTGTTTTTTAGTTAGCAAAGGTAAAAACTGGATTTTTAATAGTTTTAAGTTGTTAGGAGGGAATATATACCAACTTAGTATTAGTGGAGTTGCAGAGGTGTTGGCTCGCTCTTTCTAAGAGATTGCAAGTGTATATGTTGTTTGCTTGTTGCAGGCAGAAATCCCTGATTTTCTTGTGCAAGTAAACAAATTGATGGCTAGCACAATGAGGACTATCCATTCAGACTTTATGCCAATATGTATCATACGTATTATATTAGTTGAAAAGATCAAGATTTCTTGATTCCGATTCTCAGTTATTTCCGAAAAGAGCCATTGCTGCATAAGAGATATGGGTTTCCTGGATTGTTATCTCCCTCTTCTTCAAGATACATATATACACCTATATGCAAATATTGTACATGCATTAAGGTGTTGTACACTAATGGCCACAAGCATGAAAAAAATATTTGCTGGCACACTCCAATAAAAGGTGCTGTTGTCTGTTAGTTTGGGTCATGGCTGCATATTGCATAATATGCAGAGTCAGTTATGATGTAGAAAGTGGACTACGCTAATGACGCATCCAAGGAAAAGAAAGTGTTTTTTTCTTGTGAAACAACAAATTGAGTTTCATATACTTTCAGCCCAAAATCATTATACAGTAACTGAATTGATGTTTCTCTACCATATTTACTGTCATTCATGGTCCTGTTTTGCTTTTTATTAATCTTCACCGAGCTACCTACTTTGATTGTAATTGTCTCACAATTTGTATTCAACTTTTTAAAATATAACTTATTCTATCTTTATTTTTCAATGTAAGGTGAGGGTTTGTTTTTGTGAGATGGAGTCAACTTCTCAAGATAATCGGAAGTGTGCATTGGATGCACTGGAACGGAGGTTTGCAGTTGCCAAAGCTGAGTTTCTTCAGCAGCAGAAGAAGAAAGAAATTGGACCTAGTAATGGAAGTGGGAGAGAAGTCACCATTTCTTCCAAGTGCCAGGTTGATGCTCAAGGGGTTGATTCATCCAGTGTTCCTGCCAGGAAAGGTGCTTCCTCCTTGTCATGTAGATCAATTTATTTATTCATTAGCTTTCTTTGATTGTTTTGAGCCTTCTTTGAAAAGAAAATTTTACCTGAAGGCAGCACTATATCCCTAGAGTGCTTGACGAGCATATCATAACTTAAGGTAGTGCTTAGGAACTTGTTCTTATGACTGCATCATTGGTTTATCACTAATATTAATGATGAATGGTCGTTTCTTAAATGTATGTTTCGTTTTGTCACTCCTTGATATGTTTCCCTATCATTGTAGCAATCATCATATTATTTCTGTTGGGTTTTATAGACCCAAACACTTATTTTATATCAGATAAATATGTGATATACATTTTGCTACTCTAGGAATTGGAAAGTAAATTAAAATTTTTATTTCAGATGTGCAAGAAGTTGATCCAATTTATACTGTGCTTTCTCAAATAAATGAGAATCTGTTGACAGCTCCAGTAGAGGTAATTTCTATACATTGTAAAGCTTGTAAATTCTTTCAATCTTTTTTCTACCCTTTTACATTTGTAGGTTGATGCATCATTTTTGCTTTCCTCTGGATGGGAAGACAATGTTATGTGATTTGCACCTTTTTCACTTGATGTCTTTCTTGATTGTCAGATCTCTAATAAGAAACGAACCAGAGTTGATAGGCTTATGCATGAACTTCTCCAGAGGGGCAATTCGGCCCAGAAGTACATGCAAGGGTCCAGAAGCATGAAATTGGATAGTGTGATCCTGTTGGATAATTATGTAAAAAGAAGGAAGGGTTTTGTAGCATCTCGCACTAGGGCTTTGCTAATACACTCAAAGCGATCTAAAATACACATGTCCATGAAAAAACTTAAGAAATGTGGATCCTTCGACTTGTCTCCCAATCTCCATGAGTAAGCCTGTTGTTCCTTAAGGGATTTGAGGATTTCAATTTTCTCACTTTAAAATTTTAGTTTGGTTATTCTTATCAGAATTACTGTTTGGATCTTGTTGCAGGTTTCACCACTTTGTGCCTATGCATGAAATGTGGAAAAAGTACATGATAGAACTCTTGAAAACTACCGGGTAGGATATTTTTCTTCTCATTTTCACATAGTTCTTTCAAGTTTCAATCACAAATTCCACGTATTTTTCCAATAATGATGATGGCAGTGGTATCATTTATTCTAAGTTTGTGCTTGCTGTTTGCAGGAAGAGTCAGATAGCTCAGTGTGTTCTAACAGCAGATTTACATGGAGCAGTCATACAAGGTCAACATTGCATCTGCATTAGTTTTTTAGTTTATCTTGAAAGTTTTGTTCTTTTGTGCTGTTATATTTCTGCAAGATATTGTCGGATCATGTACTTAATGTGGCAAATGCTTACGTGTTTTGTATTTTATTGCATTGTCTAAATTTAGATCATTGGGAAATTTTGCTTTGACCATCAATGAAAAGGAACACAAAATGAAGATTTTCACTCTATCTTCCTGAGTCCTTGCATGTATGGTCTGGTTGATACAGTCTTGTGAATGAAAACTGAATGTCATATTACAATGAAATCCTATCTTCTGAAGATGGAATATAAATTTGATAAAATTGATATATCTGTAATGGCATTCTCTTGAGTTGAAAAGTTGCCTTGCACTTCATCATGACTGTGCTTTTGCCTTCTCTGATGTAATTTGGTCAGGTAGACCTTTCATTCCATACTGGAGTTCTTATATTTCTTTTTGTTTCTGCAGTTGCCAACTCTAAAGTGACATCTTTTATCGGTGCAAATGGTATTATGATCTGTGAAACTGCCAGAACATTTGGAATAATCACAAGAGACAATAAATTTCGGGGTAATCACTCATTCTCAGAGATACATTATTTTGTATTTATTCACTTTAGGCACAAAAATCATTGGGAACTGGATGGCTGAGCTCTTGCAGTTTCTGTCTCTATAGAACATCATAAGTGGCAACAGTAGAGAATTATGTTGTCCAAAATTCATACCTTGTGGATAAGTAATTATCCATGACAACTTTTCTCCTGTGTTGTTAAACTAGAATTATTCATGATAACTTTTCTTCATGGGCCTTCCTACAGTCACCCTCTCAACCCTAGAAAATTAATTCCGATGTATATTCTTCTTGTTCTGTCCCAATTTTTAACATAGTCAGAGTTATAATGCTTTGACAGAAAGGTCATGATCCTTTTATGGGTTTGCAACTGAGTCGTGATATTTCATGAATTGCAGTTGTGCCAAAGAAGGATTCTGTCTTTCTATTACAAGTCGATTGCTGGAAAATCACATTGCATGGAGAGAAACTTATTGGAAGAGACCTAGGGTTGTGAACCGAACTTGTTTACAGGCAACAGGTTAGTTATGGCACATACTACTTTTAGTCTCATTTGTTAGGGAGCTGAATTTGAGGCCTTTAATTTTCAGAGACTGCTCTTATCCCCCGATGGTAATTGCTTTTAAATGGAGCATAAGTCAGACTTTATTCATCTTAATTTTTTGAAGGATTGGATTACTATTATATTTATGGTTAGTTAATTTCTGGAAGCCTGAACAGCAAGGACTTGTTATGGCTCTTATTGATTGAACATGTGGCCATAAATAAGTGGCCAATATCCATACCTTAGATAGCCGTGAGTAATTTCTATGTTCTGCAACTGATTTTATTTTAGTTTTAAAATATAGGTTCTGACCTGCAGTTTGATGCAGATAGGAGTGGCAATAACTTAACGCCAGACTAGCAAATGATGATGCTGGTGCATATGTAACATGGTGGCTCTCCTTTCTTTTAGTTCATCCTGGGCTGCACGTGTTGTTGGATGCATTATAGATGGCTTCTGATGCAAGCATAAGAGCTTCTGTTTATGCAAGGTACTCTTGCTCGCAAACCAGACTTTGGTCACAGAGCCTGTATTACACTTGGAGTTAATAGTTAAACTGACTTCCATTTTGATCTAGCTTTGCTCCTAAAAATCCCACTTCAGAAATTTAACTAAAAATTCATGATATAAGATGATAGTATATTACCACCAGTAGTCAGCTTATAACCTGTGAAACTTTGCCGGCAGATTAGCTAATTGATGTCAATTAATGGAGTTTCAAGACAACGGGCCGTCAGCACCAATAATAGGTGTAGGTAGTGTTACCCATGTGATCACCCATAAGGGAAGACCCAACTTGCCATTCTCATAGATTATTTTATATTACTTTGTTTTTGCCCTCATATATGAGGTTGATGTACATTTGCTCGTTCACTCCCCCAAGTGGGGGTGGACAGAGAGACATAGTTATTACTCTAGCTCTCACTCTCTGACGCTCAGTGGGTCCAAATATTATTAACACAAGGATACAATGAACCTCACACTAAAAATCAGAATTTCTTTCTTTTATCTTTTCCTTCTAATTCTTTTCTTTTTCCCCTTTATTTATGGGTCTGGCTTGTACGAATTGGATTACTTTAATTCCTCTTCTGGCAAAATTCTTTAATAGGGGGTGTCAGTCACCTTGTGGGGGCTCTCCCTTCCCCCCTGTCCAATCAAGTCTGGTACCCCCTACTGTCGTCCGTAACCAGCCAATCAGTTTCTTTTTTCTTGCTTTGACTAATCAGATTCAAGGCTAAGGTCGAGAATCTTTTTTACAAGTTTAGATCCATTCTGCCCGGGTTCCAAAGAATCTTTCCACTTCCAGTATTTTTATTTATTCTTTCCTGGGAAAAATTCATAATATGCTATTTAAAAGCTTTTTTTTAATTCAATAGTGGCATAAAATTCATGCTACCTTTGACAAACTACCATAGCTTTAATTTTTGTCTAAATGATTTACACATTATATATTACTCCAAGTGGGTATCATGCAATCCATTTTGAAAAAAAACAAATTGTCAATTTATTCTTTAAACTTGAAAAGAAAATCAATTTTTATACTCAAATAGACCACTAAATCTAAAGTTACACCATCATGTGTATTGGTTAAAATATCAAATAAGGTACAAAGGTTTGTGCCATAAAAACGTGGTAGAGAAGAGTTTAGCCTTTGGTGCAAATAAGGTGGAAACCTTTGTGGAATAAAACATGAGGTAGTGAAGAGTTTAGCCTTTGATGCCTCCTTCCTAGCTGCATCATAAACACAGTATAACAGTTTATCATCCAAGATGAGCACTCATTTTGTACCTTTTGTGTGGCAAAAGCATGTGTTAGAGAATGAGACTTTCTTTGACAAATGATGATAGTCCTACAAGGTTGCTAGATAGCCTCCACATTTATTTGCATCCTTACAAAAAAAGCTTCACATTCTTGTACAATCTATATAATTAAGATATATTTCTATACTGCACTCTCCTCTCAAGCCACAGGGAACAAATCACAAATCAATCCACAGTACACCCACTCACACAATAATAGTAAGTACTATTATAGACCCCTTTTCTTCACAAAATGGGCAAATCCTACCACAACCAACCAATCAACCCCTCTTCTTTATAGATGCACGCCCTCCATGGGAAATTTTGAACTTTAGGTGCAACTTTGATGTTCACCAAGTTGACAGGTAGGACTTGGTACACCCATCTACTAGTGGAGGCTGAAAATTAGCATAGAACAACCCTTTTACCTTAGGACCATGATATAATATTTATATTTTATGCAAAAGGCGAGAAGAACATTGTTGGTTTGTAACTTGTAAGAGATTAGCATGATTTTATTCATGGTAATAGTATCTTATTTTATTATAAATACATAATATTTTCATATTTTATTTTTTAATGTGTTTTAGTTGAGATTATCTTATAAAAAATATGAGTTTAATGATTTTTTTTCTCTAATTAGAAAAAATATAATTTTTTCGTGGATAAAATTTTAAATTATTAAGTGGTGATCTATTTTTTTTATAAATAGAATATTTTTATTTTATTAATAGTAGAATTATTACGTGGGACCTTTAAAATATTTAAAGGAACAGAATCTAATCTCCAACTTGGTAAAGGGTGTAAAGCCCCTCATCTTCTTCACTCTTGTCTGCTTGTTCTAATGTTACTGCAGCAAAAGGACACCCACCATGCAACTTGCTGCATATAGTAATGCATCAGAATAATAATTACTCAACGATAAACTGTTTCCTCCAGGCACCAACCAATTGGAGGAAGTAGAAGCATAATACTCCCACTGACTTTTATATTAAATTTAAAAAATAATCTATTAAAATATATTTAATGGCCGAGTGAGATGTCGGGGAGTGTTTTGTTTCTTTTTTTTTTTGTTCTTTCACACACACGACACCCAACAAGCTTGTCCATTTTAATCACAAGATCTTGAATTATCGGCAGCAAGATCTGATAAAGGCCTTTACCTTTATAAAAGTTAGTCACCTTTTCCTTGCATAATTTTTATCTCCGATTGTAGTGTCTGTAATTAATTAATTAATTGATCAGTACGTACATACACATATGCGTATGTAGTGAATACATCCTTTCAAATCAATGAAGTGATAGAGCATTGATGTACGGATTTTAACCCTTTTTTTCTATTTTTTTGATTTAATCTTAATAGTTAATAAGTTGCTATTTATTTTTATAATAAAAATATTTTCCAGAAACATTCACAATATTTAATGTATGTTGGTGGTCTACATGAAAATTGTGGCTATAAATTAGTGGGGGAATAAAAAATAATAATCAAATGTTATTTATGGTTGTGAAATTGAAATTATGTAAAATTTTAATGCATTTTAATACTATTTACCATAAAAAAAATTATAAAATTAGCTTTTGATCTAAACACCCCTTGAACAAAGGTCTCGCTAAAAACAAGAAAAAGGACTCAAATTAAGTTTAGGAAACCCTTACTAATTAGATAAATTAATCGTAAAAAAAAATCATAACTCATCCAACACCACAAAACTATGGATTAATAAGATAATTTTATGGATATATAGTCAAATAATTATAGATCACAACCATATCAATTAGGGTTGTTTCCTAATTGAATTTTGCTCAAAATTCTCTCTCAATCACTGAGTGTTCCCAACCCTGACAATCTTACTACAATAGAGCTTAACTCCTCCGTTTGACCAACTTCGATAACTATCTAGGTACCCCTTAAAAGTTTTTATGGGATCTTCCTAATGGATAAAATAAAATATTGGGTTTGTTTGAAAAATTTGATAAAAGTCAGGTTTGCCTATTGTGGAAGGTCTAGGGATCAATTTACAATAAAGGTAAAGTTGAACTAAAGTACAAATACAAGTATTTGAGCAACTAAAAAATAATTTTTGGGCAATACAAGGACCTAAACTTAATTAAAGAAAGATTAGGGGCCCAAATGAGAAATTTTAGGGTCAAATGAATCTTGAAGTCTAAGTTCTTAATAAGAGGGACAAAATGGTAATTTTTTTTTCAAAACTTAGAGGCTTTTTGGTAATTAAGGGGAAATAGAGCTTGGGGTGTTTCCAATGCCTATTTGATACCATAATGGGACTTAAGGAAATTTGAGGAACACAATTGAAATACTTTGGGTCCAAAATGAGGAATTTGTAAAGTATAAGGGAAAAATGATAATTTTAATCATAAGATCTTGAATTATGGGTAGTAATATCTGACAAATGCATTTACCTTTATTTTATCAAACTCAGCTTTCCATTGTCACTTCTCTTGACCCTCAACTCTGCCTCTATCATCACCGGCGAGATTGCACAGTACACAATCTCCGACAAGTAGAAACATGATAGTTGTTTCAGAGGTCAATTATGACAGCCTCGACGACCCTCGTGAGTTGACAAAAAATATGCGAGTCTTTTCTACCACCAGCTTTACATAGCCTCCAACCTTGACCAATTTGAATAAGATTCGAGCATGAATTAAATCGTTTAAGTCTCAAATCGTGGGCTAAGTGGCTGAGCTAACTAAAATATGAATTGCATGAGCTACAAGCCACCAATTAAGATGATTTAAGTGGCCATGGACTCCTTGATGAGTCAGCTTTCAAACCCCACTGCCTCAACGACTGATGAGCCTTCTCTGGTGAGTTCCTAGCTTTGAACTGATTTTTACCCATTTGCATGCGAGTTTCCAAGCAAGCCTGATCAAAGCAACTTCAGTCGACTCCAACAAAACAAAGTTTATGACATTCTAGAGGGAGGCCAGGGGGGCCTCCCTACTTAATTTAATCATTTTTAGAGACATTTTGTTAGTGGGTCAAAGGTTGGGGGACTAAATTTCAAAGATTTGAAAGTTAGGGGACCCAATTGCCATTGAGCTTTTTATGGGATCTTCCTAAGGGATAAAATAAAATATTGGGGTTGTTTGGAAAGTTTATAAAGGTTGAGGATTAGGTTTGCTTATTGTGGAAGGTCTAAGGATCAATTTATAATAAAGGTAAAATTAAGAACTAAAGTGCAAATACAAGTTTTTGTGCAGCTAAAAGATAACTTTTGGGCGATACAAGGACCTAAACTTAATTAAAGAAAGTTTAGGGGCCCAAATGAAAAATTTTGGGGTCAAATGAATCTTGAAACCTAAGTTCTCAAGAAGAGGGGCAAAATGGTAATTTTTTCAAAACTTAGAGGCTTTTCGTTAATTAAGTGGAAATAGAGCTTGGAGTGTTTCCAATGCCTATTTGAGAGCATAACGGGACTCAAGGAAATTTGAGGGACACAACTGAAATACGTGAGTCCAAAATGAGGAATTTGTAAAGTATAAGGGAAAAATGGTAATTTTCCGAAGTTAAGAACCAAATGGTAATTTAGGGAAATGGAACCACTATGTAAACCCCGCTCCTTTAGGATAAAAAAATTGGAGAAATAACCGGTCAAAATTGAATCAGTTCACGAACCCTAACCATTAGAGAAAGGGTAAAGCGAGAAATTTATGGATTCCAAATGACCTAAAGAGTCACAAAAGTCATGAGAAAGGACTTTAGGATGAATTGGAGGTGAAAAATAAATTGGTTCAAGTAAACCGGATTGAACCTGTTTGAACCACTATTGAACTGGTTTCGAAGATGAAAAGTCTCAGACAAGGGAGTTTCAAGTAATGAATGACCGCCATAAAGGCACCAATTGGACGACCAAAAATTCTTCGAGCTTCCTATATAAAGAGCTCCTCCTCATTCATCCTCTCACACCTGAAAACTCCTCTCTCTCCATATTGCTCCATTTTTCGATGAAGCTCGAACTAGAGCTCTGACTTTGGCATTTTTTTGAGCCAAATAAGGCGAGGTTGGGTTCAATAGATTCGATGAGAAGTCAACTACCCAACGGTAGTCTCCATTTGCTCCTAGGGTCGTTGGAGAAATGCTGGCGTGATAGAATAGTGAAGCAGCTTCGACGTACCGAAGCTGCCCTGTTTTGACCAAGCTAAAAATGGCCAATTCGAGCCCTTCTCAAGCCAAACCAAGCTCTTCCAACACTTCCACAGTCCTCATACGACTGAATTAGTGTGGAAAGGTAAGTCAATTTGGCTCCCCTCTGTAAATTCCGATTAGTGTTAGAGAGAGAACCGACGAAACTTCACTAACCAAATTCTCTATCATTTCGACATGAATTGATACGATTCTTGATCCTAGAACGAACCTCAGGAGAAGAACTATCTGCCCAGATCGAAAGCTTGGACCGTTGCACCCCCGACGATAAGCTTTTGAAGCTCTCTCTCTAAGTTCAATTTTTTGGTAAAGCTCTGTTTGAGCTCATTTCGACGTCAATTCATACGATTCAAAGTGCAATTGAATCGTATGGATGTGTAGGAACTCAAATCCACGCTCAATTTCAATAATTAACTTCGATTGATCAGTCAATTTGATGAAATCAAATTCGACCAGATTAAAATTGGGGGAAAATTGGGGAAATTTTGGGCATTTTGAAAATTCGAGGGACCAAAGTACAATTTCCCAAAATTGAGGGCCAATTGGCAATGAAAAAGATGTTAGAGGACCAATTGGTCGATATTTGGAATTCTTGGGGTCAAATTTCCATTTTTGTAAAGTAGGGGCAAAATGGTAAATTTTAAAAAGTTGGGGACCAAATTGGGAATTTGAGAAACTTGAACCCCTTTTTGTAATTTTGAATAAATTGAGGTCCAAAGGTAAAATTTTGAAGTTTCGGGACTCAATTTGGGGGAAAATTAGCATTAGGGACCTAAAGTTAAAGAAAAGGAACTTTAGGGACCTAATTGCAATTAATTGAAAAGTGTAGGTATTTATTCATTCGGGATGAACGAAGGCTATTAGGCAAAAGGATAATGAAAAAGGATGTTCATATTGTGTAGGAACACGAAGTAACAGGAGCGCTAGCCAAGACAAGCTCGTGTGGAGGCAAAAAGTCGGTTAAGAGGAATTTACTGCATTAACGGGTGAGTGAAATTTGTACATCATACCCAGTTGGGATGATGAACATCTTGATAATGAAAATCCACTACTAAGTAGAATTTTAAACATCACACCTGAATGGAGTGATGTGGAAATTATGCGGAAAAACTAATTATCGGTTGTAAGTAGATTATACCTGGTTGGTATGATGAACTCCCTGAAAGGAAGTAGAAAACTGTTCATCGGTTATGAGCGGAGATGTCTTCACACTCGATTGGTGTGATAGACAGCTGAAAGATTATTTTGTTGGAAGTACTCTCCCCTAACTGTATGCCACTACTTAAACTTTTTGGGAGATTTTCTTGATGGGAGCTCAAATAGCTTAGATAGGCCAGAGGCCTCAATTTTGGAACTTGGGGTCTAAAATGCCCGATTTTGAAAATCTCGTACAGTGGGCCCAAGGCCAGTTGGCACGAGCAGGAGCTCGTAAACAAACATGATGTTAAGCCATGAAAACTTTAATGAATAATGTGATTTGGCCATGGTACTAAGATAGGTCTGACATACTCGATGGACTAGTGGCAGTGCGACAAGATAGGTCGACAGACCAGTCGAGATAAACAGTTGCAGGTCGAGTTGAGGGTCAGGGCCGTTGGACTAGTAGCACCAAAGATTAAATGGCTTATGAGGAAAATTATTGTTTTGTGCATGCACTGAGGTTCAGGACCATCAAGATGCCTAAGAGGGGTAATGATGCGTCCTAGGGGCTACTAGACGACATGATGGAAATAAGGGTAGTTTGTCGTGCAAGTAGTCAGGGAAGCTCGACATAGCTTCATGCGCATGAGACAGGGGTGGGGTCGAGATGAGGTCTCCGTCCTCATATGGACAAGAAGCATTTTGGGTCTGAGGGTTGAACATCGGAGATGTTCACTCAGACTTCGGGGTAGAAGTGAGATACTTCTATCATGGTGGATGGTAAAGATGCTCCGATCCACAAGTGGGTGCAATCAACGTAACTACATCTCATGAATGTGTGTGTACCCTTCCTGATGAAGGACGTGTGTTGTTTGTGAAACACACCTAATATAAAAATGGAAAAGAGATTTGAAAACCTTGGAAAGGATTTGAGAATCCTTGGAAAAGAATTGGTAAACCTTGGAAAAAGGTTTTGAAAACCGAGAAATTGAGGAAGAAATGGTTTTAAAGAAAATAAGGAGTCTGTCACACTACAATTCAAATTATTTTTCTAAAACTCATATTTCAAACACCCATTAACTGAGTTGTTAAACTCACCCCTCCCTTTATCCCTTTTCAAGTAACTAAGAGAAAAACCTATCTACAAACAATCCACTAGCTAAACCTACAAGACATGTATATAAATTTAATCTATGTCAGTTTTTATTAATGTTATTCCAGGAAAGGTACAAGTATAAAGGACGACTTACTACTCACGATTTAAATAATGAAAAAACCCCTAATAAACCAGAAGAGTGGCGGGTTGCTCACGGGGATCTGACCAAACCGAGACGGGGCGTGACACAGTAGGTGATGAGCTAAAGAAATATGGGTATTTCAATAAGTGCTAAGTGAATATAAATTGAATTGAATCCAAGAGGCTAGCCTTAGACAATGTTAGATCAATGGTCGGGTTACAGACTAATGAATTGGGTAACTGGGACCCGAGAGCACTAAACTGTAAAGTCGTAGGAAGAGTACGATCAGTGAAATGGTGAAATGGTTAGTTATTGCTAAAACTTGTAGAGAATGCAAGAGGCACTCTGACGGAATCAAGAGCGGATTCTAGAAATCACGCAGAACAAACGACTTCCATGTTGTGAGGTGAGTGAGCATTGATGGCGAATCTGATTGAACTGACCGAAGCATAAGTTATATGGTTGATTGATCGAGTGAATATGAATAGAAATTTGGCATTAGAACTCATATAAGAAGTGCCAAATGACTAAGTTCATGCCCATTAAAATAAATGCGATTTTACGAGTTAAAGAAAAAACTGGTCATGAGATAGGGGTAAATGACATGAATACGGTTCCAAGGAACTAGAGAAATTGTTGGCCCTTGAGCCATGTTGTGATTTGGGGAGATGGTCAATGATTGGTCGGGCTACCATCAAGTATTATTGCTATGTTCATATGTTGATTTAGCAATTGGACACGAAGTATGCGATATGAGGAGACAATCGAGTGATTGATCGAGCTCCCAAGATTTATTAAATTGTGTGGGGAGTCGGTCTAATAAAGGACCAAACTCCCAAGTATATCCATGTTATAAGAATGTTGATTTGATGCGTAACTATTGTGTGTTTTAGGGAGTTGGGCGAGAGACGCATCGAGCTCCCAATAATGAAATGCAATAAGCACCATTACGTGACTTAACCATAAGCGCTAGGGGTATGACCACAAGTCATGATATTTCTTGTTATGAATACGGGTATAGGAGAGGGGACAACTGATGGACGCATGAGTGGTTGTGTCGTCGCCTATGGGAAAATGGAAACAAGTTCGGGGAGTGATTGTGTGTGATCTTCCATTTTTTCTGGGACACCTAGATGATGTACTGGTACTGTCCTAGTACACCGTTGTGATGAGACAATAATGGAATTGAATTGCACATGTATGGGGCATGGGCCGATGAGTGGTGGTAATGCGGCCATGACCCTGGATGCTAAGACACCTAGTCGTGAGATGACACTTAAGTAATGTCGATTGTGATAGAGTTATCACGCGACTCCCACTCTCCAGTTCCTAGTTTGGTATCTCCCAAGCGGCACTACACTCCATAAGTGATATAAATGTGAGGCCCAAGTAGCCCATTGTGTGCGGGCTTGAGTAGCCCATTGTGTGCGGGCTTGAGTAGCCCATCTTGTGCGGGTGAGTGGTGGTGAGGCAACCATGACCTCGAGTGCTAAGACACCCAGCTATGAGATGACACTCAAGAAGTGTTAGTTGTGGTAAGAGTGACCTCACGATTCCCACACTCCAATTTTCTAGTTTGGTATTGTCCAAGCAGCGGTACACTCCAGGGGTATGTTGTTGTGTTAAGGGCCTGAGTAGTCCATTGTATTTAGGGCTTGAGTAGCCCGAGATGAGGCACAAGCCATGAGTAGCCCAGGATGAGGCACAGGCCGTGAGTAGCCCATAAGTGCCAGTCGAGTGTAGGTCATCCCTTGTGTGTCGGACATGAGTTCTTGATGTATGCAAGTCATCGTAATGTGTTTTGGTTAGGAAGAACCGAAGGAGGAAACCTAGTATAACCCGATTGTAGCATAAACTACAAGTTGAATGGCCCGAGACTGATGTCTCCAAGGGCGAAGTAAACCATGGTTAGGTGTGTCAATTCCTAGGTCAAGACAGGTTTTCACTAACCCGCACCCGACCCGAGGTTGGGTCTAGTGGACCTGTATCCGAGCGGACCCGATGTTCGGGTCCACTTGAGTAGGTCCAGACCTAACCCAAACCTGCATGGACCTGATGCTCGGGTTTGTGCATGTGGACCTGAAGCTCGAGTCCGTAATGAAGGGCCCAAGTTCGTGACCTTCCTTGAGGACATGATCATCTCAATCACCTTGCAAACTTTTTCATCTAGACTTGGAATCTCCACACTGATGGATGCAAATAATGGAGATGAGTCGACAACGGTCACTAATCTACTCTCTTTGGGCTCTACCTCACAGCAGTCATACGTTTTCAAGCTTCTTTGCTTCACTCTCGACCGCCTACACAAGGTAGAATGCTCACAATAGCAAGGCCTTGAATTGTTTGCATTATTTTGTTCTTATTCAACTAATTGATATGGCTTTGGTGTGCTTTAGGAACCCGAGCTACTGTGTGTGGATGCAGAGAGGATATAGAAGCAAATGCAAGATGTGGCAATGGGATGGCCCTAAGAGGAAAATCGTGGATAACCCAACCATAGCATAGACTATGAGTCAGATGGCCCAAGACCGGTGTAAATCTTATTTTCACAAAGATAAATAAGCCGAAATGGAGAACCAAAAAATTTTAAAGAGAAAACCATGGTTTAAAGTGAACTAAAAAGGTGAAGAGAAATTAAAATGAGACTTGAAGTGATCTCGAGTTTCAATTGAAGTTCCAAAAGTCTATAGAAACAATTGAAATGTAAATTGGAAGAGAGAACCAGACTAGTTTAGAGCGAACCAGAACCGAACTTGTAAACCCTGTTCTCTCGGAATAAGGAACTGAAAAATTTCTAGAGAAAACCGAATATCAAAGTGAACCAGAAATGGTAATTAAGAGTAAAAATGGGAAATTGGAAAATTCCAAGTGGCTAATAAATACCAAAAAATTGTAGGAAGGAAACATGGATGAAATTGGGTGTGAGAATCAGAACGGTTCATGGTGAACCGTACCTGAACTGGATTGAACCATATAGAACTAGTTCAATGATTCATTTTTCTAGGTGGCTTAAAAATATCAATTTGGGAAATCAAATTCACATTGGATAGAAAATGAATTTACATGAATTTAGAAATTTTTAGATTTCAGAAAACTAGTCGAATCAGGCTTAAATTGGCCAATTTTCGAATTCGGGTCACCGAAATCGATCTGACCAGACCCAGCCGGTCAATAGACCACCTTCGAGGTTAGTGCCAAGTCAGTAGGCATGACCAATTAGCACGTGATGCATGGCTAAGCGCGCCCCATCAGCCAGTTAGTGCCTAGAAGCATTGGCCAATCAAAAAGCGACACATGTTCTTGGTCAATGGCCAGAGGAGGAAAAATCCACGTCAGTGATGACCGACCAATAGGAGAGCGACATGTGTCCCCATTCAGCGGTCAATCTCAGAGAATCCTAGTTAGTCGGACCAACCAATGGGATGCTGACATGTGGGAAAGGTGCCATGTCAACGTTTGACTTGGGTATTTGAGAAATGGTCTACCAATAAGAGGTCAACATGTAGTAGAGCCACATCGGATAGCCTCGACCAACCAAAGGCTGACACGTGGCAGTGGCACTATGCGTCAGGGGAAATATGACATATTTAAATGGATTAATCAGAGGATGCCACGTGTCATGGTCAACAGTCGATAGAAATATGGCCATCAATAACGTTGGAATGAGCAACCAATGAGAGGCTGCCACATGTCCAGTCAACGAGTCAAAGGCTGACTAGGCTGCTCATTAGGAAGTCACATCAGCAAAGCCAGCCAATCACAACATGCCACATGGCAAGCCCACACGAAGCTTGCACATGTGGCAAAATGTCATCTTCCTCCTTAGGATTGTTGACATAAAGGGATAAGAGAGAGAGGGGCAGTCTCCGACGACCCTAAAAATGCTCCGATCTGATCGCTAGTGAGTGAGATGGGGTCGTGTCCTATGCCTGTCGGTAGCCATGTCAGTTGCTGAGCTTCCTATGTAAAGAGCACCCCTCCCCTTGTCTTCCTCATCCCACAAATGAGCGAATAAGAAGAGGTGCTCCATTTTTTGATGAGACGTAATCCAAAGCTTCGACATCGACACTTTCCTCAACTTCCAAAGCTGCATTCGGTGTCTCTAGAACTAGGAGGAAGTCCTCCACCCAGCTGCACCATCCATTCGGCCTGAGCGTCGATAAAATTAGACAGTGTTGCTGCTCCGATAGTTGTGAAGAAGCCATATTGCCCAAGTAAAATTCTGATCGCCTCTAACCTCTTGTAGCTTGGCCGAACTACCCCTAGCCCTCCTCAACCAACCCTCTTCTCCTTGGAACCTACAAGGTAAGCCAATTCCGCATAGTTTCGCCAGAATAGTAAGGTTTTAGAAACTAAAGTACTAGAACTTCTCTCATCGAATTCTCTATGCTCATGCAACCAATTAACTTGCTCTTTGATCCTAGGAGGACTCCCTAAATGAGCACTAGCTGCCCTTATCTAGAGCTTCGACCATCAACCCCTCGCTAGTAAGAAAACCGAGTTTTCTCTCTCTAGAAAGTTTTTCCGGTGAAGCTTCGTTTGAGCTCAAATTTAGAACAATTGATGTCGTTAAAAAGGTAGGGAGCTCGTAGGAAGATAGGGAAAACAATTAGCAGGATGTTCGGGGAAGGGGGGGGATTATTCAAGTTTAAGCAATCAATTTGATGAAATGAGAATTCAGGGTCAAAATGCAATTTTTTTGGAAAATTGGGCAAATTGGGGATTTTTGGAAAATTGGAGACAGAATTGTAAGTGGGACGATCATGTCACTATTACCGGGTAAGTGGGATTTTCAACATCATACCCGATTGAGATGATGAGCACGTTTTTTAATTGAAAATTGTTTTCTATAAATAGTTTCCATTGACTGTGTGAACTTACTTAAACCTTTTGGAAGATATTTCTGATAAGAGCTAGAATTGCTCTAGTGCGCCCAATGCCTCAATTTTTAAACTAATAGGGCCCAAGACCAATAGGAACGAGCTTAAATCCATAGATAAAATCTGGATTTTAAGTCCCATGGAAAATTTACCATAAATGGTTAAATTGTGTGCTAAAACCACCCAGTCGAAGTCAAACCACAGAACTCATTGGGTTGGTAACTACCGAGTCAAAGCAGGGTCGTCAAACTCGTTGGGCTAATGGCACTAAACATAAAGGTCAAATTAAAATACTCTTATTTGTGCATGCTGAGATATAGAACCATCAATGCGCTCGATATGGGGTAGTGTTAGTTCTAAGGCTTACTAGGCGACCCACAGTGTATAATGAAAGTTTTGTTATCCAGTAAGTCTCGAAGCTCGGAAAAGCTTTATGCGCATTGAGACTAAGGTCGGAGGGGGAGAGGTCTCGTCCCATATTTGCAGGCATGATGTACGAATTCAGGTATGGGGGTTAGGCAATTGATGCCCACCCAGACTTTTGGTAGAAGTGATTAACTTCTACCAGGGTGGACGGTAAAGACGCTTCGGTCCACAAGTGAAACAGTCAGAGACTGCTCTGTGAATGTGTGAACCTTTTGTGATAAAGGGTGTGTGTGACTGTATGCTAAACCAAACCCAAGTAGGGGAAAATGTTAAAATAATTTTCTAATGAGTAGTTAAACCCACCAAACCCATAAACAAAAATGATAGTGGTTATAAACCAATTTTTTCTTTACGAAAAGTCACTCTAACACCCACTCACTAAGTTGTAGAACTCACCCCTCCCCTAAACCTTTTTTAGGAAAACCTCCTGTCAAGAAAAGTGGAAGCTAGAAGAACAAGTCAAAGGTACCAAAAGAAGGTAAACGTTTATTTGGTTGTTTTGTTAAACTTTATTGTGAAAAATAGGTGTACTCATGAGCCTTTACCTTTCCCGACCTATTTCGATAGAGATACCAATTTAGTACGGGGAAGGATGGCGGGTTGATCACGGGGTTCCAACCAAACTAGGTTGGGGCATGATAGAACTGGTCTAAACCGGATTAAGCTCAGAAGAACTGGTTCAAAAATTTATTTTTATAGATGACTTAAAAAATGTCAAATTGGAAAATTGAAGTCACCATTATATAGAAAATGAATTTGGATGAATTTCAAAATTTTTAATTTTTAGAAAATAAGTTGAATCGGGCCTGAACCGCCCGATGTTCTATTTTAGGTCACCAAACCGGTCAACGATCTAATCGGGTCAACAGACCATATGCCAGGTCAGTGCCCTGTCAGCATGCGCGACCAATCAACATGTGACGTGTGGTGAAGCACACTCTGTCAACCGCTAGGTCAACATTTGAAAGCGTTGACCAAATAGAGCATGACATGTGTACCTCATCAACGGTCAAAGTGAAGAAATTCCACATCATCGAGAATTAACCAATGGAAGTGTGAGAAGTGTCCTTAATCAACGGTCAACTAAAGGAAATCCCCATCAGCCGGACAAACCAATGAGAGTGTGTCATGTGGCAAGTGCGGCAGGTGAGCAACAAGCTAGGATGAACGGGAAGGACCAACCAATTAGTGACAGACACATGACAAAGTCATGTCAGATAACTGTAGTCAACAAGAAAAGTATGTCAATGAAATAGTGCATTAGGTGGAAATGCTATTAGATTTAAATAACTAATTAGAGAATGCCACATGGTAAAGTCAACAATGATCATCTAACGGTCAGATTTGATCAACGGCCACATTGGACAAACTGGCCAATTGGTCACCACGTATCCCGTTAATGGGTCAAAGGGTGACTCATACACTAAATGGGATGTTGCATCAGCAATGCTAGCCAATCACAGTGCGCAACGGGGCAGCTCATAGGCGCAGACATAATGTCGTCTTCTTCCTTCAAACATCTGAACAAGAGAGGAAGGGAAAAGTTTCCTTGTAAAGCTAGTTTCTTCATAATAAGAAAAAACTAGAAAGGAGAAACGGGAAATTTAAAGTGAAAACCAAGGTTAAAATGAACCAAAATTATATTTTGAAACAAAAATGAGGATTTAGAAAATTCCAATCAATCAATAAAAACCCAAAAATCATGGAAAGGAACCATGAATGGGATTGAGTGTGAAAACTAGATTGGTTCAAGGTGAACCGAACCCGAACTGGATTGAACCATGAAGAACCGGTTTAAAAATTCATTTTTCTAGGTAACTTAAAAATATCAATTTGGGAAATTGAAGTCAACAATAGGTAGAAAATAAATTTAGATAAATTTAGAATTTTTTAGATTTTAGAAAATCGATCAATCGAGCCTCAACCGACCGATTTTTGATTTTGGGTCACCGAACATGGTTCGACCGAACTAGTCAACAGACCGCCTGCTAGGTCAGTACCCAGTCAGCATGTGTGACCAATTAGCACACGACGAGTGGCAAAGTGCACCCCACCAGCCGTTCAATCAACGCCTAGAAGCATTGACCACTTAGAGCGTGACACGTGTCCTCAATCAATGGTCATACAAAAAAAATCCACATCACCAACAATCGAAAAATAGGAGAGTGGCACGTCCTCATTCAATGGTCAACTGAGGAGAAGCTTAATCAGTCAGGCTGGCTAATGAGGGGATGACACGTGGCAAAGATGCTACGTCAGCGGCCTACTAGGATATTAGAGAAACGATCTACCAATCAGAGGTCGACACGTGGCAGAGTCATGTCGGATGGTCCCAACCAATCAGAGGCTCACATGTGGTAGTGACACAATACTTCAGGAGGGAAATCTAACTTATTTAAATCATCCAATCAAAGGACGCCACATGTCATAGTCAAATAGCTAGTCAGATATGGTCAGAGGACACGTTGGACTAAGCGACCAATGGGAAGTCATCACATGGCCAATCAACAAGTCAATGGATGACTCGGATGCTGAATCAATGAAACCAGCCAATCACATTGTGCCACGTGGTAGCTCGCACGTGCGCGCACGGTGTTATCTTCAACCTTGGAACAATGGTAGATAAGAACGATGGATTACCGCTAGATCTCTAGCAACCCAAAAACCCTCATGAAATGACCGTGAATAGGAGAGACTAGGGTCATGGGATGGATGGACGGGTAGCCCTGTCAGTTGCCGAGCTCCCTATATAAAGAGCCCCTCCTCATTTGTACTCCTCACCCCTCAAACGACTAAAGAAGAAGAAGTACTTAATTTCCCGGTGAAGGACGGACCAGAGCTCCGACTTAGTCCTTTCCTGCAACCTCCGATGGCAAATTCAGGTTCCTAAAACCAGGAAGAAGTCCCCTACCTTACTGCAAAATCCTTTTAGCTCGAGAATCACTAGAGAAGCACCGGCGAGCTCGCACAGTAACCTCACTCTCTCGGCAGTCTGTGACCAGAGTCTGTCGAGCTCAATTTGAGCCACCATTAGACCAACCATGGCCAAACCAAGCTCTCTAGACCCCCTAGAGGCGTCTCGATCTTCCTTGAACCGTCTTGGTAAGTCCCCTCCATCGCCCTTTGCCATAATTTACTATTCACGGTGTGTTTTGCCCGAAAACTAAAGCGTGCAATTTGAACTGCTCAAACCATCAATTAGGGTGAGGTTTGATATAGGTAGGATCACTCGGAAGAGATCAATTTAGTGGAAGTAAAAGCTCCGATTGCTGGATCCTCACCAGTGAGTAATCAAAGCTTTCTCTCTCTAGGACGATTTTCTGACGAAGTTTCGTTTGAGCTCATTTTTAAGCCAAATCAAGTATTTCAAAGCTTGAAATGAATCAGGGAACATAGGGAAGATGATTAGTATCATTCTAGGACTCAATTGGGTAGAATTAAGGTCGAATTGATGAAATTCAAGTTGGAGGACTAAATTACAATTTTTGAAAAGTTTGAGGACTTAACTGCAATTTTTAAAAAATTAGGAATTTTCTATGATTAATAGAATTATGGTACTAAATTGGAAATTTTAGGAAATTATGGACTCGAAAGAAATATTTGATAATTTTAGGGACCTAATTGGAAATAAGGTAAACTAATGGACTAAAACGTAATTATTGAAAGGTTATGGGTATTAAGTATAATTACCTTATTAACTAGGACTAAATTGCCAAATTTGTCCTAGGAACGAGTTCCCTACAAATCGTGCAAATGAAAGACATGCCAAGCTCGGAAACCTCCCATGGACGACCAAGTCTTGTAATACGGGTGAGTGGGATTTTCGGTATCATACACGTTTGGGGTGATTAACGTACCTTGAAAATTAGAAAACCATTTTCCAGAAATAGTCTCCCTTGATCGTGTGACCCCGCTTAAACTTTTTTGGTGATATTTCTGATGAAAACATGAATTGTGTGTTCTTAGAACTAGAATTGCTCTAGTGGATCCAAGGCCTCGATTTTGTAACGGAAGTGGGTTCAAGACGATGTTTTGGAAAAACTCGTGAATTAAGCCCAATACCAATGAGAACGAGCTTAAACCCATAGATAAATTAATAATTATGATCATGTGGAAAACTTTAATAAATGGCTAATTTTTATGATATCGCTACCGAACTGTAGTCGGGTTGCCGATGCAAAAAGGAGGTCATACACAATACCACTCACCAAAGGCCGGTGAGAAGGGACCACACATGGTGGCACCCAGGGATGCACCCATGGGGTGGGATTACTGGGAAGTAGTATCTGTGGACTTGCTAGAGATGCCCCAGAAGGGTCACTCGACCTCGAGATCGATACCCTCGAAGACAGACCTGATATTGCAAAAATCACATATGATGGCACCAACAACACATAAAAAATAACCTTTTTGGGGAGGAGAAGAAGGGGTTCTTGAGAGTCGACCATTCTCATAGAAGTGCCCCATGCCTATACACGTGGAGATGAGTGAGAGCATAAGGCAGTGCATCGACAAGCGCTGACCTGGTCAGGAAGTGGTCGATTAACATGATCCACTTCCTGAGATCAGTAACACCCTATTATATCCTAAACCAGACGAACCGTGAAAAACACATCGGAGATAGTACTAGGGATCCTTTGGAAAGGACATTTAGATGCCGAATTCATGAGGTACGAATTCTGGCTAATGAGAATGGCATTACTAGAATGAAATATTGGGATAAATGGGTTTGGGTTGATCTTGCCGAGGGTAGAACAATATCTAGCTAGGACGATACTCGGGAACCCTATGTAGGTATGGGATTCAGATGGATTGATTAGATAATACTGGAAGTTCATGAGGGATCTTCCCCACATTAGCCTAGTGACCCAACGGTCACACCAGAAGGGGATTAAATACAAGGCTGTAGGTGGAGACCTTAAGGAGAGGCTCACATCGGCGGTACAAATCCTCCCACGCTAGAATAATGAAGAAATACAAAATGAATTGTAAGGTATTAGAACATAGGCAGAAAGTTTTGCCATTGTAGAGGAGGGTAAGCAATGATCCCTATATAGTAGGGCAACCAAAAGAAACTTAGTAGGGGGCCAACATACTTACAAGTTGTAGCTAACAACTTGAACCGGAGGCCCGTGGTGAGCTAAGCTCACATAGAGCTGGTACACCTACCCATGCTCGAATGGTGGAACCTAGTGTCACACATCCTCACACGCAAAAGGGGGAGATATGTGTTTGTATCACAGGTCAAGTAAGGGACAAACCATGACCTTATGGAAACTCTAAAAAGAGGGATGAGAAATAACTCCCACTAACCACAATTTACACGAAGAAGAACCATGGGTTCCTAAGGACGAAATGGTGGATTCCCATGAAGTCGGGACTTGAGAAAGTTATAAAGGAGTGACGCACGACTCCAACTATATGTGATGCACCCAGGTGAGGACCCTAGGGCATACCATAAGAGGAAGGGTGTTGGTGGCCGAGTGAGAAAAATGAAGAAATATCGAAGGGTATAGATTGGATGGTGCTTCGGTCAACAAAATGAAGTCAGACCATGAAGGACGACCATCGGTGGTTATGCCAATGACCGACACCATGTGCTAAGAGTTAGAATTTGAAATATGGGAAAATTCTAAGGATAGGTTTCCCCGAGAGGGGTGGGGGCTATCCGTTCCCAAGCTGGGAAAGGCTAAACTGAGTATATGATCCAGCTAAGATATTTCGTAGAGGGGTTGGCAGCAATAGAGCGCTTGTTCCCGCCAGGTCCCAAAGGTGTGTTATTTTCCCTCCACCTGAATGGGATAAAACTCTGCCCGATGCAGAGACACCCATAAGTTTGCATGGTCGCACGAGGGATAGTCGTCTGGTAAGGAGATCCTAATAGTGAAGGTCATAGGGCAGGGTGAACATGTGGGTGTGGGAATATGCGAAACCCGAGGCGAGAAGCAAAGGATGGTATCCCAAGATTTCGGGATCCCCTGTAACGGAGTGTAGGCTAGGATCTAGAAAGAATAATGAATGCCTTGTGTACAACCTGTTTTGAGGATAAAACTCCTAAAAAAGAGGGGATGATTGTAACAGTAGGAAATTTCCAATGCACAAACAAAGAAGAGATGAATTGGGGGAATGAGATCGAACTGGGAGATAAAACGTCAACTAGGGAACTCGAACGAACTAGAAATGAAGTGAGGGTTTGATAGAGGGGCCAAGAGGGGTAAATTGGAGCTTGGAAGACACTTGGGAGTGCCCTGGAACACGAGGACGATGATTTGTAGGAAACTAGAAGAAAACTGGTTTAGACCGTGTTCGGGCTAGAAGGAGTCACAAAACCCCATAAAATTTTAAAGGTGCTAAATAAATCCAAATGAGGTAGTTCTTGAGTCTATTCAATAGGAAATTAAATTTAGAATTTTTAGATATTTTCATTTTCTCAAGAACCAGTCGGAAAAGGGGTAAACTAGACTAAAAACTGCTAAATCGGCTAAGAAATTCATCGGAAACTAGTTTGCTACAGTGTCAAACTAGTCGGCTGGGATGTTGGGAGCGCACACACGCGGTCACGTGCTCCCGTGCAATCTTTCTCGCCCGACAACTTACTCGGATTCCTCTGTTTTTACCCGATGACTCACCCAAACAACCCGAATCTACTTCTTGGGGGAAATTAATCCACTCCCGAGGCCTCAGGCTATGAAATGAAGAAAAAAGTCTATGGCCAGATTGACATGGAGGTCTAGATCACCTCCATATAAATTGGGGCCACTTCCTTCGTTGGAATTTGCTCATAATCCTCTCCCAACCACTAACTTCTCCCTTTTCTGGTGACCCGACTACTTGAGAAATTTCTCCGTTGTTCGGCTACCTTCGATGACATTCTTGGTATCCTTGGAAAGTTGAGGACCTGAGCTTTCGATCACCATCCTCTCGACCCTCAACTCTTCCTCTACCATCATTGGCGAGATTGCACTATACCCGATCTCTGGTGATCCAAAATAGAGTAGTTGTTTCAGGGGCTAATTCTAACTATCACAACGACCCTCGCGAGCTGAGAAAAATTTAATGAGTCCCTTGAGCCTCTAGCTTTCCATAGTCTCAAACTTTGCCCAATTTGAGTCAAATTTGAGTATGAATTAATTCATCTAATTTTTGAATTGTGGGTTAAGGGGCCGAGCTGACTAAAATGTGAATTGCATGAGCTACAAACATCCATTTAAGGTCATTCAAGTTGCTAGAGGTGGGAGAGTCAGCTTTCCAACCTCACCGGCCTCGATGGCTGACATATTGTCATGCCCCGACCCGGTTTGGTCGAATCCCTATGAGCAACTTGCCACTCCCTTTGGTCTCTGAGGGGCTTCACCCCTTTCTAATATGCGAGGAGCGAGGCGTCCTTTTTCATATTTTTCCTAGAATAGCATTATACAATTTTCATACCTGTCCTATGGTTCAACTAAGAGGGGTCTTTAAGGTTGATCTTCCTCTTTTACCTAAAAATGGGTAAAGGGAGGGGGTGAGTTTCTACAACTCAGTGAGTGGGTGTTGGGAGCAAGTTTTCAAAATTGCATTTAGTTCATTTATCAAAACCATGCCAAGGTTTTCTATTCCTTTTTAAAAGGGTTTCCTCCAATTCAATTCTTCGAAATCTTTTTTCATTTCCATAGTAGGTGTGTTTCGCTCTCTTAGCCTATCCCCTTGCCTTGGGAGGCATTTAGCAAACAAACACATGTCCTTCATCAGCACGACTTGGAGATCAACACGACTTTGTTGTCGACCCTGATAGAAGCCCGTCCACTTCTACCTTAAGTTTGAGTGGACGTCCCAAATGTTTGATCCTCAAACCCGAATGCAACTTCGTGTCCGTATGAGGATGGAGACCTCATCCTGACCCCACCCCAGTCTCATGTGCAAGAAGTTCCCAAAGCTTCATAACTGGCTGGCACAACAAATTTTCCTTATCAACCTCCATGTTGTCCAACAGCCCTTTGGACCCATCACTACCCCTCTTGGGCATCTTGATTATCCTGATCCTTAAGTGCATGCATAAAAAACAATTTTCATATAGTTATCCATCATTTATGGTGCCAATGGTCCAACGGCCCTGACGCTCAACCCGATCTACAACTGTTTATCTAGGTCGGTCTATCGACCTGGCCCTGATGCACTGCCGCCAATCTATCGAGCATTGTTGGCTCTAAATCGGTACCATTGCACAACACACAATCAATTCCATTTTAATGAGGATTTTTTATGGCTCTTCCTAATTAAGTTTGTTTACGAGCTTCACGTGTTTTCCAAAATTGGGCATTGAGCCCTATGAGTTGAAAAACTAAGGCCCTAGGCCTATTTGAGCTATTCTAGCTCCCTCAAGAAGGTCTCCCAAATATTTTAAGCAATTGTCACATGGTCAGGGGATAACACTTTTGACAAAAATTATATTTTTATCTCACCACACCAACTAGGTGTGATGATGAATCTGCTTACAACCCTTGGGCAGTTTTCTCCTTACCTTAAGAAAACTCATCCTAGCAACCATGTATGATGTTTATTTATTCCTACTCACAACCGATAAGTGGGTTTTATCTGTTAAAAATAGTGCTCATCATCCCAACCGGTATGATGTATAAAAATCCCATTCACCCGTTGAATGTGACACATTTGTCCCTAGTCAGCTTCTAAGTCCATGCTAGCTTTTTCTTGCTGGTGTTCTGGTCTCACGTGTCCCTACACGATTTGGGTATCATTATTAATAAGGGTTCGACATACCAGCCTTCATTTTCTCACGTATGAGCGACTAGGCCCAAATTTTTGGTTTATTGCACCTAGATCCCTATAGTTCATCTTTCTTAATTTTAGGTCCCTAATGCTAATGTTTTCCCCAATTTAAATCCCAAGGCTTCCATTATCTTCTTTGGATCCTCAATTTACTCGAAATTGTGTAAGGGGCTCATGTTTTCCAAATTTTCAATTTGGTCCAAAATTTTCTAAAAATTACAGTTTTGCCCATACTTTGCAAAAATAGCCATTTGGCACCAAATCTTTTGAAAATTGACCAATTGGTCTCCCAACATCTTTCTCATTGCCAATTGACCTTCAATTTTGAGAAATTGCATGGAGGTCCCTCAATTTTTTGAAATCCTCAAAATTTCCCCAATTTCACCCCTTTATATTGACCGAAGTTGATTTCTTCAAATTAGCCATTCAATCGGGGTTTATTGCTCCAATTGATGGCATGAATCGATTCCTATGCTTCCACATGATCAAATGGAGCTTTGAATTACAAACTTTGATCAAATGGATCAATTGATGGCATGGATCGATTCCTTCACCGGAAAACTATTCATAGAGAGAGAAAGCTTCAGTTCATGTATGGTTCAAACTAGTTTAGGTTCAGTTTTCTCTTCCAATTTGCTCCATGATTTTTATGACTCTTTGAGTCACTTGGGATTTTCCAATTTCCTATTATACCCTTTCTTTACTGATTTTGGTTCATTAACTGGATCGATTTTCTCTTTTGAATTGACTGGTTCCTTTCCTAGTTTTCTTATCTTTAAAGGAACAGGGTTTACAACTCTCCCCTCATTTTAGGGGTTTTGTCCCCAAAACATTTACATCCCAAACAATTGGGGGTACCCATCCCACATAACACTCTCGGTTAAGGATCTGTCTTTTTATTTTGTAACTTTGTTTGGAAAACCTTGCTTTGATACCACTTAAGTTGTCACGCCTCGACCCGATTTGGTCAGAGTCATGTGACCAACCCGCCACCCTTCCTCGTACTAATCTAGTATTTCTACCAAATAGTCCAAGGTAAAGATATTGGAGTACCTATTTTTCATAACAAATTTTACAAAACATACAATTTACTTGATGGCAGTGCCCTTGACTTTCTCTCCTAGCCTCGACTTGTCGTAGCGAGGTGATTCTCCTGATAAGTTTAATGGGAGGGGGGGGAGTTTCTAAAACTCATTGAGTGGGGGTTGGGAAGTGAGTTTTCAAACAATCAGTCTTATCAAAACATTTTTAGACTTTCAGTTTACTATAATATGAGTTCATCTCTTCTTAACAATTCCCCTTGCTTGGGAGGTGCCTCAGCAAACAATCACACGCCCTTTCTATCATAGAAAAGGATCACACATTTGTAGAATAGTCCCCGAATGTTCCACTTGTGGTTCGGCGTGTTTTTACTATCCACCAGGATAAAGGTGCACTACCTCTACCCTGTGTTTGAGTGGACATTAATAGTTCGATCCTCAAACCCTCATCACGTTCGCTTGGTGGGACAAGACCTCATTTCCCCTTCGGCCTCGATCTTGAGACCTCATTTCCCCTACGGCCTCGGTCTTAGTGCTTCATCATGTCCGCTTTGTGGGACGAGACCTCATTTCCCCTTCGGCCTCGGTCTCAGTGCGTAGGAAGCTATCAAAACTTCATGATAGACTAGCACAACAAACTCGCCCTTATTGCACCTAGGTCATCCAACAGCCCTTGGGACCCATCGACTACCCCTCTCGGGCATCTAGATGCTTCTGAATTCCTCATGCATGCATACAACAGTTTTTATCCATTAACCATGCTCTTTGGTGTCAACGGTCCAACAACCCCGACACTCGACTTGGCCTACAGCTATTTGCCTTGACCAGCTTGTCAACCAGGTTTGGGCACACTGCCACCAGCCTCGTGTCAAATCACATAACAATTCTAGTTTTTCTAAGAGTTTTCATGGTTCTTATAATTCACGTTTGTCTACGGGTCTAACCCATGCATACTAGCCTTGGGCCCACTTCATGAGTTTTCCAAAACTAGGCCTTTGGCCCTATCATTTTCAAATCCAAGGCTTCAAGCCTATCAGAGTGATTCCATCTCCCATCAAGAATGTCTCCCAAAATGTTTAAGCAATTTCACGCAGTTAGGGGAGACCATTCCTGCAAAAATGATTTTTCAAACTTTAAAACAATTCTCATCACCCCCAACCGAGTATGATACTAAAAATCCCACTCACCCGGTAATAGTGACATGGTCGTCCCGGTGAGATCTTGACTTGTGGTGCGCTTCCTTGCATCGGTACTTGAACAATCAGCTCCTGCATGGTTCGAGTACCCTTATTAGGAGAATCAACATAAGGGACCTTATTGTTTTGGTTATTTGTGCATAGGTCCTTGCTCCATGCCTTTATTGCATTTAGGTCCCTTAATGTTTATAACCTTACATTTGAGTCACAAATTTCATTTTGTCACGCCTAGACCCGATTTTGTCGAATCCCCGTGAGCAACCTGCCACTCTCCAAGTTTATTAAGAGTTTTCCCTTCTCTAAACTGCGAGGAGTAAGGTGTCCTTTTCACCTATATCTTTCCAGGAATAGCATTAATCAAAATTGAATACATTAAACCTTACATACTTAACTTGCAGATTCGGCTATAGGAAAATCTTTAGGTTTGTTTTCCCTTGGTTACTTGAAAAGGGGTAAAGGGAGGGGGTGAGTTTGACAACTCAGTGAATGGGTGTTTGGAGAGAGTTTTCATAAATAAAACAACTTTAGTCGAAGTGTTCCAAACTCCTTATTTACTTTAAAAATGTTTTTTTTTTCAAATTTCTGGTTTTCAAAACCTTTACCCTACTAAGGGCAACATTTTCTTTTAAAAAGGGTATTTCCTCAATTTTAATATCTTTTTCCAAGGTTTACCAATTATTTATCCAAGGATTCTCAAATCCTTTCCAAGGTTCTCAAAACCTTTTTCCATTTCCATATTAGGTGTGTTTCACAAGCAACACATGCCCTTCATCAGGAAGGGTTCACACATTATGAGATGCAGTTATGTCAACTGCACCCACTTGTGGATCGGAGCGTCTTTACCATCCACCCTAACAGAAGTCCTTGACTTCTACCTAGAGTTTGAGTGAACTTCTCAGATGTTCAACCCTCAGACCCAAAATTCTTCGTGTCCATATGAGGATGAAGACCTTATCCCGACCCCACCCCAGTCTCTTGTGCATGAAGCTACGTCGAGCTTCCCTGATTGCTGGCATGACAAACTACCCTTATCTCCACGATGTCGTCCAATAGCCCCTAGGACACATCACTACCCCTCTTGGGTATCTTGATGATCCTGAACCTCAAGTGCATGCACAAATAATAATTTTCCATAAAGCCATTTATCTTTGGCGCCACTAGTCCAACAACCCCGACCCTTAACTCGACTTGCAGCAGTTTGTCTAGGCCGGTCCGTCAACTCGGCTCTAACGCACTGCCGCCAGTCCATCGAGGATGTCGGTCCTGTGTTGGTACCATGGCAAAATCACACATTCCATTCATTTAGAATTTTCATGGAATAAATATCACATGTTTTTTTACGAGCTTTTGCTTGTGCCAATTGGCCTTGGGCCTAGTGTATGTGATTTTCCAAAATCAGGCATTTTAGCCTACAAGTTGCAAAATGGAAGCCTCTAGTCTATCTAAGCTGTTCTAGCTCTCATCAAGAAGGTCTTCCAAAAATTTTAAGCATTGGTACACAGTCAGGGGAGAACACTTCTGACAAAATAATTTTTCCATTCATCACACCAACCGAGTGTGATGACATCTACGCTTACAACCGGCAAGTGAGTTTTCTCATTCCTTCCAGGAAGTCCATCATACCAACCAGGTATGATATCTCTACTTACAATTGGTAAGTTGTTTTTCTATATAGTTCTCACATCACTCCAACCGGGTGTGATGTTAAAATCTCACATATAAGTGGTTTTTCATTTTCGAGGTGCTCATCATCCCAACTAGGTATGATGTGAATAAACTCATTCACCCATTAATCGTGACGTATTCATACTAGGTTGGTTTTCCAAGTTGACGCAAGCTTTTCTTGCTGGCGTTTCGATCACACTTGTCCCTACACAAATTGGGCAGCCTTTTCACATAAGGTTTAAGCATAATAGCCTAGGCTTACAATTTATCGATAAATTGCATTTAGGTCCCTAAAGTTTATTTTTCTTAACTTTAGGTCCCTAATGCAAATCTTTGCCAAATTTGACTCCCAAAGTTTCCAAAATTCTCTTTTGAGTCCTCATTTTAGTAAAAAAATGTATAAGGGGTTCAAGTTTCCCAAATTTCCAATTTGGTCCCCAACTTTTCAAAATTACCAATTTGCCCCTACTTTCCAAAAAATGGCAATTTAACCCCAAATGTTCCAAAAATTGACAAATTGTTCCTCCAACATCTTTTACATGCCCAATTGGCCCTCAATTTTGGAAAATTACAATTTGGCTCCTTAATTTTACGAAATCCCCAAATTCCGCCCCCCCCTCCAATTTCCTCCTTTCAAACTTACCATGCTCATGTTCAACCTTTTTACCAATTTGCCCCTACTTTCCAAAAAATGGCAATTTAACCCCCAAATGTTCCAAAAATTGGCAAATTGTTCCTCCAACATCTTTTACATGCCCAATTGTCCCTTAATTTTGGAAAATTACAATTTGGCCCCTCAATTTTACGAAATCCCCAAATTTCCCCAAATTTCGGCCCACCCCCCTAAAAATTCCCCAAATTCCCCAACTTTTCAAAATTACCAATTTGCCCCTACTTTCCAAAAAATGGCAATTTAACCCCAAATGTTCCAAAAATTGACAAATTGTTCCTCCAACATCTTTTACATGCCCAATTGGCCCTCAATTTTGGAAAATTACAATTTGGCTCATCAATTTTATGAAATCCCCAAATTCCGGCCCACCCCCCTCCAATTTCCTCCTTTCAAACTTACCATGCTCATGTTCAACCTTTTTACCATTCTTTGAAGGTTTCTTCCTCCTTTTCCTCACCTTTCCTTCTATACTAGGGCATTTGCTTGCTTTGAATCCTTCTACATCTTATAATTTTTTTTGTCCCTTATTCTTTATCTATGGATCTTTCGATTATTAGTCTTATTTCGTGTACTCCACACTATGCCCATCCGTCCTTTCTTTAGAGTGTAGTCTCCACTATTCCTCGGTCCTTCCTATGATCTCCTTTATTCTCCTTGACCATCAGGTTGCTACTAGTTGCTTCCTTCTTTTCTAGGTTCGTCGAAAATCTCTAATTGGCTTCTTTGTTCTCCCAATTACTTAATACCTTGGCTATCCCGACATACCCTTAACTACTTATGGTTCTTTATGAGGTTTTTTATGTCAGTTTAAGCCTCTTGGGATCCATCTGGTAGTTCCTTAGCTTTGGAACTTTCCCTTTTTGAGGTCAATCCCTACTTGTGTCCTCTACTTAAGGATTCCCATCCTGATTCAACCTCTCAAACATTTCTTGGAGGCTTTTCCTTCTTTCCTTTTTATGATTAGTCTACTTGTTTCGGTGTCCCTTGATGCCATCTTCCTACTTACCTGCTCCTTGGGTTTAGCTTACTCCTTGGATTCCTCCTATTATGCTTCCTTGGGTTCCCTTCGTCTTAACATGCACTTTATTTACAAATTCGTTTCCAAATTCCTCTTCATCATGTTTCTATTTCCTTTTAAGGAGAGTTCACATCCTCTTGGTTTCAAAATCTCTTGATCATCCTTTGTGAGGCTCACTTGATCGTCTTAAGGCTTTTAATTGTAAATCCGGTCTTGACCATTGATTTCCTTAAGAATTTTCCTTCATCCTTCTTTTCCAATGTTTTGGCCTTTTCACTTCTCCTTTCTTTGCCATGGTTTACATCCATGGTTCTCCCGAAGTCTTGTTTGTTAACTATCTCCTTGCTACTAGGTTCTGATGGAGTCGTTATTTGGCTCTTTTGTTGTTCTCCAAGCAGTTCACTCTAGGTCATCCTGATGCATCCTTCCTTGAAAATTTTCTTAATTAAGGGTGGGTTCCTTGCACTCCACGTCATGACCATCCACCCATCAATGATCCCTTCAAGGGTACTTAGTTGTATGCATCTCTCTAGAGTTCCCTTCATAGTGTATTTCTTCTCTTCTTCACTCTTACTGTGTCATACCCTAGAGTTTTCGAAGCATGTTTTTCTGCATTTGCCACTTATGGTGCTTGTCCTTAGTAGGGTTGGGCAATTCTTCACGTAGTGTCCCCATCTTTCACATATGTAATGGTTATTCCCTAGCATGAATCGTTATGGTTCCTCCTTTACTTCGAGCATTGTGGGGCCTTTCTAGAGTTGCTGGTGGTTTGGTGCTTCACCGTCCTTGAGTCTAAACACCTTGATGGTTTTTCTTGCTGAGTCTCCTTTTCTAAAGGTCATTCTAAGAGTTCTTCTAGGTTTCTTAATTCCTTGATTAAATTTTCTAAGTGAAATAGAAATTTTTTTCTAGTTTCTATGGTAGTGTGGGTTTGTTTGGTTACTTTCCTTGGGGCCATCTTCCTAGTAAGATTGCATCATTGAGAGATAGGAATTTCAGAATTTTTGAGTACTTCATTAATAGAGGAATACAAAATGTTGGGGTTTTAGCCCTATTACAAAAAGTAGTTACGAAATAGATAGGAAGCCACGGTTTTTCTTAGTAAGTATTCTCCTTGGTAAGATTATACGTCCGTACTAACATTCCTGGCTTTAGGCTTGGCTCCCTTTGTACACAGGACTATGACTCTAAAATGTCCTTGCACCATACTCTTTGGTAGTACTAGATACTTCCCCATTTGGTCCTTTGGGGCTTCTACTATGTATCGGGCATTAGGAAGCTTCTAGAGTTGTCTTCCTACGAGAACAAAGTGTTGAGTAGAGTCATTCCTAGTTTTCTTGGTTACTCTTTTGGGAGCCATTTGGAAATTTTAAGATCAAGCCTATTAGTTACTATATTTTCTAGTATTGATTATGTATTTGAGGAAACAGGCTCTAATACCATTCAAGTTGTCACGCCCCGACCTGGTTTGGTCGGATCCCTGTGATCAACCCACCACCCTCCCGGTTTATTAAGGGTTTCCCCTTATTTATAAACTGTAAATATTAAGGCGTCCTTTAAACATGTACCTTTCCTGGAATAACATAAATAAAGACTACATAAAATTCTAACTTTACATACCTGTCTTGCAGGTGTAAGTAACAGGAGGTCTTGGTTAGGTTTTCCTTGGTTTACCTGAAAAGGGATATAAGGGAGGGGTGAGTACAATGACTCAGTGAATGGGTTTTCAAAATTTAATTTTTAGGAAAAATGTTTGAACCGGAGTGTGCCAGACTCCTTATTCTTTTTCAAAACATTTCTTTTCAAATTTCCTATTTTTATTACCATTTCTTATTAATCACGATGTGTCGTCACCCAACACACATCCTTCATCATGAAGGTCAATCACACAAACACGGGCCAGTACGTCCACTGAACCCACTTGTGGCGTCGGAGCAACTTTACCGGCCACCAAGATAGAAGCACGTGCACTTCTACCTTTAGTATGCGTGGATGTTCATGACATCTAACCCTCAATCCCGTAACAATTCTCCATGTCCGTATGAGGACAGAGACCTCATCCGGAACCCACCTCAGTCTCATGCGCTTGAAGCTGCATTGAGCTTCGCAAGGTCACTTGGTACGAATAAATGCTCTTATATCCACTGGGTCGTCCAGGGCCCTAGGACACATCACTGCCCCTCTTGGGCATCTTGAAGATCCTGTAAACACAGTGCATGTACAATTAGTATTTTCACATCATGCCATATAATTTATGGTGCCACTGGCCTAACGACCCCGACCCTCAACTCAACCTGTAGTTGTTTGTATTGAGTAGTCCGAAGACTTATCATGTTGCACTACCGCTAGATGACTGAGTATGTAGGTCCTGTCTTGGTACCATGGCCAAATAATTCAATTATTCAAGTTTTATAGCATATAATTCATGTTTATTTACGAGCTCCTGCTCGTGTCAACTGGCCTAGGGCCCATTGTTTGAAATTTTCAAAATTGGGCATAATAGCCTCCAAGTTCAAAAATTGAGGCCTCTGGCCTAATAGAGGTATTCGAGCTCCTGTCAAAAAGGTCTCCCAAATGGTTTAAGTAGTGGCACATAGTCAAGGAAAAGCATTTCAACAAAAATATATTTTTAACTGTCTAACATACCAACCGAGTGTGAGGACATCTCCGCTCATAACCAATGAATAGGTTTTCCACTTCCTCCGAGTAAGTTTTCATCATACCAATCGGGTATGATCTACTTACAACCGATAAATAGTTTTTTCCTCGTTATTTTCACATCACTCCTCTAAGTTGCGATGTTTAAAATACCAATTAGTAGTGGGTTTTCATTTCTGAGGTACTTATCATCCTAACCGGGTATGATATAAAATTTCCACTCACTTAATCGTGCAGTGAAATTCCTATTAGCCTACTTGTTGTCCTTACTCGAACTCGTCTTAGCTGGCATTCTCAGTAATTCGTGTTCCTACACGATATGAACATTATTGTTCATTCTTCATTGGCATAATAGCCCTCATTCATCCCAATTGAATGAGAAAACTAATTTTTTCTTTATTTGCAATTAGGTCCCTAAAGTTATTTTTCTTTAACTTTAAGTTCCTAATGCCGGTTTTTCCTCAAATTGAGTCCCAAAATATTTAAAATTTATCATAGAACCTCAATTTAATCAAATTCACAAAAAGGGGTTTAATTTTCCAAATTTCCAATTTGGTCCCTTAACTTTTCCAAAATTACCATTTTGCCCCTAGTTTACAAAAATGGTAAGTTTTGCCCCAAATTCCCAAATTGCCCAATTGGTCCTCCAACATCTTTATCATGCCCAATTGGTCCTCAATTTTATGAAATTGCACTTTAGTCCCTCTAATTTTTTAAATTCCCAAATTTCCCCCCAATTTCAACCTTCTAACTCTGCCGAATTTTATTTTATCAAATTGACCGATCAAATAAGTTTAATTGTTAAAATTAAAGTTAAATTGGAGTTCCTACACCTTCATGCGAGTCAATTGCACTTTGAATCACACGATTTGGTGTCGGAATAAGCTCAAACAAAGCTCCGCTGGAAAATTGAACCTAGAGAGGGAAAGCTTTGAAAGCTTACCATCGGGGACGCGATAGTCCAAGCTTTCAATCTGGGCAGATAGCTCTAATCCTGAGGTTCATCCTAGAATCAATAATTGCAGCAATTGATGCCAAATTGAGTGAGAATTTCATCATTGAAGTTCTACCGGTTCTCTCTATAGCACCGGTCAAAATTTACAAAAGCGAGCCGAATTGTCTTACCTTTCAGCTCTAATTCAGTTATTGGAGGGCTGTGGAGGTGTAGGGAGGGCTTGGTTTGGCCTGAGAAGGGCTTAAATTTGCCAATTTCAGCTCGGCCAAAATAGGGCAGCTTTGGTCCGCTGGAGCTGCTTCATTGTTCGATCACGCCGACACTTCTCTAGCGACCCTAGGAGGAAATGGATACTACATGCGTGTAGCAAACTTCTCTCTGGTTCTAAAGAACCTGACCTCACTTTCTTTGGCTAAGAAAACTACCCAAGTCGGAGCTCTAGTTTGAGCTTCGCCAAAAATTGGAGCAGTAGAGGGAGAATGGAGTTTTTAGGTGTGGAGAAGATGAGTGAGGAGGGGCTCTTTATATAGGAAGGTCGGGGACTTCCTGGACGTTCGATTGGTGATTTAATGGCAATCATTCATTGCCTAAAACTCCCTAGATGGAGACTTTTTAGCTTCGTCGATGTTGCACGATTTTTTGGCGAGTGAATAGTGATGTCATCTGAAGAAAGAAGACGACACTGTTTCAAATCGGGTTCAAAGCTTAAACCGGCCAGTTCACCCCCAATTCTATCGAATTTTTCAAATATAAAAATTTTTAAATTCATTTTCTATCCAATGGTGGCCTCAAATCTCAAATTTGAATTTTTTGAGCCACCTAGAAAAATGAATTTAGCATCTGGTTCAATATTGGTTCAAACTGGTCCAAACCGATTCAATCCGGTTCGGATTTAGTTCACCTGAACCAATTTGTTTTCATCACCAATTCATTCTAAAGTCCTTTTTCTTGACTTTTATGACTCTTTAGGTCACTCGAGATCAATAAATTTCCCAGTTTCCCCTTTCTCTATCGTTTTCGGTTCATGAACCGACTCAATTCATAAACCGGTTCAATCCATTTGGATCTGGTTCATCTGAACCGGTCTAGTTTTTCTCTTCCAATTTGTCCTAAGGTTCTTTTCCAAGGTTTTGTGAACCCTTTGGATCACTCAGGAGATGTAAATTTCCCAATTTGCTCGTTTCCCTATGATCGGGTTTATCAATCGGTTTGGTGTTTCTCACTCGGTTTGACCGATACTTTTTCCCGATTTTGCTTAATTCAAAAGGACGGGTTTACATTGTATACTTTGGTTGGTACCCTTGATGCAGTGGCTACGTCTTATTCTCTGTCTAGTGCCCTTGGGTTCCTTTGAGGTGGTTGATCGTTACCTCATTGTGTATTACCTCGAAGGGCTGGACAACTCTTTGTAAAGTGTCCAAGTTTTCCACATTCGAAGCATGCTCGACACAACCCTTCATGGCTTTTCTAGAACCTAAGGCAATAGGGGTTTCTCTTGTATGGAGTTGTACTTGCCTCCCTTTGGGCATGATCACCGTCACTTCTCCTAAAGTGCCCTATTCTTGTACTCCATCTCTACCCACCAGGATCCTTTTGACCTCTCTGGCTATTCTGTCCTCCTTCTTCCTTCCGGCCGGCCTGTTCTATCCAGCGGCGTCTTGTCTGTACCAGATGCTTACATCATGGGCCATATTGATGGTGGTAGCTAAATCCGTGGGGGCATCCTAGTACTACCATTCGATCTCGTATGTCCATGTTGAGACCGTCCATGAACCATTGGCAGATACTGTTGGTCTAGCTAAGTTTGGAGCAAAAGGTCTAAGCTCATTAAATCTAGTCTTGTACTCCGAGATAGTGTGGGATCCTTGTCAAAGTTGGGAGAATTCTTGCTTCTTCTTGTTAATCAGATGCGTAGCTAAGTATTCCTCCGAATACCTCTCCTCGAATTGTTCCCAGGTGGGGGTGGGGGCATGCAAGCTCTTGACATTATCCCATCACCTCTTCATGCTAGATTCTAGGAAAAACCCTGCTAGGATTACCATTTCTTTTGATGAAATCCTAACTATCCTCATGAGTTTCTTTGTCACGCCCCGACTCGGTTTGGTCGGATCCCCGTGATCAACCCGCCACTCTCCCGGTTTATTAAAGGGTTTCCCCTTATTGTAAACCGTAAAGAGTAAGGCGTCCTTTAACCTGCACCTCTTTCTTGGAATAGCATAATCAAAACTGCATGAAATTTAAAACTTTACATACCTATCTTATAGGCATCTTAGTTGACGGTCTTCGAGGGGAGGCTTTCTGGGATTTCCTTAAAGGGATATAAGGAAGGGGGTGAGTACCACTACTTGGTGAATGGGTTTTTAAAAGCTTTTGACTTTTAAGAAAAACATTTATATGGAGTGTGCCAGACTCCTTTGTTTTCAAAAATCCCTTCATTTAAAAATTTAAAATTTTCCTTTATTTCTTAGTTACCACGGTGTGTCATCACCCAACACATATCCTTCATCATAAAGGTTACACACATCCGCAAGTCAGTATCACTACTGAACCTGCTAGTAGCTTCGGAGCGACTTTTCCTGCCACCCGGATAGAAGTACGACCACTTCTACCTTGGAAATGAGTGAATGTACGTGACATCCGACCCATAATCCCAAAATCACTTCTTCGTGTCCGTATGAAGACAGAGACCTCATCCTGTCCCCACCCCAGTCTCATGCGCTTGGTGCTACTCCAGATTTCGCACAGACAGCTGGAACGATGAACTACCCTTATAGCCACCAAGTCGTCCAGTGCCCTTAGGATGCATCATTACCCCTCATGGGCATCTTGATGATCCCATACTCATAGTGCATGCACAAACAATGTTTTCTTATCAAGCCATGTAATATGTGGTGCCACTGGTCCAACGGCCCGGACTCTCAACTCAACTTGTAGTTGTTTGTCTTGACTAGTCCGTCGACCTGTCATGTCGCACTACCGTTAGTTAACTGAGCATGTCGGTCCTATCTTGGTACCATGGCCAAACAATTCACTTATTAAGTTTTATGGCACATATATCATGTTCGTTTACGAGCTTCTGCTCGTGCCAACTGACCTTGGGCCCACTATACAAGATTTTCAAAAAACTGGGCATTCTAGCCCGCAAGTTCCAAAATCGAGGCCCCCAGCCTATAAGAGCTATTCGAGCTCCCGTCGAGAAGGTCTCCCAAATAGTTTAAGCATTGGCACACAGTTAGGGGAGAACATGCCGGAACGAGCTCAAACGGAGCTTCGCCGGAAAACAGACTGTAGAGAGAGAAAGCTTCGATTACTCACTGGTGAAGGCACGACAGTCCGAGCTTTTGATCTGGGCAGATAGGTCTCGTCCTGAGGTTCATCCTAGAATCAAGAATTGCATCAATTGATGCGGAATTGGATTAGAATTTCATCATTGAATTTTGGTTGACTCTCTCTAGCACCGATCAAAAATTGTAAAGGGGAGCCGAATTGGCTTACCTTTCGATTCTAATTTGGTCGTGGAAAGGCTGAGGAAGTGTTGGGAGGGCTTGGTTTGGCCTGAGGAGGGCTTGAAATGGCCTATTTCAGCTTGGCCAAAATAGGGCAGCTTCGGTCTGCCAGAGTTACTTCACTATTCCATCATGTCGGCGCTTCTCCAACGATTCTCGGATTGACTAGAGTTTGCCATCAGATAGCTGTCTTCTCCCTGATTCTAAAGAGCCCGACCTTTGTTCAAGTCGAAGCTCTGGTTCGAGCTTTACCAGGAAATGGAGCAGTAGAGAGAGAGAGAGAAGTGTTCAGGTGTGAGGAGAATGAAATGGGGGTGACATCTTTATATAGACGTAAAACCCGTGTATTAAAATGGGCGAGATTTATTACTAGTATTAATATTGACATAAATTATTGGTATTAATTCCAATAATTTAATTTTGGTATTAATTCTAATAATTTAATTTCCGTATTAAATTATTTGTATTAATTCCAATAATTTAATTTAGGTATTAAACTATTGGTATTAATTACAATAATTAAATATATATTAATTTATGATAAGGCGTACATAAAAATTTTTGACCGAAATTTTGGGTTACAAAAAAAATTCATACTTCCCTGGAGGTCACCTATCCTCACACTACTCTCGGGTAAGCACGCTTAACTTTGAAGTTTTTATGAAATCTAGTTCACCTGAACCAATTTGGTTTTTATTTTCTAAAGTTTCTTAAATTTTTTTTCAAGGTTTAATGAACCCTTTAGATCATCCGGAAGTTGTAAATTTCCATATTGCATGTTCTCAAATGTAAACCGGCTCGGTTTTCTTACTCGGTTTGACCGGTTCTTTTCCTGGTTTTTCTTAACTCAAAAGTGTAGGGTTTACAACTCTCCCCTCCTTTTAGGAGTTTTGTCCCCAAAACTTAACCAATATATTCCACATCATGAATAATTTTCCTTAATATCAACTTGAGTTTTCTTAACATACTAACACTTTGATTACTCTTTCGCTTAGTCCCCGTAATCATTCATCTAAGGAATTTCTTTTCATTTATCATGCTTACTCCTTCCATGGTGTTATAATAACGAGGCATGTATGGCTCATTAATCCAAATGTATATTCTTAGGTTCACATCTCCCTTTATTTAAGATAAGGTTCTTCCTTTTGGGGATTTTACTCAAGATTTCAGGATTGGGAGTTCCAAGATGCCCAATCGTTCCTTTGTCTAGTTATTCTCTTCATCGTTGAAACCCCTAGCTCGATGTTCTTTCAAGCATTACATACTTGTTTTTACAGGTTTTTGTGTTATTATTCTTTCGTTCCAATTTAACCCATCCTTCATCCGTCATTGATTACAACTTCAGTCAAATTTATATTTTACCTTGTTATGTTTATCAACTAACTCCTTCTTACTCGAGTTACATTTTACTCGGCATTGTTGGTGCTTATATGTCCCTTATGATATGACATGGTTATGAACCTGTCTCAGTCCATCATACTCCTACAACACCTCTTTTAGGGTTGTTTCCAACTTTCTAGCCTTCTAGGGACTATATAATTTCATCACTCCTTTCATCGGGTAGTATTCCTCAACTACCTTTACTGTTACCCACTTATTATTCGTATCTTGACAACATGTCTTACATAATCGTGTCAATTTTCCTTACCCACTCGTCCTTTCCCAACTTCTTTATTGGGTGGTGCCAATTATTTGGTGTCCCAATAGTTTACCAACAAACTGGGATTCTTTCCTTCTTAAGTCCTTGGCATTCCTTATTCAAGGGTTTTTCCTTTTTCCTTAATCCACTTTTACTTACTCATAATCACTTCATGATTCTTCATTCTACAATAATTGCTTTTAATCTATGTGTTGATTACTTTGCTTGGGAAGGTTCCTTCCTTCTGGTTTTGTTCTCTACTATGTCCCTTACAATAGAGATTTCCATCTTTAGAGTTACATGCTCAACCTCCTTATCATTCATTGTATGGTTCTTTCTCCCTTTCTTCGCACCCTTATCTATGTTAGGGCATCTGTTTGCTTTGGATCCTTCTCTATCCATAACTTTTGTTTTATCCCTTATTCCTCAGATGGGATACTTCTGATTATTGGTTTTATTCCGTGCATTCCACCCTATGCTCGGTCATCCACTCTTTAAGCTTTATATGCGTGTGTGGACTATAACCCATCTTACCAATTGTGGTTATTCCTCCTTAGCCACATCTTATTTGGAGTACTTACTTTCCCAATTTTTCTTGAACATTCTTTACTTTATTACCTTAGTATGGGTAGTCCACTCATTCATACTTGTCACAACATCTTTTTTATGCTAACCCGTTAACTTATTTCCGTTTAAGGAGGGTTCACATCCTTCTTGTTTCAAAATCTCTTGTTATCCTTAAATTATTGTTTGGTTCTCCAGCTCTATCCAAGTAGGTCACACTAGGCCATCACGATACTTCCTTCCTTTGAAACATTTCCCAATTAAGGGTTAGTTCCTTGCACTCCACATTATGTCCATCCGCCCATCAAAATTCCTTCAACGGTAGTTAGTCGTATGCATCCCTCTAAAGTTTACTTTCATAGTGTATTTTTTTATGTAGCGTTCAAATCTTCCTTATTTCAAGATTTCTTGATAATTATGTGAGAGGCTTGCCTATTTTTTTTTCTTGGTTAATTTGGCCTTTGGTCCTGTTAAGGATTTCTTTCACCCTTCTTTTCCCGAGTATTTGGCCTTTTCGCCCCTCTCTTCTTTGTTGGAACTCAAATTACGGTTTTCCTGTGTATTAGTTTGTTAACTGTCTCGCCTCTACCATTCCTTTGGTCTAAGTTTCTTAGGGCCATTTTTTTTCTCGAGTACTCTTGTCCTTAACGTCCATCTCACTGACCTTTTTATGATGTAGCCCCTTCTACTTCCCAGTTTTCCTCAGGGTGTCATTTGTTCCCTCTGACTATCTTGTTGTAACGACTTGCTTTCTCTTGTCCTGTTGGTCCGAACTTCCTAATAGGTTGTTCCTTGTTTAATTACCCCAAAGTTCTCCTAGACTCCTTACCATGACGATTCTTTTGTCATGCCTTCCCTGCATAATAATCTCCTTGATATTCATGGTGTCTTTTGTTTAGGTATTTTTCTTGGGGCTATCTTCTTAACAAGATTACATCCTTTGATAGACAAAGTTTTTAGGAATTTGGAGTACTTTATTAACTAAGGAGTACAATTGGCCCTATTATAGAAAGTGGTCACAAAATAAGGAGTTACGGGGTTCTTGATAAACACTTAGGTAAGGTTATACACCCTTTACTGACGTTTGTAGCTTCACGCTTGGCATCCTTTATACTTAGAGTTGTGCCCTCAATAGGTCCTAGCACATTCTCCATGATACTTCTCCATTTGGTCCTTGGAGATTTCTACCATGCCTCAGCCATTTTGGGAAGCTTCTAGGGTTGTCCTCCTACGAGAACAAGGTACTGAGCAGAGTCATCTCTAGTTTTCTTGGTTCCTCTCCTAGGAGCCATCTGAAAATTTTAAGATAAATCCTATCAGTTACTATATTTTCTAGTCTTGATTATGTATTCGAGGAAACAGGCTCTGATACCACTCTAGTTGTCACGCCCCGACCCGGTTTGGTCGGATCCCCATGATCAACTCACTACTCTCACGGTTTATTAAAGGGTTTCCCCTTATTGTAAACCGTAAAGAGTAAGGCGTCCTTTAACCTGCACCTTTTTCCTGGAATAGAATAATCAAAACTGCATGAAATTTAAAACTTTATATACCTATCTTACAAGCATCTTAGTTGACGGTCTTTAAGGGGAGGCTTTCCGGGATTTCCTGAAAGGGATATAAGGGAGGGGGTGAGTAGGACTACTCGGTGAATGGGTTTTCAAAAGCTTTTGACTTTTAAGAAAAACATTTATATGGAGTGTGCTAGACTCCTTTGTTTTCAAAAATCCCTTCATTTAAAAATTCGAATTTTTCCTTTATTTCTTAGTTACCACGGTGTGTCATCACCCAACACATATCTTTCATCATGAAAGTTACACACATTCGCAAGTCAGTATCAATACTGAACCCGCTAGTGGCTTGGAGCGACTTTTCCTGCCATCCGGATAGAAGTACGACCACTTCTACCTTGGGAATGAGTGGATGTACGTGACATCCGACACACAATCCCAAAATCACTTATTCGTGTCCGTATGAGGACAGAGATCTCATCCTGTCCCCACCTCGGTCTCATGCGCTTGGTGCTACTCCAAATTTCGCACAGACAGCTGGAACGACATACTGCCCTTATAGCCACCAGGTCGTCTAGTGCCCTTAGGATGCATCACTACCCCTCATGGGCGTCTTGATGATCTCGTACTCATAGTGCATGCACAAACAATGTTTTCTTATCAAGCCATGTAATATGTGGTGCCACTGGTCCAACGGCCCCAACTCTCAACTCAACTTGCAGTTGTTTGTCTTGACTAGTCTGTCGACCTGTCATGTCGCACTGCCGCTAGTTGATTGAGCATGTCGGTCCTATCTTGGTACCATGGCCAAACAATTCACTTATTAAGTTTTATGGCACATATATCATGTTCGTTTACGAGCTCTTGCTCGTGCCAACTGGCCTTGGGCCCACTCTACAAGATTTTCAAAAAACTGGGCATTTTAGCCCGCAAGTTCCAAAATCGAGGCCCCCGGCCTATAAGAGCTATTCGAGCTCCCGTCGAGAAGGTCTCCCAAATAGTTTAAGCATTGGCACATAGTCAGGGGAGAACACTTCTAATTATTGAAAATGGAGTTGAAATTGAGTTCATGCATGTTCATATGATTCTAAGAAACTATTAATTGCAGATTTTAATGCCGGAACGAGCTCAAACGGAGCTTCGCCGGAAAACAGACTATAGAGAGAGAAAGCTTCGATTACACACCAGTGAAGGCACGACAGTCCGAGCTTTTAATCTGGGCAGATAGGTCTCGTCCTGAGGTTCATCCTAGAATCAAGAATTGCATCAATTGATGCATAATTGGATTAGAATTTCGTCATTGAATTTCGGTCGACTCTCTCTTTAGCACCGATCGAAAATTGTAAAGGGGAGCCGAATTGGCTTACCTTTCGTTCCTAATTCGGCCGTGGAAAGGTTGAGGAAGTGTTGGAAGGGCTTGGTTTGGCCTGAGGAGGGCTTGAAATGGCCAATTTCAGCTTGGCCGAAATAGGGCAGTTTCGGTCCGCCGGAGTTACTTCACTATTCTATCATGTCGGCGCTTCTCCAACAATTCTTGAATTGACTGGAGTTTGCTATTAGATTATTGTCTTCTCCCCGGTTCTAAAGAGCCCGACCTTTGTTCAAGTTGAAGCTCTGGTTCGAGCTTTATCAGGAAATGGAGCAATAGAGAGAGAGAGAGAAGTGTTCAGGTGTGAGGAGAATGAAATGAGGGTGACCTCTTTATATAGGCGTAAAACTCGTGTATTAAATGGGCGAGATTTATTATTAATATTAATATTGACATAAATTATTGGTATTAATTCCAATAATTTAATTTGGTATTAATTCTAATAATTTAATTTACGTATTAAATTATTTATATTAATTCTAATAATTTAATTTAGGTATTAAATTATTGGTATTAATTACAATAATTAAATATATATTAATTTATGATAAGGCGTAGATAAAAAATTTTTACTGAAATTTCGGGTTACAAAAAAAATTCATACTTCCCAGGAGATCACCTATCCTCACACTACTCTCGGGCAAGCACTATTAACTTTGAAGTTCTTATGAAATCTAGTTCACCTGAACCAATTTGGTTTTTGTTTTCTAAAGTTTCTTAAATTTTTTTCCAAGGTTTAATGAACCCTTTAGATCACCCGGAAGTTGTAAATTTCCATATTGCGTGTTCTCAAATGTAAACCGGCTCGGTTTTCTTACTCAGTTTGACCGGTTCTTTTCCTGGTTTTTCTTAACTCAAAAGTGCGAGGTTTACATTCTTGATGCTGGCTAGCCAGTCCATAGCAGCTCTAGCATCCTTCTATCTTAGGAATGGCTTACATCCTAGTTGTTGGAGGGTTTTGAGGTATTTGGGGATGTCAACTGGAGAAGGATGAGACTGTACTTACTCGGGCTCAGCTCGAGAGTTGGTGTCTACCTCAAGAGCAAGGTTAGGTCATCCAAACACTCGAGTGAATTCCTCATACAATCTCTGGCATTTCGAGCTTAGTCTAGGTGGAACTGTCTGGGCTTCTCAGGAAGTTTCTATAGGAAGGGGTTGTTGGGCAGTGTCAGAAACTACAACTCTTGTTCTATTGGTTCCTCTCTTGGGAGCCATCTAAAATTTTTAAGATTTAATCCTCTTATTACTATGTTATATAGTCTTGATAATGTATTCGAGGAAACATGCTCTGATACCACTCAAGTTGTAACGCCCCGACCCGGTTTGGTCGGAACCCCGTGAGCAACCCGCCACTCTCTCGGTTTATTAAGAGCTCCCCCTTATCTAAACTATAAGGAGTAAGACATCATTTTCACCTCTATCCTTCCTAGAATAGCATTAATCAAAACTGAATACATTAAACCTTACATACATGACTTACATGTTCGACTATAGGAAAATCTTTAGGTTTGTTTTCCCTTGGTTACCTGAAAAACGGTAAAGGGAGGGGGTGAGTTCGACAACCCAGTGAGTGGGTGTTGGGAGAGAGTTTTCATAAATAAAACAACTTTACTTAGAGTGTGTCGAACTACTTATTTACTTTAAGAATGTTCTTTCCTCAAATTATCGATTTTCAAAACCTTTACCTTTTCTTTTAAAAAGGGTTTTTCCTCAATTTTAATCTCTTTTTCCAAGGTTTACCAATTCTTTATCAAGGGATTCTCAAATCCTTTCCAAGGTTCTCAAAACCTTTTTCCACTTCCCTATTAGGTGAGTTTCACAAACAACACATGCCCTTCATCAGGAAGGGTACACACATTCGAGAGATACAGTTACGCCGACTGCACCCTAATAGAAGTCCCTAACTTCTACAAGGAGTCTGAGTGAACTTCTCAAGTGCATGCACAAACAATAATTTTCCACAAAGCCATTTATCTTTGGTGCCACTAGTCCAACGGCCCCGACCCCCAACTCGACCTACAACTGTTTGTCTTGGTCGAAAAGTCAACATGGCCCTGACGCACTGCCGCCAGTCCATCGAGTATGTTGATCCTGTCTTGGTACCATGGTGAAACCACACATTCCATTCATTTAGAATTTTCATGGCATAAATATCACATGTTTTTCTATGAGCTTCTGCTAGTGCCAATTGGCCTTGGGCTCACTGTACGTGATTTTCCAAAACCAAGCATTTTAGCCCACAAGTTCCAAAATCGAAGCCTCCATCTATCTAAACTATTCTAGCTCTCGTCAAAAAGGTCTCCTAAAACTTTTAAGCATTGGCACACAGTTAGGGGAGAAAACTTCTGACAAAATAATTTTTCCATTCATTACGCCTATCGTGCCCCGACCCAGTTTGGTCAAATCCCCATGAGCAACCCGGCACTCTCCCAGTTTACTAAAGGTTTCCCCTTCTTTAACCCAGGAGAAGTAAGGCATCCTTTAAACCTATACCTTTCCTAGAATAACATAAATTAAACTGCATAAAAATTTTACTTACATACCTATCTTGCAAGTGTGACTAATAGGAGGCCTTTGGGTAGGTTTCACTTGGTTACCTAAAAATGGATATAAGGGATGGGGGTGAGTTCAACAACTCAGTGAATGGGTTTTAAAAGTTTGACTTTTAGGAAAAGTGTTTGAATCGGAGTGTGCTAGACTCCTTATTTTCTTTTAAAATAATTCATCCTTAAAATCTCATTTTCATAGCCATTACTCAATCCTCAATCATAATCGGTGTGTTTATCAACCAACACACGCCCTTCATCATGAAGGGAACACACATTCACAGGGCAGCACGTCCACTGCACCCACTTGTGGTGTCGGAGCAACTTTACCAGCCACCTAGATAGAAGCATGTCTACTTCTACCCTAAGATTGAGTGGATGTAGACAACATCCGACCCTCAATCCCATAAAGAAAACTCCGTGTCCGTATGAGGATAGAAACCTCATCCCGACCCCACCACGGTCTCATGCGCATGAAGCTACGTTGAGCTTCCCTGACTGCTAGCACGACAATATGCCCTTATCTCCACCATGTCATTCAGTAGACCCTATAACACATCACTACCCCTCTTGGGCGTCATGAAGGTCTCGTACCTCAGTGCATGCACAAAACAATAGTTTTCCACATAAGCCATTTAATATGTGGTGCCACTGGTCTCATGGCCCTGACCCTCAACTTAACCTGCAGTTGTTTGTCTCGACTAGTCCATCGACTTGTCATGTCGTACTACCGCCAGTCTATCGAGTATGTCGGTCCTGTCTTGGTATCGTGGCCCAAAAAATCATTCATTTAAAGTTTTCATGGATTAACTCATGTTTGTTTACAAGCTCCTACCCGTGCCAACTGGCCTTGGGCCTAATGTACGAGATTTTAAAAATCGGCCATATTAGCTCCCAAGTTCCAAAACCAAGACCTCCCACCTATCTAAGTTATTTGAGCTCCTGTCAAGAAGGACTCCTAAAAATTTTAAGTAGTGGCACACAGTAAAGGGAGAGCACTTTTGATAAAATAATCTTTTAATTTGTCCATCACCTCAACTGGGTCTGAGGACATCTTAGCTTATAACCGATAAGCGGGTTTTCTATTTCCTTCTAGGAAGTTTATCATACCAACCGGGTATGATCGACTTACAATCGATAAATAGTTTTTACGTGTAATTCCACATCACTCCTCTGAGGTGTGATGGTTAAAATACCACTTATTAGTGGGTTTTCATTTCTAAGGTGCTTATCATCCTAACCGGGTATGATATGAAAATCTCACTCACACGATAGCGTAGTGAATTTCTTCTTAACCGACTTGTTGCCTTCACGCAAACTTGTCTCGGTTGGCATTACTGGTACCTCATGTTCCTACACGATGTGAACATCCTTGTTCATTATCATTTGGCCAAATAGCCTTCATTCATCATGAATGAATTAAATAACCAAACTTTTAATTTATTTGCAATTAGGTCCCTAAAGTTATTTTTCTTAACTTTAGGTCCCAAATGCAGATTTTCCCCCAAATTGAGTCCCGAAACTCTAAAATTTATCTTAAGACCTCAATTTATTAAAAATCACAAAAAGGAGTTCAAGTTTCCCAAATTTCCAATTTGGTCCCCAATTTTTCCAAAATTACTATTTTGCCCCTACTTAACAAAAATGGTAAGTTTTACCCCAAAAATTCTAAAAAATGTTGAATTGGTCCTCCAACATCTTTTTCATGCCTAGTTGGCCCTCAATTTTATGAAATTGCACTTTAGTCCCTAAAATTATTGAAATCCCCAAATATCCCCCAATTTCAACCTTCTAGCTCAACCGAATTTGATTTTATCAAATTGACCAACCAAATGAGTTTAATTGAAGTTAGATTGGAGTTTCTACTCATTCATATGATTCAATTGCACTTTGAATTACACAATTTGACGTCGGAATGAACTCAAACGGAGCTTCGCTGGAAAACTGAATGTAGGGAAAGAAGCTTTGAAAGCTTACCATCGAAGGTGCGACGGTCCGAGCTTTTGATCTGGGCAGATAGCTCTCATTCTAAGGTTGCTCCTAAGATCAAGAATTGCATCAATTGATGTTGAATTGAGGGAGAATTTAGTCAATGAAAATCTGTCGATTCTCTCTCTAGCACTAATCAGAATTTACTAAGGGGAGCCAAATTGGCTTACCTTTCCGCTCTAATTCAGTTATAGGAGGGTTGTGGAGGTATTGGGAGGGCTTGTTTTGGCCTGAGTAGGGCTCAAATTGGCCATTTCAGCTTGGTCAAAACAAGGCAGCTTTGGTCCATCGGAGCTGCTTCACTATTCTATCACGTCGGCATTTCTGAGGCAACCCTCTGAGCAAATGGAGACTACATGCGTGTACCTGACTTCTCCCATAATCCAAAGAACCCAACCATGCCTTCTTTGGCTCAGAAAAATGCCCAAGTTGGAGCTTTGGTTCGAACTTCACTAGAAAATGGAGCAGTATAGAGAGAGTGGAGTTTTTAGGTGTGAGGAAGATGAATGAGGAGGGGCTCTTTATATAGGAAGCTTGGGGACTTCTTGGTCATCCGATTGGCACCTTAATGGTGGTCATTCATTGCCTAAAACTCCCTGGTAGGAGACTTTTCATCTTTGTCGACGCTGCTTGATTTTTCGGCGAGTGAACAGTGCTGTCATCTGAAGGAAGAACACGACATTATTCTGAACCGGACCGAACCGGTCTGAACTAGGTTCAAAGCTTAAACCATCAAGTTCAGGCCTAATTTGACCGAGTTTTTCAAAATTAAAATTTTCTAAATTCATCTATATTCATTCTCTATCTAATGGTGGCCTCAATTCTTCAATTTGGATTTTCTAAGCCATCTAGAAAAATGAACTTAGCATCCGGTTCAATAGTGGTTCAATCCGGTCCAAACCGGTTCAATCTGGTTCAGATCCAGTTCACCTGAACCGATTTGATTTTTCTCTCCAATTCATCCTAAAGTCCTTTTTCATGACTTTTGTGACTCTTTATATCACTCGGCATTCCATACATGACTTTTACGGTTTATAAACCAACTCGGTTTTCTCTTTGGAAATGACCAATTCTTTCCGCGGTTTTTCTTATTATCAATGGACTGGGTTTACAACTCTCACATCCTTTTAGGGGTTTTGTCCCCAAAACAATTACATGTCAAATAATTGGGGTAACTATCCCTCATTACACTTTCGATTTCTCATATCTCTTCCTGCACGGGTTCGTTTTGCCACATAACCTTGACCATAGGAATCCATTTATTCCTTAAGTTCTTATCCCTCCAGTTTCGTTTATAGGTCAAGTTCTCTTCTAGCTTCGATGAAGGTCGGTCCAACACATGGCTACGATAAAGATGATACTTCCGAAGTACAGAGATATGGAATACATTAGGCACAAGTATTCCTCCCAACCTTTGTTCATGGTGAGTACGCACACTCTCAGCATATCCTCCAAGGTTTGAATGGTTCTCTCAAATTGTCCATCAGTCTGAGGATGAAATGTTGTGCTCGTGTAGAGCTTGGTTCCCATGGCACTTTGTAAGCTTGGCTAGAACCTTGAAGTAAATCTTGGATATCTATCTGATACAATACTCATCGGAATGCCATGGAGTCTTATTGTCTCCCTCGTGTATAAGACGGCCAGTTGCTCCACTGTATCTGTCACTCTTATAGGGAGAAAATGAGCTGATTTGGTCAATCTATCCACGATGACACAAATTGCATCTCGACTCTTTCTTGTCACAGGTAGTTCGATGACAAAGTCCATGGTGATATGCTTCCATTTCCATTCCAGAATTGGTAAGGGTCGTAGCAGTCCTTATGGTTTCTAGTGCTCAGCTTTTATCTGCCGAGAGGATAAGCATCTGGCTACATATTCAGCAATGTCCCTCTTCATCCCCTTCCACCAATATCCTTGCCTGAGGGTGCGATATATCTTGGTACTACCCAAATGCATTGCATACACAAAATCGTGTGCCTCTTCTAGAATTAACCTCTCCAACTCCTTCATTTGAGGCACACATACCCTAACCTTGTAGCTCAGGACTCCATCACTTCACAAATCATAGTCCAATTCTGTTCCTCTATTAACTAGATCTAGATAAGATTGAAGCTCCTTATCCACTTTTTGTTGAGCTTGGATCAGCTCAGTTAGACTAGGCCTCACTACCACGTTAGCCACCAAGCATCTTTCCCGCTTGTCCATCTTTACATCCACCTCCATTCTTCCCAATTGTTGCAACAAGGGTATGTAACTTATCTTTACTTGTATCACCTTAGTTTGGTACTTGCGACTTAAGGCATTTGCTACCACATTTGTCTTTTCGGGGTGATATTCCATCACAAGGTCGTAGTCCTTTACCAATTCTAGCCATCGCCTCTGGCGGAGATTTAACTCCTTCTGAGTTAGGAAGTACTTAAGACTCTTGTGATTTGTGTATATCCTACACTTAACCCCGTAAAGGTAGTGTCGCCAAATCTTTAAGGCAAATACTATTGCAGCTAATTCTAGATCATGAGTTGGGTAGTTTCTTTCATGTACCTTAAGTTGGCATGAGGCATAAGTGATAACCTTCCCTTGTTGCATCAATACACATTTGAGTCCTTGTCCGGATGCATCACTATAAACGGTGTACTCTCCCACATTAAGGTCAAGTGGGGAGAGTACCGGTGTGGTTGTTAATTGAGTATTTAACTCTAAGAAAGACTTCTCATAGCTTTAATCCCACTTATAATCAAATCCCTTCCTAGTGAACCGAGTTAGGGGATCTGCTATCTTAGAAATGTCTTGCACGAATTGTCTGTAGTATCCCACCAGACCTAAGAAAGTCTATATCTCTAAAGGATTCCTTGTAGCCTTCCAATATGATATGGCTTCCACCTTGGCTAGATCTACTTTGACTCCATCCTACCTCCTGCAGCCATAACTCGCACTTGGAGAATTTTGCATATAAAAGATTCTCCTTCAATATCTCTAAGGTGATTGCCAAATGTTCTTCATTTTCCAACATAGTTCGTGAGTATATAAGATTTTTGTCTATGAACACTATCACGAAACTGTCCAAGTGTGGTTCGAACATACGGTTCATCAAATCCAAGAATGATGTAGGGGCATTCGTTAATTTGAATGACATCACTCTAAACTCATAATGTCCATATTGGGATCGGAATGTCATTTTGGGAATGTCCTCCTCTCGAATCCTGAGTTGATAATAGCCTAACCGAAGTTCTATTTTGGAGAAGTAAGCTGCTCCTTTTAATTGATCGAATAGGTCATCAATCCGCGAAAGTGGGTATCTATTCTTGATGGTGACTTGGTTCAGCTTCCTATAGTCTATGCACAGTCTCATACTTCCATCATTTTTCTTTACGAATAGGACAAGTGCACCCCCACAGAGACTAGCTAAGACGTTTGAAATCCTTCTCCAATAATTCATCCAATTGCTCCTTCAATTTCTTCAAATCCGTCGGAGCCATATGATATGGGGCTTGGGATATGGGGTTTGTTCGTGGGATTATTTCTATGGTGAACTCTACTTGCTGACTTGGAGGTGGTCTGGGAAGTTCTTCTGTAAATACTTTTGGATAGTGCTTAACTACTAGAATATCTTCAAGTCTCTTCTCTTCAGACTCCTCGTTGATGACCATGGCTAGGAAAGTTGCACAGCCTTTCTATATCATCTTTTGGGCTTTCACATGGGACAACATTTGTACTTCGCTTTTTCTTCAGTCTCTTTGGAATTTTAATCCATTTGTCTCAGGTGTGGAAGGTTATCGTCTTCTTTCACAGTCCATCTTAGCATGATGGTTACTTAGCCAGTCCATCCCAAGGATTACTCCCACCTCCTTCAAGGGCAATGGGATCAAATCTGCTTCAAGTTTGATTACTCCAACCTTTATCTAACATCCTTTTAATTGTTTATTCCTATTTAACTTGTAAACCCGCACTTTTGAGTTAAGGAAGATTGGGAAAAGAACCGGTCAAACCGAATAAGAAAACCGAGTCAGTTTACATTTGGGAACAAGCAATATGGAAATTTACAACTTGCGGGTGATCCAAAGGGTTCATTAAACCTTGGAAAAAAAACTTAAGACAAATTAAAAAACAAAAACCAAATTAGTTCAGGTGAACTAGATTCCATAAGAACTTTAAAGTTAAGCATGCTTGCTTAAGAGTAGTGTGAGGATGGAGGACCTCCTGGAAAGTATGAATTTTTTTGTAACCCAAAATTTCGGTCAAAAATTTTTATGCGAAAGTACGGCTTATCATAAATAGCCATAAATTAATATATATATATATATAATTATTATAATTAATACCAATAATGTAATACCCAAATTAAATTATTAGAATTAATACAAATAATTTATGGCAATATTAATACTAGTAATAAATCTCTCCCATTTAATACAGCGTTTTACACCAATATAAAGAGGTCATCCACATTCATTCTCCTCACACTCGAACACTTCTCTCTCTCTCTCTACTGCTCCATTCTCCGGTGAAGCTCAAACTAGAGCTTCGACTTGAACAAAAGTCGGGCTCTTTAGAACCGGGGAGAAGACAGTTATCTGGTAGCAAACTCCAGTCAATCCGAGAATCATTGGAAAAGCGCCGGCATGATGGAATAGTGAAGCAACTCCAGCAGACCAAAACTATCCTATTTCGGCCAGGCTGAAATCAGCCATTTCAAGCCCTCCTCAGGCCAAACCAAGCCTTCCCAACACTTTCTTAGCCCTCCCATGGCCGAATTACGACTAAAAGGTAAAACAATTTGGCTCCCCTCTGCAATTTTCGGTCGGTGCTAGAGAGAGAACAGGTAGAATTTCAATAATGAAATTCTAACTCAATTCGGCATCAATTGATGTGATTCTTGATTCTAGGATGAACCTCAAGATGAGAGCTATCTGCCTATATTGAACGCTTAGACTGTCGTGCCATCATCGGTGAGAAATCGAAGCTTTCTCTCTCTACAGTCTGTTTTACGGCGAAGCTCCGTTTGAGCTCGTTCCGGCGTTAAAAGACGTGATTCAAAGTTTCTTAGAATCGTATGAACATGCAGGAACTCAATTTCAACTCCAATTTCAACAATTAGAAGTGTTTGATCGGTCAATTTGATGAAATCAAATTCAGTAGTGTTAAAGAGTTGAAATTAGGGAAAATTGGGGATTTTCGAAATTCAAATGGCCAAAATGCAATTTTATGAAATTGAGCGTCAATTGGGCATGAAAATAATGTTGGTGGATCAATTGAGGAATTTTGGAATTTTTGGGGCAAAACTTACCATTTTTGTAAAGGAAGGGCAAAATAGTAATTTTGGAAAAATTGGGGGACCAAATTGGAAATTTGGGAAATTAAACCCCTTTTTGGTGAAATTGAATAAATTGAAGTCCCAAGATAAATTTTTAAAGTTATGGGACTCAATTTGAGGAAAAACCGAGATTTGGGACTTAAAGTTAAAGAGAAATAACTTTAGGGACCTAATTACAAATAACTAAAAGTTTAGGTTTTCTCATTCATTGGAAATGAATGAAGGCTGTTATGCTGAGTAATAATGAACAAGGATGTTCATATCGTGTAGGAACGCGAAATACCGAGAACGCCGGCATGGACGAGCTCGCGTGAATACAAAGAACCGGTCAAGTGGAATTCACTACGTTAATGGGTGAGTGGGCTTACTAACATCATACCCGGTTAGGATGATGAGTACAACTTAAAATTAAAAACTACTTACCGGTTGTGAGTGGAAATTTTATATCATACCCGGTTGGGAATGATAAGTACCTTGGTATGAAAACCCACTATTAAGTGGTATTTTAATCATCACTACTTAGAGGAAGTGATGTGAAAATCATGCAAAAAAACTACTTACCGATTCTAAGTAGATCATACCTATTTGGTATGATGAGACTTCCTCGAAGGAAGTTGAAAACTCGTTCATCGGTTATGAACGGAGGTGTCGTTATACCGAGCAGTATAATGGATAGAGAAAATATATGTTTTGTCGGAAGTGCTCTCCCTTAACTGTGTGCCAATGCTTAAACAATTTGGGAGACCTTCTCAATGGGAGCTCGAATAGCTCTGATAGGCCGGGGGCCTCGGTTTTGGAACTTGGGGGCTAAATGCCCGATTTTAAAAATCTCGTACAGTGGGCCCAAGGCTAGTTGGCACGAGCAGGAGCTCGTAAATGAACATTATATATGTGCCATAAAACTTAATAAGTGAATTGTTTGGCCATGGTACCAAGATAGGACCGACATGCTCAGTCAACTAGCGGCAGTGCGACATGACAGGTCGACGGACCAGTCAAGACAAATAACTGCGGGTTGAGTTGAGAGTCAAGGCCGTTGGACCAGTGGAACCACAGATTACTGGCAATATGAGAAAACATTGTTTATGCATGCACTGTGAGTACGGGATCATCAAGACGCCCGTGAGGGGTAGTGATGCGTCCTAAGGGCACTAGACGACCTGGTGGCTATAAGGGCAGTTTGTCATTCCAGGTGTCTATGCGAAATCTGGAGTTGCACCAAGCACATGAGACCGGGGAGGGGACAGGATGATTTCTCTATCCTCATACGGACACGAAGAAGTGATTTCGGGATTGTGGGTAAGATGTCACGTATATCTACTCATTCTCAGGGTAGAAGTGGTTGTACTTCTATCTGTGTGGCAGGAAAAGTCGCTTCGAAGCCACTAGCGGGTTCAGTAATGATACTGACTTGCGAATGTGTGTAACCTTCATGATAAAGGATGTGTGTTGGGTGATGACACACCGTGGTAAATAAGAAATGGTGGAAAAATCTGAATTTTTAAATGAAGGGATTTTTGAAAACAAAGGAGTCTGGTACACTCCGTATAAATGTTTTTCTTAAAAGTTAAAAGCTTTTAAAAACCCATTCACTGAGTAGTCGTACTCACCCCCTCCCTTATATCCCTTTTAGTAAATCCCAGAAAGCCTCCCCTTAAAGACCGTCAACTAAGATGCATATAAGATAGGTATGTAAAGTTTTAAATTTCATGCAGTTTTTTTTATGTTATTCCAGGAAAAGGTGCAGATTAAAGGATGCCTTACTCTTTATAATTTACAATAAGGGGAAATCCTTTAATAAACTGGGAGAGTGGCGATTTGATCATGGGGATCTGACCAAATCGGGTCAGGGCATGACATAACCCTTCTCCTAAGTGTGTGAGGATGTTGAGACTTTATTCTAGGGGAGTAAGTTTTAAAGGTAAACTTGGTATCAAGTCTTCCTTGATGAAGGATCTCTCAGCTCCTAAATCAAAGAGGGCGTAGACCTGTTGTCCCCATAATTGCACATACCCTAATTGAAGAAACGTATAGATTTAAGGAAAATGTTGTCTTTATTGAATAAAACTTCCAATTACAAGTTTTTCTGGAACTAATTGGGAGGGTTTTGGGATGTACTCGCTACAATACTAGGGTCTTTCCTAGCCTCTTCTTGGGTGAGGTTGTATACCCTTGCTGGTACTCTAGCTGTAGCGTTGGACCTGGTATTTGTGGTGGTCCTAGTGTATTCCTTTGCTTGTTTTCCCTGAGAGTGGGGCATTTCTTTGCAAAGTACCCCACTTGTCTGCATGTAAAGCAGGTCAAGCATGCTCCCTCATGGTTCATTTGACACCTTGGACAGTGAGGGTTTCCTTGAGGCAAGGTGGGGATTACTCTCTGGGAGGTGGCAGCATGTCCTTTCTCCTTTGAAATGCCATTTTATTCCCCCATTTCGGAACATTGTGTTCCTTTCGTCCTCCTTGACAGTTTTGACCCTTATCCGCCTTTTGGGTTGTCTGCTCCATCCGACAGCGTCGAGTCTACACCAATCGCTCATGCTCATGAGCCATACTGATTACTGCTGCCAGGTCTGTGGGTCATCCTAGTACTCCCATACGGTCTCGAATGTCCACATCGAGACCATCCACGAATCACTAGCATATGTATGTGGGTCATCCTACTCCTTCATATGATTCAATTGCACTTTGAATCGCACGATTTGATGCTGGAATGAGCTCAAACAAAGCTTCATCGTAAAACTAACTGTAGAGAGAGAAAGCTTCAAAAGCTTACTGTCGGAGGTGCAGCGGTCCAAGCTTTCAATCTGTGCAGATAGCTCTCATCCTGAACTTTCTCCTAGGATCAAGAATCGCATCAATTGATATCGAATTGAGAGAGAATTAAATTAGTGAAAATCTGTTGGTTCTCTCTCTAGCACCGATCAGAATTTACAAAGGGGAGCCAAATTGGCTTACCTTTCCGCTCTAATTCAACTATAGGAGGGTTGTGAAGATGTTGGGAGGGCTTGGTTTGGCTTGAGGAGAGCTCCAATTGGCCATTTTTAGCTTGGCCAAAACAGGGCAGATTCGGTTCACCAGAGCTACTTCACTGTTCTATCACGCCGACATTTCTCTGGTGACCCTCAAAGCAAATGGAGACTACAGGCATATAGCTAACTTCTCCCCTAATCCAAAGAATCCGACAATGCCTTCTTTGGCTCAGAAAAATACCCAAGTCAAAGCTATGGTTTGAGCTTCATCAAAAAATGGAGTAGTAGGGAGAGAGTAGAGTTTTTAGGTGTGAGGAGGATGAATGAGGAGAGACTCTTTATATAGGAAGCTCGGGAACTTCTTGGATGTTTGATTGGCTCCTTAATGGCAGTCATTAATTGTCTGAAACACCCTGGCCGAAGCCATTATCTTCATCGATGCTGCTCGATTTTCTGACGAGTGAACAGTGCTATCATCTAAATAAAGAAGATGACACTGTTTTGAACTGGACCGGTTCAGTTAGAACTGGGTTCAAATCTTAAACCGGTCGATCCAAGTCAGATTCGACCGAGTTTTTCAAATTAAAATTTTCTAAATTTATCTAAATTCATTCTTTATCCAATAGTGGTCTCAATTCTCCAATTTGGATTTTCTAAGCCACCAAGAAAAATGAATTTAGCATCTGGTTAAATATTGGTTCAAATCGATCCAAAACGGTTCAATCCGGTTCGGATCCGATTCACCTAAACCGGTTTGGTTTTCCTCTCCAATTCATCCTAAAGTCTTTTTTTATGACTTTTGTGACTCTTTAGGTAAGTTGGGATTCCATAAATTTCCCGATTTACCCTTTCCCAATTTACCCTAGAAAAATGAATTTAGCATCTGGTCAATAGTGATCCAAACCGGTTCAATCGGGTTCACCTGAACCGATTTGGTTTTCCTCTCCAATTCATCCTAAAGTCTTTTTTCATGACTTTTGTGACTATTTAGGTCACTCGAGATTCCACAAATTTCTCGGTTTACCCTTTCTCTATCGGTTCTGGTTTATAAACCGACTTAGTTTTCACTATGGAAATGACCGGTTCTTTCCTCGTTTTTTCTTATTATCAAAGGACGGGGTTTACAACACCAACCGGGTGTGATGACATCTTCTCTTACAACAAGCAAGCGGGTTTTCTTCTTCCTTCCATGAAGTCCATCATACCAACCGTGTATGATCTCTCTACTTACAACCGATAAGTAGTTTTTCTGCATAGTTCTCACATCACTCCAACTGGTGTGATGTTAAAATCTAACATATAAGTGGTTTTTCATTTCTGAGATGCTCATCATCCCAACCAAGTATAATGTGAATAAACTCACTCACCCGTTAACCGTGATGTGTTCATCCTCGGTTAGTTTTCCAAGTTGACGTTAGCTTATCTTGTTGGGGTTCTGATCACACTTGTCCCTACACAAATTGGGCAACATTTTTACTTAAGGTTTGGGAATAATAGACTAGGATCACAATTTATCGATAAATTACATTTAAGTCCTTAAAGTTTATTTTTCTTAACTGTAAGTCCCTAATGCAAATCTTTGCCCAATTTGACTCCCAAAGTTTCCAAAATTCCCTTTTGAGTCCTCGTTTTACTAAAAAATATATAAGGGTTTCAAGTTTTACAAATTTCCAATTTAGTCACCAACTTTTCAAAAATTACCATTTTGCCCCTACTTTCCAAAAATGGAAACTTAATCCCAAATGTTCCAAAAATCAACCAATTGGTCATCCAACATCTTTTCCATGCCAAATTAGTCCTCAATTTTAGGAAATTGCAATTTGATCCCTCTACGAAATCCCCAAATTTCTCCAAACTTTTCCCTTAATTTCCCCCTTTCAAACTGTTCGAATTTAATTTTATCAAATTGACCATTTAATCAAGGTTAATCTCTAATTGAAGGTATGGATCAGTTCCTACACATCCATATGATTCAATTGAGTTTTGAACTGTGTCATTTGGGTCTGAATTGAGCTCAAATGGAGCTTCGTCGAAAAACTGAGCGTAGAGAGAGAAAGCTTCGAAAGCTTATCGTTGGAGAGGCGACGGTCCAATCTCTCTATCAGGGAAGATAGCTCTCTTCCTGAGGTATCTTCTAGGATCAAGAATTCCTACCATTGACCTTGAATTGAGGGAGAATTTATGTAAACGCCACCCATTTGAGCTAAGGAAAACCGCGAAAAGAACCAGTCAAACCGAGTGAGAAAACCGAACCGGTTCACAAACCTGATTATCAGGAAATGGGCAAATTGGTAATTTACAACTCTTAGGTGAATCAAAGGGTTCATAAAACCATGGAAAAGAACCTTAGGACAAATTGGAAGAGAAAAACCAGACCAATTTAGATGAACCGGATCTAACTAGATTGAATCGATTAATGAACTGAGTCGGTTCATCAACCGGAATCGATAGAGAACGGGAAAATTAGAGAAATTTCAACTCCCTTATGACCCAAAGAGATTTATAAACCTTGGGAAGTAACCTTAGAACAAAGTGGGAGAGAAAAACCAAAACAGTTTAGGTGAACCAGACCCGAACCGCATTAAACCAGTTTAAGAATCAAGCCAGTTTATGAACCGAAACCGATAGAGAGATGGTAAACCAGGAAATTTATGGACCCTAGGTGACCTAAGGAGTGACAAAATCATGGAAATGGACTTGTGAAGGAATTGGAGATGAAAACCAAACCGGTTAAGGTGAACCGGATCCGAACCGGTTTGGATCAGTTTGAACTACTATTTAACCGGATCCTAAATTTTTTTTTAAGTGGCTTAAATAATTCAAATTTGAGATTTGAGGCCACCATTGGATAGAAAATGAATTTAGATAAATTTAGAAATTTTTAGATTTGAAAAACTCGGTCGAATGAGGGGTGAACTGACCGGTTTAAACTTCGAACCCGGTTCGAACCGGTCCGGTTCGGTTTCGGAAGAGTGTCATCTTCTTCCTCCAGATGACAGCATTGTTCACTCGCCAAAAAATTAAAGCAGTGTTGGCAGAGAAGAAACGTTTTAGTTTGATACATTTTAGGCCATCAATGTCTGTCAGAAAGATACCAAATAGACGGCCAACGAGTCCCCGAGCTCCCTATATAAAGAGCCCCTCTCCATTCATCCTCTCCATACCCGAAAAGCTCACTCTCTCTCAGTTGCTTAGTTATCCAGTGAAACTCGAACCAGAGCTCTGATATAGGGTCTTTTCTGAGCCAAAGAAGGCTAGGTCAAATTCTTTAGAACTGGGGAGAAATCAACTACACGCCTGTAGTCTTCGTTTGCTCCGAGGGTCGCCGGAGAAACACCAGCGTGATGGAACAGTGAAGCAGCTCCGGTGGACTGAAGCTGCCCTATTTTGACTGAGTTGAAATCGGTAATTTTGAACCCTTCTCGTACCAAACAAAGCCCTCTCAACACTTCCTCAGCCCTCCCACGGCCGAATTAGTACTGAAAGATAAGCCAATTCGACTCCCCTCTACAATTTCCGGTCGGTGCTAGAGAGAGAACCGGTAGAATTTCGATGATGAAATTCTAACCCAATTCGGCATCAATTGATGCAATTCTTGATTCTAGGATAAACCTCAGGACGAGAGCTATCAGCCCATATCGAAAGCTCGGATCGTCGTCCCTCATCATTGAGTAATTGAAGCTTTCTCTCTCTACAGTACATTTTACGATAAAGCTTCGTTTGAGCTCGTCCCAGCGTTAAAACTTGCTATTCAAATTGCTAAAGAATCGTATGAACATGTAGAAACTCAATTTCAACTTCAATTTCAACAATTGGAAAGGTTTGATCAGTCAATTTAATTAAATCAAATACGGTTGTGTTGACAAGTTGGAATTGGGGAAAATTGGGGATTTCCAAAAATTTGAAGGACCAAAATGCAATTTCCTAAAATTGAGGGTCAATTGGGCATGATAAAAATATTATAGTGCCAATTTGCGAATTTTAGAATTTTTGGGGTGAAATTTACCATTTTGTAAAGGAAGGGCAAAATGGTAATTTTGGAAAAATTGGGGGACCAAATTGGAAATTTGGGAAATTAAACCCCTTTTTGTGAAATGGAATAAATTGAGGTTCTATGATAAATTTTAAAAGTTTCGAGACTCAATTTGAGGAAAAACTGGCATTAGGGACTTAAAGTTAAAGAAAATAACTTTAGGGACCTAATTGCAAATAGATGAAAGTTTGACTTTCTCATTCATTTGGAATGAATGGAGGCTATTAGGCCGAAGGATAATGAATTGAGATATTCATATCATGTAGGAACACGAAGTACCGAGAACGCCAATAAGGATAAGCTCGTGTGAGTACAAAGAACCAATCTAGTGGAATTAACTATATTAACGGGTGAATGGGTTTACTAATGTCATATCTGGTTGGGATGATGAGCACAACTTAAAGTTAAAAAAACACTTACCGGTTGTGAGTGGGATTTTATATCAAACCCGGTTGGGCATGATAAGTACTCGAAATGAAAACCCAGTACCAAGTGGTATTTTAAACATCATAACTTAGAGATGTGAAAATCATGTGGAAAAACTACGTACCGGTTGTAAGTAGATCATACCCGGTTGGTATGATTAAACTTCCTCAAAGGAAGTTGAAAACCTGTTCATCAGTTATGAGCGAAGATGTCCTTATACCCGATCGGTATGATGGACAGCTGAAAACATATTTTTGTCGGAAGTGCTCTCCCCTAACTATGTGCCAATGCTTAAACGATTTGGTAGACCTTCTTGACAGGAGCTCAAATGGCTCTTATAGGTCGAGGGCCTCGGTTTTGGAACTTGGGGGCTAATATGCCCGATTTTTTAAAATCTCATACAGTGTGCCCAAGGCTAGTTGGCACGAGCAAGAGCTCATAAAAAAAACATGAGTTATATGCTATAAAACTTTAAATAAAGGAATTTTTTGGCCATGGTACCAAGACAAGACCGACACACTCAGTTAACTAGCGGCGGTGCGACATGATAGGTCAATAGACTAGTCAAGACAAACAACTGTGAGTTGAGTTGAGGGTCGAGGTTGTTGGACCAATGGCACCACAGATTATATGGCATAATTAGAAAATTCTGTTTGTGCATGCACTATGATTACGGGACCATCAAGACATCCAAGAGGGGTAGTGATGCGTCCTAAGGGCACTAGATGTCCTGGTGGGTATAAGGGTAGTTTGTCGTACCAGGTGATCGTGCGAAATTTGGAGTAGCACCAAGCGCATGAGACCGGGGTGGGGATGGGATGAGGTATCTGTCCTCATACTAACACGAAGAATTGATTTCAGGATTGAGGGTTGGATGTCGCGTACATCTACTCATTCTTAGGGTAGAAGTGGATGTGCTTCTATCTGGGTGGCCGGTAAAGTCGCTCTGAAGCCACAAGTTGGTTCAGTGGTCGTGCTGTCCTGTAAATATGTGTTTGACCTTCATGGTGAAGGATGTGTGTTGAGTGATGACACACCGTGATTAATATGGAAATGGTGGTAAAAAAATCAAGATTTGAATTGAAAGGATTTTTGAAAGAAAGGAGTCTGGTACACTCCGATACAAATCTTTTTCAAAAAAGTAAAAGTTTTGAAAAACCCATTCACTAAATAGTCGTACTCACCCCTCCCTTATATCCCTTTCAGGAAATTTCGGAAAGCATACCCTTAAAGACCATCAACTAAGATGACTGTGAGACAGGTATGACAAATTTAAAATATTATGCAGTTTTGATTTATGTTATTCCAAGAAAAGGTGCAGGTTTAAAGGACGCCTTACTCTTTACGATTTATAATAAGGGGAAACCCTTTAATAAACCGGGAGAGTGGCGGGTTTATCACGGGGACCCGACCAAACCGAGTCAGGGCGGGACAATTTCATTAGTAAAATTCTATAGTTTCTCTCTTTAACTTCGACCTATAATGACTGAGGAGGGTCGAATTGACTTACCTTTCAACTCAGTTGAGGTCATCTAAGGGCTATGGGGATGCTGGGAGAGCTTGGTTTGGCTGGAGGAGGGCTGAATTCGATCAATTTCAACTTGGCCAAAATAGGGAAGCTTCGATCCATCGGAGCTGTTTCATTGTTTGATTATGCTGGAGCTTCTTCGGTGATCCTCAGATCGAACAGAGGTTGCTATCAGATAGCTAACTTCCCTCGAAGTCTAAAGAATCCAACCTCACCTTTTGAGGTTGATAAAACTACCCAAATTGGAGCTCTAGTTCAAGTTTCACTGGAAAATGGAGCAGTTTAGAGATAATGGAGCTTTTCAGGTATGAAGAGGCTGAATGGAGAGGGGCTCTTTATATAGGGAGCTCGGGGACTCTCTGCCCGTCTGTTTGGCACCTTTATGGCGCTCATTCATGGCTTAAAACGCCCTAAACAAAGGCAATTAATCTTCACCGGTGCTGTCCATTCATCCGGCGAGTGAACAGTGTTGTCATCTAAAGGAAGAAGACGACAATGTTCCAAACCGGACTGTACCGGTTTGAATCAGGTTCAATGCTTAAACCGATCGGTTCAAGCTCGATTCGACAGAGTTTTTCAAAATTAAAATTTTCTAAATTCATCTAAATTCATTCTCTATCCGATGGTGGCTTAAATTTCCCAATTTAAATATTTTAATCCACTTATAAAAATGAATTTAACAATCGGTTCAATTCGGTTTAGATCCGGTTCACCTGAACCGGTCTGGTTTTCTCTTCCAATTCATCCCTAAGTCCTTTTACATAGTTTTTATGACTCTTTAGGATACTCGGGCTTTGTAAATTTTCCAATTTGTCGTTTCTCAAACGGATGGGTTCATGAACCAGTTCAGTTTTCTCTCCCTAGTTGAGCGGTTCTTTCTCCAATTTCCTTGTCTTTAAGGGACGAGGTTTACACATTTAATCTATATTAAGTCCCTAGGACTTCCAATTATTTCTCATGGTCTTTAAATTTTCCAAAATTACCAATTGGTTCTCAATTTTCCCAAAATTGCCAATTGGTCCTTAACATCCCAAAAATTACCAATTGGTCCTTGAACATCCAAAAATTGCCAATTGGTCCTCCATTTCATCCAATTGCTCAATTTAACCCCAATTGAAAGTTAATTTCATGAAATTACCTCAATTTTCCTTAAATTGCAATTCGGACCCTAATTTTCCAAAAATCCCCAAATTGCCCAATTTTCTCAAAATTGCAATTTAATCCCCCAAATCTCAATTTTGTTCAAGTGACCCCAAAACGCGGTTAACTGTCACAATTGGTGATCTGAATCGTCATCCTAATGTCTCTCTCATCATTTTGAGCTTTGAACAGCTCGATTTGGCTAAAAAATGAACTCAAACGGAGCTTCGCCGAAAAATTTAGTCTAGATAGAGAAAGCTTCGATATCTTACCGGTGAGGGTCCGACGACTAGAGCTCTTGCTTTCTCTGAATTACTCTCCTTTAGGGGATCCTCCCTAGATCAAACCATGCCTCAATTCGTGGCCTGAGCAGTGTGAATTTCTTAGTTTCAATTTTCACATAAATGTGTTGTGAACAGTGTTTTCTAATGGAGGGGCTTACCGTATTAGCTCGGGGGAAGGTCGAGGCACTTCTAGGTGGAGTGTAGGGGGTCTGGCTTGGCCGTAATTGGCTGGGGGAAAGCTCAAAGTAGGTTGCAGGAGGTCGGCTATTTTTTGGCCGAGAAGCAACGGCACTATTTAAGCTCCCTCGCTCCTCCTCAGTGGCTCTCAAGCTGAACGGGGTTATGGCAAGGTAGAAGACTTCCACCCAGTTCCAAGGACACTAAATGTGGCTTCGGAGGTGGAGAAAAGCCCCGATGTTAGAACTTTGGTTTGCTGCTTGTCGAAAAACTGAGTAGTTCATCTTCTTCGGTCAATTGTGGGATGTTGAGAATGAATGGATGGGTGCTCTTTATATAGGGAGCTCGGCAACTGTTCAGGCTACTGGCCGGCGTAAGACTCAGCCTCCAACTCGACCGCTGGCAACCTGACCAAAGAGTTTTTCAAGTTGCCGAAGACTCCATCTTTTCTAGCCTCTCTCTCTCTCTCTCCTCCGTTCTCTCTATCAACGGTTGAAGGTTGAAGAGGATGACATGGCTGACGTGCCACGTAGCGCGTTGTAATTGGCCAGTTTTTCTGACGTGGAGGTCCAGCTCAGCCGCAATGACAGCCATTGACCCGTTGATTGGATATGTGATAGCCTCCCATTGGTTGTCCCTATATGCATGGCATGTTGATCGGTCATCCATTGATCATTGACCGGACACGCAGCAGCCTCCCATTGGCAGGACATGCTTGCGTGATTGCTAAATGGGCGCCGTTGATCGTTGACCGGTCTAGTCTGTTGACCGGTCAGGCCATTCATCAGTCCAATCCGACTGGGTTCGCTGTCCCGAATTTGAAAATTGGTCGATTCAGACCCGATTCGACCAGTTTTCTAGAATTTAAAATTTTTTTAATTCATTTTCTATCTAATGGTGGCCTCAATTTCCTAAATTGACATTTTTAAGCCACCTAGAAAAATGAATCATTGAACCGGTTCACTATGGTTCATCCTAGTTTAGTCTGGTTCGGATCTGATTCACCCTGAACCGGTCCGGTTCTCTCACTAACTCCACTTTCTGGTTCTTTCTCATGATTTTAATGAATTTTTGGTCACTTGGTATTTTCCAATTTCCCATTTTTAACCTTATTTATCATTTTTTGTTCCTTTTTTGGCTCGGTTTTCTCAAAACTGCCAGTTTTTTCCCTGGTTTACTTAGTCTAGGGGACAGGTTTCACAGTTCGGCATAACAGCCTTCATTTTATCACGTATGAGCGACTAGGCCCAAATTTTCGGTGTATTACACTTAGGTCCCTAAAGTTCATTTTTTTTACTTTAGGTCCCTAATACTAACTTTTTCCCCAATTTGAATCCCAAGACTTCCATTATGCTCTTGGGATCCTCAATTTACTCAAAATTGTGTAAGGGGCTCAAGTTTTCTAAATTTCTAATTTGGTCCCCAATTTTTCAAAAATTATGATTTTGCCCCAACTTTGCAAAAAATAGCCATTTGGCCCCAAATCTTTCAAAAATTGACCAATTGGTCCCCCTGACATCTTTCTCATTGCCAATTAACCTTCAATTTTGAGAAATTGCACGGAGGTCCCTCAATTTTTTGAAATCCCCAATTTCACCCCTTTATATTGACTAAATATAATTTCTTCAAACTGGCCATTCAATCGGGGTTAATCGCTCCAATTGATGGCATGGATCGATTCCTACACTTCCACATGGTCAAATGGAGCTTTGAATTATAGAATTTGAGTTCGAAACGAGCTCAAAAGGAGCTTCGCCAAAAAACTATTAGTAAAGAAAGAAAGCTTCAAAAGCTTACCGTTAGAGGTGCGACGGTTCGAGATCTTGATCTGGGGAGGTAGCTCTCATCCTTAGGTTCCTTTTAGGATGAAGAATTGCTACAATTGATGTCCATATGAGGGTGAATTTTGTTAGTGAAGTTCGGCACTTTCTCTCTCTACCACCGATTTGCAACAATGGAGGAGTGCCAAATTGGCTTACCTTTCACCTCTATAGAGGTCGTGTGAGGGCCGTGTGGATGTTGGGGAGGCTTGGTATGGTCGGAGGAGGTCTGAATTTGACCGAATTCAGCTCGGCCAAAACTGGGCAGCTTCGGTCCGTCGGAGTTGCTTCACTGTTTGATTTTGCCGGCGGTCCTCGAGTCGAAGGGAGATTACTGTCAGGATCTGTAGAACCTGACCTTGCCTTCTAAGGCAAAGAAAAGTGCCCAACTTGAAGCTCTGCTCGAGCTTCACCGGAAAATGGAGTACTTGAGAGAGAATGGCGATTTGAGGTGTGTGGAGGGTGAATAGAGAGGAGCTCCTTATATAGGGAGCTTGGGGACCCTCTTCCCAACCAGTTTCCATTTTGGTCAAGCTTATCCTCGCCCAAAAATGCCCTAATCAAAGAGGATATTCCTTCATTGGAGAAGGAAATTTTTTTAACCGATGAACAATGTTGTCATCCTAAGGAAGAAGACGACACTGTTCCAAACCGGACCGGACCGGTCTGATCCGACCAGGTTTAATGGCAAAAATCGACCGGTTCAAGCTCGATCCAACCGGTTTTCTCAAATATAAAAATTTTTAAATTTTCTAAATTCATTTACTACCCAATGGTAGCTTCAATTTTCCAATTTGATCACTTTAAGCCACCAAGAAAAGCCTAAGTTGGAAGGATGAATGGCAAAAATGTAATTTTGCTAAAACTTAGGGGTTTATTAGTGATTTTAAGAAAATATAGCTTGAAGTGTTTAAAAAAGTTATCAAGGACCTAAATAGGACCCAAGAGAACTTGGAAAACCCAAATGAAAGGTTTAGAAAAGGCTAAGGTCCAAAAAGGAAAAGTTTTCAAAGAAAAAGGGGCAAATGGTTATTTTGCCTAAGTGGAGGACCAAGTGCTCCATAGAAGAGCCTAATAATGAGCCAAGGAGCTTCTGTAGAGAAGGGTTGGCCAAGAGGTGGGTCACCGGTGATCGAGCTGGGTATTCGAAATAAATGTAAAGTTAGGGACCTAAGTGCAAAAATATAGTTTTGCATGGCTATAAGGCAACATTTAGGAAATCTAAGGACCCAAACATGATTTAAGAGATTTAAGGGACTTAAAGGAGGAATTTGTGGGTTTGCAAAACCATGAAGCCTAAGTTGGAAGGATGAAGGGCAAAATGTAATTTTACTAAAACTTAGGGGCTTATTGGTAATTTCAATAAAATATAGCTTAAAATGTTTAAAAAGGTTATCAAGGACCTAAATGGGAGCCAAGAGAACTTGGAGAACCCAAAAAGGGAAAGTTTTCAAAGAAAAAGGGATAAAATGGTGATTTTGTCTAAGTGGAGGACCAAAATGGTAATTTGGTAGGAATAAAACCACTATGTAGTTAGTGAAAGGAAATGTGATTCTTAATGAAGTGCTCCATAGAAGAGCCTAAGAATGAGCCAATGAGGTTCTGTAGAGAAGGCTCGGCTAAGATGCGGGTCAACGGTGATCGAGTCGGGTAATCGGAACCTCGGGAAGAGCCTAAACCATAAGACTATAAAGGGAAATATCGTAGGCTAAGTGTTTGTGGTAAGAAGTGGGTCTGACCTTATTGTGCTACCCCATACAGATAAAGCAAGAGTCACCAAGCGGGATCTAAAGTGAGATTTTCGGGATATCCCACAGGATGAACGCATTTCGTGAATCGGGTGAGTGGATATGTTTTGACAGCGCGTCCTATTGGACCAACCGATTTCCAATCACTTCGTGCTTGTGTGACCTTGTGTGTTAAGATAGCAAGCTCAACCTTGAAAACTCATATAAGAAGTGTGAATCGGTAATAGCATGTCCACTAAGTCAAATATCATTTTAAAAGTGCAAGTAGAATCAGGCATGAGGACCTGGGTATGAAATAAATATTGGTTTTGAGAAACCAAGGTAAAACAATTTTGGCTTAGAGTCATGGTGTGATTTGGGGCAGAGGGCTGATGAGGGTCGGACTCACACGGAGAGACTCGAGTCTGGGGTCGTTGGATCAGTTGTTTGCAAAGGGAAGCCGACTCCCATAGAGTCGAACTCCTTGTGCATGCATCCTTTAAGGGGAGATAACTAGTAAGGGTCTGAACTCTCATGTTCATCCATGTTTTAGCATGTTGATTGTGGTATACATTCCTGTGTGCAAAATAATGGGGAGTCAGGCATGTGTTGCGTCGAACTCCCGGTAGCACAGTGTTTGTATCATCATTATGAGAAATATCCATGAGTGCCACATTATGGCATGTAGTCATATCATTGTTATTTTGAATACTGGTATGGGGGACAGGAGAGACAATGAACGCCTTCGTGGCTATGTCGTCGCTCATGGGGAAAATGAAAAGAAGATTGAAGAGTGCACAATGTAATCTTCCATGTTTCTCGGGATACCCAAAATACGTACGGGTACCATCCCAGTACACCTCTCTAGCAAGGAGATAGTGGGATGATCGTATGTGTAGGGACCATAGGCCGACGAGAGGCGATTATGTGGCTATGACTTGGGTGCCGACACAATAGTTGTGAGACGCCACGTGAGGGTGTCAGTTGCGATGAGTGTTCGCGACCCCCTCACTCCAACTCACTATCTAGTGTTGTCCCATGAGGGCGGTGCTTTCCGGGGAGGTTTTATGTTATATGTGGGGTCTGAGTAGCCTAATTGATGTGCATGCCTAAGTGCCATGCGGTGCGGGTGAGCGGCATGAGTTCCGTCATGACCCCGGGGTGTTGAGACACCTAGTTGCGAGTGTGGTGGTGAGAGTCCCCTTGTGACTCCCACACTCCAATTCCCGGTCTGGTATTGTCCACGAGACGAGACATTCCGGATGAGTGATATGTTGAGACATGAGTTGTTAGGTCAAGGCGCGAGTTGTGAATGGTCCAAACTTGTCGCCCAAGCATAGATCATGCATTGTGTATTTTAGGGTCATGAGTTGCCCATAATTTTTTCTATTGATGTCTAAGTTGCAAGGTCGAACCGTGTGCCATACATAACCCTGTAGTATCGCCCGAGCATAGACTACGTTCCATAATTGTATTCAATGAATTTAAAAGTATGAATACCCAAAAAGGAGAGACGGGGATAACCCAATCGGACGAACCAGAAGGCCCGAGACTATCTCAAGTGGCGAAAAATAAACCATGGAGTGCGTAGGGGCAATACGAGCATTAAGAATAAATTTTACTATTATGTGGTTTAAGAAAAAAGTATGGATCGTAAGCCATATAGTGGTATAACGTCGGCGTCCTACTCACTTAGATGTGAGCTCACCCCTCCCCAAACTATGTTGCAGGTAAGCCTAAGTAGCTCTAGTGGAGATGGAGGAGCCTTACTCCTAAGGCACCCTATTATACTAGAAGTATATACTAACCATTTTTCTATTATTACTGAGGTTTTAAATAGTAAAATAACAAATGGCCTCATGCTGTGTTACTTATATAAAAAAGTTTAAAATTTTTGGTATTTTTGTTAAAGAGGTTTACTAAGATAAGATTGAATTCAATTATTTTTACCTTGTTAAATGATACCAACTTTGTAATATTGAGGGGATGGGCACGGTTTCATCCTTGCATGATGTGAAACTAATAATAATTTAATCAACTTATAAACATCGTGCAATTTATAAGTATTGTTTTAATACCTACTCACTTCGTTTTTGAACTCACTCACTCCCCTAAAATTACTATATGAATTCTTTGAATTATCAAGAGAGTAGAATCCCAATATCTAAGTCAATGTATTAAGAAAGGGTTATCTCTCATTAAAATTAGTTTTATTAATTATATTTTGAAAAATACTAATAGTATTATATTTTAAGTATTTCTGTTTTTTTGTACTATTATGTTAGACAATACTATTTTAGTTTAGACCGTCGTGACTGTCGTGATATCTCTTGTATATGTGATATGAGTTCCGAGTATATACAAATCGTCGTAATGTGTTTTGGTTAGAAAGAACCAAAGTGTGAAATTAAGTATAACCGGACTGTAGCATAGATTACGGGTTGGATGACACAAGACCGGTATCTCTAATGGCGAAGTAAACCAGAGGACTTGAAATGTTAAATACGAGTAATAAGATAGATAATCATACTAGGTGGTTTATATAAAATTATTTGGGTTGTAAGTAATTTAGTTGCACGAAAATTTAAGAAGACACACATTCAAATAATTTAACACAGCTCAAAAAAGTATTTACAATTTATCATGTATTATTATTTATTGTACATGATAAATCATTTTTTAGACTTTTACATTATCTTTTAAAAAAATTTTGAATTTTCACTATATTTTACCGTTATTTTATTGAAATTATCCCTATGTTTAATATACATACTATATTAGTTATCAAGAGAGGCGGGCAGCCCACAGATATCCGACTCATAGAATTGAGTAGGTTCGTGAACTAATATATATTACAAGTAGAAGATAAATATATAACAAAATGAGAGATCTACATAAAAAATTTGATAATAGTGCAAGAATGTGATTATGTTTTACAATTTATTAGTATTATCATATTAATAATATACATTTTTTCCAAAGAGTTCATTAATGAAAATTCTAAATTTTAAGTGTTTTTAATTTGAGTAATTTTATGATAGGTGATATCTATGATTTTTTTAAATGTTTGTGAACCAGAAAAAAAAAAGTCGTATTATAGAATGATGATTAATTGTGATCACCATCTATAATGAAAGTTTATTCACAAAAGAATCTATATATATATATATATATATATATATATATATATATATTACGTCTCGATTCTTTTGTGAATAAACTTTCATTTCTTTAGATTTTTCATAGTTAAATGCAACTATCCAAATTGCCGGATCTCCATAAAAGAGGCATTAAGGGGGTGGCTGCATCCAAATCCAATGGATCTAACTCCAATGTGGTTGTCTATATCAATGATGTAAGTGTAACCCTTCGGTGATGGTGCCTACGACACGTAACACTGTCTATTCGTGTCTACAACCAAACCCATCGATTCATGCACCTTACTATATAATTTTTTTAATAAAATTACAATATTTATTTATTTTTATTAATTTATAATATCATATTATAATACATTCATTTCAACTAAATTTATTTTTAATAATTATTTACAAATGCACAATCATTTCAATGTTATTATAATACACAGGTGGCCTTCGTGCCATATTGGAGGTTGCCTGGTAACACTTTTGTCAACTTGGGCGTGTGATCTGAACATTAGTGGACCACATGTCAGATTGTTTGTAGTGTCTTTCTTTGGACTCCGAAATTAGGCATCATTAGGGTTTTGAAACTCTAGTCCATCTAGTGCAATAAATGCATCATAAAATAAAGTGAAAATATATTCGAAAAAAAAAGCATGTTGCGTAATAAAGAAATGCACTTCAAGTTGTGCCATATGCATCAACTTTAGGTTGCAAATCCAATATTAGAATGAGAATTAATTATTTATCTATTTTTTTCTTTGTAATAATGTCCATTATATTATAAATAATTTTTAAAGGACAAATATTCATATTCTCACCTATTGAATAATAGATTGAACTATTGTGTCGGTGACGCAACGAATCTCACCCGCGGATGACGTGGAGGCCCTGCAGCCTATAGGCTTGCAATGGAATCGAATCCAATCGTAATCCAACCCTCGAGTAGAGACACTCTTCTTGACCCTTTCTCCTTCTGGCATCCATCCCTTCTGCTGCACTTTCCCGGTTTCCCTTATTAGTCTTTCCCATCTCTCCCTCGTCTCTCTCTCTCTCACTGAAACTGCCGTAGCCTAAAATACTTCCTCAGCCCAGAACTCCGTCAACTACTGGGGGGAGCTCAGCTAATGATCTCAGGCTTCGGATTCTGCTCTCCTGTTGTAATTCTTAATACATATATTTATTCATAAACAATTCTCTGATTTGTTTATATTAAGCAGCTGCTTTGCTACCATGTATCCTTCTTCCTCCTCTTCCCACAAATCATTGACCAGCTCCACCTCCACCTCCTCCTCCGGTGGCCTCCTCCGCTACGGCTCTGCCCCCGGATCTCTCCTCACCATCGCCGTCGACTCCGTCATTGGCGCCTCTACCCCCCACTCCTCTCACCCACTTCCTCACCACCTGAGGCCGCCTCCGGCTCCGTCGCTTCTGGGTCAGTCTCAGTACTACTCCGCCGACTCTTCCTCCGTCACCTCCGAGTCCACCTGCAAGGCCAACAGCTCCTCCAGAGACGGAAGCGGTGGGGGAATACAACGGTCGTTCGGGTTCAGCGAGCTCACCATGGGAGGCGGCGGATCCTCGAACTCGTCCTCGCTGGTTAGGCAGAAGAGCTCTCCCGCCGGTTTCCTCGGCCACCTCACTGATGCAAACGGTGAGTGGATACTCCGAAATTTCTCCGCCCTTATCATTTACATTTTTAGAGATATTTTGCTTGAATTTCATAAATTCACGGTACTGCTCACCGGTGGGGCTAGTAAGCCGAGGAAGATGCAAAGGTCTTCATCCTTCTTTTAATGGAGTTAAACAGGAGAGAGAGAGAGAGATATAGAACTTATCCTTTGTCGTCTTATCATAGGTGGGTGTCCACTTGAATCCATTTACAAAGTTCTCAATCATTCATAGATAAATCTTCCCATCATTTTAATTGCTCTTTGGGACCATTCACATGATTTACAGGGTTAATATTCTTGGATAAAATTGGTAGCTTTCTTTTTGACGTGAGATCACGGAGACAATAGGGTTCTCTGGTTGGTACCTTGAATCTGCTCCATAAACTTGAGTTGACCCCTCTGGAGATGATGTGGGCTCCCCATCATATTTGTGCTTTAAAGACTTTCTTTTGATAGATACAGTGAGTGACCTCCTGGTCATATATACCTGTCTGTCCAGTTTCACTATATGCTGATCTTGAGGCAAGTGGGTTCCACAGTTTAGTACTACTACTACCTTACCTGTGAACCCAAGTTGGAGTCTTCCTTTTTGATCCTATGGCTGTCACTACTGCTAGGGTTACGAGTAGCACTCGACCAGGGGTTGGGTTGGGTTGGACTTAACTGGTTTTAAGGACTTTATCACTGACCTTGCCTGAGCTCTTTCATAGACATCGCCAATCTGCATGATAATTAGCTCATTCGTTTGTCTGCTAAGATCTTGTTATATAGATAAAAGTCTCTGCAAGCATGATCAATCTTCGAGAAGACCTGGTTGTACATTTGATGATGAGAGCTATCTACTCAGCCAGCAAATTATGAACGTAATAACCTTATGATTTTTTTCCTGGTGCTGCTGTGATGGACATTATGTAACTTGAGAACTTTTCAGCTTTCTCTCTCGCAAGGGGCGGTGGAAGCTCTGGCGGTGGCCTTGGCCATGGTGTTCCCAGGTTGAAGTCTCAGCTGAGCTTCACCAGACAAGACCCACTTCCTCAGATTTCCGAGGTGAGCGAGAACTTGGCCGATCGAGTCCGTCAAGAAAATGGGCATCCAAATGGCTCCCACACTTATGCCAACACAAGTTTCGGGTTGGACTCTTGGGAGAATGCCAATACCATCGTTTTCTCACCACCTTCCGGCAAGCGAGCTAAGAACATTGATGGAGATCTCTACAGCTTTCACCCACTGGAAACTCAGGTATATTATATATATATATATATATATATATATCCTCCAAAGCATCTTCCAAGTACTGTTCCAAGAAAACTATGAACCTTCTTTTTTTCCTGCCCCATCTGGGTTTGTCAACCTATGCTAGTTTTATTTAGTAACAATCAGACTTTCAGATTTTTCTTCTGATGAGCTTCTTATTCCCCTCTCCTCTGTGGATAATTTGGAATTGGTATTTATTTCAGTTTAGCTTGCCACAGACAACTCTTGAGATGGCTACAGTGGAGAAGCTGATTCACATCCCTGAAGACTCTGTGCCTTGCAAACTCCGGGCAAAGCGTGGCTGTGCAACTCATCCTAGGAGCATCGCTGAAAGGGTATACATACAGTCAATAATCTCTGGATCAAAGTTTTTCAAGTCCATTACTCGATCTTTGCCACCATTTATCAGAGAAACCAACCATCAGCTTCATCTAGATAGCAAAAAGCTGGAATTTAGATTGGGAAGTAATCTGAAGATCAAAAATGTGGAATCTACACAGTAACCTTCGAATTTAGTCAGTGGATGAAAATAAAAATGAGATCATATCATGATTGTTCTTAATTATTCTTTAGGCTATAAATTCCTCTAAATGTCTCTTTTCTTTCCATCCACCAGGAGAGGAGGACTAGAATAAGTGGCAGATTGAAGAAGCTACAGGAGCTTGTCCCCAACATGGATAAGGTGATTATACTAGCATGTTTCTTTCCTCGAGCAGACTTGTAATAATATCCTGAGGCACTTGAACATCTCCGGAGCATAATGTCAAGTCTCAGTTAGTCTATCAATATGTTTGTGATGATGTCGATCTTTCATAGCCATGCTGCTCTCTTTGTACTGATTTTAGTCAAGAGTTTAACCCCAACTGTCATTTCTCTGCAGCAAACAAGCTACGCAGACATGCTGGATCTGGCAGTTCAGCATATTAAAACCCTTCAAACTCAAGTTCAGGTGTGTATAATTGATAACAAGATCCACTTCAGTTGAATCTCTACCTTCTATCGTACAATATTCACTTTTGCAGTATATTCCTTAACCACTTTTTGCTGTGATCTTCCTTTGAGGATCCTCTTATATATTTATTTGTACACGCTCCTTTTTTTCTGCAGAAGCTTCGACAGGACCTCGACAACTGCAAGTGTGGATGCAAACATAGCTCGTAGCACTGCCCTTGTCCAGAAGTTCTTTCTGGGTTGTTTTGAAGTAGAAGTCCGAGGGCTGTTTGTTGCCATAACTTTTAGAGACATGCTTACTTGCTATGCACTACAACTTTCTTTATTAGGCTGAAAAAAGGCAGGATAGAGGTGGAATAATGTATATATATTATGGAAAGCTGCCATTTGCAAAATGGGGGGTAAGGTTTAAGCTCTCAGCTGATGGCCTTTCCCTTTCATTCAAGGGAACTCTGCTAGATGATGGGGACCTAATTTTCGGTTTGCTGTAATCTTGTCCTTTATCAAGTTTTGATTCAAACTCGTGTAACTCTCCTGTGTTCTTATAGAGATAAGCATCAGGTGATGGCCTCTTCATCCCTCATCCAGGCCACTTTCGATAGATTTCTATCACTTTATTTTTTCTTAGTTCTTTTGTATTATAGCAAGCTTCATCCCCAATCCGGGCCACTGTTTGTTTAGTTTCTCTAGTGAATGATTCTAGCATGTATTTGAATTAATATAGATACCGATTAATTGCATGAAATAAAATTTCTTTATATTTTTAAATAAATTAACTTAAAATTTATCATTAATATTCTCTCTCTCTTTCTCTTTCTAACATATTCAACAAATATAATTGATTTACAGAGCATCTAATTGATATGCAATGACCCTAATTAATGTTCACTCAACCTAGATCTATTTCTCAAGTCATAACCATATCATTTTATATTTCTTTTTACTACACCCTCTTTGGGATTTTGGCTTGATCTCGTACTCAAAAGCCATGTCACAGTTATGCATAAATATATGTAAATTTGCTCGTACAGGCTAATGCCATACAATATAACGGGTCGGTCAAGGAAATGCCTCATTTAATGACTAGGTACGATGAACTGTAAGACAATACAAAAAGAGTAAAGGATAAGCCAGCTTATATGGAAGCTGAAGAATCACATGGTTTTGAGCACGTTCTAACAAAGGATTGATTCTGAGAGAGAGATAAAGGCTGGATAAGAGAAAATAAGGGAAGTATGCTCAGAGCTTGAAGTGGCTGCATGCTCCAAAGATCAGACCCCTGGGCTTCAGCCATTGCAAACCCAACAAAAATGCACCTAATTTTCTGGAATTCATCTTTTCTAAAGCTCAAGACTTAAGAAAACCGCATATACATAGAAATGTTTAGATATCAGCATTGCAGACTATAGTGAACCTAAGCCATCTCTGTCCCTTGAATGTTAATCATCACAGTGACTTAAACAATGAAGCAGTACGTACAATTAATCTCGTATCAGTTATTTGCTCAAAAAGCTCCATTGTAGAGTCAACTCTTCACTTTCATGAGGCTCTGTGCTGGATAGAAGTAGAGAAACAGCTTCCGTGAAGTTCACTTAATTTATAACTACCTCCTCTTGTACCTAGACAACAACATAGATAAGTGAGAAGGAAATCTCAATCCAAAACCACTCTTTTCATTGGAAAAACTAAACTTCCAATTTTCATCACAACTATACTACGCATAAAGATAATCTCCTTATAGAAATCCTAATATTTCTCCAAAAACCTTCTCTTGTTTCAAAAATGCATCTTCTCACTGAGAATCAGTGATATCTCAGATCCAAATAAATGACATCATAGCACACAAAGGGAAATAATATCCTCACCTTGACTTGCTCTTAAAACTTGACTTCTTTTTCCCACCCATGCTGCTTTTCTTCCTCAACTTCCGCTCACCCATGTCACTCTGAAACAGGTCTTGCATCTCTTCTCTCCTTGTTTGAGTTCTCTCAGTAGGCATTTTCATTTTCTTAGTGACTCCCTTTCTAGTAATCTTGCCTGCATCCATTGCCTTTTTGGCTGCCTTAGCTGCTTTTGCTCGTCGATAGGCAACATCAACAAGTGAAACTGCCTTTTCCTTTTCACCATTCTGCATAGATCAAATTTAGGGTCAATTAAATAGAGAACCAGCAATAAATAGGTCAGTTACCAGAGATGACAGGGTGAAACAAGAAAAATATGACATCAAATTGAAGGGAAAATATTGATAGGATGAAATTGTACTAGTATTAAAGAATGAAGACATTTAAATTGTTGCAAATGCATCTAAAGATCCTTACAAGGTACATACTAAGCAACTTTTCAACCTCATACTATATGGATTTGGCAGAAAAGGTATGATCCCAGCATACAGCACCTCAATCATTGTAATCTTTTGAGATGAGAAAATCTGACTACCATACCTCTGATTTATCATTGCGACTCTCTTCCTCCAGCATTTCCCTGGCAGCTTCTAACTTCCGCCGCTTCTTACGGGGCAAATTTTTCTGCTCAAAACATCAAGCAAGCATGTTGGTTTTCACTTATTCAGCAAAATCATTGACCAAGAAAGCAGAAAACCCGGTCAATTATACCTCACGTTCTCGTTTTCTTTTCTCCTTCATTTTAAGATCTTCAGCCTCTTGGGCACTGATAACTTCATTTTCAGAAACCTTTTTCTTCTGCCTAGACTCCTATAAAAAAGCACCAAGAAAAAATATTATGTTTAGACAACTCCTGAAATGATCCAACAATTTAATCATAAAGAATATAGTGGAACTTGTATCTTGAAAACTAATAAACCCACAGGGTAGCTCAACAAGCATATGAGCTCTTGTTTTTCCCTTTCTAGCAACAATTATGGGAATTACCCTTAGTGAGAGTATGTTAATTTATTGCTAAGGGCTATCCAGAAACAAGTTCTAAATATTTCTACATGACAAACAATCAACATGCACCAAAAAGGAACGATGAGAAACATTCCAATAAAAATCATCATTAACTAACAAATTACATCTAGGACTGACAACTGGAAGATTATGACCAAGCTAAGCACTGAGGTATAGAAAACATAGCGACTTTTTAAGATCTACCTTCGCTGCCTTTGCCACTAGTTTTTTCTCCTTCTCCGTTATAAACCATGTCTTTTTAGGACGAGAAAAGATGTCCTCCTTGTGGGCAATCAGATTCTCAGCCTGCAATGCCATAATAAATTTTATTAATAAATCAAATTCACAAATGCATAGTACAATGTAAAATGTTTCACGAGAAAAATCCTCAATTAATTGAAAAAAATGTAAATGTTTTCTTAGACATAAAAGAACAGGAAAAATAAACAATTTGGAACATAGGTTATGAATAAGGAAATTTTTTGTTGGAACTGGCACAAAACAAGCTATTCAGTTAAAAGCAATCTGACTGGCTAAATGGATCCATTTGCTTATTGCTTTATTCACTTACCTAATAATCTTCAATCTTATTTCATAAATTCCAAATTTCAAAAATTGTCACTGTTGCATTTTTTCAACCACTTCTTTTATGCTATAAAGCCAAGGTATCAGCTCCTGTGAGAGCCGAAAGAATTGAAAGCAGTAGTTATTGCACCCCAGTTTAGCCCATTCATATCAACCAGATGTTCTGGTCAACATGCGCTTTATTACTCAATCTCCATGATCAATGTTCTAAAGATAAGAGAATATGTTTCATCACTTTAGAATCAAATCAAAACTAAACTATCAAGGCAGTTGATAAATAAAATCATATCTATGGTTTTCTATTTTCCTCTGATCAGAAATACTACACAAACATGTGAAAGCATCACTTGCCAAGAGTTATAAGACTGAATTTCCCAGACCATAAAAAGAAGGAAAAAAAACAAGACCAAATACCTTGTTAACTTCCATCTCAGCTTTTCTCAAGGCTCTCTCCTCACTGCAAACTCTTGAGAGTTAGCAACAAACTTTGAAATTCTAACAATTCAGATAATCCTTAAGAAGACAGACAATACCTCTCTTCACGGAGAACGGCAGTAACCTGGTCCTCCATTTCTTCAATTGCATGTGCCCACTTAGTAATTGAATGGTCAGCAACAATTCTGCTCTTTAGTTTTGAACCAGCTCTCTTGGCCTATTGAATAAAAAACACCATAATTATAATTTACTCTAGTTGTAGCAGAGTATGCTTCACTTTCCCAAGAGGGCAAATGAAAGGAACTGGGATTGTAAACAACAGAACTATGGTGATAGAGGGACAAATCAGCCAAAATTGATTTAAAAAAAAAGAAAAGATTGTAGTAATCCAATAACTCATCCATCATTGAAGGAAACATAAAAATGGTGCCACTTTTGCACAGAAGTCTCTAACAAGTTTATTACCTCTTAATAAATTCCATCCCCAACAATTCTAAATGGATGCAAACAATGAATGCCTGGCTAGTTGTTCCAAGTCAAGACTAAGGGAAAAACTTATACTAGAATGGACCAAAACTAAGCAATATCCATAGCAATCTGGATCCTATATTTCAGTTTGTGTGACACATGATTCAGAGGTACCTATTTGTACCAATGCATTATGAATGCATTATGAATTAACTAGAAGAAAAGAAAACATTAGAAAGAACAAGAGAAAGTATCTGTCACTAACAATTGCTTTCAACAATGATCGATCATTGTCAGTTACAAATGTCACAGCATATCCTTCTCTCCCCGCCCTTGCGGTTCGTCCCACACGATGAACATAGCTGTCCAAAGAAATGTATGTCATAATAATAAAAAATATACAAAAGATTATGAGTTTTATATACAGAATAATGGTTTTACCTGGTTATATCACGAGGACATGCATAGTTTATGACTGTTTCAACCCCAACTATGTCAAGACCCTGCAAAAAGAAATATTAAATAATGTTGGATGACAGAAAAAATTGTAAATGTTGAATATTAAATCTCAATTCACAAAGCTCAACTTACTCGGGCAGCCACATCCGTCGCAATGAGAAAATCCACTTCTTGCTTCCTGAAAACTTCCAATGCCTGAAAACACCAAAAAAAAGGGGCCTTGACTCCAATACAAGGATAACTGTTCATAACAAGAGAAGATAAACTAAGAAAAACTGGTGCTATGGCACTGGTTTTTCTTTTTCCAGAATAAGCAATAGGCATGTAAGCACACTAGGGACAGAAAGCAATAGGTAAGACTAATTCAAGATATAAGCAGCATAAGAATTGATAAGGATGGAGATACACAACCATAACTTGGCAAACAGATAACATTGCAAAGCAGTCAGCATAGAATACGATCATCAGTATAACAAGGAACAATTTGAACAAGCTCATGAGTTTGGATTATCTGTCATTAAACTCCACGATCTAAAATTTGAGAAATCACTCACATCTAGGCGTTGAGTTTGAGTGAGATTTCCATGAAGTTCAGCAGCTTTGAATCCAGCAAGTCCAAACAGGATCTTCAACCTATGCGCCGCCTGCTTTGTTCCACTGCAGGATATATGCATAAAGAACTGAATTAACATTACTATTTGACAACTTCTGAAACAAATTGGAAAAGGACAATGGGATGGAGACAAAATTAATCATCAATATCATCAAGCTATTAAGCAAGCATACATATTGGTCAATGTAGTGAGCTTTTAGTCAGACAATAATCAAAAAATTGATATCACAATCATCAATACATATGTTGATAATGATAACAATTCCCTTACAACCAATTACAAGCTTAAAATCCAGGATTCATGCATCTGAGGCACCAGAGATTAGATAGCACAACAATAATGGTTAAATATAATTTTTATAGTAACAGAGTATATGACCTGAAGACAATCACTTTGGATGTAAAAGTCTTTGAACATAATGCAAGAAGCACCGCTTCATGATTTGTTTCACGCATCCTCCGTATCCTTACCACCCTGTAAAAAAACATTGGAATTTTTTATTATCTTCAGAGAACACAATAGAACTGCCAAACCAATATTATTATGATTTTTTAGCAATAAAAAGAATAGGATATTTTACTATCTCTGCACAAAGATTCATGAAATCTTATATAGAAGTAAACTGAAAGCTACCCTATATAAATTTCATAGCTACATCCCCAAAAATATTAGATCATTTGATTTGACTTCCTTGAGAACCTCTGTATTCCACTCCTTCAAGAATATGGATAGTGGTATCAATAGAATCAACTCTTTCCCCTTCCTTACAATATATTTCAAACCCTGCTCTAAGCTCCCAATCCAGTCATCACTGATAAAAAAATTAATTTACTATTTAAAAAAACCTCCAATCTACCATACCCACTAATACTTGAAAAGCTGCAATCCACAATCTTTTGCTTCATTTACCTTGGAAAATTAGATGATTAGTTCTCATTTTCCATCTTTACAAAGAAAGCATTAGCTAATTAAATCTTCCTGGGCATCTCGGTTATCCACAGAATTGTTACAATTATCTGCAAGATCTAGAAAATCTTGCATCTAGAACTTTCATGAATATTCACATGCAATGCTTTTTTAAGCACAAACATGTGAGAAACTCACAAGGCAAATGCCAATCTAGTAATCTTATCACGACATCACCTCCACTTTTAGAAGAAATTGCTAATATTGGGGAGCATACGATACAAAAAGGGAATACAAATTTGGGAAAGTACTTACTCTTCAGTTAGTCTAGCTGGCCTTTTTGAGGATGGGTCAGCTGAAAGCCGAAGAGGCTTTTTAAGAGAAAGCTTAATGAGTTCATCAACCTCCTCAGTCATTGTAGCTGAGAACAGCATGGTTTGCCTCCGCTTAGGACACAGGCGGACCTATTATTTGATGGAAAATGGTGTAAGACATTGTAACAGCTAATAAAGTATATAACATAATATTTTATAAACAAATATCCTAATGGTGCAGTAATAATCCTTAACATCACAAATTTAGCAAAGGTCGTAATGGGAAATTTACCAGCTCATGGATTTCAGCACTAAACCCAAGCTCCAATAGACGGTCAGCTTCATCAAGAATCAATACAGCAAGATCTTCTAAATCCACTGACATAGAATTGCGTAAATGATCTATCAGTCGCCCAGGAGTTGCTACAACAATATCTGGGAGCGATCTCAAAGCTGCTTCTTGCTCCTGTCATAAAAAGTGCATTAATTTAACAAGTTCTGAGACAAGCTAATTGTATTGCAATACATATTTCATACAAAGAACAGAAGGCAGGAGAGGAAATGGATGACACATAAGCAGTATCATCAGATCACATTTCAATGCTATCATTTTTTGAAGCATATGAAACTACTGCAGCCACAAAAGTTCTCAATAATTTGACAAGGCTAATACATTAGCAAGATCTTCAATTCATAGAGTGACATAAATCAACATCTTTACAGGGACAACTACTTGACTTCCAATAACCGGAGGACTAAATGACAATACAATAAGAGTTAAAGCCAAACCTTCATGGAGAGCCCACCAAGAACAAGGCAACATCTTATATCAGTAAACTGGGCAAGCTTTTGTATCATGCTATGTACCCTGCAAAATGTTAAGTTCACAAGTGTGAACACAATTATACTGCAACTATATGAAAGTCCAGAGTGAGAGCACACCAACATTAAGCATTAGAAATCATAAAAAGTACAAGGAATAAAAAGCTATTTCAATATAGATCCATATTTTTCAGCATTTTGACTTTTTAATAAAAAAATTATTCTCATCTATTTATGGTGGCTTGTACAATTCAAAGCAGTTAGCTAGGATTATATCATACAAGGATTCAAAACATAAATGGAAAACACTTAGCTGGTTCATTATCCATATTATATGATTATTGAGTTGAGGACATAGATCGTATAATATCTTTGTTGAATAAAACCCAGTCCAAATTGATAAAATAATCACCAAAATTCCAAATAAAATATACTTTTGATATATGTGAATGAGTATTAATAAAATGACTCCCTCCCGAAATGGTGTATCTTGAATTAGACAACATGATGATGTATTAGCTCTGTTTCTTTACAGATCCAATTACATTATTCAAGCTCATATGCTAAAAACAATAATTATTTAACAGACAGTGAACTTATATTGATTTAATTCTCGCCCTTAAACAATATACTAAGAAAATATTAGCCAAGTAAAGAACACGATGTTGATGAATCATGAGAAGAATGACAATCAGAAAATGATAGGTAACAACTTACTGGACTGCCAATTCTCTAGTTGGAGTGAGTATAAGAACTCTGATTGCTTTCACTCGTTTTGGTCTAAACAATAACCTCTCCAAAGCTGGCAAAGCGAATGCTGCTGTCTGCATTAAGAAAGATATTTAATGCAGCCAAGGTCCCCAAAGAATAAAAAAATAGAATATTCCAATATTGCATAAAATTAAGTACCTTTCCTGATCCAGTAATGGCACTACCACATATATCACGCCCAGTAAGTGCCAAAGGAATGCAGGCAGCCTGAAAAACACAAGCACATGTAAGTACATTGTAAACGTAGAGATCAGAAAAAGGTACTATAAGATCACGTGGATGAAACCTGAATTGGAGTGGGCTTAGTATATCCCAATGCATCACAAGCCCTGAGTAATGGCCGAGAGAGATTAAGCTCCATAAAGGTATTTGCATGAAAGGATACTCCATCTGAAGAGGCAAAGAAGGGCTTGGTCTCTCCAGCATTATCGCCAGTATCATCTTCATCCTCTGATTTATAATCTTCCTAAAATACATCAACAAAGACACAAGACTACATCTTAAGAACAACCAAAAGCTCCACCCTTGCCATAGTGCAACTTTAAAGAATACTCAGGTTTAACCCAAAGAGGAAAAAGAAAGAAAGAAATGCACACAATGAAACAATTAGCATACAAATGATGTTGGTTATACAAAATGTGCGTGCAAATTTTAGTATGCTCTAATTATATACAATAATATATTGTAGCTTTGTTTAAACTAAAATGTTGATCACTCAGTTCAATTGAGATTTAGATATTAGAATCATCACTCTATCCTATTTGAGTCGTACAAGATGTCAAAAATCATTAATCTTCATTCTCCGGTACTCTAGAAATTGTGCTCTATAGAACAAAGAAACTAATCTTCAAGATGAATTTTCACAGTTCTAACACCTCAGTCCTAACTGTTTCTAATTATTGACAGTAACTAAATGCAGAAACAAGCCATATGTGCATGAGTATTAGCTAACAACATTCAGCTCAGAAAAGTAAATTGACCAATCAAAATTAAACATGGAGGAGTGTGAACTCTACTTGTCGGTTAGGCTCCTCAGATTCGGACATATTGTCGTCAGCCGGATCCGTGACCGGAACAGAAAGGTTCTGAAGAGCTTTGGAGATCTTGAAATCAACAGATGTGGTGCTTCGGCGGGCATGCTCTTCTGCAACAGATTCAGAATAAGCACTGAAATCCCAAGGAGACTGCTTCTTCTTCGAGCTCTTCTTTTTATCACTTGCTTCGTGTTCTTCTCCTTCTTGTTCCCCACCATATTCCTCTTCTTCACCCTCCTCTTCCTCCTCCTCCTCTTCCTCTTCTAAGCGTTCCTCATCGCTAGGAGCCTCAAACAAGAAGCCTGGCGCCATCAGGGATCCCAGTAAGTTAACACCCTGCTGAAATCTGATTTATAATTTAATAAGAAAACCAAATAATTGTAACAGCAGAGCATAATGCATGTGTACAAGTAATTCGATCAACACGAAGAAAATAAAATTGATCTCAACCAAGCTAGTAAACAAAAAATCGATTTTTTACCCCAAAATGTGGCCTTGTGAACAGATGCAGCAACTGAAAAAACATGTATGAAAAAGTAGTAACTGAGGAATCGATGAATACCTTCAAAAAGGATGATGGAGGCCGCAGCGGATACTGCTACGGGTATGAGAGGGGAGGGCTTTAGAGACGAGGGGGAGGGGTATGACAACAGAAGCGTGAAAGAGGCGGCAAAATTGTTTGTTAGGGTTAAGGGTTTAGTAAAAATATTTTTTAAAGTGAGCCACTACGAATTGATATCGGTAACGGGTTGGATCGAGCCTCGGTCGGATCAATACGAGTCCGGTTGAGTAAGGTGAAGGGAGGAAAAGAGTTTAGCAGGGTAGGCCCAGTAGGCCCGATGGGTTAGCAAAGGTATTGGGCCAATGTTTATCAGTCCAGTACAACCTATTAATTGTATCAATCATGTTTGTCTTATTATTTGAGCAAAAAATTGTTTGTCTTATTGACTTATTCGATTGGTCTGACTCATTAGTATAAAAATAAATAAATAATTTATTTTACTTGTATTAATTAATTTATAATAAAAACTTTAAATTTATTTTTTATTAAATTATGATAATATATATTTAAATTTAATATTATTAATTACATATTTATATAATTTAATTAATTTTAGAGAAAAAAATATTTTTTATCTGCTTATTAGCTCGCCCCAACATGAATAGTCATTTTTTTATATTTTATTTAAAATTTATTCAAATTTTTAGGTAATAAAAATTATATATAAATATAAATTTAAAATTATCATATTTTCTATTTTATTTCACACTAACCCGACTCCAAATTATGTGCAACTTATTATACCACTAATTATAATTCAACAATTAAACTATACTAGGATAATATCGATAAAATATTAATTTTATATTATAAAATATATTTTTATATTTTTCATAAAAAAATTTAATTTTAATCAAAATAATATAATTAATTACATTCTCATAAAAATTCTAAAAATAACAACAATTTATAAGTATATACTTTTATAAATTTCATTTCTAAACATAGGTATCTTGATATTACTCAATATTCCTTTACAGGTTACTTTCAACTTTCAACTAAAATGAGTTAGAGAGTAAATGAGCTTAGAATTTAGTTCAGAAATACTATAAATAGATGACAAAAATCACGTAATAAATTTCAACTTTTACCAAAAATACTATATTATAGAGGTGTTTCAGTTGAGAAAAAAACTTATTTCAAAATCATTCACATTGTACAACTCAAATATTCTTTAATGCATGCATTAGGCCAAACACAAGGTTTTCTATATGCAAGACAATTATGTTGGTGAGTAAACCCTATACCAACTATGAGAATGACTGAATGCAGTCATGACTCATTAAAAATACATCTCATTCAAGATATTTTTCTTATATATAAGAAAATTAAATAAAGTACATGCTCATTCAATGTACTTTCCTTATAGACTAAGAAGATGACATATTGTAAATTCACCTCTCTCCTCACACATTTCAATTCTCACATGCTCAATGTAACATTAGATGCCACGTCATCGTCCAATCATCATGGAATCCCCAAATAACTAGTCACATTTTCTTAATGTGCACATTATTATTGTAATTTTAAGATAACTTAAAGTAATAAAATACATCACATTATTTTCTAAAATATTTATTTAAATTTAATAAATAAATTTAATAAATCCTATTGGAATCAAATACTAAATATAAGGAATACTTTTGGTATTTTGAAACTTTTCATAACTTCAAGATATCATTTATAATATCTTAGTTTCTTGAAAATGGTATTGAGATAAGTGATTTCACACCTTATTGTTTCACAATTAGTATTTTAGTAAATAAAATTTAACGATAGGGACTAAAATTTTTAATAAATGAGATTTTTATTGGACACATATCACACACTTCTTTTCCTTTAAAATATCACACATTTACATAACATAAATCTTATATGTTTCATTTATGGTTTATAATAACTTTATCAACTTAGAAAATTACAAAACGATACAAGAGATACTAAGGTAAATCAAATATGACACTCTTGATATGATTTAATTAAAATAGAGTAACCTGTCACACTATCTCATGGAGATCACACTTCCTATACAATTGGAAATCTACTAGGACATACGAGTTCCAGTTAAAAAATGAGTGAGATTATTGATGGTAAGTCTAATAGTACAAACCATTGCACTTTGTATTTTTCCATGAATATCATGAATGTGTGCATATTTTGAAAAAGTATTATGAAAATTTGAGAAAAAATTACACAAAGTTATAATTTATAATAGAAAAGATATTAATGTCATATTTTACTTAGAAAAAAAGATTTTAAGTCATGATTGTTATTTATAAAGAAGGGGTTAATACTCAAGTAAATTATAAACGTGTTATGAAGATATCTTAAGAAATGTAAATAAGGAGGTCGGTTAGTTAGAAAACCAAACATCAAATTATAAGTATCTATTATATCTATCAAAGTCATTATTTGTTCGGTTATGCTTATTGCTTGTAAAAACGATATGGGCAATCGGCATCGTAACTATGTAAGGTGTCTTGACATCAGGATTGACTAGAAGTAATGGATAATAGCGAGTTATTTATTTTTGTTTCAAGATCATCCCGTACCCAAAGGAGACATAAGGTGGGAGTTCGATTATACTTATCACTATTAATGATTTAGTACAACCTTAATATGTGGGTGTTCGATTGAGCACAGTCTCGAACATCTCTATGTTGGGGACGACCATTATATGTAGCTTTGCAATACACCTATAACTTTAATGAATAAATTTCAGGATAAGAACATATTCATATTGTTTGTTTAACATATTACTCGTCTTGCACTTATGCTCATTTTAAATACACAATAAAGAATAAATTCTAATAAAAAGGTTTAAGTACCAGTAGAATATGTAAATATATGTGATAAAATTGATAAAATTCTATATATAAAATATTTTAAGTAAAAATTGAGATTAAAATCATATAATAATTTGATATCACTTAATTTATTCAACTGTTATCACTCAAATTTCCTAATAAATTTTAGGTAAAATTAAAGCTATATAAAAAATTTATAACTTGTAAAAAAAATTTAATTTTTTTATTATAAATTTTACTTTTTCATACTAAAATAATTAATATACTCACTATTTTAGTATTGAATAAGCATGCTATATTATTATTAGATTTTAATCGGTTAATCGAAATTGGGGAGTAACAAAGACAATTACATGCATTGCATGTGCTCATTGTGTAGGTAGGCACTATTTACATGTGTTCCACATGTACTATAACCAATTGTACCATTGGTTAACTAGTTCAATTTGAACAAATTTAACCATTTTTAGTTTTACTGATTTTATAATTTTTTATTTTTCTAAAAATTTTTAAAATTATTTATTTATACTTAAAACTCAAAATTATTATTTCTATAGTTAAATTCTCTTTAAAAATAAAATTTTATTTTAGTAAGTTCAATTTAATCAAATTTCTTAAATTAATTTCTAATTTTATATCCGATTTTGAATAAGATAATATATAATTCTTGATTTCCTATTAATAGATTTTTCTAATTTGATCTACTTTAATTTTAATGATAATAAGTTCTCACGATTTGATTAAATAACTTGATTTAATTTTTTGTTCACACTTTTATGTAGCTAAGGAGAATGTCTAGTAATATATGTGGTGGGACTAGACCCGCCTCTCTAAACCCAAGTACGGAATAGACGAATTCAAATGTGGCACTAAAACTTTGTACTCGATTGGACTCCTCAACATATTTTTTTACATTTTTTTATATTAGGAATTTATCTTTAATTTTCAACAAATTCCTTTGAAAATAATTGTGAGAATTGAACTCGTCTCTCTAAATAATAAATAATGCTAACTAAAAATAATTAAACTTGTAGGAAATTCCGTGGTGGGACAAGGGGATAGGAGCGAGACAAATTCAATACCTAAATTCAGTCGGCCAATTGTGGTCGAATGAAATAAGTTTGATTTTTTTACAAGTATAATTATTTTTTAAAATATATATAGTTTAATTTATTTGTTATTTAAAATTGATCAAAAGTATCACTATGTTAATAATAGTATAGTAGAATAGTATCATAATACAATACATACTTAAACTTGATTATCAATAGAATGAATTTGCTTTTAATTATGTATCTTTTATATTCACATGTCTATTCAACTAAATACATTATGAGAAATATTTAATTTAGTAATAAAACTAATGCATGCCCTCTAGGCGGCCGTGTTCTAGCGGGACAAAAGAGTAAGCATATTAATAGCTCAGGTTTTGACGGATTTGTACCCGAATGGAGCTCAGATCCAAATCCAACCTCTGGTGAATTTAAGACCCGTCAAAACCCGAAGTTCAAGTCAATCTAATTTATTGTAATATATATTTGGAAACGGCCGTACGCTTGAATAAATACTTCAACGGAACAAATAAAAAAAGTCGAACCCTTGCACTATATATTGAGGGACTATGAGCTGCCTAGAAAACAAGACAGACAACATGAACATGGCTGTCCATTGAGGGAGTATGAGCTGCCTAGAAAACCAGGCAGACAACATGAACATGGCTGTCCAGTATCCGCGGAGGAGGCGGAAGGTACGGCAACACGAGATGGAAACCTTTAAACGCATGACTAAATACTTCAACTGAACAAATAAAAAATAGTGAATCTTTACGCAATACCTTACACGATATATATATTGAGTGAGTTTGAGCCGTCTAGAAAATAACACAAACAACATGAATATAGCTGCACAAGTAGTATGTGCAGAGGACATGATGACAGGGACTAAGAGTAATATCGGCAGAGGAGGTGGGAGCTACGCGAGCACGAGCATGGAAATGGCGAGCAGACGATTGACTAAATACTTCAACCTAATAAATAAAAAAGAGTTAAGCGTATGAGACAGTCGTGTGACCACCCCACCCTCTGGAGAGCAGCCGAGAACGATCCTTTACAGTGAATCCACGTCTTTATAGGGGCTAAGATGAACGATAAAAAAGAGTTCTGTTTTTGGACCCAGCCTTCAGGTCCAGCCAGAGCAACTCGAGCCGTGGAAACCTAACCTCAGGTCCAGTCAACAAGATTCGAGGCTCGGATCTTGGATCCAATCTATGTATCCGAACCTAACGGCGGATCCGAGCAGACCCAAGACTTCTAGGGTCCGTTCAGGTCGGGTAAAGACCCGGATCTCATTAATACACAGACAAAAGGGTTTGAGGTGAATTATTGTTTACCATGGAATCTAGTTTTTGAAAAAAAATTTATTTAAATATATTTAGTTATAATTATTTATTATTTAAAGTAAAACAATAATATATATGTATTTGTGGTATAAACTCATCTTTAATTCTGGCCTTATGCAATTGTTTTTTATAATTATTTCTTTTGCATATATATATATAATTGCAAAAAAATAGAAGTTCTCCCATAAAAATTTGAGTTGGGTTTGGATGGGATATGTATGAGTTGATGCGAGTGTTAATATAAATTTTCCTATTTCTTATTATTTTAAAAATAAATATAATTAAAATTATATACATTTACTCAAAATTAAAAATATTTATTATTTAAAATAAACTATTACATAAATATTATAATGAATACTCAAGTTTGATTATTTGTTAGTACTCAAATTTGACTATTATTTATATATTCATGTTTAATAAATTTAATTTAAAAAATAATTAAAATTGCCAAAAAAATCAATCCAACTGGTCTCTTTCCCGCTTAGAACCCAAATTTTCATATGCGGGCCGGGTACGAGAACCCGTACCCAGTCGGCCACCATCCCTAACTTGGTAGGGTCTCCCAGATTTGCCAGTATAATTTAAATTTTATTAATTATAAATAAACATCTAGTATAATTTGATAATTATTTTATCAAATTTCGTAATATCACTCATATTGATTAACCCTTTGAAATGAGATTATTTTGGATTAGTTTAATATCATCCTATATAATAAAATGTGATTAAACAACACCCGATTACATCACTCAGCAAAACTGACAAAAGGCAAGGGCTTGTATATTTTTGGGGGAATCATAAAAGATTACTACATGAGTGTCCATCAACATCCACTAGGATCGACCCCTCCCTGAAATGGGCAATCTTCCAAATCACAGGAGCTACATGAGAAGGTTTTGGAGGAAGGTGCCGCGAGGCCCTGCTCCATGTAGCATTTTGAGTTCACAATAGCTTTACTTAGTATGAATGAGCTCTTCAGGAGCTCTTTTCTGGCGCATCTTGGCAATGCTTTGGTTGAGACGGTAGAAGCAGAGCCTTGTGTTGCCATCAAGCAACCGTTGATGAAAATAATTTTTGTACAGATCCCAGAATTCATCGCTGTACAGAAAAACCGAATTAAAGGAGTTAGGAAAAGCACGTTGGCAAAATATTAAAATGTACCCACAGCAAGACAAGTTATTAAAATGTACCTGACTTGTGGAAGTGTTAAAAGGGAATAACCCTTAACATCAACATGCAAATCAATAAAGAGAATGGATAGCCGGGACAGTCCCAATGCCTCTAGCTCAATCAACTTTTTTATTCTGCAATCAGTCATGATACCAGGAGAAAAATGACTTTACAATAAAGATGTTACATAAACATGAATTTACATCTTAAAGGGCAGTGCCCTAGTTATTTTGACATTTTAAAAAGCATACAAAATGGAGTGGACTAATCAAATATTACAAAAGGAAAATAGAACAGGTTCACAAGATAAACCTGCTTGGTGTACCTCCAGCAATATTCACCCGACTTTTTAATGAAGCTACCTGCAAAGAAAAACATGGAAAGAATGGCTAAGAAAATATTTGGGGAGCCTATAGTATAAAGAGATTTTGTGATATAACTAAATACAAATTTCTAGCAAAAAGAATCACCAAATAGGCAAACAACAATAAAATTTCAATTAAAGGGGCTCTGCTATCACAGGAGACAGAAGACATGCTTACCCATATTGTACTTATGCAATATGTAAGGAGTGAGAAATATAATGGGGAAATAATAGAGGTTGAAAACTGGAGGAAATCGGTGTCAAACTAACATGCAAAGGAGCATTCAGCATAGTTATTTGTTTGAGAAATAAACTATGATAGCATTCATTACCCAAATTCCAAAATGAGAAGAAAAGAAATAGGGAAAATAGAAAGAATTTGTAAGTAAAAGATTGCATAAAAAATATAACTATAAAGTGCAACACTATAACAGTGTAAGCAGGATGTAATATGGGGTTATTATACTTCAATCAGTAATGGGGATCAGACTGACGTGCAAAACAGTATTCAGCACAGGTGTTTTGCTTAGAAAATAGTGTCATAGCATCATCTCCCAAACTCCAAGACAAGAAGCATAGAAACAAAGAATATGGAAGCCAGAGATTGACATGAATACAAGTAATGTAGCTGTGAAGTGCAACAAAGTAACAATAGATGCAGGGTAAAAACTGGAGACTTCCATCAATGTATTGGGCAATAGAAAAATAAAGACAGAAAAACATGAAGAATTTGGGATCAGACTGACGTGCAAAACATTATCCAGCATGGCTAACAGCTAAGAAAAATAGATTGTGATAGCATCATTTCCCAAACTCCAAAATGAGAAGAAAAGAAACAGGAAAAATAAAGAGAGTTTGGAAGTTAAAAGATTCAATGTATATAAATAATATAACTATAAAGTGCCACACTATAACAGTGGAAGCAGGATGTAATATAGGGTTATTATACTTGAATCAGTAATTGGATCAGACTGACTGCACAACAGTATTCAGCACAGAAATTTGCTTAGAAAATACCGTCATAGCATCATCTACCAAACTCCAAGACGAGAAACATAGAAAAAAGAGTAAGTCAAAGATTGACATGAATATAAGTAATGTTGCTGTAAAGTGCAACAAAGTAACAATAGAAGAAGGGTAAACAATGATGCTGACAATAAGATTACGTCATTTCCATCAATGTATTGGGCAATAGAAAAATAAAAGCAGAAAAACTTGAAGAATTTGGGATCAAACTGACATGCAAAACATTATTCAGCATGGCTGACAGCTAAGAAAAATAGATTGTGAATGGCATCATCTCCCAAACTCCAAAATGAGAAAAAAGAAACAGAAAATAGAAAGAATTTATAAGTAAAAGATTGAATATATATATATAATATAACTATAAAGTGCAACAGTATAACAGTGGAAGCAAGATGTAATAGGGGGCTATTTTACTTCAATCAGTAATGGGATCAGACTGACGTGCAAAACAGTATTCAGCACAGAAATTTGCTTAGAAAATATACTGTCATAGCATCATCTCCCAAACTCCCAAGACGAGAAGCATAGAAAAAAAGAGTGTGGAAGCCAAAGATTGACATGAATATAAGTAATGTAGCTGTAAAGTGCAACAAAATAACAATAGAAGCAGGGTAAAAAATGGAGACTATAAGGTTATATCATTTCAATCTATGTATTGGGCAATAGAAAAATAAAGACAGAAAATTTTGGGATCAGACTGACGTGCAAAACATTATTCAGCATGGCTAACAGCTCAGAAAAATAGATTGTGATAGCATCATCTCCCAAACTCTAAAATGAGAAGAAAAGCAGGAAAAATAGAAAGAATTTGAATGTAAAAGATTGAATGTATATAAATAATATAACCATAAGTGCAACACTGTAACAATGGAAGCAGGATGTAATATGGGGTTATTATACTTCAATCAGTAATGGGATCAGACTGCCGTTCAAAACAGTATTCAGCACAGAAGTTTGCTTAGAAAATATACTGTAATAGCATCATCTCCCAAACTCCAAGACAAGAAGCATAGAAACAAAGAGTATAGAAGCCAAAGATTGACATGGATATAAGTAATGTAGCTATACAGTGTAACACAGTAACAATAGAAGCAGGATAAAAGTGGAGAGGATGAGGTTGTCTTTACTTCAATGGATAGGATAATGGAAAAATAGACTAAAAAACTTGATGATATTGGGATCAGATTGCATGCTAAAATTATTCAGCATGACTGATAGATTAGAAAAAAATAAACTGTTGTAGCATCATCTCACAAACACAATCTTTGGCTTGTATAAAGTGAAACACAACGGAAATAGAGGAAATCCCTCCAGCACTAAGAATTTAGCAATAAATAATGCTCTCAAAGGTTGGCAGAATTCAATAATCAAAATTACTGCAACATAGATTGATTAACGTATTGCAATACAGAAATTCTATTACATTGACAGGGGCATAGAGAATTCACCTGCTCTTCAACTTTTATATGCTTGGCAAAAAGCTTTGCAGCATGGCATTCAGTTGTCAATGACCGAAATCCCCTGCAAACATGTAAGGAATGATCAACGCTAGTAAAAGGCTAAAAACAATTCATTTAACAGAGAAACTTTTGGAAAACATTGTTTAGACTTTTTTTTCAGTTCAGATTTCACAATCAATTAGTCAGCCATTATAATCAATTTGTCTTAGTGATGGACGAAGGGAAAAAGTTCCGGACCTTAAAACTTCAATTGCTCTTATAGCTGATGTTGCAAGAATAAGAATTACTGGACTCCCAGGATCAACTTTTCCTTCAATGAGGTTCTTTTCGTAGAGCACTTCCTTCCAAGATGAGCCAAAAGCCGCCTTTATTTGTTTCCCCAAGCTTTTATCGTCTTTATCAGAGCCCGGTCGCAAATTCAAAATGCAGTTCTCTATAGACAGAATGAAACATATTAGAAGATAAAAACAAGGCCAATAATGAAAAGGGGTATCGCATCCTAAACACTAACTAATAACCTTTTACAAATTAACAGAAAATCAGGCAATAAACCACGGAATCTGAACATTTGAACAAGGAATATCCCAAGAAATTAGACGCACCATTAATCGCTTCGAGCTCAAGAGAAGAAAGTTGTACGTTGTTGGCGGACTGATAATGATCAACAAAGAACTTCAGTTGATCTGAAACCGTCATCGGCTGCAAATCATGATCATTGTTCAGAGAGATGCCATCGGCCACTCTGTCGTTTGGCCGCTTCTGACCCTGCTTGGGCTTCTTCTTATCCCGCTTCTTCGATTTGCTGTCTGAGGCATTGCTCTTTGTCGGCTTCTTCTTCTCCTTTTTGAATGTAGGCTTGTTGGCGGAGCTAAGACTGCCACTAGGATTTCTGAGGGAGGGTTTGGCGGACCTCTGAGGCTTACGACTGCCCATCATCTAGGGTTTCACTAACTGTGCAATCTCACGGCTTTTATAGAGCTTCAGTCATCGAGTGCAAGATAACGGCTAGGTTACGAGGGCTTCTCACTTTCTCTAGTGGCAAGGTTATTCGGATAAAAACTAAAAAAAAAAACACATAAAAATCTTATAGAATATAAAAATTTTTAAATTCATATACATTTTTTGAATAATTGTACTGTAGCTGTTGCAGCACTACAGCTTCATTGACTGATTTTTTTTTTTGCACACCGCGTGACTGAATAATTGGATTAGCAATTTGCCCCGGCCCAATTCACCATGATTGCACAATTTATCCCTATTAGTCCTATAAAGCCTTTTTTTAAGAAGGAAGAATGATGGGAATTGGAGGGGTTTTACTCTCTTATTCTTTTCACTATCTACTTATACTTCCGACCCCATGGAACCTGAAGATTTACGGGTTTGGACGGCCCCTAACCTCCATCTTGTGCTTGTGCCCCAAGCCACAATTCGCACATGTTCTCGCATATCTCCGCGTCCCGAGCCCTAGCTCATGTCTATACTCGATCGTGTCCATGCTTCACGAGCCCTAGTTCATTTTTGTGCACTCTCGAGTACCAATTTTCCCATGCTCGTGCATTTGTGCTCGTCCGCATATGTTATTGAACATGTTCGAACCAACCTTTCCCGTCTTTGAACTAACCTTCCTTGTATCTATGCCCACTGGATGGTCCACACTCACTATACTCGTCCATCCACCCACGATTAATTCTCGTAATACTTCTCATCTCCCCAATCTTCCCCGATCTCGATGCGAATGAATCCAACTTGATACGAATGATATATAGATTATCACACAATAAATTAGGAGAATTTGAAGGTGGAAATCTAAGTTACTTAATAAGATATTGAATCTATATTAGTTTAGTTCAGATGTAGCGTGTACTAACCTTTTATATTCAGGTTCAGTGCTAGATCATGCAATGTGCATTGATTTTTAGCACTTTATGAAATCAAATTGCTGTCAAGAAAAATTGAGAAACCATTAATAGAACGTCCATTATCAAGATTACCAGTCCAATTGGCATAAGATAAACAATAGATTTGAGACTGAGAATTCTTCCAAAAGTAAAGAAAATGACCTAATGTGTCTTTAAAGTATCGCAAAATTCGCTTAACTGCCACCTAATAAGAATTAGTTGGTTGGTACATAAATCGAAATACTTGATTAATTATATAAGAAATATTAGGTTTTGTTAGTATGAGATATTGAAGAAAACCAACAACCTGCCGATAAAGGCGGTAATCATATAAAGTAGTTCCATCACGAAGGGATAGGTGAGAACCGACAGTAATAGGTGTCAAGCAAGGTTTGCAATTAACCATAGTAGCTAGAATGAGTAGATAAAAAATATACTTCCGTTGAGTTAGAATAAGCCCACCAGAATATTAATATACTTTTATGCCAAGAAAGTGATATAGCGTGCCTAGATCTTTTATAGAAAATTATTGTTTGAGGGCACTAAGGATAAAGTTAAGAGGAAAAGTACAAGATCCTATGAGTATAATATCATCTACATAAATTAGAAGAAAAATTACAAAATTTGGGGTTTGTAAATGAATAAGGATGTATCAATCAGTGATGTTTCAAAGCCAAGTGTGAGTAAAAATGTATTTAAACGAAGAAACCATGATCCAGGAGCTTGCTTTAAACCATATAAGGACCGACAAATATGACAAATGTGATGAGGATGTGATGAATCAATATAGCTCGTTGGTTGAATTATGTAAACCTCTTCATCCATATGACTATGAAGAAAGGCTTGTCAACGTCCGATTATTGAATATGCCAATTATGTGTTACGACAATGGAAAGTACAATATGAATAGTAACTGATTTAATTACCTGATTGAAAGTAGCATAATAGTATATACCTTCTTGATAATAAAAACATTGAGCTATGAGACAAGCTTTACATCGAGCCATAGAGCCATTAGGATATTGGTTTAATTTGTAGACTCATTTACACCCCACAATATGCTTATTGGCTGGAGCAGGAATAATGTCTTATGTGTGATTTTTTATAATAATATCATATTCAACATTAATTGAATGAACACAACATGCGTATTTTTGTGTTTGCTTGAGTGTCCGAGGTTCTTAAGTAGAAATGCTAAGAAAAGCCCCATAAGTAATTTGAAAATGACGTGGGTAGTAATATTGTGATATGATAATCATGTGGTGTGTGGATGAAGCAGAAACATCCTCTAACGATGCTAAAGATTCAGCATTATAGTGTTTAATGATAGGAGAGTGAGTAAATATAGATAGCTAATTAGACATTGTTATTGGGGAATCAAATTTAGGTATTAATGAGAAAGAGTAACACGAGAGAGAAGAAATAATAAAATTAACAAGAGTCATTGGAGTTGTATGAGGTGTTAACAAACACTTATAAAAAAAAAAGTTAGTCTCATTAAAGTGTATAGTTGGACTAATATAGATACAATCTATGGGTCAAAACATTGATAACCAAAAAAATCAGTAGCATACCAAGGAAGACATGAACTTTGGAGTGAGGTTGAAATTTATGAGTTTGATATGGTTGAAGATAAAAGAAGCAAAAACATCAAAATACTTATAAATTAGTGTAGATTGGTGGAGTTTTGTAAAGAATTTGGTAAGGAGATTGAAATTGAAGTGCATGTGTAGGCAATCTATTGATTAAATAGACTGCAATTTCAAATGTAAAATCCCAAAATTTGATAGGAAGATAAGAATGATTTAGAAGTGTGAGTCACATATCAATAATTTATCTATGTTTTCTTTATGTAGAACTATTTCGTTGCGATGTGTGGGGGCATGAAAGATGATGGGTGATTCAATTATTTTAAAGTTCAGCTTGAAAAATTATAAAAATTCTTTGGCACCATCTGATTGAAAAAAATTTATTTTGGTGTCAAAAAGATTTTCAACACATAATCAAAATGTACAAAAGATTTGAATAGCCTTCTAGAGATTTTTTATTAAAAAAAATAAGAATATTTACTATAATCATCAATGAAATGAATATAGTAAATATGTACAGTGGAAGATTGAACTAGAGTAGGTCCCTAGATATCAATATATACTAGTTGAAAAGGACGAGTGCTTTTATAATTAGTAAGATAAAAAGACTTTTGAGTAATTTTACTCAGTGAACATGCATCATAAAATATAGTACTAATATAATTAATTTCTATTGAATTTATGGATAAAATTTGAGATACAATAGGAAATGCAGGATATATAAGTCTGTTATGCCAAATGTTACAAAATATCTGAACACTTAAAATATGAGTACTAGCCGATGATAAATGTGTTGCACACAGACAGTACAAGCCTCCTTTATGAGCTCCCTAAAATAATTTCTGACAAGTGAAACAATCTTTTACAACAACAAAATGAGGGTGAAACTCAAAATAATAATGATTATGTTGAGTAAATTGGGAAATAGATAATAAGTATATGGAGATAGTGAAAATAAATAGTACTTTAGTTAAATGAAATCATCTCAATGAGTTTGAAAAGAAAGTTGAACCGATAGAGAGAATTTTTAAACCTAGCCTATCTCCAATGAGCAATTATTCGGGATGAATTACATTTTCCTTTATAGATAAATGTGTCATATCATTGGTCACATGGTTGGTTGTATTAAAATCTATATATTAGTCAAGAGTATGAGCTCCTCGATCATTGTCATGAGCTACATTGACTTTGGGGGTTCTGTAATTTGTCAAAAATTGAGGAAAATAAGGAGCAATGTGGACTAATTTTTGACATATTTGACAAATAGATGGATAATTTCGTTGTTGATAATTGCGTGCGTCGACCTATGTGCATCGAAATTTGGCCCATGAAACATTCTGTGTGGATTGGGCTGCTGCCGATTGTTACTTTGTGATTGCCATGATGCCCGATTTTCGATAGTGTTATAAAAGCCCACATGTTTAGTGAAATGTCGCCTTTTAGATTCTGATGATGGGTTGTTCATGCGAGAGCCTAAATATTCTCTCATTCTTGATTTCCAAATGTGATCCTAGGGTTCGAGAATCATCCTTGAATCGAATGTGAGAAACAGGGTCGACGCTTCGAAAATTGCCCTGGAGAAAAAGAGTTGGTAAATCCATGATAATAGTGGCGAATGACACCAGCGAATGTTGATATTATGGACAAGTAAGGACTCATGAGTGACAATGGTAAGATTGCTCTATAGATTTTCTAATTGAGATTGGCTTATTCAGAAATAAGCATGAATTTGAGTTCATCTAGACTTGTTTGCTTGAGTGTAGGATTGAGGGCCATGCAAATAGACTAATATTTTTCTCCTAACCAGTGAGAATTTTATCTTTGATTTCAGATTCAGGTTTAGGAAGGCCAATATGTGCATAGCTGGTGGTGAGACTTGATATGGATTTTAGGTAAAATCTCATTGTTCAATCTTCTTTAACCGTGTCATGCCATTGAGAGTCAATAAGATCTTGATGACCTTGAACTTGTTGAGCAAATAGGACTTCCAATTTATCCCACATATTTGCATAATTATGAATTCCAATTACTTGTAGATTAACACGAGTGTCTAGTTGTAAACCCCGTCCTTTGATAATAAAAAAATGGGAAAATAACCAGCCACTTTCAAAGAGAAAACCGAGTCGGTTTATAAACAGTAATCGATAGAGAAATGGCAAATCGGGAAATTTATAAATCCCGAGTGACCTAAGGAGTTACAAAAGTCATGAGAAAGGACTTTAAGATGAATTGGAGGTAAAAACCAAACCAGTTCAGGTGAGCCGAACCTGAATCGAATTGAACCGGTTTGAACCACTATTGAACCAATTTCCAAATTTCTTTTTCTAGGTGGTTAGAAAATTCAAATTGGAGAATTGAAGCCACCATTAGATAGAAAATGAATTTAGATGAATTTACAAATTTTTAATTTTGAAAAACTTGGTCAAATCATGCATGAACTGGTTGGTTTAAGCATTGAACTCGGTTAGGACTGGTCCCGTCTGGTTCGGAACAATGTTGTCTTCTTCCTTTAGATGACAACATTGTTCACTTGCTGGAAAATCGAGCAGTGCTAAAGAAGATGAAAAGTCTTCTGCCAGGGAGTTTAAGGCAATGAATGACCACCATAAAGGGGCCAATTAGACGACCAAGAAGTCCCTGAGCTTCCTATATAAAGAGCTCCTCTTCATTCATCGTCCTCACACCTGAAAACTTCTCTCTCTCCCTACTACTTCATTTTTCGGTGAAGCTCAAACCAGAGCTCCGACATTGGGGTTTTTCTAAGCCAAAGAAGGCGAGGTCAGGTTCTTTAGATTCAGGGAGAAGTTAGCTACCTGACGGTAGTCTCCATTTGCTCTGAGGATATTTGGAGAAACGCTGACGTGATCGTACAATGAATCAATTCCAGCGGACCAAAGCTGCCCTGTTTTGGCCAAGCTAAAAATGGCCAATTCGAGCCCCTTTTTAGGCCAAACCAAGCTCTCCCAACACTTCCACATCTCTCATAACTAAATTAGAGCGGAAAGATAAGTCAATTCGACTCCCCTCTATGAATTCTGATCAGTGTTAGAGAGAGAACTGACAAAACTTCACTGACCAAATTATCTCTCAATTCGGCATGAATTGATGCAATTCTTGATTATAGGAGGAATCTCAAGCTGAGAGCTATTTGCCCGTATCAAAAGCTCGGACCGCCACACCCCCGACGATAAGCTTTCAAAGCTTTCTCTAATTCTAATTTTTCGACAAAGCTCCATTTGAGCTCAATTCGGATCCAAATGAAGCGATTCAAAGTTCCATTGAATCGTGTGAAAGTGTAGGAACTCAATTTTACCTTCAATTTCAACAATGAACCTCGATTAATCTGTCAATTTGATAAAATCAAATTCGGCCAGTTTGAAAGGGGGAAATTGGGGGAAAATTTGGAGAAAATTGGGAATTTTGTAAAATTGAGGGACCAAAGTGCAATTTCCCAAAATTGAGGACCAATTGGTTATGGAGAAGATGTTGGAGGACCAATTGGTCAATTTTTGGAATTATTAGGGTCAAATTGGCCATTTTTGTAAAGTAGGGGCAAAATTGTAATTTTTGAAAACTTAGGGACCAAATTGGAAATTTGGAAAAATTGAACCTCTTTTTATAATTTTTAATAAATTGAGACTCCAAAGTGAATTTTAGAAGTTTCAGAACTTAATTTGGGGAAAATTGGCATTTTGGACCTAAAGTTAAAGAAAAAGAACTTTAGGGATCTAAATACAAATAATTAAAAGTTTGGGCATTTTATTCATTCGTGATTAATAAAGGATATTAGGCCAAAGGTTAATGAACAAGGATGTTCATATCATGTAGGAACACGAAGTACTGAGAGCGCCAGCAAAGACAAGCTCGCGTGAAGGCAAAGAGACAAATAAGAGGAATACACTACACTATAAGGTGAGTGAGAATTTTCACATCATACCGGTTGGGATGATGAGTAACTTGGAAATGAAAACCTACTACTAAGTGGAATTTTAACATCACACTAAGTGGAAAAACTATTTATCGGTTGTAAGTAGATAATACTTGATTGGTATGATTAACTTCCTGGAAAAAAGTATAAAATTCGCTTATCGGTTATAAGCGGAGATGTCCCCACACCCGTTTGGTGTGATGGATAGGTGAAAATTTATTTTTGTCAGAAGTGTTCTCCCCTGACTATGTGCCACTACTTAAAAATTTTGGGAGATCTTCTTGACGGGAGCTCGAATAGCTCAGATAGGCCAAAGGCCTTGGTTTTGGAACTTGGGGGTTAGAATGCCCGATTTTGAAAATCTCGTATAGTAGGCCCAAGGCCAGTTGGCACGAACACGAGCTCGTAAACAAACATGAGATTAAGCCATGAAAATTTTAATGAATGATGTGGTTTGTCCATGGTACCAAGACAGGACCGACATACTCGATGGATTGGTGGCATTGCGACGAGACAGGTTGACGGATCCGTCGAGACAAACAGCTGCATGTCGAGTTGAGGGTCGGGGCCATTGGACCAATGGCACCAAAGATTTATGGCTTATATGGAAAATTATTGTTTGTGTATGCACTGAGATTCGTGACCATCAAGAAGCCCAAGAGGGGTAGTGATGAGTCCTAGGAGCTACTCGACGACATGGTGGAGATAAGGGTAGTTTGTTGTGCCAACAGTTAGGGAAGCTCGACGTAGCTTAATGCGAATGAGACCGGGGTGGGGTCAGGATGAGGTCTCGATCCTCATACAGACACAGGGTTTCTTTTTGGGTTTGAGGGTTAGATGTCACAAAGATCCACTCGTTCCCCGGGTAGAAATGGATGGGATTCTATTTAGGTGGTCAGTAAAGTCACTCTGACGCCACAAGTGAGTGCAGTGGACGGGCTGCTCTGCGAATGTGTGATTCCTTCATGATGAATGACATGTGTTGATTGTTAAACACACCGACTGTGGTTAATGAGGAATAATAGTTTTGAAAACCGAGAAATTGAGGAAATAATTTTAAAGAAAATAAGGAGTCTGACACACTAGAATTCAAACTATTTTTCTAAAATTCATGTTTCAAACACCCATTCACTGAGTTATCGAACTCACCCCCTCCCTTTACCCCTTTATAGGTAACCAAGGGAAAAACCTACCTGCATACTTTTCGCTTGCTAAACCTGCAAGACAAGTATGTAAATTTAATTCATTCAATTTTGATTAATGTTATTCCATGAAAGGTATAGGTACAAATGACGCCTTACTACTCACAGTTTAAATAATGGGAAAACCCTTAATACACCCCAACCCAGTTTGGTCGGATCCCCATGATCAACCCGCCACTCTCCCAGTTTATTAAAGGATTTCCCCTTATTGTAAACCGTAAAGAGTTAGGCGTCCTTTAACCTGCACTTTTTCCTCGATTAGCATAATCAAATCTGCATGAAATTTAAAACTTTACATACCTATCTTATAGGCATTTTAGTTGACAGTCTTTAAGGGTAAGCTTTCTGGGATTTCCTGAAAGGGATATAAGGGAGGGGGTGATTACGACTACTCAATGAATGGGTTTTTAAAAGATTTTGACTTTTAAGAAAAACAATTCTATGGAGTGTGCCAGACTCATTTTTTTTAAAAAATCCATTCGTTTAAAAAAATTCAGGTTTTTCCGCCATTTCTTAGTTACTGATGTTTCATCACCCAACACACATCCTTCATCATGAAGGTTACACATATTCATAAATCAGTATCACTACTGAACCGGCTAGTGGCTTAGGAGCGACTTTTCCTGCCACCCGGATAGAAGTACGACCACTTCTACCTTGGGAATGAGTAGATGTACATGACATCCAACCCACAATCCCGAAATCACTTCTTCGTGTCTGTATGAGAATAGAGACCTCATCCTGTCCCCACCCCGGTCTCATGCGCTTGGTGCTACTCCAGATTTCACACAGACACCTGGAACAACGATCTGCCCTTATACTCACCGGGTTGTCCAGGGCCCTTAGGACACATCACTACCCCTCATGGGCGTCTTGATGATCCCGTACTCATAGTGCATGCACAAACAATGTTTTCTTATCAAGCCATGTAATATGTGGTGCCACTAGTCCAACGGCCCCAACTCTTAACTCAACCCGCAGTTGTTTGTCTTGACTAGTCCGTCGACCTGTCATGTCGCACTATTGCTAGTTGACTGAGCATGTCGGTCCTATCTTGGTACCATGGCCAAACAATTCACTTATTAAGTTTTTTGGCACATATATCATGTTCGTTTACGAGCTCCTGATCATGCTAATTGGCCTTAGGCCCACTGTACGAGATTTTCAAAAAAATTGGGCATTCTAGCCCTCAAGTTCCAAAATCGAGGCCCCCGGCCTATAAGAGCTATTCGAGCTCCCGTCAAGAGGGTCTCCCAAATAGTTTAAGCATTAGCACATAGTCAGGGGAGAATACTTCTGACAAAATAGGTTTTCATTGTCCATTATACCAACCGATATAATGACATCTCCGTTCATAATCGATGAACGGGTTTTCAACTTCCTTCAAGGAAGTTTCATCATACCAACCAGGTATGATCTACTTACAACCGATAAGTAGTTTTTCCGCATAATTTTCACATCACTTTCTCTAATTGGTGATGATTAAAATACCACTAAATAGTGGGTTTTTATACCGAGGTACTTATCATCCCCTACCGGGTATGATATAAAATTTCCACTCACAACCGGTAAGTGGTTTTTATCTTTAAGTTGTGTTCACCATCCCAACAGGGTATGATGTTAGTAAACCCACTCACCCGTTAATGCATTGAATTCCACTTGACCGATTCTTTGTATTCACGTGAGCTTGTCCTTGTTGGCGTTCTTGGTACTTCGTGTTCCTACACGATATGAACATCTCGGTTCATTATCATTCGACCTAATCACCTTCATTCATTCCAAATGAATGAGAAAGTCAAACTTTCATTTATTTGCAATTAGGTCTCTAAAGTTATTTCTCTTTAACTTTAAGTCCCTAATGCCGGTTTTTTCTTAAATTGAGCTCCCTAAACTTCTAAAATTTATCATAGGACCTCAATTTATTCCATTTCACTAAAAGGGGATTAATTTCTCAAATTTCCAATTTGGTCCTCGAACTTTTCCAAAATTATCATTTTGCCCTTCCTTTACAAAAATGGAAAGTTTTGCCCCAAAAATTTCAAAATTTCTCAATTGGTCCTCCAACATTATTTTCATTCCCAATTGGCCCTCAATTTCATAAAATTTTATTTTGGTCCTTCGAATTTTGAAAATCCCCAAATTCCCCCCAATTTTTTTTCCCAATTTCATCTCTTCAACACTGCCGAATTTGATTTCATCAAATTGACCAATCAGACACCTCTAATTATTGAAATTGGAGTTGAAATTGAGTTCCTACATGTTCATACAATTCTAAGGAACTTTGAATCGTAGATTTTAATGTCGGAACGAGCTCAAACGGAGCTTCGCCAAAAAATAGATTGTAGAGAGAGAAAACTTCAATTTCTCACCAGTGAGGGCACGACGGTCCAAGCTTTCGATCTACAGATAGCTCTCATCTTGAGAATCATCCTAGAATTAAGAATCACATCAATTGATGCTGAATTGAGTTAGAATTTCATCATTGAAATTCCGCCTGTTCTCTCTCTAGCACCGGCCGGAAATTGCAAAGGGGAGTTCAGTCCTAATTCAGCCGTGGGAGGGCTGAGAAAGTGTTGGGAGGGCTTGGTTTGCTCTAAGGAGGGCTCGAAATGGCCAATTTCAGATTCGCCGAAATAGGGCAGCTTCAGTCCGCTGGAGCTGCTTCACTGTTCCATCATTCAGGTGCTTCTCCAGCGATTCTCGAATTGACTGTAGTTTGCTATTACATAGTTGTCTTCTACTCGGTTCTAAAGAGCTTGACCTCTCCTTCCGAGGTTAAGAAAAATGTTTAAGTCGAAACTCTGGTTCGAGATTTATCGGGAAATGGAATAGTAGAGAGAGAGAGAAGTGTTAAGGTGTGAGGAGAAGGAATGGGGATAACCTTTTTATATAGGTGTAAAATCGTGTATTAAATGGGAGAAATTTATTACTAGTATTAATATTGACATAAATTATTGGTATTAATTTCAATAATTTAATTTTTATGGGAACGTACGCATTATTATAAATGGCCATAAATTAATATATATATTTAATTATTATAATTAATACCAACAATTTAATACCTAAATTAAATTATTGGTATTAATTTCAATAATTTAATTTTGGTATTAAATTATTTGTATTAATTTTAATAATTTAATTTAGTTATTAAATTATTGGTATTAATTATAATAATTAAATATATATTAATTTATGGCCATTTATGATAACGCGTACGTTCCCATAAAAATTTTAGACCGAAATTTAGGGTTACAAAAAAAAAAATCTTACTTCCCAAGAGGTCACCCATCCTCACACTACTCTCGAGCAAACAAACTTAACTTTAAAGTTTTTATGGAATCTTATTCACCTTAACCAATTTGGTTTTTATTTTTTTTATTTTGTCTTAAGTTTCTTTTTCAAGGTTTAATGAACCCTTTGGATCACCCAGAAGTTGTAAATTTCCAAATTGTTTGTTCCCATATGATCGGGTTTGTAAACTGGCTTGGTTTTCTTACTCGGTTTGACCAGTTCTTTTCCCGGTTTTCCTTGACTCAAAAGTGTGGGGTTTACAACTTGAGTGGTATCAGAGCCTATTTACTCGAATACATTATCAAGACTAGAGAACATAGTAACTAATGGGGATGATTTTAAAATTTACAGAAATGGTTCACAAGAAAGGAATAAAGAGAACTTGAGTTGTAGTCTACGACACTGCCCAACCACCCCTACCTATGGAAACTTCCCAAGGAGCCCAAACAACCCCATCTGGACTTAGCTTGGAACACCAGAGGTTGTACAAAGAGTTCAACCGTGTATTTGGGCAACCTAACCTCGTCCTTGAGGAAGGCACCCACTCTTGTATTGAACCAGATGAAGTACAATCACATCCTCCTCCTGTTAGTCATCCCCTCTAGTTGACATTCCCAAAAATCTCAAGACTCTCTATCAACTGGGCTATATGCCTTCCCTTTAAGAGAAAGATGTTGGTGCCGCCATGGATTGGCTGGAAAATGTCAAGAAGCTAATGGGGATAGTCAGGATATCACCCGAGGACATGGTGATCCTGACAGAATTCTTCCTCATGGGAAGTGCTAAAAGATGGTGGGACAATGTTCGAAACCTGCATACCTCCACCCCCACTTGGGAGAAATTTGAGGAAAGGTACGCCAAAGAGTACCTGGATCCTCATTTGATTAACGAGAAGAAGCAGGATTTCCTCCAACTTCGCCAAGGGCTTAACTCCATATCAGAGTATGAAATAAAATTCAACGAGTTAAAACCCTTTGCTCCTGACCTCACCCCTCTAGGACAAACTCTCAACATTCTCACACCCTTAGAAGAAGGGTTAAATAGGAATAAACAATTAAAGGGATGTAACATAAAGATTGGAGGTATCAAACTCGAAGTAGATTTGATTTCGTTGCCTATGAGAGAGGTAGAAGTGAACCTTGGGATGGATCGATTAAGTAACCATTAGGCCAGGATGGACTATGGAAAGAAGACAATGACCTTCCACACTCCCGAGACAAACGGATTAAAATTCCAAGGAGACCAAAGGAAGGGTGAAGTACTGATGATGTCCTATATGAAGGCCCAAAAAATGATACAGAAAGGCTGTACGACTTTTCTGGCCATTGTCATCAATGAAAAATCTGAACATAAGGGACTCGAAGACATTTCGATAGTTAAACACTACCCAGAGGTATTTTCGGAAGAATTACCTCGACTACCCCCAAGTCGACAAGTGGAATTCACCATAGAAATTATCCTAGGAACAAACCCCATATCCCAAGCCCCTTATCGCATGGCTCCATTAGAACTCAAGAAGTTGAAGGAACAACTAGACGAACTATTGAAGAAAGATTTTATATGTCTTAGCCAGTCTCCATAGGGTGCACCAGTCCTATTCGTGAAGAAAAAGGATAGGAGCATGAGACTGTGCATAGAGTATAGGAAGTTGAATTAGGTCACTATCAAGAATAGGTACCCACTTCCACGAATTGATAACCTATTCGACCAACTAAAAGGAGCAGCCTACTTCTCCAAGATAGACCTTCGGTCGGGCTATCACCAACTCAGGATATGAGAGGAGGACATTCCTAATATTGCATGTCACGCCCCGACCCAGTTTGGTTAGATCCCCGTGATCAACCCGCCACTCTCCCGGTTTATTAAAGGGTTTCCCCTTATTATAAACCGTAAAGATTAAGGCATCCTTTAAACCTGTGTCATTTCCTGGAATAACATAATCAAAACTGCATGAAATTTTAAACTTTACATACCTGTCTTACAGGCGTCTTAGTTGATGATCTTTAAGGGTAGGCTTTCCAAAATCTTCTGAAAGGGATATAAGGGAGGGGGCGAGTACAACTACTCAGTGAATGGGTTTTCAAAGGTCTATTTTTAACTTTTAAGAAAAATATTTACATGGAGTGTGCCAGACTCCTTTCTTTTAAAAAATCCCTTCATTTAAAAATTTGGGTTTTTCCATCATTTCTTATTTACCACGGTGTGTCATCACCCAACACACATCCTTCATCATGAAGGTTACACACATTCGCAGGTCAGTACAACTACTGAACCCGCTAGTTGCTTCGGAGCGACTTTACCGGCCACCTAGATAGAAGCATAACCACTTCTACCTTGGGAATGAGTGGATGTACGCGACATCCGACCCTCAATCCCAAAATTGCTTCTTCGTGTCCATATGAGTACAGACACCTTATCCCATCCCCACCCCTGTCTCATGTGCTTGGTGCTCCTCCAAATTTTGTGCAGACACCTGGAATGACGATCTACCCTTATACTCACTAGGTCGTCCAGGGCCCTTAGGACACATCACTACCCCTCATGGGCATCTTGATGATCCCGTATTCATAGTGCATGCACATACAATGTTTTCTCATATTTCCATGTAATCTGTTGTGCCACTGGCCCAACGGACCTGACTCTCAACTCAACCCGCAGTTGTTTGTCTTGACTAGTCCGTCGACCTATCATGTTGCACTGCCGCTAGTTGACTGAGCACGTTGGTCCTATCTTAGTACCATGGCCAAACAATTCGCTTATTAAGTTTTATGGCACATATATCATGTTCGTTTACGAGCTCTTGCTCGTGCTAATTGGCCTTGGGACCATTGTACGAGATTTTCAAAATTGGTCATTTAGCCCCAAGTTCCAAAATCGAGGCCCCCCTGCCTTTAAGAGCTATTCGAGCTCTCGTTGAGAAAGTCTCCCAAATTGTTTAAGCATTGGCACATAGTCAGGAGAGAACACTTCCGACAAAAATATGTTTTCACTGTCCATTATACCGACCCGATATATGTACATCTCCGTTCATAACCGATGAACGGGTTTTCAACTTCCTTCGAGTAAGTTTCATCATACCAACCAGTATGATCTACTTACTACCGATAAGTAGTTTTTCTGCATGATTTTCACACATTCCGATTAAAGTTTTTTTGTGAAAACTCTCACCCAACACCTATTCACTGAGTTGTCGAACTCATCCCCTCCTTTTACCCTTTTTAGGAAATCGAGGGAAACCAACTTTAAAGATATGTCGGTAGCTGAACCTTAAGACAGGTATGAAAATTTTATATTCAGTTTTGATTAATGTTATTACAGGAAAGGTACAAGTAAGATGGACATCTTACTCCTCATGATTTAAAAGGAGGGGAAAACCCTTATGCTATGCTTGGATTGAGGGGTTCGAAGGGATTTGGAGGGGAAGTGTTTAGAGGTGTTTGGAGGAGAAGTGAAGTGATGGATTTGGAGGTGTTAAAATTTTTTAACAATTCATCATTTGGATGGAGATTAATTGAATGGAATGATTATTAATGAAAAAATTAGAAATATAGATTTACCCTTTTAATTAAATTAAATAATTTATTAGTTATTATATATAATTAAATTATATTAAAAATATTTTGTACAATAATTATTTATTTATAATATTTATATTATATAATTGTATATATAATGTTATTAATATATAAATTTATTTAAAGTATATAAAAATAAAAATAAATAATATAATATAAACAATAAATAAGGGTATTAAAGTAATTTAAACAATAAATGACACAATCCCTCCATTTTTTGAGAGATTGTGTTGTAGTGTAAATGGAGGGGTTTGAGGGGTTTGGAGGTGATTCTCCGCCCCTCCAAACCTCTCCATTTTTTTTTTTACCAAATGATAGATTTCTACACCTCTCCAAACCCCTCCCCTTCCAAATCCCTCCAAACCCCCCAATCCAAACATAACCTTAATAAATCGGGAGAGTGGCAGGTTGTTCACAGGGATCCGACCAAACTGGGTCAGGGCGTGACAAATTGAAACTACCTCCAGAATTGTAGAGAACACATGATGTATTCAATATCTCTATGCTTCGAAAGTACCAGCCTCATCCTAGCCATGTATTAGACCGATCACCACCAGAGCTGGAAGAGAACTTGACCTATCAAACAGAACCAGTACGAATCATTGACCGGAAGGATAAGAACTTGAGGAATAAGAATATTCCTATGGTCAAAGTTCTTTGGCAAAACGAACCCTTGCAAGAAGAGACATGGGAAACCGAAAGTGTAATGAGGGATGGTTACCCTCAATTATTTAGCATGTAACTATTTTGGGGATAAAACCCCTAAAAGGAGAGGAGAGTTGTAAACCCTGTCCTTTGATAATAAGAAAAAAAACTGGGAAAAGAACCGGTCACTTTTAAAGAGAAAACTGAGTCGGTTTATAAACAGTAACTAATAGAGAAAGGGCATAACGGGAAATTTATAAAGAGTCACAAAGTCATGAGAAAGGACTTTAGGATGAATTGGAGGTGAAAACCAAATCGGTTCAAGTGAACCAGATACGAATCGGATTGAACTGGTTTGGATCGGTTTGAACCATCATTGAACCGGTTTCCAAATTTATTTTTCTAGATGGCTTAGAAAATTCAAATTGGAGAATTGAAGAAACCATTGGATAGATAATTAATTTAGATGAATTTACAAATTTTTAATTTTGAAAAACTTGGTCGAATCGGGCCCGAACCAATTGGTTTAAGTATTGAACCGGTACGGTCCGGTTCAGAACTGTGTCGTCTTCTTCCTTTAGATGGCACCACTATTCATGTAAACCCTGCCCTTTTAAGTTAAGCAAAACTTGGAGAAGAATTGGTCAAACCGAGTAAGAAAACCGAACCGATTCACGTACCCAATCAATTGGGAAAGGGCAATTTAGAAATTTAAAACTCCCGAGTGATCCAAAGGGTTTATAAAACCATGGAAAAGAAACTTAGGATAAATTGGAAGAGAAAAACCAGACCGGTTTAGATGAACCGGATCCAATTGGATTGAACAGATTTATGAACAGAGTCAGTTCATGAACTGGAACCGATAGAGAAAGGGCAAAGCGGGAAATTTATGGACCCTAAGTGACCTAAGGAGTCACAAAAGTCATGGAAATGGACTTGTGAAAGAATTAGAGATGAAAACCAAACCGGTTCAGGTGAACCGGATCCGAATCGGTTTGGATCGGTTTGAACCACTATTGAACTGGATCCTAAATTCATTTTTCTAGGTGGCTTAAACAATTCAAATTTGAGATTTCAGGCCACCATTGGATAGAAAATGAATTTAGATGAATTTCAAAATTTTTAGATTTGAAAAAATCCATCGAATGAGGGGTGAACCGGCCGGTTTAAACTTTGAACCCGGTTCGGACCGGTCCAGTCCGGTTTGGAACAGTGTCGTCTTCTTCCTTCAGATGACAACACTGTTCACACACCGGAAAATCGAATCAACGCCGATGAAGAAGAAATGTCTCCATTCAATATGTTTCCAGTCATCAATGACTGTCATAAAGGCACCAATCGGACGACCAAGGAGTTCTCGAGCTTCCTATATAAAGACCCCCTACCCATTCATTCTCTCTACACCTGAAAAGCTCACTCTCTCTCAGTTGCTTAGTTTTATGGTGAAGCTCGAACCAATGCTCTAATATAGGGTCTTTTTTGACCCAAAGAAGGCGAGGTCAAGTTCTTTAGAACCGGGAAAAGTTAGCTACACGCCTATAGTCTCCATTTGCTTCGAGGGTCACCGGAGAAGCGCCGACGTGATGGAATAGTGAAGTATCTCCGATGGACTGAAGCTACCCTGTTTCGGCCGTGCTGAAATCGACCATTTTGAGCCCTCCTCAGGCCAAACCAAGCCCTCCCAACACTTCCTCGGTCCTCCCAGAGCTGAATTAGGATTGAAAGGTAAGCCAATTCGGCTCCCCTCTACAATTTCCAGTCGGTGCTAGAGAAAGGAATCAACATAATTTCGATGATGAAATTCTAACTCAATTCAGCATCAATTGATGTGATTCTTGATTCTAGGATGAACCTCAGGATGAGAACTACCTGCCCAGATAGAAAGCTCCGACCGTCGTGCCCTCATCGGTGAGTAATCGAAGCTTTCTCTCTCTACATTCCATTTTCTGGCAAAGCTCCATTTAAGCTTGTTTTGGTGTTAAAACTTGCGATTCAAATTGCTAAAGAATCATATGAACATGTAGAAACTTAATTTCAATGTCAATTTTAACAATTGGGAACGCCTGATAGGTCAATTTGATGAAATCAAATTCGGCAGTGTTAAGGCGTTGAAATTGGGGGAAATTTTGGGGAAAATTGGGGTTTTTTGAAAATTCGAAGGACCGAAATGTAATTTCCCAAAATTGAGGGTCAATTGGGCATGATAAAAATGTTTGAGGGCCAATTGAGGAATTTTAGAATTTTTGGGGTAAAATTTACCATTTTTGTAAAGGAGGGTCAAAATGGTAATTTTGGAAAAGTTGATGGACCAAATTGGAAATGGAATAAATTGAGGTCCTATGATAAATTTTAAAAGTTTTGGGACTCAAATTGAGGAAAAACCAGAATTAGGGACTTAAAGTTAAAGAGAAATAACTTTAGGGATCTAATTGCAAATAAATGAAAGCTTTAATTTCTCATTCATTTGGAATGAATGAAGGCTATTAGGCCGAAGGATAATAAACCAAGATGTTTATATCATGTAGGAACACGAAGTACTAGGAATGCCAGCAAGGACAAGCTCGCGTGAATACAAAGAATCGGTCTAGTGGAATTTACTACATTAATAGGTGAGTGGGTTTACTAACATCATACCCGGTTCAGATGATGAGCATAACTTAAAGTTAAAAACCACTTACCGATTGTGAGTGGAATTTTATATCATACCCATTTGGGGATGATAAGTACCTCAAAATGAAAACCCACTACCAGGTGGTATTTTAAACATCACAACTTAGTGGAGTGATGTGAAAATCATGCGGAAAAACTACTTACCGGTTGTAAGTGGATCATACCTGGTTGGTATGATAAAACTTACTCGAAGGAAGTTGAAAACCCGTTCATCGGTTATGAGCGGAGATGTTCTTATACTTGGTCAGTATAATGGACAGCTGAAAATATATTTTTGTCGGAAGTGTTCTCCCCTAACTATGTGCTAATGCTTAAATGATTAGGGAGACCTTCTTGACAGGAGCTCGAATAGCTCTTATAGGCTGGGGGCCTCTATTTTGGAACTTGGGGGCTAATATGCTCGATTTTGAAAATCTCGTACAGTGGGCCTAAGGTCAATTGGCATGAGCGAAAGCTAGTAAACAAACATGAGTTATATGCCATAAAACTTTAAATAAATGAATTGTTTGACCATGGTACCAAGACAAGACCGACATACTCAGTCAATTAGCGACAATGCGACATGACAAGTCGACGGACTAATCAAGACAAACAACTGCGGGTTGAGTTGAGGGTCGGGGTCGTTGGACCAGTGGCACCACATATTATTTGGCATGATAAGAAAACATTGATTGTGCATGCACTGTGATTACGGGACCATCAAGACGCCCAAGAGGGGTAGTAATGCTAAACATTTATATATATAAAACCATTATTAACAAAAACAATTATGCATAATCTCAAATATTTGCTGCTAAACTTCTTGCGATATAATCGAGAGAATTTACCTAGAGAACTTCTTTAGGTAACGCCTCTCCTTGGTCAAATACCTTAAAGGATGGTAGGGAGAGGGGTGATTGTAAAGCTGAGTGAATGTGATACTAGCATTATGACATCAATTACACAATTTCAACCCCTACTAAAATCTCTAACATACATATAAATTTAAAAAAAGTTTTTCTTTTGTACTTCATTCAATACAAAGTATTTGTTCATATCATTCTTATTATAATGATAAAACTTAAAAGTGTGTTTTCATATAACCACATGTATATCAAATAAACATAGCACACATATGTATTAGGTAACAACTTAACAATAATGACACACCCTCTCTATTAGTACCTAGCAACAAATACACACCCCTTTATGCAAGTATTCACTAAATGCGAGACACGTCCACTCTTCACGAATAGTAACCTATAGCATTTATATGCATGCAAAACACACCCACTCTTGAGGGATAGCGACCTATAACATTTATATACATGCAAAACACACCCACTCTTCACGAATAGTGATCATATTCAGCTAACTCTCGGTTAAAAAGTGGACACTACCTTATATCTCCTTGGTAATAGATACTGACACCAATAGTTTCCCATTATTCATTCTCATTATAGATATCTCTTGGCATCCATCACAACCTCTATATGTAGACGTCTATATGACCGTATCTCAATCACCTCAATTACAAACAATGCATATAAAAGTATAAAACAATAGAGTTTGACTTACTATTTTGCCAACCCCTCTAAGAGAATCACAAGCAATTTTAGTTACACCTTAAAGTTCTTAAATTTCATGGATGTCATTACTTCATTTTTTCAATTATTGGACTTATGCCCCTTTTTAGAAACATGGTCTTATTACCCTTTATAGACATTGAGCCTTAACCCATTTTATTAATTTATGGGATTTTGCCCTTTTTCATAAACATTAGGTAAAATTCTCTTTGTAAACATCTAGGCTTACCTCACTTTATAAAATCATGGGAATTAACCCATTTCATAAACATTGAGGCTATGCTAGTATATAAGCATCAAGCCATAACATATTTTCTAAAATAGTGGGCCTTAGCATGTCTCATAAACTTTTGGTGTAACACCGTGATTTTAGAAAATTCAATTCAACTCAATTGGATTGGAAACCGGAGTCAAATTGGGAATGGAAAAAATGAACCGGGTTTGGAAGATCAAACTAGATCCATGATCGGTTCAAAACAGAAGCTTGTACATGTGTTAGAGTGATGTGATTTATTCTTGAAGGACCTTTTTTATTAGAAATCAAAGATCGATAAAGAATTGATTGAGAAAAAGTTCAAATCGGGATCAAACCGAATTGTACCATAAACTCCATGAGTTTTGCAAGAAGTTTCAAAAAATGAAAAATAGAAATTGTTCGATCCAAATAATATGCAATTGGCCAATTTATTTTTATAAAAATAAATTGGGGCAAGAACTAGTCGAATTGAAGGTGATCCGAAAAATAAACAAAAATGAATGAAAAGTTCACTAGAAATAAGATTCAGAATAGTATTAACCCGAACAAATCGATCAAAATCGACCGAAGGACAAGCCACACGCTCAGGCGCAACACCCTAACACACATGCACATACCGTCCCCATTACGCTCTGATTTTAGGATGAACCTCAGGACGAGACCTATCTGCCCAGATCGAAAGCTCGGACTGTCGTGCCTTCACCGGTGAGTAATCGAAGCTTTCTCTCTCTACAGTCTATTTTCTAGCAAAGCTCCGTTTGAGCTCGTTCCGACATTAAAATCTGTGATTCAAAGTTTCTTAGAATCGTATGAACATAAAGGAACTCAATTTCAATTCCAATTTCAATAATTAGAAGTGTTTGATTGGTTAATTTGATGAAATCAAATTCGGTAGTGTTGAAGAGTTGAAATTAGGGGAAATTTTGGGGATTTTCGAAATTTAAAGGGGCCAAAATATAATTTTATGAAATTGAGGGTCAATTGGGCATGAAAATAATGTTGGAGGACCAATTGAGGAATTTTGGAAAATTTGGGGAAAAAACTTACCATTTTTGTGAAAGAAGGGCAAAATGGTAATTTTGGAAAAATTGGGGAACCAAATTGGAAATTTGGAAAATTAAACCCCTTTTTGGTGAAATTGAATAAATTGAGGTTCCACAATAAATTTTAAAAGTTACGGGACTCAATTTGATGAAAAATTGACATTAGGGACTTAAAGTTAATGAGAAATAACTTTAGGGACCTAATTGCAAATAACTAAAAGTTTGTGTTTTCTCATTCATTAATGAATGAAGGCTGTTATGCCGAGTAATAATGAACAAGGTTGTTCATATCGTGTAGGAACGTTAAATACCGGGAACGCCAGCAAGGACAAACTCGCGTGAATACAAAGAACCAGTCTAGTGGAATTCACAGCATTAACGAGTGAGTGGGTTTACTAACATCATACCCGGTTGGGGATGATAAGTGACTCGATATAAAAACCCACTGTTTAGTGGTATTATAATCATCACTACTTAGAGAAAGTGATGTGAAAGTTATGCGGAAAAACTACTTACAGGTTGTAAGTAGATCATACCCGGTTGGTATGATGAGACTTCCTCGAAGGAAGTTGAAAACCCGTTCGTCGGTTATGAACGGAGATGTCCTTATACCGGTCGGTATGATGGACAGTAAAAACCTATTTTTGTCAGAAGTGCTCTCCCCTGACTGTGTGCCAATGCTTAAACAATTTGGGAGACCTTCTCGACGGGAGCTCGAATAGCTCTAATAGGCCGGGGGCCTCGATTTTGGAACTTGGGGGCTAAATGCCCGATTTTGAAAATCTCGTACAGTGGGCCCAAGGCCAGTTGGCACGAGCAGGAGCTCGTAAATGAACATGATATATGTGCCATAAAACTTAATAAGTGAATTGTTTGGCCATGGTACCAAGATAGGACCGACATGCTCAGTCAACTAGCGGCAGTGCGACATGACAGGTCGACGGACTAGTCAAGACAAACAGCTGCGGGTTGAATTGAGAGTCGGGGCCGTTGGACTAGTGGCACCACAGATTACATGGCAATATAAGAAAACATTGTTTGTGCATGCACTGTGAGTATGGGATCATCAAGACGCCCATGAGGGGTAGTGATGCGTCCTAAGGGCACTGGACGACCTGGTGGCTATAAGGGCAGTTCGTCGTTCCAGGTGTCTGTGCAAAATCTGGAGTAGCACGAAGCGCATAAGACTGGGGTGGGGACAGGATGAGGTCTCTGTCCTCATACGGACATGAAGAAGTGATTTCGGGATTGTGGGTAGGATGTCACGTACATCCACTCATTCCCAGGGTAGAAGTGGTCGTACTTCTATCCGGGTGGTAGAAAAAGTCGCTCCGAAGCCACTAGCGGGTTTAGTAGTGATACTGACTTGCAAATGTGTTTAACCTTCATGATGAAGGATGTGTGTTGGGTGATGAAACACCATGGTAACTAAGAAATAATGGAAAAATCCAAATTTTTAAATGATGGGATTTTTGAAAACAAAGGAGTCTGGCACACTCCATATAAATGTTTTTCTTAAAAGTCAAAAGCTTTTAAAAACTCATTCACTGAGTAGTCATACTCACCCCCTCCCTTATATCCCTTTCAGGAAATCCCGGAAAGTCTCCACTTAAAGACCGTCAACTAAAATGCCTGTAAGACAGGTATGTAAAGTTTTAAATTTCATACAGTTTTGATTATGCTATTCCAGGAAAAAGGTGCAAGTTAAAGGACGTCTTACTCTTTATAGTTTATGATAAGGGAAAACCCTTTAATAAAGCGGGAGAGTGGCGAGTTGATCACGGGGATCTGACCAAACCAGGTCGGGGCGTGACAACTAAGCTTCGAACTCGGTTCAGATCGGTCTAGTCCGGTTCGAAACAGTGTCATCTTCTTCCTTCAGATGACAGCACTGTTCACTCACCAAAAAATTGCGCAGCACCGGCAAAGTTGAAAAGTCTTCGGCCATGGAGTTTTAGACAATGAATGACTGCTCTTAAGGCCCCAATCGGATGAACAAGAAGTCCCCAAGCTTCCTAGATAAAGACCCCCTCTCCATTCATCCTCTCTACACCTGAAAAGCTCACTCTCTCTCAACTGCTTAGTTTTCCGACGAAGCTCAAACTAGAGCTCCGATATAGGGTCATTTCTAAGCCAAAGAAGGCAAGGTTAGTTTCTTTAGAATCGAGAAGAAGTCAGCTACACGCCTATAGTCTCTGTTTTCTCTGAAGGTCACCAGAGAAGCACTGACCTGATGGAACAATGAAGCAGCTCCAGCAGACCGAAGCTTCCCTATTTTGGCCAAGCTGAAATTGGCCAATTCGAGCCCTCCTCAGGCTAAACCAAGCCCTCCCAACACATCCACAGCCCTCCCACGATCGAATTAGGACTGAAAGATAAGCCAATTCGACTGCCCTCTGCAATTTCCGGTCGGTGCTATAGAGAGAACCGTCAAAATTTTGATCATGAAATTCTAACTCAATTCAGCATCAATTGATGCAATTCTTGATTCTAGGAGGAACTTCAGGATGAGAGCTATCTGCCCAGATCGAAAGCTCGGACTGTTGTGCTTCCGACAGTGAGTAATTAAAGTTTTTTTCTCTCTCTACAGTCTATTTTTCAGTGATGCTCCATTTGAGCACGTTCTGGCGTTAAAACTTGCGATTTAAAGTGCTATTGAATTATATGAAGAAGTAGGAACTCAGTTTCAACTTCAATTTTAACCATTAGAAGTGTTTAATCGGTCAATTTGATGAAATCAAATTCAATTGTTGAAATTGGGGGAAAATTGGGGATTTTCAAAAATTTGAAGGACCAAGATGCAACTTTATAAAATTGAGGGTCAATTGGGCATGGTAAGAATGTTAGAGGGCTAATTGAGGAATTTTAAAATTGAAAATTTGGGAAATTATACCCCTTTTGTGAATTTAAATAAATTGAGGTCCTAAGATAAATTTTAAAAGTTTCGGAACTCAATTTGATGAAAAGATCGGCATTTGGGACTTAAAGTTAAAGAAAAATAACTTTAGGCGCCTACTTGCAAATAAATAGAAAGTTTGTTTTCTCATTCATTTGGAATGAATGAAGGCTATTAGGCTAAGGGATAATGAACAAGGATGTTCATATCGTGTAGGAATATGAAGTATCTGGAACGCCAGCAAGGACAAGCTCGCGTGAATATAAAGAACCAGTCTAGTGGAATTCATTGCATTAATGAGTGAGTGGGATTTTTATATATACCCGGTTGGGATGATAAGCACTTCAGAAATGAAAACTCACTACTAAGTGGTATTTTAACCATCACACCTGAGAGGAGTCGTGTGGAAATTACGCAGAAAAATAACTTACTGGTTGTAAGTAGATCATAGCCAGTTGGTATGATAAACTTCTTTAAAGGAAGGAGAAAACCCGCTTATCGGTTATAAGCGGAGATGACCTCACACCCGGTTGGTGTGATGGACAAATTAAAAGATTATTTTGTCGGAAGTGCTCTCCCCTGACTGTGTGTCGCTGCTTAAACTTTTTGGAGGAACTTCTTGACTGGAGCTCGAAATGCTCAGATAGGCTGGAGGCCTCGATTTTGAAACTTGGGGACTAATATGCCCGATTTTGAAAATCTCGTACAATGGGCCCAAGGCCAGTTGGCACGAGCAGGAGCTCATAAACAAACATGAGTTATATGCCATAAAACTTTAAATAAATGAATTATTTGGCCATGGTACCAAGACAGGATCGACATATTCAGTCAACTAGTGGCAGTGCAACATGATAGGTCGACGGACCAGTCAAAACAAACAACTGCGGGTTGAGTTTAGGGTCGGGGCCATTGGACCAATGGAACCCAAGATTATATGGCATGATGAGAAAATACTAATTGTGCATGCACTATGATTATGTGACCTTCAAGATGCCCAAGAGAGGTAGTGATGTGTCCTAGGGCCCTGGACGACCTGGTGGGTATAAGGGCAGATCGTCAGACCAAGTGACCTTGCGAAGCTTGACGTAGCTTCAAGCGCATGAGACCGGGTGGGGTCGGGATGAGGTCTCTATCCTCATACGGACACAGAGAATTGATTTCAGGATTGAGGGTCGGATGTCGCATACATCCACTCATTCTTAGGATAGAAGTGGACGTGATTCTATCTAGGTGGCCGGTAAAGTCGCTCCGACGCCACAAGTGGATTCAGTGGACGGGCTGGCCTACGATTGTGTGTTTTTGACCTTCATGATGAAGGATGTGTGTTGGGTGATGACACACTGTGATTAATAAGAAATGACAATAAAAACTGAGATTTGAAATGAAAGGATTTTTTTTATTAAAATTAAGGACTCTGGCACACTCCAATACAAATCTTTTTTCCTAAAAGTTAAATTTTGAAAACCTATTCACTAAGTAATCGTACTCATCCCCTCCCTTATATCCCTTTTAGGAAATTTTGGAAAGTCTACCCTTAAAGACCATCATCTATGACGCCTGCAAGACAGGTATGATAAATTTAGAATTTTATGCAGTTTTTATTTATGTTATTCCAGGAAAGGTGCGGGTCTAAGGGACGCCTTACTCTTTACGGTTTATAATAAGGGGAAACTCTTTAATAAACTGGGAGAGTGGCGGGTTGATCACGGGGATTTGACCAAACCGGGTCGGTACGTGACAGATAAAGATTGGAAGTGAGACCTTAAAAAAGGAAATCCCCAAGCTAAGGAACTGATAGATGAATTATAAGAGGCTTAACCCGAAATAAGGAACCTCATAAAGAAGCATAAGTGGTTGAGGGTATATCGGGACGACCAAGTGTGACACATTTTGTAAGAATAAAGAAGTCAAATATGGATTTCAGACGAACCTAGCAAGAGGAAGCAATTAGTAACAACGGGATGGTCAAGGAGAATAAATGATGCCCTAAGAAGGAAAATAAGACAAGCATATTATGGAGTACACGAAATAAGACCCAACAATCGTAGATACCTCAAATAGGAAAGTAAAGGGTAAATTGGAAAATTAAGGTCGGTGAATGATAAGGGTGGGCAAAAGCTCTAATTCAAAAGGGTGTAAGAATGTGAAAGAAGGAAACCTTCAAGGAATAGTAAGAAATTCGAACGTATAACACCTAAGGGGGAAATCTCTACTTTGCAGGACATAGTGGAGAATGAAAACCGAGAAATGAGAACTCCCCAAACAAAGGAATTGTGAAATGGTCATGAGAAAGAAAGAGTTTATTAAGGAAAAGGAAAATCCTTGAGTAAATGATGCCACTAGAAATGAGGAAGGACACAAGAAGGGAAGATTCCGAGCATGTCGGTAAGGCATCAGGAAACCCAATTATTGGCACCGAAAAGACCCAATAAGGAAGTGTTATAGAAATCTAATGGACACGGATAGGTTCTAGAACATGTCATACTGAAAGGGACATGTAAGCCCAACAGTCTCGAGGAAAATATGACTCAAGGAAGAGTTAGCTAGTAAGCATGACGAGGTCAAATATAATTTGGGCCGAAGTTGTAATAAATAATGGATGGAGGAAGGGTCGAAATAGGACGAAGGGTTGAAAACATCGAAACTCGTGAAAACAAGTACGTAATAGTATGAAGAACACCGAACTAAAGGTTTCAAAGATCAAGAGAATAACTAGACACGGGAACGATTGGGCATTTTTGGAACTCCCAATCCTGAAGTCTCAAGCAAGAATCCTAGAGGAAGAATCTTGCCCTAATTAGAGAAAGAAATGAACCTAATGATGTGCCTTTGGAATAGTGGGTAAGACATGCCTAGTTATGATAAACTCCATGGAATGAGTGAACAATGTAAAGGAAAGGAAATTCCTTAAGTGTTTGTTATAAAGGGGCTAAGTGAAAGAACAAACGAAGTGTTAGCATGTCAAGCAAACCCCAAGTGAACATCAAGGGAAATTATTCCTAAAGCAAAGGGTGCTAATCTAGTTTTGGGGACAAAACTCCTAAAAGGAGAAAAGAGTTATAAACCCCGTCCCTTAAAGATAAGAAAACCGGAGGAAGAACTAGTCAAATTAAGAGAGAAAACCAACCCGATTCATGAACCACAACCATTAGAGAACGACAAATTGGGAAATTTACAAATCTTGAGTGACCTAAAAAGTCATAAAAACCATGGAAAGGGACTTGGGGACAAATTGGAAAAGAAAACCATACCGGTTCAAGTGAACTAGATCTGAACCAGATTGAACCAGTTTGAACCAGTTTCTAAATTCGTTTTTCTAGGTGGCTTAAAATATTCAAATTGGGGAATTGAAGCTACCATTAGATAGAGAATGAATTTAGAAATTTTTAATTTTGAAAAACTTGGCCGAATCAGGCTTGAACCGCCCGGTTTAAGCATTGAACCCGGTTCGGATCGATCCGGTCCAGTTCGGAACAGTGTTGTATTCTTCCTTTAGATGATGGCACTCTTCATTCACCAGAAGAATGGATAGCACCAATGAAGATGAATCACCTCCATTCAGCACATTTCAGGTCATGAATGAACGCCATCAAGATGCCAAATGGTTGGGCAGAGAGTCCCTGAGCTCCCTATATAAAGAGCTCCTCTCCATTCATCCTCCTCTCACCTAAAAACTCCATTCTCTCTTGACTGCTCCGTTTTTTGATAAAGCCCGAACAAGAGCTCCGAGTTGGGTAGTTTTCTAAACCTAAGAAGGTGAGGTTGGGTTCTTTAGACTACTGGGGAAGTCAGCTACCTGATAGTAACCTTCGTTCGATCTGAGGACTGTCGGACAAGCGCTGGAGAAATCAAACAATGAAGTAGCTCTAACGGACCGAAGCTACCCTATTTTGGCTGAGCTGAATTCGACCAAATTCAGCCCTTCTCCGGCCAAACCAAGCCCTCCCAACACTCTCATGACTGTAACAGAGATAAAAGGTAAGCCAATTCAGTCCCCCTATATCATTGTCAGTCGGCGTTAGAGAGAGAAAATATAAAATATCACTAATAAAATTCTCTCTCAATTTGGGGTGAATTGTATCAATTATTGATCATAGGAGGAACCTCAGGATGAGAGTTGCCTACCCAGATAGAGAGCTCGGACTGTCACCCCTTCGACGGTAAGCTTTCGAAGCTTTCTCTCTCTACGCTTAGTTTTCTAGGGTAGCTCTATTTGAGCTCAATTCAGACCCAAATGACGCGGTTCAAAGCTCAATTGAATCATATGGAAGTGTAGAAACTGATCCATACCTTCAATTGGAGCAATTAACTTTGATTGAATAGTCAATTTGATGAAATCAAATTCAGCCAATTTGAAAGGGGGAAATTCGAGGAAACATTCGGGGAAATTTTGGGGATTTCTTAAAATTGAACGACCATTTTGCAAAATTGAGGGCCAATTGGCCATGGAAAAGATGTTGAGGACCAATTGGTCAATTTCTGGAATATTTGGGATCAAATTGCCATTTTTGGAAAGTAGGGGCAAAATAGTAATTTTTAAAAAGTTGGGGACCAAATTGGAAATTTGGGAAACTTGAGTCCCTTTATATAATTTTGAGTAAAATGAGAATTAAAAGGGAATTTTGGAAACTTTGGTAGTCAAATTGGGCAAAGGTTTGTATTAGGGACCTAAAAGTAAGGAAAAATAAACTTTAGGGACCTAAATGCAATTTATCGATAAATTGTGTGCCTAGACTATTATGCCAAACCTTAAGTGACAAGTTTGCCCAATTCGTGTAGCGACAAGTGTGATCAGAATGCCAACAAGAGAAGCTCGCGTTAACTTGGAAAACCAACCAATGATGAACATGTCACAGCTAATGGGTGAGTGGGTTTATTCACATCATACACGACTGGGATGATTAACACCTCGGAAATGAAAAACCACCTATATGTGGGATTTTAACATCACACCCGGTTGGAGTGATGTGACAACTAAGTGAAAAAACTACTTACCAGTTGTAAGTAGAGAGATCATACTCAATTGGTATGATGGACTTCCTGTAAGGAAGGGGAAAACCCGCTTGTCGGTTGTAAGCGTAGATGTCATCACACCCGATTGGTGTGATGAATTGAAAGATTATTTTGTCAAAAGTGTTCTCCCGTGACTGTGTGCCAATGCTTTAAATTTTTGGGAGACTTTCTTGACGAGAGCTAGAACAGAGATTAGGCCAGAGACCTCGGTTTTGGAACTTATAGGGCTAGATGCCTGGTTTTGGAAAATCATGTGCAGTGGGCCCAAGGCCAGTTGGCACGAGTAGGAGCTCGTAAATAGATATGATATATTAAAGCAATGAAAAATCTTAATAAATGGATTATGTGATTTTGCCATGGTACCAAGATAGGACCGACATACTCAATAGACTGGCGAGAGAGCATCAGGGCCAGGTTGATAGATTGACCTAGACAAATAGCTGCAGGTCGAGTTGAGGGTCAGGGTCGTTGGATCAGTGACACCAAAGATAAATGGCTTTATGAAAAAACTATTATTTGTGAATGCACTTGAGGTTCATGACCATTAAGATGCCCAATAGGAGTAGTGATGTGTCCTAAGGGCTACTGGACAATATGGTAGAGATAAGGGTAGTTTGTCGTGCCAACAATCGAAAAGCTCGATGTAGCTTCTTGCGCATGAGACCGGGGTGGAGTCGGGATGAGGTGTCCATCCTCATATGGACACGAAGTACTTTTTGATCCGAAGATTGAACATCCGAGATGTTCACTCAGACTTCGAGTAGAAGTTAGGGACTTCTATCAAGGTGGATGGTAAAGACGCTCTTATCCACAAGTGGGTGCAGTTGGCATAACTACATCTCGCAAATGTGTGTACCCTTCTTGATGAAGGACGTGTGTTGTTTGTGAAACACACCCAATATAAAAATGGAAAAAAAGGTTTGAAAACCTTGGAAAGAATTTGAGAAATCCTTGGAAAAAGAATTGGTAAACCTTGGAAAGTTTTTGAAAAGAGATTAAAAATTGGGGAAAACCCCTTTTAAAAGAAAAGGACGCCCTTGGCAGCGTAAAAGTTTTGAAAACCGGAATTTGAGGAAAGAACATTTTTAAAGGAAATGAGGAGTTTGGCACACTCTGATTAAAGCTATTTTGTATAAAACTCACTACCAACACCCATTTACTGAGTTGTTGAAATTACCCCCTCCCTCCTTTACCCCTTTTCAAGTAACCAAAGGGAAAACCAACCTAAAGACTTTTTTGTAGCTGAACTTGCAAGGCAGGTATGTAAGGTTTAATGTATTCATTTTTTATTAATTCTATTCTAAGAAAAATATAGGTAAAAATGACACCTTACTCCTTGCGTTTAGAGGAGGGGAAACTCTTAATAAACTGGGAGAGTGTCATGTTGTTTATGGAGATCCAACCAAATTGGGTCAGGGCATGACATGTTGTCTCAAGAAAGTTTATCCAAGTCAAATCGAAAAAGGTTTAAATAGTTTCCAGCTAGGTAACACTAATGAAACTGAAAGTTTTCTAGGTTTGGTTGTGTATTATCAGAAGTTCATGGAGATCTTCTCTATACTGGTATCCCTTATGACACAACTGACCTAGAAAGGTATTAAAAATGAATAAAATACGAAGTGTGAAATAGCCTTTGAAGAACTCAACAAGAGACTTGCTATTTCTCCAATATTTAACTCTTCTAGATATGGTGGATGGAGAGTACATAGTTTATAGTGACACATCATGTCATTTGTTGGGATACAAGTTACTATAATGAGGAAATGTGATCTTGTACGAATCTAGGAAACCGAAAAATGCACGTGTAAATACACTACACACGATATGGAATTAACAACGATCGTGTTTGACCTCAATCACAAAAGCCTCAAGTACATCTTGACTCATAAGGAACTAAATATGAAACAAAGGTGGTGGGTTTAGTTGATTAAGGACTATGACCTTATAATCGATTACCACCCCGAATAGGCAAATGTGGTAGGTGATGCACTGAGTCACAAGCAACACGTGAATTTGGCTCACATAAGATTGACATACCTACCCTTGCTAGAACAAATGAGGCATCTTCATGTTTCCTTAGATACAGACATGGAAATTGCTTGCCTACTAGAAAATGTGACGATCCGACCTACACTAGTGGTACAGATTCAAGATAAGCAAAAGATTGACCTGAGTATGAATAAATATATTGACAGGAACATGGAAGCATCAACTACAGACTTTTTTATAAGGTCATATGAACTATTAGTTTTTAAAGGTCACGTGGTAGTACTTGATGATGCCTTATTGAAAAATGTCATATTAGAAGATGCACATGACTTGGTATATACAATGCATCCTGGTAGTACAAAGATGTATACACCCTAAAAGGGGGATACTAGTGGTCAGGTATGAAACGAGATAGCATAGAATATATCGCTAGAGGCATGAAATCAACTGTATTACTACAACCCCTTCATATTCCAGATTGGAAGTTGGAGAAGATCATGATGGGGTTACCACTTTTTGTGAAAGGGCACGATGTGATATGGGTCATCATTGACCGTCTCACAAAGGCCGCTCACTTCCTACCTATTAAACAAATAGATTATGTGGAAAAGATGGCTAGACTGTATATAGCCAAGATCGTGTGCCTACATGGGGTACCAATGTTTATTGTGTTAGATAGGGACTTGTGATTCATCTTCAAAATTTGGCCCAGCTTGTAAAGCTCACTTGGAACAAAATTGCACATGAGTACCCCTTTTCATCCCTATAAAGATGGACAGTCCGAGTGGACCATTTAGACCTTGGAGGACATGCTCCGAGCTGGCCTCCCTAACTTCAGTAAAAAGTGGGAGGACTACTTGTGTTTAATGGAGTTCGCCTACAACAACAACAACAACTATCAAGCAAGTATTCTTATGGCCACATTCAAGGACTTATATGGGAGAAAATGTAGATCGCCAGTATACTTCGATGAAGTAAGCAAAGATCGACTTCGGAGCCATAATACAATTAGGTCTCTTCCCTAATGAGAAGCCTCCATCACCCCTACTCTATCTTTGTGGGATCCATCTTAACTCCTTCTCTAGAGATGATGTATCCTAAGAAGCCCACCTCCTGTAACCAAAATTTGCACTCCAATAATTTGGCGTAAAGTATGTTTTCCTTCCAAACCTCCAGAGTATCTCTTAAATGTTATTCATGCTCCTCCTTGGTTCATGAATAAATAAGGACATCATTAATGAATACTATCTTGAATTTGTCCAAATAGGGTTGAAACACCCTGTTCATTAGGTCCATAAAGGCGGTAAGAGAGTTTGTTAAACCAAAATGCATAACTCTAAATTCACAATGACCATAATGTGACATGAATGATGTCTTTTGGATATCATCCTCTTTGATCTTGAGTTGATAATATCCAGATCATAGGCCAATCTTGGAGAAATAGGTGACTCCCTTCAATTGGTCAAACAAGTTATCAATCATTGGTGTGGGTATCTATTTTTTATAGTCACTTGATTTAATTTCCAATAATCAATGCATAACCTCATGCTTCCATCCTTTTTCTTTACAAATAATATTGGTGCACCCCACAAAGATTGGTTAGGTTGTATGAAGCCTTTTTCCAACAGTTCGTCCAATTGTTTATTTAATTCTCTTAACTTTGTTGGAGCCATACAATAGGGCGCTTGGGGAATGGGATGTGTTCCTGATACTAGTTATATTGAGAACTCCAATTGGAGATCTAGAGGTAGTCTTGGTAATTCTTCTAGGAATACTTTGAGACAATCTCTTACTATTGAAATCTCCTCTTGCTTTGTCTTCTCATGGTTTTCGTTGGTTACCATGGCTAGGAATGATTTATATCCTTTCTGTAAGATGCTATGGGCTTTGATGTAGGATATTAAGTGTATCCCATCCTTTTTCCTATCTCCATGAAATACTACCCCTCTAGCTTTCGGGGAATGGAACATTACTAACTTATTCAAGCAATCCACCTTCACTTGATGTGAGTAAAACCAATCCATTCCCAGAATCATATCCACCAAATTCAATGGTAATGGAATCATGTCAACTTCTAAATTGGTCCCTATGACCTTTACCTCACAATTCTTTAAAACTTTGTCTCTAATCATTTCTTCACCTAAAGCTGTGAGGATGTTGAGGGTCGGTTTGAGCGATGTTAACTCTTGGGGAAAAGTTTGGATAAAAAATTCTTTAACAAAGGATCGTTCAGCTCCATAGTCAATGAGAACGTATGTTTTTCTTCCGAATAGTTGAACATATCCGGATTAAGAGATAGATACATATTATGATGTGAAATTTTATATTTCATTAAATTGATTAAGTACATCTATTTGAGAAAACGCATTCCCTTAAGAGAGGGGTTGGGGAGTACCTGCTACTACAATAGGATCATTTCTAGCTTCTTCCTAGGTGAGATTATACAAGCATGTTTCTTCATGATTATTCTGACATTTGAGGTAGTAAGGGCTCTCATTTGATTATTCTGACATTTGAATCTGACAAATAGTCTACAAATTCACAAGTTCAATCAACCGAACCTGCAATGGAGCTGAACAATTTATCACAAAATAGGATAAATAATCACTTGAGACTACAAGAGGGCCCAATGACAAGGTTAAGGGCTAAAAAGTTCAAATAGGCTTTATATGAGCTGGTTAAAGGGATTGCAAAAAATCCAAGTGAAAGCCCAATTAAAGAGTCTAAGAAATGCCCATGAGAAAGAAGCCCAATTAAAGAGTCCAAGAAAAGCCCACGAGAAGGTCTATATTTATTTAATGGGTAGAGATTTATTAATATAATAAATCTTCTAGGATATTAAATGATAATATTAGATATTTAATTAGTTAAATTTAGATTTTTAAAGTAGTTATTAAAATATCCTAGATATTTAGATTAGATATGATTGGCATGTAACCATAAGATATATTTTCCTTGTTTTTAGGCTATTCGGTTGTTTTCTGAGCCTATAAAAGGCATACTCCACAGCATTGGAGAAGACACTTTGGAATTTAAATTTTGTGAGTTTTGTCTTCTTTCTATCTTGAAAAGGCTTTTTAAACTTATCAGGTTTTTACCTGTGGCGTTCAAGCAATCAAGACTTATCACTCGGGGTTTTCTAAGAGTTCTTCTTAGAGGATTTGGGTGTGACATCTACATATCCCATACCTTGTTTCTCACATAAACAAGGTATATTCCATCTTTTCGCAATTACGTCATGAAAGTCTTGGGGTCTTTGCTATATTTGGTGTAGGGTGTCGTCGTCGTCAGCATATTGGCGGGGTTCGCATCAGCAGGAAAGTGAGTGATCAAGGGAATTCGAAAGCTGAGGTGTGAGGAGGATGAAAGGGATGTAGCTCTTTATATATGGAGCATATCTCTTCCAAAATTGTCATTTTGGGAGTAAATATTAGCTAGCCACAAATGGAAATAAAATATCCAATTTCTATTCTTGAGAACAATGTTATCGTTTTGATATTGAAGACAATACTGTGTGTGCGTATGCGAGCTTTGCACATGCGACATGCCACGTGGCGCATAGTGATTGGATGGGCTGGCTGATGTGTTATCTCACTTAGGGTCTTGGTCAACCTTTGACTCGTTGACCTGCCATATGGCACCTCCCATTGGTCATCAAGGTTGACGTGGCAGTTGCTTGGAACTCGACCATTGATGCTTTGCCACATGACATTCTCTGATTGAATGATTTAAATATTTTAATATTCCCTCTGTAATATTCATTTGTGTCACATGGTCTCTACAGATTGGTTGAAGATTTCTATCACAAATTGCAACGTGTCACTCTCTTATTGGTCGATCCTCTTGGATGTCCTAATCATTTGTTGATTCGGTTCACCTTCCATGTGTCGCCCTTTGATTGGTCAGTTTCATTGACATGTGTTTTAGTAAGTCTAATTGTTGACTTTCGTCATGTGTAACTCACTGATTGGTCAGCACTCCAGACATTGATGGAGTGTGCTTGCCAAGCATCGCTCATTGATTGTTTGTGTTGACTAACTTGGCATTCGCGTGGCATCCGGTTCGTTGACTTGATCTGGCTGTTAATCGGTCCAATTAAACCGATTTTCTATAATCTAAAACTTAAATTTGCCAGTTCAAGCCTAATTCAACCAGTTTTCTAGAAATTAGAAATTTGTTAATTAATCTAAATTTATTTTGGTGACCTTAATTTACCAAATTACCCTTTTTTAGTCACCCAAAATATAAATTTTTGAATTGATGACTCTATAATTGTCACCACATGACGCTTTGTGATTAGTTATCACTATCCGATGTATTTTAACTATTGTCTACCATGTGTTTGACACATATCTCACCATGATTAGTTAGGCTTAATAATGTGGCTCAATATTTACTTATCAAGTTGCTTCAGCACGGGGTGCATAGTAATTGGCCGCCTGATCACATGGCGTGGTAAATTGTGATTAGTAACAACCTTCGGCAATTCAGTACAATCCGTTGACCGACACTGTTTATATCAATTTTCGACGAATATTTCTGCCGATTAAGCTAATTTCAATTATTTGTTGCTCCGTTCACTCACAATTTGGTCAATTATTAACCTTATTTATTTTTTCTAAAACTTTTTTAATTATTTTTCTTCATTATAGAACAAAAATTCATATTTTTATTATTTTGCTGTTCAGTTATGCACAAGTGAGATACTGATGTTACATAGTAAAATTGTCAATCTTGTCAGACAAAAAAAAAGTATTGCACTCACATATAGCTCTTTTAAATTTCTCACTCACCATTGCAGGTGAGGGAAGCATTCTTGAAGGAAAATTTAATAGGAAGGTGGTCACTGGTCACTACTACCATGGTCACATTAACACATTACCTAACACCGGCCCTCTTTAATTTAATAGATGGGAGTGCTGCACCAGCTTCAGCTTCCTGTATCATCTTCCCTTGAGCAAAAAATAAATAAATAAAACCAGCAATGACCATATCCCAAGAAAGAAAGAAAGAAGCAAAGCTTCATAGACTGATTGTCACAGCCAAACGCCGACTGTTTCACACAAAGGTCAAAGCCCATGACTACATCCCATGATTATGGAGCAGAGTCATTCACAGCCCCCCACATAGCCCTCTTCCCCAATGCCGGAATGGGCCACCTGATGCCGTACCTCCGCCTCGCCACTACCCTCCTGGGCCACCGCTGCCGCGTCACCCTCATAACGCCCTCGCCCACCCTCACGGCGGCCGAATCGGCCGTCACCGCTTCCTTTCTCTTGTCCTACCCCGAGGTCAGCCACCACGAGCTCCGCCTCATCCCTGACGACGATAACACAACCTCCGGCAACCCATACTTCCTCCGGTTCGGCCGCATCGCCCGCTCCATCTACCTCATCCGCCCCTTGCTGTCCTCTGTGTCTCCTCCCCTCTCCGCCGTCGTTTCCGACCTCTTGGCCGCCTCGCAGGCGGGCCCCATTCTAGCAGACCTCGGCCTCCCTCTATACATCCTATGGACGAGCTCAGCGAAGTTCACCGCTCTTGTCGACAACCTCTCGTCGGACCCCTCGAGATTCAACTCATCCCTCTCGCAGGTTGATTTCCCGGCAGACCTAGGCATACCTCCGCTGCCCATCGAGAGCGTTCCGCCGCCGTTCTTCAGTCCTGACCACATCTTAACGCATATGCTGGTCACCAACGCAAGGGCGTTACATCTAGCCAAAGGGATCTTGATCAACACGTTCGAGGGTCTCGAGCACGAGACGCTCAAGGCCCTGAACCACAGCAGGATCGAGAACGGCATGCCCCCCCTTCTGGCCATCGGACCGCTTGAGCTGTGCCGTATGGAGCCGCCGAAGACGACAACACCAGCGCAGGCGGGTGATTTTAAACGGTGGTTGGATTGTCAACCTGCTGACTCGGTGGTGTACGTTTGCTTCGGCAGCAAAGACCCCATAGAAGTAGCTCAGATTCAGGAGCTGGGAAAAGGGCTGATGATGAGCGGCGTTAGGTTCCTGTGGGCCGTCAAATCCCGAGAGCTCTCGGACAAAGCAGATGGCGTCAGAGAGCTGTTGGGAGATTCCATCGGTGAGGATCTTGTCGGAAGGAGGAGGGGTATGGTGGTCAGTGGGTGGGTGGACCAGGACGAGATCCTGGGGAGCCCAGCGGTGGGAGGATTTGTGTCGCACTGCGGGTGGAACTCGGTGGCTGAGGCGGCGGCGGCCGGAGTTCCGGTGCTGGCTTGGCCGCAGAATGGAGACCAGGGGGTGAACGCGCATGTAGTGGAGGAGTCAGGGCTCGGGATCTTTCCCAAGAACTGGGCGATAGGAAACGGCCATCGGAATGGTCCTGTAAAAGGCGAGGAAATTGGGGAGAAGATCAGAGATTTCATGAAGAACGAAGGTCTGAGGGCGAGAGCCCGGAGGATCGGGGAAGCTGCTGAGGTAGCCGTTGGGGTCGGAGGAAGCTCTCATGCAACGCTCACCGGGGTTCTCCGAGAAATGGCTCGTCGTCCGCCGGATGCAGTTACAGTTACTTAGTAGAATCCTGCGATATTCGATTCCTGTGTCGGCATGAATTACCTCCTTTAGTTATTGAATGTTTGTCATATTTACTGAAATAACAGTTGGTGGAGATATGTCTCCAAGTAACTTGGCTGATAGCCGACGTAGACTTGACTATGTAACCCGGTGCGGTGGGTTTTGTTCAATTAATAATATCAGTGTTATGCACTCACTAATAGCATAGTTGTGCCAAAACTACAGAAGTCTCTGTGTCATCCTCGGTGCTTAGGTGCTTATCACATGTGACTCATGCATACCACACATCACGGGGCGGTGATTCCCGGCTGGTGCCAAGTAAGTCCTGTCCTGTCCTGTCCTGTCCTGTCCTGTTGTACGAATGACACCGTGTTCCTATTTCTACTCTACCACGTTTAGTGTTTTGCATACCATCTACATCAACGCTATGGTAATGGGTGGAACTTTCCCCATTCATCCCATTTGTAAGTATATTATATATTTGGTAATTTGTCCTATAAAACGTATTTATATTGGATAATTTTAATGTATTTTGTATAAGAATAAAATAGGGGATTATGGTTGGATATACCATGCTTAAAACTTATAGAGGAAAAATTTAATTTAGATAATTTTAGTTTGATTGTCCAAATTTTTATATTCTCTATTTATATTAGATCTATTATTGTGCACTATTTATTTGAATTATCTATTACCTTTTTTAGCGGTTATTCAACATTTGAGTAGTAATACATATTAATATTACTTCATTTTCTCAATTATTAAGGTTATGCCTCTTTTTAGAAATATAGTTTTATTACCTTTTATAAATATCGATTATTAACCTATTTTATTAATTTGTGAACTTTCGCCCTTTTTCATAAACATTTTGTCAAAATTCTATTTAAACATCTAACCTTACTTTGTTTTATAAAATAATAAGAATTAACTCATTTTATAAAAATTGAGTTTATATCGATCATATAAGCATCAAATTATAACATATTTTCTAAAATAATATGTTTTAGTATGTTTAATCAACTTTTGGTGTAATACTACAATTTCAGAAAAATCTATTCAACTCAATTAGATTGGAAACCAGAGTCAAATTATGAATGAAAAAAATGAATAAGGTTTAGAAAATTAAACTAAATTAGTGATCGATTCAAAATAGAAGCTTGGACATGTGTTAGAGTGATATGATTTATTATCGAATGACCTTTTTTTAATTAGAAATCAAATATTGAGAAAGAATTGATTGAGAACAAGCTCAAATCCCGATCAAACCAACTTATACGGTAAATTCCACAATTTTTGCAAGAAGTTTCAAAAATTGAAAAATAGAAATTGTTAAAACCAAATAATATGCAATTAGCCAATTTATTTTTATAAAAATAAATTGGGGTAAAAACTAGTCGAATTCAAGGTGAACTGACCAAAAAATAATAAGATCTTATTAATAATTTCCAAAACTTTAATAAAAAACTCTCTTTTATAGTGATGAGAATATCATTAATTAGAGCATGAGATGATCACATAATAATTATATTATTAAAATATATTAATATGTACACGATATAGTGAATTATTTAGCAGATGAAAAGTGAAGGGTTCAATACTCGAAATCCTATTTGTAGACAAAACAATGTTGGTTGAGCTTATTTTAAATCGTAGAGAATGACACAACATACAAATATGGTTTAGAATACACTATTGGTAAAACCTCATAATTGTTTTATGTATACTTAATTATCTAGATATTCATATAAGAATACATTGTTGTGATGTATATGTCACCCATAATTGTAGACAAATATAGAAATAGTAATGTAGACAACTATTGGTACTTTAAGTCTTTCAATGGACTTGTTGAACTCTTATTTGATCTTATAAAATTCATTTACATCATAAGATCCCAAGTGTGATTTTGTGTAAGGGCCGAATATTCATAATTTATTATGGACCACCAGCTTGTATGTATGATGACTCACTTGGGAAAATGTACTTTGTATATTAGAGATCTTACTTAAAAAATAATTTTTATAAAAAGAGAGTTTTTTTATTAATTTTGTAATGATCCAACATGATTCTCGGGTTCGTTGTATATCACAACCACCACACACTCATGATACTACAATGATAAGGATCATACAACACAAAAGTATAAAATTTTACAAGATGATACAAATCTTTTTCATAAAAGTAAAAATTTTGAAAAAACTCATTCACTGAGTAGTCGTACTCACCCTTCCCTTATATCCCTTTCAGGAAATTTCAGAAAAACTACCCTTAAAGACCATCAACTAAGATGCCTGTGAGACAGGTATGACAAATTTAAAATATTATATAGTTTTGATTTATGTTATTTCAGGAAAAGGTGCAAGTTTAAAAGACGCCTTTGTCACGCCCCGACCTAGTTTGGTCGAATCCTCGTGATCAACCTACCACTCTCCCGGTTTATTAAAGGGTTTCCCCTTATCATAAACCGTAAAGAGTAAGGCGTCCTTTAACTTGCACCTTTTTCCTGGAATAGCATAATAAAAACTGTATGAAATTTAAAACTTTACATACCTGTCTTACAGGCATCTTAGTTGACGGTCTTTAAGGGGAGGCTTTCCAGGATTTCCTGAAAGGGATATAAGGGAGGGGGTGAGTACGACTACTCAGTGAATGGGTTTTTAAAAGCTTTTGACTTTTAAGAAAAACATTTATATGGAGTGTGCCAGACTTCTTTGTTTTAAAAAATCCAATCATTTAAAAATTTGGATTTTTCCATTATTTCTTAGTTACCACGGTGTGTCATCAACCAACACACATCCTTCATCATGAAGGTTACACACATTCGCAAGTCAGTATCACTATTGAACCCGCTAGTGGCTTCAGAGCGACTTTTCCTACCACTCGAATAGAAGTACGACCACTTCTACCCTGGGAATGAGTGGATGTACATGACATCCTACCCACAATCCCGAAATCACTTCTTCATGTCCGTATGAGGACAGAGACCTCATCCTGTCCCCACCCCGGTCTCATGCGCTTCGTGATACTCCAGATTTCGCACAGACACCTGGAACGATGAACTGCCCTTATAGCCACCAGGTCGTCCAGTGCCCTTAAGACGCATCACTACCCCTCATGGGCGTCTTGATGATCCCGTACTCACAGTGCATGCACAAACAATGTTTTCTTACCCGTCTTGATGATCCCCAACCGAGTATGATGTTAGTAAACCCACTCACCCGTTAATGCCATGAATTCCAGTAAACTGGTTCTTTGTATTCACGCGAGCTTGTCCTTGCTGGCGTTCCTGGTATTTAACGTTCCTACACGATATGAACAACCTTGTTCATTATTACTCGGCATAACAGCCTTCATTCATTAATGAATGAGAAAACCCAAACTTTTAGTTATTTACAATTAGGTCCCTAAGTTATTTCTCTTTAACTTTAAGTCCCTAATGTCGGTTTTTCCTCAAAGTGAGTCCCGTAACTTTTAGAATTTATCGTGGGACCTCAATTTATTCAATTTCACCAAAAAGGGGTTTAATTTTCCAAATTTCCAATTTGGTTCCCCAATTTTTCCAAAATTACCATTTTGCCCTTCTTTCACAAAAATGGTAAGTTTTTCCCCAAAATTCCTCAATTGGTCCTCCAACATTATTTTCATGCCCAATTGACCCTCAATGTCATAAAATTGTATTTTTGCCCCTTTGAATTTCGAAAATCCCCAAATTTTCCCCCAATTTCAACTCTTCAACACTACCGAATTTGATTTCATCAAATTAACCGATCAAACACTTCTAATTATTGAAATTGGAGTTGAAATTGAGTTCCTGTATGTTCATACGATTCTAAGAAACTTTGAATCACAGATTTTAACATCGGAATGAGCTCAAACAGAGCTTTGCCGAAAAACAGACTGTAGAGAGAGAAAGCTTCGATTACTCACCGGTGAAGGAACGATAGTCTGAGCTTTCAATCTGGGCAAATAGGTCTCGTCCTGAGGTTCATCCAAAAATCAAGTATTGTATCAATTGATGCGGAATTGGATTAGAATTTCATCATTGAAATTCAGTCGACTCTCTCTCTAGCACCGATCGAAAATTATAAAAGGGAGCCGAATTGGCTTACCTTTCGGTCCTAATTCGGCCGTGGAAAGGCTGAGGAAGTGTTGGGAGGGCTTGGTTTGGCCTGAGGAGGGCTTGAAATGGCCAATTTCAGCTTGACCGAAATAGGGCAACTTCGGTCCGCCGGAGTTGCTTCACTATTCCATCATGTCGGCGCTTCTCCAACGATTCTCGGATTGACTGGAGTTTGCTATCAGATAGTTGTCTTCTCCCCAGTTCTAAAGAGCCCGACCTTTGTTCAAGTCGAAGCTCTGGTTCGAGCTTTACCAGGAAATGGAGCAGTAGAGAGAGAGAAGTGTTCAGGTGTGAGGAGAATGAAATGGGGATGACCTCTTTATACAGTCGCAAAACCTGTGTATTAAATGGGCGAGATTTATTACTAGTATTAATATTGCCATAAATTATTGGTATTAATTCCAATAATTTAATTTCGGTATTAATTCCAATAATTTAATGTCGGTATCACCCATCCTCACACTACTCTCAGGTAAGCACGCTTAACTTTGAAGTTCTTATATAATCTAGTTCACTTGAACCAATTTGGTTTTTGTTTTCTAGTTTATCTTAAATTTCTTTTCCAATGTTTAATAAATCCTTTGGATCAACCGAAAGTTGTAAATTTTTATATTGCTTATTCCCAAATGTAAACCGGTTTGGTTTTCTTATTCGGTTTGACCGGTTCTTTTTCCGGTTTTCCTTAACTCAAATGTGCGGGGTTTATAGCCTTACTATTTATAATTTATAATAAGGGGAAACCGTTTAATAAACCGAGAGAGTGGCGGGTTGATCACGGGGATCTGACCAAACCGAGTCGGGGCGTGACAGTTCATTCGCCAGAAAATTAAGCAGTGCCAGTGAAGATGAAAAGTCTCTGACCAGTGAGTTTCATGCAATGAATGATTGCCATAAAGACACCAATCGGACGACCAAGAAGTCCCCGGGCTTCCTATATAAAGAGCTCCTTCTCATTCATCCCCCTCACACCTAAAAACTCCTATCTCTCCCTACTGCTCCATTTTTCGGTGAAGCTCGAACCAGAGCTCCCACATTGTGGTTTTTCTAAGCCAAAGAAGGAGAGATCGGGCTCTTTAGATTTGGGGAGAAGTCAACAACCTGATGGTAGTTTCCATTTGCTCCGAGGATCGCCGGAGAAACGCCAGCGTGATCGAACATTGATGGAGCTCCAACAGACCAAAGATGCCCTATTTCGGTCGAGCTAAAAATGGCCAATTCGAGCCCTTCTCAGGCCAAACCAAGCTCTCCCAACACTTCTACAACCCTCATATGACTGAATTAGAGCGGAAAGGTAAGTCTATTTGGTTCCCCTCTTTAAATTCTGATCATGTTAGAGAGAGAACCGACGAAATTTCATTGACCAAATTCTCCCTCAATTCAGCATGAACTAATGCAATTCTTAATCCTAGGAAGAACCTTAGGATGAGAGTTATCTGCCCAGATCGAAAGCTCGGACCGTCGCACCCCCGATGATAAGCTTTCAAAGCTTTCTCTCTCTAAGTCCAGTTTCCTGATTAAGCTCTGTTTAAGCTCAATTCGGATCCAAATGAAGCGATTCAAAGTTCCATTGAATTTGTGTGGAAGTGTAGAAACTCAATTTTACCTTCAATTTCAACAATGAACCTTGATTGATTGATCAATTTGAAGAAATCAAATTGGGCCAGTTTAAAATGGGGAAATTAGGGGAAAATTGGGAATTTTGAAAATTTGAGGACCAAAGCGCAAATTTCCAAAATTGAGGGCCAATTGGCCATGGAAAAGATGTTGGAGGACTAATTGGTCAATTTTTGGAATTATTGGGTTCAAATTTGCCATTTTTGAAAAGTAGGGGCAAAATGGTAATTTTTGAAAAGTTGGGGACCAAATTGGAAATTTAGGAAACTTGAACCCTTTTTTATAATTTTGAATAAATTGAGACCCCAAAGTGAATTTTAGAAGTTCCGGGACACAATTTGGGGAAAAGTTAGCATTAGGGACCTAAAGTTAAAGAAAAAGAACTTTAGGGACCTAAATGCAAATAATTAAAAGTTTGGGCATTTTATTCATTCATGATGAATGAAGGCTATTAGGCCAAAGGTTAATGAACAAGGATGTTCATATCGTGTAGGAACACGAAGTATCGAGAATGCCAGCAAGGACAAGCTCGCGTGAAAGCAAAGATGCAAATAAGAGGAATACACTACACTATCGGATGAGTGGGAATTTTCACGTTGGGATGATGAGTACCTCGAAAATGAAAACCCACTACTAAGTAAAATTTTAACAACACATCTGGTTGGGGTGATGTAAGAAAACACACGGAAAAACTACTTACTGGTTGTAAGTAGATCATACCCAATTGATATGATGAACTTCCTGGAAGGAAGTAGAAAACCCGCTTATCGGTTATAAGCGGAGATGTCCTCACACTCGGTTGGTGTGATGGACAAGTGAAAAGTAATTTTTTTCAGAAGTGTTCTTCCCTGACTGTTTACCACTGCTTAAACATTTTGGGAGACGGGAGCTCGAATAGCTCAAATAGGCTAGAGGCCTCAGTTTTGGAACTTGGGTGCTAGAATGCCTAATTTTTAAATCTCGTACATTGGGCCCAAGGCTAGTTGGCATGAGTAGGAGCTCGTAAACAAATAGTAGATTAAGCCATGAAAATTTTAATGAATTATGTGATTTGGCCATGGTACCAAGACCGGACCGACATACTCGATGGACTGGTGGCAATGCAACGAGACAGGTTGACGGACCAATCGAAACAAACAACTGTAGGTCAGTTGAGGGTCAGAGCCATTAGACCAGTAGCACCAAAGATTAATGGCTTATATGGAAAATTATTATTTGTGCAAGCACTGTGGTTCGGGGCCATCAAGATGCTCAAGAAGGGTAGTGATGCGTCTTAGGGACTACTGGACAACATGGTGGAGATAAGGGCAGATTGTCGTGCCAACAGTCAGGGAAGCTCGACGTAGCTTCATGCGCACGAGACTGAGGTGGCCAGTAAAGTCGCTCCGATGCCACAAAGTGGGTGCAATGGACGGGATGCCCTGCAAATGTGTGATCCCTTCATGATATAGGGCGTGTGTTGATTGTTAAACACACAGACTGTGAATAATGATGATTAATGATTTTAAAACCGAGAAATTGAGAAAGAAAGGATTTTTAAAGAAATAAGGAGTATAGCACACTCCAATTCAAACTGTTTTCAGAAACTTATGTTTCAAACACTCATTTATTGAGTTCTCGAACTCACCTCCTCCCTTTACCCCTTTACAGGTAACTAAGGAAAAAACCTACTTGCAGACTTTCCGCTAGCTAAACTTTCAAGACAGGTATGTAAATTTAATTCATTCAGTTTTGATTAATGTTATTTCAAGAAAGATACAAGTACAAAGGATGCCTTATTCCTCACGGTTTAAAGAAGGGGAAAACCCTGAATAAACCAGGAGAGTGACTGGTTGTTCATGGAGATCCGACCAAACCGGGTCGGGGTGTGACACTAGTGATCCTAAGATAGTTGTGAGACATAGTCTATCATAGATCTTCCAAGTCTTTTAGGATGGGTTGTGAATAAGAGTAGATTCATCATCTTTCTAAGGATGCAAGAACTTTGGCGGTGCTGGGATGGTTCCATCGGCATACCCCATCAAGTCGTAAATTTCCAAGAGTGATATCATATTGTTGCACCATAGGAAATAGTTTATTTAGTACAGCTTAACCAGAAGTACTAGAATATTGCTTGGAAGTTGAACTGCTACTACTAAAGAACTCATGTTGATTTTACAGGTTTCAAAAAGAAATATAGAAGATTATGAAAATTGATAGGGGTTAAGCAAGTGAGGTTGATGGTGAGATAATAAAAGAGATATAGTAACAATATAAGAAATCTAGATAATCTTCTCATGACAATAAGAACTGTGAATAAGAGTAGATTCATCATCTTTTTAAGGATGCAAGAACTTTGGCGGTGCTGGGATAGTTCCATCAAGTTGTAAATTTCCAAGAGAAATATCATATTGTTGCACCATAAGAAATAGTTTATTTTGTACAGCTTAACCAAAAGTACTAGAATATTGCTTGGAAGTTTAACTGCTACTACTGAAGAACTCATGTTGATTTTACAGGTTTCAAAAGGAAATATGGAAGATTATGAAAATTGATAGGGGTTAAGCAAGTGAGGTTGATGGTGAGATAATAAAAGAGATATAGTAACAATATAAGAAATCTAGATAATCTTCTCATAACAATAAGAACTGAAATTCAGAAATATACAATGCAAGTAATTCTGACTAGCATAGATAGGATGTAGGATCGAATTGCATTAGCAAGAAAGCTCTGATACCATGAAAAAATAGATAAATTTCAGTAATTGAATTATGTTTGATACATTTACAATGTCTTCCTTATATATGAATAAAATGATAAATGAAAATTCAATCAATTAATGTATTACTCTTAATATAAAATAATTAATAGACAAACTTTTGAGTGACCAAATTTAATTGAATATTATCTAGTTATTAACTCTATTAGTCTCTTTTATGTATGGTTACACCTCCCTTTTTTTATGTTAATCATGTCCAATATTATCTATTGGGTTAGGTGTCAAGTCCCGACCCGGCTTGGTCAGAGTCATGTGATCAATCAGCCACCCTTCAATGCATCATCCTAATATTCCTACTTTGATGATATAAGGAAGGTAAAGGTGTGCCTACATTCATTCCATTATTATAAGTTTGGGATGGGGAACGTACCTTGAGGGTTGAGGGTCAACGGTCAACGGAATCCAATCAGCAGCCACGTGAGAGAGAGCAGCCAATAAGAGGCTGTCACATGTCTAGTCAGCGGGTCAAAAGCTGACCATGCTGCTGAGTGGGACGCTGCGTCAACCAAGCTGACCAATCACGAGGTGTCACGTGGCACTTCCACATATGTGAAGTTCGCACGCGCGGAACATTATCATCTTCAACCTTGGCAGATAGACGATTTGCGACCGTTTGAGGAAGGATAGATCTTCCGCCTCCAAAAAATCGGTCGCCGCCGACGGAATAGGGCGAGTCAAATGCCAAAATTGTTGTTGGTCAGTAGCCCTATCAGTTGCCCAAAATATAATTTTTTGGAAGTTGACAACTGAAAAAAATATTTTTTAACATCATGGACAAAAACATAATATTTGGAAGTTAGAGACATGGATAGAGGACTTTAAAAGTTGAGGGACCATAATGAGAATTTTTTGAAAGTTTGAGACTTAAGATGTGATTTTTGAAAGTATGTGAGCAATGTGGTAATTTTTAAAATTTAGTGGCAAAGTGGTAAATTTTGAAAGTTTAGGAGCATTGGTGGATTTTGTTTTTTGAAATTTTAGGTGCAAAGTGGTTATTTTTAAAATTTTGGGGGAAATGATGAAATTTTTTAAATTTTAGGGGTAAATATAAAAATTTGAAATATTTATGACAAATATAAATTATTTATAATATTAGAGGCAAGAAAGTAATTTTTGAAAAAGTTTGGATCAAGAATGTAAATTTTGAGAATGTAAAGAAAAATAAATGTAATTTTTTGAATATATAAATCAAAGTATAATTTAAAAAAAATATGGTCAATACATAAATTTTAGGATTTTATTAGGAAAATATATCATGTGCCAATGGAGATTAAACGATCAAGTAATCATTTTATTTATACAAAAAATATATAAGTATTATTATTTATAAACTACAAATTGTAATAATACTACGAACAAAATTATTGATATTATATATGATCGACATGCCTAAATTAGAGTTATATAAGATAAATTACCAATTAATCAATTACTTGGAATAAATTGGTGGGAAAAAAATCTAACAGAACGAATGAGATTATTAAGATTGAGTTTTATTTTATCGATACAGTTTTAAAAAATATAAATTATCATTTGTTTTATAAAAATATTCAATACATGCCTCGACTAATTTTTAAAAAATAGTTACAACTCAAATTAATTTATGAAAGTGAATTATGTATTTTTTTAAAGTGAGTCATGATTTTAAATATTTTTTTTAAAAAATAACTATAATAATAAGGTTTATAAAAGATGGGAGGAGGCAGGATATGTTTATATGATGTGTTAAGCCCTAATATATTTTGCGTGAATAGGACAAAGTTCATTTATTCATAAACGTGCAATGGGCCAATACTTTGCATGATTGTTTTGTAGTCATATATTATCATTAAAATTTTGCATTTATAATGGTTTCATACATGACCGAAGACATATGGTAGTACCATGACCACCTAGGTTGAGAGGTTAAGTGGTAATGAGATAGTTGATGTGTGACAGATGCGTTTAAGGGAAAATTATTAGACCCGTTGATCCATCAAACTCCAAATCATTGGTGTGAGATTAATTTTGTGTGAAAGACAAGGAGTTGGTGGCATCATTTTACTTCTTATCAACAAAATTATTTTTAATGCATGAAAAGATAGGATTTTAGGTGAAAACATGTATTAAAGATAGGTTAAAAGTGTGTTATGATATTTAACATATGTTTTCCTAAATGGAGTGATGAAATATTTGTTTTGAAAATTTGAGAAATAAAAAAATAATTTGAAAAAATAGGGATGATATGCTTACCTTTAAAACTAAATAAAATTAAAAGGAAAATTTATATATCATATTTTAGTAAATACTAATATTAAGAAATGATACTTGATTTAAAAGTTCTCACCTATTTAATTTTAAATTTGCCATTCTTTTTAATACGTTTTCAAGTGAAAGTAAAACTTGAAAAAATTAAGTTATAGTGTGATACTAATATTAGCATATTCCAAATATGAGTGTGGAAGAGAATTTAACTAATACAATTTTTATTAGTGATGGTTGTTATTTCTGAAAATTTTCTTAAATTTATAAATATTTATATTATTTTTTAAAATGTTTAAATTTTAAATGAAACTAGTGATAAATATTTTTTTATTATTAGTTTTATATTTTATCTAATAAGAAAGTTTTATTACTTTAGTACAAAAAATGGTACGACCAATTATTTGTGTTCGGGTCCCCTCATGATTATCATCCTATGTTTAATGGTTAAAAATAAGGCATCAAGCCCAAGGTTTGAGGGCAATGCGACAATAAGCTAAGATTGGTACCTGAACGGTGAATGAATTCGAGAAAGGTAGGTGGTGGTGAGTTCGTGTCAGTATAGGGTTTGAGGTATCAATGGTGGTTTAAAGCTTGAGTTGCAGAAAAACATCATTTTAAAACTCTAATCAAATAAGAGTAAAATATATTGTCCAAAAAAAAGAATAAGAGCAAAATATTGCTAGTGGCTGAAAAAATTATTAGAATTATGTCAAAGAGAAGTTAACACGTCTTATATTATAATAAAAATAATTAAAATCACAACTTTACCATTGATATTTATGGATTGCCCAAGTGTCCCAAAACAAGAGAAGATAGGGTATCTGATACACAAATAACAAGGCGGTTCAATATTGTTAGGCATATCTTGTTTGAATTTTTAAATTTATTTACTCACATATTTAACTTAAAATTTATGGATTTTTAATTTTATTTACTTACATATTTAACTTAAAATTTAATATTTATCTAATTGTTCCATAATGAGTTTGGTATAATTGATGTGAATGTGAGCCCCATAATTATGTTTGAGCGCCTTAATATACTTTGAATATTAGCTTGTTTATTAGTTGGGAAAAAAAGGCTATGCATAATGAGATATTGATGGCAACCATGATGAGTGACTACATCATTCTTGCATCACCATGACATCATCTTTTCCCAAGACTAGGTCATAATAATTTAATATATTTTACCTTTTAAATATATAAAAGAAGTTTAGTCTCTACCAACCAATTTTATGTTAGTTAAAATTTAATCATTATTATATAATTTTTAAGGACAAGAAAATATGATATTTTTCTTCTTTTGCCAAAAAAAATGAAAGAGAATATAAAAAGTTATTAATGAAAACACAATATAATAATTAAAAATATATATTTAATTTAAGTTTTAAAAATAAATGTACCACATTCTCCTCCATCCACTATTTTATTTTCCATAAACATCTTTTTCTCTACTAATAATTAAAATTTGGAGCAATTTTCCTCTCCTTTTGTAAAAATACATCTTTATTTTGATAAGCACCTAATAATTTCTTAAATTCTTCATTATCTTTGAACATAATATTACCCATTAATTTATTGAGTACAAAACAATAATATTAACATCTAATTGAATTATAAATGAAAAAAATGTAGAAAAATATATTTAAATATGAGATAATAAGGTCTAGATATATTATGGGCGGGCTCGGCCAGCTCATCAACGGAGATTCCGGCTCTCACGAGCGCGTGAAGAACGAGTGACCGAGATGAGACCAACAAAAGCGTGGCAATAACATCGGCGGTTGCGAGTGCGGTAGTTTTCCCGTAAATGATCGGCAATTTCAAGTTTTTCCCGAAAAAAAGGGAACCCTATGCAATCATCACGATGACAGAAAGATGACGTCAGCATACCCCGCGCTGATTTCAGAATTTATTTTTCCCAACATTTTTACTATATTAATGATACATTGTTGCGATTTTTTTGGGACACATAGGATATTTTTTTCTAGGGAGTGATCGGATCTATTTTTTCTTTTTTGAGATATTTTAATGTGAATTAATATGTCATTATATACATTTTTTTTGCACAATCTGTCATTATATACTACCTTCAATAATATCATTTGAAGTCATCAATTGTTTTCACCGGCCCCTTCCGGTCAAACTCTCCCTCCTATTACATTTCCCATTCTCCTCGATATTCTCTTCCTCTGCTACTTCCAATTTCTCCATTTCCCACACTGCGTATAAATACCCCATCCCGATCAGACATCCGCTATTCCATATCCATCGCCAAAGATAGCATATGAGAGCCGCCCTTCAAAGGATCTCGCTGTTCAGTAGAAACTTACGAGGCATCGAGTCGCGTCCCGAAACCTCTGCCCTTGCTATCAGCATCAGGAAATTCAGTGTCCGCTGCAGTGCCATGTCCGGGTCGGATCAGGATTCTCCGTTCCAGAGGCCGAGGACGGTCGTGAAGAAGGTCTTGGCTAAGCAGCAGAGAGATGGTGAAGGGGCCACTGTCAGAAGAAGCATCGGAAGGTTCCCTTTCTTTCTCACCCTCTTTTGGTTTCTTGTAACCAACCCTATGAGCGTCCATTTCTTCTGCTGTTGTTTCTATTTTGGCTGGCATTATTGATCATATCAATCTATAGTTCTTACGCACGAATTTGTTCTTGACAGTAATTTCTGGTCCGGGCTTTGAATTCATTCGTTTCTTTGGAATTTTTCAGGATGGAGTTGAGGAATTTGGATCCCTTTCTTATGCTGGATGAATTCTACGGTATGAACTGTTTGATCCAATGACTAGTTGACTTATGACTTGATTCAGTTATTAATTAATTAAAATATCAATATTTTTTTCAACAAGTGATCCTTTGATTGTGCAGTGTCTCCTCCTGCCGGGTTCCCTGATCATCCTCACAGAGGTGCCAGGCTCATACCATCTAGACTTACAGAATCTTTCTTAGTTTTCGAAACAAGCTCCTCCATTGATCTTTTGTGGTAGATATTCATATGTCGTCAATGTTTTTCAGGTTTCGAGACCGTCACTTACATGCTTCAGGTAAATCGCAACTCCATCTGGAGATGAAATCATCAAACTCATTCTATTGGATGTCTTCCTAAGCATTAGTTTCTTCACTTTTCAGGGTGCCTTCACCCACCAAGACTTTGCTGGGCACAAGGGGACGATTGGACCTGGCGATGTTCAGGTGACACCGACTTCCCATCTCCCAGGATTTCTTCTTTGATTTGCCTTCCAAACTTTGTTTTAATATATATTCCAAATTGCTGTTGTTACTATCTGGAACAGTGGATGACAGCAGGAAGGGGTATAATCCACTCGGAGATGCCTGCAACTGAAGGGATCAACAAAGGCCTACAACTTTGGATCAATCTTTCCTCCAAGGACAAAATGTAAGAAAACAACTTACAATTCCCGATTTTCGGGTTGATGCCAGACTATTGGTCAACTTGATGAATAAAAAATGCCCCGGAGACTTCAGTATTTCTGTACATCTTTTGGACCAAATTTGCACAGTAGGCTTGCTTTTGTGACTCCTTTGGGTATATGTTGTAGGATCGAGCCACGGTATCAGGAGCTTCTAGCCGAGGACATACCCATGGCAGAGGAAAACGGGGTCACGGTCCGTGTGATTGCCGGAAAGTCCATGGGGATCTGCTCGCCCGTTTACACCCGGACCCCTACCATGTACCTAGACTTCACCCTGAAGCCCATGGCGCGGACTCACCAGCCCATCCCTGAGGACTGGACGGCATTTATCTATGTGATAGACGGGGAAGGGGCATTCGGAGGATCAAGCTCCACGGCTGCAGGTGCCCACAACGTGCTAGTCCTGGACCGGGGTGATGGTCTTAGCGTGTGGAACAATGGAACAGAGCCGCTGAGATTCGTTCTGATCGCGGGGCAGCCGTTGAATGAGCCGGTGGTTCAGTACGGGCCCTTCGTGATGAACTCCCAGGTCCAGATCGAGCAGGCCATTGAGGACTACCAGTATGCCAAGAACGGCTTCGAGATGGCCAAGCAGTGGCGGTCTCAGGCTTAGGGACGGCTCCTCTCTCATATTTTTCATTTCAATTACTCATTTTTCCTCCTTTTGGTATGTGATGATCATTCGCCTCCTGGAAAAATATAATAAACGAAATAAAGGGTATGGATTTTCACCATTCCAATGATTCATTGATTCATTCTTGTATCATGCTTATGTATCTGATCCGCCGAGCCCAACAAGAAACCGTTCCTTTGTTTGGTGTCTGGTCGGGATCAAGACGTGTCAAATTGGCAATCTTCTTTTCAGTAGATTAAGTTTAGAACGATGGTACCTTTGCAAATAAAACAGTTCTTTCTATAAATCCGATAGGATGATATCCGACAAAGTTCAGACAATAACTACCTTCTTTCCAACCTCTTATGTCCACAAAACAGAAGGCAACTGTCGTGTCATGTTGTTTTCCGTATTATTGGTAGAAGGGAGAGGGAGGGGCTTCTAGAAGATGTGGAGATATAGGGGGTAGGGGGTAGGGGGCCTAAATTCTAATCATGTGTAGGGGCCAGCTTTTTTCTCATCTTAGGCTTTCTCCCTTACCATGTCCACCAGGCATATTTTCCTCTTTCCATTTGTATCCATTCCTGATTTGCTGGGTTATATAGGTGAGTGACCGCATGATCCAGAAAACACAAAACTAAATCTTCTTTCCAAACCCCCCATTCAAAATCATGTCGTAGTCAATGGTGGTTGAAGATGTGGGTTCTCTTCTTGGAGCCTTAGTTGCTTGGACTTGAGCCATTTCAAGGAAAGAACTAGAAGCCTCCTAGAGTATATGAATACAATGATGGGGGTGAGAAACTTAATGGATTTGCAGCAAATACTAAGACTTCGCTTGATAAGGAAGGTCGTGGTCCTCAGCCACTTTGAGTTCCTTGTTTTTAGGTTGTGCTTTTTTGTTGGTGATCTGATAGGTGAGATCCAAAGAGTGCACAATTGTGCCCTTGATGGGGAAGCATGGACATCCACTAATTGTTATTAGCTGGTGAATCGATCCAAGAACACCCATCATCGAACACAGAATGTACACCGCCGAGAAATCTCGGCGATTCAGGTCTCTATAATCCGAGAATAACCACCCTATAGAGGAACCCTAGACAAAATTTTCTTTTCTGCAAACCAAGCTTGACTTGACTAGAGGTGATTTCAAAGGGTTCAATGTACACAGCTTGCCTTCAAAAAGGCCCGGGGCGCATCCTGATTTGGTGGTGATATGCTCTTCAGCAAAAATATGAGCCCTTTTGCCTCGGTTTTCTGAAAGAACTGACTGAAACAAAGTTCAATTACATTTTCAGCATAAAGAACAGTAACTTTGGGTCATTCAGAAAGCCAATAGATTCCCAGTGAAAAATTCAAAGCAGTTTCATGTAAAGTGCCACCAACCAATAATAAGGAAAACAATATTTTTGACCTACTAAAATTGGCAATGTAATTACAATTTCAGCATAAAGAACACTGAAAAAATCAAAGAAGACAATTGCAAGTAAAGGGCTACCAACCAATAATAATAAGAAAAACAATATATTTGGCCTACTAAAATTGGCAATGTCTCTGTTGGTCGATATTCATCATGCAGCCATATAATCAGTAGAATAAAAGGCAATATAAACAGATCTCAAACATCTGGCAGGTTAAAATTTTATCCAGTTCCACATTGGTATGCACAGTTACATATATTGTATAATAAAAACCAAAGGTGGCCTCTATAATATATTCTTGAACTGAATAAATATGACTTTGTTCTATAACGCAGTACAATTGAACAAACATAATCATTAGACAAACCAGGAAGGAACCAAAGCAGCTGACCAGCTCAATCAAATGGACAAGCCAATGCTAGAATCAGACTCGTATTGGTACCAGAAAGTGATAGGTCACATGGAACAGCATCCTTGGCTTTTCTTTGACCCATCAGTTCCATTACTCACTAGGGTCACCCTGTTGACGGATAATTCAGCCTTATATGCATCTGAATTCAGGACCTTCCTGCTGACACTATTATAGATCTCTTTAATGACCACCTCAAAGGCCGTCTTAACATTTGTTGAATCGAGGGCTGATGTCTCCATGAAGAATAGACCTTCTGATTCTGCTAAGCTCTTTCCTTCCTCCACACTCACATCCCGGATGTTCTCTAGGTCACACTTATTCCCGACAAGCATTCTAGCAACAGTTGTATCCGAATGAGCTGCATAGGTCCATTTACATTAAATTGTTAAGTAGTATAAACATAACCGAAAGTAGACTTCATGGATGATACAGTATATGGGAGTTTATCATTGATAAAATCCAAATAAGCTATGGAGGAACACATCAGAGCAAGAAATATATGGAAATGCCCTGAACATGACAAATAATCCAAAAAAATTCAGCAGATACATCAAATTTTAGAGGAAAATTGGAATGTGCTCCAAAAAGAGCCATCATAAATGTGGCATGACAAACAGCTTAATAAGGGGTGGCTTGGATGCTCTAGGAAGAAGTGGTATTGCATAGAGGAAAATCATGGTCAAATAACTACCATTAGAGTGGGGTAGGCAACATAAGAAAAACATCAATAAGATATTCTTGCAAAAATGTGACTTTTGTGGAGATCATTTCATGATAAAGTTGGTGGGATACACATGTCCTGCTTTTATTTCTCTATACCAAAAGTCAAACAAGGCGATCTAAAGAACAGTGTTTGGTGCTGTATAACTAGGAAGAAAGCATTATCCACAGTCATAAACACAGGAACAAGAAGTGAATTCCTAAGATCCACTAGCACAAAATGTTATCTTTCGTGCTTTATCTGGAACTGTCAATAGCTACTTGGACCTCAAATTCTCAATAATGAAACTAAAACAGGTATGAAATATTTCAGAATCTCAGATGAGCCAAATTGAACTTTTACAACAACAAGTACAAGAAAGAAGAGTAATGCAAAGACTGAGCATCAGAGGCAACCACCACAGGCCCGCCTTCCCACAACTATTGAAAATCAAGAACCAAATCCACAAGAAGGAAAGAGAGAGACGAGAAGAATATATTTAAGTATAACAAACAACTTGCACCAAAACCTATCTTTTGACTTTGTCAGATCTACCAACTAAAACATTCTTTCTATATATAATCATTAATTGTATAACAAACATTTCACATATCCCCATCTATAGACATACACCACAATCAGTTGATCCATAGGTCATTCAAAATAAAAGCTTGTATCCTAATTACACCAACCACACGCAAAAAGTTGAGCTGATATCAGGTTAATACCCATTGGCTGCTCTAGGTTAACTGGAATATCATCCCTAACATCATGATGTAAAAATTCCTATTGCAGTGTACTGATCTAATAGCTTGATTCGAGCTTGCTCCATGAAGATCAAATTCAAATTGAATAAGGTAACTAAAATAGTGTTCTTCAAGCAGTATCGATTAAATCGTTTACAGCTTATGCTTGAGAGCTCATCTCAGAGCCTCAACAAATGCGGATCTGGCTACCGAGCAAAGATTTATTTGAAACGGGATCCATAATACGCAATCATGGCTGTTAGTCACCCAAGAATGTTAAATAAAATTCTAAGCTTGTGGCTAGGGGCTTACTCTTGAGCTCGTCCAACCATCGACCGACGCTCTCGAAGGTGGTGCGGCGGCTGATGTCGTACACGACAAGGGCGCCCACGGCGCCGCGGTAATAGGCGGAGGTGACGGCACGGAAGCGCTCCTGACCGGCGGTGTCCCAAATCTGGGCCTTCACCTCCTTGCCGTCGATGTCCATGCTCTGGGTCTGGAACTCGACGCCAATGGTAGCCTTTGAGTGGGGGTTGAACTCGTTGCGGGCGTAGCGGGAGAGGAGATTGGACTTGCCGACCGCCGAGTCGCCGATTATAACGATCTTGAAGAGGTACTCCTCTCCTCCCTCATCATCCGACGACATTGCCAGCTGCTACTGTTACGTAAGCAGCTTCCTGAGCTTCCTTCTATTGTCCTTCCTCCTCCACCTCGAGCTCCTTCAGCGATAGAATTCGCAGATAGACGGAGAGAGAGAGAGAGAGAGGGGACGAAAGAAATCAGAGCGGCAGGCGTGAGAAAGTGATCTGAATTAAAGGAGACGACAGTGGGGAGAAAAGTCTGGCATGACAGTTTTCATGAGCCCGGCGTATGAGGCTGATGGGTAAGGCAGAAACCAGCTTGACTGGACCTATGCGAAAACAAGATGGATACACCGGGATCAGCCAAACAAGGCTAGATCTGCACGTAATAGTACAGAGCTGGCTTGGATTACCGCCGAGCGTCCTCTGTCGGCGTGGTGGATGCTTCCACCTAGCCAAACAAGGCCACATCTACCTGTTGCTCCGTCCGGTATAAATTAAAAATGATAGTATTATTATTTATTAATGTTTAATTCGTATATAAAATAATTATAAATTATATTAATTAATACAAAAATTTTAGTGAAATAATGAAATATAATTAAGAGTATAACTGAAAATAATATAATTTTTCGAGTTAAACTATCGTATTTTTTATATTTGTTGAGATATTCAATTATTTTTAAATATAATAAGTAAATATAATATTTGATAATATTTTAAAACAATCGAGGGACTTGAATGCATTGCTTCTCCACCGTCACTTACGCATCAATCTATAGCCAACGAGGACAGAAGCTTGAAGAAAAGAGGGGACCTAGGCAATGATGGCTCTCTGCCTTCCTCTTCCTGCCTAACAACGGGTGTGCCCTTGTCCTACCTGCCAAAATAGGGCCAGCCAGGTTGGATTTGCCATATCTTGCTTGTATCGTTTATTAATTCATTCTAGAGCTACAAAAAAAATGGACAGAGAACATTGATCTTAAATTGATGCATCTGTGCGTGCTTTCTGCGTCGATAATGTCTGCTTTCTCCACCTGTCATAAGAGAAGATGGCAAAAATGAATTGGATTAGCTCTCCGTATCTTTCCCTAGATGCTTCCAGAATTCTTGATTATAAGCTATCATAAGTCCCACCTTCCCTGCGTCGTTGACTCCTTGTCAATCAAGACACCACTTAAAGTTTCCACCAATGGATTGATCGCTCAGGTAGGGGTGAGCTTGGATAGTGTACAACGCGTGAAGAAGGCCGTGGTTTACGCTACTCCCGCATGCATGCACTGTGGAACTGGAACCAACAACAAACACACAGCACGCACATCATGTCATACAGAGTCTTTAATTAGAAGTCATCAAGCTAAACTGATGATTACTGATGTACTGTAACGACGCATTTGTGATTTCTGCCTTGATTGATTATGTCTGCTTTGCCCATGCTGAACTGCCCAATTATATCAACATAAGAAAGGCCGTGTTCATGGTCATCCTTGCTTGCTTTATATAGTTATGCAGTATTACTTCCATCACTCTTGATAAAATGTTCATAACATAGGTTCAGGTTCAGTAGGTCATCAAGTTCAAACATGTGTCATCAGGACAATTGAGAAGGGAAAGGAAGAACTCAGTACGGATTCCAGGTAGATTAGGTTTGTTAATTTAATATTAAAAATATATATTTACTATTTTAATTAAATTTAATAATTTATTAAGTAATATATAGTTATATTATATATATCAAATTTTATTATATAATTAAATTATATAAAATAATTTATTTGTTATTATAATAAAAATGAATCAATATTAATTATATATAAATATTTTATAATTATAATAAAAATAATGTATATAATAAATTTTATTATATATATTAGACATATTATTTCTATATAAAATATTATTATATAATTTTATTTAAAATATATAAGAATAAAAATAAAAAACACTAATCTAAATAAATAAAATATATTAAAGTAATTTAAATAAAAAAATAACAATCCATTCAAATTTCCAAAAATGTTGTTATTAGATTTTAATGGAAAGTATGGGGTTTGAACCTATCCTAGGTAAATGCAAACAATTTCTTTTGAATTCAACTTCATTCACCATCCTTCCTATTTTTATACTCATTTCATTGAATTATTAATTTGTTACAAAAATAACCCCAAATTAATAAATGTAAAAGAAACATTAAAATATACCTCCAAACTCCTCATGAATCACACACTCATCTAATGGACTTATAAGTATCAATCAAATCCTCCAATACTCCCCTCAACTTCCTGTGTAGATATTCATTACATTAATCTTAGCAAGAATTCCTCTAAGTTAATTCAGATAAATAAGTTTAGTCATTAAAAGAAATGAAAAGTAAGTGGATAATTTTTACCGGTGTTTATTGTTCACTTGTATAATAATTTATATATAATTTTTACATACAAAATAAGAAAATAATATGTAATAAATAAATATAATTACTGCTAATAATAAATTTTTACATATATGCTGATTTGACTTTTATTATGCAATCACTGCTGATAACAAATCCCTACAGATATGCTGAGTTGGCTTATAGGTGTTGTTATACTTGATGTGACGTGGTGGTTGCAGCTATAGATATGCTAAGTTGGCTTTTACTCCCCACAAGTTCAAGGAGAGATCTCGAAGATTGAGCTTGGATAGTAAAAAGCAGAAGCGAGAAGTAGACAGACCTTTGGTAAGAATATCAGCCAATTGAGAATCGGTACCAATAAAACGAATACGAAGATGCCCATTGCTAACATGTTCACGAACAAAATAATAATCAATTTCAATATATTTGGTGCGTGCGTGAAAAATAGGGTTGTTTGTGAGATAAATTACTGAGAGATTGTCATACCACAATATAGGAGGGTCAACTTTAGTACTTGAGCGGGCAATAGTGCGTTGCTTACGGGAGCTCCATGAGATCAAATTACAACCCAGAAAAATGGAAAATCCACTAACAGAGCGACGATCATCAGGGTTGCCGGCCCAATCGGTGTCAGAAAAACAATGCAGATCATGAGGTGAGTGACGCCAAAAAGTTAAGCCAATGTAGGTAGTACCTTAGAGATAGTGAAGGATACGCTTAACGGCAGTCCAATGAGCATATGTGGGTTGGTGCATAAATTGACATGCTTGGTGAACAACATATGTAAACTCGCACTTTTGAGTTAAGGAAAACCGGGAAAGAACCGGTCAACCCGATTAAGAAAATCGAGACGATTTACAAACCCGATCATTTGGAAACAAGCAATTTGGAAATTTACAACTTCTAAGTGATCCAAAAGGTTCATTAAACCTTAGAAAATAAATTTAAGAGAAATTAGAAGAGAAAAACCAAATTAGTTCAGTTGAATAAGAATCCATAAGAACTTTGAAGTTAAGTGTGCTTGCCCGAGAATAGTGTGAGGATGGGTGACCTCCTGGGAATGCCTTATCATAAATAGCCATAAATTAATATATATTTAATTACTGTAATTAATACTAATAATTTAATATCTAAATTAACTTATTTGAATTAATACAAATAATTTAATTGGGTGACCTCCTGGGAATGCCTTATCATAAATAGCCATAAATTAATATATATTTAATTACTGTAATTAATACTAATAATTTAATATCTAAATTAACTTATTTGAATTAATACAAATAATTTAATTATGAAATTAAATTATTAGAATTAATACCAATAATTTATGACAATATTAATACTAGTAATAAATCTTTCTCATTTAATATACGATTTTACACCTATATAAAGAGGTCATCCCTATTCATTCTCCTCACACCCGAACATTTTTCTCTCTTTCTAGTGCTCTATTTCCTGGTGAAGCTTAAACCAGAGCTTCGACTTGAAAATTTTTCTTAACCTCGGAAGGAGAGATCAGGCTCTTTAGAACTGGGGAGAAGTCAACTATCTGATAGCAAACTCCAGTCAATCCGAGAATAACTAGAGAAGTGCCGACATGATGGAATAGTGAAATAGCTCTAACGGACTGAAGCTGCCATGTTTCGGCTGAGTTGAAATTGGCCATTTCGAGCCCTACTTAGGCCAAAACAAGCCTTCCCAACACTTACTTTGCCTTCTCACGGCCGAATTAGGATTGAAAGGTAAGCCAATTCGGCTCCACTCTACAATTTCCTGCCGGTGTTAGAGAGAGAACCGGTAGAATTTCAATAATGAAATTCTAACTCAATTCGGCATCAATTGATACGATTCTTGATTCTAGGATGAACCTCAAGATGAGAGCTATCTGCCTAGATTGAAAGCTCGGACCATCGTGCCCTCACCGATGAGAAATCGAAGCTTTCTCTCTCTACATTCTATTTTCCGGCGAAGCTCCGTTTGAGCTGGTTCCGATGTTAAAATCTGCGATTCAAAGTTTCTTAGAATCGTATGAACATGCAGGAACTCAATTTCAACTCCAATTTCAATAATTAGAAGTGTTTGATCGGTCAATTTGATTAAATCAAATTCGGTAGTGTTGAAGAGTTGAAATTATGGGAAAATTGGGGATTTTCAAAATTCAAAGGGCCAAAATGCAATTTTATAAAATTGAGGGTCAATTAGGCATGAAAATAATGTTGGAGGATCAATTGAGGAATTTTGGAATTTTTTAGGCAAAACTTACCATTTTGTAAAGGAAGGGCAAAATGGTAATTTTATAAAAATTGGGGGACCAAATTGGAAATTTGGGAAATTAAACCCCTTTTTGGTGAAATTGAATAAATTGAAGTCCCAAGATAAATTTTAAAAGTTACGGGACTCAATTTGAGGAAAAACCGACATTAGGGACTTAAAGTTAAAGAGAAATAACTTTAGGTACCTAATTGCAAATAACTAAAAGTTTGGGTTTTATCATTCATTGGAAATGAATGAAGGCTATTATGCCGAGTAATAATGAACAAGGATGTTCATATCGTTTAGGAACGCGAAATACTGGGAACGCCAACATAGACGAGCTCACGTGAATACAAAGAACCGGTCAAGTGGAATTCACTGCGTTAACGGGTGAGTGGGTTTACTAACATCATACCGGGTTGGGATGATGAGCACAACTTAAAGATAAAAACTACTTACCGGTTGTGAGTGAAAATTTTATATCATACTCGGTAGGGGATGATAAGTACCTCGGTATAAAAAACCACTGTTTAGTGGTATTTTAATCATCACCACTTAGAGAAAGTGATGTGAAAATTACCGGTTGGTATGATGAGACTTCCTCGAAGGAAGTTGAAAACGCGTTCATCGGTTATGAACAAAGATGTCCTTATACCGGTTGGTATAATGGACGGTGAAAACCTAATTTGTCAAAAGTGTTCTCCCCTAACTGTGTGCCAATGCTTAAACTATTTGAGAGACCTTTTTAACAGGAGCTCGAATAGCTCTTATAGGCCCGGGCCCTCGATTTTGGAACTTGAGGGCTAGAATGCCTAGTTTTTTGAAAATCTTGTACAGTGGGCCCAAGGCCAGTTGGCACGAGCAGGAGCTCGTAAACGAACATGATATATGTGCCATAAAACTTAATAAGTGAATTGTTTGGCCATGGTACCAAGATAGGATCGACATGCTCAATCAACTAGCGATAGTGCGACATGACAGGTCAACGGACTAGTCAAGACAAACAACTGCGGGTTGAGTTGAGAGTCGGGGCCGTTGGACCAGTGGCACCACATATTACATGGTTTGATAAGAAAACATTGTTTGTACATGCACTATGATTACGGGATCATCAAGACGCCCATGAGGGGTAGTGATGTGTCCTAAGGGCCCTGGACAGATCGCCGTTCCAAGTGTCTGTGCAAAATTTGGAGTAGCACCAAGCGCATGAGACCGGGGTGGGGACGGGATGAGGTCTCTGTCCTCATACGGACACGAAGAAGTGATTTTAGGATTGTGGGTCGGATGTCGCGTACATCCACTCATTCCTAGGGTAGAAGTGGTCGTACTTCTATCCGGGTGGCAGGAAAAGTCACTCCGAAGCCACTAGCGGGTTTAGTAGTGATACTGACTTGTGAATATGTGTAACCTTCATGATGAAGGATGTGTGTTGGGTGATGACACATCAGTAACTAATAAATGGCAGAAAAATCCGAATTTTTTTAAACGAAGGGATTTTTGAAAAAAAAAAAGGAGTTTGGCACACTCCATAGAAATGTTTTTCTTAAAAGTCAAAAGTTTTTAAAAACTCATTAATTGAGTAGTCGTACTCACCCCCTTCCTTATATCCCTTTCAAGAAATCCCGAAAAGCCTACCCTTAAAAGACCGTCAACTAAGATGCCTGTAAGACAGGTATGTAAAGTTTTAAATTTCATGCAGTTTTGATTATGCTATTCCAGGAAAAAGTGCAGGTTAAAGGACACCTTACTCTTTATGGTTTACAATAAGGGGAAATCCTTTAATAAATCGGGAGAGTGGCAGGTTGATCACAGGGATCCGACCAAACCAGACTTTAGAGAGAAGAGTTAATGGGAGTTGAGACGGGCTGACAGGTAATCATGGCAACTTTAGAGAGAAGATCATGAATATATTTGGTTTGGGTAAGGTGAATACCTTGAGAGGATTGCTTGACTTCAATGCTGAGGAAGCAATGCAGCAGACCTAAATCCTTGATAGGAAATTCAGCCTGAAGAGCACAAATAATGGACTCGATAGGAGCAGTGGGCGAACCCGTGATGAGAAGATCATCAACATAGACAAGCAGAAATATAATAAAATATGCAGTGCGATAAATGAAGAGAGAGCTATCAGCAATGGAGCCACAAAAACCCAGAGTTTGAAGAAAGGAGCTGAGGTGGAGGAACCAGGCACGAGGAGCCTATTTGAGTCCATAGAGTGACCTCCGAAGTCGACATATATGATGAGGATAAACAGGGTCAGAGAACCCGGGTGGTTGAGACATGTAAACTTCCTCAGTAAGGTGACCATGCATGAAAGCATTATTTACGTCTAATTGATAGATAGGCCAATTGGAAGAGACCGTAATGGAGAGGATGACTCGAATGGTGATAGGCTTGATGACTGGGCTGAATGTGGCATCATAATCCAAACCCGATTGTTGGGAGAAACCTTTGGCAACGGGGATATATTTTTCATAGAGAGATGTTTAGAAAGCACATGACTAACAATGGAAAAAGCAGGATGTCCCAAACGTTGATGCCAAATAGAAACAGACGCAACTTGATTGACATAAGTAGTAGGAAAAACGGGAGAAGATGTATGACTTGTGCGAATATAGTAGAGTTCGCCCTTATGACTCCCGCACAACAACTCTTGATGAGAGAATAGATCTTTGATAATAAAATATATAGAATAAAATTCAAAATAACATGGGTTATCTCGAGTAAATTGAGAGACAGAGAGAAGATTTAATAAAATCTGGGGAACATAATAAATACGATTGAGAAGAAATTTATGAGGTGGAGAGTGAAGATAAGTAGAACCAGAGGTTAAAATTGGTAAACCTGTCTCGTCGCTGATCATTAGATGCTCAGGAAGGGTAGGATCATCCTGAATAGACATGTGAGACAAGGTGTTAGTGATATGTGTGGTAGCACCGGAATCAATATACCAATCGAGTTGATGGGGGGTGGGCTTCGAATTGTAAGAGGGATGAGCCTGAGGTGTGACGGGCTTGAGCTCATATGATGGACAATGGTTGGCCATGTGGCCCATTAATCCACACAGTTGGCATGTAGGCTTGGAAGGCCGTAAGTCAGACCTTTTAGGTAGACTGCCTTTTTCTTTCTCGAGGAGGCCTTGTGCGCCCCAAGTTCCAGAAGAGTGAATGGAACCTTCTGGATGACACCCAAATGTTGGATTGGACGGAAGTCATTGAGCTGAAAATTTCCTATTAGGGGTTCTATCATTCCATCGAGTAGAACCTCCATGAGGTGCAATATGTCGATGAGAGCTTGGAAAGAACCTCTGTTGCGATTATCGACCTGCAAAATGAAAAGGAGGCATCGAAGGCGTAGAGAGGAGGCTAAGATATATTGGTAGCTCCTATGATTCCAGATAGGGGTGCAAACCCTAAATTGATTTCAGACTTATGAACACGACGGGCGTCTTGGGCGAGCAGTAATGCCTTCAAGGAGTCTAGAGTCATGTCATTCAGAATGGGTGACATAGCAAGGGTGAGTGCCTCCCATTCCCTATCAAGACCATCAAACAATTTGTCTTTGATTTCGTGATCAGGTTTGGGGCGACCGATTTGGGCGAAGTTGGTGGCGAGGGTTGAGATGATGAAGCGGTAGGTGGCCATGGGTTGATCACCCTTCTGTAGCTCTCGCCATTGTTGGTCAATAATGTTCTTTTAAGCATGAGTTTGAGAGCTGTATAGAGACTCCAACTTGTTCCATGCTTTAGCTGATGTGAGAACACCAATGATCTGCAAATTGACTTCTGTAGACAGAGATGTAGTTAGTGCAGTCAATGTGAACTTATCTCAGACCACCCACACATCATATTCTGGGTTGACAATCTCAAGTTCCTCATCTTCTTCTTTCACCAACAAGGTAGGTTTAGGCTGAGGTATGCTACCATCGACATAGCCATACCATTGATAGGCTTACATGTAACCAACTTTTCTTTCATAAAATAAGAGTATAACTTAATATGTTTTGTGTGTTCATGAAATATAGTGTTATTTATTATATGAATATGGCCTTATTATCATAATATAATATAATATAATATAACATAACATGATTCAACTTATGGTAACCTATATCAATTAACATATCTCCTATAGAATCTAATTCAAATGTATATAAACTAATTTAAATATAAGACCAACAATTGTTCTATATTCAACTTCAACTGCACAACATGCTACTACTATTTACCTTTTAGTTTTCTGTTAAATCAATGACTATCTTAATAACACATCATATTCATTTGTGGAGCTTCTTTTGTCCACGCAAGAAACTCATTCATAATTAATAAAATTATTAATTTGGACAGAAGAGGATGAGGAAATAAATACCTTTTGTCACACCCAATTGATTTTTCAGACCGGATATATATGTTAACTTGTCATATTGTTCCAATATTATTATTGTAGAATCGACAAAACCAATACTCAAAATATAAAACACATCTTATTTTTCAGCGAAAATTTAAAACTTTTACAAAGTACACACTTCTAACAAGTAGAATTGTTTAACCCTAAATAAAGAAGTGACTTAATTAATGGAAAATGCTCGTTCCCTTCCACCCGAGATTCTCTTCTCTGTCTGGAGGTAGACAATGACACTGTGTCGCGCGTGTGAGATTCGCAAGTGCGGACTTGCCATGTGACGCTATGTGATTGACTGGATTTACTGACGTGGCTTCTTACTCAATAACCTAGTCAGCTTTTGATCCATTAACTGTACACGTGGCAGTCTCCTATTGGTCGTTCGTTCCAATGTGGCTGATGATTGTGTTTGGACAGCCGTTGACTGGGGACACGTGTCGCTCTCCTATTGGAGACGAGGAGGACAAATGGATGAGTAGGATGAATGAAGAGTATCTCTTTATATAGGATTGACTGTTCTATCCATTTGAGGGATGAGGAGAACAAATGGAGATGAGCTCTTTATATAGGGAGCTTGGGGATTGACCATTCTATCCGTTTCTCCATTGATTGGCCATTTACTCTCTAATTTAAGGCATTGTCAGAGGCATTTATTGGTCACTGGAGAAAGGGTGTCTATTTTGCCCCTTTCTCTCTCCACTATTTGGAGGTAGACGATGACACTATGCCTCGCATGCGAGCATCGCATGTGCGGATTTGCCACATGGAGTTCTGTGATTGGCTGACTTTGCTAACGCGTCTTCTTACTCAACAGCCTAGTCAGCCTTTGACCCATTGACTATACACATGGTGACCTCCTATTAGCCTTTCATTCTGACATGGCTGTTGACTGTGTTTGGTCAGCTATTGACCGGTGACATGTGTCGCTCTCCTATTGGTTGGTCCTCGCTAACGTGGATTTACTTCATCTAACCGTTGATTGAGTATACGTCTCACCTTTTGATTGGCCAGTGCTTCCAGGTGCTGATTGTAGTTGACGGGGCACGCTTCACCACGCGTTGCTCACTGATTGGTCGTGCCTGCTGATTGGACGCTGATGTAAACCCCGCACTTTTGAGTTAAGAAAAACTAGGAAAGAACCAGTCAACCCGAGTAAGAAAACCGAGTCGGTTTACAAACAAGATCATTTGGGAACAAACAATTTGGAAATTTATAATTTTTGGGTGATCCAAAGGGTTCATTAAGCCTTGGAAAAGAAATTTAAGACAAGTTAAAAGAGAAAAACCAAATTGGTTCAGGTGAATAATAATCTATAAGAACTTTGAAATTAAGCGTACTTTCCCGAGAGTAGTGTGAGGATGGGTGACCTCCTAGGAAGTATGATTTTTTTTGTAATCTGAAATTTTGGTCAAAATTTTTTATGCGAAGTACACCTTATCATAAATAGCCATAAATTAATATATATTTAATTATTATAATTAATACCAATAATTTAATACCTAAATTAAATTATTAGAATTAATACAAATAATTTAATATCAAAATTAAATTATTAGAATTAATACCAATAATTTATGGCAATATTAATACTAGTAATAAATCTCTCACATTTAATACACGATTTTACACCTATATAAAGAGGTCATCCCCATTCATTCTCCTCACACCTGAAACGGGGAGAAGACAGCTATCTGATAGCAAACTCCAGTCAATTCGAGAATAGTTGGAGAAGCGCCGGCATGATGGAATAGTGAAGCAGCTCCGGCGGACCGAAGCTGCCCTATTTCGGCCAAGCTGAAATCGGCCATTTCAAGCCCTCCTCAGGCCAAACCAAGCCCTCCCAACACTTTCTCAGCCTTTCCACGGCCGAATTAGGACCGAAAGGTAAGCCAATTCGGGTCCCCTTTACAATTTTTGATCGGTGCTAGAGAGAGGGTCGACCGAATTTCAATGATGAAATTCGAATCCAATTTCGCATTAATTGATGCGATTTTTGATTCTAGGATAAACCTTAGGATGAGAGCTATCTACCCAAATTGAAAACTCGGACCGCCGTGCCTTCACCGGTGAGTAATCGAAGCTTTCTCTCTCTATAGTTCATTTTTCGGCGAAACTCCGTTTGAGCTCGTCCTGACATTAAAACTTGTGATTCACATTTCTAAAGAATCGTATGAACATGTAGAAACTCAATTTCAACTTCAATTTCAACAATTGGAAATGTTTGATGGGTCAATTTGATAAAATCAAATTCGGCTGTGTTAAGAAGTTGGAATTGGGGGAAAATTGGGGATTTTTGAAATTCAAAGGATCAAAATAAAATTGAGGGTCAATTAGGCATGAAAATAATGTTGGAGGACCAATTGAGGAATTTTGAAAATTTTGGGGCAAATTTTACCATTTTTGTAAAGGAAGGGCAAAATGGTAATTTTGGAAAAGTTGGGGGACCAAATTGGAAATTTGGGAAATTAAACCCCTTTGTGTGAAATGGAATAAATTGAGGTCCTTTGATAAAATTTAGAACTTTCGGGACTCAATTTGAGGAAAAATCGGCATTTGGGACTTAAAGTTAAAGAGAAATAACTTTAGGGACCTAATTGCAAATAAATGAAAGTTTGACTTTCTCATTCATTTGGAATGAATGAAGGCGATTAGGCCGAAGGATAATGAACCAAGATGTTCATATCGTGTAGGAACACGAAGTACCGAGAACGCCAGCTAGGACAAGCTCGCATGAATACCAAGAACCGGTTTAGTGGAATTCACGACATTAACGGGTGAGTGGGTTTACTAACATCATAATCGGTTGGGATGATGAGCACAACTTAAAATTAAAAACCACTTACCGGTTGTGAGTGGGTTTACTAATATCATACCCGGTTGGGAATGTTAAGTACCTCGATATGAAAACCCACTATTTAGTGGTATTTTAAACATCACTACTTAGAAGAAGTGATGTAAAAATCATGCGGAAAAACTAATTACCGGTTGTAAGTAGATCATACCCGGTTGGTATGATGAGACTTCCTCGAAGGAAGTTGAAAACCCATTCATCGATTATGAACGGAGGTGTCCTTATACCGAGCGGTATAATGGATATAAAAAACATATGTTTTGTCGGAAGTGCTCTCCACTGACTGTGTGCCAATGCTTAAACAATTTTGGAGACTTTCTAGACAGGAGCTCGAATAATTCTGGTAGGCTGGGGGCCTTGCTTTTTGGAACTTGGGGGCTAAATGCCCGATTTTGAAAATCTCGTACAGTGGGCCCAATGCCAGTTGGCACGACCAGGAGCTCGTAAACAAACATGATATATGTGCCATAAAACTTAATAAGTGAATTTTTTGGCAATGGTACCAAGATAGGACCGACATGTTTAGTCAACTAGCGGCAGTGCGACATGACAGGTCAACGGACTAGTCAAGACAAACAACTGTGGGTTGAGTTGAGAGTCGGGGCTGTTGGACTAGTGGCACCACAGATTACATGGTAATATGAGAAAACATTGTTTGTGCATGCATTGTGAGTATGAGATCATCAAGATGCCCATGAGGGGTAGTGATGCATCCTAAGGGCACTGGACGACCTGGTGGCTATAAGGGCAGTTCGTCGTTCCAGGTGTTTGTGCGAAATCTGGAGTAGCACCAAGCGCTTGAGACTGGGGTGGGGACATGATGAGGTCACTATCCTCATACGAACACGAAGAAGTGATTTCGGGGTTGTGGATCGGATGTCACGTACATCTACTCATTCCCAGGGTAGAAGTGGTCATGCTTCTATCCGAGTGGAAGGAAAAGTCGCTCCGAAGCCACTAGCAGGTTCAGTAGTGATACTGACTTGCGAATGTATGTAACCTTCATGATGAAGGATGTGTGTTGGGTGATACACACTGTGGTAACTAAGAAATAATGAAAAAAACCTAAATTTTGATATGAAGGGATTTTTGAAAAGAAAGGAGTCTAGCACACTCCATATAAATATTTTTTTAGTCAAAAGATTTGAATCTCATTCATTGAGTAGTCGTACTCACCCCCTCCCTTATATCCCTTTCAGGAAATCTTGGAAAGCATACCCTTAAAGACCGTCAACTAAGATGCATGTAAGACAGGTATGTAGAGTTTTAAATTTCATGCAGTTTTGATTATGCTATTCCAGGAAAAGGTGCAGGTTAAAGGACGCCTTACTCTTTACGGTTTACAATAAGGGAAAACCCTTTAATAAACCGGGAGAGTGGCGGGTTGATCACGGGGATCCGACCAAACTGGGTTGGGGCGTGACAGCTGACCTAGCAACGGTCCATTGACTGGTCTGGTTCGATCGAGTTCGGTGACCCATAAACATAAATCGGTCGGTTTAGGCCCGATTCGATCGATTTTCCAAAAACAAAAATTTCTAAATTTATCTAAGTTCATTTTCTATATGATGGTGGTTTCAATTTTCCAATTTTCTATTTTCAAGCCACCTAGAAAAATAAATCTTTAAACTGGTTATTCATGGTTCAATCCGGTTCAGGTCTGGTTCACCCTGAACTGGCCTGACTTTCACATCCAATTCTCTTCATGATTATTTTCCATGCTCTTTGTGATTTATTGGCTACTTGTGATTTTTCCTAATTCTCGTTTGGACCCATTTTTACCAATTTCAGTTAACTTAGCTCCTCGGTCTTTCTCTCAAAAATTTCCGGTTCCCTTTTCTGGTTTCTTTGTTTCGAGAGTATGGGATTTACACCAGGGCTCTCATCCCCACCGTTGTCACCTTAAACATGTCGCCTCCTTGCTCGGTGCCTTAGCACCCCGGGGTCCTAACATAACTTATGCCGCTCTCCCACACACTTTGGGCACTGAGGCCCACACACAAATGGGTTACTTGGGCTCTCTCTCTCTCTATATATATATATATATATATAACACTCCCCATAATGCACTGCCCTCATGGGACGACGATGCGAGATAGAGAACTCGAGTGAAGGGGTTGCGAACCTTCTCCACACTCATAGTTAGTGTCTTAGCACTCGGGTCATAGTCGCATTCCCGCCTCTCACTGGTCTAAGACCCCTACACTTATAACTCATCTTGCCATCAATCTATCGTGAAGGTATACTGGGACGGTACCCGCACGTGTTCTGAGTGTCACAGGAAAACATGAAAGTATCACATTGTACCTCCTCGGTTAACTTAGCTCCTCGGTCTTTCTCTCAAAAATTTCCGATTCCCTTTTCTGGTTTCTTTGTTTCGAGAGTATGGGATTTACACCAGGGCTCTCATCCCCACCGCCGTCACCTTAAACATGTCGCCTCCTTACTCGGTGCCTTAGCACCCCGGGGTCCTAGCATAACTTATGCCGCTCTCCCACACACTTTGGGCACTGAGGCCCACACACAAATGGGTTACTTGGGCTCTCTCTCTCTCTCTCTCTCTATATATATATATATATATATATAACACTCCCCATAATGCACTGCCCTCATGGGACGACGATGCGAGATAGAGAACTCGAGTGAAGGGGTTGCGAACCTTCTCCACACTCACAGTTGGTGTCTTAGCACTCGGGTCATAGTCGTATTCCCGTCTCTCACTGGTCTAAGACCCCTACACTTATAACTCATCTTGCCATCAATTTGTCGTGAAGGTGTACTGGGACGGTACCCGCACGTGTTCTGAGTGTCACAGGAAAACATGAAAGTATCACATTGTACCTCCCCTTATCTCCTTTCCATTACTTGTAACGGTGCCACACATACAACGTTATTGGGAGTTCGTGCAACACATACTATCTCTCCATCACTTTGTATATCAAATGCATTTCACAATTTTCATTCTAAAAACATGTGTTACACACTAGAGAACAAGTGTACCCTTTTTTTCTTCTTGTCTCATTCAAATGCCACTCCTTGTACCTTCGAGGTGTGAAACATTGTCTTTTTATTTTGACAGTCTAACTTGGCTTGATGCGCGAAGAGCCAATCCATCCCAAAAATCACTTCCACTTACTTTAGAGGTAAAGAAATTAGGTCGGCCTCCAAGTTCCTTCCCATAATCTTTACTTCACACTCCTTTAGGACTTGTTCCCTAGCCAGTTCCTCTCCCAAGGGTGTAAGGATGTTAAGGCTGGGTTCAAGAGGCGTGAGTTTTCGAGGAAGGGTGGGGACTAGGACCTCCTTGACAAAAGATCGTCCTACTCCAAAATCCAAGAGGGCGTAGGTCTTTCTCCCAAATAACTGCACGTACCCTAGATGAAAGACAATTACTAACTTTTCTTGAGGAAATGGTATTTTATTAATTTGGAAAAGTTTTACATTATTTAAGGAGTACATTTCCCTTTTTAAGGGAGGGTTTGGGTGGTACCGACAACCACACTAGGATCCCTTTGTGCCTCTTCTTGTGTAAGGTTATATAGCCTAGTTGGAACCCTGGATGTTGTAGGTGCTTCTCTTCCTCTAGTTGGTGTCTTCGAGACTCCGAGAGGTGGTTGAGGGGTGTTCCTTCTAACGTCCCCCTAAATGGTTGGGCAATTTCTAGCAAAGTGTTCTATCTCTCCGCACCCAAAACATGCCGAGAATGTTCCTTCGTGGCTCTTATTACACTTTGGGCAGTAAGGGCCCTTTCTCTAGGGCGGCGCATTCACCTCCCTATTTGCTTGGTAGAACTCCCCCTTCCTACTGGGCTTTGCTCTTGTCCCCCACAGAGAGACACCATGGCCCTATCGATTTGCTCGGCTATTATGGCCCCCTTCCCCTTTCTTATTGGCATGTTCCATCCTTCAATGTCGTGTCATGAGACTTTCATACTCATGGGCCCATGCTAATGATGGTTGTCAGGTCCATGGGTTATCCAAGTACCTCCATCTAGTCTCGTATGTCCATGTTGAGACTGTCCACAAACTTCTGGTGGATGTCTACGGGTCCCTCTAGATCAGGGGCGAAGAGCCTCAACTCATTAAATTTGGTATCGTATTCTAAAATGGTGATGGAGACTTGTCGGAATTGGAAGAATTCCTATTTCTTCTCGTTGATAAGGTGATGGGCTAGGAACTTCTCCAAGTACCTTTCCTTAAACTCCTCTCACGTGGGTATGGTGGGTGAAAGGTTTTTTATGTTGTCCCACCACCTCTTGGCGCTCGCTTCCAAGAAGAATTATGCCAGTAATTTCACGTAGTTATGGGAGACTATTTCTGGAAAAATGGTTTTCAAATTTAGAACATTGCTCACCATCCCAACTGGGACTGATGCCGGAAATTTCTACTCACTCAGAAACCGTGAGGAGTTCTTCCCGACTAGATTCCGATACGTGATGTGCCCCTCTTTCCACGTACTTGGACACCCAGTTCCTACATGATCCGAGTATTCATATAAGAAAGTTTGGCATAAAAGACCTCATTCTCTTATGTATCTATACATAGATCCTTTAATTATGCCTTAATTACAATTAGGTCCCTAAAATTTATAATTTTGCATTTAGGTCCCCAATATCCACTTTATCCTCAATTAGGTCCCTAAGGTTATCTTATTTCCATTCATGTCCTCAATTTTCCTTTAATTTCAATTCAGCCCCCAATTTCCCAAAAATCCCCAATATGCCCAAATTTCACCAAATTCACATTTTAGTCCCCTGATTCTCCAATCCATCAAATTGGCCATGCAAACTTCATTAATTGTCTCCTAGTATGCTACTAATTGTCTTCCCTGCTTTCCTATGATTAATTCATGCTTTGAACCATCTTAATTGGCCTCGAATTAGGCTCAAATGGAGATTCACCGAAAAATTGGTCTTAGTGAGAGAAAGCTTCAAAATCTTACTAGCTAGGTCTTGGTTGCCGGGGCTTTTGATTTGGGAAGCTTGTGCTTGTAGAGAAGGTCCTTCTAGGATCAATAATTTCTCTAATTGACATTCTAAGCATGGAGAATCTAATCAGTACAGTTCATACACTTTCTCTCTCTAGAATTTTACAATTCCGATGAGTGGAGGGGGAGGTTGGTCGTGGGTCATTCGAGGAAGGATGTGAGAGTTTTGGCCTGGTCGTAGGAGGTCGTAGGAGTTCAGCTCGACAACTCCTATAGTTTTGAGATTGCAAGAGCGACGGTACTATGCGAGCCTCCTGGTGATTCTCAGACTAAAAGGAGGTTACAGTGAGGTAGGAAACCTCTTCCTAGTTTTAGAGAACCTGTATGTGCCTTTTGAGGTTGTGGAAAATGCCCTTGCTGGAGCTTTAGTTCTTTTTGCATCGGGAAATGGAACACCTTCTCTTCTTCGATCATTTGTGGGATGGAGAGGATGAAAGGGTAGGGGCTTTGTCACGCCTCGACTCGGTTTGGTCGGAACCCCATGAGCAACCCGCCACTCCCTTTGGTCTAGGAAGTGTTACCACTTCCAAAACTGCGAGGAGTCAGGTGTACCTTTTGTCATTGTTCCCTGGAATAATATTATACAAAACTGATGAATCAAAATAAATTACCTGACATTATCGTCTTAATGTAAGGGTTCCATAAAGGGTCGTCTCCTTTCCTGAAAAAGATTTAAAGGGAGGGGGTGAGTTTTCTAGAACTCAGTGAGTGGGTATTAGGGTGAGTTTTCAAAACAAAGTTTATAATTTCTTTCTTTGTTTGTAGATTTGTGAAAAGAATTCTTCAGTTTTTCCCTTTACTCGGGATTATTTTAACACACAATCATACTCGCCCTTTTATCATAAAGGGATCACACATTCGTAGAGTAGTCTCCGATTACTCTACTTGTGGTCTAAAGCATCTTTACCGACCACCCTGGTAAAATGTTGCACCTTCTACCACATGTGTGAGTGAGCATTACTGCCCATCCATTAGACTCAATATTCTTCGTGTCCGCTATAGTGCACCAGACCTCTTTCCCTTCGACCTAGGTCTTAGTGCGCATGAAGCTCCTGGAGCTTCTTGACATGCTGGACGACGAGCTTCCCTTATACTCCCTTGATCATGCAGTTGCCCTTGGAACCAACACTACCCCATACTAGGCACCTCGATGGTTTAGAACTTATAGCATGCACAAACAATCATTTTTGAAATTATCTCCATTATCTTTGGTGCTACCGATCCAATGAGCCCGACAACTTGGCTGCGGTTCCATAATTGCTAGCCCAACATGTTTGACAGCCTAGCTTCAGCTCAACAGCTACTAACCCATTGAGCCTGATGGCCCGACTTCGGCATGGTGGCAGTTCATACAAATAGCCAGTTATTAATAAGTTTCATGTCTCATAAATTTATTTATCTACGGGCTTCTGCCCATTCCCATTAGACTTTGGCCCACTTCACGAGTTTTCCAAAACTAGGACTTAGGCCCTATAAGTTCAAAATCGAGGCCTCTAGCCTATTGGAGCTATTCGAGCTCTAATCAGAAAAGTCTCCCAAAATGTTTAAGCAGTTTCACATAGTCAAGGGAGAACATTTTTGAAAAATAGTTTTTAAAATTGAAAATGGTACTTATCACCCAAACCAAGTATGATGTTGGAAAATCCCACTTCACAAGTGGTTTTCAATTTCAAAGAGGTACTCATCACCCCAACCGGGTATTACGTTAGAAAGCCCACTCACACGGTGTGCAGTGACACTTCTCTCGAGCTATTTCGTCCATATTTCCTGGGTATTTTATGGTTGTAGGTTGACGTGCTCCCTCACCGACATCATTCCGGATAAGGAAAATTAGGTACCGACTTATTCGAGAAGTCTTGAATTCAATACTCACAATAATTTACCCTCGGTTAAATGCTAACATTATGAACTGTCAACTTGTAAATATTCACCAAATTCCCTTGTAGTAACTTTAAAAATATAGATTTTCACTTAATCGTACGTTAGTCCCCAATCTCTCCAAAACTACCAATTTGCCCCAAATTTCTCAAAATTACCAATTTGCCCCCAATTTCCTTAAAATAACCAATTGGTCCCTAGTTTCCTCCAAATTGCCAATTGATCTCAATTTTCATAGAAATTGCACATATGTCCCATATTTTTTGAAAATCCCCAATTTCACCCCATTCTTCCCCAAATCTCTCCATTTTGTCCGGAAATTCGATTTCATCAAATTGACCCCTTAATCAATGTTAATTTCTCCCTATCATGGTGCTAATTGGTTTCCTTATCTCCCTACGGTTTGACCGAGCTTTGAATCACCATTTTTGGGTTCAAAATGAGCTCAAATAGAGCTTTGCCGGAAAATTGGGAGTACAGAGAGAAAGTTTTAGAAGCTTATCGATGGAGTTGTGGCGGTCATAACTCTTGATTTAGGATGATAGCTCTTGTCCAGGTGGTCTTTTGAGGATCAAGAGCAGCTCCAATTACCGTCCTAAGTAGTGGGAATTTGGTCAGTGAAATTGGGGCACTTTCTCTCTCTAGAACTAAGCTATGCCAATGAGTGGAAGCTGAATTAACTTACGTGTGCACTTCAGGGAGTCGAGAATAGGTTGGAGGAACTTGGGAAGAGCTTGGTTCGGCCATAGAAGGTCGGGGATGGCTGAACTAGGATTGGGCAGAATTGAGGAGCTTCGAGTCCTTCAGAGCAACTTCACTATTTGGATCCGCCGACGCTTCTCTGGTGATCCTCGAGCTGAATGATGGGTGTTGTCGGGTAGTTGACTTCCTCAGGATTCTAGGGAACCCGAATTTGCCTTTGGAGGTGGAGAAAAGTGCCCAAGTCAAAGCTTTGGTTTGAGCTTCATTAAGAAATTGAGCACTTCTTCTTCTTCGAGTATTTGAGGGATGAGAAGGATGAATGGAGAGGAGCTCGGGGTCCCTTGGCTCTATCAGTTTCCAAATTGGTTGAGCCTATCCTCTCCGGAATTTCCATTATCAAAACATATATACTGTAAACCTCGCTCTTTGGAGTTAATGAGAATCGGGAATAGAACCGGTCATACTGAGTGAGAAAACCGAATAGGTTCACAAACCCGATCATCAAAGAATGGACAATTTGGGAAATTTACAACCCCCAAGTGACCCAAAGGGTTCATAAAACCTTGGAAAAGGACCTTAGGACAAATTGGGAGAGAAAATTAGACCGATTTAGGAGAACCGGATACAAGTCGAATTGAACCTATTTATGAACTGAGAAGATTCATGAATCGAAACTGATAGAGAAAGGGGAAACCGTGAAATTTATGGATCCCGAGTGACTTAAAGAGTCACAAATATCATGAAAAAGGACTTTAGGATGAATTGGAGATGAAAACCAAACCAGTTCAGGTGAACTAGATCTAAACCAAATTGAAATGGTTTGTACCGATTTGAACCACCATTGAACTGGATGCTAAATTAATTTTTCTAGTTAGCTTAGAAAATTCAAAATGGGAAATTGAAGCCACCATTTGATAGATAATGAATTTAGAAATTTTTAATTTTAAAAAAAACTTGGTCGAATCGTACCTGAACTGCCAGTTCAAGCTTTCAACCTAGTTTGGATCGGTCCGGTCTAGTCCGGTTCGGAACAGTGTCATCTTCTTCCTTCAGATGACAGCACTGTTCAGTCATCGTAAAATCGAGCAGTGTCGACAAAGTCAGCTACACGCCTATAGTCTCCTTTTGCTCTGAGAGTCGCCGGAGAAGCGCCAACGTGATCGAATAGTGAAGTAGCTCCGACAGACTGAAGTTGTCGTGTTTTGGCTGAACTAAAATCAGCCAATTTGAGTCCTTTTCAGGCTAAACCAAGCCCTCCCAACACCTCCACAGTCCTCATACAGTTGAATTAGAGCTGAAAGGTAAGCCAATTTGGCTCCCCTATGTAAATTCTGATCGGTGCTAGAGAGAACAAAGAAAACTTCGATGACTAAATTATCACTCAATTTGGAATCAATTGATGCAATTATTGATCCTAGGAGGAACCTGAGTACAAGAGCTATCTGCCCAGATTGAAAGCTCGGACCGTCACGCCCCCGACGGTAGGCTTGCGAAACTTTCTCTATCTAAGTCTAGTTTTCTGGCGAAGCTCTGTTTAAGCTTATTCAGGCATCAAATTGTGTGATTAAAAGTGCAATTGAATCTATGAAGGTGTATGAACTCCAATCTAACTTCAATTTCAACAATTAAACTCATTTGATTGGTCAATTTGATAAAATGAAATTCGGCTGTGTTAGAAGGTTGAAATTAGGGAAAATTTGGGAATTTCAAAAATTTGAGGGACTAAAGTACAATTTCATAAAATTAAGGGCCCATTGGGTATGATAAATATGTTGGAGGACTAATTGGGCAAATTTTGGAATTTTTGGGGCAAAACTTACCATTTTTGTAAAGTATGGGCAAAATGGTAATTTTTAAAAAATTGGGGACTAAATTGGAAATTTGGGAAACTTGAACCCCTTTTTGTGATTTTGAATAAATTGAGGTCCTAAAGTAAATTCAAGAGTTTCGAGACTCAATTTTGGGGAAAACCAACATCAGGGACGTAAAGTCAAAGAAAAAATAACTTTAGGGACCTAATTGCAAATAAATGAAAAGTTTGGTTATTTTATTCATTTGTGATGAATGAAGGCTATTAGGCCAATGGATAATGAAATAGTAATGTTCATATTGTGTAGGAACATGAAATACCGAGAACGCCAACTAAGACAAGTTCATGTGAAGGCAACAAGCCGGCTAAGAGGAAAATTCACTACATTATCGGGTGAGTGAGATTTAATATCATACCTGATTGAGATGATAAGCACCTCAGAAATTAAAATAGACTAAGTGGTATTTTAACTATCACACCTAAGAGAAGTGACGTGGAAATTACGCGAAAAAAACTATTTACTTGTTGTAAGTGGATAATACCCGGTTGGTGTGATGAACTTCTTGGAAGGAAGTTGAAAACTCGTTTATCGAATATAAGCGGAGATGTCCTCATACCCAGTTAGTGTGAGGGATAGATGAAAAGTTTATTTTGTCAGATGTACTCTACTCTAACTGTGTGCCACTGCTTAAAACTTTTGGGAGACCTTCTTGACGGGAGCTCAAATAGCTTAGATAGGTCGAAGGCCTTGGTTTTGGAACTTGAGGGCTAATATGCCCGATTTTGAAAATCTCGAACAGTAGGCCCTAGGCTTGTTGGCACGAGCAGGAGCTCATAAACAAACATGATTTTAAGCCATAAAACTTAAATTAATGAATTGATTGGCCATGGTACCAAGACAGGACTGACATACTCAATGAACTGATAGTAGTGCAACATGACAGGTCGACGGTCCAGTCGAGACAAACATCTACAGGTCGAGTTGAGGGTTGGGGCCATTGAATTAGTGGCACCAAAGATTAAATGGCTTTTGAGGAAAATTTTGTTTGTGCATGCACTTGAGGTTCGAGACCATTAAGACGTCCAAGAGGGGTAGTGATGCATCCTAAGGGCTGTTGGATGACATGGTGGCGATAAGGGAAAGAAAAGCTATTGGGTTTGTGTTTCTGTTTGTACCAATTAGTCATAGTGTTTTGTGTTTGTACTCCATGGAGTTTTTGTGTTTGGACTCCAAGAAGCTACTGTGTTTCGGGCTTTCTAAAGCTTCTATGTTTGAGTTTCATGCACACGAGACGGGGATATGGTCTCTATCCTCTTACGGACATGGTGTTTTATTACGGGATTGAGGGTCGGGTGTCATGGATATCCACTCATTCTCAGGGTAGAAGTGGACGCACTTCTATCTAGGTGGTTGGTAAAATTGCTCCGATGCCGCAAGTGGGTATAGTGGACAGGCTGGCTTGTGATTGTGTATTCCTTTATGATAAAGGGCGTGTGTTGGTTGATAAACACACTGTTATGATGAGAAATGGTTATGAAAATCGAGAATTGAAAATGAGAAATTTTAATGAAAAATAAGGAGTCTGGCACACTCCAAATTCAAAATAATTTTGTAAAAACTTAAACTTTAAACACCCATTCAGTAAATCGTTGAACTCACCCCCTCCCTTATATCCCTTTTAGGTAACCCCAAAAAGCTTACCCCAAAGACCACTAGCTAACACACCTGTAAGGCAGGTATGATAAATTCAAATTTTATGCAGTTTTGATTTATGTTATTCCAGAAAAGGTGAATATTTGAAGGATGCCTTACTACTCACGGTTTATAGAGAAGGGACAACCCTTAGTAAGCCAAGAGAGTGGCGGGTTGATCATGGGGATCCGACCAAACCGGGTTGGGGTGTGACATATTCCCTCGCCAAAAATGGAAAACAGAATCATTCCATGAACAACGTTATCATCTGAAAGTGGGAGACGACACTGTTCCTAACGTGCAAAGCTCGCACATGTGGACTTGCCACGTGGCACTCTGTGATTAGTTAGCTTTGCTGACGTGGCTTTCAACTCAGCAGCCAAGTCAGCCTTGATCCATTGACCGAACATGTGACAGCCTCCCATTTGCTTCTCGTGCATACGTGGCTACTAATCGTATTTTTGTTGACCGTTGATCGTGACACGTGGTGTCCTCTGATTGGATGATTTAAATATGTCAGATTTTCCACCTGATGCACACTGCTACTGCCATGTGTCAGCCTCTAGTTGGCTGAGGTCATCCGACATGGCAGTTTCTCCTCTGACCGTTGACTAAGGACACGCATCGCCTTCTAATTGGCCAATGCTTCCAGGTGCTGATTGAGCATGTCATGCCCCTACCTGGTTTGGTCAGATCCCTGTGAGCAACCCGTCACTCTCTCGGTTTATTAAGGGTTTTCCCCCTTCTTTTACCCGGGAGGAGTAAGGCATCCTTTAAACTTGTACCTTTATTGGAATAACATTAATAAAAAATGCATGAAATTTTAAACTTTACATACTAGTCTTGAAAGTATGACTAACAGGAGGTCCTTGGGTAGGTTTACCTCGGTTACCGGAAAAGGGATATAAGGGAGGGGGTGAGTTCAACGACTTAGTGAATGGGTGTTTAAAGCTTGACTTTCAAAAAAATAGTTTGAATTAGAGTGAGCGAGATGCCTTATTTTCTTTTAAAACATTTCATCCTCGAAATCTCTATTTTCATATCCATTTCTCATCACAACGGTGTGTTTATCAACCAATACATCCCCTACATCATGAAGGGAAAACACATTCAAAGGGCAGCACGTCCAGTGCACCAACTTGTGGTGTCGGAACGACTTTATCGGCCACCTAGATAGAAACACATCCACTTCAACTTTGAGAATGACTGGATATACGCGACATCTGACCCTCAATCCCGTAAAGAAAACTCCGTGTCTGTATGAGGACAGAGACCTCATCCCGACCCCACCCCGATCTCATGCGCATTAAGCTACGTCGAGCTTCCATGACCGCTGGCATGATAATCTGCCCTTGTCTCCACCATGTCGTCCAATAGCCCTTAGGACGCATCACTACCCCTCTTGTGTGTCTTGAAGGTCATGTACCTCAGTGTATGCACAAAACAACAATTTTCCACATAAGCCATTTAATCTGTGGTGCCACTATTCCAACGGCCCCGACCATCAACTCGACCTACAGCTATTTGTCTCGATTGGTCTATCAACCTATCATGTCACACTGTTGCCAGTCCATCGAGTATGTCAGTCATGTCTTGGTACCATGGCCAAATAAATCATTCATTTAATGTTTTCATGGCTTTACTCATGTTTGTTTATGAATTCCTTCTCGTGCCAACTAGCCTTGGGCCCACTATACGAGATTTTCAAAATCGGGCATATTACCACCAAGTTCTAAAACTGAGGCCTCCAGCCTATATAAGTTATTCGAGCTCTTATAAAAAATGTCTCCCAAACAATTTAAGCACTGGCACACAGTTAGGGGAGAGCAGTTTCGACAAAATATTCTTTTAATCTGTCTATCACACCAATCAGGTGTGAGGACATCTCCCCTTATAACCGATAAGCGAGTTTTCTACTTCCTTTCAGAAAGTTAATCATACCAACCGGGTATGATATACTTACGATTGTTAAGTAGTTTTTTCGCGTAATTTCCACATCACTCCTATCAGGTGTGATGGTTAAAATACCACTTAATAGTGGATTTTCATTTCTGAGTTATTTATCATACCAACCAGGTATAATATAAAAATCTCACTCACTTGATAACGTGGTGATTTCCTCTTAACGGGTTTTCGTCTCCTTACAAGTTTTATCTTAGCTGGCGTTTCCGATACATCGTGTTCCTACACGGTATGAACATCCTTTTTCATTATCTTTTGGCTTGATAGCCTTCATTTATTAAACAATAAAAATATCCAACTTTTCAAATATTTGTAATTTATTCCCTAATTTTTTTTCTTTTACTTTAGACCCCAAATGCTGATTTTTTCCCAAATAGAGTTCCGAAAATTTTAAAATTCATCTTGGGATCTCAATTTATTCAAAATCACATAAAGGGGCTCAAGTTCCCCAAATTTCCAATTTGGTCCCCAATATTTTTAAAATTACCATTTTGCCCCTACTTTATAAAAATGGTAAGTTTTGCCCCAAATTTTCCAAAAATTGCCCAATTTCGCTCGAATTTTTTAAATCACCAATTTCCCCCCAATTTTAACCTTCTAACTCAGTCGAATTTGTTTTTATCAAATTGATCGATCAAATGAGTTTAATTATTGAAATTGAAGTTAGATTGGAGTTCCTACACCTTCATATGATTCAATTGCACATTGAATCGCATGATTTGACGCCGAAACGAGCTCAAACAGAGCTTCGTCGGTAAATTGAACGTAGAGAGAGAAAGCTTCGAAAGCTTTCAATCTAGGCAAATAGCTCTCGTCCTAGGGTTCTTCCTAGAATCAAGAATTACCTCTATTCACGTCGAATTGAGGGAGAATTTAGTTAGTGATAATTTGCAGGTGCTCTCTCTAGCACTGATAGAAATTTAGAGAGTGGAGCCAAATTGGCTTACCTTTCTACACTAATTCGACCGTAGAAGGGCTGAGGAGGTGTTAGGAGAGCTTAGAGTGGCCTAAGGAGGGCTCGGATGGGCTGATTTAAGCTCAATAGAAACAGGGTAGCTTCGGTCCGCTAGAGCTGCTTCACTGTTCAATCATGCCAACGCTTCTCCGACGACCCTCAGAGCAATTGGAGACTACCACCGTGTAGCTGACTTCTCTCTAAGTCTAAGGAATCCACCCACGCCTTCTTTTGCTAAAAAGAGACCCTATATGGGAGCTCTAGTTTGAGCTTCACAAGAAAACTAAGTGGCTGAGAGAGAGTGAGGTTTTAAGGTGTAGAAAGGATGAATGGAGAGGGGCTCTTTATATAGGGAGCTTGGGGACTCTCGGCCGTTTGGTACCTTTATGACAGTCATTGATGGTTTGAAACATACTAAATGGAAACATTTTCTCTTCATTGGCGCTGGTTCGATTTTCTGGTGATTGAACAGTGCTGTCATCTCAAGGAAGAAGATGAAATTGTTTCGAACCGGGTTTAAAACTTAAATCGGCCGGTTTAGGCCCGATTCGATCGAGTTTTTTAAAATATTTTTTTTAAATTCATCTAAATTCATTCTCTATTCAATGGTGGCCTTAATTTTTCAATTTCAATTTTCTATGCCACCTAGAAAAATGAATTTAGCATCCAATTAAATAGTGGTTCAAACCAGTCCAATCTGGTTCAATCCGATTCACCTTAACCGGTTTGGTTTTCATCTCCAATTCATCCTAAAGTCCTTTTTCATGACTTTTTTGACTCTTTAGGACACTCTAGATCCATAAATTTCCCAGTTTACCCTTTCTCTTTCAGTTTCGGTTCACAAGCCGACTCGATTTTCTATTTGGAAATGATCGGTTCACTCTAACTCGGATCTGGTTCTCCTAAATTGGTTTGGTTTTCTCTCCCAAATTGTCCTAAGGCCCTCTTCCAAGGTTTTTATGACCCCCTTTGGGTCACTCGGTTGTTGGAAATTTATCAAATTGCTCGTTCTCTAATGATATAATTTATATATCGGTTCGGCTTTCTCACTCGGTTTGATGGGTTCTTTTCCCGGTTTTTCCTTAACTCCAAAAGGCGAGGTTTACAACTGTCCCCTCCTTTTAGGAGTTTTGTCCCCAAATATTATTTTACACTTTTTGTACTGGAATGAACATCTCTTGATATCAACTTGTAATTCTCGACATATAATCCCTTTAGTTATTTCCATCTCTCCCTTATATAACATACACTTGAGATCTCCTTTTCTTTTAGATCATTTTCTCATTCCATGTAGTTTATTTTAGCTAAGCATAGCTTGCTTAAAGTTTTAAGTTCATATCCTTCAAGCACTGTTTCTCCATTCCAAAATTCTTTACTTAAGATTTCAGGATTAGGAGTTCTGTAATACCCAATCGTTCCTACTTTCGGTTATTCTCTTTATTGTTGATCTCCCCATCTCAACGTCCATTCAAGCACCACATACCTACTTCCACAAGTTTTGATGTTGTCACCCTTTTCCTCCTACATTAAACCTTCCCTCATTTGTTGGTTATTACAACTTCGTTCCACATTTATTGTCTGACCTTGTCATGCTCAAATCATATACTCTTCTTTTCCTAATTCATATTTCCCTCGGACAGTTGGGCTTACATATCCTTTACTGCATGACATTCTTTGGAAATTGTCTTTAACTTAACATCATGACCGTATTAGTTTCATCACTTACTCATCTTTTTCAAACTCCTTTATTAGGTCATTCAACTTTCAAATCTTTGAGTTTCTCGATAGCTTTCTAACATGTTGAAACTCTTCCTTTCATATGTCATTCCTCATTCCTACTATCGTCCTTTCTTTTAAGGTCTCTTCTCTTTTTAAATCCATTCTGACTTACTCGTGACCATTTCACGATTCTCCCTTTTGACTTAGTTCCTTCCTTACTCGTACGACATCTTTTGTCGTTGTCTTCCTACTTACCCGTTACTTGGGTTTAACTTATCCCTTGGACCTTCACTTTTACTTTTCCTTTATACTTGATCATTTCATCTCCACCAGCTTGTCCTTGAGAAGCTTATCTTCTTCTCAATTTTGTAGATTCCATTTCCTCTTAATTGGTATACATGTGTCCTTCCAAGGTTCCCTTCCTTGGTAAGTTGTACACTTCTTTTCTCCCGGAATTTCCTTATAGTTTTAGCATTATGAATATACAACCTTGAATGTCCTTCCTTCACGCCATCTTCTCCTGCTTACCTTTACTCTTGAGATCCTACGAGTGCTTTTCGTCTATCTCACCTCATTCTCTCTCGCTCCGAGTACTCGTTTATTCCTTTGAGATGAATTTCACATCCCTCTTTGTGTCAAAATCTCTCATATATTCGTGTCCTTGGTATTACTTCCTTTGCCTAATTTAGGGTGTAGTCCTTACTACTCCCTAATTCTTATTAGAGCTTAGTTTATTTTTCCGAACGATTTGGTCAATAGTAGTTATTTCCTTCAATCGGATCCGTCTAAATCCCCATTTGGTTCCCTACTCTCCTGCAATCAGATCACGCTTGGCCTTCGAGGTATTTACTTGGTCACCTATGTCCTTTAATGAGGTCTTGGTTCCTACCCCGGTTTATGATATCTCATTTGTTGATTGAATGTTTTCTATGATTCCACTTCCTATCTTCATTCTTCTTTTAGGGACTTCCATATTGGGATTTTCACGCTGATTTTCCCTTACTGCTCTTTGAAAGTTCTCTTTGCATTCTTTGTTATGCTTCTCGTCCTTTGCGTGGTGATTCTCTCTGGCTTTCTCCCTTATCTTCTATTCCTTTTTGTTTCCCATCCTTATCTCCAAACAAGTCCTTTATTACTATCAAGTTCCTTAGGGTGTGCATCCTAGCTCTTTCCAAGTGTTGGTATTATTCCTAGAGTTTTCTTTCTATTGTACTTATTTTCTCTTTTTTTTTTTCTCGTCTTGTCTTACTTGTCTTAACATCTTTTGTGCTTTCATTAACTTTCTTCCTTTCTTTTCGATCGACTTCCATTCCTTTGGTTTTCCATTGGAATAGTCTATTTGTTTTCTTTACCCTTATTCTTTGAATCCTTCCTTAACTCCTTAATCCTCTGCTCTTAGATGCTTACTTTCTTTTTGTTCTAACTTTCTTCTTCTTTCATATGATTAGAATTTGTCTTCCTTGTGTGAACCCTACGAGTTTCTTCCTTGCCAAATTTCATCGTACTTTGAGGAATTTTTTTTTAAAGGTTAAGATTAACTAGAAATAACTCGTTTTCCTTCTTGGGTGATTCTCTATCCTTTATGTTGATTAGCATACACTTATCGTTTGAATTTATTAAGGAACTTAGAAATTTTATCAAGAAAAATTCCGCTTCATTCATTTAAGAAATTTTCTTGCCATACTTGGCTTATTATAGAATTTTCTACCCCCTAATCCCTTGGGGTCATAGACGAAGATTTAGCCATAGAGCGGTTGTGAGATTCTTGATCAAAAGCCTCTAAGGAACTAGTTGGGGTCCACTCGTATTCCCTTGTAGGGTGAATCTCATGTATGGCCTCCAGTCCGTATCGCCTTAGTACCTTAACCTCACACTCATAGGTCCACTTCATCCATTGGGAGGGATTGAAGCCGAGTTGAGTAGGTGGAGGTACTAGGTGGACCTTCATGAAGGTGGCATACGCATCCTAGTAGTTATCCCAGGCCTCCTTAGTTTGATTCCTCTTCGATTGTTGTGGGGCTGGAGGAGGGGTTGGGCTCCTAGGAGGAGGTACAAGTTCCTCTTGTCTTGGAGGAGGATATGTGATGCCTTCTGGTTCAAATAAGGCTCCTACCAGTTTTCGGTAATCTTCCACCATATTCTTGGGTACTCTTTTCTCGCCTTATAAGAATCTTTGAACAGCCTCCTCCCTTTGGTTGGTGTCTTTTTCAGGGTTATGGGTGGAGGGTTTGATTTCACAATGAAATTTCTAGGGATTCTCCTTCCTACACGATAGTTAAAGTTTGATTAATGTTAGGGCATAATATTGATAATGTTTCAAGGGAACTTAGCTCTGATACCACTCAAGTTGTCACATCCTAATCTGATTTGGTCGGATCCCCGTGAACAACCCACCGCTCTCTTGGTTCAAGAGGGGTTTTCCCCTTCTTTAAATTCAAGAGGAGCCAGGCATAATCTCAATCTTGTTCCCTAGAATAACATATATCAAATAAAATGTAAGTTTAAGAAAAATTAAGCATACCTGGTAGAGGGTATTGCTTGGTGTTATCCCTAGTGATTTCTTTATTTCCTGAAAAGGAATAAAAATGGTGGATGAGTTTTTACAACTTAATGAATGGGTATTTAAAAAAAATAAACTTTCAATAAAATGGTTTTTAAATTGGAGTGTGCCAGACTCCTTATTTTCTTTAAATTTCTTTCTTCCTTTTTTTCTCGGTTTTCAAAACCATTTCTTCATCATCAACCACAAACAATGTGTTTAGCAACCAACACACACCCTTCATCATGAAGGGAACATACATTCGCAGGGCAGCACATCCACTACACCCACTTGTGGTATCGAAGTGACTTTACAGACCACCTAGATAGAAGCACGCTCACTTCTACCCTTAAAATGAGTGGTTGTACGCGACATCCGACCCTAAATCTTGTAAGGAAAAACTCAGTGTCTTTATGAGAACAAAGACCTCATCCCAACCCCACCCCGGTCTCATGCGCATGAAGCTACGTCGAGCTTCCGTGACTGCAGGCATGACAAACTGCCCTTATCTCCACCATGTCGTCCAATAGCCCCTAGGACGCATCACTACCCCCCTTGGGCGTCTTGAAGGTCCCATACCTCAGTGCATGCATAAAACAACAGTTTTCCACATAAGTCATTTAATCTGTGGTGCTACTGGTCCAACGGCTCTAACCCTCAACTCGACTTGCAGTTATTTGTCTCAACTAGTCCATCGACCCGTCATGTCGCACTGTCGCCAGTACATCGAGTATATCGGTCCTATATTGGTACCATGGCCAAACAAATCATTCATTTAAAGTTTTCATGGCTTTACTTATGTTTGTTTACGAATTCCTTCTTGTGCCAACTGGCCTTGGGTCCACTATACGAGATTTTCAAAATCAGGCATATTAGCCACCAAGTTCTAAAACCGAGGCCTCTGGCCTATATGAGCTATTCAAGCTCCTGTCAAGAAGATCTCCCAAAAAGTTTAAGTAGTGGCACACAGTAAGGGGAGAGCACCTTCGACAAAATAATCTTTTAATCTGTTTATCACACCAACTAGGTGTGAGGACATCTCTGCTTATAACTGATAACCGGGTTTTCTACTTCGTTCAAGGAAGTTCATCATACCAACCAGGTATGATCTACTTACAATTGTTAAGTAGTTTTTTCGCGTAATTTTCACATCAATCCTCTCAGGTGTGATGGTTAAAATACCACTTAATAATGGATTTTCATTTCCAAGTTGCTTATCATCCCAACCGGGTATGATATAAAAATCCCACTCACCCGATATCATGGTGAGTTCCTCTTAACGGGTTTTCGTCTCCTTGTGAGTTTTGTCTGGCGTTACTGATACTTTGTGTTCCTACATGGTATGAACATACTTATTCATTATCCTTTGGCTTGATAGCCTTCATTTATTATGAATAAATAAAAATATCCAACTTTTCAAATATTTCCAATTTGATCCCTAAATTTCTTTTTCTTCTACTTTAGGCCCCAAATGCCAATTTTCCCCCAAATAGAGTTCCGAAACATTTAAAATTCACATTGGGACCTCAATTTATTCATAATCACATAAATGAGTTCAAGTTTCCCAAATTCTCAATTTGGTCCCTAATTTTTCCAAAATTACCATTTTGCCCCTACTTTACAAAAATGGTAAGTTTTGCCCCAAAATTTCTAAAAATTGCTCAATTGGTCCTCCAACATCTTTATCATGCCTAATTGGCCCTCAATTTTATGAAATTGCATTTTAGTCCCTTGAATTTTTGAAATCCCCAAAAATTCCCCTAATTTCAACCTTCTAACTCAACCAAATTTGATTTTATCAAATTGACCAATCAAATGAGTTTAATTAGTGAAATTGAAGTTTGATTGGAGTTCCTATACCTTCATACGATTCAATTGCACTTTGAATCGCATGATTTGACGCCGAAACGAGCTCAAACAGAGCTTCGTCGGTAAACTGAACGTAGAGAGAGAAAGCTTACCGTTGGGGGCATGACGGTCCGAGCTTTCAATCCAGCAAATAACTCTCGTCCTAAGGTCCTTCCTAGAATCAAGAATCACCTCAATTCATGTCGAATTGAGGGAGAATTTAGTCAGTGAAAATCTATCGGTTCTCTCTTTAGCACCGATCGAAATTCAAAGAGGGGAGCCAAATTAGCTTACCTTTCCGCACTAATTCGGCCATAGGAGGGTTGAAAAGGTGTTGGGAGAGCTTGGTTTGGCCTGAGGAGGGCTCGAATTGGCTGATTTTAGCTCGATAGAAATAGGGCAGCTTCGGTCCGCCGGAGTTGCTTCACTGTTCAATCACGCCAGCGCTTCTCCTGTGACCCTCGGAGCAATTAGAGACTACCACCTTGTAGCTGACTTCTCCCCGAATCTAAGGAATCCAACCACACCTTCTTTGGCTTAGAAAAGACCCTATATCGGAGCTCTGGTTTGAGCTTTACCAAAAAAACTAAGTAGCAAAGAGAGGGTGGGGTTTTCAGGTGTGGAGAGGATGAATGGAGAGTGACTCTTTATATAGGGAGCTCATGGACTCATCGGCCATCTGTTTGGCACCTTTATGATAGTCATTGATGGCTTGAAACGTACTGAACAGAAATATTTTATCTTCGCTGGTGCTGGTTCAATTTTTCGGTGAGTGAACAGTGCTGTCATCTGAAGGAAGAAGATGATAATGTTCCGAACCGAACTAGACCGATCTAAACCAGGTTCAAAGCTTAAACCGGCTGGTTTAGGACCGATTCGACCGAGTTTTTCAAAATTAAAAATTTTAAATTCATTCTCTATCGAATGGTGGCCTCAATTCTTTAATTTGAATTTTCTAAGCCACTAAGAAAAATGAATTTAGCATTTGGTTCAATAGTGGTTCAAACCAATTCAATCCGGTTCGGATCCGATTCACCTGAACCGATTTGGTTTTCATCTCTAATTCATTCGAAAGTCCTTTTTCATGACTTTTGTGACTCTTTAGGTTACTCGGAATCCATAAATTTCCCAGTTTGCCCTTTCTCTATCGATTCTGATTCATAAACCGCATCAGTTTTCTCTTTGGAAATGACCTGTTCACTCTAGCTCGGATCCGGTTCACCTGAACCGATCTAGTTTTCTCTCTCAAATTGTCCTAAAGCCCTCTTCCAAGGTTTTTATGACCCTCTTTGGGTCACTCGGGAGTTGTAAATTTCTTAAATTGCCCATTCTTTGATGATCGGGTTTGTGAACCGGTTCAGTTTTCTCACTCAATTTGACCGGTTCTTTTTCCCATATTCCTTAACTCCAAAGGGCGGGGTTTACAAAATCGGTCCAAACCGATTTGGTTTTCATCTCTAATTCATCCTAAAGTCCCTTTTCATGATTTTTGTGACTCTTTAGGTCATTTGGGATCCATAAATTTCCCAGTTTTCCCTTTTCTCTATCAGTTGGGGTTTGTGAACCGGTTCGGTTTTCTCACCCACGTTGACAGGTTTTCTCATCCTAAAGGAGCGGGGTTTACAAAGCAATTGACTGGGCGTGCTTCGCCACGTGTCGCATGCTTATTGTTCACGCCTGTTGATTGGGCACTGACCTAGTAGCGGTCCATTGACCGAATGGACCGTTAACCAGTTTGGTCCAACCGAGTTTGGTGACCCGAAAATGAAAATCAGTCAATTTAGGCCAAATTTGACTAATTTTCTAAATTCATCTAAATTAATTTTCTATCTAATGGTGTATTCAATTTCCCAATTTGATATTTTTAAGCCATATAGAAAAATGAATTATTGAGCTAGATCTTCACAATTTAATCTAGTTCGGGTCCGGTTCACCCTAAACCGGTCTGATTTTCACCTCTAATCTCTTCCTAGTTCCTTTCCATGGTGTTTAAGTGTTTCTTGTCCACTCATGATTTCCAAATTCCCAGTTCTAACCCCTTTTTTTTTACCATTTTCAGTTCACTTAGATTCTCGGTTTCCTCTAAAAAAATTTCGGTTTTCTTTTCTAGTTCCTTAGTCCGAGAGGATGAGATTTACAGGCTCTTTATATAATGAGCTCGACAACTAACCGGTTTACCGGTTAGCCTAAGGCTCAACTTCGAACTCGCCCATTCCAAGTTGTTCCGAACGAATTTTCGGTCGTTGGAGACTCGGATGCTCTCTGTCCACCTTATCCCTTGTCATCTGCCCAAGGTTAAAGATGACTCTGTGCCGTGCGTGCGAGCTGCCACGTGGCACACAAAGATTGGCTGGCTTTGCTGACGCGAATTCTCACTCAACGTCCGAGTCACCCTTTGACTCATTGAATGACCAAGTGGCGATCTCCCATTAGTCGTTCATTCCAATGTGACAGCTAACCATATTCAGTCAATAGTTTGATCGTGGCATGTGGCATCCTTAAATTGGCTGATTTAAATACGTCAGATTTCCCTCCTGATGCACAGTGCCACTACCACATGTCAGCCTTTAATTGGCTGAGACAATTCGACGTGGCTCTGCCACGTGTCGACCCCTAATTAGTCGATCGTTTCTCCGACATCCCAGTCGGTTGCTGACGTGGCACCTTTACCACGTGTCAGCATCTCATTGGCCAGCCTGGATGACAAGGCTTCTCTTTAGTTGATTGTTGACTGAGGACATATGTCGCTCTCCTATTGGTCGATCGTCGATGATATGGCTTTGACTGTTGACCCGAGACACGTGTCACTCTATAGTTGGTTAGCGTTTCCAAACGCTGACCGCGCGACTGACTGAGCGTGTTTTACCACACATCGCACTCAGATTGGTCGCGCTTGCTGATTGGGTGCTAACCTAGCAGGTAGTCCATTAACCGGTTGGACCGTTGACCGGTTCGTTCGGACTGGGTTTGGTGACCCGAAATTGAAAATCAATCAGTTTAGGACCAATTCGACTAGTTTTCTAAAATCTAAAAAATTCTAAATTCATTTCCTACCTAGTGGTGATTTCAATTTCCCAATTTGATATCTTTAAGTCACCTAAAAAAATCAATCTTTGAACCATTTATTCACGGTTCAATCCTGCTCAAATCGGTTCGGATCCGGTTCACCCTAAATCGGTCCAGTTTTCAAACTTAATTTCCTTCATAGTTTTTTTCCTTAAGGTTTGGGTGATTGTTGGCCCCTTGGGGTTTCCGTATTTTATGTTTTGACCTTTATTTGTTAATTCCGGGCGACTCTAATTCCCTGTTTTCTTTGAAAATTTTTCGATCTTCGGTTCCGACTTTCTCATTATGAAGAAATAAGGCTTACAACAATCATATAGTCATCTATGAAAATTAAATCATGATTTCCAAGTAATTATTATTAGAGAGAATTAATGGGAAATGATTTTAATTATCAAATGTTATAGGAAATCTACATGAATTAAATATAAGCAAAGGAAGGTAAGAATATACCTTGAGGCCGTCCTTGCACAATGCCAAGGAAATTACTTACAATCTTACCACACTTGAACATGTTGCCCTCTTGCATTGAAGAAGAACAAAACAAAATATATATTAATCACAATCAATTAAAGAACATAAGGAATAATCTATCGGAGATAAGATCATAGAAGTTAAAACATTACTTAAATTACCAAGGAAGAATCAATAATGATCACCCTCACTTATTTGCAAGATAAGGAAGGGAAACTATAGAGAACTCATCCTTTTTATCCATTAATAATCATTAAGTATCACCTGAAAATCAAGCTTAACTCTAATTCATGAAAGTAAGGAAATTTAATTTATTTTCTTACAAATGAAATCCAAGCATTTACAAAATAAATGTAAGGCTTACAAGAGGAAGGGTTGAACTATTGAACAATGAGAGTTATATGTACTAGAGATGGGGCTATGCACATGCTAGACAAACAAGATAATGGCCCATTCTGTCATTCAATATTAGTAGTCAAGTGGTTATTAAACCACATAGCATGCACCTTCTGAAATCCTGAAATGTATGGGATGTAAGGCTGAAAACTTTTATTTGTGATAATGAAAAATAATTTAGAATATATTCTAACAATCAAAGATCAACTAAACATGTAAATCACGTCCTCTCGTACTAAGGAACTAGAGAAAGTCTAAGTGAATCAGAAATGGTAAAAATAGTTAGAACTATAATTTGGAAAATCTCAATTAGTCAATAAATCCCTTAAATTATGGAGAATAAACATGAAGTGGATTTGATGTGAAAATCAGCTCAGGGTGAACTGGACATGAACCAAATTGAACTAGGTTAAACTTTGAATAACCGATTCAAAAATTCATTTTTTCTAGATGATTTAAAAATATCAAATTGGAAAATTGAAGCCAATATCAAATAGGAAATAAATTTATAAATTTTTAATTTTTGAAAAACTGGTCGAATATGGCCTAAACCGGCCGATTTTCGATTTCGGGTCACTAACGGTCAGACCGGACAACGGATCGCTACCAGGTCATTGCCTAGTGAGCAAGTGTGATCAATTAGTGCATGACACATGGCGAAGCACGCCCAGTCAGTTGTTCAATCAGCGCCTAGAAGCGTTGGCCAATTAAAAAGAGACATGTGTCCTTAGTGAACGGTCAAATGAGAAAAATCCACATCAACGACGACCGACTAATAGGAGAGCGACACATGCCCTTGGTCAACGGTCAATGTCGGAAAAGTCCCGTCAGTAAGATCGACCAATGATGAGCTGACACATGGCAAGGATGCCACATCAGCATCCGACAAGGATGTCAGAGAAACAACCGACCAATTATAGGTTGACACGTGGTAGAGTCACGTCGGATGACCTCAATCAATCAGAGACTGACACGTGCCAGTGGCACTATCCATTAGGAGGGAAATATGATGTATTTAAATCATCCAATCAGAGGATGCCACGTGTCACGATCAATGGCTGACTGAACACAGTCAACAGCCATGTTTGAAGAGCGGCCAATGGGAGGCAGCCACATGTCCGGTCAATGAGTCAAAGGATGACTAGGCTGTTGAGTAGGAAGCTGCGTAAACAAAGCCAACTAATCACGGAGCGTCACGTGGCAAGTTTGCACGTGAGAAACTCGCATGCGTGGCACAGTGTCGTCGTCTACTTCTAGACGGGTAGGAGAGAGGAAGCCATAACGGTCGTCATTACTCTAGCGGCCAATAATCCCCTCCGACAAGGCCTTAAATCGGAGAGTTAATGGTCGATCGATGGAGAAACTAATAGAACGGTCAGTCTCCGAGCTCCCTATATAAAGAGCTCATGTCCATTTGTCCTCCTTATTCCTCAAACACATGGAGAAGAAGAAGTGCTTATTTTTCGATGAAACACGAACTAGAGCTCTAACTTGGACACTTTTTTCCACCTCTGAAGGAAAATTCGGGTTCTCTAGAATCTTGAGGAAGTTAGCTACATAAAGAGACTGGTGTGTGAGTACTTGTGCAGAGTAGCACATTAGTGATTTGGAATACAGCTGTGACGAATACGTCACGATTATCGGGTAAGTGGGATTTCCAACATCATATCCGGTTGGGGTAATGAGCATCTTTTCCAACTATGAAAACCATTTTCCAAGAATGGTCGTGAACTTGCTTAAACCTTTGAGGGACGTTTTTTATGAAAGCTGGAATTGTTCTAGTGAGTACAAGGCATCCATTTTGAACAAATAGGACCCAATGCTCAGTTTTGAAAAACTCGTTAAGTGGAACCAAGGACAAGGGGAATGGCTAAACCCATAGATAAAATCTTAATTTTCAAGAATTTTGAAAATTTATCAAAAAATGGTTTAATTGTGTGATGAAGCCACCCAATCCAAGCATATTATAAAATTCGTTGAGCTAATAGCTAACCATCTAAAGTCGAGTCGTAGAAATTGTTAGACTAATAGTTACCGAGTCGAAGCTGAGTAATTAAATTCGTTGAATTTGTGACACAAAAGATAAAAATTTCTAAGTTAAAAAAAATTTTGTAGGTAAATACTGAGATACAGAACTATTGAGCTCGATTGGGTACAGCTATAGCTATATAAACTCGAGATCTAATCTGTTCGAATTCATGTACAACTAAATTTAAGATTGGGTGAAATATAGTTTAGTATATATGAACACGAATTGATATTCGATATTTTTAATTTATGTATATCGTAAAAGTTGAATTTCAAATATCCTAAATTTGGGTTAAATCCGTTTAAATTCAAGTTTTATGCACCAAGTTCGGGTCTGCTTCTGCCAAGCAAGGAAAACTGGACATTTCAATATATTCACATCTTGTGCAATTAAGTTGGTTCAAAACACATTAAATCTGACAAGCTCATAGACCAGAAAACTAATCTTAGTACGCTCTAATTGTATTATCATTACTGGGTGAACTGCCGACAAGTTAAAAAACTATCGAAGAGAGAATGAATGAAAATTTTGAAAAAAAATGCTATAATATGTGTTAAGACAAAATTTCTGTAATTTTTATCACATAAACTTATTTTTAAGTGTAATTTTAGTTTATTAAATAAATATAAATTTTTGATAAAAATAGATAAATTATACGTTATTATGCAATTTTTTTTGTAGTGCAAATGCAAAATATGCTAACCTCTTCACATCCATAGTTGGGGAGGGGGTTTAATTAAAAATTTAAAATACAAATTTATTTTTATTAATTGAATATAATAACTTATTATTATTATAATAAAATAAAATAATATTAATAGTATAATAATAAGAAAAATAATATATATAATAAATTATGTTATATATAATATATATTTTATTTTAGTATATAATATAAATTAATTATTGTTACAATTAAAATGAATAAAAAATAATTATATAATAATATTTATATATAAATATCTTATAATATGAATAAATATATGATAAAATATAGTATATATCATATTTATATATCTTATTTTTATCCTATAATAATATCATATAATATAAATAAATAACTATTATAATTAAAAAAATAAATTAATATTATATATATAATGTATAATTAGAATAAGAAAAATAATATATAATAAATTATATTATATATAATATATATTTATATTTATAATATTTTTATTATATAAAATATATATTTATATTTATAATATTTTTATTATATAAAATATTATTAATATATACATTTATTTTAAATATATAAAATTAAAATTAAAAAAATAATAAAATGAATATACAAATATTAAATTAATTTTAATTATAAAAGTCTTCAAATTACCCAAAAGAGATTATGGTTTTTTTGAGCAAATGAAATAATTTGAAGTAGTTTTTAGGGTTTATTTTATTAAATAAGAGATTCATTAACCTCTAAACCATGGGCTCCAAATCCTTCTAAACCGTCCATCCCAATCTCTCCAAACAGTGTAAGGAATAGAAATTGGTCTAAACAAAAGGCCATGACATTAATTCCCTCGTCGCAGTAGCCGCTCTTCCTCCGGAGCTCGCTCTCTTCTGCCACTCCCAATCCTCCGATGAGTCCAATCTGTCGAGCTACCAGAGCTGTTAGATTGTCGAAGCACCTTCTTCTCCTAGGAAAATTTGGCCCGGTTCCTCCTCGAAATCCGGACGGAGATAGCCGTTTCTGCTCCAGTCATGGTTTCTGCACCATTTCTCGTTCTCAGAGGGAGAGCCACATCGATTTGACACAATATCCACCTGAGAGGATTCGGAACTTCTCCATAATCGCGCACGTCGACCATGGGAAGTCCACCCTCGCGGACCGGCTCCTGGAGCTCACTGGTACCATCAAGAAAGGCCATGGCCAGCCTCAGTACCTCGATAAGTTGCAGGTGCTCCTAAGAGATCTTCTGTGCTCACATTTCTCGTGCTTTAGCAATGATTCGTGGAATTCATGGCCGCAGCATATTTTCTGCAACTTCTGCTTGTTAACTACTCTGCTAGGTGGAAGAACACTCCTCGCCTTTTAATCCACAATGTTCTTAGAAACCTCTGTTTTATCTCAAGATCATAAGGAGGGAGATACAAGAAAATTTACTGGCTTTCTTTAATTTTCTAAACAGTGTGAACTGTTTTTTCTACTAATATTCGACTGTCTTTTAGGTGGAAAGAGAAAGGGGGATAACTGTGAAAGCTCAAACGGCTACAATGTTCTTCTCCCGTGCTTCCCATGGAGATAATTCCGTGGACCCATCTGAATCTCAAGCCTACCTGCTCAATCTTATCGATACGCCAGGTCACGTTGATTTTAGCTATGAAGTATCAAGATCCCTTGCAGCTTGTCAAGGTGCCCTTTTAGTTGTTGATGCTGCGCAGGGTGTTCAGGCTCAGACTGTTGCTAACTTCTATCTCGCCTTCGAATCTGATTTGACTATAATTCCTGTCATAAACAAAATTGACCAGCCGACTGCTGATCCTGACCGTGTAAAGGCTCAGTTGAAGTCAATGTTCGACCTCAACCCTAGTGATGTCCTTCTAACATCTGCCAAGACAGGGCAAGGCCTTGAGCATGTTCTTCCAGCCGTGATAGAACGGATCCCTCCTCCTCCTGGGAGAAGCAGTTCTCCTATGCGGATGCTACTCTTGGACTCATACTATGATGAGTACAAAGGAGTAATTTGTCATGTGGCAGTTGTTGATGGAGTCCTTTGCAAAGGGGATAAGATCTCCTCCGCTGCAACTGGTCAATCTTATGAAATACTTGATGTTGGAATCATGCATCCTGAACTCCGGCCTACTGGGATGCTTCTAACTGGACAAGTAGGATATATTGTAAGTGGGATGAGGTCGACCAAAGAAGCCCGGATAGGAGATACTCTCCATCACACAAAAAGTGTTATCAAGCCTCTTCCTGGTAAATTGATCCCATTCCTTCTTGCACTTAAGCTTCTTATGATCACATAATTCTATATGTAATATATGGTCAAGATATTTTGCCTCTTGGATCTTTCTCTGTGTTTTCATCATTCTAATGGGGTCATATTTAGGTTTTAAGCCTGCAAAGCATATGGTTTTCTCTGGTCTCTATCCAGCTGATGGATCTGACTTTGAGGCACTAAACAATGCCATAGAGAAACTCACCTGTAATGATGCCAGTGTCTCGATTAGCAAAGAGAGCAGCACTGCCCTTGGTCTCGGTTTCAGGTTTTCTGCTACTCCTTATATGATTCATATTAGAAATTTTCACTTCTCTGACTGGTTGGTGATATCGAAATGGTTTCTACCCAGAAAACTTAAGCATGTAGAATATAGTGGTTTCCAAGCTTTTATAAACCAAGATCAATTCTTTGAAACTTTTGATGTAGGGTAATCTTGATAGTTTATCTTTCTTTGTTTTATCTTCATATAATTTTCAGCTCTTTAAATAATTTCTGTGGACATAATTGTTTATATTGGTAAATAACTTTATGCAGATGTGGTTTTCTAGGCCTTCTTCACATGGATGTGTTTCATCAGAGGCTTGAACAGGTAATTTACCTTTTCCAACATTTTTTTTGAGTTTCGTCTAAGAAAAATGCATTCATGAATCAATGAAGTGAGAAGTTCATGTCAGATCCTAAATCTGGTCCATGGAAGTCAATGTCCTAATAACTTAGAAGCAATATGTTATTACCATGATCTTTCACCTAGGAAGCCTTTCCTTTTATTTGAAGGAATGCACTATGATGACAATGTAAGTTCACAGTTGGCTAAATGAGGTAAAAAAATTCTTTACTGTTAACTAAAGTGTGCTTTAGCAATGACGTTCCAGTATGATATGTTTTGTTTTTCCATTTCTATCTTCTTGAGTTATCACATTCTTCCTTGTTGACTGCAGCAATTTTGTCAGTGTAGTCTTAATTGAAAACCCATTGTTTCAATATAAATATCCCCACCTAATAATGTATTTAGCACTTGGCAGGAGTATGGGGCTCACATTATTTCAACTGTTCCAACCGTACCATATATTTTCGAATACTCAGATGGAAGGTAAGGTACTGCTATTATTCTGAAGTCTCTAGGATCTAATATCATGAAATAATACCAAACTGTTGGTACTTTCATGTAGCAAAGTTGAAGTTCAAAATCCTGCTACTATGTCTTCAAATCCGAAAAGCCGTGTAACAGCTTGTTGGGAACCGACAGTACTTGCAACCATTATTATCCCTAGTGAGTAAGCTCTCTTGCACCCTTGAAGCAGGACCAATTCTTTTATTCCTTACATGTCAATTGATCAAGTCTCTGTATGCTTGAAGGTATGTTGGGCCTGTTATCACCCTTTGTTCAGACAGGAGAGGCCAACAACTTGAATATACATTCATTGACAGGTAAATTCTATTAGTTTTCTCCTCAAAATTTTACCTGCAATTAATTGGAGTGACTCCAATATTTGGATGTCTCAGTCATTTGTCCAATCTCTCATAGTACCATGATATATGCTGTTTTTATATTGAAGAGATTTTATATTTGCAGTCAACGGGCATTTATGAAGTACCGCTTACCATTAAGGGAAATTGTGGTAGACTTCTATAATGAACTGAAGAGTATAACATCAGGATATGCATCATTTGACTATGAGGATGCAGAGTAATACTTTTTCATCCCTCTTTTCCTCCATCTTTTTAATCTCACTCCATCAGATCTCTCATGGTATTTATACTTATTCACAGTTACCAAAATTCCGATTTGGTGAAGCTCGATATCCTCTTGAATGGTCAACCTGTTGATGCAATGGCCACCATTGTTCACACTCTGAAAGCTCAGAGAGTTGGAAGGCTGCTAGTTGAAAAGCTGAAGAAATTCATTGACAGGTTCCAATTCAATTTCTGTACGTCTTATTATTTATTCTACTTTAATACCTCTTGACCACCCTTCCTATTCTTTTAATAATAGGCAAATGTTCGAGATAACAATACAAGCTGCAATTGGATCAAAGATTATTGCTAGGGAGACGTGAGTGCTTGAAACACCCAAGTACCTTGTATTGTAGTTTAAGTCAGGTTGCTCTTACTGTTATGTTTCTTTATTCGGCAGCCTAGTTCTCATGGATTTTTTTTTCTGTTCACAGAATATCAGCAATGAGAAAGAATGTACTTGCAAAGTGTTATGGGGGAGATGTCACGAGAAAGAAGAAGCTCCTGGAGAAGCAGAAGGAAGGAAAGAAGAGAATGAAACGTGTAGGATCTGTTGATATACCTCAGGAGGCTTTTCACGAAATATTGAAAGTCGCGTAGAACATTTTGCAGAATGGCAATTATCCTCCAGTAATATATTCTTGCCAAATCTTGATTTGTATTTTACACTACTATTCATATTCCCACGCATATTATACTCATTCACCCTTGTGAATTTTTCTCCGTGGCCTAGGCTGTGGGGCACTGTTGGGCTCAAGCTCCTTACCCGCCATGAAAGTCAGGCTGAAAACTAGTGGAATTCTCGAAGCATCTTCTGTCTTGTGGGTGCTTTGCTTCATGGATATACTCATTGTGTGAGAAGAAGCCTTGATAGTGGATATTATCAAAGAGATTGCTTAGACGATCAACTTTTGCTAACCCATCATGGTGATTATTATTAAGCCGAGATTAAGTTTTGTATTGTAGCCAGAAGAGTTGGGAAAAGAACCTTGAATATTGACTCTTGTTATGCAAATGACAGCATATTCATTTCTTTTGGAGGTAAAGATTGAAATGGCATCTCTACTTTATAATACATGAACATAATCACTCTTCCACCTCAAATATATATATATATATATATTCCTTGAAAGTTGTGATATAGGGAGTGTGAGCAATGCCCTTAATTTATATGCTTGATTGGGCAAAAAAATTATATGCTCATTTTCTTATCAGCAATTGTCTAGGCCTCTGTCCTCTACTTGCAGATTTTGCCCAACTGCCAAGGCATCAGCCATGAAAGCTTAAGCAGGTAGTTGAATAAATTAAGGGCATTGCTATTTTCATCTACTTACCAGCAACTAAAAGGGTCAATATGTGAATCAAATGATGGAATGCATTATTATTCAGCTCTAGATGGATGAGCACTGGTGTCTTTATTTCTTTTGGTCCAACTACAAACACTGAGCAACATAATGCACATAATAATAAGATCTCGGTTGAAATTTTAGATACTGTACCGCATCAGCAGAAAAAGAAATCTGCAGCCCTTCCATGCATTTCCTGGTATCATCAACTTCACTATATAAAATGCATCATTCATGAAACCAAATCAATATAGAGTTATCTTTGATCTGTCAGAAAACAGTGGTGGTTCGGCAATGGAGCTGGGGAGAAAGGGCAATGTTCCAATTGCTTAGCCACCGATGTGGATCATCGGCCGATTTGCAGTCTTTGCAATATCAAACATTCCAGCATGTGCAGCCTTTTTCCTCTTGACCTGAGAGAGAGTCAAGTATTGCCAGTTGAACAAAGGGGCCTCTGAGTGAACAAAGGTGCACAAATTGCAAACTACCAAAACATCTTCAGGAAAATGAATTCTCAAAAGAAAACAAATTATCTTCCAAACTGCAGGCTCAGATGGGAGTACATGTTATTTTTATTTCACGTATCAAATATAGTTATTTTCAGTTTCCAAAATAATACTAATTAGATGTAACAATGAAGCTCAAATGGCCCATATAGATGTAGTTGCAGATCCACGTATACATTCAGGTCCTATTCAAGATCATACCCCATTTCCATAATCATAAGAACGTGTAAAACTTTGATGGTACGTAAATGCAGAATAATGTAGTACTTTACACATGCTAGGAAATATGGAACTATCAGGAGAAAAAAAATTAAAAAGGATGCATACCGCTTCTCTTATTATTTCCCGCAGCGTATCATCGTCGGCACCCGAACGAAGTGGATCTCTCAAGCTAACCTATGACATATTTGCCACAAACAAATGGGGTTATATGAGCTGAAACTTGAAAATTCATGAGAACCGATATCCTCTCTTAAATGCACCAATAAGCAATTTTATGTGGTCTTTCAATATTAACAATGAGCAGTAATGATGTGAGATAATCAAAACTCACATTAAAAATTCCTCCAAGTTATTTGACAAGATACTTGTATCATTACGAAGGGGGGAAATGGTAGCACGGAACAAGTTATGGACTAACTGATACAAGGAACAGTCTAGTAGTGATTGACTTGAGCAATGGAAATTAGAATAGCCCTAGTATAGAAAATGCCATGAATGCTCTTAAGCAATTGCATTTTGAGAAATAGGATGGATTTTGATTTTTCAATGAACAAATGCACTTCCAGAGGTGCTACTGCAGATACAGCTCTAGAAATCTAATAAAAAAAGGGGAAAACTCTTGAGCAATGAACAAAACAAGTAGTTTAAGAAATGACCCAGCAGATTCATATTAACTGCAGAATAATCCAAAGTGTAGGATAAAAACCCAAATAGCCCAATATTATATTCCAAGCAATAGATGGAATCATAATAATGTTAGAATGCCCAAAAACTATGAAATGGCAATCCCTTCAAGTTCCTTCGCATTCAAGAAATTAATAGATTCATTTTCCATCTCCTGACAAAGTAAATGTATTTGCAATAACAATTAATATAGCAGTTAGTTGAGATGGAATTCAATTCACCTCTGAAGGGCCAAATAAGCAAACTTTGAAGTTTCCATCTGCTAAAAGTCGCAATCTATTGCAACCAGCACAAAAATGCTCAGTCATCGATGTGATGAAAGAAACCATACCACGATGCCCATCTATCTTAAAATTCTTCGCCGTGTCACTGGTATGGTCTTGAAGTCGCTTTAAGCCTGTGAAACGTGCTACCTATTCATAGGAACACAAAAAAATAACTTACCAATCTTCATAAATGTAAAATAATAAAACTTGGATGTAGTAACTCACTTTTTCAATTTCTACCTTACCACCTTATCTCGCATTTCAAAGTAGGGAACTAATTTCTTCACATTCCAGACATTTCCATCAAAGGGCATAAACTCGATGAACCGGATATTGATTGGCTTATCTCGAGTCAATTCCACAAAATTTCCAACTTCGCCATCATTGAATCCACGCATAACAACACAATTCACCTGGAATTGGTGACATCAAATTAGTTAGTTAAAGATTCTAGATTCTCACCCTGCACAATCAAAGTAATAAACTGAATCCATTCACATTTCATCCTTAAAATAGTATCATCCCTAAATGGTTTTAGGCCTGAAATATCACTATTCTCCACCTTCTCACCAGCTCAAAATTTCACGTTCAAAATAACAATCCAAGCCAGTAAGAGAAAGTAATAAAAGAAAAATACCTTAACAGGGTCATAGCCAAGATCAATGGCTGTATTAATTGCTTCCATAACTTTCTCATGCCCCTTACGCCTAGTCATGAACTCAAATTTTGCTGGGACCAAAGTGTCTAAACTTATATTAATGGAGCTGAGTCCACATTCTTTGAGCCTAGGAAGCTTTCTGGCAAGAGTTATACCATTTGTCGTCATTGCAAGAGTCTTCAAACCTTTTAAGTTGGACAGTCTTAAGCAGATATCTTCAATGTCTTTCCTGATAGTAGGCTCTCCACCAGTCAGGCGGATTTTCTCCACCCCTGCAGTAACAAATAGATCTGCCAAGCGAATTATCTCATCCGGTGAGAGGAGCTGAGGGCTCGGAGTAAGTTCAACACCATCAGCTGGCATACAGTATTGACACCGGAGGTTGCACCGTTCTGTCAGTGAGATCCGCAAGTAACTATGGAATCTTCCAAATGAGTCTATCAGCATTTCTGAAGGAGGTGTCTCTATAATGGTTTTTTCTGATAGCTTAGCACATGTTGAATACACCTTTGTCTTGGGCTCATTAGGATGATCTACTGGACATTGACCTTTGCAAGTACCAATTATGAATGCTCGGATTCCATTATTAACCTGGATGGAAGATCAGATATATACCAAGCAAGTCATAATTGCAACAGCATCAGTGTTTCAGTGATATAACAATGAAATGAGAGATATCATAGAAACATACAGCACGAGAAGGCAAGTTTGAGAGAGCTGACACCCTCTTGGAGAAGAGCAACATCCTCTGGCTCCAATCAATATAATCAATTGACCCACCTAATAATAAAAACCATTTAAGTATCACAAAGAGGCCTCAGATGAATCTCAAAATCATAGCTTTATCTCCAAACAGTTACCCACCCGGCCAGAAATTATCAAAATCAGTTAACTGTATACGAACATTATATGAAGGATTCATTTCCAATGTTTTCGAAATTTCGTCTTATAAAAAAATTATCAATAAGATCTGGCAAGACGACCAACTAACAAGGAGCTTCGAGAAATTCCATGTTAATGGGAGCAGAGTTCATATTGAAGCAAAGAAACTAACTTGGAACAGTCCCAAAGCCCCCACTTTAATCACCAAAGAGAGATGGATAAAAGGTTAGAAGCTGATCGATCCAAGTTTTCAACAGATGCAATTCAATAAGTCGCCCGTTGATCTAATCTTCCACACTGGAAGATGAAGTTTTCGTCCGCATCTCAAAACTTCATCGTCTTCCGACGCACTGTCACAGGTCTCGTTTAAGCGAGGCCGCCAACAAGCAAAGTCGCATACAAGGGATAAGAAGAGAGCGAGAGAAGGGAGAGGCACTGCCGTTTCTGTTTCTATCCCTTCTGTCTGTTCTATTGTTCAGAGACCGCCAGCCATTTGGTGTTTCTATAATATTAGAATATGATTATTAATGTATTAATTCATTATATAAATTATTAAACCTGTACTAATGAGATTAACCTAATAATATTGATATTAATAAAAAATTAAGTTATATTAAAATAATAAAATTTAAAAAAACTAAAAATTAAAAGGGAAGGGATTAGAGGCCACTCGTTAGGACCTCTCCCATGGGCCATGGCCCATTCCTCTCGCTACCCTGTGGGAGGCTCGCCGGCCTCCCCATAGGGTGGCCGGAGGGAGGGAGACCATTTATAAAAGACCTTCAATGAGCTTTGGGAAGTTTGAGGGTCTTCTTATTCTATGGGGCAATGGAAGGGTCGACCCCCGGCGGTAACAACCCCAACTTCTCTTACCCGGTTGGAAACCCTAGACGAGTTTTTAGATGACATTTTATAGTTCTTAAAATAATCAAATTTTTATTGACCTTACTTTCTAGATAACATTTTATAAATAATAAAATCTTTAAATTTCATATTAGGTCTAAAAATCGATAATTTATTATTGATATTAGTTCAATTTTTTTATTCACACATTTAACCTAAATTATATTACCAATACAAACATTTTTTAACTATTAGTTCATTTTTATTGTGCAAAAAAAACTATTAATTCATTATTATATCGATGGTTTAATTTATTTAACCATATACATCAATTATTTTATAAAGTAAAATTGATTTATTTCATTATCTCCCATTTTTATATTATTTTTTAAATTAAAGGTGTATTAGAATTATTATACAATTGCTTGCCTGTATAATAAAAAATAATTAGTTATTTTAATATACATAATCAAATTAGTTATGTTAAAATCATTCGATTAAACTAATAAAAGTTTAAACTCATTTTTATAAAATTATATAATTATTACAACTTTATAAATTATAATATTTTTATCATGTCTTGGCATGTAATTTTGTAATTCGTTAAAATATTTCTCATGTTTTAATAAATTACATATGTATTGTAATAATATATTAATTATATTGAATCAAACCATAAATCATGATTTATCTAGGAAATTAAATTGAAATTAAAATCAATTCAAATTGAAAACTTATAAAGTTATCAAATTAAGTTAGTTTGAACTTGAAAGAACCTATTTTATTGAAAATAAAAAATTGGGAGTCATCCAATTTAAAATTGGATCATAATTCAAATTAAAGTTTGGATTAAACCAGATTGAGAATTAGATCAAATTGGGTTGAAACGAGTCAAAATTAATTGGGTTGGGTCCGACTGGTTGTACGAGTTTACACAATTGTACCAACGCTAAGATGCTTATTACATTTATAAATTTTATTTTCTTGTTTTGGCCTCAAACAAAACTAATAAAAGAGTGAGAATGATCTTTACCAACTTAATTTCTTTCATTTGTTACACTCACAATTTGATCCTCCCATATTTTTCCTTAAATTCTAATATATCTCATGGATTCTAATGACCCGTAATATGTTTCAAGGTCGGGAATATTGATCTTGTCTCCCTTTTTACATAACCATGTCATCATGTTCCACTAATCCAAATTCTCTTTTGCACTCTATTTTATCTTCTAAATTCATAATAATACTTAAGTACCTTTCCTCGTAAGCTACGGTGGTATGTTCCCCTTTACCAAATGGTTTTTATCTATCAATTTTCAATATTAAGATCAACGTTATTTACTTAATTGTCTTCACACCTGAGTAGAGCCTTTCAATCCACCTTGTTGATATCCAGTTTTCACAAGAACTATTAAATATTTGAGGTATACTTCTAGCACCTATCACCTTACCATGCTCTAACCATACAGTGGGATTCCATCTCATTTCCTCATTAAATGATTATTGTACTTTAACTTGTTGGACACTTAGAGAATTTTTACTCAGGTTGTGCCACATGAGGCCTCTAACATTTTGACTCTTTTCGAGGATTAACAAATCATCCTCCTTACTTGTCCACATAACTCTATTTGAGATTTTCTTAGTAGTATACAAATTTATAGAATGATACCTTACATCCTTTATTAGAAATTTGGATCATGGTACATTTTGGTTATCATAGTCCCATCAAGTCCATTCTAGATGTATACCTCATTATCATGGCTTAGTTGTATATAGTATATGAGTGTCATTTCCTTTCCAATAATTCTTAAACATATTCTTGGACCATTGAGGTCCTAGGTCCCCATTCCACATTTTATGCCTCATTGGTATGGAATGTTTATAAATTTTCCTTGTGCTTAGCCCAATATAATGACTTTGTAGCCATTATAAAACACAATCCTTAATATCTCACTTTGCTCCCAATTAACCATACCTCATGTCATGGTCTGTTATACTTATACTTCATTCGAGGTCTTAATCCGATGTGTGGTTCCTTAATGAACTTAGAGTCTTTACCCAATATATGCACTTGCTTTAGAAATCTCCACTTCTAAGGATATAAATATCTTATGACTAGAGTAACTCATCATTCCTTACTCATTATCTTTGAGTCTTAATCCTCGAACTCTCATTAGACTCATTTATTACCTCGGTCTCCATAGAATACCATTCATTTATATCTCTCTTAGGCTTTAAATGATCCGCTTTCATTTCACGTCTAGGAATAAGTTTTAGTCTCTTATTTCACGTGTAACATGACATTTAGTCCTAGTCCGGTAATATCATGCTCCTACATCTCGTGTATCATTCAGTTCTCTTATCATGCTTTTCTAACTATATTCAAATTTAGCAAATGAAACATTGGATATGAATCATGATCGGTCCAATATAACTCACCGTTAATGAACTCACTCACGTGAGTATCCAAACATGTGTTCATTCTGTTTTAGTTCCTGGAGTTTTTTACCAATATCTTCCATGTGACCAAGTGCAAAAGTATAAGCTACAATTACATAAATAGGTACACACAATCATGCTCATTCTAAATGGTATTTTATGATACCGTCCTTAATTTCCCAAAATCCCATGTTTGAAACCTATTTATCCGACTCTCACTTGTAGCTCTTAAGTTCCTTCTATTTCTAGGTCTTTTCCACCCATGGTCCTAAGCCTTTTTTTCCATATTTTTCACTAAGGTCCTTATACTTTGTATTTATTATATATTAGTCACTAACTTTTTTAAAATTATATTTTAGTCCTCCTACTTTCTATTTACTCTTTTTGGACTTAGACTTCGGTAAAACCTATTTTCCTTATGTCCTCAAACATTTCTTAACTTCTTAAGTGGTCCCTAACTTCTCACATATTTCACTTTAGTCCTCTAACTCTTAAAAATTATACTTTAACCTTTTAAACTTTTAAAAAAGCTAAACTTTGGTCATTGGTTCATTTTAAGCTATCATTTAAGATCTCTAAAGCTTTCCAACTTTTCTCTAGATCCTTTTACTTCTACTAAACCTTATTTGGGTCCCTATTTTTATAAAAATTACAGTGAGGTCCCTAAAATTTTTAAAAATTATATTTTGGTCCTAAACTTTTATCTTTTTAAAAATGACTCAAACGACTCTTCGAAAATCATATCTTAGTCCCTCATCAGTATATCGATTCAGATGCTACCATCCATATTACTAATGATCTATCACTCTTGACTCACATGTTATTTATATTGAGAATGACCATGTTTTACTCTCTTCTTCTCATGCATTGGATCCTCCTACCTACCCCACCTTCCCCCTCTCCCAACGCTTCACTATTGATCATACAGTGTTTATTGCCTCTAGAGAACCATGTATTTATTCTCAAGCTTCCTACCACTTCTTTTCGTTAAGGCTATGTATAATGAGTACTAGATTTGGGATCTCGTGTTTGCTCTACCAATTCAGTTTATTGCGTGATGTAAATGAGTTTACAAAATCAAATATTATTCTGATGGCTCGGTGACTCAATATAAGGCTAGTCTTATTGCCAAATGCTACTCTCAGCACCCTAATCTTAATTATAATAATACCTTTAGCCCCATTATTAAACATGTCAATATCTAGGTAATATTTTCAGTTGTCTCAATTGTTACATTCGTTAGCTTGATATGAATAATATTTGTTATGGTTATCTAACTAAAAAAGTTTATATGGATTAACCTTCGGGTTTATCGATCCTTACTTTACTAGTCATGTTTATCGCCTAGGTAAATCTCTCTATGGATCCAAACAAACTCTTCGTGCTTGGTTCTTCTACCTCATTTTCTACCTTAATCACCTTGGCTTTTACAACTCTACTAGCTATTTATTTATCTATGGTACAATCGGGTTTGTAATTTTTCTACTTATCTATTTTAATAATATTATTCTCACTTATTCTTCTATTGCATCCATTGAATTCATTTTTCATACCCTTTGAACATAATTCTCCATTAATAATCTATCTCCTTAATCATTTTTTAGCATTAAGATCACCACTCACACTAATATATATATCTTACCCAAAAGAATTATATTGGTAATATTCTCTAATATATCCATGTTAGTTGACTTTCGTTCTACTTTCACAACATGATTGATTTACCATGTGCTCTCTCATGCTGCTATATTCAAGTTCACTTAATCATGAACTTACTCTTCAGCCTCATCATTCTCTTGATTTTCATTGTTTTGCTTACTAGATTGGAAATTCGGATGATTCACACTTTATTAATAGTTTTATAATTTTTCTCCGTCACAATATTATCTAGTCGACCACTTATTGGTTTTGTTAATACAATGGTTGAGCTAATCTAATTTCACTATTTTCTTAAAAACTCATATCTTCCACTTATTCTATTGTCGCTATAAACTTGAGTATATTATATATATATATATATTTATATTTATATTTATTGCTGTAGGACACTCCACCTTTCATGGTATCAGAGGACTAATACTAAAACTAAGGTGAGATAAGCACTCATTTACATATCCCCTTGTGGAAACCATGCCATTTCTCGTGCATCACGTGCTTTTAGGTACCGAATATAAGCATGGCTCGTGCAATATTGACATTAAAAAAACAAACTACTTTTCAAAGGAATATTTCACAACATAAGGCCACACATCTATAAGCATGTAGAATGTAGGAAGAAAAAAAAAGTACAAACATGACGTCACACTTCACACATAAATGACAGACTATCAATCAAGACCTCGGATTTCGAAATCACTTAATCAACATCATCGGCATCAGAAAACGGCGGCTGCCTGGTCAATGAGCGCCCGTGTAGGGCTTGTGGTGCTTGGACTTAATACTTGACTTGAAGAAGAGAACACGGTTGAGGCCAACGTAGAGGGGGAGTTGCGAAATAATGAAGAGCGTCGCCGGCAAACACATGACGCCCAAGATCGGGTAGGCCGCGTTCTCTAGCTGGCCCCTCACACTGAAGTAGAAGCCGGACCCGAAAGAGACGAGGATGCTGACGATGGACAAGAAAAGGCACGCCAGGCCGTCTGTCAGGCACGTCGGCAGGCTCATGGCAAAGTCTTCCAGCTCGTTCCGGCTCGTGAGGATTCCGATAAAATAGACGGTGGCGGACATGGAAGCGCAGACAGCGATGAGCGAGGCTACGGAGAAGAGCCTGAAGGCGAACTCCTTTTCCAGTCTCTGATCATCCATCCATCAAATATGAGTGCATGTATATGCATATTGCAAAACATTGTGCCCCTAATAAGTCAGAAGCTTGTATAATTTTTTCAAGATATCTATGATCATCTTCACATATGCCCATATAAAGAATTCATACATGTCAATGTCACAACACTATGCCTAACCATATAATATAAAATATATAATTATATGTTATATATTAATAATATTAAATAATTTTATTTTCTTAAATGTTTATATAAAAATTAAATAGATTATATTTATATAAAAATAATAAAACTATTTATATAATTATAAAATTCAAATTAAAAATATCAATTTGATTATCAAACATTTGATAACATAAAAATATTTGATAACAATTTGAAGGTTAAATTTAATAACAAATATATTAAATTTATAAGTGTTTGATAACAAAAGCGATATTTTCATTAATGTTTATATCATTATTATGTAACTTTTATAATTATATAAATAGTTTTTATTATTTTTCTTATATAAATATAATCTTTTTAATCGTATATATAAACACTTGAGAAAATAAAATTATTTAATATTATTAATACATATAACATATCATTATATATATTATATTATATATTTTTGACAAATATTATATAAATAAATAGTTTATGTAATAATAAATGTTATTGTAAATTGTAATATTTTTATATCTTATTAAATATAATTATATTAATATTTTGATATTTTTTATCAATATAAATATATTTTTATTAATAAAATTTATATAATATTAAGTATTATATTTATTAATATATTTTATTATTATATATAATATATTTTTATATATTATAGTTTATTATATATATTGTCAAATCATTTATATGATAAATTGCTTTAGTTAAGTTGATAGAGTTTTTTTTGCTCTGTAAGTTTATTGAGTTTAATAGAGTGGTTGTGTTCAAGTTTGACGGTTAGCTTTTTCTTCATATTTGTTACACGTCTTTTAAATAAATAAATATATATATATATATATATATATATATATATATTGGACTGTCAAAGCAGCTCACCGGTCTTCCCTGGTCATCATATTCTCCGGGAACGGTCGTCGCTGTGGCGAAAGCCACCGTTGTAATCAGCGTCGAGATGACGGAGTAGGCGGTGCATGTCGTTTTGAGCCACTTTTCGCCTTTCTCTTTCAGCTCTTGGTGCGATTCCCTGAAGATCTCCTCAGCAGTCTTCCCATTTTTGTTCCGAGGAGCGAAAAAGTTTGGCGGCATGGAGTTCTTCACATACTGTCACCATCAACAACAACGAAAGAGATTATCATGGGTTCGATGATCAGTGATCAGACGGAAAGAAGAATATATATATATATATATATATACCTCATGCCATGAGATTTCCCATTTCATCTGCAGCGCCGGCCCTCGGGTAGGCCAGGGCCGGTCGGGATTGTACCGAGAGGCCAAGTGAAGCGCACTATTGCCGTCACAATCAACTTGAGAAAAGATGTTCTCCTTCATCATCGTACTCCTCTCCACTAGCAGCCTGTACACTCTGCTCTGCCGGTTTTCCGCCGCCAGCAGCACCGCGTTCTTCTCCTGAAAGTCCTTCTCCTCCTCGATGGCCTTGGGGAACTTTTTCAGTATCGCATTCACAATCTCCTTTATCCCGAGCTTAGCTGCTGTCAGTAATGGCGTCTCCCCCAGCACCTGCGGCTGGCTGGAACATTGCCCCGGCTGCTGCCGCTTACCTTTATTTTTGGGTTTATTATAACTGTAAGTGGGCAGCTCATTCGTGAGCAGCTCATTCAGGAGCTGCTTAGCATACCTATGCTTCTTCTTGTCATTTACAATCGACAGCACAGACCCTGCACACACATCCATTAGACCTCAACATAACAAAGGGTTTCACAAATTAAAATGGAGATAGTTTTTGGGAGGTAAGAATAGAGACAAAAACCGTCTTACATTTCATTTGATTAAGTGCTATGGGATTGCATTATAAACATAACAACATTGTTGATTGGTTACTCACGTCTCCCAAGAAAATGGAAGGGCACGTTCAGCATGAATTTGACCATCTCGAACACTGCTTTACATGCTGTTGTGGAGGGCACATTCCCGTTCTCATTACCCCTTCTCTTTCTTTCGCCGGAATCCGCAGCCTCCTCCTCCTTGATCAGTCCTCTCGATCCTTCTACATATTGGCAATCCATCGGGCAAATTTTCATATTGTGTGAGGGAATTCGACAATTAATGAACGTCCATTGCTATTGTAATTCAGCATATTACATATATATGCATAGTTTATTTATCGTACCTTCTAAACATGCCTTATTCCCTATAGTGCGGCAGAACATTCTCTTGGCCATATCATAGAAATCCAAGCAAGTCTTGTACTCCGTTGGGCACATCAGGGTCTTACGATTACGTTTACCCTCTATTTCAAGGACGATGGTTTTTACCTTACGATCCTTCTCCAAGCTGTATTTCGGGATGATAATCCCTTCCACCCATGATCAAATGGACAACCATAAGTACGTACCTCCAATCGTAAGGGCGTGCGGTAGAAGCTCATGAAGACCCGGATGTGTGTATATATATATATATATTAAGAAGATGAGCCACAAAAGTATACTGCTTACATGTGTAGACCATGAGATCGAAGAGGCCTAGCTGGGCTACAATGCTGCTCTTGAACGACCGAGGCTGTAAGGCCAGGACGTGTAGAGGCTTCAGTTGTTCATGGTTCGCGCGGTTTACCAGAGACGGATAAGACCTTACTATCCGGATCGCGAATGCTGTACAAAAATATATATATATATATATATATAACTAATGATGAAGAACAAAAGCATTGGTATAAACTGACACTAATTTCTTAGTAATGTTGAGAAATTTAAACATTTAAACGCTAATTACCGAAGAGCTCCCCACTGATGACAGAGTGAAGAATGGTGTCGCCTTTCGAATTTACCAGCATGCCCACCTGGTCCTCAAGGATGGCTTTCTTCCCGAACTGGTGTTCCAGGTAAAGGAACGCATCCTCTTGGCCACGGTGGGCAGCAAGGAAAAGCGGAGTTTCACCTGTTTTTCATCAAATTTGACGCTTTGCTTTCTTAGTACAAATAATATATATATGTATATATATATATATAACGTACAGAGTGCAGAATGCAGAGGACCTTCATCGTTCTTTTCGGCAATGAGGCACTTATCTTTATCAACGATGTGCATGCATATGTCGATGTTCCCGTTCGCGGCGGCCAGATGAAGGGGTGTGTTCCCTCTGTGGTTCTTCATCCGCAGGATCTTAGGGAGGAAACATTCGGGTATCCCTCTGATGATCTTCGAGACATGCTCGGTCTCCTCGTTGGCTACGGCTACAGCCACGTGCAGCGCCGTGTCGTGCGGTATATTGTAGCAGTTGATGATGTCTTGGGACGACTCGGTGTAGGCTTGGACGACATCGTCCCATTGTCCATGTATGGCCAACTCGGCGAGACAGCGGCTGTCCACCATCGAACCGCCTCGAGCAGCTGTTAGCTTTTAAGTAGGTACGTATGGGGATGTGTGCTGTAGGTGGACTTGAACCATGCTTCCTATTTCCTATACCACAGGTATATTATATACACACACAACCAAGAGGAACAATAGATAATGCATGGGGTACACTCACTCACCCATTAGTGATTGATGCATAAGATATCTATCTACCTCATCTCCTATAAATTTGACTAAAACAAGAATGATTAATACTAATTCTAAGTACAATATATCTTCATTTCATCTCATCTACTACAACATTTTGTCATTCATGAATAAATATAACTTATCTAACATTATAAAATCTATATTAATCTCATTTTTTTATTAACAAGTAGGCCAAACATATTATATAACCCATGTAAAATTATTGCCACTATAAAACAAATTACTTACTTAAAATCACATAAAACAAATACTCTTTTTTATGGCATATTAAAGAAAAAAAGCATGAAAGATATTAGCCTCGATAAAAGGTAAAAGTCCCATGGAGCTCATGAAATGCCGGGTGGGTGCCAATTCAAAAGCATGGTGTAGGTGGGGCATCTATGCTTTTATTCCTCTTGTTTTGCATTTTAAAATAAACGTGAAACACATTTCAGCTTGCAAATCACATTCTTGGTTTCTTTTTCACATATAATTAAGAAAAGGAGTGAATTGTCCTTTTTTTTTTTTTTGCTCTACTAAACTTTAGCTAGCTCCCTCATAACCCATAAAGAGCGGAGGAAACCAAAAAGAAGGGAAGGCTCTCAATTAAGGATCTCTACCAAAAAATCCAAATGAGTGCTAATATTATTTTCTTATATGTTTATTTACAAATAGTAAAACTGAGTATATCATACTAAATTTGGAGAGTTAGTGAATCAAGCAACAAATTTTAGTGTATGTACAGGTTATATTATAATAGAATTATTTCTTATCTGTTTACATAGACAAACTCTGAACTTGTTGAAGAGCCCCTATTATTGCAATAACGAGAAGCTTACTTTGAGCAAAAAAAAAACGTTATTCCACGTAGAGTAGATGATTGGTTTTCTTATCCAATTTAAATAGCTTTTATCTTTTCTAGCTTAACAAAAAAGAATAAAGGAGCATATAGCATCGCTTTGAATCGTGGCAAGCTGGTTGGGGAATAAACGTGACATTGGAGAAACGCATAAAGCCTCGAAATATACCGTACCAATATAAGATTGATATGGGTTAATTTAAATAAGAATCCGGATTTAATACTCTCCATGAGAGAAAAAAAAGCTCACGGGCAAAAGAAAAATGTTCTAGTCATTTTCTAATCTAAGTCATGAACTAGCTAGTTTGATGGAGTGTACGAGGATTATCCAATATCAAACAGAACCAGTATAACTATTTTGATTTGATTTTGTCAAAGGTGACATGCTCCATTTAGGTGCCACCATCAAATTACTAATAATCTATTTATGTGTATTGAGTTTAATATCTTATATCATCATCTAACATTTAATATATATAAAGATTAAAAATATAAATTATCATTATATAAAAACGGAGTACATGCGGTTCACAAGCCAGTGCTGCTTTTGAGTCCTTATTGGGTGAAAAAGGAATATTAATATATAAAAGAGAAATGTGTTTTATATGGAACTACACTTTATAGTCGTGAGATTATAAATATGGTGAATATTTTTCCTATTAAATGATTGAATTCTAATTTGGGTCAATTAGTGTAATGATATAAAATATTTTAATAAAAATGAAATTTGGTTTAATCTTTTCAAAAAATTATCTTGTGGTACAAAAGTTTTGAAAATATTTTGCTTATGTAAAGACCATTAAAATTTGACCAACGACCTTATATTTTATTAATATGATATATAAATTAATATTTAATAATTATATGATAAATAATATTAAAAATAGAAGATTGAAGCAATCATAGGTTTTCACGAAGGAAGCTCGAGAGAGCTTTACCGGCAACCCTCTCCCTTCAGCCCCCTTCCACGGGAGCTGGAGATCTCAAGGGGAGTAGGTCGTGACAGTGTTGTGGTAAGTTTGAAACTCTAGACCACCCATCCAAACAAACATTTTATTTATATTTTAAAAATCTAAATTATTTAGTTTCGGGTTCGAGGTGATTCGAATGTGTCCACCCCATTGATGTGAAGGTGTTATAATTTTGTATACACAAATTAGTAATATTTTAAATAACCTCATGCAATTTTTTTTCTTCTTTTAATTTTTTATTAATATTATTTATCATAATATTATTAAACATTAATTTATATATTATATTAGAGAAAAATTTAATAATTCATATATAAATGAAATATATTTTTAATTATATTTTATTACAACTTTTTAATGAATAACCATTTAATTATAGAATGCCATGTGTACATTTATCAAGTCAAACGCTTAATATGGTTTAATTACATAGTATCACGTGGTAAGTCCACCCGTGCGAAACTTGCACACTGTTATCTTCCTTCTTAGTTGGCTAATAGAAAAGAGAGAGAAATAGAGGGGCAATCTTCCGACAACCGGAAAACTTCTTTGACTTGGTCGTCGACGGCCGAGTCTAGGGCAGAGTCCTATGTCGACTAATACCTCTGTCAGTTCCCGAGCTCCCTATATAAAGAGTACCCATTCTCTCGACTTACTCATCCCACAACCAAATGAAAAAGAAGAAATACTTCATTTTCCAGCGAGGCGTAAACCATAATACCAACATCGGGCCTTTCTTCAACCTTCGAAGCTGTATTTAGTGTCTCTAGAATTGGAAAGAAGTTCTCCACCTAATTGCACCCTTCATTTGGCCTGAGGACCACCGTAGGAGTGCCAACAAGCTCAAACAATGCTGCTGCTCTAGAATTCACAAGGGAGCCAAATTTCCCAAGTCGAATTTTGGTCGCCTCCGACCTCCTACAGCTAATCCAAACCTCCCACAGCCCTACTCAATCAACCCTCGACCCCTAGGGACCTAGAAGGTAAGCTAATTCTACCCAGTTTCGTCGAAGTAGTAAGGTTGTAGAAACTGAAGCACTAAAACTTCTCTCATCAAATTAACTTTACTTTGGCCAATAATTGACTTACTTTTGATCCTAGGAGCATCCTATAGACGAGCACAAGCCGCCCCTATCTAGAGCTCCGACCGCTGCCCCTCTATCAGTAAGAAAACTAATATTTCTCTCTCTAGAAAGTTTTTCCAGTAAATCTCTATTTTAGCTCATTTTTTAGCTAAATTAAGCATTTCAAAACTTGAAATGAAGTAGGAGATAAGGTGAAGATGATTTAGATCATGTTAGTGGACAATTGACCAAGTTTAGGAGGTCATTTGAATCAAATAAGATTTCGGGGGTCAAATTATAATTTTTGGCAAAATTGGGCAAATTGGGGGTCGAATTACAATTGAGAGAAATTTGGGGGACTTTTATGAAATTGACTCCCAATCGAGGGCCAATTGGCAATTGGAAGAAATTGAGGGCCAATTGGTGAATTTAAGGAAAAATTAGGGACTAATTGGTAATTTTGAAGAAATTAAGTATCAATTGGTAATTTTAGAAAAAAAATTAGGGAACTAAGAGGGAAATTGAAATTTTTAGAGACCTAATTAAAGACAAATTGAGTATTAGGTACCTAAATGTAAAATTATGACATTTAAAAACCTAATTGTAATTAAGGCATAATACGAGAATATATGTGTAAATACGCGAAGTTATAAGGTCTCTTATGCCAAGTTTTTCCTGATGAGAATATTCAAACCTTATAGGAGATGGTTGTCCGAGTGTCTATGCAGAATAACCCCTCACGTATCGGAATCTCACCGGAGAGATCACGTTACTATTAATAGGTGAGTGGGATTTTCTAGCATTATACCCGGTTGGTGTGATGGGTATCGTTTTAGGTTTGAAAACTATTTTTCAGGAACGTTCTCCTTTGACTGTGTGAAACTGCTTAAACGTTTTGGGAGACATTTTTTATGAGAGCTGGAATAGCTCCAGTTGGTAAGAGGCCTCAATTTTAAAATTGACCTAAGACCCAATTTTGGAAAACTCGTGAAGTGGGCCCAAGGCCAGTGGACAAGAGTAGAAGCCCATAGATAAATAAGCTTATATGCTAAGAAATATTTTCACAATCGGTAAATTATGTGAACCGCCACTGCGCCGAAGCCAGACCATCAATACGATGGGCTAGTAGCTGCTAAGCTGAAGCCAAGCTGTCGAACCTGTTGGGCATAGCAGTTATGGAGCTAAAGTCGAGTGACGAGATCGTTCAGTCGGTAGCCCCAAGATGATGAATATAAACAATAAAACCATTATTTATGCATGCATCGATTATGGAACCACCAAGGTGTCTAGTATAGGGTAGTGTTGGTTCTAAGTAATGTCAGACGACCTAGGGTGCATAAGGAAAGTTTCGTCGTCTAGTAAGTCTCGAATCTTGGAGTAGCTTCTTGTGCACTAAGATCGAGGTGGAAGGGGGAGAGGATTCGTCCCACTATAGCGGACATGGAGAAATTTTAGGGCTGATGGTCAGACAATTGATGCCCACTCAGACTAGGGGTAGAAGTCACAGACTTCTATCAGGGTGGACGGTAAATACGCTCCGGTACACAAGTGGATGTAGTTGGCATACTGTATCTGTAAAGCCCGCACTTTTGAGTTAAGGAAAATCGGAAAAAGGACAAGTCAAACTGAGTAAGAAAATTGAGCTGGTTTACAAACCGGATCATTTGCGAACAAATAATTTGGAAATTTACAACTTTCGGGTGATCCAAAGGGTTCATTAAACCTTGGAAAAGAAACTTAAGACAAATTAGAAGAGAAAAATCAAATTGGTTCAGGTGAATGAGATCTCATAAGAACTCTAAAGTTAAGCGTGGTTGCTTGAGAGTAGTGTGAGGATGCGTGACCTCTTGGGAAGTATGATAATTAAATTATTGGAATTTCCATTTTCCGATGAAGCTCAAACTAGAGCCTGGAGAAGCACCGACATGATGGAACAGTGAAGCAGATCCGGCGGACCGAAGTTACCCTATTTCGGCCAAGCTGAAATCGGCTATTTCGAGCCCTCCTCAGGCCAAACCAAGCCCTCCCAACACTTTCTTAGCCCTCCCATGCCGAATTAGGACTGAAAGGAAAGCCAATTCGACTCCCTTCTACAATTTCCGGCCGCTGCTAGAGAGAGAACCAACAGAATTTTGATGATGAAATTCTAACTCAATTCGTTATCAATTGATGCGATTCTTGATTTTAGGATGAACATTAGGATGAGAGCTATCTGCCCAGATCGAAAGCTTGGACTGCCGTGCCCTCACCGGTGAGTAATCGAAGCTTTCTCTCTCTACAGTCTATTTTTCGGCGAAGCTCCATTTGAGCTCGTTCCGGTGTTAAAACTCACGATTAAAAGTTCTATGAAATAGTATGAACATGAAGAAACTCAATTTCAACTTCAATTTCAAAATTAGAGGTGTGAATTGGGGATGATAAAAATGTTAAAGGGTCAATTGAGGAATTTTAGAATTTTTGGGGTGAAACTTACCATTTTTGTAAAGGAAGGGCAAAATGGTAATTTTGGAAAAGTTGGGGGACCAAATTAGAAATTTGAGAAATTAATCCCCTTTTTGTGAAAAGGGAATAAATTGAGGTCCTATGATAAATTTTAAAAGTTTCGGGACTCAATTTGAGGAAAATTCGACATTAGAGACTTAAAGTAAAGATAAATAACTTTAGGGACCTAATTGCAAATAAATGAAAGTTTGACTTTATCATTCATTTGGAATGAATGAAGGCTATTAGGCTGAAGGATAATGAACCGAGATGTTCATATCGTGTAGGAACATGAAGTACCGGGAACGCCAACAAGGACAAGCTCCCGTGAATACAAAGAACCGGTCTAGTGGAATTCACTGCATTAACGGGTGAGTGGGTTTACTAACATCATACTCGGTTGGGATAATTAGCACAACTAAAAGTTAAAAACCTACCAGTTGTGAGTGAAATTTTATGGCATACCCGATTAGGGATGATAAGCTCATTGAAATGAAAACCCACTACTATGTGGTATTTTAAACATTATAACTTAGAGCAGTGATGTGAAAACCATGCGGAAAAACTACTTACGGGTTGTAAGTAGATCATACCCGGTTGGTATGATGAAACTTCCTCGAATGAAGGTGAAAACCCATTCATCGGTTATGAACGGAGATGTCCTTATATTGGGTCGGTATAATGGACAGTGAAAACATACTTTTGTCGGAAGTGTTCTCCCATGACTGTGTCCCAATTCTTAAAAAATTTGGGAGACCTTCTTGACGGGAGCTTGAATATCTCTTAAAGGTTGGGGGCCTCGGTTTTGGAACTTGGGGGCTAATATGCCCGATTTGGAAAATCTCGTACAGTGGGCCCAAGGCCAGTTCACACGAGGAGGAGCTCGTAAATAAATGTAAACCCCACACTTTTGAGTTAAGGAAAATCAGGAAAAGAACCAGTTAAACCGAGTAAGAAAACCGAGACGGTTTACAAACCCGATCATTTGGGAACAAGCAATTTAGAAATTTATAACTTTCGAGTGATCCAAATGATTTATTAAACATTAAAAAAGAAACTTAACACAAATTAGAACAGAAAAACCAAATTGGTTCTGGTGAACGAGAGTACATAAAAACTCTAAAGTTAAGCGTGCTTGCCCGAGAGTAGTGTGAGGATCGGTGATCTCCTAGGAAGTATGATTTTTTGTAACCCGAAATTTCGGTCAAAAATTTTTATGCGAACGTACGGTTTATCATAAATAGTCATAAATTAATATATATTTAATTATTGTAATTAATACAAATAATTTAATACCCAAATTAAATTATTGGAATTAATATAAATAATTTAATGCCCAAATTAAATTATTGGAATTAATACAAATAATTTAATATCGAAATTAAATTATTGGAATTAATACCAATAATTTATGTCAATATTAATACTATTAATAAATCTCTCCCATTTAATACACGGTTTTACACCTATATAAAAAGGTTATCCCCATTAATTCTTCTCACACCTGAACACTTCTCTCTCTCTCTACTGCTCCATTTCCCAGTTAAGCTCGAACTATAGCTTCAACTTGAATAAAGGTCGGGCTCTTTAGAACTGGAGAGAAGATAGTTATCTGATAGTAAACTCCAGTCAATCCGAGAATCGTTGGAGAAGCGCCAGCATGATAGAATAGTGAAGCAGCTCCGACGGATCGAAGCTGCCCTATTTCGGCCAAGCTGAAATCGGCCATTTCATGCCCTCCTCAGGCCAAACCAAGCCCTCCCAACACTTCCTCAGCCTTTCCACGGCCGAATTCGGACCGAAAGGTAAGCCAATTCGATCCCCTTTACAATTTTTGATCGGTGCTAGAGAGAGAGTCGACCGAATTTCAATTACGAAATTCTAATCCAGTTCTACATCAATTGATGTGATTCTTGATTCTAGGATGAGCCTCAGGACAAGAGCTATCTGTCCAGATTGAAAGCTTGACCCTCGTGCCATCACTGGTGAGTAATCGAAGTTTTCTCTCTCTATAGTTCATTTTCCGGCGAAGCTCTGTTTGAGCTCGTCCCAACATTAAAACTTGCGATTCACATTTCTGAAGAATCGTATGAACATGTAGAAACTCAATTTCAACTTCAATTTCAACAATTGGAAACGTTTAATGGGTCAATTTGATGAAATCAAATTCGGCTATGTTAAGAAGTTGAAATTGGGGATTTTTGAAATTCAAAGGACCAAAATGAAATTTTATGAAATTGAGGGTTGATTGGGCATGAAAATAATGTTGGAGGACCAATTGAGGAATTTTGAAATTTTTGGGGCAAAATTTACTATTTTTGTAAAGGAAGGGCAAAATGGTAATTTTGAAAAAGTTGGGGGACCAAATTGAAAATTTGGGAAATTAAACCCCTTTTTGTGAAATGGAATAAATTGAGATCCTATGATAAATTTTAAAAGTTTCGGGACACAATTTGAGGAAAACCCGACATTTGGGACTTAAAGTTAAAGAGAAATAACTTTAGGGACCTAATTGCAAATAAATGAAAGTTTGACTTTCTCATTCATTTGGAATGAATGAAGGCGATTAGGCCAAAGGATAATGAATCAAGATGTTCATATCATGTAGGAACACGGAGTACCGGGAATGCCAGCAAGGATAAGCTCGCGTGAATACTAAGAACCGGTCCAATGGAATTCACGGCATTAACGGGTGAGTGGGTTTACTAACATCATACCCGGTTGGGATGATGAGCACAACTTAAAATTAAAAACCACTTACCGGTTGTGAGTGGAAATTTTATATCATACCCGGTTGGGCAATGATAAGTACCTCGATATGAAAACCCACTATTGAGTGGTATTTTAAACATCACTACTTAGAGGAAGTGATGTGAAAATCATGCGGAAAAACTACTTACCGGTTGTAAGTAGATCATACCCGGTTGGTATGATAAGACTTCCCCGAAGGAAGTTGAAAACCCGTTCATCGGTTATGAACGGAGGTGTCCTTATACCCGGGCGGTATAATGAATAGAGAAAACATATGTTTTGTCGGAAGTGCTCTCCCCTAACTGTGTGCCAATGCTTAAATAATTTGGGAGACCTTCTCGACGGGAGCTCGAATAGCTCTGATAGGCCGGGGGCCTCGGTTTTGGAACTTGGGGGCTAAATATCCGATTTTGAAAATCTCGTACAGTGGGCCCAAGGCCAGTTGGCACGAGCAGGAGCTCGTAAACGAACATGATATATGTGCCATAAAACTTAATAAGTGAATTGTTTGGCCATGGTACTAAGATAGGACCAACATGCTTAGTCAACTAATGGTAGTGCGGCATGACAGGTCGACGGACTAGTCAAGACAAACAGTTGCGGGTTGAGTTGAGAGTCGGGGCCGTTGGACTAGTGGGACCACATATTACATGGCAATATAAGAAAACATTGTTTGTGCATGCACTATGAGTACGAGATCATCAAGACGCCCATGAGGGGTAGTGATGTGTCCTAAGGGTACTGGACGACCTGGTGGCTATAAGGGCAGTTTGTCATTCCAGGTGTCTGTGCGAAATTTGGAGTAGCACCAAGCGCATGAGATCGAGGTGGGGACAGGATGAGGTCTCTATCCTCATACAGACACGAAGAAGTGATTTCGGGATTGTGGGTTGGATGTCGTGTACATCCACTCATTCCAAGGGTAGAAGTGGTTGTACTTCTATCCGGGTGGCATGAAAAGTCGCTCTGAAGCCACTAGCGGGTTCAGTAGTGATACTGACTTGCGAATGTGTGTAACCTTCATGATGAAGGATGTGTGTTGGGTGATGACACACCGGTAACTAAGAAATAATGGAAATGTTTTTCTTAAAAGTTAAAAGTAGACCTTTGAAAACCCATTCACTGAGTAGTCGTACTCACCCCCTCCCTTATATCCCTTTCAGGAAATCCCGGAAAGCCTACCTTGAAAGACCATCAACTAAGATGCCTGTAAGACAGGAATGTAAAGTTTAAAATTTCATGCAGTTTTGATTATACTATTCTAGGAAATGGTGCAGGTTTAAAGGATGCCTTACTCTTTACGGATTATAATAAGGGGAAACCCTTTAATAAACCGGGAGAGTGGTGGGTTGTTCATGGGGATCCGACCAAACCGGGTCGGGGCGTGACAATAAACATGAGTTATATGCCATAAAACTTTAAATAAAGGAAATTGTTTAGCAATGGTACCAAGATAGGACCGACATACTCAATCAACTAGCGTCGGTGCATCATGACAGGTCGACGGACCATTCAAGATAAACAACTGCGGGTTGAGTTGAGAGTCGGGGCCGTAAAACTAGTGACACCACAGATTATATGGCATAATGAGAAAATATTGATTGTGCATGCACTGTGAGTACGAGACCATCAAGATGCCCAAGAGGGGTAGTGATGCGTACTAAGGGCACTGGACGACTTGGTGAGTCTAAGGGTAGTTCATTGTACCAGGTGACCGTGCGAAATTTGGAGTAGCACTAAGCACATGAGACCAGGGTGGGGACGTGATGAGGTCTCTGTCCTCATACGGACACAAAGAATCGATTTTAGGATTGAGGGTCGGATGTTGCGTACATCCACTCATTCTCAAGGTAGAAGTGGAAGTGTTTCTATTTGGGTGGCCAGTAAAGTCGCTCCGAAGCCACAAGTGGGTTCAGTGGACGTACTGACATGTGAATGTATGTTTAACCTTCATGATAAAGGATGTGTGTTAGGTGATGACACACCGTTATTAAATAAGGAAATGGTGATAAAACCCAAGATTTTGAATGAAATGATTTTTGAAAAAAAGGAGTTTGGCACACTCCAATACAATTCTTTTTCCTAAAATATAAAATTTTTAAAAACCCATTCATTGAGTAGTCGTACTCACCCACTCCCTTATATCCCTTTTAGGAAATCCTGGAAAGCCTACTCTTAAAGACCATAAACTAAGACGCTTGTGAAATAGGTATGGTGAAGTTAAAATACTATACAGTTTTGATTATGCTATTCTAGGAAAAGGTGCAGGTTTAAAGGACGCCTTACTTTTTACGGGTTATAATAAGGGGAAACCCTTTAATAAACCAGTAGAGTGGTGGGTTGATCACAGGGATCTGACCAAACCGGGTTGGGGCATGACAACTAGAGTGGTATTAGAGCCTATTTCCTCGAATACATAATTAAGACTAGAAAATATAGTAACTAATAGGATTTATCCTAAAATTTTCAATGACTACTAAGAGAGAAACCAAGAAAACTATGAATGACTCTACTCAACACCCTATCTTCGTAGGAAGACAACCATAGAAGCTTACATAGGAGGACACTTATCAAGAATCCCGTAGCTCCCTAGTTATTTGGTGATCATTTTCTGTAATAGGGCCAAAACACCCAATATACTGTACTGCTCTATTAATGAAGTACTCCAAATTTCTAAAAACCCTGTCCCTAAAATGATGTGATCTTCAAGTAAGATGGCCCCAAAGAAAGTGACCAAATAAGCATGTATTAAAATAAAAACTAAGGAGAATCCCATCCAAGTTAAGGAAACTAAATTAGGGAATCGAGAAACCTAGAAGGACTCTTAGAGTAATCAATTGACAAATAAGACTTTAAAAGAAACTCTCAAGGTATCCAAACACAAGGATAAAGGAAGGAGATTATTATGCAAAGAATGCATGACAAGAAAACCATCATGGTAAGGAGTGTAGGAGAATTTTGGGGTAACTAAACAAGGAACAACCTATTATAAAGTACAAAGGAAATAGGACATGAAATGAAGGACTGTCCCACACCGCTAGGATTTAGAACAATACTTTCCAATAATAAACACCCCACAACTATAGGAAATTCGAAAGTATATCGTTCTGAAGAATACGACTCCTGCTTGAAATTTCAACCACAAACAAGAGGAAACTTTTTCGAGATCACAACAATATGGTAGGAAGGAAAAAGGGCTGAAGGTAGGACCTCGATAAAACCATAAACAGAACAAAAAGTTGTTGAAGAGAACTCTACCTTAAAGAAGAAATTTCTACTAATTTAGGAGAAAAGGAGGGAGTGCATCCATAAGAGAAGACAAGTCTGAGCATTTGACGACAAATGGGATATCTTAGGATTGCAAGTGCGACTTCATTTGGAAAAAGTAGAAAAGTCAAATTGGAGATTCGGAGCAACATAACAAAAGTAAACAAACCGTGACAACAAAATAGTCAAAGAAAATAAATGACAGCCTAAGGAAGACCGGGAGGTAGAAGGGACTACACCCTAAAAAGGTCAGTGAGATGGAGGTTAAGGACAGGAGTACTCGAGAAACAACTGCCCTAAGAAACTTAGACCAAAGGAATAGTGGTGGCGAGGCAGTTAACAAACTAATATGCGGGAAAACCATAATTTGAGTTCCAACAAAAAAAAGAGGGGCGGAAAGGCCAAATACTCAGGAAAAGAAGGATGAAAGAAATCCTTAACAGGACCAAAGGTCAAATTAATGACTAAACTCAAGCCAAGAAAAGAATAGGCAAGCCTCTCACATAATTGTCAAGAAATCTTAAAACAAGGAAGATTTGAATGCTCCATAAAGAAATACACTATGAAAGTAAACTTTGGAGGGATGCATACGACTAACTACCCTTGAAGGAATTTTGATGAGCAGATGGACATAATGTGGAGTGCAAGGAACCAACCCTTAATTGGGAAATGTTTCAAAGGAAAGAAGTATCGTGATGGCCCAATGTGACCTGCTTGGAGAGAGCAGGAGAACCAAACAATAATTTTAGGAGAACCTAGTAGAAAGAAGAAAGGAGTAACAACGGGACGACCAAAGAGAATAAATAAAACCTTAAGAAAGGCTGAGATGTAGTAAAGACTACACTCTATGAAGGACAATAGGATGGGCATGAACAATGAGTGATACAGCTGCCTAGACGATTGGACCAGAAAAATAGAGAGAAAAAGACAATTAACGAACCGGTATTCGAGAGAATCATGGATTTAAACCATGAAAAAGAAGGGAGAAGTGAAAAGGCTAAAATGTTGGAAAAAAATGGAGAAAGGAAATCCTTAAAGAAATCAATGACCAAAACCGGATTTACTATCAAAAGGCCATGAGATGGTTAAGGGAGCCTCTTGAAGGACGATCAAGTGATTTTGACACTAGGTGGATGTGAGCTCTCCCTAAGGAAGATATAGACATGTATTGGGGTACGAGTGATAATGAGGATGGAGTATGAAAGATGTACCCGTAGAATTTCAAGAGTAAAGGTAAACATGAAAGAATAGCATCAAGGGATGTCATTTAAAGTAAGGTGTCTTCAAGATGAATGAAAAAGAAATTACGGGAGAAAAAGGTAAGAATCCTCCCAAATAAAGAAATCTTGAGAAATGATACATGACCTAATATAGAAGAAATAGAACCAGGTGACAAGAGGCAAGGAGACAAATTTGCAAATAAAATGCATGATAAGGTGAAAGAAATGTAAGGAAGCATATTAAGAGAATCTAAGGAGTAGTTAAACTCAAGAAAATGGTAAGTAGGAAGTTAGCATCAAGAGATGCTGTGACAAGTAAGAATGAGTGAACTGTTCATAATAAGGTAATGAAGGAAAGAATGTTCGAGAAATGTTGGGAAAGTGAACCCTCCAAATAAGATGTGGTTAAGGAGGGATAACCACAATTGGTAAGACATGTCATAGTCCACATGCACATACAAAGCTTAAAGAGTGGACGGTTGAGCATAGTGTGAAGTGTATGGAATAAGATCGAAAATTTAAAGTATCTCCAATAAAGAATAAGGGATGAAACATAAGTTGTGGATAAAGAAGATTCCAATACGGGAAAATGCCCTAACATAGATAGGGGTGCGAAGAAAGGGAGAAAGAACCATACAATAAATAATAAGGAGGTTGAGCATGTAACTCCTATGATGGAAATCTCTATTGTAAGGGACATAGTAGAGAACAAAACCGGAAGGAGTGAACCTTCCCAAGCAAAGTAATCGACACATAGATCGAAAGCAATTATTGTAGAATGAAGAATCATGAAGTGATTATGAGTAAGTAAAAGTGGATTAAGGAAAAAGGGAAAACCCTTGAATAAGGAATGCTAAGGACTTAAGAAGGAAAGAATTCCAGTTTATTGGTAAACTATTGGGAAACCAAATAATTTGCACCAAAAAGACCCAATAAAGAAGTTGGGAAAGGACGAGTGGGTAAGGAAAACTGACATGGTTATGTAAGACATGTTGTTAAGATACGAATGATAATTGGGTAACAGTAAAGGTAGGTGAGGAATACTACCCGATGAATGGAGGGATGGAATTATACAGTTCCTGAAAGGCTAGAAAGTTAGAAACAACCCTAAAAGAGGTGTTATAGGAGTCTGATAGACTAAGATAGGTTCAAAACTATGTTAAGTCGTAAGGGACATATAAGCACCAACAATCATGAGTAAAATGTAACTCGGGTAAGAAGGAGTCAGTTGGTAAATATAACAAGGTCAAATATAAATTTGACCGAAGTTGTAGTCAATGACGGATGAAGGATGGGTCAAATTGGGATGAAAGAATAATAACATAGAAACCTGTGAAAACAAGTATGTAATGCTCAAAAGAACGTCGAGTTAGAGGTTTTAACGATGAAGAGAATAACTAGACAAAGGAACGATTGGGCACCTTGGAACTCCCAATCCTGAAATCTTGAGTAAAATCCCTAAAAGGAAGAACCTTACCCTAAATAAAGGGAGATGCAAACCTAAGAATATACATTATGATAAATGAGCCATGCATGCCTCGTTATTATAACTCAATGGAAGGAGTAAGCATGAAAAATGAAAAGAAATTCCTTAGATGAATGATTACGGAGACTAAGCGAAAGAGCAATCGAAGTGTTAGTTTGTCTAGAAAACCCAAGTTGACATTAGGGTAAATTATTCCTTATGTGGAATGTAAAACCCGCCATTTTGAGCTAAGGAAAGCCAGGAAAAGAATTGGTCAAACCAAGTGAGGATTCAGAACAAGTTCACAAACCCTATCATTTCTGAATGGGCAAGTTGGGAATTTACAACTCTCGGGTGATCCAAAGAGTTCATTAAACCTTGGAAAAGAAACTTAAGACAAATTAAAACAGAAAAACCAAATTGGTTCAGGTGAACTAGAGTCCATAAGAACTTTAAAGTTAAGCGTGCTTAATCGAGAATAGTGTGAGGATGGGTGACCTCTTGGGAAGTATGAATTTTTTTGTAACCCGAAATTTCAAATTTTTATTCGAACATACGGCTTATCATAAATAGCCTTAAATTAATATATATATATATAATTATTGAAATTAATACTAATAATTTAATACCTAAATTAAATTATTGGAATTAATACAAATAATTTAATACCGAAATTAAATTATTGGAATTAATATCGAAATTAAAGAGGTTATCCCCATTTCATTCTCCTCACACCTGAACACTTGAACAAAGGTCGGGCTCTTTAGAAATAAGGAGAAGACAGCTATCTGATAGAAAACTCCAGTCAATCTGAGAATTTGTTAGAAAATCGCCGACATGATGGAATAGTGAAGCAACTCCGACGAACTGAAGCTGCCTTATTTCGGCCAAGCTGAAATCGGCCATTTCAAGCCCTCCTCAGGCCAAACCAAGCCCTCTCAACAATTCCTCAGCCTTTCCACGGCCAAATTAGGACTAGAAGGTAAGCCAATTCGACTCTCCTTTACAATTTTCGATCGGTGCTAGAGAGAGAGTCGACCGAATTTTAATGACAAAATTCTAATCCAATTCCATATCAATTGATGCAATTCATGATTCTAGGATGAACTTTAGGATGAGACCTATCTGCCCAGATCGAAAGCTCGGACCGTCGTGCCTTCATCGGTGAGTAATCGAAGCTTTCTCTCTCTACAATCTGTTTTCCGGCGAAGATCCGTTTGAGCTCGTTCCGACGTTAAAATCTGTGATTCAAAGTTTCTTAGAATCGTATGAACATGCAGGAACTCAATTTCAACTCCAATTTCAATAATTAGAAGTGTTTGATTGGTCAATTTGATGAAATCAAATTCGGTAGTGTTGAAGAGTTGAAATTGGGGGAAAATTTGGGGATTTTCGAAATTCAAAGGACCAAAATACAATTTTATGAAATTGAGGGTCAATTGGGCATGAAAATAATGTTGGAGGACCAATTGAGGAATTTTGGAATTTTTGGGGCAAAACTTACCATTTTTGTAAAAGAAGGGCAAAATGGTAATTTTGGAAAAATTGGGGAACCAAATTGGAAATTTAGGAAATTAAACCCCTTTTTGGTGAAATTGAATAAATTGAGGTCCTAGGATAAATTTTAAAAGTTACGGGACTCAATTTGAGGAAAAACCGACATTAGGGACTTAAAGTTAAAGAGAAATAACTTTAGGGGCCTAATTATAAATAACTAAAAGTTTGGGTTTTCTCATTCATTGGAAATGAATGAAGGCTGTTATGCCGAGTAATAATGAACAAGGTTGTTCATATCGTGTAGGAATGCGAAATACTAGGAACGCCAACAAGGACAAGCTCGCGTGAATACAAAGAACCAGTCTAGTGTAATTCACGGCATTAACGGGTGAGTGAGTTTAATAACATCATACCCGGTTGGGATGATGAGCACAACTTAAAGATAAAAACCACTTACCGATTGTGAGTGGGTTTACTAACATCATACCCGGTTGAGATGATGAGCACAACTTAAAGATAAAAACCACTTACCAGTTGTGAGTGGAAATTTTATATCATACCCGGTAGGGGATGAAAAGTACATCGGTATAAAAACTCACTATTTAGTGGTATTTTAATCATCACCACTTAGAGAAAGTGATGTGAAAATTATGCGAAAAAATGATATATGTGCCATAAAAATTAATAAGTGAATTGTTTGCCATGGTACCAAGATAGGACCAACATGCTCAATCAACTAGCGGCAGTGCGACATGACAGGTCGATGGACTAGTCAAGACAAACAGCTACGGGTTGAGTTGAGAGTCGGGGTTGTTGGACTAGTGGCACCACATATTACATGGCAATATAAGAAAACATTGTTTGTGCATGCACTATGAGTACGAGATCATCAAGACGCCCATGAGGGGTAGTGATGTGTCCTAAGGGCACTGGACGACCTGGTGGCTATAAGGGCAGTTCGTCGTTCCAGGTGTCTGTGTTGGGTGATGACACACTGTGGTAAATAATAAATGGTGGAAAAACCTAAATTTTTAAATAAATGGATTTTTTTGAAAAGAAAGGAGTCTGGCACACTACATATAAATGTTTTTCTTAAAAGTTAAAAGTTAAAAGTAGACCTTTGAAAACTCATTCACTGAGTAGTCGTACTCACCCCCTCCCTTATATCCCTTTCAAGAAATCCCGAAAAGTCTACCTTGAAAGACCATCAACTAAGATGCCTGTAAGACAGGTATGTAAAGTTTAAAATTTCATGCAGTTTTGATTATGCTATTCCAGGAAATGGTGCAGGTTTAAAGGATGCCTTACTCTTTACGGATTATAATAAGGGGAAACCCTTTAATAAACCGGGAGAGTGGTGGGTTGTTCACGGGGATCGGACCAAACCGGGTCTGAGCGTGACATGGAATGTATTGGTTAAGTTTTGGGGACAAAACTCCTAAAAGGAGAGGAGAGTTGTAAACCCCGCACTTTTGAGTTATGGTAAACTGGGAAAAGAACCGGTCAAACCGAGTTAGAAAATTGAGCCGATTTATAAATCCGATCATTTGGGAACAAGTAATTTGGAAATTTACAACTTCCGGGTGATCCAAAGGGTTCATTAAACCTTGGAAAAGAAACTTATGATAAATTAGAAGAGAAAACCAAATTGGTTTAGGTGAACGAGATCCCATAAGAACTCTAAAGTTACGCCTTATCATAAATAACTTAATACACCTATATAAAGAGTTCATCCCCATTAATTTATGGTAATATTAATACTAGTAATAAATCTCTCTAATTTAATACACGATTTTACACCTATAGAGTTCATCCCCATTAATTTATGGTAATATTAATACTAGTAATAAATCTCTCCAATTTAATACACGATTTTACACCTATAGAGTTCATCCCCATTCATTCTCCTCACAATTGAACACTTCTCTCTCTCACTCTACTGCTCCATTTCCCGGTGAAGCTCGAACCATAGCTTCAACTTGAACATTTTCCTTAAACTCGGAAGGAGAGGTCAGGCTCTTTAGAACCGGGGAGAAGTCAGCTATCTAATAGCAAATTAGAGTAAATCTGAGAATCACTGGAGAAGTGTCGGCATGATGGAACAGTGAAGCAGCTTCGGCGGACCGTAGCTGCCCTATTTGGCCAAGCTTAAATCGGCCATTTCGAGCCCTCCTTAGGCCAAACCAAGCCCTCCCAACAATTTCTTAACCCTCCCAACACTTTCTTAGCCCTCCCACAGCCGAATTAGGACTAAAAGGTAAGCCAATTTGGCTTCCCTCTACAATCTCCGGCCGGTGCTAGAGGGAGAACCGGTAGAATTTTGATGATGAAATTCTAACTCAATTTAGCATCAATTGATACGATTATTGATTCTAGGATGAACCTCAGGACGAGAGCTATCTGCCTAGATTGAAAGCTCGGACCACCGTGGCCTTACCAGTAAGTATTCAAAGCTTTCTCTCTCTATAGTCTGTTTTCTGGCGAAACTCCGTTTAAGTTCATTCCGGCGTTAAAACTCGTGATTCAAAGTTCTATGGAATAGTATGAACATGGAGAAACTCAATTTCAACAATTAGAGGTGTTTGATCGGTCAATTTGATGAAATCAAATTCGGCTGTGTTAAAGAGTTGGAATTGGAGGAAATTGGGGATTTTCAAAAATTCGAGGGACCGAAATGCAATTTCCTAAAATTGAGGGTCAATTGGGCATGATAAAAATGTTAGAGAGCCAATTGAGGAATTTTAGAATTTTTGGGGTGAAACTTACCATTTTTGTAAAGTAATGGCAAAATGGTAATTTTGGAAAAGTTAGGAGACCAAATTGGAAATTTAGGAAATTAATCCCCTTTTTGTGAAAAGGGAATAAATTGAGTCCTATGATAAATTTTAAAAGTTTTGGGACTCAATTTGAGGAAAAACTGGCATTAGGGACTTAAAGTTAAAGAGAAATAACTTTAGGGACCTAATTGCAAATAAATGAAAGTTTAACTTTCTCATTCATTTGGAATGAATGAAGGCTATTAGGCTCAAGGAAAATGAACCGAGATGTTCATATCGTGTAGGAACATGAAGTACCGGGAACGCCAGCATGGACAAGCTCACGTGAATACAAAGAACCGGTCTAGTGGAATTCACGGCATTAACGGGTGAATGGGTTTACTAACATCATACCCGGTTGGGATGATGAGCACAACTGAAAGTTAAAAACCACTTACCGGTTATGAGTGGGATTTTATGGCATACCCGATTGGGGATGATAAGCTCATTGAAATGAAAGCCCACTACTATGTGGTATTTTAAACATCATAACTTAGAGTAGTGATGTGAAAGCCATGCGGAAAAACTACTTACTGGTTGTAAGTAGATCATACCCGGTTGGTATGATGAAACTTCCTTGAAGGAAGTTGAAAACCCGTTCATCGGTTATGAACGGAGATGTCCTTATATCAAGTCGGTATAATGGACAGTGAAAACATACTTTTATTGGAAGTGTTCTCCCTTGATTGTGTCTCAATACTTAAAAAATTTGGGAGACCTTCTCGACGAGAGCTCGAATAGCTCTTAAAGGTCGGGGGCCCTCAGTTTTGGAACTTGGGGGCTAATATGCCCGATTTTGAAAATCTCGTATAGTGGGGGCCCAAGGCCAGTTGGCACGAGTAGGATCTCGTAAATAAACATGAGTTATATGCCATAAAACTTTAAATAAAAAAAATTGTTTAGCCATGGTACCAAGATAGGATCGACATACTCAATCAACTAGCGTCAGTGCAGCATGACAGGTCGACGGACCAGTCAATATAAACAACTGCGGGTTGAGTTGAGAGTCGGGGCCATAGGACCAGTGGCACCATAGATTATATGGCATAATGAGAAAATATTGATTGTGCATGCACTGTGAGTACAAGACCATCAAGACGCCCAAGAGGGGTAGTGATGCGTCCCAAGGGCACTGGACGACCTGGTGAGTCTAAGGGTAGTTCATCGTACCAGGTGACCGTGCAAAATTTAGAGTAGCACTAAGCACATGAGACCGGGGTGGAGACGTGATGAGGTCTCTCTCCTCATATGGACATAAAGAATCAATTTTGGGATTGAGGGTCGGATGTTGCGTACATCCACTCAATCTCAAGGTAGAAGTGGAAGTGCTTCTATCTGGGTGGCCGATAAAGTCGCTCTGAAGCCACAAGTGGGTTCAATGGATGTACTGACCTGCGAATGTATGTTTAACCTTCATGATGAAGGATGTGTGTTGGGTGATGACACACCGTGATTAAATATGGAAATGGTGATAAAACCTGAGATTTTCAATGAAATGAGTTTTGAAAGAAAGGAGTCTGGCACCCTCCAATACAATTCTTTTTCCTAAAATATAAAAGTTTTGAACACCCATTAATTGAGTAGTCGTACTCACCCCTCCCTTATATCCCTTTCAGGAAATCATGGAAAGCCTACTCTTAAAGACCATCAACTAAGACACCTGTGAGACAAGTATGGTGAAGTTAATATACTATGGAGTTCTGATTATGCTATTCTAGGAAAAGGTGCATGTTTAAAGGACGACTTACTCTTTACGGGTTATAATAAGGGGAAACCCTTTAATATACCAGGAGAGTGGCGGGTTGATCACGGGTATCGGACCAAACCGGGTCGGGGCGTGACAGTATCTGCGAATGTATGAACCCTTTTTGATAAATGGAGTATGATTTTATGCTAAACCAATCCTAAGCAAGGGGAGAATTGAAATGTTTTCAAAGAAAAATAAAAGAAAATTTGTAAACAAAAAGATTTTACCTTTACGAAAACTCATCCCAATAACGACTTATTGAGTTGTAGGAGGAGAAGAGCAACATATAGGGAGCATTCAGTCACTAAGGTATGAGTTTAACCATGATTTATTTTGATTTCTTTACTTTGAAAAAATTAGTTAACATGATGCCTTTACTTTTCTTGCCACTTGCGGGTCAATGTACCTAGGTGCTATAAGCAAAGTTGGTGGGTTTCTCACGGAGTTTCGACCAAACCGAGTTGGGGCGTGATAGTTTCTATTGAACCTCAACCTTATATGTGTGTGGGCAACTTGCACATCTCGCTCGCTAGTGCCTAAATGTCCCACATCCGACCATGACTGTCGGAGCTTTTGTAACTGTACCCCATACTGCCGGGATTTTAAGGAGGACCTAGTATAGCATGAGGTAACAATGTGAGGAATGGAATATCTAAAGCTCCCTCCGCTTAGCTTAGGGTCCCGACCCGAGTCTACAATCTAACATAAGAAGAGGCTTGAACTGACATGAGTGTTGTAGTGGGTACCTCTTAGAATCCTTGACTTAGAAATTATTTATCCTACTTTTGAAAATGGCCATGTGATCACACCCTTTTTTTGTAATAGAGCATTGAGACTCTAGTTCCATTATGGATGTCGGGTAGTAAGGTTGTGTGTTTATTTGGAGTTTAATGGAATTGTTTATTTGGAAATATAAGGCATTTAATAATATTTGGGATTGAAGCCTTCACACTTATAAATTAAGGAGTTGATCAATCCTACCTAAGAGAAGAACTAGTGCTTAGAGTGCCACAAGCCCTATCCCCTGTTGAACCCTAAAATATTAATAAATATGTCATTGGGCAAAAAAGGTGATGAGAGACACCATACTATGGGCATGCAAGGTAGAAATTGGAGAAAGCACGCTTGAAGGGGATCCAATACCCCTACCCCTGAATAATGTGGAACTTATCCTTGGGATGAACTGGTTATCGAGGTACTATGCCAAGTTAGATTGTTAGGAGAAGGAAGTGACATTTAACACTGCAGATTTAGTCGTAACTGTATTTTGAGGAGAGAAGAACAAGAGTGAACCTCATGTAATCTCGAGCCTAAAGACACATGAATTGATTAAGAAGTGGTGCATGGCGTTCTTGGCTCGTATCACTATCACACTAACAACGGAATAGGCACCAAACAACACACAAGTGGTGTGTGAGTTTCTGGACATATTCCTAGAAGAATTACTCGGGCTTTCGCGTGATTGACAGCTCAAATTTGTTATCGATATCATTTCGAGAACACGCTCAATATCGTAGACTCCATACCAAATGTCTCTCGCAGAGCTAAGGGAGCTTAAGGAACAATCGAAAAAATTGTTAGAAAAATGTTTCATGTGTCTAAGTCACTCCCTAGGGTGCCCCGTCTTATTTGTAAAGAAGAATGATGTGAGTATGTGACTCTATATGAATGATCAACAACTAAATTAGGCCATAAAAAATAATAAGTGTACCTTTCCGAGAATAGATGATTTATTTGATAAGCTATTGGGAGCTTGATTGTAATACCCAAATTCCGATACTAACAATAAGACTCTAGAACCATGAACTAGATGCTCAAATTTAATGAAAGATTAAGTGGAAGTTGGATTATGGGATCGAAACATTAAATTAAAAAAATAAAGCTAAGAAGATTATCTTTGAATTGAGAATTCAGAGTGGGAAAACTAGAATACCAGTTGTGGAATGATTAGAATAATGATCTAGTTAAAATTGGAATAAACTAAACTAATCACATAATATCATAAATTTGTTCAAGAAAATTTAAGTGGGGTAAAAATAAATTTTTTGACTCTATAATGAAGAAAAATGATCGAACATTTTTTAGAAAAATAAATTAGGCTAAGAACTAGCCAAATTGGCGGTGAACTAAAAAAAATTACCGAAATTAGCTGAATCAGTTGGAAAATTCATTGAAAATTTTTCTAAACAGTGTCAGCTAGTGGTCGTAAACCGAACCGCCATGTCGGAGGTCGTGACCAACCACGGTGCACCACGTGGCCAACCAATCAACATGGTGACACTATCTGATTAGCAGATGTTGAACCACATCATCCATTACAACTAATCAGAGTGTGTCAAGTGTCATTGGACATTGTGGACTACAGTCTAGACACGTCGGATAATGACGACCAATCAGAGGGCACTACATGTCAAATGGACACTATGGACTACACTCAAGACATGCTAGACTTAGGCAACCAATTAGGGAAATCCACATGTCAAATAAATATTCTAAACGACAGTTGAAACATGTTGAATAAGGATAGACAATCACAGAACGCCATGTATTGACATAGTCATAGTAATTTATCCAGTAAGCTGAAATGTCATACCCCGATCCGATTTTCTCCGATCAGACTTGCAAACAACCCGCCACATCCTCCTAGTTTTACAACAATGGACACATCATCATTGTAAGTCTAACACGATGTAAGGCTAAAAATAAAACATCTCAAGTTATTTCCCAAAAATATTCAATTAAAATTTAGAAAAATAAATTTTATAAATCATACTGGTACCAACTACTAAATGTAAGGCATACCTTCGGTTCAGAGTGACTTCTCAAATATTCATATGTACTTTTATCACCTTTGTTGCTTAAAATGAGTATTTGGAGGGGAATTAGTTCACAACTCAGTGAGTGGGGTAGCTGACATTAGGACGTGTAAACCCTGCACTTTTGAATTAAGGAAAATTGGGAAAAGAACCGGTCAAACCGAGTAAGAAAACCGAGCCAATTTACAAACCCGATCATTTGGGACCAAGTAATTTGGAAATTTACAACTTCCGAGTGATCCAAAGGGTTCATTAAACCTTGGAAAAAAAATTAAGACAAATTAGAAGAGAAAAACCAAATTGGTTCAGGTCAATGAGAATCCATAAGAACTCTGAAGTTAAGTGTGTTTGCTCGAGAGGAAATTTGAGGAAAAACCGACATTAGGGACTTAAAGTTAAAGAGAAATAACTTTAGGGACCTAATTGCAAATAACTAAAAGCTTGGGTTTTCGCATTCATTTGAAATGAATGAAGGTTGTTATGCCGAGTAATAATGAACAAGGATGTTCATATCGTGTAGGAACGCGAAATACCAAGAATGCTAGCATGGACAAGCTCGCGTGAATACCAAGAACCGATCTAGTGGAATTCACTACATTAACGGGTGAGTGGGTTTACTAACGTCATACCTGGTTAAGATGATGAGCACAACTTAAAGTTAAAAACCACTTACCGGTTATGAGTGGGTTTACTAACGTCATACCCGGTTGGGATGATAAGCACAACTTAAAGTTAAAAACCACTTACCGATTGTGAGTGGGTTTAATAATATCATACCCGATTGGGATAATGAGCACAACTTAAAGTTAAAAACCACTTACTAGTTGTGAGTGGGTTTAATAACGTCATACCTAGTTGGGGATGATAAGTACCTCGTTATATAAACCCATTGTTTAGTGGAATATTAATTATCACAACTTAGAGAAAGTGATGTGAAAACCATGCGGAAAAACTATTTATCGGTTGTAAGTAGATCATACCCGGTTGGTATGATGAGACTTCCACGAAGGAAGTTGAAAACCCGTTCATCGATCATGAACAGAGATGTCCTTATACCGGTCGGTATAATGGACAGTGAAAACCATTTTATCGGAAGTGTTCTCCCCTGACTGTGTGCTAATGCTTAAAAAATTTGGGAGACCTTCTCGACAGAAGCTCGAATAGCTTTGATAGGCCAAGGACCTCGGTTTTTGAACTTGAGGGCTAAATGCCCGATTTTGAAAATCTCATACAGTGGGGCCCAAGGCCAGTTGGCATGAGCAGGAGCTTGTAAACGAACATGATATATGTGTCATAAAACTTAATAAGTGAATTGTTTGGCCATGGTACCAAGATAAGGACCGACATACTCAGTCAACTAGCGGCAATGCGACATGACATGTCGACGGACCGGTCAAGACAAACAACTGGGGGTTGAGTTGAGAGTCGGGGCTGTTGGGACAAATTCCACCACATATTACATGGCTTGATAAGAAAACTCTGTTTGTACATGCACTATGAGTACGGGATCATCAAGATGCCCATGAGGGGTAGCGATGCGTCCTAAGGGCCATGGACGACCCAGTGAGTATAAGGGTAGATCGTCGTTCTAGGTGTCTATGCGAAATTTGGAGTAGCACCAAGTGCATGAGACCGGGGTGGGGACAGGATGAGGTCTATGTCTTCATACGGATACGAAGAAGCAATTTCGAGATTGAGGGTCGGATGTCGCATACATCCACTCATTCCCAAGGTAGAAGTGGTACTTCTATCCGGGTGGCAGGAAAAGTCGCTCCGAAACCACTAGTAGGTTCAGTAGTGATACTGACTTACGAATTTGTGTAACCTTCATGATGAAGGATGTGTGTTGGGTGATGACACACCGGTAACTAAGAAATAATGGAAAAACCCGAATTTTTAAATGAAGGGATTTTGAAAGGAAAGGAGTCTGACATACTCCAATAATAATTATTTTCTTAAAATTCAAAAGCTTTTTAAAACTCATTCACTGAGTAGTCGTACTCACCCCCTCCCTTATATCCCTTTCAGGAGATTTCGAAAAGCCCACCCTTAAAGACCATCAACTAAGGCACCTGTGATACAGGTATAATAAATTTAAATTATTATGCAGTTTTGTTTATGTTATTCCTGAAAAAGGTACAGGTTTAAAGGATGCCTTACTCTTTACAGTCTATAATAAGGGGAAACCCTTTAATAAAATGGGAGAGTGGGAGGTTGATCACGGGGATCTGACCAAATAGGGTTGGGGCGTGACACGACGTCATATCCACTATTTAACACATACTCTAAATAAAAATTAACATTATATGAAAATAGGATTTATACCATTTAAAGATTCAAGGTTTCAATAAACGATTTTTGTATTCCACAATCATCACACATAACATTTCCCTCATGGAAAAGAGCATACATTCATAGAACATACTTTCGGTCTATTCCACTTATAGTTCGGAGTGCCTTTACCGACCACATTGTTAAAATGCTACAACCTCTACTACACTAGTGCGAGACTACAACATTTATCATTAGTTTGATTGAGCACCATTACCCAACATTTAGACATTTTTGATAAATTTATTCACTATCAAAGGGATGAGACATTTCCCATTCGCCTAGGTCTATTGCACATGAGACTACCACAACCTAAGACATACTTATACAACGTCATCTTCCCTTATTCCACTTATCTGACCAGCTTCCCTTAAAAACATAACTATCTTATACCGGGTGTCTAATGGTCCCACATTCATATCAAACATAAATAATAATTTTTTGTATAAGACATTTCTATTTGCACTACTGACCCAATGAGATACAAGTCGACTCTAGCTCGGTAGCCTTAAACACACATCATCCATTTATGATATCTTTTATGAGGTTTATAAATCAACAATTATTTACAACAAATGGTCTGTTTTCATTAGTGTTGAGCCCCCTTTTATAAGTTTTAAAATCTTAGCTTTGTACTCACTTCTCTTTTTTTTTTAAATTGTGGCATTGGGCCCAGTGGAGTATCACAATTCATAATAGTTCTATAGGGTTCATACTTCATGTAAAATATATTTCCTAAAAATAATTTTTAGCGAGTTCAAGCGCTTAAGGGAATATATTTTAAAAATAATATTATATTAAACATATTAAATATGTGAGTAATATCGCATAATTGATATAATTAGACTCGATGCGAGAAATCTCACTCACCATTATCCGAGTACATGTTTGTCCCGAATAGATTCTCGAATTTTTGTGCTCATCTCGTATATAAAGATTTGGGGGAGGGGGGGGGGTCTCGCCCCACTCTTTGAATGTGCATTCAAGGGCATTTTCTTAATTTCAATGTTCTTTTGTTTATGCCCCTCCATTCGTGGTCCATAGAGCTTATTTGAAGGTAGTTTTATGTATTTACCCATTTTCCAAATTTAGGATTTGAACTAGTTTTTCATCCAGTTTAATTCTAATTCACAGTTTTCTAATTTTCGATCCATTTAGGCTTAAATCCCGGTTTTAGGAATTCTAGTGTCCTGTGGGTAGAGGTTGAGTTTAAAGTCATGAAGCGTGTCAATTTCAATAAGTTAATTCACGAGGATTTGAAATCACCCAATTTTCAAAACACTTTCCTATAAAAAAAACTCATGAAAATTTACGCTGGAATAATGCGTTAACTAGATGGTGAATTCGAATTATAAAGCTCAAAAAGCAAACACAAATGTTGTTATTTATTAGTAGATGTTATTATTCTAGATAACTTTTGTATATATTTTGTAAACAATTTATTATAAAATGAAGTTTTAAATTTTTATGTAATTGTGTGAATTTTTTTAAATTATTAGTATTTTGTCTTATCCATATTATAAAGGTAAATATACCCACTATTGTATAATTAAACGAATTAGAGAGATTTTTATTGTACTCAACTTGAACAATTGAGTCGAAACATGATAATATTGATAGATTTTAGCCGTTATTTTAGTTAAACGAAAATGAAACTAATATAAAGTTTATGGGTGATTTTGTAATATTTGTTTTGTGATATCATTAGAAGGATTATTTTATAACAAAATAGAAGTAAGGGATAATATGTATAAAAGGTGGTAAGTGTGGTCACTTGTATATAAATACTTTCGAATAAAACATCAACACTTTTCCTTTACTACTTCATATAAAACCATAAATTCTCTTCTTTTTTTTTTTGCATCCAAATTAGGTTTTTTCGTGATTAATTTTGTTAATAAGGGGCTTTTATGATTTTCAAGGATTATATATAAATATCATATAAGGATAACAAAAAATATAGGCATATGATAAATTATAATATATATTTACCTTATATAATTTTATATATCACATTTTTATCATACAATTATATTAAATAATAAAAATGAATAATTAGTACAATTAAATAATAAATTATAAAAAATATATTATTTATGATATAATAGTAACATGAAAAATATAAATATTATATAATAGTAATATGAAAAATAATGTGTATATGATAAATTATAGTATTTATGATATATATTTTTATTATATAATTATATCATATAATTGCATTATAATAATATTTAAATATAAATATTATATAATAGTAACATGAAAAATAATGTGTATATGATAAATTATATTATTTATGATATATATTTTTATTATATGATTATATCATATAATTGGTTGGAAAAAATATATAAAATACTATTACTATATAAATTTATCTAAAATGTATAAGAATAAAAATGGTAAAAAAGAAAAGAAAGAAATAATAAGATAAATATATAAATTGTATTAAAATTATTTTAAGTGAAAAATCACAATTCTCTAAACCCAAATCCCTCCAAAAAAAATAGAACTGATATAATCACTACAAATATCTCCATCCAAACACACACTAAATATTTACTGTATTAATTGAAATAGTAAGATGATATTTTAATTTTGTATTATTACGAGCTAATAAAATTTTTTATTAATAAAAATTGCGTTCTTCTCATTTAGATTAATCATCATCCCCTCTGTTTAACATTGTTTATCCAGATAGTATGTAATTTAAATTTGACAAACATGTTCTACTGTTCTAGTCTATCGACAAGAAAGGAAGTAAGGCCTCTTTTGCATCACCCTCGTGAATTATAGCGTCTGATGGGGCATAGCTCAGGTTGCCTGACGAGGTAAACAATATCCCCAGCTATCCTGTACAAGTCCTGGTTCCTGTGCCAGCTCCATAGCGCGTGAGTAGCGTTCTTCACCTGCAGAAGAACGTCGTATCATGGCATTTGTTCTCACTGTTCCCCTTTAGCCATTGCAAATGGCTAGAATGGAGGGGGAAGCAGAGGAGTACCTCTAAAATGCCATGCCCGAAGCTGCTATCTCTGTAGGCGCTGTAGTCAGGTTGTCTGTCCCAGCAGAACTTACCAGCTGCAGGACCTGATGTGAAATTGGAAGCACAGAATCCGCCCGTGTATGGATCCCGACTGGTATCTGGTTCGGGGCAGTTTCCCCATTCATCAGCATGCGTTATTGCCATGTTCTCCCGGTTCCCTCCGTCACCTACCACGATATGCACCGGACCACACTGGTCCAGGGTGTAGTTATAAACCCGGTTCGATCTCTCGTAGGCATGGACCTGTTGTTTGATTGATTGTAAGCCATTGAGAAAATCAAGCTATGTCATGTGAAGGCAGTATTGTATGTAGGGATGGATCTAAACACAAGATCAGATTGTGCTTACATGCCCGTTGAAGACGATGTCGACCCTGTAATTGTAGAGCAAGTCTTCCATGGCGACCCTCATGCACTCTGCCTCTCTGTAGTGCGCTGTGTAGGTGCTGTACCAAGGAGGGTGCCATGTAGCCACCAGCCAAGGGGTCACATCCCGGTCCACACTGGCGAGGTCCTTCTCGAGCCATCTGTACTGATCGGCTGCAAGCCGGAGCATGTGATTTTCCGAGAAAGCAAAAGAAGATTTGTGATTGTATAAAAAACAGAAAGACATTGCCTCTGGAGATTATCCAGACTTCAATACTTACACGACTCATCGTAGCCGATGTAGGCCCCTAGCATCACGAAATGCACACCTCCTGCATCGAACGAATAGTAAAGCTTTGAGGAGGAGCCGCTCTCTGTCGATGGAAATGTGAACCGGGAACTGTATGCCTCGTATGTACGGTTCTCGGCCTGCTCCTCTATGTCATGGTCTCCTTCTACAACCATGATGGGGACTCTAGACACCAGAGGCTGCATGAACCTGATGAAAGGGAAACCCGCAACACCCAAATACATGAATGTTAGTAAGAAACACAATAGAAGTTGACCGGTCGCAGGCATTCAATCAAACCACCATACCTTCCCCAGTAATCCCAACGTGGCTGATAACTTTCGTGGATTGGAGTGCCCGGAAATGTACAGGCGAAGCAGTCTGCTCCGGTCCCATTCGTGAGGTACAAATCGGCGTAAGTGACATCACCGATTAGGAGGACAAGGTCGGGATGGTTGGCAAGAAGGTGATCAACTGTAGAACTGGTGTTGTAGGTAAGTCCCAAGTCCCCAACCACTGCTATTCGGGCAGGGTAACTGTCCGGGCCAGAGATGGGCATGGTTCGGAAGTAGTATACTCCACTCATCGCTATCGAAGGGTCTCCACATTGGTAATAGTACAACGTGTTCGGCTTCAACCCTGTCGAGAAAAATCTCAGAGTAAAAGTGCAGCTGAAGTCAGAGAGAACAAAAGCACTCCGAAGGGATAATTGTGCAGAATATGCACCAACTTACAATATCTATCGTCCCAGTTTTGAGCATCATCATTCATTTATAACCTTACCGATCAAATTCTGAAAGTTCCAAGTTCAATTAGGAGAACCCACAAATTTTATGAATTTTCAGAAGTACTCAACTTATGCATGAAGAAGAATAAACCAAAACTGACTTTAAAAGTTTTGCTACATTCAAAGGGTTGAATGCCAATGCTGATCTGATCGCCCTATAAGATTGATCAGTGTACCTCTTAGACGAACGTGGTGTATGATCCCAGAAGTGTAGTTCTGAAGGCCTTGGAAGGGGTAAATCTGGCTGTAGACTAGCGATGAGCCCGTGGCTCTATGCTGGCGTCCCGACATGAAAATAGCATAGTAAACTACACTCGCCACACTTGCAGGGTCCAAAGGCGATATATTGTCACCGATCTGGTATTCACCTTGAAGAGCAGTCATGAAATCGACCATAAGCCAACCAGCAATACCCGTAGAAATATTAGCATCAATTCACTACAAGTTGCCATCTTAAACTTACTTCTCATCAAAGTCTACTTTCTAAGCTGTCAACAAAAATATTAATTGCGAAATTTAGAACACAAAATGTCGAGAGGGAATGCTGATGAGGACACGAGTATTACCAAATCCAGGACCGTTGCCTTTTGTTGCCGGGATGAAGAATTCAAAATTTTGGATATAATAAGTAATAATGCAGAGGGTAAAAAAAATTTTAAAATAATAATAAATAATGGAGAGAGGGGATAGGATCTGACCGCCTAATGACAACAGCCAAAGACAACAACGGAATAAATATTCAGTGAGGTGAATGGAAGAGCTTATCTACGCAAATACCAGTGATCCAAGATATCCAGACGGAGTCGTACTTGGCCGAGAGGGAGACGGAGACTTGCTCGGGTTCGAAGCTGCTGACCGTCCTCTGGACTCTCGGGTCCGTCTCCGGCAAGTCCACGGCGTTCCGCCTGAGGCTCTTGTCCAATGGGGCTGTCACGGGCTTGAAGGGACCCTCTAGAGTCGTCGGAATCCGGCTGCTGACGGTGCAGATCGACGTCTGGAGGCTCGCCAGAAGAAGCCAAGTGCATATCGGAGCAAGTGCGAGCGATAGTGGGAGAATGGCCATAAATGAACTCCAGAAATGTGATGAGGGTAAAAAACAGTGTAAGTGTAAGTAAAGGGGAAACATAATTGATTAATATTAATACATTATTGTATATAATATATAGATATACCATGTAGAATAAAATAAGTAATATGATAAATAGTGGTACAAATTCTAGTAAGTGTCTACCAGAAACCATCATTGGGTTTGGTCGGACTCGTTGAAAAATAAAGCTGAGGAAACGGGGGTGGGGTGGACCTTGATGGGCTAAAAAAAGAGAAGATATCCGAATCTCATCTGCACGAAGAGGAGGAGATGAAGGGCCGAAGAGATGGGCAAATAACCCAATGAGCCGAATATGCATATCTGGCAGAATTTCTTTAGGAAATGGTAGAACCGTCCAAGAGTTTTATGTATAAATGAACTTTTAGCATTCTCCTAAAAATCACGGCTCAATTAAGGATTATACCTAAATGTGCAATTACCAATAATATATATTTCTATTTATAGAACATTTTACATAAGAGCTATTTGTTAATAGGTATAAATGTTGAATAAAATTGTAATAAAATAGATAATAATAATATAATTTAAATTTATACAATTTATTTTAGTATTTCTTATTATCATAATCAATATTTTTCACTCGTACTCCATTTAAAATTTGAAATACGGTTTACCTAATTAAATAGAGAAAATATCCAATTTGATATTATTATTTATTTTTGCAAAGACCTAAAAATTATATTACGATCGTAAACCATTATTAAGCACAAATTTAAAATTGTATGTGCTAATTATATCATGTTTAATATGATGGTATAGGTTTAGAATAAAATTTAATATCGAGTAAAATAAATAAGTATTATAAGTTTATTAAATTATGAGTATTTCACCATTTTACTAGTAGTGATTTAAAGGAAATGAATAAATATAGAAAAAAAGATTAGAGAAAAGAGCGCACTCGATATATATATATATATATATATATATATAAAAGATTGTAAAATTTATTATATTATTTAATATATTATTTCATTTTATTTATATACAATTTATTAATAAATAATAACTAGTTATAATAAGTCATAAATGTATAATGCTCAAGGGTAGTTCACTGATTTTGAGTTTGTCTAGTAAAATAGAGAGACAGGTAAAATGGAGAACTTTAGTGAACAATTACGTTAATTGAGCGGTAGTACCGATAAAACTAACACTGAGTAAACCTTGACGAACTTGTTCACTAATAAAATGGAAATCAATCTCAATATGTTTGGTGCGAGTATGGAAAACTGGGTTGGTAGTGAGATAAATGGCTAAAAGATTATCGCACCACAAGACTGGAGAATGAGTGTAAGAGATGATGAGTTCTTTAAGAAGAGACTAAAGCCATATGAGCTCAGCGGTTGCATGGGAAAAACTTCGGTACTCGGCCTCAGTGCTAGATCGAGCGACTGTTTGTTATTTTTTAGAACTCCATGAGATAAGATTGTGTCCAAGAAAAATTATAAAACCACTAATAGAGCGTTGATCATCTAGATTTTCGGCCCAATCAGTGTCAGAAAAACAATGAAATCTAGAAGGAGGATGTCGCCAGAGAGTAAGACCATGATAAAGTGTCCCTTGAAGATAGCGAAGAATGCGCTTAACAACAGTTCAATGGATAGTGGTGGGACGATGCATAAATTGACAAAACTGAAGAATCGTAAATGTGATATCAGGTTGAGTGAGAGTGAGATATTATAGATAGCTCACAAATTGACGATATTCAATAGGATCAGGAAGAGGAAGTCAATCATATTGTGAAAGTCGGGGACCATAGGCAATTGGTGTGGAAATGGGATTACAAGTACTCATGGCAACCCGAGAGAGAAGATCACAAATATACTTCTGTTGGGTGAGATATAAACCATGAGAGTGGGCAGTAACTTCAATGCCTAAAAAATGATGAAGTGGACCAAGATCCTTAATAGATAATTCTCTACGAAGGACATGAAAAATGTTCTCAATGGGTGCAGTAGAACAACCAGTGAGAATAATTCATCAACATAGATAAGTAGAAAAATAACAAACTCACTCGTGTGATAGATAAATAGAGAGCTATTAGCAACAGAGCTACAAAAATCAAGTTGATGAAGGTTAGAACTCAGGCGGAAGAACCAAGCACGAGAAGCTTGTTTGAGGCCATAAAGAGATTTGCGGAGATGACAAACATGGCTAGGAAAGCAAGGATCAACAAATCTAGGGGGTTGATCCATATAAACTTACTCATTAAGATAACCATGAAGAAAAGTATTATCCACATCAAACTGATGAATGGGCCAATTGAAAGATACAACAAGGGAAAGAATTACCTAGATAGTGACAGGTTTAATAACAAGGCTTAAGGTATCATCATAATCAAGACCAAGGTGCTGTGTAGCCCTTAGCAACAAGATGAGCCTTATATCGAGCTACTGAACCATCAGAATGATGCTTGATTTTGTAAATCCATTTGCACCCCATAATAGGCTGATCAGGTGGAGCGGGCACGAGATCCCAAGTGTAGTTGTGAAGAAGAGCAACAAACTTAGTATGCATAGCCTTAACCCAAAAGGAGTGACGAGAAGCTTAGGAATAAGTACGGGGTTCCATAGAGGCAATTAACACTGTAGGATTAATAGTGAAGCGCCTTTGAGGTAGACTGCCATCTTGAGAGCGAGTCACCATACGTGAAACTGGAGGTGGAGCAAAAGCATGATCCAATGTAGGAGAGGAAGATGGTGCAACATAATCATCCTCAATAGAAACAATAGGTGAGTCAACTTGTGTTTGTACAGGAGATTGGAGGCAACATACTTGAGTACGGAGGTGGAGACGGGACAGGTGTGAGGAGATTCACCACAAGAGGGTGCACTGCAGGAAGAGGGGAAGGCATACATGTGGAACTCGATGAGGTAAATGGAAAAACAGATTCATCAAAATGGACTGTGTGACAGAGAAATATGCGTCATGTTTGAGTATCAAGACAACGATATCCGAGATAATTAGAGGGATATCCAAGAAGCATACAAGGAGTGAAATAAGGTTGAAGTTTGTGAGCAAGATAAGGGCGAAGATAAGGAAAGCAACGACAACAAAAAACTCGAAGTAACTTATAATTAGGAGTAGAATGGTGAAGTACTTCATAGGGGGGTCGAAAGTGGAGAGATCTTGTGGGAAGGTGATTGATAAGGAAGACAACGGTCTCAAAGACAAACGACCAATATTTGGTGGGAACATGAGAGTGAATAAGAAGAGTAAGACCCATATCAATAATGTAATGATGCTTACATTCGGCAAGCCCATTTTGTTGAGGTGTGTGTGGATAGGAGATCCGGTGGAGAATGCTTGCGGATTGTAACTTAAATTGGAAAGTACTAGAAATAAATTCTTTATCACCGTCAGATTGGAGATATTTAATCCATTGACCAAGTAAATTTTCAACTTGTAAACGGAAGGCACAAAAAATAGAGAGAATATCATATCATTGTTTCATAACAAAATACCATAAAAATTTGCTATAATCATCCAAGAAATGAACATAATAGCGATGATCTGTAGATGAAATAATGGGGGATGGTTTCCAAATATCTGTGTAAATTAATTTGAGAGGATGGATACTCTTATGATGAGTGACTGAAAATGGTTGTTGAGTAATTTTACCACAAGAGCATGAGTCACAAAATGATAAGGGAGAAATATTACTTATTGATAAATGATGGGAAAGCACACGACTCATAATTTGAAAAGAATGGTAACTCAAATGTTGATGCCACTAAGTAACAGACTCTATTCGACTAATACAAACAATAGAAGAAATATTTCGACTAGTGCGCAAATACTAGAGACTGTTCCCACGACTCCAGCGAAATAATTCTTAATGAGAAAAGAGATCTTTGATAATAAAATAAGTGGAATAGAATTCAAAATAGCATGAATTGTCTTGAGTGAAACGAGACACAGATAATAAGTTGAGAGAAATTTTGGGAACATAATAAATATTAGTAAGTGAGAAATGTTGGGAATGTGAGGTTAAATAGATAGATCCAGAAGAGATAATAGGTAAACTTGTCTCGTCTCGGATCATGAGGTGATTAGGGAGTGTCAAATCGTCCTAAATAGACAAATGTGATAGATCATTAGTAATATGACTAGTAGCACCTGGATCAACATACCAGTCCATATGATGTGCACTGGGTTCATATCCATAATAAGAGTGTGCATGAGCAGTAGAAAATATAGGCTTTAATTCAAATGATGGACAATGATGGGCCGATTGGCCGATGAGCCCACATAGCTGGCATATCACATTATAAGAAGAGGTGAGCTTAGGAGAAGTGGGTCGAATTGTAGAATTTATAAAAGGTTGGGCATACGTCTGACGTGGACTGAAACATGGTCTAGATCCGCACGGTTTAAATCCCCGCAGAGAAAATTTCCCACAATTTTCAAGAGGCTTTCCCCAGCCTCTATTAGTTCCTCCATTGCGTCCCCGTGGTCTGTGACTGGAGAAGGTAGCAGTAGGAGAATCAGACTTAGGAAAACCTCCGAGTAGGCTAGAGAGCGGTGTGCTGCTGGAGCCGTAGTCAAGACCATATTTTTGAAGGATTACTGTGGTAGAGGAACTTATTTTTGTAGAGAAGGATGAGAAGATTGATACCATGCATGAAGAATATTGATTTTTGTTTATGAGTCTTCAATGGCAGGTGGCAGAAATGTAAAAAGTAATGGATGATAACTTGAAAGCGTGTTCTGTATCTTCAAAAGTAGAACAATGCTGCCAAGGTTTAAGGTGACTCTGATAACATAAAGGAAATGAATAAATCTAGAAGAGAAAGAGTGCACTCCATAGATATGAGATTGTAAAATATATTGTATTATTCAATGTACTATCTCATTCTATTTATATAATAGAATGAGATAGTATGATAAATGCATATTTATATAGGCAGTTACAAAAAACTAAACAATATATTCATATAGGCAGTAATTAAATGATATTTTGGTTATTACTTTTTGCACAGACCCAAAAAAATATATTCCCATTGTAGACCATTATTAAGCACAAATTTAAAATTATATGTGCTAATTATATCAATGTTTAATATGGTGGTATATGTTTAGAATAAAATCTAATATCGAGTAAAATAAATAAGTGTTATAAGTTTATTAAATTATAAGTATTTCACCATTTTACTAGTAGTGATTTTTAAGTAAATATGAGTATAATTATTTATTATTCCATAACACTCTCTAATATAGTAATAAAATTGTTAAACTTATATGTAAAATGCTCATGTTGCCCTTCTTGATGGTAGGTAACATTTTATTAAGATATTTTTCAAAGTCTAATAGTACAAGATTTATTATCTCACATTCGTTCACTCCCTAAGCCCTAATTATCTGTACATACGCTTTTGTGCATCATTTCTACAATCTTATCATGCTTTTCAAAGTTATCTTTTTATGAGGTAAATAGCGAAACTTTCTATCTCAATTCTCAAATGGTATTACCTATCTTGTCTAAACTAGCAACAACCTGTGTTTGGCTTTTTCTTCGGAATTTTTCTAGGGAAAGCCCATCTCAGCAGCCTCTCCCATGAATTACATCCCACAAACATGAGAGCGACCCATAACAACAACCTATCTCTCAACCCAGTTGGCAAAGGTACTAGCTTCAGCCAATCATTCAAGTCTCTGAACAGATTCAAAGTAATCAATGTTAAGAACCCAACTGCTGCCAACAAAGCATATAGGAAGGGCTTGTTCTCAGGATGCTCTGATTGAAAGGGTGACCCATGTAGTTTACTGCAAAAGTGGCCACCTGTATCATCATACTCACCATATATGAGACTGTATTTACTAGTATTGAATATTGAAAAAATATAATTCACTACTAGTAAATTACATTAAGGATATATATAGGGTATATTTGTACTATTTACAAATATAACCCTAACTTATTAATATTACACACTCCCCCTTAAGATGGACGATAGATATTTACTATTCCAATTTTGTTACAAATATCATCCCATTTTTTGAAACCTAAACCTTTAGTTAAAAAATTTGCTAGTTGTACACTAGTCTTCATATATTGCAGTTCCACAATCTTTATATCAATTTTTTCTTTCATGAAAACTCGATTAATCTTCTCGTGTTTGGTTCTATCATGTTAAACTGGATTGTTAGCAAAATATTTATAGTAGACCTGTTATCGCACCACAACTTCATATGTTCTTCTCTAAAGAGGTGAAACTCCATTAGTAAGCTTCTTATCCAAATTATCTCACAAATAGTTTGAGTTATTGATCTGTACTCCGCTTATGCTGATGATTGGACGACTATTTCTTGTTTCTTACTTCTCCAAAATACAAGATACCTCCAACAAACACACAATAGCCAGGCGTAGATCTCCTATCATCCACACAACTAGCCCAATCTGAATCACAAAAGCATTCCACTCTGGTGTGACTACGAGGTTTAAACCAAAGTCCCTTACCCGGACTCCTTTTTAAATATCTCAATATCTTTATGGTAGCATCCCAATGATTTTTCATGGGATCGTGCATATATCTGCTCATAATACTGACTGCATATGTGATATCAAATCTTGTATGGCATAGAAAGATCAATCGTCCCGCAATTCTCTGATATCGTTCTTTATCCACTAGGTCACCTGACTAAGCACATAACTTATAATTCGGTTCTATTGGTGTCAAAGCAGTTCGATAGCTTAACATCCATATCTCAGTGAGTTAATCTAATGTATACTTTGTCTAAGAAAGTACTATGCCTTTCCTAGATCTTACAATATCAATACCGAGAAAATACTTTAGAGTACCCAAGTCTTTTACCTCAAATTCTTTACTTAGTTGTTTTTTCAACTACAATATCTCAACATCATCATCCCCAGTGATGATGATATCATCCGCATATACTGTGAGAATAGCAACTCGACCATTAGAGTGTCGATAGAAAATTGTATGGTCTCCATTACACTGCCAGTAACCCATTTTGACCACTGCACATCGAAATCGATCAAACCATGCTCTTGGTGACTGTTTGAGTCCATACAAAGATTTCTTCAATCTACATACCTTCCCCACAGTCTTCATCGTACCAAATCTAGGTGGAATCTCCATATATACTTCCTCTTGTAGGTCTCCATGCAAAAATACATTCTTTACATCCATTTGATATAATGTCCACCCAAAATTAGCAGCACATGAGATAAGAATTCTTATAGTGCTCATCTTAGCTACTGGTGCAAAAGTCTCATCATAGTCTATTACATATGTTTGACTATAACCTTTTGCCACCAACCTTGCTTTGTATCTCATAACTTCTCCTTCAACATTCTGTTTCATATTAAATACCCACTTACATCCTACAGCCTTTTTTCCATTCGGAAGTTGAGCAAGTTCCAACGTTTTATTCTTCTCTAGTGCTTTCATCTCCTCATGCATTGCTCCAAGCCACTTCGAATCCCGTTTAGCTTCTTACTAATTATTTAGTATATGTACTAACTATATTGATGCAATAAACGACTTGTATGCAGGTGGAACAGATGCATATGAAACATAATTAGATATATTATTCACAAAACCATATCTAATTGAAGGTTTCCCTACATTAGCTCTATGTTCTCTACTAATGGCAATAGGTAAGGAATCATTACCATCCGATGACGTGGATGAACCATTAAAAGGTTGAATAGAGTCATTACCTTCTAGTGACATTGATGAAGATTGTATAGAGTTATTATATTCTAGTGACATTGATAAACTGTTAGAGAGTTTATTAATACTTGGAATTGTCTCACCATCACCTTACTCATCTTTCTCCCCCTTAGCACCGTCTTTATTTCTCCTTCTATATACCTTCAATTGATGCTCATCATTTTTTCCATCTTTGTTACTCCAAATTATAGGACACAGATTCACTCCTACAATAATATTTTCAGCACTTTGATCATTGACAATTTTTTCATTTGTTTGTTGTGTATCAGGAATTGACAAGTCTTGTAATACGGTTACAGACTATGTTGATTCCTTATAGAATTGTTCATTCTCACGAAAAGTAACATTCATACTCACAAAGTGTCTTTTCTCACTTGTACTCCAACACTTGTATTTCTTTTGAGTACTGGAATAACTCAAATAAATACATTTCAATGCACAAGGATTGAGCTTACTTACCGAAGAATGATGATCTCTCACAAAATATATATATCCAAACACACGAGTAGGGACTATGTATGTATTTTTTCCCATCAATACTTTACAAGGTGATCTAAAATTCAACACTTGTGAGGGCATCCGATTAATTAAATAAGATGTTATCAGTATAACTTCACTCCGTAAATACTTTGGTACACTTATCTTGAAGAGAAGAGAACGAGCAACTTCTAACAAATAACGATTTTTTTCTCTCTACAATACCATTTTGTTGGGGGAGGATATTTGGTCATGTAGTCTGATGAATAATTCCCTTACTAGATAGATAAAATAAAAATTCTCGATCCACATATTCAGTGCCATTATTTGTTCTAAGAGTACAAACTTTGGTATTAAATTGAGTTTGAACCAGAGCTAGAAAATCCTTGAAACATAATAGTACTTCTCCTTTGTGCTTCATCAAATATAATAATGTCACTTGAGAGTGACAATCAATAAAGGTGATAAACTATCTGAATCCACTAACAGAGGTAATCGAACATGACCCCTAAACGTTCGAATGAATCAATAAAAATGGCTCCATACTTCTTAATCCAATAGAATTATGACTTGATTTTGTATGTTTTCCAAACTTACAAGCATCACAAACAAGTTTATTGTGTTCTACTTTACTCATCAGCTATGTTCTCAACCTTTTAAAACTCTCAAAAGATGGATGTCTCAACCGACAATGTTCTAATATTGCTTTATCTTCTTCTTTATTATTAACTACAACACTCAAAATTTTATACACAACTCTTCTATTTAGATACCACAATCCTCCACACTTGCTACCAGTTAGTTCCAAGTATATTCTCAGTTTTTCTCTCTTGAAAAATATAAGTGTTCCCATAAAAAATTACTTGACAATTCAATTTATCAATGATACTACTAACTGACAACAGATTAACTGGAAAATAGGGAACAGACAAAATAGATGATAATGTAATTAAATCAGTACATCTAAGAGAGTTCTTCCCTTTAATAGATTGTACTGTTCCATATACAGTATGAACAACTCTATTATTAGTTTGAGGATATTTATCATATACATTGAATTCTCCTATTAATTCTGTCATATGTCTTGAAGTATCAAAATCAATAACTCAATATGTGGAATATTAAAGTATTTGTACCTGATTACCACATTTGATCTCATTTTCATCCAGTCTAATAAGACATCTATTATTCATATTTTTTATCTCTCTCGAATCCCTTCCAACTTCTGGATCTCCTGATCACAACTCCCGGCGATTACAAATTTTAGAGATATATTCTTTACTCCTTTGACAATTAAGCTACTTCGTATTCAGAGCCGTCTCAGGTTCCTCCGATCGTTCAAATCTACCAAAACTTGAAAATATAAAAAAATCCTAACTCTTATATCATATTAATAAATTATATTAAGAATATATATAAAATATATTTACACTATATTCCATAACTAAACTAAATTAGAATGAAAGTCTAAATCAGACTATATGCATTCCCTGAGGGGGCATGTACTTCTCTGCCTCTCTAACAGCGAGATTAGCAATAACAAATGGATTGCAAACTGGCCTATCAGGGAGAGGATAACATAGGAGCAGAATACATTAGGGTGAGGTCACAAGAGTGCTTCGGCTCTGTGGTGGGGATTACTGAGGCATGCTTTGCGGTGAAGGGAGATGCCATAGAAGCATCGCCCAGCTTCACCACTACTGGGGCTGAGCGACCATCAACATCATCATTCACCTCATCCATCACCTTCTTAAGCTTCTGTCTCTGCAACTCCACAGCTGTGAGATGACGAGAAGAGCTCGGAGTTTCTGACTTAGCAATTGACTTAGTTTTTGAACCATCACTATTAGCAAGTGGAAGCTTCCGTTTCTTTGCTTTTTCCGCCTTTGAGACATCTTTGGATGACTCTTGAAGCGGCTTTTCCAGTTTTGGCAAGAGGCACTGCATTAAGAAGAGCAACTCCAACATGGGCTTGAGAAAATAAGAAGCATCATTGTGCCGCTCAAGAGGTCTCTGTGTGTGTTTGTTTGCAGTTTGCTAACAGTAATTCAATTATGTTCTCAAATTAGTTACAAGCTCACAAGTGGCAAATGGATACAAGTAGAGACCAAGATGATATATATGGAATAATCAACTGACTCATTTAGTCAACCACACTGCATGGGAAAATGGAAATTACCTTAATTCACTAAGTTGTTTCTAACTTATTACAGAACATAATCACTCGTAAAATATCATTTCACGCTCACCTACCTCCTTCCAATTTGACTCTTTTGACTGACTAGCAATAAACTCAAATTAGCTTTCAATTAATTCAATAAATTTATTGGGCCAACCTTAGCTTCTCATTCAGTGGGAAGAAACGAGAATCAACAGCAAGAGACTAATCATGGGTGGGGCATAATCAACAGCAAGAACTCTCCAAGAAGAGGAAGAAGGGGAAGCTTCCAAAGGAGGCCAGGCAGAAGCTCCTTACTTGGTGGGAGCTGCATTACAAGTGGCCTTATCCTTAAGTGCAGGAGTCCGAGAAGGTGGCATTGGCCGAATCGACAGGGTTGGACCAGAAACAGATAAACAATTGGTTCATAAATCAGAGGAAACGGCATTGGAAACCCTCGGAGGACATGCAGTTTATGGTGATGAATGGTCCACATTCCCAGAATGCAGCAGCTTTACACTTGGACGGCCACTACCTTAACGGAGGCCCCTATCGATTAGGTTAGGTCCATGAGGGACCGAACCGTAGATGGTCTGTCTACCTATCCATTGTGCAAAAAACTGGAGTTATATATCCTTGTCAAAGCTCCAAGGGTCTTTTATAATCACCATTCACCACTGCGCATTGAGGGCTAGGGGTGGCTTCTTCTTTCTTTCTTGGTTATCTCTTGGTGTCACATACTTTCAATAGTAAGGTCGAGTAAATAACAGGAAGTTATTACGGCATGAATATCGATCATGACTCCATGTTTGTGGATTGCTGCAAAATTTTCTCAATCAAGTCAAAGATATCAAAACCCATATTCTTTATATATTAAAGAGGGCATTTTCTTTCTTTTTTCATTTGAGGTTTATTGGTGGTGATGCACCATCGTCCCATTTACCCACTGATCACTTGTGCTATTGCGTGATGGGTGGCTTATAAAGGCTGTCATTTGGCAAGTGGCCACTTTGCATTTATAGTCGACAGTGATAGCAACTCAGCAGATCACGTGCTAACACCAAGTTAATCCAATACTTGCATATGATGATATATATAATTATGCATAATCAAAATATAGTTTTCATTCCCTGTTAAATCATAACAACTTTGACAATGAGAGCTTGAGGAATTCCTACCAATATATATATAGAACAAGTAGCATTCTATCTCTTCAATAGATCCCAGAATGAACTTTTAAAATGAACAGAAAGACTAAATCTTGGCTTTATTACCAGTCAGGGAACAATCTCAAATTTTCATCATTTTCCTTGGACAAAGGGATCAACTGGAGACATAGGTGATGCTTGTAGAAGGTAAGAGTGGAAAATGACTTAGCAATCTCAGAAGGCAAATTACATTATTCTTTTTTTTGGCAGAAACGAGGATTCATATTAACCAAACGAAGGACCATACAAACATAGGTAAATTCACTATGAACCATACAAAGATCCTTCATGCAGAGGCTCATAAACTAGGGCATCTTAAATTCACATTGTTCATAAATATGCCAATCTCAATATTGATTTATGAACAAGTCAAATGATGATTTTAAACAAAAAACTATTGTAGAAATGGCCCATGGCTAACACCCATTCACGAAATCTATCTTAGGAATTATGCTGCTACCTTCAATTAAAAAGGAGACTGACCCAACACAAACTCCATGTATGAGTTATTTTCATCAATGAATTATTTATACCAGTTATCATGTTATTACACAAGACTCAGTGAGTGAGTGGGATTTAGCACAATGATAATTTGCTCCATTCATCATAATAATACCTCTTAAAGCTCTTACACTATGTAACTAACGCACTCCAAAACCAAACTAGAATTATAAACTTGTCAAATAAAATATGGTTTTGAAATGGCAACAAAGCTCCAATCCTTATATCCAAAATCTACAAAGTTGCAAAAAAGGACTTCTTTTATCAATTAAATTCACTTGATCATGAATGCATCTCATTTAGACACCAACTGCCTTGACGCAAAACTGCAGACACATTTTTACTACAACACATGATCTTATATTTAGAATTCCAATAAGTTAAGGCCATCTAGTTTTAGGTCATCTCAAAGCACCAAAGTTTGACATAAGATTATCTATAATCAGGCAGTTCATCTAAAAACCTCATTAAGGAGACAACCTAATTGTAAACAGATTGTTCGAGCCATATAGAGGATGAAATGGGCAGCCTATTTAAGGAAAAGGCATGAGGAGCTTAGAAGCATTACCCATCAGTATCTTCCATACAGAAGAACAGTTTTTTTTCCTGGCAGAAAGCATGGCATTTTAGAAGTTACTCTTGAGACACAACATCACAAGGATAATTTGGGAAGGCAACAGGGAAAACTGAAAGAGTGAGTAAGCTTTGGAACATAGATAATAAGGAACCCAAAAAGTGAGAGAAAATTTGAGTATTTGAGTGAATTGAAATTTGGTAAAAAATGGTCAAAATAGAAAATTGGAAAATGTTAAGTAGCTAATAAGGAATAAAAAATCATGGAAAGGAACTATCAATGAGATTGGATGAGAAAATCAGACCGGTTTGGTGAACCAGATCTAAATCGGATTAAACTAAATTGAACTATGAATAACGGGGTTAAAAAATTATTTTTCTGGGTTGCTTAGTTATATCACTTTCAAAAATTGAAACCATAATTAGATAGAAAATAAATTTAGAAATTTTTAATTTTTAAAAAATCGATTGAATCGGGCCTTAAATGGCCGATTTTCAATTTAAAGTCACCAAACCCAGTTTGACCGAATCGGTCAACAGTCCAGACGGTCAACAGAACCACCTGCTAGGTCATCGCCCAGTCAACAGGCGTGACCAATCAGTATGTGACATGTGGCGAAACACGCCCAGTCAGCCACTCAATCGGAAGCGCTGACCAATCAGAGAATAACACGTGTACTCAGTCAAAGGTTAAAGGAGAAAAATCCACGTTGGCGAAGACTGACCAATAGGAGAATGACACGTGTTCTCAGTCAATGATCAACTAAGTAGATGCCTCAACAACAAGGCTGACTAATGAGGAGTTGACACATGGCAAAAGGTGCCATGTCAGCAGTCAACTTGGATATCGGAGAAACAGTCGAACAATGAGGGATCGATACATGGTGAAGCCACATTGGATAATGTCAACCAATCAGAGGTTGACACATGGCAGCCGCATAGTGAGTTGGGAGGAAAATTTTGATTTATTTAAATCAGTTAATGAGAGACTAACATGTGGTGGCTACACAATGCGACAGGGAGAAAATATGAATTATCTAAGTCAGCCAATGAGAGGATACTACATGTCATAGTCAATTGTTGACCGAGTTTGGTCAACATGTCACGTTGGAATGAGTGACCAATGGGAGGTCACCACGTGGCTTGTAAACCCCACTCTTTGTATTTAAGGAAACTGAGAAAAGAACTAGTCAAACTGAGTGAGAAAAATCGAACTGGTTCACAAACTTGATAATCAGAGAAATGGGCAATTTAAGAAATTTACATCTCCTGGTTGACCCAAATGGTTCATAAAACCTTGAAAAAAGAACCTTATAACAAATTGGAATAGAAAAACCAGACCGATTCAGATGAACTAGAACCAAGTCGGATTGAACTAGTTTATGAACTGAGCCGATTTATGAATCGGAATCGATAGAGGGAAAACTAGGAAATTTATGGATCCCGAGTGACAAAAGTTATGAAAAAGGACTTTAGGATGAATGGAGGATGAAAACCAAACCAATTCAGGTAAACCAGATTGAACTAGTTTGGACCGGTTTGAACCACTATTGAACCAGATGCTAAATTTATTTTTCTAACAGGCTTAGAAAATTTAAATTTGAGATTTGAGGCCACCATTGGATAGAGAATGAATTTAGATGAATTTAAAAATTTTTAATTTTGAAAAACTTGGTCAAATCGGGCTTGAACCAACCGGTTTAAACTTTGAACCCGGTTCGGATCAGTACGGTCTGGATCGAAATAGTGTCGTCTTCTTCCTTCAGATGACATCACTATTCACTCACCAAAAAATTGAGCAGCACTGGCGAAGCTGAAAAGTCTCCGGCTAGAGAGTTTTAGGCAATTAATGACCACCATTAAGGCACCAATCGAACGACCAAGAAATCCCCGAGCTTCTTATATAAAGAGCCCCTCCCCATTCATACTCTCCACACTTGAAAACTCCATTCTCTCTCAACTGCTCCAATTTTCGGTAAATCTCGAACTAGAGCTCTGAATTGGGTACTTTTCTGAGTCAAATAAGGCGAGATCAGGTTCTTTGGATTCGAGGAGAAGTCAGCTACACACCTATAGTCTCCATTTGCTCTGAGGATCGTCGGAGAAGCACCGGTGTGATCGAACAATGAAGCAGCTCCGGCAGACGGAAGCTAACCTATTTCGGTCGAGTTGAAATCGGCCAATTCGAGCCCTTCTTAGGCCAAACCAAGCCCTACCATCACCTCCACGGTCCTCCTATAGCTGAATTAGAGCTGAAAGGTAAGCCAATTTGGCTTCACTCTGTAAATTCCGATCGATGTTAGAGAGAGAACTGGCAGAACTTCGATGACTAAATTCTCACTCAATTCAGCATCAATTAATGCAATTCTTAATTTTAGAAGTAACCTCAGTACAAGAGCTATCTCTCCAAATTGAAAGCTCAGACCGCCATGTCCCCGACGTTAAGCTTTCGAACCTTTCTCTCTCTAAGTACAGTTTTCCGACAAAGCTTCGTTTGAGCTCATTCTGGCATCAAATTGTGCGATTCAAAGTGCAATTGAATCGTATGAAGGTGTAGAAACTCCAATATAACTTCAATTTCAACAATTAAACTCAATTGATTGGTCAATTTGATGAAATCAAATTCGACTAAGTTAGAAGGTTGAAATTAGGGGAAAAATTGGAGGAAATTTAGGAATTTAAAAAATTTGAGAGACTAAAGTGCAATTTCATAAAATTGAGGGCCAATTGGGCATGATAAAGATGTTGGAGGACCAATTGTGCAAATTTTAGAATTTTTGGGGCAAAACTTACCATTTTTGTAAAGTAATGATAAAATGGTAATTTTGAAAAAATTGGGAACCAAATTGGAAATTTGGGAAACTTAAACCATTTTTTTGGGATTTTGAATAAATTAAGGTCCTAAGGTAAAATTTAAAAGTTATGGGACTCAGTTTGGGGAAAAATCGGCATTAGGAACCTAAAGTTAAAGAAAAATAACTTTAGGGACCTAATTACAATTAATCGGAAAGTATGTGTAGTTCATCCATTCATAATGAATGAAGGCTATTAGGCTAAGAGATAACGAATAAGGATATTCATATTGTGTAGGAAAACGAAATACCAGGGACGCCAGCAAGGATAAGCTCGTGTGAAGACAAAGAACCGCTCAAGAGGATATCCCTGTATTATCGTGTGAGTGAGATATTTAATATCATACCTAGTTGGAATGATAAGCATATCGAAAATGAAAACTCACTACTAAGTGGTATTTTAACCATCACACCTGAAAGGAGTGATGTAAAAATCATGCGAAAAAACTAATTACTGATTGTAAGTAGATCATACCCGGTTGGTACGATGAAACTTATTAGAAGGAAGTGGAAAACTCGCTTGTTGATTATAAGCGGAGATATCTTCATACCCGGTTGGTATGATGGACACTTGAAAAGTTTATTTTGTCTAAAGTGCTCTCCCTTGACTGTGTGCCACTGCTTAAAATTTTTGGGAGACCTTATTGACGGGAGCTCGAATAGCTTAGTTTGGCCGGAGGCCTCGGTTTTGGAACTTCGGTGCTAATATGACCGATTTTGAAAATCTCGAATAGTGGGCCCTAGGTTTGATGGCACGAGTAGGAGCTCGTAAAAAAAATATGAATTTAAGCCATAAAACTTAAATGAATGAATTAATTGGCCATGGTACCAAGACAGGACCGACAAACTCGATGGATTAGGGGCATTGCGACATGACAGGTCGACGGACTAGTCGAGACAAACAACTGCAGGTCGAGTTGAGGGTTGGGGTCGTTGGACCAGTGGCACCAAAGATTAAATGGCTTTTGAGGAAAACTTTGTTTATACATGCACTTGAGATTCGAGACCATTAAAACGCCTAATAGGGGTAGTGATGCGTTCTAAGGACTACTAGATGACATGGTGGCGACAAGGGAAAGAGAAGCTACTGGGTTTATGTTTCTCATTGTACCAATTAGTCATTAAGTTTCTGTGTTTGGACTCCACAAAGTTTATGTATTTGGACTCCATGGAGTTGCTATGTTTGAACTTCATGAGGCTACTATGTTTGGGGCTTCCTAAAGCTACTGTGTTTGAGTTTCATGCGCACGAGACCAAAATATGGTCTCTGTCCTCATACGAACATAGAGTTTTCTTCATGGGATTGAGGGTCGGGTGTCACATACATCCACTCATTCTCAGGGTAGAAGTGGACGTGCTTCTATGTAGTGGACGTGCTACCCTGCGAATGTGTATTCCCTTCATGAGGAAGGGTGTGTATTGGTTGATAAACACAATAGTTGTGATAATGATTGAGAAATGGCTATGGAATCTGAATTTTTTAGGAATAATTGTTTTAAAAGAAAATAAGGAATCTGACACACTCCAATTTAAACTATTTTTCTAAAAGTCAAACTTTAAACATCCATTCACTAAGTTATTGAATTCACCCCCTTCCTTATATCCCCTTTTCAGGTAACCAAGGGAAACCTACCCAAATACCTCTTGTTAGTCACACCTGCGAGACAGGTATGTAAGTTAAAATTTTTATACAGTTTTGATTTATGTTATTTCAAAAAAGGTACAGGTTTAAATCATGTCTTACTCCTCCTGGGTTAAAAAAGGGGAAAACCCTTAGTCAATCGGGAGAGTGGCAGGTTGTTTATGGGGATTTGACCAAACCAAGTCGGGGCGTGACATGGCTAGTCAACGAGTCAAATGGTGACTCGAACACTGAGTGGGAAGTCGCACATGTGGCATCTCGCACATGCGCGCAGTGTCATCTTCAACCTTGGGCAAATGAGAGGCACGAGATAGTCAGAGAGAGACCGAGTCTCCGGCACCCGAAAAATCTGCCACCGTCGTCGCATATGGGCGAGTTTGTGGCAAGTCTTGTGCCGACCGGTAGTCCTTTCAGTTGTTGAGCCCTCTATATAAGGAGCACCTCCCCACTCGTCCTTCCCATCCCTCGGACAACTACAGGAGACGGATAGCTCTAAGTTCCAGCAAGACGCAAACCAGAGCTTCGACTTAGGAGTTTTCTAAAGCCTTAGAGGACAATATTAGAGTCCCTAGAACGGGAAGGAAGTACTCCACCTCGCTGTAATCCCCACTTGCTTGAGGACCATGAACGGATTGCTAGAGAACTTGCACATTGCAACTACTTCGGTGGTCGAAAAATAGTCTAATTACCTTGAGCTGAATTTTGGCCACTTCCAACCTCCTGCAGGTAGAACAACCCTTTCCCAACCTTGTCCGACTAGCATCCGACCTCCCTGAAGCTTAATAGTAAGTCTAATCTGCCTCCACTAGTCGAAATAGTCAAATTTTAGAAAGAGAAATAGCTTAAATTGTACTGATCAAATTCTCCATGCTTAGTAAGTCAATTGGAGAAATTATTGATCCTAGAATGATCTTCTCGACGAGTACAAGCTCCCTTAATCAAAATCTCTGAAAACTGAGACCCAGTCGGTAAGAATTTGAAGTTTTCTCTCTCTAAGTGTAGTTTTCCAACGAAGTTCCGTTTGAGCTTAATTCAAGGTAGATTAGGGTAATTCAAAGTATTGATTGATCATGAGAAAGTAGGGAAGATGATTAGTAGTTTGCTAGTCAGAAATTGACATGGTTTTGGCTCCCAATTTGATGGATCGAGAATTCGGGCTAAAATGTAAATTTTGATAAAATTGGGCAAATTGGAGATTTTTAAAAATTTTAGAATTTTTGTGAAATTAACATTGAGGGTTAATTGGTTATTAAGGAGAAACTAAGGACTTAATTGTAATTAAGAGAAATTTTGGGGAATTTAATTGTAATTAAAATCATTTATAAGAATTTATTTGTAATTTAAAAGAATGAAATTACAAATAAAGTAAATTTTAGAATTTTGGTAATTAAGTGGGAGTTAATTGTCAATCAAATAAACCTATGGACTTCCATGTAACTAGGAGAAAAACCTAGTGGTTTAAGTGAAAACATTCGAATAATGAAATAATTCTCTATACGTGATAATGTAGGTACGAAGATAAGACTTCTACCTATGGATGCAAGACGTTCTAGAGACATCGGAAACTATTCGGGACGAATGAGTCACGGAATACCGAGTGAGTGGGATTTTCGGCATCAGTCCCGCTTAAGGCGATGAACACGTTTTTAAATTAAAAACCTTTTTTCAGAAATAGTCTCCCTAACTGCGTGAACCTACTTGAATGTTTTGGGAGTTATTTCTCATGTAGAGCTAGAGTTACTCTAGTGGGTCAAAGGCCAATGAGCACGGGCTAATCTCGTTGATAATTAGACGAGAAATGAGCCATTAAAATATTTACCATAAATGGTTAAATTGTGTGTTGAATCCACCCAACCGAAATTAGATCGTAGAGCCTGTTGGGCTAGTAATTAACGAGCCGAATCTGAATCGATGAACTCGTTGGGCTAGTAGTTACCAAGCCGAAGTCGGGTCATCGAATTTGTTGGGCGAGTGGTACTAATGATAAAGGTCTAAATTTAAAATATTATTGTTTGTGCATGATGAGATATAGAACTATCAAGGCGTATGGTATGGGGTTGTGTTGGTTCCAATGGCTGTTGGACGACCTGGAGAGTATAGGGAAGTTTGTCATCCAGAAAGTTAAGAAGGTTTAGAGTTTCATGCATATGAGACCAAGGATGCAGGGAGAGAGCTTTCATCCCAAAATAGCGGACATGGAGAGAATTAGGTCTAAGGGTTGAGCCAAAAGCTCGCTCAGACCTAGGATAGAAGGCGGGACCTTTTATTAGAGTGGTTGATAAAGTTGCTGCGGGCCACAAATGGAGTAGCCAATGACTAATATGTGAACATGTGAATCCCTTTGATGAGATAAAGGGCGTATGATTGAGTGATAAACACGAATTTTGGTTGTAAATAAGTAAAATACCTAAAACATATGTAATAGAAATTACCACTCACTAAATTATGAAATTTATTCCCCTTCCCTAAATTTCTTTCGGGAAAGATCTTTGTGCCAAGTAGAGATTAAAGCTCGAATGCCAAGTAGAAATTTCAAGGTAACTTTCCATAAGATGCACTATAAAATTGTTATGAAAAATGTAGGTATTGTAGCTGTATGAAAGGTTAATAACGTGGATTCAATTAAATAATGTTAGGGCATTACATTAGTAATGATAGGTAACTTCTAAAAAAATATTTTGTAATATTTTTTTTAATTATATATAATTTAATATAATAATTTATAATTGTATTACGAGAAATAAATTTAAATTATTATTATAATTTTTATATAAATTTATTTCTTAAATTATTATTGTAACTTTCGTATAAATTCTCTAAATTTGCTCTACTGTATTAAACAAATATTTATATAATTACATCATTCGTGCAAATAATTTAAATAGTTTTATTGATAAAAAATTAGATACTCAACCCGACATTTCTTAAATCGTAAACTGTTATCAACAAAACTTATAAATTATTTACTTATATAAAAAATTATTATTTTTAAACATTTTTTTAATATTTTTTAGATAAATTATATTTTATTTATTATCTCTAAATACAATATTTTATATTTGTATTTCACTTTTAGTTTTAATCTACTGTTTATGGTAATTTTCGTATAATACTCCCAACTCAATAATAGGTACTTTTAATCTAGTCGTGTAATACTCCCCAACTCAGTAAGAGGTACTAATAATTTGATGGAATTAGCATGTGACCTCGAGTCTCGATCTTGGGTTCGAGCAGCGGACAAGAGCCCAACGATCAGCATTGCTCGGGGGTTTGACGGGGAGTCAGGGCTGGAGTTTGGGGATCTGATTTCGGGCAAAGGCTCGAACTCATAAGTGGGGCAGTGCTGCAGCGAGGGTGGACTCGGCTCGGCTAGGGGGAGACAAGGAGTTAGGGCTCAGCTCAGCAGGCGGGACCCGGGCGCAGGTACGAGTCTGATTCCGGGCAGTGGCTCGGGCTTAAATTTGAAAGTGTGCTCGAACTCGGGCTCGGACTTTAGTTCTGGCTCGCGGGCGGGGCTTGGGCTCTATCTCTAGCTTGTGGGATGCTAGGGACTTCCTTACTGTTAGAACTCTACCAAATGCTAGGGTTTTCAGATAATGAGGGGAAGAAGAAAATCCCTTGGTCCAATTTTTTCCGGCAGTTTTAATTAAAACGACATCATTTTATATTATTCGCAATGTTTCAAGAATAAGCGAAACGGCGTCATTTTAATTAAATATGCTAAACTATAAAACGATATTGTTTGGTAGTTTAGCCGACAAAAATATATAAGAGCCGGTCCTTTTAATGGATCCACCATTCGGATTCAAGAAAATGGAATCACACTCAAACTCGAGTTCAGCCAGCGGAATACGAAGTTTGGATCTCGGGTCTAATTATTAGATTCAGACCTGAGTAATCTAAAAGGTACGGGGGTTTGGGTCTAACAACCATATCCATATCCGTATCTGAGCTCGAACTCAAACAGACCTGATTATTGTTTGATTGGCTCGAGTCAGGTGCGGACGCGTGTTCCGAGTCTCGAATTTCCTTGAAAAATGAAATGTTTGAGAAAATTTAGAAAGTGAACGCCAACCACCTCAGTACACGTGTATATACATAAGAGAGTCAAAGACTTGCATTGAAAAAGCACATCGAAGATTAGTTACTAGACTTCACGCTGGAGGTGGGATAGGATGGATGAGGGTCGGTTCAAAGTTTTTGCCATAATTCATCAGTCTTTATACCGTGAAATTGGGAAGTAAAAGTGCGGAAATTATACAGTGAAACAACAACATGCCCGACCCCCAAAAAGGTAAAATGTTCTCTTTCTAGAAAGGGCTTAAGTAGACTATGCTGTCTCAAAGTTTTGCCCTACCTTCCCTTGGGAGTCTAGTGTCGGCTCGCACTCCATCGCACGTGTCTAGATGTAAGAGTCAAGACCTGTACTGCACAACCACATGCCCAGGTGTCAACTGTGTGTGCCAAATATTACTCGCTACAGTGGGCGTGCAAAGAGATATTGGAATCTGATTGGACAGTACCTCTAAAGTAGATCTAAGATTTCATCTATTTTAAAATTTTCTAGTAGTTTTGTAAAGATTTTGTTTGTAAAACAATATTTAAAATTTAATAAAATTTTAAATATTTTACTTATTTAATTATTATATCTAGTCCATTATAATCGTCCAATATTTAAAATCCAAGGTTATGAATGTTTGAGCAAAAAGCTAGGAAGTGGGAAGTAAGAGTGCAGAGTTGGACAGTGAAATGGTGAAATAACAACGTTGTTTCTAGGCTAGGACCCCTATAAGGGTAAAATATTCCCTTTCTAGAAAGGGTCTCAAGTATTTGCCCCACTCCCAAGCTTCCATTGCACGTGTCTATAGATGTAAAGTCAAGACTGCATTGAATAAGCACCAGCACCAGCATCAGCACCAATACCAGCATCTGCCCAATTGGACCGTTCCTCTTGCTACATTCTCGTTCTTCTTCATATTCCACCGTCTCTGTCTTCCCATCATTTTCTCTACCACCGTCTCTTTCTGAGTTTCCCCCTTTCTCCCTCCTATTATTCTCTTCCACCGTCTCTTTCTGAGTTTCCCCCTTTCTCCCTCCTATTATTCTCTTCCGTCTCTTTTAGCTTGTAAATCGAAGCTCACTCCAGCCGGGTCAAAGAGGCGTGACTCAAACCAAGCCTCTGGATTATCGTCTGTCCCAGGAATAAAATTACTACACTCAAGGTGATCTTTCCCTTCAATATAGGTTTTCTTTTATTTACTCCCTCTTTTGTAGGTATGTGTGGTTTTAGATCGTCGTTGCATTCTCCAATTTCATCAGCAGGAGTACGTTCTTGCATTAGGAAAGCAGAGAAAATGCTTGTTCCAAAATAATTTATTAAAAAATAGTAAAACGATCATAAGTAAAATACTAGGGCTACACGTGTGTATAGTTAGCGACAAAAAAATAGTTTAAATTATTTATTTTATGTAATTGTAGGACTCTGTCTCGTGTTTACCGTCGAGTTAGCAAGGAGCTGAAGAATCAAAGGTATATATGACTTGTTTTTCAATTTTAGGGTTTTAGATATGAATTCTGCAAAGGTTTAAAATTTAGGGTTTTAGATATGGATTCTGCAAACATTTAAATTTTAGCTGATTTGAGCCATAGTGATTATATTGATGCCCTGGTGTGTCAGTTTTAGGGTTTTAGATATGGATTCTGTAAATGTTTAAATTTTAGCTGATTTGAGCCATATTGATTGTTTTGATGCGCTGCTGTCTCATTTGAGTATGAGTGAACGAATTAGTGCGTTACTATGTTGAAATATAAATGATTTTTTTTGCTGGAAATTAAAACACTACACGAATGCAATAAAATACAATTTCTTATTGTAGTATATAATATTTATTTATGTAACAGTGGTATATATTTATATTATTATAATATCACATCATTTCTAATATTTAATGTGGGGTCATTATTATAAAACTAAGTATTTATGTATATTTAATCTCCATAGTTGTATGTTATTTTTTAGAAATAAATAAATATATATATAGTATGGTCATAATATTTATATTTTGTTACCATACAAACAATACACTGAAGGTGGGGCCATGTGCCACTAAATACTAAAAGTAAAAGTGAAAGAGTATAATGCAATTCAATTGAGCGTGGATGATGGAATATTATATTAGTGTAAATGCTTCGTAACAATACACTTTATCCAAGTTATTAAGTAAAACTTCACCAATCATTTCTCTTTCAACAAGCAAGTAGATATTGAAAGAAAATGTTTGGATACAATTGTTATTCTTAATATATATTTTATGTACGGTTTTATATTTAAATTCATTTTATTTCTACTTAAAATATTAAATTGATAATATGTTGATGGTGGATGTAATATTTTATTTATGTAATGGCCACATGTATTTATATTCTTATAATATTACTTCTTTAATGTTTAATTAATGTAGGGTTAATGTTTAATCCCATATGATAACTATGGGTCTTTTTTTTTTATAAATAAACCTCATATGTTAGTATATATAGAGTAAAATCAATAATATTTATATATTTGTCATTATAACAACAAAATATTATTGATGATGGATATAAAATGTGATGAAAGCATTATCAACATAGGAAGAATACCGTTACAATGGAATGTTGTGGGGGTGGATGTAATATTTTATTCATGTAATCTTTGTATATATTTATATTATGATAATCATATTTTAAATAATTTATGACTTAAAGAGTCATTTTCCAAATTTTAAGATTGAATACAAATTTATAGAACTAATTTTGAAAATTTAGCAAATTTTTAGAAATCTCTTGTCCTAACAGTAAAATTTAAAATATAAAAGGCTGAGACTGACCGCTCAAGAGCGCACAAGTCTTTCCATTCTTTAAAAGGTTGAGACTAACCGAATGTGTTCTTGAAAAGTTTTTGAAATATTTCTTAGCTTATTCTCTATTCTTTCCATTCTTTAAAATGCACTCTCCCATCTCCTACTGCAACCCTAATTTCTAACCTATGTGTGAGGTATTGGACATTTTCTTCTAAAGAGCAATGAAGCTGTGATGTTACTTACTAATCACAAGTTTCAGTCTCAACCCAAGCTGTCAAAGCTTCTCTTCTATCTCAAGATGTGAAACCCCGAGATCCATCCCTTGCATTTACATAAAGACATCAAGAATAGGCAAACTCGTTAATCACACGTTTGATATGGGACATTTAAAAATTATTGGAATAATGTGTAGTATTAGTACATTGGTATAAATAAGTAACACCTGAGCACGTAATTAAGATAATAAATTAATCTATCTAGAGAAATGTCAATTAAATTTGTTCAGTGGTGTATTCTCAAATTTGATGGATAAACTATTGATCAATGTTAATGGATAATTTATTACAATTAAAAGAATTATAAAACCTAGTTAAAGAAGGTATCTATGAAGTGAAACAAATGTGTTGATCTAAAAGTAAAAGGAGAACAAAAACTTAAGTATTTTTAAATAAAAAATTATATGTTTAGTGTCATATATTAAATAATTATGGAGACTATACTAAGTAGATAACTAAATTCATTTGTTATAGCATGAAACAAAGTTGTCAAGGTTCTAAAAGAGTTCCACAAGCTTAGTTACAAGTTATACACTTAAAATTCGAACTTCGTGAAATGTAGGAAAATGAGAGCATGGATGGGTATTTTATAAGAATTATGTTTGTAGTCAATAAGATGTAAATACATGTAGACAAATTGATAAAACAACTATAGTAGAAAAGGTGTTGAAAATTATGACACCGAGAAATATGATTATATTGAATGTTCAATTAAATAGTTAAATAATGTGGATGTGTTGACCATGGAGGAATTACAAAGTAAATCAATTGTCCATGGGCAATAAATAAAGGGTCGTAAGAAGGAAGAACATGATTTGAAAATGATAAATAGTGAGTGACCATAAATTGTATTTTTTCGGGATTCAGAGCAAGGGGCAAACGTATGTTTTGAGGGAGAATTCGAGGAATAAATTGAAGAAGAGTAAGATTTTCTAGCGGTCAACCCAACTATCATTCCCATGCCGAGTGTTTTAAGTGTCATGAGATGGGACACTATCCGTTTGTGTCATGCTCTAACCTAATTTACGAGTTGTACCGTTATACAACCGCTACGTTCTCTTAGTGCTACCGTAGTGAGTACCTCATTATAGTAGAACTAATAGATCGAAATATTCAAATTAAGTACAATATAGTAAAATTCACTCAGAATTTAAATTTTTTACAAAAGACTTTCAATTTTCACAACGAATAAATAAAACAAGTCATGGGAATTGAGTAGCTGCATTGGACCACCTATTAGTAACCCAAGTTACTTGTCTCGTGTTTCTTTCTCCGAAGGGGTTCTCTTTTCTAGTACTACACTCCTTCGTATGTTTGTGAAATGTGTAAGGAGGAGGGGGTGAGCAACGTTCAATGTGTGCGAAGGCTGTTGTGAAACCTGTTATCTCAGACCAAGGAAATTAGGAAAAGAAATGACACTTTTCATGAGAAAATCGAGCCTATAAATGAACAAAAAACGGTAAATAAGGGGGTTAAAACGAAAATTTGGAAAATATTAAGTAACCAAGAAATCCTAAAAATCATGAAAATGAACTAGGGAATGGGTTGGATGTGAAAACCGGACTAGTTCAAGGTGAACCAGACTTGAACTAGATTGAACCATGATGAACAGGTTCAATAATTTATTTTTCTAGGTAGTTTAAAAATATCAATTTAGAAAATCGAGGCCACCATTAGTTAGAAAATAAATTCATATTAATTTAGAAAATTTTAAATTTTAGAAAATCGATTGAATCGAGCATGAACTAACCGATTTACGATTTCGAGTCACTAGACTCAGTCGGACTAGACCGGTCATCGGTCTAGTCGGTCAAAGGATCGTTGCCAGGTCATCGCCCAATCAGTAGGCACGACCAATCAATCCACGACAGGTGGCAAAGTGCACCTAGTTAGCCACTCAGTTAGGACCAGGAAGAGCGAGCCAATCAGAGCGTGACACATATCCCTGGTCAACGAAATCCACCTCATCGATGATCGACCAATAGGAGAGCAACAAGTGTCTTGATCAACAGTTAATGTCGGAGGCTCCTCGTCAACAAAGATGGACCAATGAGAAGCTGACACATGGCAAAAGTGCCATGTCAACATTAGACAAGGATGTTGGAGAAATGACCGACCAATTAAAGGCGACACATGGTAGTGACACTGTGCGTCGGGAGGGAAATCAGACACTTTTAAAATAGCCAATTAGAGGATACCACGTGTCACGGTTAGCCAACATGACCCGATCAACAGCCACATGGGTGGGAGTAGCCAATGGGAGGCTGTCATGTGTCCAATCACTAAATCAAAGGCTGACTAGGCTACTGAGTGGGATGCCGCTTCAGCAAAGCCAGCGATTCACGAGGCACCACATGGCATGTAAACCCTGCCCTTTGGAGTTAAGGAAAATCGGGTCAACCCGAGTGAGAAAACCAAACCAGTTCACAAACCTCAACCATTTGAGAACGGGCAATTGGGAAATTTACAACTCCCGAGTGACCTAAAGAGCTATAAAAACCTTGGAAAGAGACCTTAGGACAATTTGAGAGAGAAAAACCAAACCGGTTTAGGTGAACCGGATCCGAACCAAATTGAACCGATTTGGACCACTTTAAATCCCTATTGAATCGGATACTAAATTTATTTTTCTAGGTGGTTTAGAAAATTCAAATTAGAGAATTGAGAAAATGAATTTAGAATTTTTTAATTTTGAGAAACTCAATTGAATCGGGTATGAACTGGCCGGTTTAAGCATTGAACCCGGTTCGGACTGGTCTGGTCCGGTTCGAAACAGTGTCGTATGCTTCCTTTAGATGACATCACTATTCAGTCGCTGGAAAATCGAATAGCACCGGCGAAAGGGAAACGTTTCCATTTAGGACGTTTTAGACCATTAATGATTGTCATTAAGATGCCAAACGGATGGCTAGAGAGTCCCCGAGCTCCCTATATAAAGAGTCACTCTCCATTCATCCTCCACACACCTAAAAACCTCACTCTCTCTTAGCTACTTAGTTTTTCGACGAAGCTCGAACAAGAGCTCCGACATAGGGGTTTTTTTGAGCTAAAGAAGGCGTGGTCAAGTTCTTTAGTCTCGGGGAGATGTCAGCTACCCGACGGTAGTCTTCATGGATCGCTAGAGAAGCGCCGACGTGATCGAACAATGAAGCAGCTCCCGCGGACCGAAGCTGCTCTACTTCTGTCAAGCTGAAATTGGTCGATTTGAGCCCTACTCAAGCCAAACCAAGCACTCCCAACACTTTCTTAGCCCTCATACGACCGAATTGGAGCGGAAAGGTAAGTCAATTTGGCTCCGCTTTGTAAATTCCGATCGGTGTTAGAGAGAGAACTGACGAAACTTTATTGACCGAATTCTCCCTTAATTCAATATGAATTGAGGTGATTCTTGATTCTAGGAGTAACCTCACGACTAGAGCTACATGCCTAGATCGAAAGCTCGGACCGCCGCATCCCCAATGGTAAGCTTTCCAAGCTTTCTCTCTCTAAGTCCAGTTTTCCAGCAAAGCTCCATTTGAGCTATTTCCATCGTCAATTTATATGATTTAAAGTGTACTTAAATCATATGGATATGTAGTAACTCAATTTTACCTTCAATTTCAACAATGAAACTCGATTGATCGGTCAATTTGATGAAATCAAATTCGGCCAGGTTGAAAGGGGGAAATTTTTGGGGGAAATTAGGGATTTCAAAAATTTGAGGTACTAAAGTATAATTTCCAAACATTGAGGGCCAATTGGCCATGAAAAAGATGTTGGAGGACTAATGGGTCGAAATTTGGAATTTTGGGGGGGTCAAATTGCCATTTTTGCAACATATGGGTAAAATGGTAATTTTTGAAAAGTTAAGGACCAAATTAGAAATTTGGGTAAATTGAATCCTTTTTAGGATTTTGGATAAATTGAGGACCCACAATGAATTTTTGGAAGTTCCGGGATTCAATTTGGAGAAAATTGGCATTAGGGACCTACAGTTAAGGAAAAGAACTTTAGGGACCTAAATGTAAATAATCAAAAGTTTAGGAATTTTATTCATTCATAATTAATTAAGGCCATTAGGCCAAAGGTTAATGAACAAAGATGTTCATATCGTATAGGAAGACGAATTACCGGGAACACCAGCACATACAAGCTCGCGTGGAATATAGTGAACTATCGAGTGTGTGAGAATTTTCACATCATAGCCGGTTGGGATGATAAGTATCTCGAAATGAAAAACCACTACTAAGTAAAATTTTAACATCACACTTGGATGGGGTGATGTGGAAACTACGTAAAAAAACTAATTACTGGTTGTAAATAGATCATACATGGTTGGTATGATGAACTTTCTAGAAGGAAGTGCAATACCCGTTTACTAGTTGTAAGCGGAGATGTCATCACACTCGGTTGGTGTGATCAATGAGTGAAAATATGTTTTGTCAGAAGTGTTCTCCCTTAACTGTGTGCCACTGCTTAAATATTTTGGGAGACCTTCTTGACAGAAGCTCGAATAACTCAAATAGGCCAGAGGCCTCAGTTTTGGAACTTGGGGGCTAGAATGCTGGAGGCCTCAGTCATTCTAGTTGGCATGAGCAGGAGCTCATAAATAAACATGATGTTAAGCCATGAAAACTTTAATGAATGATGTGATTTGGCCATGGTACCAAGACAGGACTGACATACTCGATGGACTGGCGATAGAGCGACAAGACATGTCAATGGACTAGTCAAGACAAATAGCTGCAGGTCGAGTTGAGGATCGGGGCCGTTGGACCAGTGGCACCAAAGATTAAATAGCTTATGTGGAAAATTATAGTTTTCTACATGCATTGAGGTTCAGGACAATCAAAATGCCCAAGAGGTGTAGTGATGCATCCTAGGGGCTACTGGACGACATGGTGGAGATAAGGGCAGATTATTGTGCTAACAGTCAGGAAAGCTCGGTGTAGCTTCATGCGCATGAGACCGGGGTTAAGTCGAAATGAGGTATTTGTCCTCATATGGACACGAAGTTTCTTTTCGGGTTTGAGGGTCGCATGTCGCGTACATCCACTCATTCCCAGGGTAGAAGTGGACGGGTTTCTATCTAGGTGGTCGGTAAAGTCACTCCGACGCCACAAGTGGGTACAGTGGACGGGATGCCCTGCGAATGTGTGACCCCTTCATGATGAAGGGCATGTGTTGATTGCTGTACACATTAAATGTGAAAAATGTGGAAAAGATTTTGAAAACTGAGAATATGAGAAAGGAATAATTTTGAAAGGAAATTAAGTAGTCTAGAACACTCCAAATTATTTTATTGAAACTCTTTTTCAACCTCCCATTCACTGAGTTCTAGAAACTCACTTACCGTTTTTATCCCTTTTTAGGAATAGAGAATGACTAGGGATAACACTAGGATTTACCCTCTATTAGGTATGCTTAATTTTCTTTTAAACATGTATTATTATTAATATATGTTATTCCAGTGAACGATGTTGAGATTACGCCTGGCTACTCTTGAATTAAAGAAGGGGGAAACCCCTCTTGAACCAAGGGAGCGACGAGTTGATCACGGGGATTCAACCAAACCGGGTCAGGGTGTGACATGGCACTTTCACACGTGCAAAAATCGCATGTGTGGAATAGTATCGTCTTCAAACTTAGGCTGACACATGACCCATGACCGTTGGAGGAAGACCAAAACTTCCGTGTCACACCCCGACCCGATTTGGTCGGAACCCCGTGATCAACCCGTCATTCCCTTGGTTTAATAGGGGTTTTCCCCTTCTTTTAATCAAGAGGAGCTAGGCGTAATTCAAATTTTGTTCCCTAGAATAGCATAAATCAATCAAAATACAATCTTAAAAGTGACATTAAGCATACTTGACGGAGGGTACATCTTCATGTTTTGTTTTGTCATGTTTTCTTACTCCTAAAAGGGGTATAAGAGAGAGGGTGAGTTCTACAACTCATTGAGCGGGTGTTGGGAGTAAGTTTTTAAGAAAAATAGCTTCATTCAAATTGCGCCAAGGTATATCATTTCTTAGAAAAGAAGTTGTCCTCAAAATTCAATTTTCAAAATATTTTTTCTCATTTCCATATTAGGTGTGTTTTGCAGACAAAACATATGTAAACCCTGCCCTTTTGAGCTGAGAAAAACTCGGAAAAGAACTGGTCAAACCGAGTGAGAAAACCGAACCGATTCACAAACCCGATTATCAAGAAATGGGAAATTTGGAAATTTACAACACTCGGGTGAATCAAAGGGTTCATAAAACCATGGAAAAGAACCTTAGGACAAATTGGAAGAGAAAAATCAGACCGGTTTAGATGGACCAGATCCAATTGGATTGAACCGATTTATGAATTGAGTCGGTTCATGAACTGAAACCGATAGAGAACGGGCAAATTAGAGAAATTTCAACTCCCTTGTGACCCAAAGATATTTATAACCTTGGGAAGGAACCTTAGAACAAAGTGGGAGAGAAAAACCAGACCGGTTCGGGTGAACCAGACCCGAACCGGATTAAACCGGTTTAAGAATCGAGCTGGTGAACTGGACCCGAATTGGACCTGAACCAGAACTAATAGAGAGATGGTAAAGCAGGAATTTTATGTACCCTACGTGACCTAAGGAGTCATAAAATCATGAAAAAAAGGACTTTAGGGTGAATTGGAGATGAAAACCAAACCGGTTCAAGTGATCTAGATCCGAATCGGGTTGAACCGGTTTAGACCGGTTTGAATCACTATTGAACTGGATACTAAATTCATTTTTCTACGTGGCTCAAAATTTTCAAATTTGAGATTTGAGACTACCATTGGATAGAAAATGAATTTAGAAACTTTTAGATTTGAAAAACTCGGTCGAATGGGGGGTGAACTGGTCGGCTTAAGCTTTGAACCCAGTTTGGACCGGTCCGGTCTAGTTTGGAATAGTGTCATGTTCTTCCTTTAGATGACAACACTGTTCACCCACCGGAAAATCAAAGTAGCACTGGCGAAGAAGAAACATTTCCATGTACATTTAGGCCATCAATGTCGGTTATAAAGGTGCCAAACGGACGGCCAATGAGTCCCTGAGCTCCTTATATAAAGAGCCCCTCCCCATTCATCCTATCTATACCTGAAAACTCCATTTTGAGCCAAACAAGGTGAGGTCAAGTTCTTTAGAATCGGGGAGAAGTCAGCTACACGCATGTAGTCTCCGTTTGTTCCGAGGGTCACTGGAGGAGCGCAAGCATGATGGAACAATGAAGCAGCTTCAGCGGACCGAAGCTGCCCTGTTTCGGCTGAGCTGAAGTCAGCCATTTCGAGCCTTGCTCAGGCCAAACCAAGCCCTCCCAACACTTCCTCAGCCCTTCCACGGCCGAATTAGGACTAAAAAGGAAGCAAATTCGGCTCCCCACTACAATTTCCGACCGTTGCTAGGGAGAGGACCAATATAATTTTGATGATGAAATTCTAACTCAATTCGGCATCAATTGATGCGATTCTTGATTCTAGGATGAACCTCATGATGAGAGCTATCTGCCCAGATCGAAAACTCGGACTGTCGTGCCCTCGATGGTAAGCTTTCGAAGCTTTCTCTCTCTATAGTCTATTTTCCAGCGAAGCTCCGCTTGAGCTCGTTCCAACGTCAAAACATGCGATTCAAAGTGCTTTTGAATCATCTGAAAATGGAGGAACTCAATTTTAACTTCAATTTCAATAATTATAAGTGTTTGATCGATCAATTTGATGAAATCAAATTCGGTTGTAAGGAGTTGAAACTAGGGGAAAAATTGGGAATTATCGAAATTCGAAGTACCATAATGTAATTTTATGAAATTGAGGGTCAATTTGCCATGATAATAATGTTAGAGGATGAATTGAGGAATTTGAGAATTTTTGGGGCAAAACTTACCATTTTTGTAAAGGAAGGGCAAAATGGTAATTTTGGAAAAGTTGGGGGACCAGGTTGGAAATTTGGGAAATTAAACCCCTTTTTGTCAAATTGAATGAATTGAGGTCCTAAGATAAATTTTAAAAGTTTTGGGTCTCAATTTGAGTAAAAATTGGCATTAGGGATTTCTATTTAAAGATAAATAAGTTTAGGGACCTAATTGTAAATAGATAAAAGTTTGGTTTCTCATTCATTTGGAATGAATGAAGGCTATTAGGCCGAGGGATAATGAACTGAGATGTTCATATTGTGTAGGAACACGGAGTACTGGGAATGCTAGTATGGACAAGCTCGCGTGAAATACAAAGAAACGGTCTAGTGGAATTCATTGTGTTAACGGATGAGTGGGATTTTATATCATACCTAGTTGGGGATGATAAGTACCTCGAAATGAAAATCCACTATGAAGTGGTATTTTAAACATCACAACTTAGAGAAGTGATGTGAAAATAATGCGGAAAAACTACTTACCGATTGTAAGTAGAACATACCCGGTTGGTATTATGAAACTTCCTCGAAGGAAGTTGAAAACATGTTCATCGGTTATGAGCGGAGATGTCCTTATACCCAGTCGGTATAATGGATAGTTGAAAATATATTTTTGTCGGAAGTGCTCTCCCCTGACTGTGTGCCAATGCTTAAACGATTTGGGAGACCTTCTTGACTGGAGCTTGAATAGCTCTTATAGGCCGGGGGCCTCGATTTTGGAACTTGGGGGCTAATATGCCCGATTTTGAAAATCTCATACAATGGGCCCAAGGCCAGTTGGCACAAGCAGGAGCTCGTAAACAAACATGAGTTATATGCTATAAAACTTTAAATAAAGGAATTGTTTGGCCATGGTACCAAGACAAGACTGACACACTCAGTCAACTAGCCGCAGTGCGACATGATAGGTCGACGGACCAGTCAAGACAAACAACTACGGGTTGAGTTGAGGATTGGGATTGTTGGACCAGTGGCACCACAAATTATATGGCCTGATAAGAAAATACTATTTGTGCATGCACTGTGATTATTGGATCATCAAGATGCCCAAGAGGTGTAGTGATGTGTCTTATGGGCACTCGACGACCTAGTGGGTATAAGGGCAATCCGTCGTACCAGGTGACCGTGCGAAATTTAGAGTAGCACTAAGCGCATGAGATCGGGATGGGGATGGGGATGGGATGAGGTCTCTGTCCTCATACGGACACGGAGAATTGATTTCGGGATTGAGGGTCGGATGCCACGTACATCCACTCATTCTTAGGATAGAAGTGGATGTGCTTCTATCTAGGTGGCCGATAAAGTCGCTCCGAAGTCACAAGTGGGTTCAGTGGTCATGCTAGCCTGTGAATGTGTGTTTGACCTTCATGATTAAGGATGTGTGTTGGGTGATAACACACCGTGATTAATATGGAAATGGTAGTAAAAACTGAAATTTTAATTGAAAGGATTTTTCAAAGAAAGGAGTCTGGCACACTCCGATACAAATCTTTTTCATAAAAGTAAAAGTTTTGAAAAACCCATTCACTGAGTAATCATACTCACCCCTCCCTTATATCCCTTTTAGGAAATTTCAGAAAGCCTACCCTTAAAGACCATCAACTAAGATGCCTGTGAGACATGTATGACAAATTTAAAATATTATGCAGTTTTGATTTATGTTATTCCATGAAAAGGTGCAGGTTTAAAGGATGCCTTACTCTTTACGGTTTATAATAAGGGGAAACCCTTTAATAAATCGGGAGAGTGGCGGGTTGATCACGGGGATCCCACCAAACCGGGTCGGGGCATGACAACTAGAGTGGTATTAGAGCCTATTTCCTCGAATACATAATCAACACTAGAAAATATAGTAATTGATAGGATTTGTCTTAAAAATTTTCAGATGGCTTCGAGAAGAGGAACCAAGAAAACTAGGAATGACTCTACTCAACACCCTGTCCTCATAGGAAGACAACTCTAGAAGCTTCCCAATGCCCGAGATATAGTAGAAGCCCCAAAGGACCAAGTGGGGAAACATCCGGTACCATCAAGGAGTACGGTGCCAAGACATGTTAGGGTCACAGTCCTGTGTACAAAGGGAGCCGAGCCTAAAGCTAGGAACGCCAATACATGCGTATAATCTTACCAAGGAGGATACTTGCGAGGAAAACCATAGCTTCCTATCTAGACTACGTTTTGTGATAGGGCTAAAACCTCAACCTTTTGTATCCACTTATTAATGAAGTACTCACATTCCTAAATTCCTATCTAACAATGATGTGATCTTGCTAAGAAGATTGCCCCAAGGAAAGTAACCAAACAAACACACACTACAAACTAGGAAAAATTTCTATTTTAGTTAAGGAAATTGAAACAGGGAATTAAGAAAACTAGAAGGACTATTGGAATGATCCTTTGCAATGGAGAGGAAACTCTCAAGGTATCCATCCTCAAGGACGAAGAAGCACCAAAATAAACAATTCCCTAGAAAAATGCTAGAAGGAACCACTTATGTCCACATAATTATAAGTATAAACAATAGGGACACTAAGTGGAGAAGTGTCTAACCCTACTAAAGACAGGAATCAAGTTAACTTATAGGGGAATAGGACATGAAGTAAAAAATTGTCCCACACTGCAAGGAGTCAAGACAATATTTTCCAATAATAATGCCCCCACAACTACAGGAAACCCAAGAGAACCATCCTTAGAATACAACTCCTGCTCGGAACTTCAATTACATCCAAGAGTAACCTCTTTAAGATCCTAGCATAATGGGAGGAAAAAAAGTGGGGACTACAGGTAGGACCTCGATAAACCACAAATAGAACAAAGAGAACTCTCCCTTGAAAGAAGAAAATTCTAAATATTAGGAGCAAAGAAGGGAGAGCAACCACAAGGGAAGACAAGAGGAACGTTTGACAACAAACAAGATGTATTGGGATTTCAGGAATGAATCACCTTGGAAAAAAAAATCAATGAAGCCAAATAGGAATTTCGGACAAACATGACAAAAGAAAGCAAGTTGTTACAACAAGATAGTCAAAGAAAATAAATGACACCCTAAGGAAGTCCGGGAGGTAGAAAGGACTACACCTTAAAAAGGTTAGTGAGATGGACATTAAGGACATGAGGACTCGAGAAATAGTTGCCCTAAGAAACTTAGACCAAACGAATGGTGGAGGCAAAACAGTTAATGAACTAATACTTGAGAAAACCATAATTTAAGTTCCAACAAAGAAGAGAGAGGTGGAAATGCCAAATACTCGGGAAAAGAAGGATGAAAGAAATCCTTAAAAGGACCAAAGGCCAATTAATGACTAAACTCAAGCCAAGAAAGGAATAGGCAAGCCTCTCAAATAATGGTCAAGAAATCTTGAAACAAGGAAGATTTGTACGCTCCCTAAAGAAATAGACACATATTGGGTACGAATGAGGATGTAGATAGAATATAAAAGATGTGCCAACAAGATTTGAGGAGTAAAGGTAAACAGGAGAAGACGACATCAAGGGATGTCATTTAAGGGTAGAAATCCCCTAGAGCAAATGTAAAAACGAATGTTAGGAGAAAGGGAAAGAATCCTACCAAGGAAGGAAGCCCCGAAAAGACATGCATATCCCAATTAAGAGGAAATGGAACCAACCGAAATAGAAAGAACGATAAGCTCACAAATGAAATGTTGGCTGAGATGGAAATATTGAGTACCAAGGAAAAGTACTCATGAGGTGTCACGACCCAACCCGATTTGGTTAGATCCCCATGAACAACCCGCCGCTCTCTCGGTTCAAGAGGAGTTTCCTCCGACTTTAACTCGAAATGAGCTAGGCATAATTTCGACCTTGTTCCATGGAAGACATATATCCAATAAAATGTAAAATTAAGGAAATTTAAGCATACTTGACAGAGGGTAAGGTTCGGTATTATTCTTAGTCATTTTTCCTTTTTCTAAAAAAGGGATAGAAAGGAGGGGGTGAGTACGACTACTCAGTTAATAGGTTTTTCAAGAAAATATTTTTGAGGAAAAGAGTTGTATTGGAGTGTGCCAGAATCCTTTCTTTCAAAAATCATTTCATTTGAAATCTCGGGTTTTACCACCATTTCCTTATTTAATCACGATGTGTCATCATCCAACACACAACCTTCATCATGAAGGTTAAATACACATTGGCAAGCTAGTACGACCATTGAACCATCGAACCTACATGTGGCTTCGGAGCAACTTTACTGGCCACCTAGATAGAAGTACGTCCACTTCTACCCTGAGAATGAGTGGATGTACGTGACATCCGACCCTCAATCTCAAAATCAATTCACCGTGTCCGTATGAGGACAGAGACCTCATCCCGTCCCCACCCAGGTCTCATGCGCTTAGTGCTATTCCAAATTTCATACAGTCACCTGGTACGACAAACTGCCCTTATACTCATTGGGTCATCTAGGGCCCTTAGGATGCATCACTACCCCTCATGGGCATCTTGATGATGTCGTAATCATAGTGCATGCACAAATAGTACTTTCTTATCATGCCATATAATCTATGGTGCCACTGGTCCAACAGCCCCAACTCTCAACTCAACTTGCAACTGTTTGTCTTGATTGGTTCGGAGACCTGTCATGTCGCACTACCTATAGTTGATCGAATATGTTGGTCCTGTCTTGGTACCATGGCCAAACAATTCATTTATTAAAGTTTTATGGCACATATCTCAAGTTTTTTTATGAGCTCCTGCTCGTGCCCACTGGCCTATGGCCCACTTGTTCGAGATTTTCAAAACCGAGCATAATAGCCCCCAATTTCCAAAACCGAGGCCTCCCGGCCTATAAGAGCTATTCGAGCTCTTGTCAAGGAGGTCTCACAAATGGTTTAAGCATTGGCACACAGTCAGGGGAGAGCACTTTCAACAAAATTATATTTTCAACTGTCCATTATACCGACCGGGTATAAGGACATCTCCGCTCATAATCGATGAACAGGTTTTCAACTTCCTTCGCGAAAGTTTCATTATACCAACCGGTTATGATTTACTTACAACTGATAAGTAGCTTTTTCCGCATGATTTTCACATCACTCCTCCAAGTTGTGATGTTTAAAATACCACTTGATAGTGGGTTTTCATTTCGAGGTACTTATCATCCCCAACCAGGAATGATATAAAATCCCACTCACCCGTTAATGTCGTGAATTCCAAAAGACCCATTCCTTGATTTCACGCGAGCTTGTCCTTGCTGGCATTCCCGATACTTCGTGTTCCTACATGATATGAACATCTCGGTTCATTATCTCTCGGCCTAATAGCCTTCATTCATTCCAAATGAATGAGAAAAACTAAACTTTTATTTATTTACAATTAGGTTCCTAAAGTTATTTTTCTTTAACTTTAAGTCCCTAATGCCGATTTTTCCTCAAATTGACTCCCAAAACTTTTAAAATTCCCCTTGGGACCTCAATTTTTTCAATTTCACAAAAAAAGGGTTTACTTTCCCAAATTCCCAATTTGGTCCCCCAACTTCTTCAAAATTACCATTTTGCCCTTCCTTTACAAAAATGGTAAATGTTACCCCAATATTCTAAAATTCCTCAATTGCCCCTCAAACATTTTTATCATGGCCAATTGACCCTCAATTTTAGGAAATTGCATTTCGATCCCTTGAATTTTTGAGAATCCCCAATTTTCCCCAATTCCAACTTCTTAACACAACCAAATTTGATTTAATCAAATTAACCGACCAAACATTTCCAATTGTTGAAATTGAAGTTGAAATCGAGTTTCTACATGTTCATACGATTCTTTAGCAATTTAAATTGCAAGTTTTAATGTCAGAACGAGCTCAAACGGAGCTTCACCAAAAAATGAACTGTAGAGAGAGAAAGCTTCAATTACTCACTGGTAAGGGCACGACGGTCCGAGCTTTCTATCTGGGCATGTAGTTCTCCTCCTGAGGTTCTTCCTAGGATTAAGAATAACATCAATTGATGTTGAATTGGATTAGTATTTCGTTATTGAAATTCGGCTGACTCTCTCTCTAACACCGATTGGAAATTGTAGAGGGGAACCGAATTGGCTTACCTTTCTGTCCTAATTTGGCCGTGGGAGGGCTGAGGAAGTGTTGAGAGGGCTTGGTTTGGCCTGAGGAGGGCTCGAATTGGCCCATTTCAGCTTAGTCGAAATAGGGCAGCTTTTGTCTGTTGGAGCTGCTTCACTGTTCGATCACGCAGACGCTTCTCTAACGACTCTCAGAATGAATGGAAGTCACCACCGTGTAGCTGACTTCTCCCCGGTTCTAATGAACCTGACCTCACCTTCTTTGGCTCATAAATGACCCTATATTGGAGCTCTGGTTCGAGCTTCGTCGTAAAACTAAGCAACTGAGAGAGAGTGAGCTTTTCAGGTGTAGAGATGATGAATGGAGAGGGGCTCTTTATATAGGGAGCTCGGGGACTCGTTGGTCGTCCATTTGACACCTTTATTACAGACATTGATGGCCTAAAATGTATCAAATGGAAACGTTTCTTCTCTGCCGGTGCTGCTTTGATTTTTCGAGGAGTGAACAGTGCTGTCATCTGAAGGAAGAAGACAACACTGTTCCAAACCGGATCGTACCGGTCTGAACCGGGTTCGAAGCTTAAACTGGCCGGTTCACCCCTCATTCAACCAAGTTTTTCAAATCTAAAAATTTCTAAATTTATCTAAATTCATTTTCTATCCAATGGTGGCCTCAAATCTCAAATTTAAATTATTTAAGCCACCTAGAAAAATGAATTTATGATTCAGTTCAATAGTGGTTCAAACCGGTCCAAACTAGTTTGAATCTGGTTTACCTGAACCGATTTGGTTTTCATCCCCAATTCCTTCACAAGTCCATTTCCATGACTTTTGTGACTCCTTGGGTCGCTTAAGGTCCATAAGATTTCCGATTTACCATCTCTTTATCGATTCTGGTTCATAAATCGACTTGGCCCTTAAACTAGTTCAATCCGGTTTGGGTCCGGTTCACCCGAACCGATCTAGTTTTTCTCTCTCACTTTGTTCTAATGTTCCTTCCCAAGGTTTATAAATCTCTTTGGATCACAAGTGATCCATAAATTTCTTGGTTTACCCATTCTCTATCGGTTTTGGTTCATAAATCAACTCGGTTCATAAACTAGTTCTATTCGGTTTGGACCTGGTTCTCTTGAACCGATCTAGTTTTCTCATTATCAAAGGATGGGGTTTACATGAGGTCCTAAGAAGTAAATTAAACCAAAGGAATGGAAAAATAGCATGGTTGCATCATAGAATGCCGTAACGAATAGGAGTGGGTGGACTACAATAATAAGAGAATAAAAGAAAGAATATATGAGGAATCTTGGAAAAGTAAGCCCTCAATTAAGAAATCAATTAGAGAAAATGACCACTGACATCAGGACGGGTTGTGGTCCATGCTCACTTAATGGAGCCTAAAGAATAGACGGATGAGCATAGTGTAGAGTATATGAAATAAAACTAACAATAAGAAATTCCTTAGATAAGGAATGAAAGGGAATTTTAAGACGAATAAGGATTCAATGTGGGAAATTGGCTCAACATAGAAGAAGGTGTAAGGAAATAAAGGAAGGAATCTCCAAAGGATAGTAAGAAGGTTGAACATGTAACTCTTAAGGTTAAAACCTCTACTTTGAGGAATATAGCAGAGAATGAAATCATAAGAAGGGAATTCCTCAAACAAAACAATCAATACATCGACCAAAAAGAGATCAACTCGAAATAATGAATTGTGAAATGGTCACAAGCAAGTAAGCGTGGATTAAGGAAAAAGGAAGTCCTTGAATAAAGGATGCCACTAAAGAAGAGAAAGGACATAAGAAGGGAAAAATCCTTGTATGTCAATAATCATCAGGAAACCCAATGATTGGAATCGAAAGGACCCAATAAAAACGTTGGGAGATGATGAGTAGGTAAGAGAAATCCATGTGGTTATGTGAGACATAACTTCAAAGGCATGATGGATGAGAGTATAATGGAAAAAAAAGGATAGTTGACGAATGCTATCAAAAGAAAAGAGGGATAAAGTTATACGATCCTTGAAAGGTCGAAAAGCTAAGAGAGACCCTCAAGGAGATGTTCTAGAAATCTAATGGATAGAGACAGGTCCTAGAAAATGCCATGCTGTAAAGGGCATGTAAGCCCAACAATCCCGACAAGAATATAACTCAAAGTAAGGAAGAGTCAGCTAAAAAGCATGACGAGGTCGAATATAAATATTTGGACCGAAGTTATAATAGAAAACGAATGAAGGAAGGGTCAAAATAGGACGAAAAAGTGATAATAAAGAAAACCGGGGAAACAAGTATGTAACGCCCAAAAGAACATCGAGCTAAAGGTTTCAATGACCAAGGGGTTAACTAGACACGGGAATGGTTAGGTATCTTGGAATTCTCAATTTTGAGTACAGAACCTCAAAGGGAAGAATGTGCTCTAAGCAAAGAAAGATATGAATCTAAGAATATACCCTGAAGTAAGGTATGTCTAGTTATGATAAACTCCATGGAGGTTGTAAATAATATAAAGGAAAAGAAATTCTTTAAGTGAAGGATGTAAAAAGGGCTAATTGAAAGAACAAGAGAGAGTTTACATGTTAAACAAACACCAAAGGGACAGCAAAGGAAATGATTCCTCATATAAGTTTGATAATTAAGTTTTGGGGACAAAACTCCTAAAAGGTGGAGAGAGTTGTAAACCCCACCCTTTTGAGCTGAGGAAAACTGGGAAAAGAACCAGAAAAACTGAGTGAGAAAATCGAACCGGTTCACAAACCCGATTATCAAGAAATTGAAAATTAGGAAATTTACAACTCTCGGGTGAATCAAAGGGTTCATAAAACCATGGAAAAGAACCTTAGGATAAATTGGAAGAGAAAAACCAAACCAATTTAGATGAACCGGATCCAACTGGATTGAACCAAGTCGGTTCATGAACCGGAACTGATAGAGAACGGGCAAATTAGAGAAATTTTAAATCCCTTGTGACCCAAAGAGATTTATAAACATTGAGAAGGAACCTTAGAATAAAGTGGGAGAGAAAAACCAGACCGGTTTGGGTGAATCGGACCCAAATCAGATTAAACCGGTTTAAGAACCGAGCCGATTTATGAACCGAAATTGATAGAGAGATGGTAAAACGGGAATTTTATGGACCCTAAGTGACCTAAGGACTCATAAAAGTAATGAAAAAAGGACTTTAGGGTGAATTGGAGATGAAAACCAAACCAGTTCAGGTGAACCGGTTTGGACCGGTTTGAACCACTATTGAACCGGATACTAAATTCATTTTTCAAGGTTGCTTGAAAAATTCAAATTTGAGATTTGAGACCATCATTGGATAGAAAATGAATTTAGATGAATTTAGAAATTTTTAGATTTGAATACCTCGGTCGAATGGAAGGTGAACTGACCGGTTTAAGCTTTGAACCTGGTTCAAACTAGTCCGGTCCGGTTTGGAATAGTGTCATCTTCTTCATTCAAATGACAACACTATTCACCCGCCAGAAAATCGAAGTAACGCTCGCAAAGAAAAAATGTTTCCATGCGATATGTTTCAAGCCATCAATGTCTGTTATAAAGGTCCCAAACGGACGACCAACGAGTCCCTGAGCTCTTTATATAAAGAGCTCCTCCCCATTTATCCTCTCCACACCTGAAAACTCCATTATCTCTCAATTGCTCCATTTTTCGGTGAAGCTCAAACAAGTTCTCCGACATGGGCACTTTTCTGAGCCAAACAATATGAGGTTGGGTTCTTTAGAACCGGGGAGAAGTCAGCTACATGACTGTAGTTTCTATTTGCTCCGAGGGTCACTGGAGGAGCGTCGGCGTGATGGAACAGTGAAGCAGCTCTAGCGGACCGAAGCTGCCCTATTTTGGCTGAGCTGAAATCGGCCATTTCGAGCACTCCTCATGCCAAACCAAGCCTTCCCAACACTTTTTCAGCCCTTCCACGGTCGAATTAGTACTGAAAGGTAAGGCAATTCGGCTCCCCTCTGCAATTTCTGACCGGTGCTAGAGAGAGAACCGACAAAATTTCGATGATGAAATTCTAACTCAATTTGGCATTAATTGATGAGATTCTTAATTCTAGGATAAACCTCAGGATGAGAGCTATCTGCCCAGATCAAAAGCTTAGACCGCCATGCCCCCAACGGTAAGCTTTCGAAGCTTTCTCTCTCTACAGTTCATTTTCTGACGAAGATACGTTTGAGCTCGTTCCGACGTCAAAACTTGTGATTCAAAGTGCTATTGAATTGTATAAAGATGGAGTAACTCAATTTTAACTTCAATTTCAACAATTAGAAGTGTTTGATCAGTCAATTTGATAAAATCAAATTCGGTTGTGTTGAGGAGTTGAAATTGGGGGAAATATTGGGGAAAATTGGGAATTTTCAAAATTCGAAGGACCAAAATGTAATTTTATGAAATTGAGGGTCAATTGGGAATGATAATAATGTTAGTGGACCAATTGAGGAATTTTGGAAAATTTGGGGCAAAACTTACCATTTTTGTAAAGGAAGGGCAAAATGGTAATTTTGGAAAAGTTGAGGGACCAAATTGGAAATTTGGGAAATTAAACCCCTTTTTGTTAAATTGAATAAATTGAGGTCCTAATATAAATTTTAAAAGTTTTGGGACTCAATTTGAGGAAAAATCGGCATTAGGGACTTAAATATAAAGAGAAATAACTTTTGGAACCTAATTGTAAATAGATAAAAGTTTGGTTTCTCATTCATTTGGAATGAATGAAGGCTATTAGGCTGAGTGATAATGAACTGAGATGTTCATATTGTGTAGAAACATGCAGTACCGAGAATGCCAGCAGGGAGAAGCTCGTGTGAAATACAAAGAACCGATCTAGTGGAATTCACTATGTTAACCGGTGAGTGAGATTTTATATCATACCCCATTGGGGATGATAAGTACCTGGAAATAAAAATCCACTACCAAGTGGTATTTTAAACATCACAACTTAGAGAAGTGATGTGAAAATCATGTGGAAAATCTATTTATTAGTTATAAGTAGATCATATCCGGTTGCTATGATGAAACTTCCTCGAAGGAAGTTGAAAACCTGTTTATCGGTTATGAGCGGAGATGTCCTTATACCCGGTCGGTATAATGGACAGTTGAAAATATATTTTTGTCGGAAGTGTTCTCCCCTAACTGTATGCCAATGCTTAAATGATTTGGGAGACCTTCTTGACGGGAGCTCAAATAGCTCTTATAGTGGGCCCAAGGCCAATTGGCATGAGCAGGAGCTCGTAAACAAACATGAGTTATATGCCATAAAACTTTAAATAAAGAAATTGTTTGGCCATGGTGCCAAGACAAGACAGACACACTCAGTCAATTAGCGGCAGTGCAACATGACTGGTTGACGAACTAGTAAAAAAAAATAACTGCGGGTTGAGTTGAGGGTCGGGGTTGTTGGACCAATGACACCATAGATTATATGACATGATAAGAAAATATTGTTTGTGCATGCACTGTGATTATGGGACCATCAAGATGCCCAAGAGGTGTAGTGATGCGTCCTAAGGGCACTCGACGACCTAGTGGGTATAAGGGCAGTTCGCCGTATCATGTGACCGTACGAAATTTGGAGTAGCACTAAGCGCATGAGACCGGGGTGGGGATGGGATGAGGTCTCTATCCTCATATGGACACAAAGAATTGATTTTAGGATTGAGGGTCGGATGTCGTGTACATCAACTCATTCTTAGGATAGAAGTAGACGTGCTTCTATCTAGGTGGCCGGTAAAGTCGCTCCGAAGCCACAAGTGGGTTTAGTGGTCATGTTGGCCTGCGAATGTGTGTTTGACCTTCATGATGAAGGATGTGTGTTGGATGTTGACACACCGTGATTAATATAGAAATGGTGGTAAAAACTAAGATTTGAATTGAAAGGATTTTTGAAAAAAGGAGTCTGGCACACTCCGGTACAAATCTTTTTCATAAAAGTAAAAGTTTTAAAAAACCCATTCATTGAGTAATTGTACTCACCCCTCCCTTATATCCCTTTTAGAAAATTTCGGAAAGCCTACCCTTAAAGACCATCAACTAAGATGCCTGTGAAATAGGTATGAAAAATTTAAAATATTATGTACTTTTGATTTATGTTATTCCAAGAAAAGGTGCAGGTTTAAAGGACGCCTTACTCTTTACGGTTTATAATAAGGGGAAACCCTATAATAAACCGGGAGAGTGGCCGGTTGATCACGGGGATCCAACCAAACTAGGTCAGGGCATGACAACACACCCTTCATCAGGAAGGGAACACACATTCGTAGGTACAACCTGTCCACTACACCCACTTGTGGCTTAGAGCGTCTTTACTGGACACCAAAATAAAAGTCTATCCACTTTTACCGTGGGTTTGAGTGGATGTTCTTAACGTCTGACCCTCAGACCCGAATGCCACTTCGTGCCCGTATGAGGACAGAGACCTCATCCTGACCCCACCCCTATCTCATGTGCAATAAGCTACTCTGAGCTTTCCGTCTGACTGGCATGTCGGACTGCCCTTGTCTCCACCATGTCGTCCTATAGCTCTTAGGACGCATCACTACCCCTCTTGGGCGTCTTGATGATCCTGTACCACAAGTGCATGCAAAAAACAATAGTTTTCATATATTGCCATTATCTTTGGTGTCACTGGTCAAACGGCCTCGACCCTCAACCCGGCCTGCAGTTGTTTGTCTAGGCCAGTCCGTCGACCTGGCCCTAACACATTGCAGCCAGCCCATCAAGTATTGTTAGTCCTAACTTGGTACCATGGAGAAATCACATAATAATTTCATTAGAAATTTCATGGCTTTCCTTTACTCAAATTTGTTTATGAGCTATTGCTCGTGCCCACTGGCTTTGGGCCCACTACATGTGATTTTCCAAAACTGGGCATTTAGCCCAATGAGTTCAAAAATCCGAGGCCTATGGCCTATCTGAGCTGTTCTAGCTCCCGTAAAAAAGGTCTCCTAAATAGTTTAAGCAATGACACACAGTTAGGGGAGAACACTTCTGACAAAAAGTATCTTTTCCATTTCACCACACCAAACGAGTGTGATGACATCTTTGCTTACAACTGGTAAGCGGATTTCTTATTTCCTTAAGGAAGTTTGGCACACCAACTGGGTATGATTATCTCTACTTATGACCAGTAAGTAGGTTTTCTTTTCATAAAAGTAAGCTTATCATCCCAACCGGGTATGATGTGATTAAGCCCACTCACAAGTGGTTTTCTTTTCTAAAATGCTCACCATCCCAATCGGGTATAATGTATAATTATGCCCACTCACCTAATGACCATGACGTGTTTGTCCCCAGTCGGTTTCTAACTCTACGCGAGCTTTCTCTTGTTTGCATTCCAGTCACATGTGTCCATACACGATTTGGGCAGCCTTATCAATTATGGTTTGACATAAAAGCCTAGACTCACAAATTATCGATTAATTGCACTTAGGTCTCTAAATTTCATTTTTTTCTTAACTTTAGGTCCCTAATGTGAATTTTTCCCCAAATTGAGTCCCAAGGTTTCCAAAATTTCCTTTGAGTCCTCAATTTATTCAAAATTGTATAAGGGGCTCAAGTTTTTCCAAATTTACAATTTGGTCCCCAACTTTTTCAAAATTACAAATTTGCCCCTACTTTCCAAAAATGGCATTTTGACCCCAAATATTCTTAAAAAATCGACCAATTGGTCCCTCAACATCTTTCTCATGGCCAATTAGCCTTCATTTTGGGAAATTGCAAAGAGCTCCCTCAATTTTTCGAAATCCCCAATTTTTCCCAAAAATTCCTCTGATTTCTCCCTTTAAAACTAACTGAATTTGATTTCTTCAAATTGGCCATTCAATTGGGGTTAATTGCTCCAATTGAAGGTAGAGATCAGTTCCTACACTTCAATACGATTCAATTGAGTGTTGAACCACATCATATGGGTCCGAATTAAGCTCAAACGGAGCTTCACCGAAAAACTACTTGTAGAGAAAGAAAGCTTCAAAAGCTTATCGTCGGAGGTGCGGCAGTCCAAGCTCTTGATCGGGGAAGGTATCTCTTATCCTGAGTTTCCTTCTAGGATCAAGAATTGCCACAATTGATATCGAATCGAATGAGAATTTGTTTAGTAAAATTTAGCACTTTCTCTCTCTAACTCCGATCTACAATGACTAAGGAGGGCCAAATTGGCTTACCTTTCAACTCTGTTGAGGTCGTATGAGGGCTGTAGGGGTGTTGGTAAGGCTTTTTAGCCGAGGGAGGGCTGAATTTGGCCGAATTTAGCTTGGCCAAAATAGGGCAGCTACGGTCCATCGGAGTTGCTTCACTATTTGATTCTACCGGCGATTCTCAGGTCGAAAGGAAGGTACTATCAGGTAGCTAACTTCTCTTGGAGTCTGTAGAACTCGACCTCACCTTTTGAGGCTGATAAATATGCCTATATTAGAGCTTTGGTTCGAGCTTTTCTCGAAAATGGAGTAGTTGAGAGAGAATGGAGATTTCATATATGTCGAGTATGAATGGAGAGTAGCTCTTTATATGTGGAGCTCGGGGACCCTCTACCCGACAACTTTCCTTTTTGGTCGAGCGCGAGGGATGATCCAAAAGATATGCAACTAGGACAAGAATATATCCTAGGGGATCCTATCAGATCAAATCACAAGTCAACATGAAAGGAAATTTTAGTCCCCAATTAAGTTCAATTTGTAAAAGTATGCTAGTCAGAAAGCTAAAACAGAGAAAAGAAAGGAGGAAAAAGCAAAAGGGAATCATTCGCTATTTAAGTAACGCATAACGAGTTTTGGGGACAAAACTCCTAAAAAGTGGGGAGAGTTGTAAACCATTTACTTTCGGAATAAGGAACCGGAAAGGAGAAGTAAAAATTTTCGAGAGAAATATTGAGGATTTGAGTGAACTGGAATTTGGTAAAGAATGGTTAAAATGGGAAATTGAAAAATCACAAGTAGCCAGTAAGGACACAAGGATCATGGAAAGGAACCTTGAATGAGATTGGATGAGAAATTTAGACCGATTCATGGTGAACTGAATGTGAACCAGATTAAACTAGATTGAACTATGAAGAATGGGGTTAAAGAATTATTTTTGAAAATTGAAATAACCATTAGATAGAAAATTGTTTAGACAAATTTATAAATTCTTAATTTTTAGAAAACGGGTTGAATCGGGCCTAAACCGACCGATTTTTTATTTCAAGTCACCGAACCCGGTCTAACCGAACCGGTCAACGGTCCAGCCGGTTAACGGACCGCCTGCCATATCATTGCCCAGTTAGTAGGCATGACCAATTAGTGTGTAACACGTGGCGAAGCATGCCCAATCAGCCACTCAATCAGCACTTGGAAGCGCTGACCAATCAGAGAATAACATGTGTCCTCGATCAAATGTCAGAGGAAAATTCACGTCAGTGAAGACTGATCAATAAGAGAGTGACACATGTCCTTAATCAACGGTCAACTAAGGATAAGCCTCATCAACAAGGCTGACCAATGAGGAGCTGACACATGACAAATGATGCCATGTCAGCAACCAACTTGGATATCAGAGAAACAGTCGAACAATTATGGGTCGACACATGGCGGAGCCACATTGGACAATGTGAGCCAATGAGAGGTTGACATGTGGCAGCCACATAATGAGTTGGGAAGGAAAATCTGATTTATTTAAATCAGTAAATTAGAGGTTGACATGTGGCAACCACACAGTGCGACAAGGAGAAAATCTGAATTATCTAAATCGACCAATGGGAGGATGCCACATGTCACGGTCAATTGTTGACCAAGTTTGGTCAACATGCCACATAGGAATGAGCAACCAATGGGATGTCACTACATGGCTAGTCAAACGAGTCAGCTCGCACCACATGTCAGCTCGCACGTGCGCACGCAGTGTAATCTTTAACCTTAGGTAGATGAGAGGTGCGTGATAGTTGGAGAGAGACCAATTCTCCGGTGCCCGAAATATTTGCCAATAGCCCTTTCAGTTGTCGAGCCCTCTATATAAGTTGCGCCTCCCCACTCGTCCTTCCCATCCCTCGGGCAGCCACATGAGACAGATAGCTCTATGTTCCAGCAAGACGTAAACCAAAGCTTCGACTTGGGAGTTTTCTAAAACCTTAGAGGACAATATTGAAATCCTTGGAACTAGGAGAAAGTACTTCACCTCGCTACAATCCCTACTTGGCTTGAGGACCATGAGCAGATTGCCTGTACTGTATTGCATTTCAACTTTAACATTTGGCATTTAGTTGACCCAAGAATTCATGGGCATTATTCTCATTTTCATAATACTTGCATAAGATTGTAGATATTATGAATACTACAATATATATATATATATATATATATTGTATATGGGTCATTTCCACAACTATCATATGAGATTAAATATACACCATACATAAATATAAATTATTAAATTAATAATCACACATTAATAAAAATGTTATTGTAATATAGTAATATCAATATACACAACACTTATATGAATAAAATATTACATACACGGACAAATTGTATTGTCAATATAATATTTAAGTGTGGGTATGAATTCATGGGTATATGATACTATCTATATAAGGTTACATTTATTAAATATAAAAAATGTTGTAGTATTATCATAATATAAATCTATATAATGATTACACGAATTGCATTATATTGGTATTCTTCCCATTTTGATAATTCTTTCATCACATTTTATATGCACATCACTAATAATATTTTGTTGTTATAATAACAAATATATAAATATTATGGATTTTACTCTACATATACTTATATATGAGGTTCATTTATAAAAAAAAGACCCATAGTTATCATATGGGATTAAACATTAATCCCACATTAATTAAACATTAAAGATGTTGTAATATTATATGAATATAAATACTTGCAGCCATTACATAAATAAAATATTATATCCACCATCAACATATTATCAATTTAATATTTTAAATAGAAATAAAGTGAATGTTAAATATAAAACGATACATAAATATATATTAAAAATAACAATTGTATCCAAACATTCTCATTTATTTATCTTCTTATTGACCTTCATAAATTAACTTGTTGCAAGAGTACAATGGGATTATAAAATGGATCACACTAATCAAAGCTTAGCTCAATATGAAGTAATCTACACTTGAATTCACTCAAATTCATCTTGGCATTGTGCTTGAGAAATGGGCGTTCCCATGCATTGCTCTGCGGATTCTGCTTGCACTGCAGCACGTTCAATCATTTGATCTATTGGTGGGACTTGATTAATTATAATTATCCTATTGCACTTCATGGCATTAATCATTTGGAAATGTTGCTTGCAATACTTTGCTTCATTCTAATATTATAAAACCTGTCATCTATTCTTTATTTCTATTTTTAACTGCATTTGCGCTCATGATGTGTCGGCACGCCCACTTTTTTGGCCTTTAACATTGGGATTTTTCATTTTTAAATTTCACCAGCGTGGCCTTTCTACTCATATGTGGCATTTTATTTAATTGAATTTGTCCCTGCGCAGTCTCTTAGGAAGATTCTTTCCATATGGAGTTCCAAGATAACAACCCTATAACAGAACAAGCCATACCTTTGGTTCTTTTATTATTTTTTTATAAATTATTTTGGAACGACCACTTGCTCAGCTTTCCTAATTCATGATCGTCGTCCCCCTGATTCACATTCTATCATGCTGAGAAATTCGAGAATCCAACCGACTATCTAAAACCAAGCATACTTACAAAAGAGGGAGGAAAAAAACATTTTACCCTTTCTAGAAAGCCTACTTAGGCACTTTCAAGAAAGAGAACATTTTACCCTTCTAGGGGTGGGGGCCTTGAAACAACAAAGGTTGTTTCACTCTACAACTCCTGCACTCTTACGTCCCTTACTTTCCAATTTCAACCTAGAGACTGATGGATAGGGATGGCAAAAACTTTGACCTGAGCCTCATCCATCCCATCTCACCTCCAGCACCGAGTCGGTTCATGAACCGGAACCGATAGAGATCGGGCAAAACAAAAGAATTCAACTCTATTATACTCCAAAAAAATTCATAAACCTTGTAAAGGAACCTTAGAACAAAGTGGGAGAGAAAAATTATATCGGTTCGGGTGAACCGGACCCGAACCAGATTGAACCGGTTTAAGGACCAAGTCGGTTTATGAATCGATATCGATAAAATGATGGTAAACTAGGAATTTTATGGACCCTAAGTGACCCAAGGAGTCACAAAATATATGGAAATGGACTTGTGAAGGAATTGGGGATGAAAATCAAACATGTTCAGGTGAACCGGATCTGAACCGGTTCGGACCAGTTTGAACCACTATTTAACTGAATCCTAAATTTATTTTTCTATATAGCTTAAATAATTCAAATTAGAGATTTGAGGCTACCATTGGATAGAGAATAAATTTATATGAATTTAGAAATTTTTAGATTTAAAAAACTCGATCGAATGGGGGTGAACCGGCCGGTTTAAACTTTGAACCCGACTCAGACCGGTTCAGAACAGTGTCATCTTCTTCCTCATGATGACAGCACTATTCACTCGCCGAGAAACTAAAGAAATGCTGGTGAAGAAGAAACACTTCTATTCGGGGCATTTCAGGTCTTCAATGTCAGCAATAACAGTGCCAAACGGACGGCCAACGGGTCTTCAAGCTCCCTATATAAAGAGCTCCTCCCCATTAATCCTCTCCACACCTGAAAACTCCATTCTCTCTCAAATGCTCCATTTTCCGGCGAAGCTCGAACCAGAGCTCCGACATGGGGTATTTTCTGAGCCAAACAAGGCGAGGTCAGATTCTTTATAACCGGGGAGAAGTCAGCTACACGTTTGTAGTCTCCGTACACTCCGAGAGTCGTCGACGTGATAAAATAGTGAAGCAGCTCCGGCGGACTGAAGCTGCCCTATTTCGACCGAGTTAAAATTAGCCATTTCGAGGCCTCCTCGGGCCAAACCAAGCCTTCCCAACACTTCCCCAGCCCTCCCACGACCGAATTAGGACTAAAAGTTAAGCTAATTCGGCTCCCCTCTGCAATTATCGGCCGATGCTAGAGAGAGAACCGACAGAATTTCAATGATAAAATTCTAACTCAATTCGACATCAATTGATGTGATTCTTGATTCTAGGATAAACCTCAAGATAAGAGCTATCTGCCCAGATCGAAAGCTCGGACCGTCGTGCCCTCACCGGTGAGAAATCGAAGCTTTCTCTCTCTATAGTCTATTTTCTAGCGAAGCTCTATTTGAGCTCGTTCCGGCGTTAAAATTTGTGATTCAAAGTTCCTTAGAATCGTATGAACATGTAGAAACTCAATTTTAACTCCAATTTCAATAATTAGATGTGTTTGATTGGTCAATTTGATGAAATCAAATTCGGCAGTGTTGAAAAGTTTAAATTAGGGGAAAATTTTGGAGAAAATTGGGGATTTTCGAAATTCGAAGGACCAAAAAGAAATTTTATGAAATTGAGGGCCAATTGTGCATAAAAATAATGTTGGAGGACCAATTGGGAAATTTTGGAATTTTTAGGGTAAAACTTACTATTTTTGTAAAGGAAGGGCAAAATGGTAATTTTGGAAAAGTTGGAGGACCAAATTGGAAATTTGGGAAATTAATCCCCTTTTTGTGAAATGGAATAAATTGAGGTCCTATGATAAATTTTAGAAGTTTCGGGACTCAATTTGAGGAAAAACCGGCATTAGGGACTTAAAATAAAAGAGAAATATCTTTAGGCATGTAATTGCAAATAAATGGACGTTTGACTTTCTCATTCATTTGGAATGAATGAAGGATAATGAACCGAGATGTTCATATCGTGTAGTAACACGAAGTATCGGGAACGCCAGTAAGGATAACCTCTCATGTATACAAAGAACCGGTCTAGTGAAATTCCGGTTGGGATGATTAATGGGTGAGTGGGTTTACTAACATCATACTTGGTTGGGATGATGAGCACAGCTTAAAATTAAAAACCACTTACCGGTTGTGAGTGGGATTATATATCATATCCGGTTGGGAATGATAACTGCCTTGGTATAAAAACCCACTGTTTAGTGGTATTTTAATCATCACCACTTAGAGAAAGTGATGTGAAAATTATGTGGAAAAACTACTTACCAGTTGTAAGTAGATCATACCCGGTTGGTATGATGAGACTTCCTCAAAGGAAGTTGAAAACCCGTTCATCGGTTATGAACGGAGAAGTCCTTATACCGGTTGGTATAATGGACAGTGAAAACCTATTTTGTCAGAAGTGTTCTCCCCTAACTGTGTGCCAATGCTTAAACTATTTGGGAGACCTTTTTGACGGGAGCTCAAATAGATCTTATAGGCCGGGGGTCTCGGTTTTGGAACTTGGGGGCTAAATGCTCGATTTTGATAATCTCGTACAATGGGCCCAAGGCTAGTTGGCACGAGCAGGAGCTCGTAAATGAACATAATATATGTGCCATATAACTTAATAAGTGAATTGTTTGGTCATGGTACCAAGATAGGACCGACATGCTCAGTCAACTAGCAACAGTGCGACATGACAGGTCGACGGACTAGTCACGACAAACAACTACGGGTTGAGTTGAAAGTCGGGGCCGTTGGACCAGTGGCACCACAAATTACATGGCAATATGAGAAAATATTGTTTGTGCATGCATTGTGAGTACGGGATCATCAAGACACCCATGAGGGGTAGTGATGCGTCTTAAGGGCACTGGACAACCTGGTGGTTATAAGGGCAGTTCGTCGTTCTAGGTCTCTGTGTGAAATTTGGAGTAGCACCAAGCGCATGAGACTGGGGTGGGGACGGGATGAGGTCTTTGTCCTCATACGGACACAAAAAAGTCATTTCGAGATTGTGGGTCGGATGTCACGTACATCAACTCATTCTCAGGGTAGAAGTGGTTGTACTTCTATACGGGTGGCAGGAAAAGTCGATTTGAAGCCACTAGTGGGTTCAATAGTGATACTGACTTGCGAATATGTGTAACCTTCATGATGAAGGATATGTGTTGGGTGATGACACACCGGTAACTAGGAAGTAATGGAAAAACCCAAATTTTTAAATGAGGGTATTTTTGAAAAGAAATGAGTATGGCACACTCCATATAAACGTTTTTCTTAAGAGTTAAAAGTAGAACTTTGAAAAACCCATTCACTGAGTAGTCATACTCATCCCCTCCCTTATATCCCTTTCAGGAAATCTCGGAAAGCCTACCTTTAAAGACTGTCAACTAAAGATGCCTATAAGACAGGTATGTAAAGTTTTAAATTTCATGCAATTTTGATTATGCTATTCCAAGAAAAGGTGTAGGTTAAAGGATGCCTTACTCTTTACGGTTTATAATAAGGGGAAACCCTTTAATAAATCGGGAGAGTGGCGAGTTGATCACGGGGATCCGACCAAACCGGGTCAGGGCGTGACAACTAGAGTGGTATCAGAGCCTGTTTCCTCGAATACATAATCAAGACTAGAAAATATAGCAACTAATAGGATTTATCTTAAAATTTACAGATGGCTCCCAGGAGAGGAACCAAGAAAACTAGGAATGATTCTACTCCACACATTGTCCTCATTGGAAGATAATTCTAGAAACTTCCCAAATGCCTGGGGCATGGTAGAAATCCCCAAGGACCAAATGACAAAGTATCCAAGAGGATGATGCTTAGACCTATTGAGGTCACACTCCGAGTACAAAGGAAGCCAAGTCTGAGACCAGGAACACCAGTTAGGGCTTATAACCTTACCATGGAGGATGCTTAGCACAAACCCCATAGTCCTCTACCTATTTCATGACCACCTCTTTGTAATATGGTTAAGACCCTAACATATTGTACTCCTTCTCCATTAATGAAGAATTCCAAGTTCCTGAAACCATGTCTCTAAACAAGGATGTAAGCCTACGTCTCAACTGTAGGATGGTTGCCTCAAGAAAAGTAACCAAACAAACCCCGGGGACCGAGGAGAATCCCATCCCAAATAAGGAAATGAACCAAAAGACTAAAAAGTCTAGAAGAACTCTTAGGGGAAAATTATTAGGCAGAGAAGGCTCGCCAAGAAAATTGACAAGGAGACGAAAGAGTGAGAACTCTGATAGTGACTACTGGGCAAAGAAATGACATGTTACAAGGTGAGGACAAGAGGAATGTTGTAAACCCCGCACATTTGAGTTAAGGAAAACCGGGAAAAGAATTGGTAAAACCAAATAAGAAAACCAAACCGGTTTACATTTGGGAATAAGCAATATGAAAATTTACAACTTTCGGTTGATCCAAAGGATTTATTAAACATTGGAAAAGAAACTTAAGATAAATTAAAAAAACAAAAACCAAATTGGTTCGGGTGAACTAGATTCCATAAGAACTTCAAAGTTAAGTGTGCTTACCTGAGAGTAGTGTAAGGATGGGTGACCTCTTGGGAACTATGATTTTAACCCGAAATTTTGGTCAAAAATTTTTATGCAAACGTATAGCTTATCATAAATAGCCATCAATTAAAGAGGTCATCCCCATTTCATTCTCCTCACACCTGAACACTTCTCTCTCTCTCTATTCCCGGTAAAGCTCAAACCAGAGCTTCGACTTGAACAAAGGTCGGGCTCTTTAGAACGGGGGAGAAGACAGCTATCTAATAGCAAACTCCAGTCAATCCGAGAATCGTTGGAGAAGCACCGACATGATGGAATAGTGAAGCAACTCCGGCGGACCGAAGCTGCCCTATTTCGGCCAAGCTGAAATCGGCCATTTCAAGCCCTTCTCAGGCTAAACCAAGCCCTCCCAACACTTCTTCAGCCTTTCCACGGCCGAATTAGGACCGAAAGGTAAGCCAATTCGGCTCCCCTTTATAATTTTCGATCGGTGCTAGAGAGAGAGTCGATCGAATTTCAATGAGGAAATTCTAATCCAATTCCACATCAATTGATACAATACTTGATTTTAGGATGAACCTCAGGACGAGACCTATCTGCCCAGATCGAAAGCTCGGACTGTCGTGCCTTCACCGGTGAATAATCGAAGCTTTCTCTCTCTAAGGTCTATTTTCTGGCAAAGCTCCGTTTGAGCTCGTTCCGACGTTAAAATCTGCGATTCAAAGTTTCTTAGAATCGTATGAACATACAGGAACTCAATTTCAACTCCAATTTCAATAATTAGAAGTGTTTGATCGGTTAATTTGATGAAATCAAATTCAGTAGTGTTGAAGAGATGAAATTGGGGGAAAATTTGGGGATTTCCGAAATTCAAAGGGGTCAAAATACAATTTTATGAAATTGAGGGTCAATTGGGCATGAAAATAATGTTGGAGGACCAATTGAGGAATTTTGGAAATTTTGGGGAAAAAACTTACCATTTTTGTGAAAGAAGGGTAAAATGGTAATTTTGGAAAAATTGGGGAACCAAATTGGAAATTTGAAAAATTAAACCCCTTTTTGTTGAAATTGAATAAATTGAGGTCCCACCATAAATTTTAAAAGTTATGGGACTCAATTTGAGGAAAAACCGACATTAGGGACTTAAAGTTAAAGAGAAATATCTTTAGGGACCTAATTGCAAATAACTAAAAGTTTGGGTTTTCTCATTCAATAATGAATGAAGGCTGTTATGCCGAGTAATAATGAACAAGGTTGTTCATATTGTGTAGGAACGTTAAATACCGGGAATGCCAGCAAGGACAAGCTTGCGTGAATACAAACAACCAGTCTAGTGGAATTCACGGCATTAACTTGGGGGCTAAATGCCCGATTTTGAAAATCTCGTACAGTGGGCCCAAGGCCAGTTGGCACGAGCAGGAGCTCGTAAATGAACATGATATATGTGCCATAAAACTTAATAAGTGAATTGTTTGGCCATGGTACCAAGATAGAACCGACATGCTCAGTCAACTAGCGACAGTGCGACATGACAGGTCGACGGACTAGTCAAGACAAACAGCTGCGGGTTGAGTTGAGAGTCGGGGCCGTTGAACTAGTGGCACCACAGATTACATGGAAATATAAGAAAACATTGTTTGTGCATGCACTATGAGTATGAGATCATCAAGACGCCCATGAGGGGTAGTGATGCGTCCTAAGGGCATTGGACGACTTGGTGGCTATAAGGGCAGTTCGTCGTTCCAGGTGTCTGTGCGAAATCTGGAGTAGCACGAAGTGCATGAGACCGGGGTGGGGACAAGATGAGGTCTCTGTCCTCATACGGAAATGAAGAAGTGATTTCAGGATTGTGGGTAGGATGTCATGTACATCCACTCATTCCCAGGGTAGAAGTGTCGTACTTCTATCTGGGTGGCAGGAAAAGTCGCTCCGAAGCCACTAGCGGGTTCAGTAGTGATACTGACTTGCGAATGTGTGTAACCTTGATGATGAAGGATGTGTGTTGGGTGATGACACACCGTGGTAACTAAGAAATAATGGAAAAATCTAAAATTTTAAATGATGGGATTTTTGAAAACAAAGGAGTCTGTCACACTCCATATAAATGTTTTTCTTAAAAGTCAAAAAACTTTTAAAAACCCATTCACTGAGTAGTCGTACTCACCCCCTCCCTTATATCCCTTTTCAGGAAATCCCGGAAAGCCTCCCCTTAAAGACCGTCAACTAAGATGCCTGTAAGACAGGTATGTAAAGTTTTAAATTTTATACAATTTTGATTATGCTATTCCAGGAAAAAGGAGCAAGTTAAAGGACGCCTTACTCTTTACTGTTTACGATAAGGGGAAACCCTTTAATAAACTGGGAGAGTGGCGGGTTGATCACGGGGATCCGACCAAACCAGGTCGGGGTGTGACAAATGCTACTCGAGAAAGTACTCAACACTATTAAGGACAAGTACCAAGACGGACTAGTATAAGTATAAGGAAAGAAGGGATGTTCCACATCTCATAGATTCAAGGCAATACCTCCTCAAAGGTCATGAAGGACAGGAAGGATTGGAGACCGATACCATGAGTGAGTTACGTAAACAATTCACCAAGAGATCAAGAAATGACGAGGTGAATGTAAAAACTTCTTAAGAAAGTCAAACCGAGAAGGATAACTCATGAATAGGGATAAGGTACATGAGAAGCATACTAAGAACCCTCTCATAAGGGGCAAACACAGAAAAACGTCCCTCAGAACTCTAGGGAATGACACCGTTAGAGTGAAGAAGAGAAGGAATACGCTATGAAAGGGAACGCTGGAGGGATGCATACAACAAAGTGGCTTAAAGGAATCATTAGTTGGTAAATGGACATAACGTGGAGTGCAATGAGCCAATCCCTCATTAGAAACTACTTGAAGGAAGGAAGTATCGGAGATCGAGACTAACCTACTTTAGAAAAGTGATAGAATGTTAGGTACAACTTCCTTTGGAAAATATAGAGAAGTCAAAGTGGAGATTCGAAACAACATAACAGAAGTAAGCAAACCATGACAATGAGATGGTCAAAGAAAATGAACGACACCCTAAGGAGGACCGGGAAGTAGAAAGGAATACACCCTAAAAAGGGGCACTGGAAGGATCATTAAGGACAAGGAGATTAGAGAGACAACTACCTCAAGAAAACTAAATAAGGTGAAAAGTAGGGGCAAGACAGGTAACGAACTACTCTCGTGAGGGTCATAGAGTAAACTCCAACAAAGAAGGAAGAGGTGGAAAGGCCAAATATTGGAGAAAAGAAGGATGAACGAAATCCTTAAAAGGACCAAGGGCCAATTAACAACTAAAACTCAAGCCAAGAAAGGAATAGGCAAGCCTCTCACATAACGGACAAGAAAACTTGAAACAAGAAAGATTTGTACGCTCCCTAAAGAAGTAGGCAGGTATTGGGTACGAGTGAAGATGCGGATATAGTATACAAGATGTGCCTGCAAGAATTATGGAGTAAAGGTAAATAGGAGAAGACGACATCAAGGGATGTCATTTAAGGGTAAAAATCCCCTTGAGCAAATGTAAAGAGGAATGTCAAGAGAAAAGGAAAGAATCCTATCAAGGAAGTATCGTGATGTCCCAATATGACCTGTTTGGAGAAAGAGCAGGAGTATCAAGAAATAATTCTAGAAGAACCGATTAGAAAGAAGAAACTAGTAACGATGGACATCCAAAGAGAATGAATAAAACCCTAAGAAAGGATAAGATGTAGTAAAGACTACACTCTCTGAAGGACAATGGGATGGGCATGAAGAACGAGTGATACAGCTGCCCAGGCAATGGGACCAGAAAAATAAAGAGAAGAAGACAATTAAAGAACTCGTTTTCGAAAGAACCATGGATTTAAACCACAACAAAGAAAGGAGAAGTGAAAAGGCCAAAACGTAGGAAGAGAAGAACGAAGGGAAATCCTTAAAGAAATCGATGGTCAAAACCAGATTTATAGTTTAAAGTCTTAGAATGGTTAAATGAGCCTCAAGAAGGGCGAAGAAGAGATTTTGAAATAAGGAGGATGTGAACCCTCCTTAACATAAATTATTTAACGGGTAGCATTAAAAGATGTTGTGATAAGTATGAATGATTGGACAATCCATACTTGGTTAATAGAGGAAAAATGTTCGAGAAAATGTTGGGAAAGTAAGTCCCATAATAAGGTGTAGCTAAGAAGGAATAACCACAATTGGTAAGACGGGTCATAGCCCACACACACACATACGAAGCTTAAAGAGTGGACAACCAAGCATAGTGTGGAATGCACAGAATAAAACCAATAATCGGAAGTGTCCTATGTAAAGAACAAGGGATAAAACAAAAGTTGTGGATAGAGAAGGATCCAAAGCAAAACAGATGCCCTAACACAAATAAGGATACGAAGAAAGGGAGAAAAGGGAACCTTCAAGCAATGGTAAGAAGGTTGAACATGTAGCTCCTAGAACGAAAGTCTCTACCTTGAGGGACACATTAGTGAATGAAAACGTAAAAGGGGAACTCCCCGAAACAAAACAATAGACTGAAAAGGGCCAAATGGGAATAGCGAACTATAAAGTGGTTACAAACAAGTAAGAGCGGATTAAGGCCAAAGGAAATCCTTGAGTAAAGGATGTTATTGGGAGTGATGATGGACCTAACAAAGGACGAAACCAGCATGTTGGTAAAACATCTGGAAATTTAATTAATTAGAACTAGAAATACTCAATAAGGAAGTCAAAAAGGGATGAGTGGGTAAGGAGAACCGACACAGTTGTGTAAATTGAGTTAATAACGGTAAAGATAGTCGAGGAATACTACCAGAGGAAGAGAGGGATAAATTTATGCAATCCCTGGGAGGTTGAAAAATAAGGAATAACCCTAAAGGAGGTGTTTTGGAGATCTAATTGATATAGTGATAAGATCTAGAAAATGTCATGCTGTAAGGGACAAGAAAACCCAACGATCCCAATGAAAACATGACTCAAAATAAGGAAGAGTCGGTTTATAAGCATGACAAAGTCAAACATAACTTGGACCGATTTGTAATGAGCAACGAGTGAAGGAAGAGTCGAAATGGGACGAAAAGGTGATGATAAAGAAATCCGTGGAAATAAGTACGGAATGCTCTATAGGACGACGAGCTAAGGGTTTCAATGACCAAGCGGTTAACTAGGCACGAAAATGGTTAGTTATCTTGAAATTTTCAATCTTGAGTACAGAACCTCAAGGGGAAGAATGTTGCACTAAGCAAAGAGAGAGATAAAATCTAAGAACATACACAGAGGTAAGGTATGTCTAGTTATGACAAACTCCATGGAGGGAGTAAATAATATAAAGGAAAAGGAATTCCTTAAGTGAAAGTTGTAAAAGGGGCTAATTGAAAGAACGAGAGAAAAGTTTGCATCTTAAGCAAACACCAAAGGGACATCAAAGGAAATGATTTCTCATGCAAGGTTGCTAACTAAGTTTTAGGGACAAAACTCCTAAAAGGAGGGGAGAGTTGTAAACCCCGCCCCTTTGAGCTAAAGAAAACTGGGAAAAGAACTGGTCAAACCAAGTGAGAAAATCGAACCGGTTCACAAACCCGATAAATTTTGAATGGGCAATTTAGGAATTTACAACTCCCAGGTGATCCAAAGGTTTCAAAATACTACGAAAAAGAACCTTAGGATGAATTGGAAGAGGAAAATTAGACCGATTTGGATGAACCGGGTCCAACAGAATTGAACCGGTTTATGAACCGAGTTTGTTAATGAACCGGAACCGATAGAGATCGTGCCCTCTCCGGTGAGAAATCGAAGGTTTCCCTCTCTACAGTTAGTTTTCTGGTGAATCTCCGTTTGAGCTCGTTCTGGCGTTAAAAACTGTGATTCAAAGTTCCTTAGAATCGTATGAACATGTAGTAACTCAATTTCAACTCCAATTTCAACAATTAGAGGTGTTTGATCAGTCAATTTGATGAAATCAAATTCGACAGTGATGAAGAGTTGAAATTGAGGAAAAATTGGGGATTTTTGAAATTCGAAGGACCAAAATAAAATTTTATGAAATTGAGGGCCAATTGGGCATGAAAATAATGTTGGAGGACCAATTGAGAAATTTTGGAATCTTTGGGGCAAAACTTACCATTTTTGTAGAGGAAGGGCAAAATGGTAATTTTGAAAAGTTATAGGAGCAAATTGGAAATTTGGGAAATAAATCCCCCTTTTGTGAAATGGAACAAATTGAGGTCCTATGATAAAATTTAGAAGTTTCGGGACTCAATTTGAGGAAAAAACCGACATTAGGGACTTAAAGTTAAAGAGAAATAACTTTAGGGACCTAATTGCAAATAAATGGAAGTTTGACTTTCTCATTCATTTGGAATGAATGAAGGCGATTAGGCCAAAGGATAATGAAACGAGATGTTCATATTGTGTAGGAACACGAAGTACCGGGAATGCAACAAGGACAAGCTCGCGTGAATACAAAAAATCGATCTAGTGGAATTAACGGCATTAATGAGTGAGTGGGTTTACTAACATCATACCTGGTTGGGATGATGAGCACATCTTAAAATTAAAAACCACTTACCAGTTATGAGTGGGACTATATATCATGCCCGGTTGGGAATGATAAGTGCCTCGATATAAAAACCCACTATTTAGTGGCATTTTAATCATCACCACTTAGAGAAAGTGATGTGAAAATTATGCGGAAAAACTACTTACCGGTTGTAAGTAGATCATACCCGGTTGGTATGATGAGACTTCCTCGAAGAAAGTTGAAAACTTGTTCATCGGTTATGAATGGAGAAGTCCTTATATCGATTGGTATAATGGACAGTGAAAACCTATTTTGTCGGAAGTGTTCTCCCCTGATTGTGTGCAAATGCATAAACTATTTGGAAGACTTTCTTGACAGGAGTTCAAATAGCTTTTATAGGTCGGGGGCCTCGATTTTGGAACTTGGGGGCTAAATGTCCGATTTTGAAAATCTCATATAGTGGGCCCAAAGCTAGTTGACACGAGCAGGAGCTTGTAAACGAACATAACATATGTTCCATAAAACTAAATAACTTAATTGTTTGGCCATGGTACCAAGATAGGACTAACATACTCAATCAACTAGTGGCAGTGCGACATGACAGGTCGACGAACTAGTCAAGACAAACAACTGCGGGTTGAGTTGAGAGTCAGGACCGTTGGACCAGTGGCACCACAGATTACATGGCAATATGAGAAAATATTGTTTGTGCATGCACTGTGAGTACGGGATCATCAAGACGCCCCATGAGGGGTAGTGATACGTCTTAAGGGTACTAGACGACCTGGTGGCTATAAGAGCAGTTCGCCGTTCTTGGTGTCTGTGCGAAATTTGGAGTAGCACCAAGCACATGAGATCGAGGTGGGGACGTGATGAGGTCTCTATCCTCATACGAAAACGAAGAAGGGGTTTCGGGATTGTGGATCGGACACGAAGAAATCCTGGAAAAACCCAATTTTTTAAATGAGGGGATTTTTTAAAGGAAAGGAGTCTGGCACACTCCATATAAACGTTTTTCTTAAAAGTTAAAAGTAGACCTTTGAAAAACACATTCACTGAGTAGTCGTACTCACCCCCTCCCTTATATCCCTTTTAGGAAATCCCGGAAAGCCTACCCTTAAAAATCGTTAACTAAAGATGCATGTAAGACAGGTATGTAATGTTTTAAATTTCATGAAGTTTTAATTATGCTATTCCAAGAAAAGGTGCAGGTTAAAGGATGCTTTACTCTTTACGGTTTACAATAAGGGAAAACCCTTTAATAAACCGGGAGAGTGGCGGGTTGATCATGGGGATCCGACCAAACCGGGTCGGGGTGTGACACGTAGACTGAAAGGGATCAACTTAGAATAAAGAATCGAGAAATTGTCACAAGCGAGTAAGAGTGGATTGAGGAAAGGAAAAGTCCTTGAGTAAAGGACACCACTGGAAATGAGGAAGACCATAAGAAGGGAAGAATCCCAATGTGTCGAGAGAGGATGAATAGATGAGGAAAACTGACACCATTATGAAAGACATGATGCCAAAGATAAAAGGATGATTGGATAACGCTGAAGGTCATCGAGGAATACTACCATGTGAAAAGAAAGGATGAAATGATACGATCCCCTAAAGGTTGGAAAGTCGAGAACAACTATAAAGGAAATGTTCTAGAATTATAATGGACAAAGATAAGTTCTAGAACATTTCATGTTGTAAGGAACATGTCCGTGATAATGTAGGTATGAAGATGAGACCTCTACCAAGGGACGCAACACGGTCCAGAGACAACTGAAACCATTGGGGATGAAAGAGTCACCGAATACTGGCTGAGTGGAATTTCTAGCATCACTTCCTCTTATGGCAATGGTCACATTTTTAAACTGAAAACCATTTTCCAGAAAGACTCCCCTGACTATGTAAACCTGCTTGAACATTTTGGGAGTTATTTCTCATGTAGAGCTAGAGTTGCTCCAGTGGACCCAAGGCCAATGAGCATGGAATAATCCCATTTATAATTAGACGAGAAATGAGCCATGAAAATATTTAGCATAAATATGTCAGTCAATTAGAGGCTGACACATAGCGGCCACACAATGCACCAGGGAGAAAATCTTAATTATATGAGTTAGCCAATGGGAGGATGCCACGTGACATGGTCAACTGTTGGCCGAGTTTGGTCAACATGCCACGCTGGAATGAGCGACCAATGGGAGGTCACCACATGGCTCATCAACGAGTCAAAGGGTGACTCGAACGCCTAGTGGGAAGTCACGTCAGCAAAGCCATGCAATCAGAATGCACCACGTGGCAGCTCGCACATGCGCGCACAGTGTTATCTTCAACCTTGGGTAGATGAGAGTCGCAAGATAGTCGGAGAGAGACTAAGTCTCCGACGCCCAAATAATCTGCCACCACCATCGCATATGGGTGAGTCTAGTGTCGAGTCTTGTATCGGCAGGTAACCATTTCAATTGATGAGCCCTCTATATAAGGAGCACCTCCCCACTCGTACTCCCCATCCCTCAAGCAGCCGCATGAGACAGATAGCTCTAAGTTCTGGTGAGATGCAAACCAGAGCTTCGACTTGGGAGTTTTCTTAAGCCTTATAGGACAATATCGAAGTCCCTAGAACTAGGAGGAAGTACTCCACCTCGTTGCAATCCCCACTTGGCTCGAGGACCACGAGCGGAGTGCTAGAGAGCTTGCATAGTACAGCTACTTCGACAGTCGAAAAACACCCAAATTACCTCGAGCTAAATTATGGCCACTCCCAACCTCCTACAATGAGGCTGACCCTTTCTCAGCCTTGTTCGACGAGTACCCAACCTCCCCGAAGCTTAAGAGTAAGTCCAATCTACCTCCACTCGTCGAAATAGTCAAAATTTATAAAGATAAAGATTCTAAAGTGTACTGATCAAATTATCCCTGCTCAGGAAGTCAATTGGAGAAATTCTTGATCCTATAAGGATCTTTTCAACGAGTACAAGCTTCATGAATTGAAAGCTTCGGCAACCGAGACCCATGCGGTAAGAATTTGAAGCTTTCTCTCACTTTGAGCTTAATTCGAGGCAAATTTGGGTAATTCAAAGCATGGACTGATCGTGGGAAAGTAGGAAAGACGATTAGTAGCATGCTAAGAGGAAATTGACATAGTTTTGGCTTCCAATTTGATGGATCGAGAATTCAGGCTAAAATGCAAATTTTGATAAAATTGGGCAAATTGGTGATTTTCAAGAAATTTGGGATTTTTATGAAATTAACATCAATTGAGGGTCAATTAGTTATTAAGGAGAAATTAATGACTTAATTATAATTAAGAGAAATTTTAGGAAATTTAATTGCAACTAAAAGCATTTATAAGAATTTATTTACAATTTAAAGGGGTGAAATTGCAAATAAAGTAAATTTAGGAATTTTGGTAATTAAGTGAGAGTTAATTGTCAATCAAATAAACCTAGGGACTTCCATATAATTAGGAGAAAAACCTAGGGGTCTAAGTGAAAACATTTAGATAATGGAATAATTCTCTATACGTGATAATGTAGGTACGAAGAGAATACTTCTACCTACAGACACGAGACATTCTAGAGACATTGGAAACCATCCGGAACGAACGAGTCACGAAATACTGGGTGAGTGAGATTTTCGGCATCAGTATTGCTTGGGGCGATTATCATGTTTTTAAATTGAAAACCATTTTCTAGAAATAGTCTCCTTTGACTGTGTGAACCTGCATGAACGTTTTGGGAGTTATTTCTCATGTAGAGCTAGAGTTGCTCTACTGGGCCCAAGGTCAATGGGCATAGGCTAATCCCATTGATAATTAGATGAGAAATGAGCCATTAAAATATTTACCATAAATGGTTAAATTATGTGTTGAAGCCACCCAACTTAAGTTGGATCGTAAAGCCCATTGGGCTAGTAACTACTAAGCCGAAGTCGAGTCGACGAACTCGTTGGGCTAGTAGTTACCAAGCCGAAGTCGGGTCATCAAATCCATTGGGCGGGTGGTACCAAAGATAAAGGTCTAAATTTAAAAGATTTTTGTTTGTCCATGCTGAGATACGTAACCATCGAGTCACCCGGTACGGGGTAGTGTTGGTTTTAAGGGCTGTTGGATGACCCAGGGAGATAAGCGAAGTTTCTCATCTAGAAAGTCAAGAAGCTCTATGAACTTCATGTGCATGAGACCGAGGAAGCGGGGGGAGGGGTCTTGTCCCAAAATAGGGGACACGGAGAAAACTAGATTTGAGGGTTGAGCCGAAAGCTCACTCAAACCTAAGGTAAAAGGTAGGGCCTTCTATTAGGGTGGTTAGTAAAGTCAATCTGGGCCACAAGTGGAGTAGTCGGTGACTACTCTACAAACATGTGAATCACTTTGATGAGATAAAGGGCGGATGATTTAGTGATAAAACAACATGAATCTTTGGTTGTAAATAAGTAAAATACCCAAAATGTTTGTTTAATGTATGCCATAAAAATTACCCCTCATTGAGTTATGAAACTCAATCCCCTCCCCTAAATCCCTTTCAGGAAAAGTTTCCGTGCCAAGTAGGGTTAAAACTCAAATGCCAAGCAGAATTTTCAAGGTAAATTTCCTTATGACGCACTGTAAATTTATTATGGAAAACGTAGGTATTGGTACGCATTTATGTTCCTTGAATCATATGGGTAGAGATACACTCGTGGCTGAGGGGAGGGTGGCGGGTTACTCATGTGAATTCAACCAAATCGAGTTGGGGCTGACACTAATGATAGCAATACCGGTAGTCAACTTCTAAAAAATATCTTGTAATATCTTATTTTCAACTCTATATAACTTAATACACTGATTTCTAATTGTATTACGCTACATAATCTTGAATTGTAATTCCAACTTCCCTACAAATTCTCTAAACTCATAATTCTCTACAATGTTCAACAGATATTTATGTAGGATAAGCATTCGTGCAAATAACTCATGATAGCCCTGTTGATAAAAAATTAGGTCATCAACACGACATTTCTCTAATTGTAAACTACCATCAACAAACCTTATAAATTGTTAACTAATATTAGAAATTGTCATTTTTGAAAATTTTCCCAAATATTTTATTAGATAACGTGTACCTTATTTAACATCTCTAACATAAAAGCTTTCACGGTACTTATATTTCACTTTTAATATACTATTGAATGTAACTTTTGTGTAATACTCCTAAACACTATAAGTAAAATTACTAGTACTATGATCCAATGCTGGAACACGGTACTAGTAATTTTACGGGATTAGCATGTGACCTGAGGGGGACTCACTGTCACGCCCCGACCCGGTTTAGTCGGATCCCTGTGAACAACCCGCCACTCTCCCGGTTTATTAAAGGGTTTCCCCTTATTATAGACCATAAATAGTAAGGCATCCTTTAAACCTACACCTTTTCCTGGAATAACATAAATCAAAACTGCACAATATTTTAATTTTATCATACATGTCTCACAGGCGTCTTAGTTGATAGTTTTTAAGGGTAGGATTTCCAAAATTTCCTGAAGGGGATATAAGGGAGGGGGTGAGTACAACGAATCAGTGAATGGGTTTTCAAAACTTTTAAATTTTAGGAAAAAGAATTCTATTGGAGTGTGCCAGACTCCTTTCTTTCAAAAATCCTTTCATTTCAAATCTCAGTTTTTATCACCATTTCTTATTAACCACGGTGTGTCATCACCCAACACACATCCTTCATCATGAAGGTTTAACACACATTCGTAGGCCAGTACGACCACTGAACCCACTTGTGGCTTCAGAGCAACTTTATCGGCCACCTAGATAGAAGCACGTCCACTTCTACCTTGAGAATGAGCGGATATTCACGACATCCGACCCTCAATCTCGAAATTGATTCTTCGTGTCCATATGAGTACATAGACCTCATCCCATCCCCACCCCAGTCTCATGTGCTTGGTGCTACTCCAAATTTTGCACGATCACCTGGTATGACGAACTACCTTTATACTCACCAGGTCGTCCAGGGCTCTTAGGACGCATCACTACTCCTTATGGGCGTCTTGAAGGTCTCATACTCATAGTACGTACAAAAACAATATTTTCTTATCATGCCATGTAATCTGTGGTGCCATTAGTCCAACGGCCCCAACCTTCAGCTCAACCTGCAGTTGTTTGTCTTGACTAATCCGGAGAACAGTCATGTCGCACTGCTGCTAGTTGACCGAGTATGTCAATCATGTCTTGGTACCATAAACAAACAATTCATTTATTAAAGTTTTATGGCACATGTCTCATGTTTGTTTACGAGCGCCTGCTCGTGCCTACTGGCCTATGGCCCACTGTTCAAGATTTTTAAAACCAGGCATAATAGACCCCAAGTTTCAAATCCGAGGCCCCCGGCCTATAAGAGCTATTCAAGCTCCCATCAAGAAGGTCTCCCAAATAGTTTTAAGTATTGGCACACAGTTAAGGGAGAGCACTTCCGACAAAAATATATTTTCAACTTGTCCATTATACCGATCGGGTATAATGACGTCTTCGCTCATAACCGATGAATGGGTTTTCAACTTCCTTCGAGAAAGTTTCATCATACCAACCGAGTATAATCTACTTACGACCGGTAAGTAGTTTTTCCGTATAGTTTTCACATCACTCTTCTAAGTTGTGATGTTTAAAATACCACATAGTAGTGGGTTTTCATTTCGATATACTTATCATTCCCAACCGGGTATGATATAAAAACCCACTCACAACCGGTAAGTAATTTTTAACTTTAAGTTGTGCTAATCATCCCAACCGAGTATGATGTTAGTAAACCCACTCACCCGTTAATACAGTGAATTCCACTAGACCGGTTCTTTATATTCACGCGAGCTTGTCCTTGCTGGTGTTCCTGATACCTTGTGTTCCTACACGATATGAACATCTCGGTTCATTATCTCTCGGCCTAATAGCCTTCATTCAATCCAAATTAATGAGAAAAATCAAACTTTTATTTATTTGCAATTAGGTACCTAAAGTTATTTTCCTTTAACTTTAAGTCTCTAATGCCAATTTTTCCTCAAATTGAGTCCCAAAACTTTTAAAATTTCCCTTGGGACCTTAATTTATTTCATTTTACAAACAGGGCTTTAATTTTCTAAATTTCCAATTTGGTCCCCCAACTTTTCCAAAATTAACATTTTTATCATGCCCAATTGACCCTCAATTTTAGGAACTTGCATTTTGGTCCTTCGAATTTTCGAAAATCTCCAATTTTCCCCAATTTTTCCCTCAATTTCAACTTTTTAACACTACCAAATTTGATTTTATCAAATTGACTAATTAAACATTTCCAATTGTTAAAATTGAAGTTAAAATTGAGTTTCTACATGTTCATACGATTATTTAGCCATTTGAATCACAAGTTTTAACTACAGGACGAGCTCAGACGGAGATTCGCCGGAAAATGAACTCTAAAGAGAAAAAGCTTCGATTACTCACTGGTGAGGGCACGGTGGTCCGAGCTTTCGATCTAGGCAGATAGCTCTCATCTAGAGGTTCATCTATAATCAAGAATTGCATCAATTGATACCGAATTTAGTTAGAATTTCATCATCGAAATTCTATCAGTTCTCTCTCTAGCACTGGCCAAAAATTGCAGAGGGGAGCCGAATTGGCTTACATTTCAGTCCTAATCCGGCTGTGGGAGGGCTAAGGAAGTGTTGGGAGGGCTTAGTTTGGCCTGAGGAGGGCTCGAAATGGCCGATTTCAACTCGGCCGAAATAGGGCAGCTTCGGTCCGCCGGAGCTACTTCAATGTTCCATCACGCCGGCGTTTCTCTGGTGACCCTCGGAGAAAACGGAGACTATAGGCATGTAGCTTACTTCTCACTGGTTCTAAAGAACTTGACCTCGACTTCTTTGGCTCAGAAAAGACCCTATATCGAAACTCTGGTTTGAGTTTCACCGGAAAACTAAGCAACTGAGAGAGAGTGATATTTTCAAGTGTGGAGAGAATTAATGGGGAGGGGGTCTTTATATAGGAAGCTCGAGGACTCCTTAGCCGTCCAATTGGTGCCTTTATGATAGGCATTGATGGCCGGAAACGTATTGAACGGAGACGTTTCTTATTCGCCGGCGCTGTTTCAATTTTTCGGCAAATGAACAGTGTTGTCATCTGGCGGAAGAAGATGACACTGTTCCGAACCGGACTGAATCGGTCCAAACCGGGTTTGAAGCTTAAACCGGTCGATTTACCCCTTATTTGACCGAGTTTTTCAAATCTAAAAATTTCTAAATTTATCTAAATTTATTTTCTATCTAATGGTGATCTCAAATCTCAAATTTGAATTATTTAAGCCACTTGGAAAAATAAATTTAGGATCTAGTTTAATAGTGGTTCAAACCGGTCCAAACTGGTTCGGATCCGATTCACCTGAACCGGTTTGGTTTTCATCTCCAATTCCTTCACAAGTCCATTTTCATGACTTTTGTGACTCTTTAGGTCACTTAGAGTCCATAAATTTGTCGGTTTACTATCTTTTTATCGATGCGGTTCATAAACTGGCTCGGTTCTTAAACTGGTTTAATCCGGTTCGGGTCTGGTTCACCCAAACCAGTCTGTTTCTCTCTCCCACTTTGTTCTAAGGTTCCTTACCAAGGTTTATAAATCTTTTCGGGTTACAAGTGATCCATAAATTTCTTTGTTTGTCATTTTTTTATCAGTTCCGATTTATAAACCGATTCAATATAATTGGATCCGGTTCATCTAAACCGATATAGTTTTTCTCTTTTAATTTGTCTTAAGTTTTTTTTTTAAGGTTTTATGAACACTTTGGATTACCCAATAGTTGTAAATTTCCAAATTGTCCATTTTCAATTGATCGGGTACGTGGTGAATCGATTTGATTTTCTTACTCGATTTGACCAATTATTTTCTTGATTTTTCTTTAACTTAAAATGGTAGAGGTTACACTCACTGGTGGTTAGTGCGGGGATGTTGCCTCTAGAGGGCTGGATCATGGGTTCGAATAGCGGACAAGGGCTCAACTGTCAGCATTGCTCGGGGGTGCGACAGGGTGTCGGGCAGCGCCGCAGCGGGCAGGGGCTCGGCTCAACTAGGGGGAGACAAGGAGTTAGGGCTTGGCTCAGCAGGCGGGACCCGGGCGCAAGTATGAGTTTAATTTCGAGCGGTGGCTCGGGCTCGGATTTGAGAGTGTGCTTGGACTTTGGCTCTGGCTCGCAGGCGGGGCTCGGGCTTTGGCTCTAGCTCGCGGGCGGGGCTCGGGCTCTGTCTCTGGCTCGTGGGGTGCTCCTCAGGCTCGGGCAGGGTAGCAGACTTCATCATTACTCTTCTATCTAAAAACCCTAGCAAATGTTGTTTTTAGATGACGGGGAAGAAGAAAACCACTCGTTCAATTTTTTTCTAGCAGTTTTAATTAAAATGATATCGTTTATTCACAATTTAATAAGTAATATGACGCTTGTTATGGGAATAAGTGACGTTTTAATTAAATTTACTAAACTACTAAATGATATCATTTTGTAGTTTGACAGACAAAAAAAAAAATAAGTGTGGGTTCTTTTAATGGATTCAAGAAAATGGACTGACACTCTACCCGAATCTCTAGTATAGCTAGCTCGGTTCCGGGTCTAATTATTAGACCCAGACCCGAGTAATCTAATAGACAAGGAGTTCGGGTCCAATAATTATACATGTACTCGAGCTCGAACTCAAGCAGACCCGATGATTTTTTTATCTGCTCAAGTGGGCGCAAGTTCCGAGTCTCGAATTCCCTTAGCTAGATGGAAGATGAAATGTTTGAGAAAATTTAGAATGTGAAAACTAAAAGTATCACCCGACCCGTTCTATGGGAGAAAAGGTGTACTAGCGCTCTCCATCCCACTACACACGTGTATGTATAGAAAAGTCAAGACCTCCATTGGTAAAGAACATGGCATAATGAGTTACTAGGCTTCACGCTGGAGGTGAAATGGGATGGATGAGGTTCAGGTCAAAGTTTTTGCCATCCCTATCCATCAGTCTCTACCAAACAGGACACTAAATTGTGTGAATCATAGTAATGAAGCAGTGAATGGAAGTGAAGTGCACGTAGTAGGATCACCTCTGGCCCCTATCTTTACTCCCAATCCAACGGCTCAGGCTACTTTGCCTCCTCGTCCAACTAATTACTATATATGTAACTCTCCTCAAAAAGTGGGTCACCATCCACCAGCCACCTCCACAACCGTCCTAGCAAGTTGGCTTGCTAGCCGTTGGGATGGTTAAGACTCTTTAATTTTCTTTCCATTTTCTCATCTTTTTTTTCAATTCATACACTACTTTTCTTGGGTAGGACAACTATTTCCCCCTTTCCATCCATATATACTTCTCCTATTATTTCTTTCATCAAATAGATTTTCCCTAATCAAGTTATATAATATATATAATTAGTAGACTAAATAATATAAATAAGCAATCCATCAATGATCCAAAAGCTAATCTCTCTCTTTATATAAATAGTCTTAATTTCAGGTATCTTTATATTATTATTTAGCCATCTTAATATATTAATGGTCATGCATTCATTCATAATTAACACTACAACTACCGAATCAAGACATTTACGACTCCATTGTTACATGTAAACAACCTATTGCATCCTTTTATTGTCCACCCTATGCTTTCTTTCCCACGCTTGACTTCATATAGACCACCTACTCGCCTTATTGTGATATTAATGGCTGCCTTCCTAAATTTCAAAAATATTGAGACACTAAACAATTAATAGGGAGGAATTGGGCAAATGAAGAAGATTAAAGGGAGAGAGATGACCTTGCAGATGGCCATATAATCATGATCGGTTTCGCTGTCTCCAATGCCAAGATCTGGGGCTTCATGGCCAAATTCCTTCGCAATAGCAAGGCGCTTCCATTTCCCAACTAAAACGCCGGGTTTCTTGACAAACCCTCTAGCCCTCTTCGTCTTCGGATCCACCTCGATCTCAGTTCCCAGGACTTTGTCTCCACCTAGGAAGTCCTTAACGAATGGCTCTACCATGATTGTGGGATTAGCCGTCACCACCACTTTCCTTTTGCACTTGTCAAACACTTCGAAGCTGCCCGATCTCACATCAGCGGCGTAAAACCTTGGGAACCCACAGAAATAGGTCAGACTCCTCAAAATAGCGGATGACCATTAAATGACACCTTCTCCACTTCACTTGATGTTGAAAAACATTTATTACGAGGATTTGGAACCTGCCTAACAATTTCTGTGAGACTTGTAGTTCATTATTAATTGATATGCATATATTAATCGTGGCAAATAAGTTGAAATTCTAGCACTGAGCTAAATTTCATTCGAAGTTAAGAATCGAGATTTCTTATAATGCACCTTTGCCACTTCACGAAATACAAAGATGATATTATATTGACTTGATGCTCTGCTGTGGCATTTGAATCTGAGTGAATTCGAGTGTAGATTGCCGAGTGTAAATTACTTCATATTGAACTGAGTTTGTGCTTTTATCTGTATGATCTATTTTATAATCCCACACCATATTAATAAATAAGAATGTTTGAATACAATTGTTATTCTTAATATATATTTCATGTACCGTTTTACATTTAACATTCATTTTATTTCTACTTAAAATATTAAATTGATAATATGTTGATGGTGGATGTAATATTTTATTTATGTAATGGCTACATGTATATATATTCTTATAATATTACAACATCTTTAATGTTTAATTAATGTGGGATTAATGTTTAATCCCATATGATAACTATGGGTCATTTTTTTTATAAATAAACCCCATATGTAAGTATATGTAGAGTAAAATCCATAATATTTATATATTTGTTATTATAATAACAAAATATTATTGATGATGGATATAAAATGTGATGATATCATTATCAACATGAGAAGAATACCATTACAATTCAATATGGTGGGGTGGATGTAATATTTTATTCGTGTAATCATTCTATATATTATATTATGATAATACTACAGCATTTTTTATATTTAATAAATGTAACCTTATATAGATAGTATAATATACCCATGAATTCAAACCCACACTTAAATATTATATTGACAATACAATTTGTCCGTGTATGTAATATTTTATTCATATAAGTGTTGTATATATTGATATTACTATATTAAAATAACATTTTTATTAATGTGTGATTATTATTTTAATAATTTATATTTATGTATGGTGTATATTTAATCTTATACTATAGTTGTGGAAATGACCCTTATACAAAAAATATATATTTATTGTAGTATTCATAATATCTACAATATCATGCAAGTATTATGAAAATGAGAAGAATACATAGGTCAACTAAATGCCAAATGTGAAAGAGGGAATGCAATACAATACAATTTGGTATTGTAGTATGTAATATTTATTAATGTAACAGTGGTATATATTTATATTATTATAATATCACATCATTTCTTATATTTAATGTGGTTCATTATTATAAAACTAGTTATCTATGTATATTTAATCTTGATAGTTGTATGTTATTTTTTAGAAATGAATATATATATATATATAGTATGGTCCCTAATATTTATATTTTGTTACCATACAAACAATACTCATGCTTTCATGTGTTACTAAATACTAAAAGTGCAGAGAGTATAATGACTAAGAGTATAATGCAATTTAATTGAGTGTGGATGATGAAATATTATATTAGTGTAAATGCTGCGTAACTATATATTTTGTGCAAGTTATTATGTAAAACTTTAATTATTTCTCATTCCATTGGTAATATGCTTACTCTTTATTTACTTGTGTGAATCACCCTTTGAGCCTCTATTTGTCTTTATCGTACACCTCTATTTATTATTACTCGATTAGACTACATATATTTTTTCAAGGTGTATCTTTACGCATGATAAATATAATGAATATAATATTATATTATCAAAATGAATTTTGCAGTATCAAATTAAAAAATAGAGTATGAAAAGATATAGTTTAAAACAACTTTACATGCGTTATATTATTTAAATTATTTAGTTTAACTTGTCAGAATTACTATTTAAACTCTCGGATAGTATATTCTCGAAAAAAATATTTAAAACAATGACATTGTCTATATTAGTATAATTAAGTCAATAAAAATTAGTTATATTAGATTGATCATAATTATTTATAAGTTTTATTAAACCAATAAAAAATTATATATTAATAGTACTTGCTTAAATAAGTAATCTCATTAGTATTTAATAGGATGAAATTTACTATAAATTCACTTAATGTTTACGTGAGAAAATGGGATTATGAACCATTTGATATTTTTTTAATAATGATATGGCCTCCACAAAACATAATAGAACTAATAAGGTGTGTGATTTTATAAATTGAAAATTGAGCTATAATATAGTGTCTTTTGTTTAAACTAACCTTAAAATGTAAATAATAATAGATAGATTAATTATATAATAGAATCCCGTTAATTTCTAACATTAAGTATATAACTAATACTTGAGTGGTGTTATGTGGTGTTTTAATAACACAAGTAGTAATTCCGTAAAATAGCATAGCGAGCTACAATCATTTAAAAAACGATATGTATAATGTTCTATAATATATGTTTAAAACATGGAGTCACTTATATAGTAGATTGTGCACTCATCATTAAAAAAATAAAATATATGTTATAAATAATTTATGTTAAAAAATACAAGTAGTGAGATTGGTCATATAATATACACGTATAAATAAAAATAAAAATTATTATTATATTATTGTATAATTATATGTATAATATGATTTAATTAAATAAAATATTTATCGGGCTAGCATATCATGGTATTAAAAGTGATGTGTAAAAAAACTATAAATGGGAATAAAAGAGAAAAAAGAAATGGCTTCCAATGTTTCTCTGGGTGCATAAGAGATATATCTCTTATAATACTGAGTAGACTGGGTGGATTAATATGTGTGATAAAAGAGAAAAAGAAATGCATTCTAAAGTTTCTCACCAACAGGCACAGAGGTGCATGATAGGGTTCAGAGATACTTATGATACTGAGTATACTGGGTCGATTAATATATTTGTAATACTATAATATCATTATTAGTGGGACAATTATAGTAAATTATGCCTTTAAACTGCGGTATATAACACATATTCATTATATTTTATGTATGAGATATTAGTGAATATAGTGGCATAATAAACATCAACAAGTTATGATTATAATCGACAACTATAGAATGTTATCTTAAAATATGTTTTGAAAGTATGGTATATAATGTAAATATTACTTGTACCTCGTTGTGAAATTTTATAAAATTTATTTGTGTATATGTGAATAAAATATAAACAAGTTCACGGCGATAAATGTAGAGTTAAAAAATTATTACTATTAATTGATTTGTGAATATCTAAATTGTTAAATAGAAATAAGTTATCAAGATAAATCTAACGAGTTAAAAAAAAATTATTGTAAAAAATAGTAAGTAAAAAACTCATAAAAAATACCATTAACAAAATAATGAATAATAATAAAATTTTTTAATAAATACTGAGTTGTAAAAAGTAGGAAATAATATAGTTAATAGAATAAATGTTATTCGCTATTATACTAACTTCATATAGCTTAATACAATCCTTCGAAATAATTAATGGCTACATGTATTTATGTTCTTATAATATTACAACATATTTAACGTTTAATTAATGTCCCATATGATAACTATGGGCCATTTTTTTTATAAATGAACCTCATGTGTAGGTACCTCACATGTAAGTATATGTAGAATAACATCCATAATATTTATATATTTGTTATTAATGATGGATATAAAATGTGATGAAAGCATTATCAACATTGGGAATTATTATCAACCTGGGAAGAATATAATGTCGTGGGTGGGGTGGATGTAATATTTTATTCGTGTAATCATTATATATATTTATATTATGATAATACTACAACATTTTTTTTATATTTAATAAATGTAACCTTATATAGATAGTATCATATACCCATGAATTCATACTAGATTTGACTGGGAGTATATTACAATACAATTTGTCTGCGAATGTAATATTTTATTCATATAAGTGTTATATATTGATATTACTATATTACAATAACATTTTTATTAATATGTGATTATTATTTTAATCATTTATATTTATGTATGGTGTATATTTAATCTCATACCATAGTTGTGGAAATTACCCTTATACAATATATATATATATATATATTATAGTATTCCTAATATCTACAATCTAAGAATACCCATGAATTCATATTTCAACTAAATGCACAAATGTGAAAGAGGGACAATATTAATACTAGATTGGAGTGAGGTGTATCCTTCACACCATGATACATATAATAAAACATAATATTATTTTACTGGTAATGAATTGATACAGTGTATTAATAATATAAGGGATAATATTAATATAGTGGTAGAATATTAAATAATATAGACATAATATTATATTAAAATTAATATATGTTATAAAATTGGTAAATAATATTGGTGACTTATGGGTGGAGAATGTCGAGCTTGAACTTAAAAGTGAATCCTTCTAATGTTTTTAGTTTAGTGAAGATATCAACCTCTTGTCCCACACAGGTGAGAGAAAGTTGGGCGGCTTGACAATAGGAGTGTAAGTGAGTCAATGTGGGAGAGACAATGGCAGACAAAGCTTATATACGAGATCACATGTTAAAATAATAATCTTATAATAATACAAAGCACAAGCACTTTTGAGAACATGTTATGCGCCAACACGATAGAGGGAGACCGTATTTTAGTTATAATTGAGAGATGGTGATGATTGATTTGTGAGATTGACTATTTTAGTTATGATTATTTATTTATTGATAGTACTAAATATTTAATATTTTGTAATTGTATAATATTATATTTTGCTTGATATATTTACTGGTACAAAAAAAGATGAAAGGGCATCTTCAAATATGTTGTTGTAAGATGGAAGATCATTCTTAAACTACTATATGTATATTTTAGAATAGAAAAATGAGTGAAACATTACAAGGGGAAGAGGAGAAATCAAGGGGAACAATCTTGTGTAATGCATTGGTATATTAGTAATTAATATTCAATTATCATCTATTTTATTCTCCGGTAATTAGTTTTGTCCATTATATTGTCGTCATATCTGCAAATAAAATATGATTTTTAGTGAAGGGTAAGTCAATTTTCCATTGTCTAGTTCATCCTAAACTCTCTCTCATCCTACTACCTCTACAATTTTTCCTTAAATGGTATGTATTTTCTTTTAAAAGGTGGAAGTCTTCATCTTTTTTCTTTTATGATTCATTCAAGTACAACATGGTGTTTGCTTTTATAATACAGGTGAAAATTAAGGAGCTTGAACTTTCTACACACGGGAATTAGAAAAGAGAAAGATGAAAATTTAATATCAATAGCAACGGTGATCTTTATTCATCAATCATGTCTATTATATTGAAATAATAATATTTATATCAAGAACTATTATCATTATTCATTTAATATATTGATGTTATAGTTTGCACTCAAAAGACCCATAGGTTTGTACAAGGTATCAATCGGGCGAGCTGAAGGTGTGTATCTTTCCATGCAAAGTTAGAAAAGGTTTCTCACAATTTTTTTATCTTATGAATGTGTCATCTTTTGATGCAGAGGAGTTAGAAAAAAAATACAGATGCTAGCTTGATGACCCGGTAAGATTCATCAGCCAGTTCATGGATGATGGAATCAGTGTACCTCTTATATGAACGTGGTATATGATCCCAGACGTGTAGTTTTGAAGGCTTTGTAAAGGGTTAAGCTCGGTGTAGACTAGGGATGAGCCCGTGGCTTCATCCGGTCGTTCGAACTTAAGAATAGCATAGTAAACTACACTCGACATACTTGCAGGGTCCAAAGGCGATATATTGTCACCGATCTGATATTCACCTTGAAGAGCAGTCATGAAATCGACCATAAGCCAACCAACAATAGCAGTAGCAATCTTAGCATCAACTCATCCTGATGCCAAACATGCAAACTAACTCACTACTGGTGTTGGTAAGAGGCCTACAACAACTTTTGTACATTCATGTTACCACCTTAAACTTATTTATCATGAAAGTCTACTTTGCAAGGTGTCAACAAAAGTAATATTTTTACTCTCAACTATAAATATTAAAATAATAATCACACATTCAATCATTAAAAAGGAAAAATATTGTAACTAAATAATAAAATAGAATTATTTATCATATTAAACTTTTAAATAAATATTATTATAATATTTTATATATTTATAACTATTTCACATATATTATTAGATATATCATATTCACACCATTCACACGGCATCTGAAAACCCAACATGGTATCAAAAAAAATTATTCAAATTGAAACATGGTAAATAATATTAAATTTACTAAAAAAGAAATGTTATATGAAATTTAGACCATAAAATGTGGAGAGTGAATGTTGATGGGCGCATAACTCTTACTAAATGCTGCACCGTTGCCTATTTTACCAGAATGAAAAATTCAAAATTTTGAATATAATAAATAATAGTGCAGAGGGTAAATTTTTTTTAAAAATAATAATAAATAATGAAGAGATGGAATATGATCTCTAAGTGTATTGACAAAAGTCAATTATCATGTAACAGAGTAAATATTCAGTCAAGTGAATGCCTTGAACTACCTACGAGAGTGTTTGGCTTATTGGTAGTAAGTATTTGTAAAACCTAATCAAACAAGTTTCATTCAAACCTGTAATCAACTAGTTAGCTTTTGGAGAAATTAGTTCCTAACTAAAAGTCCCGTGGATGAGATTTGTAACAAAATAGAGACAATTTACATTAAATTATTTAGAGGTGAAAGTGAGAGTTTACCCGTCTTGAAAATTTTCTCTACTTCTTTTTAACTTATTTTCATTCTTTAAAATAACACTTATAATGTGTGAGGTGTCACCGTCTTGAAAATTTTCTCTACTTCTTTTTAACTTATTTTCATTCTTTAAAATAACACTTATAATGTGTGAGGTGTCACCACCTTTTCTTGTGTTATTTAGGTATTTCTATCGAGATAAAATAATAAAAATAAAATCATATAATAAGTTAATATTTAAAAAATAATAATAAAAATAAATGTAGAAAAATTTTCGTACCTTAATAGTAGGGTTGGCTGCTTTGACTCTTCTACTTGTATCTAAGTGATTTCCTAAAAAAGGTAAGGGAGTGAGTTTATTTTTATAACTCAATTAGTGATTAAACTATTAATGTACTTAAACATTCAGAATATTTATTTAGTTTTTTAGTCTCATTAGCACACAATTAATCGCAATTTTTCATTAAGGGGTTCACACGTTCTCATATCAATTATCGACTGCTTCACTTATGAACCAGGTCGTTTTTCCCATCCACCATAGTACAAGTTCACAACTTCTATCAAAAGTTTGGGTAGATATCAATTGTCTGACCTCCAGACCCAAGTTCGTACTTCATGTACGTAAATGTGGGATGAGACCTCTCACCTTCCGACCTTTGCTTCAGTGTGCATGAAGCTACTTGAGCTTTTAGACATACTAGACAACAAATTTTCCGTTATGTTCCATAGGTCGTCCAATAGCCCTTAGAACCACAACTACCCCATGACGGACGCCTCGGTGATTTCGTAACATGGCATTCATAATCAACAGTTTTACATTTATTGACCATTATCTTTGGTGCTACCATCCCAATGAGTTCGAAGACTCGACTTCAGCTTGACAGCTAATTCACACAATTAATTTATTATGAAAGTTTTTTAATCACATATACTTTAACTTGTTTACAAGCCTAAGCCCGTACCCATTGGCATTGGGCCCACTCGAGCAAAACTAGCTCAAATAATTCATGGTTCATGCTCTTATCACAAAAGTCCCCCAAAAAGTTTAAGCTTGTTCAAGTAGTAAGGGGAGATCAATTTTAGAAAATTATTTTTAATTCGGCAAATTGCATCCATCAGCCTAATCGGACGTAATGCCAAAACCCACCCACCCGGTATGTCGTTACTCATTTCTCCAGGCTGTATCATCGGCACTTCTGAGATATTCCGCGGTCATAGGTAAAGGTACCTTTCTCGTACCTATAGTATTTCAGATAGGGAGTTATTCAGCTATCTAATTCATTTCACTTAATCCGTAGGTTTTATACTCGTGGAAATTAAATTCTCGGTTCACTTCTAACTCCCATAAACTTACTAAGTTAGGCAATAATTCCCATGATTTTCTTTAATTGCAATTAAACTCATAAGTTTATACTTAATTACAATTATGTCCCTAATTTCTCAAAAATCACCAATTAACCCCTAATTTCTTCAAAATTTATAATTGGTCCTCAATTTTCCTCAAAATCCCCATTGACCCTCAATATAAAATTAATTTCACAAAATCCCCCAATTTTATAAAATTTCCCATTTTGCCCAATTTTTTTCTCAATTCACTCATTTTGGTCCTAAAATCATGTTTCATCAAATTGGATCCACAAGCTGAGTTAATTAATCCCTAGCATGATACTAATAGTCTTCCCACCTTCCTATGATATGTTCATACTTTGAATCATCTTAATTGTCCTCGAAATAAGCTAAAATGGAGTTTTACCGAAAAACTGAACTGAGAGAGAGAGCTTCGAAATCTTACCGGTTGGGGTGCGGTTGTCGGAGTTCTAGATTTGGGAAGCTAGCATGTCATTTTGTAAATCCCCGAAACAGTGTAGTTTTAATTAAATCTACTAGACAAAAAATATAAGGGCAGTTCCTTTAAATGGATCCACCCTTTGGGTCCAAGAAAATGGACCCACACCCTCTAGACCCGAACCTTGAGTCCAGCAAGCAGGACCCAAAGTTTAGGTCTCAAGTCTAATTGTTAGACCCAGACTTGAGTAATCTAAGAGGTAAGGGGTTCGGGTCCAACAACCATACCCGTACCCAAGCCTGAACTCGAGTTGACCTGATGATTTTTTAGTCTGCTTGGGTGCAGGCGCGAGTCCTGAGTCTCGAATTCCTTATCCTATATGCAAGATAGAATGTTTGAGAAAATAAAAAAAGTGAAAACTAAAAGTGTCACCTGCTTCGTGGGAGAAAAGGTGGACTAGCGCCCTCCATCTTAGTGCACGTGTATGTATAGGAGAGTCAAGACCTACATTGGGAAAGCACATGGCCATGATGAGCTACTAGGCTTCAGGTGGAATGGGATGGATGAGGCCTAGGTCAAAGTTTTTGCCATCCCTATCCATCACTTTCTACATTGAAATTGGGAAGAGGGTGGGAGTTGCACAGTTAAACAACAACATTTCTAGGCCCCAATCCTTCTAGGATAAAATATTTTAATTAAAAAAAAGGCCTAAGTAGGCTAGGCTGTCTCAAGGATTTGCCCTACCCACCTCGGGAAGTGTGGGCTTACGCCTCCTAGTGCACGTCTCTAGAAGTAGGAGTCATGACATGCATTGCACAAGCACATGCCCATGGTGTCAATTGTGTGTGTGTGTGAAGAGGTATTGGACTCTTCCTTCTTTATATTCAACCATCTTCTTTGTCTACATTCTCTATCTTACTTTCCCCTCTTTCTCTCTCCTGACATTCCCTCTCCAAATTAGGTTTGCTCCTTCCATCTCACTGGAAATCCGAAACTCACTCGAGTAGTCTCGAATCAAAGAGGCATGACTGAAGCCTCTCACCATCTCAGTTATATCTACCGAGAATAAAATTACTCTAGTCATGTGATCTTTCCATTGAATGTATATTTTTTTTTATTTCCTACCTATTTTGTAGGTATGTGTGGTTTTAGCTCGTCGATAGAATGTCTAGTAGGAGGACATTCTTCGAGGAAGAAAGTTGAGGAAGTGGATATTCCAAAATAATTTTAAAAAAATAGTAAAACGACCAAAAGTAAAATATTTGTATAGTTTAGAGCTACATGTGTATTGTTAGCGAGAATGAAAAAAATAGTTTAAATTATCTATTTCATGTAATTGCAGGAAAGTGAGTTTTTTATTACTCTTAACAACACATATACAATTTGGCGACCACTCTAGCTCGTGCTTGTCATCAAGTTAGTGAGCAATTGAAGCATCAAAGGTATGCATGGCTTGTTCTGTTTTAGGGTTTTAGATACTGGATTTTACAAAGGTTTAAATTTTAGCAAATTTGAGGAATTTGAGTGACTTCGAGGGTAGATTACTTCATGTAGCCTCAACTAAAATATGAATGAATTACTGTGTTAGTGGTTGAAAGATAAATAATTTTTTTGCTAGAAATTAAAAAAAGAGTACTTTTCAAGGACGTCGACTAATATGGAAGGTCTTAAGGATTGAGAATAAGATAGTAGACATATTCCCGAGAATGGTTTCAACTGCTAGAATGCTATTTAGTGTGTGGTTGAATCATATTGAGCTGAGCATGTGCTTTGATTGGTCGGATCCATTTTATGACCCATGTTGTTTTGTGTAACAATGCTGACTTGTTAAATTCTATTAGTATTTGGCTTGCATGTAGAGCTAATATGTACTCTTGCAAAGTTAATTTATGAAGCAAAAGGAGATATATGAATGAGAATGTTTGGATACAATTGTTATTCTAATTATAGTATGTTGAATCCACGTTGTCATCCAAATATAAGTACAATTCAGAATTTGATGCCTTTGACTTCATCTTCTTATATTTCTCAAAATTGATAAAAGAATGAAAGATCCTTTTTTTCTTCAATTTACTTCCACTAGGAAGTGCGTGCATCATCTTAAATGGGTTTCGAAAACCATGATTTAAGGAAAGAACATTTTAAAGGAAATAAGGAGTCTGGCACACTCCGATTAAAGATGTTTTATTTACAAAAACTCTCTTCCAACACCCATTCACTAAGTTGTCAAACTCACCCCCTCCCCTTACCCCTTTTCAAGTAACCAAGCAAATACCCATTAAAGACTTTCTTGTAGTTGAACTTGCAAGATAGGTATCTAAGATTTCATGTACTTAGTTTTGATTAATGCTATTATAGGAAAAAGGTATAGGTAAAAAGAACATCTTACTTCTCGCGGTCTAGAGAAGGGGAAAACCCTTAGTAAACTAGGAGAGTGATGAGTTGCTCACGAGAATCTAATCAAACCGGGTCGAAGCATGACAAGGCGAGTAAGGCAAATCCTTGAGACATCCTAGCTTACTTAGGCCTTTTATAGAAATGAGAACATTTTACCCTTCTAGGAGTTGGGTCCTAGAAATATTGTTGTTTAACTATACAACTCCCACACTCTAACTTCCCAATTTCAATGTAAAGAGTGATAGATAGGGATGGCAAAAACTTTGAATTGGGCCTCATCCATCCCATCCCACCTGTAGCCTAAAGACTAGTAACTCATCATGGCCATATGCTTGCCCAATGTAGGTCTTGACTATCCTATTCATACATGTGAACTAGGGTGGAGGGCGCTAGTCCACCTTTTCTCCCATGGAGCTGATGACACTTTTAGTTTCCGCTATGCTCCTACTTTACAAAAATGGTAAGTTTTACCCCAAAAATTTCAAAAATTGTCCAATTGGTCCTCCAACATCTTTTTCATGCCCAATTGGTCCTTAATTTATGAAATTGCACTTTAGTCCCTCAAATTTTCAAAATTCCCAAATTTCCCCAATTTCAACCTTCTAATTTAGCCGAATTTGATTTTATCAAATTGACCAATCAAATGAGTTTAATTGTTAAAATTGAAGTTAGATTGGAGTTCCTACACCTTCATACAATTCAATTGCACTTTGAATCGCACAATTTGATGCTGGAATGAGCTCAAATGGAGCTTCGCCGGAAAACTGGACTTAAAGAGAGGAAGCTTCGAAAGCTTACCGTCGGGGGCGCGGCGGTTCGAGCTTTCAATCTAGATAGATAGCTCTTGTCCTGAGGTTCCTCCTAGGATTAGGAATTGCATCAATTGATGCTGAATTGAGTGAGAATTTTATCATTAGAATTCTGTCGGTTCTCTCTCTAGCACCGATCGGAAATTGCAAAGTAGAGCCAAATTGGCTTATCTTTAAACTCTAATTCAGCTATAGGAGGATTGTGGAGGTGTTGGAAGTGCTTGATTGGACTTGAGAAGGGCTGGAATTGGCCGATTTAAGCTTAGCCAAAATAGGTTAGCTTCGGTCCGCTAGAGCTACTTCACTGTTCGATCACGCCGGCGACCCTCAGAGCAAATGGAGACTACAAGCGTGTAGCTAGTTTCTCCCTAGTTCTAAAGAACCCGACCATGCCTTCTTTGGCTCAGAAAAGACCCTATATCAAAGCTCTGGTTCGAGCTTCATCGGAAATTGGAGCAGTTGAGAGATAATGGAGTTTTCAGGTGTGGAGAGGATGAATGAGGAGGGACTCTTTATATAGGAAGCTCGGGGACTTCTTGGTCATCCGATTGTCGCCTTAATGGTGGTTATTCATTGCCTAGAACTCCCAAGTTGGAGATTTTTTCGCTTCCCCAGCTGAAAAGTACTTTTCGGCGAGTGAACAGTGCTGTTATCTAAAGGAAGAAGACGACACTGTTCCAAACCGTGTCAGACCAGTCCGAATCGGGTTCAAAGCTTAAACTAGCCGGTTCACCTCCGATTCGACCGAATTTTTCAATTCTAAAAATTTCTAAATTCATTTTCTATCCAATGATGGCCTTAAAACTCAAATTTTAAGTTTTTTAAGCTAACTAGAAAAATGAATTTGGCTTTCGGTTCAATAATGGTTCAAACCGATCCAAACCGGTTCAAATTCGGTTCACCTGAACCGATTTGGTTTTCATCTCCAATTCATCCTAAAGTCTTTTTTCATGACTTTTGTTACTCCTTAGGTCACTCGGGATCCATAAATTTCCCATTTTGCCCTTTCTCTTTTGGTTTCGGTTCATGAACCAACTTGGTTCATAAACAAGTTCAATTTGGTTCGGATCTAGTTCTCCTTATCCGATCTGGTTTTCTCCCCCCAATTGTCCTAAGATCTTTTTTCAAGGTTTTATGAACCCTTTGGGTTACACGGGAGTTGTAATTTCTCCAAATTTTCTTGTTATCTAATGATTGGGTTTGTGAACCGGTTCAGTTTTTCTTACTTGGGTTGACCGGTTCTTTCTTCGATTTCCTTGTTTTAAAGGGAAGGGGTTTACACTAAAGCTCCAACTTGGGTATTTTTCTCAACCTCAGAAGGTGAGGTTGGATTCTTTAGACTCCTCGGGAAGTCACCTATTAGGTCCCTAAAGTTATTTTTCTTTAACTTTAAGTACCTAATGCCAGTTTTTCCTCAAATTGAATCCCTAAACTTTTAAAATTCACCTTGAGACCTCAATTTATTCAATTTCACAAAAATGAGTTTAATTTCACAAATTTCCAATTTGGTCCTCTAACTTTCCCAAAATTACCAATTTGTCCCTACTTTACAAAAATGGTAAGTTTTGCCCCAAAATTTTCAAAAATTTCCTAATTGGTCCTCCAATATCTTTATCATGCCCAATTGGTCCTCAATTTTATGAAATTGCACTTTAGTCCCTCGAATTTTCAAACTTCCCAATTTTCCCCAATGTCAACCTTCTAATTTAGCCAAATTTGATTTTATCAAATTGACCGATCAAATGAGTTTAATTGTTGAAATTGAAGTTAGATTGGAGTTCCTACACCTTCATACGATTCCATTGCACTTTAAATCCCACAATTTGATGCTAGAATGAGCTCAAACGGAGCTACGTCGGAAAACTAGACTTAGAGAGAGAAAGCTTTGAAAGCTTATCGTCGAGGGTGCGGCAGTCCGAGCTTTCGATCTGGGCAGATAGCTCTTGTCCTGAGATTTCTCCTAGAATCAAGAATTGCATCAATTGATGCTGAATATAGTGAGAATTTTATCATTAGAGTTCTGTTAGTTCTCTCTCTAGCACCGGTCGGAAATTGCAGAGGGGAGCCAAATTTGCTTACCTTTCAGCTCTAATTTAGTTGTAGGAGGACTATGGAGATGTTGGAAGGATTTGATTTGGTCTAAGTAGGGCTCAAATTGGTCGATTTCAGCTTGGCCAAAATAGGTTAGCTTAAGCATGCCAAAGCTGCTTCACTGTTCGATCACGCCATCGCTTCTCCGATGACCCTCGGAGCAAATGGAGACTACAAGCGTGTAGCTGAATTCTCCCCAATTCTAAAGAACCTGACCATGCCTTCTTTGGCTCACAAAAGACCCTATATCAGAGCTCTGGTTCAAGCTTCATAGGAAATTGGAGCATCTGGAAGAGAATGGAGTTTTTAGGTGTGGAGAGGATGAATGAGGAGGGGCTCTTTATATAGGAAGCTTAGGGACTTCTTGATCATCCGATTGGTGCCTTAATGGCGGTCATTCAATGCCTGAAACTCCCTGGTCGGAGACTTTTCAACTTCACCAGCTGAAAAGTACTTTCCAGTGAGTGAACAGTGTTGTCATCTAAAGGAAGAAGATGATACTATTCCGAACCATGCCGGACTGGTCTGAACCGGGTTCAAAGCTTAAACTGGCCGGTTAACCCCTTATTCGACTAAAATTTTCTAATCTAAAAATTTCTAATTTCATTTTCTTTCCAATGGTGGCATCAAAACATAAATTTTAATTTTTTAATCCACCTAAAAAAATGAATTTGGCTTTCGGTTCAATAATGGTTCAAACTGGTCTAAACTGGTTCAGATCCGATTCACTTGAACCGGTTTGGTTTTCATCTCCAATTCATCCTAAAGTATTTTTTCATGAATTTTGTGACTCCTGAGGTCACTCGGGATCCATAAATTTCCCGATTTGCCCTTTCTCTATCAGTTCCAGTTCATGAACCAACTCGGTTCATAAATAGGTTCAATTTGGTTCAGATTCGATTCTCCTGAACCGGTCTAGTTTTCTCTCCCCAATTGTCCTAAGATCCTTTTCCAAGGTTTTATGAACCTTTGGGTTAAACGGAAGTTGTAATTTCCCCAAATTTTCTCATTCTCTGATGATTGGATTTGTGAACCAGTTCAATTTTTCTTACTCGGGTTAACCGGTTCTTTCCTTGATTTCCTTGTTTTAAAGGGACCGGGTTTACACCAGAGCTCCAACTTGGATATTTTTCTCAACCTCAAAAGGTGAGGTTGGATTCTTCAGACTCCTGGTGAAGTCAGCTATCTGATAGCAACCTTCATTCGATCCAAGGACCGCCGAAGAAATGCTGGCAGAATCAAATAGTGAAGCAGCATCGGCGGACCGAAGCTGCCATGTTTTGGCCGTGCTAAAATCAAGCAAATTAAGCCTTCCTCAAGCCAAACCAAGTCTTCCAACATCCCCACAGCCCTTAGACGATCTCAACTAAACTAAAAGGTTAGCCAATTCGGCCCTACTCAGTCGTTGCAGGTCGGAGTTAGAGAGAGAAACTATAGAATTTCACTAATGAAATTCTCCCTCAATTCGACGTTAATTATAGGAATTCTTGATCCTAGAAGATACCTTAGGAAGAGAGCTATCTTCCTCGATAGAGAGATCGAACCGCCACACCTCTGACGGTAAGCTTCTGAAGCTTTCTCTCTCTACGTTCAATTTTCTAGTGAAGCTCCATTTTAGCTCAATTCGGACCCAAATGATGCTGTTCAAAGCTCAATTGAATCATATGGAAGTATAGGAAATGATCCATACTTTCAATTGTAGCAATTAACCTCGATTAAATGGTCAATTTGATGAAATCAAATTCCGCCAGTTTGAAAGGGGAAAATTTTTGGTAAATATGGGGATTTTGTAAAAAAGAGGGACTAAATTACAATTTCCAGAAATTGAGGGCCAATTGGCCATGGAAAAGATATTGGAGGACTAATTGGTCAATTTTTGAAATTTATTGAGGTCAAATTATCATTTTTTGTAAAGTTGGGGCAAAATGGTAACTTTTGAAAAGTTTGGGACCAAATTAGAAATTTGGAAAACTTGAGCCCCTTAAATAATTTTGAGTAAATTGAGGACCTAAAGTGAATTTTGGAAGTTTTGGGACTCAATTTCGGGAAAAGTTTGCATTAGGGATCTAAAGTCAAGGAAAATTAACTTTAGGGATCTAAGTAAAATTAAATAGAAATTTTGAGTTTAGTCGTTTATATGTGAGGAATGAATGATGTTATGCCAAATAATAATAGATAAGGATGTCCAAATTATGTAGGAGCACGAGGGACCAGAACACCAGGAAGAGAAGCTGAGGATGACTTGGGAAAACCAACCAAGGACGAACATGTCACTATTAACGGGTGAGTGGGTTTATTGACATCATACCCAGTTGGGATGATTAGCACTTCAGAAATGAAAAATCACTTCTATGTGGAATTTTGACATCATATCTGGTTGTAGTGATGTGAGAAATATGCGAAAAAACTATTACCAGTTATAAGTAGAGAGATTATACTCGGTTGGTATTATGGACTTCCTGAAAGGAAGGAGAAAACCAGCTTATCGGTTGTAAGCGGAGTTGTCATCACACCCGGTCAGTGTGATAGAAGGAAATTTTATTTTGTTAAAAGTGTTCTCCTCTGAATATATGTCAATGCTTATAAATTTTGGGAGACCTTCTTGACGAGAGCTAGAACAGCTTAGATAGGCTAGAGGCCTAGGTTTTGAAACTTATGGGATAAAATGTCCGGTTTTGAAAAATTACGTATAGTGAGCCCAAGGCCAGTTGGCACAAGCAAGAGCTCGTAAAAAAGCACGTGATATTTATGCCATGAAAATTCTATATGAACAAAATGTGTGATTTCACCATAGTACCAACACATGACCGACATACTTAATGGACCGGCGGTAGTGCGTCAAGGCTAGATCGATGGACCAGCCTAGACAAACGGCTACAAGTCCAGTTGAGGGTCGAGGCCATTGGACCAGTGGCACCAATGATAAATTACATTGTGGAAAAATTATTTTTGTGCATGCACTTGAGGTTCGGGACCATCAAGACACCCAAGAGGGGTAGTGATGCGTCCTAGTGGCTACTGGACGACATGGTGGAGATAAGGGCTATTTATCGTACCAACAATCAAGGAAGCTCGACGTAGCTTCGTGCGCATGAGGTCGGGGTGGGGTCGGGATGAGGTCTATGTCCTCATACAGACATGAAGTTGATTTTGGGTTTGTGAGTCGGATGTCACGAACATCCACTAAGAAAAGTTCGCATAAAGGCAACAAGACGACTAAGAGGAAATCCATTGCACTATCGGGTGAGTGAGAATTTTATATCATACTCGGTTGGAATGATAAACACCTTAGAAATGAAAACCCACTACTAATTGGTATTTTAACCATCATACCTTTAAGGAGTGATGTGAAAATCACGCAGAAAAACTACTTACCAGTTGTAAGTAGATCATACTTGGTTGGTATGATGAAACTTCCTGGAATGAAGTGGAAAACCCGCTTATCGGTTATAAGCGGAGATGTCCTCATACTCGGTTAGTGTGTTAGATGACATAAAAGTTTATTTTGTCGGAAGTGTTCTCCCCTGACTGTGTACCACTGCTTAAAAGTTTTGGGAGACCTTCTTGATGGGAGCTCAAATAGCTTATATAGGCCAAAGGAGCTCATAAACAAATATAAACAAATCTCGAACGGTGGGTCCTAGGCCAGTTGACATGAGTAGGAGCTCATAAACAAATATAATTATTAAGCCATGAAAACTTAAGTAAATGAGTTGTTTGGCCATGGTACCAAGACAGGACCGACATACTCGATGGACTAGTGGCAATACGTCATGACAGGTCTACGGATCAGTCAAGATAAACAGTTGCAAGTCGAGTTGAGAGTTGGGGCCGTTGGACCAGTGGCACCACAAATTATATGGCTTATGTAAAAAATTGTTGATTTGTGCATGCACTGTGTTACGGGACCTTCATGACGCCCAAGAGGGGTAGTGATACGTCCCAGAGCTCTCGACGACGTAGTGGAAATAAGGGCAGTTAGTCGTACCAAAAGTCTTAAGAAGCTCGACATATCTTCATGCACATGAGATCAGGGTGGGGATGGGATGAGGTCTCTGTCCTCATACGAACATGGAGTTTTGTTTATGGGGTTGAGGGTCGGATGTCGTATACATTCACTCATTCTCATGGTAGAAGTGGACATACTTCTATATAGGTGGCTGTTAAAGTCGCTATGATACCACAAGTGGGTACAATGGAAGGGCTAGCCTGCGAATGTGTGTTTCCTTCATGATGAAGGGTATGTGTTGGTTGATAAACACACTATTATGATGAGAAATGGTTATGAAAACCGAGATTTGAGAATGAAATATTTTTAAAAGAAAAATAAGGAGTTTGACACACTTCAAATTCAAACTATTTTTCTAAAAGTCAAACTTTAAACACCCATTCACCGAGTCATTGAACTCACCCCCTCCTTTATATCCCTTTCATGTAACCCCAAAAAGCTTACCAAAAGACCACTAGCTAACACACCTGTAAGGCAGGTATGAAAAGTTTAAAATTTTATGCAGTTTTGATTTATGTTATTATAGGAAAGTTGTAAGTTTAAAGGACGCCTTACTACTTATAGTTTAAAAAGAAGGGGCAACCCTTAGTAAGTCGGGAGAGTGGCAGGTTGATCACGGGGATCCGACCAAACCGGGTTAGGGCGTGACATCTCGGGTCAAAGAGGCGTGGCTGAAGCCTCTCACCATCTCAGTTATCATCTATCGGGAATAAAATTACTCCATTTAGGTAATCTTTCCATTGAATGTAGGTTTTCTTTTATTTCCTACCTATTTTGTAGGTATGTGTGGTTTTAGCTCGTTGATAGAATGTCTAATTGGAGAACATTCTTGGAGGAAGAAAGTTGAGGAAGTGGATGTTCCAAAATAATTTTAAAAAAATAGTAAAACAACCAAAAGTAAAATACTCTTATAGTTTAGGACTACATGTGTATTCTTAGCGAGAATGCAAAAAAAAATAGTTTAAATTATTTATTTCATGTAATTGTAGGAAAGTGAGTTTTTTTTACTCTAAACAATGCATATATAATTTAGCAGCCACTCTAACTCGTGCTTGCTGTCGAGTTAGCGAGCAGCTAAAGCATCAAAGGTATGCATGACTTATTCTATTTTAAGGTTTTAGATACTGGATTTTGCAATGGTTTAAATTTTAGCAAATTTGAGCCATAGTGATTGGCTTGATTCTCTGTTGTGTCATTTGAATTTGAGTTACTTCGAGGGTAGATTGCTTTGTGTAGCCTCAACTAAAATATGAAGGAATTACTGTGTTAGTGGTTGAAAGATAAATATTTTTTTTTACTGAAAATTAAAAAAGGATCACTTTTAATGGAAGGTCTTAAGGATTGAGAATAAGATACTAGACATATTCTCAAGAATGGTTCCAACTGCTAGGATGCTATTTAGTGTGTAGTTGAATCATATTGAGCTAAGCATGTGCTTTGATTGGTCAAACCCATTTTATGACCCATGTTGTTGTGTGGAACAATGTTGACTTGTTAAATTATATTAGTATTTGGATTACGTGTAGAGCTAATATGTACTCTTTCAAAGTTAATTTATGAAGCAAAATAATGAGATATATGAATGAGAATGTTTGGATACAATTTTTATTCTTATTATAGTATGTTAAATTCATCAACATTGTGTATCACCTCGTCATCCAAATATAAGACCAACTCAAAATTTGATGCCTTTGGCTTCATATTTTTATATTACTCAACATTGTTAAAAGATTGAAAGATTTTTGTTTCCTTCAATTTACTTTCACTAGAAGTGTCTGTATCCTCTTAAATAGCTTGAATAGTGCTCTATTCTCCAGTATTGGCAAATTCATCAAGCAACATCTTAAATATATTCATAATTGTTCTTAATTCTTGTTCTATCACTTCCATTGATTTTTTATCATAACAATAGGCTAAACTATAAACCTTCCATCGTGGATGAAGAATCATTACAATTCCTAATATGACATTGAGTTTCTACCAATATTTATCAACTTTTTTTATCATTTTACCAGCTATGGAATCAATTAATAGTATACCACAATACACTCACCCACTAAACAACAGCTTTGATCGAATAAATAATAGTTATATATGAATTTGTAGTGGGATATTTTCTACTAGAAAATATATTGGTGGCATCGTGGAACACACTAAATTTGTCAGTAATCTCATTTTTCAATAATTAATCTAATTCACGAGGCAGACATTTGTAGTGTACATCACACAACTTCAAATGGGGAAAAACATCTTTGTATTCTTACTACCCGTAACATGTTTTAAGTTAAGTTCCAATGGATCTTAGAATCAAGAACAAGTTTTTTATCCAAATCAATATATAGTCGACATGTAGTTTTCTAATTATTAGGAGTATTAGTACAATATAATACGCTTTTGTGTATATTAACGATACTTCATCCAATTATTTTCAACCTTTTTTCATAATTAAATTAAGAATATGTGCACAACACCTCATATGCAGTATATTTTCTCCCAATATCATTGAATCCAAAAATAATTTATTAATTAAAAGTTGTATCATACTATTATTTGTAGAACAATTATCCAAAGTTATGATATACAGTTTAGAATAAATATTCCAATCAATAAGGGAGATTGATAGTTTCTCACACAAAACTTCAGTTGCGTGTGGACATGGTACATGAAAGAGCCTATATCAAAATAAACACAAAAAAATTACTAAATCAAATGTACCAAAGAATACAAATACAAATATAGCCGTGTTTGAATCATTATCTTAATATACGTCTTTGTAATTTCCAATCATAATCAATGTAATGACTAGTTATTACCATTTAGCCCATTTTTTTGTATTTCTCGCGTCTACATATCTCTAGTAATAGCAATACAGTTAGTCAAAATATCTTGTAATGTAATGTTATCTTTTCAACTGTGTATAACTTAATACAATCATTTCTAATTGTATTATGCGACATAAACTTGAATTGTGGTTGTAATTTTTTCACAAATTCTCTAAACACATAATGATCTACAGTGTTCAACGAATACCCATATATGATAAGCATTCATGCAAATGACTTGTCCTGTTGATGGCAAAACCCACTCACCCAGTATGCCAAAACCCATACCCTCACCTAATTTGGTCGAAACTCTGTGAGCAATCCGCCACCTTTCCTTGTACTATTTAAGTATTCCTAATAAGGTAGAATAAGAAAAGTAAAGGCGTACGATAAGCTAATTTTTTAAAACATGTAATCAAAACAAATATAGGAAATTTTTTGTACCTTATGAGTCTAGGTTTTCTCCTTTAGACTCTCTCCTTGCTCGATGTAAGTGCTTCTCTAGAAGGGGTAAAGGAGGGGAGAGTTTTCATAACTCAGTGAATGGTTAAGCTATCAACGTGTTTTATTTCACTTAATCCATGTGCTTTATCATTGTGCCAAATAACTTCCTAGTTCACTTCTAGCCCCCATAAACTTACTAAGTTTGGCAATAATTCCCATGATTTACTTTAATTGCAACTAAAATTTTAAGTTTATACTTGATTGTAATTAAGTCCCTAATTTCTCCAAAATCACCTATTGGCCCATAATTTTTTCAAAATTTTCAATTGGCCCCCAATTTTTCTCAAAATCCCCAATTAGCACTCAATTTAAAATTAATTTCACAAAAATTCCATAATTTTTGAAAATTCTCAATTTTCCCCCAATTCACTCATTTTGGTCTTGAAATCATGTTTTATCAAATTGAATCCACAAACTTAAGAAAGACTACTTCTGGTTTAAAAAAGGATCTCAACGTTGGTAGGTCCATGAAAGTAGATTCATGGTTGCCTTGTGGCTATTGCGGGCTAGCCACCACTACCTAACACTCGTAGTTAAGTGGAGTTATCCTCTGAAATTTTCACTTGATGAAGATTTAGGAGAATATTATTAGGAAGCTTTGGATTAGCATATACTTTCCTTATTTTCTACTTTTGATAACTCTTCCTGAATTTTTGTCCTGTTGTAATAGCTTTGGAGGTTTGTTTCGAATTGCTATCTTTCTTTTTAAAGTGCTTTAAAACTCGAAGGTCATCCTCATAACCACAGGAAGTCTACCTCTCTTAAGAGACATCTTAAACTGTGAGATAGTTGGTAGGGCACCAGCTCCTTGGACAAGCTAGGGCTTGTTCATCTTCCGGAAAATCCACATAATAGATGGGATGGTCACAATTAGCTCCAACTTTATCCTGGTTTTGGGGAGACATTTCAGTGGCTTGAGTTGGAATGTGTTATACCGTTTGAGGGTTGTTTAAGGAAAATTATGTATTATCATTCGCGTCCACCCTAACCAAATTATAATCATGCTACATTATAAGATTGGGTACATGGTTCCTTGTATTCCTGATTTGGCACCTTCATGGAGAACCAAAGGTGGCAGGAGCCTTTGAATTGCTTCCTTTGATGATCAATGAAGGGAGTCTACTAGTAGAGTCTCTCTACCATGGACCATACATGGTTTCATAAGGAATCATGTAGGCAGTGCTTAACGGAATGTGCTAGATAACCACATCTATAGTAGAAGAAAGCAAGACTCTCATACTTAAACTGCACCTAAAATCCATCACCATTTGAGGAGTTAAGCCACACACCTGATGTAAATGGTTCATCCACTTTTATACTTGTCAGAACTTTAATATATATAGTGTCCCTCTAGGTTTTGTGAGATGCCTAGTATTTCTCTCATGCATGTGAGCTCTAACCAGGCCATGCACTTGCACCCAGATTGGCATAGAGGCAAAATTTAATTAGTTTTATCTAAGTTCATCACTACATTAAGTTAGAAACATGATATGTCCATCAATTGACAAGAGACTGTCAACAAGGGCTTTCCATAGCAGCCTCATGAAAACTAAACGAGAAATAATTTTGTCACAATGACACTACTTCCAGCCAAATTTAGACCAAGACCATTTAAGGACTCTTGAAAATATAACATAGTTGATATTCCTTCCATAAACTATTTTTCCTATTAGCAGTGTAGATTGGTTGAGTATCAAAGGGTGAAGGTCCAGATGAATTATCTAAATTGTTCCTTACCTCCCTATCAGAACAACAGTAAGTACTGGAGTGTCTACCATAGCATATACGCAATCAAATATAATCAGAAAACAGGCAGAAATGACATTCACCCAAATGGGCATTAGTCAATCAGTAAAACACTACACTTAATCGTTGGACCCTTGCACCGCCAGGAAAGCTATGCAAATAGGGCTACAACCCTTGAGGCTAGAGCGAGAATCACGGCAGCTGACAATGACCGAATGACAGTAGGACGATCGAGGAAGAAAAGGCCGATTAGTTCTAATAGCCATACGAGGCAAAGGTTACCAAAGCAACACACACTAACGCCTAGGAGGATGGGAGGCTACCGACAAAAAGTGATACGTTAGAGATAAATACAGAAAAATTACATATTCAACTAATGATAGTGAAGAGCGGATAGAATGGTGGGAAGGAAAGGCGGGCCTTCAACTAATGGTAGGGATAAGTGGATGGAATCAGGGGATGGTGGGAAGGTGAGGCGGGCACGAAAAACGGGTCGGTTATCTCACGGACATTATTGCAATAGAAATCAAGACATTTCAAGAGGGGGAAGATCCTGTGACAAGATTGAAACTTAGCATTTGTGAGTAGTGGCTGTATATATAGGATTGAAATAATGAGAAATGCATCACTTCATAGGTAATACTTTTCCCGCGCGTTAAATCCTCTCATCCGGAGAGATTCAATCCCAATTTTCGTCCGTAATCAACGATCTTCAAAGGGCTTCAGGAAAATTATGCTAAAATGCAAGAGTTTCTTATCTTGTAGGAGTGCAACTTTGAGTATACACAACTTTGGAGGTCAAAGAATCTAAGCGTCTGCCTGTTTCATCTCTATAGCCTTCTCGAGATGGTCTAATCTTATGAATTGAAAGGTGCAAAACCCAGAAAGAATTTCAGTAAAGATGTCTATTACCTGAAAAGAGGGCCTTACAATCAGGTGCATAACCAAAAATCTGCACCTCCCTAAAACTATTTTATGATCCATTTACAGAAGAAGATGCCTGGATCACGTGTCTATGTAATCTGCAGAGAGGATCCTCCGGAGAAGCTCCTTCAAGTTAGCCAGTACATATCGGGGTCCTAAGCTCTTCTCACCAATGTAATTTAAAAGCTGCTCCAGATCCTTATACAAGAACAGGAGATGGTATTAGCTTACAGCCAACAAAGGGTATCAGCCCTTCTCAGAAAAAATCTTTAGAGAAAGCAAAGGGTGTCAGCGTTTTGCTTTTGAATATTTGTGAAAGGATTTTCAGTTTCCATTGCACTTGAAACAAGAGCTATTGAATGATAGTGTGCCTTGGACAATCTAACTTCAGATAAGCCATGTAAAGCACTCCCAGTAATTTCATTAAAAACATTCACAAAAATACATGTTGTAAGGAAAGGACAATGATTCTCCTCTTCTCAAGTGTCAGAGAAATTTAACACTATCATTTCAATTTTTTTCCAGACTTAACTTTTCTTCATACTTTTCCAGACTTAACTTTTCTTCATACTTAATGACGAGGGAAGGAAAACCATTTCTGTACCAATCAATATTGAAAGAAACCTCAGCCCAATGCAGCATGAATAAACAACCTATTATGTGTGACAGAGTTCAGCCATTTATAAAATAAGAGAGCACACCTTGTTTAGCAGGAATACAGCATAAGCTGCTCTTGTAGTATCTTGACCCTCTAAAAAGAGGGGAAATTCTGTGTGCTTGCTACTTGTTGAAAGTTCAGAATCCGATACCATGTCAGAGGATGTGGTCTCTATAGAAGGTGCATTGTCCAATATGTAGGAACGAGAACCACCAAAATGAATAGGATAACGCAATGGAACTTGCAAGTAGGAAGCTATAAGCAATACAGCCTGCATTATGATTAAAAGGCAACAAACAATTCTTCTCAGTGGTAATGAATTTGAAAAATACACTTCACCACATATTTTACTTCCATGAATATCTTTTAAAAGCAGGTTTGAACAGGCTGATCAAACTGGTCTAACAGCAGGCAGACCTAAGGTAATAGGACCTACAATTGAAATTGGTCCAATTTACCTAGGAACCATCTAGCTTGTATCTTGGCCATAGTGAACTTGGCCAGCCATTGCTTCAAGTTGGCATTTTTTACTCTCAATTTATCATATACAAATTCCCTAGAAATTTCTAGCATATTTTTGTAGATCAGGGCCAACTCATTGATCTGGTGAATCTGACTCAACTAGATTGATATCTAACCAGACTTCAAAATCTTTCTTTGAATGCACTGGGCCCACTATTCCCTCCAAAAGAAATTTCTAGTATGCAGCCTTCACTTTATAATCATTATCATACATGGTAGAAAAATCTAGAAAATATGAATAACTTATTCAACATACATGGCCAACATATCCAAGAGCTGTTGCAGATCTTTGGACCTCCTTTTTATCAGTGAAGAAACTCATCTTTGTAAAAGGAAGCATCGTCAGTTGGAGACCCAAAATTGTTAGTGATTCATGATTAATGGGCTTGGAACCAGAAGAATTTCCTGAAAAGGATTAATCTAAAAGTCACAAGTGTCCCATAATAATTTATAACCAGGTATCAGAGGGTATAAATGTACAGGTCAAGTATATAACAATGCACAATCCCTTACTTCTGTATATGATATGCTGCATCGTCTAGATGGTTACTAATAAATTTACTTATTTTTCAAAAAGTATTATCTATGATGCACATTTTCACCATAATGATGATACAAGGTCAATGATGGACAGAATACAATATTTTCTATAGAACAGACTACAATATTTATCATGTAGAATCACTAAAAACCATGGAATCATGTATAATAAGTATATGCAAAAGGAAATTGACAGTGAAATAGGTTAAACATCTGGCCCAAAAAAGGGAATAGCTTAAAGTAGACCAAGCAAATTGGGTTATAGCATTCAACTAGGACTATGATGCATTTTCTCCACGAAGTGTCAATGCGGCAGGCCGATGGTAAAATTCATGATCAAGGCCAACCATGAAAAGAAATAAATAAATCCAATTATTTCACTAAAGATAAGTAACAGACTATTGTTATTGCAAGCAACAGGCAACATGAAACACATAAACTGCAAAAAAAAAAAGTTTATCTTCACTTTCAGTTACATCAATACTAACTTAACAATATCCTATTGTTTTCTGTCTTTATAAGATAAAGATCTAAACAACAAGACTATCTATTATCTCCATAAAAATTGTTGATATCTTCAACTTCCAGTCACCTTACAGGATATACCTTACCAATATCCTATTAGAAAGTCAAGGAAAAACTGTAACCTTGCCCTCACACAAGAATGGTAGCAAGAGAATTATCGTCATCCCTCATCCCCACAAGATCTTCTCAGCAGTTATCATTTTACCATTATCACCAATGAAGTTCTCGAGTAGTTTGCTCACTTAAATAAAGTTTACCTAGTTATCCGAAAGGAGAAAATTTTCAAACAAGTGTGTATTTAGAGCACAGCATCATGAGTGCAACAAATCTAAGTGGTTCTCTATCTATTTGCAAGTGTTGAGAAGGAAAAAAAAAAGCAATTTTGAAGATGCAATTAGTCATCTCAATCTATTAAAATATCTCATTGAGAACAATGGAAAATATATCTATGAAGTTGTTTGCTGATAAAACTTGATTATACAAGAAATGTGACAGAATATGTCCATACTAAAACATAAATTCTGGCCTATCATAAACATTATTTATCTTCCAGTCCTCCTCTGACTCCCCTGCTTCTCATGACCTTTTTGATAACTACTAGGAAAGCTATACAGAATAACATAGCTTATAATAGCAGCAAGAATCACAAAAGAATGCTGAATAGATAAAAACCTTATCATACAACAAACATTTACATGAGCATTGGTGGAGCAAATTATATACTTGCCTAAGAAAATAAAGCTGCAATTTTTCCAACAGAAAATAAAAAATAATGACTCAAAAACATACTGCCCCAGATGACAAGATGGAAATGTAAGAGTGCTCATGCTTCATAAGCATGCCATAATCAGCAAACACAGTAAAGATGTACATTTGGTTCTCCAAATTTCTAGAAGCCTGAAGAATATTAGCCATTATCATATCAATTTACCTGATCTGGTACTGCTTGGAAATGATTCAAGTTCTTGTTCCTGTGTTTTTCCAACAGATATTTTTACTGGATAGAGCAATGAAACTTGTGATACCATATACTGTTGCCTTAGCCTTAGCATCTTCTGCAAGAACTTCACCTTTAGATGACCTCTTTGACCATTAAGCAATCCACTTGATTCCTGTAACCACAGCATTACTGTAATGTTAGCCATATCTAGATTCAATGAAACTCCATTAATGCAGATAAATTCACACGGACAGAGAGCAATATTTATTGTATAGATAAATTTACAGTCCTCGCCTATGATATTATACCTCTTAAATTATAAGTAGGACACATACTTCTATTAATAAAATGACACCTGGGTGCAACATACCAGGATACATAGTTTGACTATATGGTGCCTAGACGATCTCACAGCATGTAAAGTGGTGCAACGGAATATTTCATATCCCAGTGATGCAAATATCACAAAAAACTCCTTTCAAGACACTCAGCAAAGGAGATATAATAATAAGCTACTGAAATAATAGTTTCACTTTCTAACATGCAGTAGGAAACTCCTAAAGGAAAACTAAAAAATACACAAAACTGTGTCCTTGAAAACGCATGCTGAAAACACAGAAAGAGAATAACCCAGGAGGGTAAGATTCAAATGATGACAAATCAGTAATACCTGCAACCTCTTCCGAGCAGCTGAAATAGCTGTCCCTGCAACTAATAACGATCTAACTTCAGCACCAAGCTCTTCCTCTTTCTTTTTAGAATCCTCTGCAGCAGCCTCAGCACGCAATGACATGTTATGCATTGACACCGTCTTTCTGTGTTCTAGTTTCTCCCTCATCTCCTCTAGCACATTTGATCTACTCAAGGACTCGTTTTTTACCTGCCGATTATCATAAAGCCCTATAATTCTTGGTCTGAAAGTTAAAACCCGTGGAGTGGAGTCCACAGAGAATGCGGATATGAAATTGAACTCTATCCGAACTGTATCTATCCTATGAATCAGGTATATAAGTCCAAACGAAGCCATTAAAAGCATAGCATATATGGTAGCAAGGCTGCAGTTCAAGCAAATCTGGAAAGTCCCCCATCGAAAGAACGACTAAGAATTTGGTTAGCAGCGTAGTTGGAGCGATCGAAATTTAAACGCGGTCAAAAGCTAATTTCATCTCAGCTGCTACTGGAAAGAGAGGAAATTTCTCAGGTAGTTCTCCCTGAGATGGGAAGACCAAAACCTGAAAATTACCTGAATGAGAGACTCAAGCTTCCGATGAAGAATCTGCTTCCTCTCCTTAGCTTCTCTGAGGGCCAAGGAGAGACTGCAGAGTCTGGCGAGCTCCTGCTCGAAATCTTCCCACTCGATCACCTTCTTCTTCTCCGGCGGGTGGGGCTTGTTCGTCTTCTCCGAATCGGGTTTGGGGTCGGGTCTCATGGAGGATCAAGGAGTCGGTTCCGATGCGCGAATTCAAGACGTTGTCATGGTTCGACCTCATCGTCCTCGTGGAGCCAGCGTAGATCGGCGTCCCACATCTCAGGGCCGCCGGCGCACCATACCGGGGGCTCTGGTCAATGTATTGGAGGAATCAGAAGTGTTTGAGCTGTGAAGGAGGAGGAGGAGGAGGGAATCGGCAAAATGGAAAAAGAAAAAGCCTAGCGTTGTTCCTTCGCCGTGGAAAAGGCAAGGCGAAATGGTGAGACGAGACAACAGGGGAGAGAAGACTGACCGGTGGGGAGTTGGACTTCCAGGGTGCGTTCCGCCTTTTCGATTGAGGCAATCCATGATCGTAATTTTATGATCGTCGGATCAGTTGACCGACTCTCGTAGGCTTGCGCTGCATTGTACTGTTGTATTGATTTGATAATTTTTAAAATCGAACCGGATCGGTAACCGCTTTATGGATTCATGAGCCGATCCGGTTCAATAGATCGGACCATATGTTTAATAAATAATATTTATAATATATGTTATATAATAATTTATATTACAAAAATATTTTATAAAGCAATCATTTTATTCAAATTCAATATATGCCATAATTATAAATCTATAAAATATAATAGGTACAAAATATATATAATAAAAGAGAAAAAATTTTTAAATTCATATTTTTTTCTATATATTTGTGTAAATTACTAATTTAATATGAAATAAAATAATAATAATAAATTTGGTTGTACTTCTATTTAGTAATTTGATCGAGATACAATTTGTTAGTGGATGAAAAATATTAAACTAGTGTTATTTTAATCGACCCAAATACAAGATAAAAAATATGTTAACAACAATTTTACAAGTTTAAATTCGAGTATCTCTGTCAACTGTGTCAAATTTACCATCTATCTCCCCTATTTCTCCATAGAAAAATCCGACCCTCGATAAAGGGAAAATCGATCGCCACGAACCGATTTTCATTATCATGTCTATCAAGCTCTGCCTAATCACAGCTAGTCAAATGACGAATTCTCCCAACTTTGGTGACCACTTGTCCAGTCATAACCACAAAACTTTTCACATGGACTTTAACTATAAAATGCCTAAGTTTTGGCCACCTCTAATGAGAATTTTCGACAACTCCTAAATTAGATCTATTTTGGTCAGTTTTGGAAAACGACTAAATTCTGTCGTTTAAATTTAGAAGTTTATTTGATTATATTTTAAAGTTTAGGGACTAAATTGTAAATATGAAAAGTTTGGGGGCTAATTTAAAAATATGGAAAAATTACGAAAAAAATTCATATAATTAGCATAAGGGCTTAGAGGTGATTTTAAGACAAATGTAGATATTTAAAGTCATTTTCGTCCGTTCACGGGAGTGGGGTAAAACTGTAAGTTTTGGTAAATTATGGGAAATAGTAATTTTGTTCAAATAGGTGTAAAATTGTCATTTATGCCCAAAAATAGATCAAATAGTTCATTTTAAACTATGAAGCACAAAATTGTAATTTTGCCAAAATAAATATGTAAATTTGGACTTTTTGCAAGTACAGGGCAAAATGGTAATTTTGCCCATTTTGAGGACCCAAATGATAAACTTGGAAAGTTTAAAGTCCAAAATGAAGAAATTTTGATGAGTAGGAGCAAAATGGTAATTTTGTCCAACTTAATAACCAAAATGTAAAATTTGATAAAAATGGGTTATCTAAGTAGTAAATTAAGAAACTTTTATTTTGTGCAAAAAAAAACTTTTAGAAATTTAGATAAATAAGACCAAATGTGAGTTTAACCTATGATATATGGAATGAAATCATAGATTGAAGTTGGTAATTCTAATCGTTCATCATCGATACACTAGTCGAAAAAACCAAACCCATGGAGCAAAGTCGTAATTTATGAAAAAAAAAATTATGGGATAGCGTGTAACACTGAAATGTTTTAGCCGAAAAATTTCAATGAGTGATTGAAATTTGAAAATGAGTTAATTCAAAACTCAAGTGATTTGCTATAATATAAATGAAAGTAACTGAAGTTATTTGTGAATAATCAATTATATTCTAAAAACTCACCCAGAGAATTACAGTGAGAATGGTAAATTTTAAAATAATTAAATAATTTTAAATATTTATTGATATATATATAAATATATATTTTTTTTATAAAAATAAGAATATGTGTATAAGGAAATATACAAGTATTTGACTACAAATATGATTTATATTCTTAAAAAGGGATAAATCATACTTATTATACATTTAGCCACCATAGAGTGGACAATAAATCACCTATATAAGAAAATGGACTAAAAGTATATATTACAAAAAGTGGCCAATACATTAAAAACCCAATTACAAACACTCGGTTCTGTATATAACTCTTATTAAGTCTCATTAGATTTCTTAAACAATATACACAGACATAGTGCCGCTGAATAGTTTTAAGATCAACATCCTTTAAGCAATTGAAGGAGACTCGTGCCTTGTTTAATGTATGGAGGCTAGATTAAATACAACCTCCCACAAATAGTAAGAATTAAATATTATTTAATCTATTAGAAATCAAAGAAAATATGTAAGTAAATGTTAACATTTGACCAATTACAAATAAGGGGTTGGCATTCACAAAAGCCAAAAGAGCATTTAGAGAATGTTCAAATGAAAGTTTGAACTAAGGCATATATGCTAACATTAGTACCTACCAAAAACATGTGGAATAAAATAAAGTAGTACATAGTTCATTGCAATAAAGAATGGAGACTAGGAGTTTAAACTACTAAGTTATTGACCCAAGAAGCCAACCTTGTGAAATTGAGCAAACCTTCAAAGACATTATAAGCCTCACTCTCGAGAACCTGATGTACATCTTCCAAAGAGTCCTATAAATCGTTATTTCCGATCAATAGGATAATCAGGAATTTAAAATAAGAGAAAATAGAAGTAAGGATATACCTCAACATTTTTCCTAAGTAATGCCAAGGGAATCTACTTTCAGCCATACCATATTGGATCGAGTTATCCTATGGTACTGAAGTCAAATAAAATAAGACCAACATCAGTATGATAAGTCATATGGTTCATAATGTGAAATTCATCATTCATACGAAAGAAAATTACAAAGTTTCCTATGCCTAAAGGAACATGGTAGAATAAGAATATCATTTTACTCCAGTTTTCCTGGATGTGATCTGCAAGACAAGTTATTCCATTCAAATTACACACTTGAAAAACTTAAAAATATCCTTATGAACAAGGGAGTCATTCGATTATCATAACATCAATAACATATGCAACTAGACATAAGAAATACCATGCATATGAGGCATAGGGTTAAGCTAACCCATAAGAAAGAATTCGCAGCCTTGAATCAATGTGTAAAAACATTTGAGTGGGCTAGAGGGAATTTAAAATATAAGTATATTTATCAGCTAAAGAATAGTCAAGGAAAGAAACTCACTGTCAGCGCTTCTCCGATGATCCTCGAATCGAATGAAGGTTGCTATCATATAGTTGACTTCCTTTGGAGTCTAAAGAGCCCAACCTCGTCTTATGAGGTTCACCGGAAAATGGAGCAATAGAGAGAGACGTTTTCAGGTGTGAGGAGGATGAATGAGGAGGAACTCTTTATATAGCTGTAAATTTTGGTTTATTAAATAAGGAAGATTTATTACTATATTATTGGTATTTATGGGTATTTATTCTCATTAAATTGGGAAATTGATAGGTATTTATGGGTATTTATTTCAATAATTGAATGTAGGTATTAATTTATTGATATTTATTTAATAATGGTATTAATTACTCAACTCTTGAATCCCTTTCTCCTTTATATTTGTTTGAAAATTAATTTTGTACAAGTATATATATATATATATATACCCTTATATGTAAACATCTCTTCAATATTTATATAATAATTAATAATTTTGTATATAATATTTAATTTTTGCTTAAATTCAATAGGAAATATTTGCAACCGAAATTTTGAGTTACTAAAAACACGGCGTGACATGTGGCGTCAGAGCGACTTTACCGACCACCTAGATAGAAGCTCGTCTACTTCTACCCTGTGAATTAGTTACTATACGTGACATACGACCATCAAACCCAAAAAGAAACTCTGTGTCCTTTTGAGGACAGAGATCTCATCCCGACCACACCCCAATCTTATGCGCATAAAGCTACGTCGAGCTTCTCTGACTACTGGAATGACAAACTGCCCTTATATCCTCCATGTCGTCGAGTAGCCCCTAGGACGCATCACTACCCCTCTTGGGCGTCTTGATGGTCATGAACCTTAGTGCATGCACAAACAATAACTTTTTCATATAAGCCATTAATCTTTGATGCCACTAGTCCAACGACCCCGACCCTCAACTCGACCTGCAGTTATTTGTCTAGACTGGTCTGTCGATCTGTCTCATTGCACTGCCCTCAATCCATCGAGTATGTCAGTCCTGTCTCGGTACCATGGTCAAATCACATCATTCAATAAAATTTTCATGGCTTAACATCATTTTTGTTTATGAGCTCATGTTTGTCCACCTTGGCCTTGGGCCCACTATAAGAGATTTCCAAAATTGGGCATTTTAGCCTCCAAGTTCCAAAACCGAGGCCTCCAACCTATCTGAGCTATTTAAGCTCCCGTCAAGAAGGTCTCCCAAAATCATTAAGCAATGGCACACAGTCAGCGGAGAACACTTCTAATAAAATATGATTTTACTCATCGATCACACCAATCGGGTGTGATGACATCTTCATTTACAACCGGTAAACGGGTTTTCCACTTCCTTACAGGAAGTTCATCATACCAACTGGGTATGATCTACTTACAACCTGTAAATAGTCTTTCCATGTAGTTTCCACATCACTTCATCCAAATGTAATGTAAAAATTTCACTTAGTAGTGGTTTTTAATTCTAAGGTATTCATCATCCCAACTGAGTACGATGTTAAAATTCTCACTCACCCGATATTCATAGTGTATCTTTCCTTTTAACTAGCTTTTTGCCTCATACGAACTTATCATTGCTCGCGTTCTTGGTACTTCATGTTCCTACATAATATGAGCATCCTTGTTCATTAACTTTTGGCCTAATATCCTTCATTCATTACAAATGAATAAAATGCCCCAAATTTTAATTATTTGTATTTAGGTCCTCAAAGTTCTTTTTCTTTGACTTTAAGTCCCTAATGCCATTTTTCCCCCAAATTGAGTCCTCAAACTTCTAAAATTCATGTTGGTACCTCAATTTATTCAAAATCATAAAAATGGGATCATGTTTCCCAAATTTCCAAGTTGGTCCCCAATTTTTCAAAAGTTACCATTTTGCCCCTACTTTACAAAAATGGCAAATTTGACCCCAATAATTCTAAAAATTGACAAATTGGTCCTCCAACATCTTTTTATGGCCAATTGGCCCTCAATTTTGGGAAATTTCATTTTAGTCCCTCAATTTTACGAAATTCCCAAAATTTTCCTCCAATTTCCCCCTTTCAAATTGGCCGAATTTGATTTCATCAAATTGACCATTCAATCGGGTTTAATTGTTGAAATTGAAGGTAAAATTAAGTTCCTGCACTTCCACACGAATCAATGGAACTTTGAATTGCGTCATTTGGATCCGAATTGAGATCAAATGGAGCTTCGTCGGAAAATTGGACTTAGAGAAAGAAAGCTTCGAAAGCTTATCATTGGTGGTGCGGCGGTCTAAGCTTTTGATATATGCAGATAGCTCTCGTCCTGAGGTTCCTCCTATGATCAAGAATCACATCAATTAAGGGAGAATTTCGTCAGTAAAGTTTCACTGGTCTCTCTCTAACACTGATAAAAAATTACAAATAGGAGCCAAATTGGGTCACCTTTCAACTCTAATTCAGTCATATGAGGACAGTGAAAGTGTTGGGAGAGCTTGGTTTGGACTGAAAAGGGCTCCAATTGGTCACTTTTAGCTTGGTTGAAATAGGGCAGCTTCGGTCCGCCGGAGCTGCTTCACTGTTCTATCACGCCAAAGCTTCTCAAGTGATCCTTGGAGCAAATGGAGACTACCGTTGGGTAGCTGAATTCTCCTCGAATCTAAGGAACCCTATAAACCCCGCCCTTTTGAGCTAAGGAAAAACTAGGAAAAGAACCGGTCAAATCAAGTGAGAAAAACCAAACCGTTTCACAAAACCGATCATTTGTGAACGGTCAATTTGGGAATTTACAACTCCCGGGTGATCCAAAGGGTTCATAATACCACGGAAAAGAACCTTAGGATGAATTGGAAGAGAAAAATCATACCGATTTGGATGAACCGGATCCAACTAGATTAAACCGGTTTATGAACTGAGTCGGTTCATGAACTAGAACCGATAGGGAATGGGCAAATTAGTGAAATTCAACTCCCTTGTGCTCCAAAGAAATTTATAAACCTTGGGAAGGAACCTTAGAACAAAGTGGGAGAGAAAAACCAGACCAGTTTGGGTGAACTGGACCCAAACTAGATTAAACCGGTTTAAGAATCGAGCCGGTTTGTGAACTCTAATTGATAAAGAGATGGTAAACCGGGAATTTTATGGACCCTAAGTGACCCAATGAGTCACAAAAGACTTAGAAATGGACTTGTAAAGGAATTGGGGATGAAAACTAAACCGGTTCAGGTGAACCGGATCCGAACTGATTTGAACTACTATTGAACCGAATCCTAAATTCATTTTTCTAGGTGGCTTAAATAATTCAAATTTGAGATTTGAGGCCACCATTGGATAGAAAATGAATTTAGAAATTTTTAGATTTGAAAAACTCGGTCGAATGAGGGGTGAACCGGTCGGTTTAAGCATCGAACCTGGTTCAGACCGGTCCAGTCCGGTTCGGAACAGTGTCATCTTCTTCCTCAGGATGATAGCGTTGTTCACTCGCAGAAAATCGAAGCAGCGCCAACGAAAAAAAATGATTCCGTTCGGTACGTTTCAAGTCTTTAATGCCTATCATAAAGGTACCAAACAGACGACCAATGGGTCCCCGAGCTCCCTATATAAAGAGCCCTTCTCCATTCGTCGTCTCCACACCTGAAAAGCTTACTCTCTCTCAGTTGCTTAGTTTTTCGATGAAGCTCGAACTAGAGCTCTGATATAGGGTCAATTCTGAGCCAAAGAAGGTGAGGTCGGGTTCATTAGAACCGGGGGGAAGTCAGCTACACGATGGTGACATTCGTTCGTTCCGAGAATCGCTAGAGAAGCGCCGGTGTGATCGAACAATGAAGTAGCTTAGGCCAAACCAAGCTCTCCCAACACCTCCTCAACCCTTCCACGGCCGAATTAGGACTAAAAGGTAAGTCAATTCGGCTCCCCTTTACAATTTCTGATTAGTGTTAGAGAGAGAGTTAGCCAAATTTCAATGATGAAATTCTAATCCAATTTGACATCAATTGATGTCATTCTTGATCCTAGGAAGAGGAGAGCTACCTGCCCAGATAGAAAGCTCAAACCTCCACGCCCTCACCAGTGAGAAATTGAAGCTTTCTCTCTCTATAGTATGTTTTCCGGCGAAGCTCTGTTTGAGCTCGTTCTGACGTTAAAACATGCGATTCAAAGTTCCTTAGAATTGTATGAACATGTAGAAACTCAATTTCAACTTCAATTTCAACAAATAGAGGTGTTTGATCAGTCAAATTGATGAAATCAAATTCGAATGTGTTTAAGAGTTGAAATTGGGGGAAAATTTGGTGATTTTCGAAAATTCGAAGGACCAAAATGTAATTTCCTAAAATTGAGGGTCAATTGGACATGATAAAAATTTTAGAGGGCCAATTGAGGAGTTTTAGAATTTTTGGGGTGAAACTTACCATTTTTGTAAAGGAAGGGCAAAATGGTAACTTTGGAAAAGTTGGGGGACCAAATTGGAAATTTGGGAAATTAATCCCCTTTTTGTGAAATGGAATAAATTGAGGTCCTATGATAAATTTTAAAAGTTTTGGGACTTAATTTGAGGGAAAATCAGTATTAGGGACTTAAAGTTAAAGAGAAATAACTTTAGGGACCCAATTACAAATAAATGAAAGTTTGACTTTCTCATTCATTTGGAATGAATGAAGGCTATTAGGCCAAATGATAATGAACCAAGATTCATATCGTGTAGGAACACGAAGTACCGGGAACGCTAGCAAGGACAAACTCGGGTGAATACAAAGAACCGATCTAGTGGAATTCACGACATTAACGGGTGAGTGGGTTTACTAACATCATACCCGGTTAGGATGATGAGCACAACTTAAAGTTAAAGACCACTTACCGGTTGTGAGTGGGATTTTATATCATACCCGGTTGGGAATGATAAATATATCGGAATGAAAACTCACTACTATATAACATTTTAAACATAACAACTTGGAGTAGTGATGTGAAAAACATGCGGAAAAACTACTTACCGGTTGTAAGTAGTTCATACCCGTTTGGTATGATAAAACTTCCTTGAGGGAAGTTGAAAACCCATTCATCGGTTATGAGCGGAGATGTCCTTATACCCGGTCGGTATAATGGACAATTGAAAATATAATTTTGTCGGAAGTGCTCTCCCCTAACTGTGTGCTAATGCTTAAACTATTTGGGAGACTTTTTTTACGGGAGCTCGAATAGCTCTGATAGGTCGGGGGCCTCGATTTTGGAACTTGGGGGCTAATTTGCCCAATTTTGAAAATCTCGTACAGTGAACCCAAGGCCAGTTGGCACGAGCAGGATCTCATAAACAAACATGAATTATATGCCATAAAACTATAAATAAATAAATTGTTTGGACATGATACCAAGATAGGACCGACATACTTAGTCAACTAGTGGTAGTGCGACATGACAGGTTGACGAACCAATCAAGACAAACAACTACGGGTTGAGTTGAGAGTCGGGGCTGTTGGACCAGTGGCACCACAAATTACATGGCTTGATAAGAAAACATTGTTTGTGCATGCACTGTGAGTACGAGACCATCAAGACGCCCAAAAGGGGTAGTGATGTGTCCTAAGGGCACTGGACGACCTGGTGAGTATAAGGGTGGTTCATCGTACCAGGTGATCGTGTGAAATTTGGAGTAGCACTAAGCGCATGAGACCGGGGTGAGGACAGGATGAGGTCTCTATCCTCATAATGGACACAAAGAATTTATTCCGAGAATGAGGGTCAGACGTCATGAACATCCACTCATTCTTAGGGTAAAAGTGGACATACTTCTATCTGGGTGGCCGGTAAAGTCGCTTCGAAGCCACAAGTGGGTTCAGTGGACGTACTGACCTGCAAATGTGTGTTTAACCTTCATGATGAAGAATGTGTGTTGGGTGATGACACATCGTGGTTAAATAAGGAAATGGTGATAAAACCCGAGAATTTTAATAAATGGATTTTTGAAAGAAAGGAGTCTGGCACACTCCAATAATAAATGTTTTCTTAAAAGTCCAAACTTTTGAAAACCCATTCACTGAGTAGTCGTACTCACCCCCTCCCTTATATCCCTTTCAAGAAATCCCGAAAAGCCTACCCTTAAAGACCATCAACTAAGAAGCCTGTGAGACAGGTATGATGAATTTAAAATGTTATGCAATTTTGATTATATTACTCCAGGAAAAAGTGCAGGTTTAAAGGACGCCTTACTCTTTACGGTTTATAATAAGGGAAACCCTTCAATAAACCGGCAGAGTGGCGGGTTGATCATGGGGATCCAACCAAACCGGGTCGAGGCATGACAAACCCGACCTCGCCTTCATTGGCTCAGAAAAACTCCAATATTGGAGCTCTGGTTCGAGCTTCACCAGAAAATGGAGAAGTAGGGAGAGAGAGGAGTTTTCTAGTGTGAAGAGGATGAATGAGGAGGGGCTCTTTATATAGGAAGCTCATGGACTTCTTGGTCGTCTGATTTGTGCCTTTATGGTGGTCATTCATTGCATTAAACTCCCTGGCCATAAACTTTTCATCATCGTCAACGCTGCTCGATTTTCCATCGAGTGAGCAGTGTTGTCATATGAGGGAAGAAGACGATGCTATTTTAAACTGGACCGAACCGGTTCGAACCAAGTTCAATGTTTAAATCGGCCGGTTCAATCCCAATTCGACTGAGTTTTTTGAAATTAAAAATTTGTAAATTCATCTAAATTTATTCTTTATCAAATGGTAGCCTCAATTCTAAAATTTGAATTCTCTAAGCCACCTAGAAAAATGAATTTAGAAATTGGTTTAATAGTGGTTCAAACTAGTTCAATCTGGTTCAGGTCTGGTTCACCTGAACCGATTTAGTTTTAACTTCCAATTCATCCTAAAGTCCCTTGTTATGACTTTTGTGACTATTTAGGTCACTCAGGATTTATAAATTTCCCGGTTTGCCCTTTCTCTATCAGTCACTGGAAAATGGAGCAGTAGGGAGAGAGAGAAGTTTTCAGGTGTGCGGTGGATGAATGAGGAGGGGCTCTTTATATAGGAAGCTCAGGGACTTCTTGGTCATCTTGGTGCCTTTATGGCGGTCATTCATTACATGAAACTCCCTGGCCAGAGACTTTTCATCTTAATCGGCACTGCTCAATTTTTCGGTGAGTGAACAGTGTTATCATTTGAGGGAAGAAGACGACACTGTTCCAAATCGGACCGGACCAGTCCAAATTGGGTTTAATGTTTAAACCGGCCGATTCAGGCCTAATTCAACCAAGTTTTTCAAAATTAAAAATTTGTAAATTCATCTAAATTTATTCTCTATCAAATGGTGGCCTCAATTCTAAAATTTTAATTTTCTAAACCACCTAGAAAAATAAATGTAGAAACTGGTTTAATAGTGGTTCAAACCGGTTCAATCTAGTTCAAGTCTGGTTCACCTGAACCAGTTTGGTTTTCACTTCCAATTCATCCTTAAGTCCCTTCTTATGACTTTTGTGACTATTTAGGTCACTCTGGAATTATAAATTTTTCGGTTTGCCATTTCTCTATCGGTTATGGTTTATAAACTGACTCATTTTATTCTTTCGAAGTGACTGGTTTTTTCCCGATTTTCTTATTATCAAAGGACGGGGTTTACAATTCTCCTCTCCTTTTAGGGATTTTGTCCCTAAAACAATTACATCTTAAATAATTTAGGGTATCCTTCCCTCATTACGCTCTCGGTCTCCCATATCTCTTCTTGCACGGGTCTGTTTTGCCATAGAACTTTTACCATAGGAATCCTCTTATTCCTCATGTTCTTATCCCTCTGGTCGATGATTTGTACTGGTTCTGTTTGATAAGTCAAGTTCTGTTCTAGCTCTGGTGGAGGTCAATCCAATACATGGCTAGGATCGGGCTGGTACTTCTGAAGTACAGAGATATGGAATACATTGTGTATTCTTCGCAAGTTTGGAGGTAGTTCTAATTTATAGGTCGCCGGTCCTATCCTTTGGGTGATGGGATAAGGACTGATATACCTTGGTTTCAACTTTCCCCATTGTTGAAACCTAAGTATTCCCCTCCATGGGGATACCTTGAGAAACACTTGGTCTCCCACATCAAACTCCAGATCCCTTCTCCGATGATCTGCATAACTCTTTTGCCTGTCCTGAGTGGCCTTAAGGCAACTCCTAATTAACTTAATTTTCTCTATGGCATCCTCGAGTAGCTTAGCCCTTTCCAATCTCCTTTCCCCCACTTCTTCCCAAAATAAAGGGGTACAACAAGGTTGTCCATAAAGGGATTCATAATAAGCCATCTGAATACTGGCCTGATAGCTATTATTGTAAGCAAATTCCTTTAGGTACAAGTATTCTTTCCAACCTTTGTCTATGGTGAGTATGCATGCCCTTATCATATCTTCCAAGATCTGAATCATCCGCTCAAACTATCCATCAATCTAAGGATGAAATGCCGAACTCATGTGGAGTTTGGTTCCCAAGGCACTTTGTAAACTTGGCCAGAACCTTGAAGTAAATCGGGGGTCCCTATCTAATACTATACTCATCGGGACACCATGGAGTCTTACTATCTCCCGCATGTATAAGATGGCAAGTTGTTCCACTATATTCGTCACTCTTATAGGAAGGAAATGAGCAGATTTGGTCAATCTATCCATGATGACCCAAATTGCATCTCGACTCTTCCTAGTCACAGGTAGTCTCATGACAAGTCCATGGTAATGTGCTCTCATTTCCATTCTGGAATTAGCAAGGGTTGGAGTAGTCTTGATGGTTTCTAATGTTCAGCCTTTATCTACTGATAGGACAAGCATCGGGCTACGTATTCCGCAATGTCCCTCTTCATTCCCTTCGACCAATATCCTTGTTTGAGGGTATGGTACATCTTAGTACTGCTCGGATGCATTGCATACACTAAATCGTGTGCATCTTCCAGAATTAACCTCTTCAGCTCCTTATCTTAAGGCACACATACCATACCCTTGTAGGTTAGCACTCCATCACCTCACAAGTCGTAGTCCGGTTTTGTTTCTTAGTTAACCGGGTCCAAATAAGATTGGAGTTCCTTATCAGCCTTTTGTTGAGCATTAATCTACTCGGTTAGACTGGGTCTCACCACCACATTAGCCAATAAGCATTTCTCTTGTTTGTCCACCTCCATTCTCCCTAGTTGTTGCAACAAGGGTATGTAACATATCTTTATTCGTGTCACCTCAGTTTGGTATTTGCAACTTAAGGCATTTGCCACCATATTTGCCTTTCTCGGGTGATACTCTATCAGAAGGTCATAGTCCTTCACCAATTTCAACCATCTCCTTTGGTGAAGATTTAACTCCTTCTGAGTTAAGAAGTACTTGAGACTCTTGTGATCAGTGTATATCCTACACTTAACCCCATAGAGGTAGTGTCGCCTAATCTTTAAGGTAAACACTATCTCAGCAAATTCCAGGTCATGGGTTAGGTAATTTCTTTCATGTACCTTAAGTTATCGCGAGGCATAGGCGAAAACATTTCCTTGTTGCATCAATACACATCTGAGTCCTTGTCCGGATGCATCACTATAGACAGTGTACTCTCCCGCACTTGGGTTAGAAAGGGAGAGTACTCATGCGGTTGTCAATCAAGTCTTCAACTCTAAGAAAGACTTCTCATAGCTTTCATCCCATTTATACTCAATTCCTTTCCTGGAGAGCCGAGTTAGAGTGGCTGCTATCTTAGAAAAATCTTGCACGAATCATCTGTAGTCCTGCCAGACCTAAGAAACTTCATATCTCTAAAAGATTCATGGGTGCCTTCCAATCAGATATGGCTTCCACCTTTATTCGATCCACCTTGACTCCATCCTTGGACACTATATGTCCTAAGAATCCTACCTCCTGCAGCCAAAACTCACACTTAGAGAATTTTTCATATAAGCGATTTCCCCTCAATATCTCCAAGGTGATTGCCAAATGTTCTTTGTGCTCTAACCTAGTTCGTGAGTATATGAGAATATCATCTATGAATACTATCACGAACCTGTCCAAGTGTGGTTGGAACACTTGGTTCATTAAATCCATGAAGACTGCAGGGGGATTTGTCAATTTGAATGGCATCACTCTGAACTTGTAATATTCGTATCGGGGCCAAAATGCCATCTTAGGAATGTCCTCCTCTCGAATCCTGAGTTGGTGATAGCCCGACCGAATGTCTATCTTAGAGAAGTAAGTTGCTCCTTTTAGTTGATCAAATAGGTCATCGATCCATGGGAGTGGATACCTATTTTTTATGGTGACATGATTCAACTTCCTATAATCTATGCATAGTCTCATGATCCCATCCTTTTTCTTAATGAAGAGGATCGATGCACCCCATGGAGACTGGCTAGGACGTATGAAGTCCTTCTCTAATAGTTGGTCTAGTTGCTCCTTCAATTCCTTCAGTTCTGCTGGAGCCATACGATAAGGGGCTTGGGATATAGGCTTGCTCCTTCAAATCACCTGTTGTCCCCATAATTACACATGCCCTAATTTTGAGAAACATATATTTTTAGAGGAAAAGCTTTGTTTATTGAATAGAAATTTCAATTACAAGTTTTTCTTGAACTAATTGGGAGGGTTTTGGGATGTACCTGCTATAGTACTAAGGTCTTTCCTATCCTCTTCCTCGGCAAGATTGTATACCCTACATGGTACTCTAGTTGTAGCATCTGGCCAGAAATTTCTGGGGTTCCCTTGTGGTGGTCCAAGTGTATTCCTTTGCTTGTTCTCTCTAAGAGTGGGGCATTCCTTTGTAAAGTGTCCCACTTGTTCGCATGCAAAACAGGTCAAGCATGCTCCCTCGTGGTGCCTTTGGCACCTAGGAGAGCAAGGGTTTCCTTAGGGCAAGGTGAGGATTACTCTTTGGGGGACATGGTGGCATTTCCTTTCTCTTTTGAAATGCCACTCTATTACCCCATCTTGAACCATTATGCTCCTTCCATTCTCCTTGACGGTTTTGACCCTTATCCTCCTTCCGGGTCATTTACTCCATTCGACGGTGACGGGTTTGCACCAATCGCCCACACTCAAGAGCCATAATAATTACCGCCGCCAAGTCCGTGAGGCATCCCAGTACTCCCATACTGTCACGCCCTGACCCAGTTTGGTCGGATCCCCATGAACAACCCGCCACTCTCCCGGTTTATTACAGGGTTTCCCCTTATTATAATCCGTAAAAAGTAAGGCATCCTTTAAACCTGCACCATTTCCTGGAATAGCATAATCAAAACTGCATGAAATTTTAAACTTTACATACCTGTCTTACAGGCATCTTAGTTGATTGTCTTTTAGGGTAGGCTTTCCGGGATTTCTTGAAAGAGATATAAGGGAGAGGGTGAGTATGACTACTCACTGAATAGGTTTTTAAAAGCTTTTGACTTTTAAGAAAAATATTTATATGAAGTGTGCCAGACTCCTTTCAAAAATCCCTTCATTTAAAAATTCGGGTTTTTCCACCATTTCTTATGTACCACAGTGTGTCGTCACCCAACACACATCCTTCATCATGAAGGTTACACACATTCGCAAGTCAGTATTACTACTAAACCCGCTAGTGGCTTCGGAGCGACTTTTCCTGCCACCTGGATAGAAGTACGACCACTTCTATCTTGGGAATGAGTGAATGTACGTGACATCCGACCCACAATCCTGAAATCACTTCTTCGTATCCGTATGAGGACAGAGACCTCATCCTGTCCCCACCCCAGTCTCATGCGCTTGGTGCTACTCCAGATTTCGCACAGACACCTGGAACGACGAACTGCCCTTATAGCCACTAGGTCGTCCAGTGCCCATAGTACACATCACTACCCCTCATGGGCGTCTTGATGATCCCGTACTCATAGTGCATGCACAAACAATATTTTCTTATATTGACATGTAATCTGTGGTGCCACTGGTCCAACGGCCCGACTCTCAACTAAACCCGCAGTTGTTTGTCTTGACTGGTCAGTCGACCTGTCATGTCGCACTGCCGCTAGTTGACTGAGCATGTCGGTCCCATCTTGGTACCATGGCCAAACAATTCACTTATTAAGTTTTATGGCACATATATCATGTTCGTTTATGAGCTCCTGCCTGTGCCAACTAGCCTTGGCCCACTGTACGAGATTTTCAAAATTGGGCATTTAGCCCCCAAGTTCCAAAACCGAGGCCCCCGGCCTATCAGTGCTATTCGAGCTCCCGTCGAGAAGGTCTCCCAAATTGTTTAAGCATTGGCACACAGTTAGGGGAGAGCACTTCTGACAAAACATATGTTTTCTCTATCCATTATACCGTCCAGGTATAAGGACACCTCCGTTCATAACCAATGAATGGGTTTTCAACTTCCTTCGAGAAAGTCTTATCATACTAACCGGGCATGATCTACTTACAATCGGTAAATAGTTTTTTTGCATGATTTTCACATCACTTCCTCTAAGTAGCGATGTTTAAAATACCACTTAATAGTGGGTTTTCATATCAAGGTACTTATCATTCCCAACCGAATATGATATAAAATTTTCACTCACAACCGATAAGTGGTTTTAATTTTAAGTTGTGCTCATCATCCCAACCGGGTATGATGTTAGTAAACTCACTCACCCGTTAATGCCGTGAATTCCACTAAACTGGTTCTTTGTATTCACGCGAGCTTGTCCTTGCTGGCATTCCCGGTATTTCGCGTTCCTACACGATATAAACAACCTTTTTCATTATTACTCGGCATAACAGCCTTCATTCATTTCCAATGAATGAGAAAACCCAAACTTTTAGTTATTTGCAATTAGATCCCTAAAGTTATTTCTCCTTAACTTTAAGTCCCTAATGTCGGTTTTTCCTCAAATTGAGTCCCGTAACTTTTAAAATTTATCCTAGGACCTCAATTTATTCAATTTCACCAAAAAGGGGTTTAATTTCCCAAATTTCCAATTTGGTCCCCCAATTTTTCCAAAATTACCATTTTGCCCTTCTTTTACAAAAATGGTAAGTTTTGCCCCAAAAATTCCAAAATTCCTCAATTGGTCCTCCAACATTATTTTCATGCCCAATTGACCCTCAATTTCATAAAATTGTATTTTGGCCCTTTGAATTTTGAAAATCCCCAAATTTTCCCCCAATTTCAACTCTTCAACACTACCGAATTTGATTTCATCAAATTGATCGATCAAACACTTCTAATTATTGAAATTGGAGTTGAAATTAAGTTCCTGCATGTTCATACGATTCTAAGAAACTTTGAATCGTAGATTTTAACGCCGGAACGAGCTCAAATGGAGCTTCACCGGAAAATAGACTGTAGAGAGAGAAAGCTTCGATTAATCACCGGTGAAGGTATGACGGTCCGAGCTTTTGATCTAGGCAGAGAGGTCACGTCCTGAGGTTCATCCTAGAATCAAGAATTGCATCAATTGATACGAAATTGGATTAGAATTTCGTCATTGAAATCCGGTCGACTCTCTCTCTAGCACCGATCGAAAATTGTAAAGGGGAGCCGAATTGGCTTACCTTTCGGTCCTAATTTGGCCGTGGAAAGGCTGAGGAAGTGTTGGGAGGGCTTGGTTTGGCCTGAGTAGGACTTGAAATGGCTGATTTCAGCTTGGTCAAAATAGGGCAACTTCGGTCCGTCGGAGTTGCTTCACTATTTTATCATGTCCGCGTTTCTCCAACAATTCTCGGATTGATTGGAGTTTGCTATCAGATAGCTATCTTCTCCCCGGTTCTAAAGAGCCCAACCTTTGTTCAAGTCGAAGCTCTAGTTCGAGTTTTATCGGGAAATGGAGTAGTAGAGAGAGAGAGAGAAGTGTTCATGGGGATGACCTCAAACCCGTGTATTAAATAGGCGAGATTTATTACTAGTATTAATATTGCCATAAATTATTGGTATTACCAATAATTTAATTTTGGTATTAATTCTAATAATTTAATTTCGGTATTAAATTATTTGTATTAATTCCAATAATTTAATTTAGGTATTAAATTATTGGTATTAATTACAATAATTAAATATATATTAATTTATAGTTATTTATGATAAGGCATACATAAAAATTTTTGACCGAAATTTTGGGTTATAAAACAATTCATACTTCCCAAGAGGTCACCCATCCTCACACTACTCTCGGGTAATCACGCTTAACTTCAAAGTTCTTATGGAATCTTGTTCACTTAAACCAATTTGATTTTTGTCTTCTAAATTTTCTTAAATTTCTTTTCTAAGGTTTAATGAACCCTTTAGATCACCCGGAAGTTGTAAATTTCCATATTGCGTGTTCTCAAATGTAAACCGGCTCGGTTTTCTTACTCGGTTTGACCGATTCTTTTCCTGGTTTTTCTTAACTCAAAAGTGCGGGGTTTACAACTCTCCCCTCCTTTTAGAAGTTTTGTCCCCAAAACTTAACCAATATATTCCACATTAGGAATAATTTTCCTTAATATCAACTTGGGTTTTCTTGACATGCTAACACTTTGATTGCTCTTTCGCTTAATCCCCGTAATCATTCATCTAAGGAATTTCTTTTCATTTATCATGCTTACTCCTTCCATGGAGTTATAATAACGAGTCATGTATGGCTCATTAATCCAAATGTATATTCTTAGGTTCACATCTCCCTTTATTTAGGATAAGATTCTTCCTTTTTAGGGATTTTACTCAAGATTTCAGGATTGGGAGTTCCAAGGTGCCCAATCGTTCCTTTGTCTAGTTATTCTCTTCATCATTGAAACCCCTAGCTCGACGTTCTTTCAAGCATTACATACTTGTTTTCACAGGTTTTTGTGTTATTATTCTTTCGTCCCAATTTGACACATCCTTCATCCGTCATTGATTACAACTTCAGTCAAATTTATGTTTGACCTTGTCATTTTTACTAACTATGTCCTTCTTAATCGAGTTACATTTTACTCAGGATTGTTGGTGCTTATATGTCCCTTATTAATTGACATAGTTTTGAACCTATCTCAGTCCATCAGACTCCTACAACACCTCTTTTAGGGTTGTTTCCAACTTTCCAGCCTTCTAGGGACTGTATAATTTCATCACTCCTTTTATCGAGTAGTATTCCTCAACTACCTTGACTGTTACCCAATTATCATTCATATCTTGACAACATGTCTTACATAATTGTGTCGATTTTCCTTACCCACTCATCCTTTCCCAACTTCTTTATTGGGTCTTTCTGGTGCCAATTATTTAGTTTCCCAATAGTTTACCAACAAACTGGGATTCTTTCCTTCTTAAGTCCTTGGCATTCCTTATTCAAGGATTTTTCCTTTTTCCTTAATCCACTTTTACTTACTCATAATCACTTCATGATTCTTCATTCTACAATAATTACTTTCAATCTATATGTCGATTACTTTGCTTGGGAAGGTTCCCTCCTTCCGGTTTTGTTCTCTACTATATCCCTTACAATAGAGATTTCCATCTTAGGAGTTACATGCTCAACCTCCTTATAATTCATTGTATGGTTCTTTCTCCCTTTCTTCGCACCCTTATCTATGTTAGGGCATCTGTTTGATTTGGATCCTTTTCTATCCACAACTTTTGTTTTATCCCTTATTCCTTAAATGGGATACTTCCAATTATTGGTTTTATTCAGTGCATTCCACCCTATGCTCGGTCGTCCACTCTTTAAGCTTCATATGCGCGTGTGGACTATGACCCGTCTTACCAATTGTAGTTATTCCTCCTTAGCCACATCTTATTTGGAGAACTTACTTTCCCAATTTTTCTCGAACATTCTTTACTTTATTACCTTAGTATGGGTTGTCCACTCATTCATACTTATTTTCGTTTAAGGAGGGTTCAAAATCTCTTGTTCATCCTTCATGAAGCTCACTTAACCGTCTCAAGACTTTAAACTAGAAATCCGATTTTGGTCATTAATTTCTTTAAGGATTTTCCTTCATTCTTCTTTTTCCAATGTTTTGGCCTTTTCACTTCTCCCTTCTTTGTCGTGGTTTAAATCCAGGATTCTCTCGAAGACCAGTTCTTCAACTGTCTCCTTCTCTCCATTTTTTTTATCCAATCATCTAGGCAGCTGTATCACTCGTCCTTCATGCCCATCCGTTGTCCTTCATAGAGTGTAGTCTTTACTACATCTCAGCCTTTCTTAGGGTTTTGTTTATTCTCTTTGGCCGTCCCATTGTTACTCGTTTCTTCTTTCTACTATGTTCTCCTGAAATTATTGTTTAGTTCTCCTGCACTCTCCAAGTAGGTCACACTGGGCCATCACGATACTTCCTTCCTATGAAACATTTCCCAATTAAGGGTTGGTTCCTTGCACTCCCACCAGTAAGATATCGAAGCATTCTCTCTCGACACTGCATTTTCTGGCAAAACTCTGTTTGAGCTCATTTCTAAGCCAAATGAAGCGGTTCAGGGCTTGAAATGACGAGAAAAAACATAGAAAAGATTATTGCAATCAAGAACGAAGGTCATTAAATAAATTTTGGCGATCAATTGAACGAAATTGGGATTCAGGGACCAAATTGTAATTTTTGAGGAAATGGGGAATTTGGGGATTTTTAGAAAATTGGGGGTCGAATGGTAAATTGATGAATTTAAGGGAATTTTCGTGAAATTCACTCCCAATTGAGGTCCAATTGGGCAATTGGGAGAAAATGGAAGGCCAATTGGAAATTTTTGAGAAATCAAAGGGACAATTGGCAATTTTTGGGAAATTAGGGACCAAATGGAAATTTTGGAAAAAATGAGGGCCAATTGGCGGTTTTGGTAAAATTTAGGACCCAAGGGGGATAATTGGAAATCCCAGGGGCTTAATTGAAATAAAGGGGCAAATAGGGACCCAAATGTAAAAGGACGAACTTTAAGGACCTAAATGTAACGAAGACATATCGGGAGGGCCTATGCACAAATACTAAAAAATATAAGGCCTTTTAGGCAAAGCATCCTGATATGAATATTCATGTAGTGTATGAGCATACTGCCCAAGCGCCAGCTCCAGGAAGCGAGCCGCAAAGCATGGTTCCCGCTAGGACAACCCCGTCGTGATTACTAAGTGAGTGGGAACTCTATAACATCAATTCTAATTGGAATGACGGCTTGCCTTGAAAAGGATTTTTTTCGAAATTAGACTCCCCTAACTAGATGACTCGGCTTAAAATATTTGGAAGCTAATTTTGGGCTAAGGTTGGTAATATAAGTGGGCCCAAGGCCGATGGATACGGGTATGCACCCATCAATAATCAGCATGTGATAAATACTGCTAAAAGTTCAAATTAATAGGTAATTGTGTGTGATGCCCACCATGCCAAATGTGAGGTGTTGGGCTTGTTGGGCCAAACTACTGCTAAGTTGAAGCTAGGTCGTCGAACCTGTTGGGCCAGTACGCGTAGGCTGAAGCTAGGTGGATTAAAATTTTTAGATTTGAGACCACCATTGGATAGGAAATCAATTTAGATGAATTTAGAAATTTTTAGATTTGAAAAACTTGATTGAATAGGGGGTGAACTGGCCGATATAAGCTTTGAACCCAGTTCGGACCGGTCCAGTCTAATTTGGAACAGTGTCATCTTCTTCCTCAGGATGACAGTACCTGTTCACTCACCAGAAAATCGAAGCAGCACCGGTGAAGAAGAAACATTTCCATTCGGTACGTTTTAGGCTATTAATGTCTGTCATAAAGGTGTCAAAAGGACGGCCAATAGGTCCTCGAGCTCCCTATATAAATAGCCACTCTTCATTCATCCTCTCCACACCTGAAAACTTCATTCTCTCTCAACTGCTCCATTTTCTAGGTGGATTAAAATTTTCAGATTTGAGATTTGAGACCACCATTGGATAGAAAATCAATTTAGATGAATTTAGAAATTTTTAGATTTGAAAAACTTGATTGAATGGGGGGTGAACCGGCAAATTTAAGCTTTGAACCCAATTCGGACTGGTCCAATCCAATTCAAAACAGTGTCATCTTCTTCCTCATGATGACAGTACTGTTCACTCACCAGAAAATCGAAGCAGCACCGGCAAAGAAGAAACATTTCTGTTCGGTACGTTTTAGGCTATTAATTTCTGTCATAAAGATGTCAAAAGGACGGCCAACAGGTCCTCGAGCTCCCTATATAAAGAGCCACTCTCCATTCATCCGCTCCACACCTGAAAACTCCATTCTCTCTCAACTGCTCCATTTTCTGGTGAAGCTTGAACCAGAGCTCTGATATGGGCACTTTTTTTAGCCAAACAATGTGAGGTCGGGTTCTTTAGAACTGGGGAGAAGTCAGCAACACTCTTATAGTCTCCGTTTGCTCCGAGGGTCACCGGAGAAACGTCGGCATGATAGAATAGTGAAGCAACTCCGGCGGATCGAAGCTGCCCTATTTTAGCCGAGTTGAAATCGGTCATTTTGAGCCCTCCTCAGGCCAAACCAAGCCCTCCCAAAACTTCCTCAGTTCTCCCACGGCCAAATTAGGACTGAAAGGTAAGCCAATTCAGCTCCTCTCTGCAATTTCCGACCAGTGCTAGAGAGAGAACCGGCAGAATTTCAATGATGAAATTCTAATTCAATTCGGCATCAATTGATGCGATTCTATATTCTAGGATGAACCTCAGGATGAGAGCTATCTGCCCAGATCGAAAGCTCGGACCATTATGCCCTCACCGGTGAGTAATTGAAGCTTTCTCACTCTACAATTTATTTTCCGGTGAAGCACCGTTTAAGCTCGTTCCGATGTTAAAACTCACGATTTAAAGTTCTATGGAATCATATGAACATGGAGAAACTCAATTTCAACTTCAATTTCAACAATTAGAGGTGTTTGATTGGTCAATTTGATAAAATCAAATTCAGTTGTGTTAAAGAGTTGGAATTGAGGGGAAAATTGGGGAGAATTGGGGATTTGTGAAAATTCGAGGGAACGAAATGCAATTTCCTAAAATTGAGGGTCAATTGGCCATAATAAAAATGTTAGAGGGCCAATTGAGAAATTTTAGAATTTTTGGAGTAAAATTTACCATTTTTGTAACGGATGGGCAAAATGGTAATTTTAGAAAAGTTGGGGGACCAAATTGGAAATTTTGGAAATTAAACCTTTTTTTGTGAAATGGAATAAATTGAGTTCTCTTGAAAAATTTTAAAAGTTTCAGGACTCAATTTGAGGAAAAACCGGTATTAGGAACCTAAAGTTTAGAAGAAATAACTATAGGGACCTAATTACAAATAAATGAAAGTTTGACTTTCTCATTCATTTAAAATGAATGAAGGCTATTAGGTCGAACAATAATGAACCGGGATGTTCATATCGTGTAGGAACACGAAGTACCGGGAATGCCAACAAGGACAAGCTCGTGTGAATACAAAGAACCGGTCTAATGGAATTCATGGCATTAATGGGTGAGTGGGTTTACTAACATCATACCCGGTTAGGATGATGAGCACAACTTAAAGTTAAAAACCACTTACCGGTTGTGAGTGAGATTTTATATCATACCTGGTTGGGAATGATAAGCATATCGGAATGAAAACCCACTACTATGTGGTATTTTAAACATAACAACTTAGAAGAGTGATGTGAAAACCATATGAAAAAACTACTTACCAGTTGTAAGTAGATCATATCCAGTTGGTATGATGAAACTTCCTCGAAGGAAGTTGAAAACTCATTCATCGGTTATGAGCGGAGATGTCCTTATACCCGATCGGTATAATGGACAATTGAAAATATATTTTTGTCAGAAGTGCTCTCCCCTGACTGTGTGCCAATGCTTAAACTATTTGGGAGACCTTCTTCACAGGATATCAAATAGCTCTTATAGGTCGGGGGCCTCGGTTTTGGAACCTGGAGGCTAATATGCCCGATTTTAAAAATCTCGAACAGTGGGCCCAAGGCCAGTTGGCACGAGCAGGAGCTCATAAACAAACATGAATTATATGCCATAAAATTTAAATAAAGGAATTGTTTGGACATGGTACCAAGATAGGACTGACATACTCAGTCAACTAGCGGTAGTGCGACATGACAGGTCAACGGACCAGACAGACAACTGCGGGTTGAGATGAGAGTCGGGGCCATTGGACCAGTGGTACATATTATATGGCATAATGAGAAAATATTGATTGCGCATGCACTATGAGTACGGGACCATCAAGACGCCCAAGAGGGGTAGTGATGCGTCCTAAGGGCACTGGACGACCTGTTGAGTATAAGGGCAGTTCGTCGTACCAAGTGACCGTGCAAAATTTAGAGTAGCATCAAGCGCATGAGATCGAGGTGGGGACGGAATGAGGTCTCTGTCCTCAAACGAACATGAAGAATTGATTTCAGGATTTAGAGTCGGATGTCATAAATATCCACTCATTCTCACAGTAGAAGTGGATGTATTTCTATTTGGGTGGCCGGTAAAGTCGCTCCGAAGCCACAAGTGGGTTCAGTGGACGCATTGACCTACGAATGTGTGTTTAACCTTCATGATAAAGGATGTGTGTTGGGTGATGCCACATCGTGATTAAATAAGGAAATGGTGAGAAAACCCGAGATTTTGAATGAAATGATTTTTGAAAGAAAGGAGTCTGGCACACTCCAATACAATACTTTTTCCTAATATATAAAAATTTTGAAAAACCCATTCAATGAGTAGTCATACTCACCCCCTCCCTTATATCCCTTTTAGGAAATTCCAGAAAGCCTACCCTTAAAGACCATCAACTAAGACGCTTGTGAGATAGGTATGATAAATCTAAATTATTGTACAGTTTTTATTTATGTTATTCCAGGAAAAGGTGCAAGTTAAAGGACGCCTTACTCTTTACAGTTTACAATAAGGGGAAACCCTTTAATAAACCGGGAGAGTGGCAGGTTGATCACGGGGATCCAACCAAACCGAGTCGGGGCATGACACGCTACAACCTCCTTTCATCCCTAAGATCACTGAAGAAGTGTTGGGAAGCTCACACACTACCGTTGCTCTGACGGTCCCAAAAGAGTAGAAATTCTCGAGCTGAACTCTGAACTCCTGCGACCTGGCCAAACCTCCCACATCCCTCCTTGATAGACCCTTAACCCCCAAGAACCTTCGAGGTATGTCAATTCCGCCTCCACTCATTAGAATCATGAATTTCTAAAGAGAGGAAGTGTCTGAACTGTACTAATCAAATCCTCCCTACTTAGGACATCAATTGGATCAATTCTTGATCCAAGAAGCACCCTCTCAATGAGTACTAACTCCCCAAATCAAGCGCTCCAACAATCGCATCCTGACCGGTAAGAATTCAAAACAATCTCTCTAAGAACAATTTTTCAGTGAATCTCCATTTGAGATTAATTATATGTCAATTAAGATGATTCAAACCATAAACCAATCGTGGGAAGGTAGGGGAGATGATTATTAGCATGCTAGGAAGTAATTAATGAAGTTTGCATGGTCAATTTGATGAATTAAGGAATCGGAGGGGCTAAAATGCAATTTTGGCAAAAATTGGGCAATTTGGGGATTTTTTGAAAAATGGTAATATGGTGAAATTAAGGATCTAATTGTAATTAAAAATAATTTTAGAAATTTAATTGCAATTAGAAGTATTTATGTGGATTTATTTACAATTTAATGGATTTTATAAGGGGTGAAATTTTAAATAAAAATGAACTAGGGATCCAAGTGAAAATATTCGGATAATTCAATGAATTATTCGTGATAATGTAGACACGTACTGAGAGACTAAGACCTGCGATCGCGAGAAGGCCCTAAGACATCGGAAATTCACCTAGGGCCGACGAGTCACAACATCTAGATGAGTGGGAATTTCCGACATCACACCTAGTTGAGGTGATGAGCATGTTTTTAATTTTAAAACCATTTTTCCGGAAATAGTCTCATTTGACTGCATGAAAATGCTTAAAGTTTTTGGGAGCTATTTCTGAGAAGAGCTAGAGATGCTCCAATGGCCCCAAGGCCAATGGGCATGGGCTTAGGCGGGTAGACAAATAGACGAGTAATGAGCCTATGAAAAACTCATAAATGGAAAATTGTGTAAGATGGCTGAGCCAAGGTCAGGGTTGCCAAACTCATTGGATTGTTGGTTACCCAGCCGAAGCAGGGTCGTCAAACTTGTTGGGTTGGTAATACCGAGCCAAAGCAGGGTCTACGAGCACATGGGAGCTGGTAGCACCAAAGATAAAGGTCTTAATTGAAAAAGACTTGTGTTTGTGCTTGTTGAGATACAGAACCATCGAGGCGCCCGGTATGGGGTAGTGCTAGTTCTAAGGGCTACTGGATGACCCATGGAGCATAAGGGAAATTTGTCGTCTAGTGAGTCGAGAAGCTTAAGGAGATTCATGTGCATTGAGACCAAGGAAATAAGGGGAGACGTCTCGTCCCACTATAGCGGACAGAAGGAAATTAAGGTCTCAAGGATGGGCGGTAAGGCTCACTTGTACTTTTGGTAGATGGTGTGACCTTCTACCAAGGTAATCGATAAAGGCACTCCAGACCACAAATGGAATAATTAGGGACTGCTATGCGAATGTGTGAAACCCTTTGTTGATAAATGGTGATTGTTTGCATGTTAAAACTCTTTAAGAAAAATGGAGGGAGATGAATAAAAAAACCAGTAAAACTTTTGTTTGTGATACCCCACTCACTAAGTTATAAAACTCACCCATCCCTTAAACTCCTTTTTAAGGGAAACATTTTGCGCCAAGAAGAGTGGAAGCTTGAAGGTCGAGACTGAACTTCTGCTAGAAGGTAACTTTAAACTTTATAAATTTGTATTGGAAAAGATATGTACCAGTAAACCTTTATCTTTCTTGGGCTATCTTGGTAGAGATACTATTATGGCACAGGAGAGGGTGGCGGGTTGATCACAAGGTTCTGATCAAATTGGGACGGACGTGATATTTATAAGGCTCTTAAATTAGAAACTTATTTACGAATTTACCTCGTTCCCAATGGCATTGGGCCCACTCATATAAGTTTTCAAAACATGGCCTTGGAACCACTTCACTTTTCAAAACTATGTCCTTAGATCCACTTGAACAGAACTAGATCTAGTTCACCATTGTCGATCATGGGCCTTGCCCATTTCCTACATTGAGGGTTGGAACTAGACCGTTCCTCATGAAGTGTATCCCATACATCGTAAAGGGTTTGTCCTAATATCATAATTTATGCTTTCCTCAAAAGTATAATCCCAAAACGTTTCAGCGGTTTCACACAATCGGGAGATTATATTTCTAGAAAATCAAGTTTCAAAGTAAAGCGTGTTCATAAGTATGTGTCATCGGTCCAATCGAACTCAATGCCAGTAATTTCATTCACCCAATATTTGTGAATTGTTCGTTCCAAATAGAATTTTGATACCTCGGGTTGGATTCTTGGTTGTAGGTAAAGTATTCCCTTACACACCTATGTGATCACGGATAATAAATCCATTAATTATTCAATAATTATACTTATATCCCTATGTTTTATTTAATTACAAGTAAGTAAGTACCTAAGTATATTTTCTTGGCAAATAAACTCCCAATTATTTACATTAATTTCCTCAATTTACTTTATTTGTAATTTTCTCCCCAAATAATTTTATTTAATATGAAATTATTTAAAATTACAAATAAAGTATTTTATTTACTTTTAATTGCAATTAAATCCCTCAAAAATTATTTTAATTACAATTAAGCCTCCAATTTCATTTAAATCCACAATTCACCATCATTTTATGTCAATTGCACAAAAATCCCAAAATTGCCCAATTTCTACAAAATTGCACTATGGACCCCAAAATCTCATTTTATTAAATTGATTGATTAAACTCGAGTAATCATCCTATCATGCTGCTAATCATCTCCCCTAACTCTACACGATCATTTCAATCTTTGAATTGCTCAATTTGGCCTAGAATTGAGCTCAAACAAACCTTCACCGAAAAATATTTATAGAGAGATAAAGTTTTGAGTTCTTACCAGCAAGGACGCGGTTGCCAAAGCTCTTGATTTGAAGAGCTAACTCTCGTCGAGAGGATCCTTTAGAATTAAATTTCAAATCAATTGGTGCCTTGAACAGGGAGAATTCGATCAGCAAAATTTTAGTAGTTTTCCCTTTGTGATTTCACTATTCTAGTGAAGGGCGATGGCAATTGCTTACCTCGAAGGCTCAAGGAGGATTAGGCTCGGTCGTGGAGAGTCATGGGAGCGTCGACATGGCCTTAGGAGGTCTGAAGGTGGCCTGAATTCAGCTTGAAAGTTCTTGTTCAAATTCAATAGTTGGAGCGATTGTACTGTGCGGGCTCAGCAGCGCTTATCCAATGATCCTTGAGATAAAGAGATTATGCAGCAAGGTAAAGAACTTCTTCTCGGTTTCAGGGAACCCCAATTCACATTCGGAGGTGGAGAAAAGGGTCAATGTAGGAGCTCTGGTTCAGGGATGGTCGAAAAATGGAGTAGTTCGTCTTCTTTAGGCTTTCAAGCGATAGAGAGGATGAATGGAGGAGGGTTCTTTATATAGGGAGCTCGGGTACTTACGTTCCTATCCATCCATCCATCAATCAGCCATTAACTCTCTAATTTACTCACTTGTTATAGAGATTTATTGGCCGTCGGAGTAATGGCGACCTTTCTCCTCCTCTACCATTCAGAAGTTTGAAGGAAAAAGACGACACTATGTGTACGCATGTGCGAGCTATCACGTGGTGTACAGTGATTGGTTGGTTTCACTGATACTACTTCCCACTCAGCATCTAAGTCATCCGTTGACTCGTTTACTGGCTATGTGGCAACCTCTCATTGGTCGCTCTCTCCTATGTGGCCGCTGACCGAATCTAGCCATCCGTTGATCGTGACACATGGCGGCCTCTAATTAGTTGATTTAAATTTGTTAGTTTTCCCACCTGAAGTACTATGTCATTGCCACGTGCCAGCCTCTAATTAGTTGTGGACATCCGATGTGGCTTTACCACATGTCGATCTCTGATTGGTCGATCGTTCTCCTGGCACTTTTGTCATGTGCCATCTCCTCATTCGCCAACCCTGCTAATGAGGCTTCTACTCAGTTGACCGTTGACTAAGGATGCTTGTCGCTCTCCCATTGGTCAGTCATTGGTGACATGGATTTTCTCTACCTGACCGTTTACTAGGGACACGTGTCATGTTGTGATTAGTCAACGCTTTCAAACGTTGATCGAGTGGCTAGCTGGGCGTGCTTTGCCACGTGTCATGCTTTGATTGGTCGTGCGTGTTGACTGGGTACTAACCTGGCAGGTGGTCCGCTGACCGGTTGGACCATTGACCAGTTCGGTGAGACTAGGTTCAGATACCCGAATTAAAAAATCTACTGATTTAGGCCCAACTCGACCAGTTTTCTCAAAATTAAAAATTTTTAAATTCATTTTTTACACATTGGTGATTTTAATTTTTCAATTTTATATTTTTAAGTCACCTAGAAAAATGAATCTTTGAACTGGTTCAACTTAGTTCAACCTGATTGAGGCTAGGTTCAACCTAAACCGATCTAGTTCTTACATCTAATTTGGTTCATGATCATTTTCCAATATTTTTGGATCTTCATTGAAAACTTTGGATTTTCCAAATTCCCATTTTGGTTTTCTCTTTACCAATTCTGGTTCACTTTAAACCACGGTTTTCTCTTAAAATTTTTCAGTTCTCATTTCCGACTTCTTATTTTGAGAGAATGGGGTTTACACTATGCCAGCCTCATCATCCAACCACATGCAATCGAGTTACAAAACTTGAAAGGCGTACATGAAAGCTAATTATATGTTTGCTTATCAATTGTTAAATTTCCATGGGAAAGGTATACTTGTTTTTTACCACACTATTTGTTCTTATGAAAGTTTTAAATTTCCGTTGAATTCTATAAGGATTTTCATTCTAAGTCTTTGTCATATTCATACTAGTTTAGTGAAGGTACCCATCATTGTAGTATCGAGAGAATGTAGCGAGTTGCCATTAGACCCCGACCCGGGAAATCATGTGAGGATGTGACACATAAATACCCAAAACTCGTAAATTAGTATAATTTGGCGGGGTTTGATAAAGTATCTAATAAGAAGTGTGAGAATTTAGAGTGTGAGTGGGTAACCGATTAATGAGATATACATTCGTTTCAAAAGTAAAATCTCAATATTTTATGGAAAGATATGAATGAGTTAACAAAGTCTCATATCAACAATATATTGGTGTTTTCTTTTCATGGATCCATTTTATTGTGAAGTATGTGGACATGAAATATGATGAGTGGTATCATTATTTTAAAGCTCTAGCTAAAATGCAGTTGACAAAACTTTTTAGCACCATTAGATTAAAGAGGGTTTATTTTGGTGTCAAATTAATTTTCAACATGTAGTCCAAATATGCAAAAAATTTAGAGAATCTCTCAGTAGTTCTTCATTACAAAAAATTATAAATATTTACGGTAATCATGAAAAAATAAATATAGTAAATATTTCAAATGTGAGATTTGATTGAAATAGGTCCCCCAAATATTAGTATGTACTAGTTAAAATATATTGGTATTTTTATGTTGAATAGGTGAAAATGGTTTTTGAATAATTTTACTCAAAAAATATATTTCACAAAATTGGTTACTAACATGAGTATTTTTTTATTGAATGATTAGATCAAACTTGAGACACAATATTTGAATGAGGATGTTCAAGTATTTTATGTCAAACATTACAAGATAATCGAGGACTTCAAGCCTAAGAACTAATTGATAAATGAGCTGCACACCTACAATACAATTCTTATTTACGAATTCACCGAAATAACTTTTAAAAAGTAAGACTGTCTTTGACAACTTCAAGCCTAAGAACTAATTGATAAATGAGCTGCACACCTACAATACAATTCTTATTTACGAATTCACCGAAATAACTTTTAAAAAGTAAGACTGTCTTTGACAACAAAAAAAATAAGAGTGAAACTCAAAATAATATTAATTATCTTGAGTAAATCGAAAGAAAAATAATAAATTTATGAATATAGTAGAAATATGAAAAACTTTTGTTAAAAAGAATATTTTTAAAGAAATAATAAAAGAGGTGAAACAGACATAGTAAATTTTTAAAATTGAATCATCTCCTATATGTAGCACGGATTAGGAGGAGTTGTATCTTTCTGTAATGACAAATAAGACATGGTATTAATTACATAATTAGTAGCTACTGAGTGGATATATCAATAAAGACACATAGGGCACATTAACTTGTATATCCTCTAATTGGCTGTAAATTAGGAGCAATCAAGTGCAATATGATCCAATTTTTACAAATTTGACATATGGTGCATGGTAACATGGGTGTATGCACAAGATACATGGCCATAAAGGAAGTTTTCATATGGGTTGGTTCGGGGAATTTAAATGGAAGCCCATTTTGAGGGCCCAATGTGTAGTAGTTGTTGTCCAGTTGGATGCAATTTATTCGACTGATGTGATGTATATGGAATATAATCTCTCTCTATCATTAAACCCTTTGCCACAAGGGTTTGGGCAACTTGAAGTGTCGCCCAAAAATGATCGTAAGATCCATAGGAGCGAGGAGATCAAGTACGGGTAAGATACCACAACTTATCTTGTAGTTCATTTTTGCATATTATGATAGCAATAAGGACTTCAATTCGGTAAGAGATGTGTGAGCTAGGGTAGAAGAGAGCACCATACACAAGTATTGGCATTCTTCTCCCGGCAATATGGTCTTTAATTTCATATTCATGTTTGGGAATCCTAAGGCTAGCCATCGATGTTAGGTAGAGGTATATTGTTTGATCTTTCTTAATTAGTTCACGCCATTAAATGTCTAAGATTTATTGTTGGATTCGAATTGGGCCGAAGAAGAGTCTCTATTTGTCTCACATATCAAGTTGCATTTTAAATATCAATTGCCTGCAAATTCATTTGATTCATTTGGGTAGCAGAGATTCAAGTACTATAGTAATTCATGTGGGTAGTAATGCACAATTGATCATAACTTTTCCATAAGTGAAAGGTTGGACTCGATATTTGAGCAATGGTATTATCTTTGGGATTTCATAAAAGCTCCTTAATATGAAAAGTTCACTAATTGATTACAAATTATTAAAAATGTAAATTAGATGTATAGTGGCTTAGTAATATCCGATTATCATGTAAAGAGTATTTTAGCATTTGAAGAGGTAATTTCAATTATAAAACGGATGTTTTAATACTCTTTCATTTTGCTCAAAATGGATAGAGCGGAGTAAATGGAGTAAATATGTACAAAATTATACATTAAATAAGTTCATCCCGTTAATAATTATTATTAATTAAATATTGATAATTATTATTAATTAAATATTATTAATTATTATTAATTAAATATATCATCAATCATGTCATTTTTCCATTATTATTACATAAATTTCTAATGTTTATTTTATTTATTATTATTTTACTTCATAATAAAATAATTTAATTAATTTTTATAATAATAATAATAATAATAATAATATTGTCTCTCTCCCTCTCCACTACCTATATAATATAATACACCAAACACTCTCCCTCTTTTATCTTTGTATTTATCTATATCTCTCCCTTTCAACTATAGCAATGTCTTCCATATACTCCCTCTAGAGTTGTAAAAGAAAGGAAAAAGAGGAAACCCAAAGTGTTTGTTTTCTTTCTCCATTTTCTATTTCAATTCTGATTATTAGTTTATAATATGATCTCTCTAAATTTATAAAGGAAAGAATGAAATGGAGGGGAAGTGTCCATCCATATTTTTTTTCATTTCAAAGTGGGAGAGTGTGTTTGAAAGAGAATAGATAACCCTAAAAACATTTTTTAATTAATTAAATTAATTTATTAAAATATAAATTGACAATAAAATTAATGACATGATCAAAAAGTACCAAACTGATAATATGAGGGAGAATGAGTGATTAAGAACAATATAAAGAGAGCAAGAGTGGGAGAGCCAGTTCAATTCATAGTGTAGGATTCAAGTCCTGTTAAAATCACTGGATATATTTTTTTCAAGATAGAACCACCGTTTTTTTCATTTCAAAGTGGGTGAGTGTGTGTTTGAGAGAGAATAGATAATACTAAAAATATTTTTTAATTAATTTATTAAAAAATAAATTGACAATAAAATTAATGACATAATCAAAAAGTACCAAACTGATAATACGAGGGAGAGTGAGTGATTAAAACAATATAAAGAGAGCAAGAGTGGGGGCAGCAACATAGAGCTGAAGAGATGAATCCAAAAGTTTTGGGCACTTTAGAATAAAAAAAAGGGGAAATTTTCGACTGTACAACCAATTTCTTATCTATCAGTTCTCCCAACTATTTCTTCTTTTTAATATAAGGATGAGGATGGAAGGCAACACAAACCTGTCTGGGATCAAAAATTTGCCACATCCTCTGCAAACTTAGATAAGAAACTCAAAATCCTTTGCTTCAGATCATTTGTCTCGTCTCCTTTCTTGATCTCAAACACACCCTTGATTACCCTCGTGTAGAGCCTCTCAAGCTGAGGGATAGTATACTTGTCAGTACGCTCCACAAAGTGCCATTTTATGGACTGCACTTCATCCGAAATGTCCATGTCCATGGCCAAGCCTCCATTGGGGTGACTGGGAGGTGCCCCTTCCGGAGGTGGGATGCATTCTGCAGGGGTCAGCTGCTCTCCCACATCGATGTTCATTGCACAGTTTGCCTCTGCCTCATAAGAAGCCCTTGAGGCCACAGTTTCTTGGGTCCTTGCTTTATCTTCGGCAACTGAACCTTAAATCAACAAAGATGGGTGGTTCAGTAAGTTTTAAATTTCCATGAATGAGTGACAAATCACCTCAAATGTAAAGCAAAGCCCCTATCTATCAAATGCAACTTGAATTTTTAAATTGTGCTTTGTTTGCTGCTTGAGGAACAGTAGTCCCTCAAGTATATTTCCTCTTGGATACATTGTCTTCCTGAGAATACACACAGAACAGAGAGAGAGAGAGAGATGAGCATTATCTTTGTATCCCATACCTCCATGTGCCAAATCAGCAGTTTTCTTTGGGCGTTTGAGGGCCTCATAGCTCTGATCTAGATTCAACTGGGGCTGCACATTACGTAGTCGGGCACTTGCTCTAGTGACAGTCCCAAGCTGAACAACTGGAATTGATGTGAATGTTGCTTCTGCTAAATCATCCGGAAGCTGAAGTGGCCCCCCTTGGTCAGCAATCTTGTCACAGTAGGTCACTAGGGCAGGGTCCATCTGTGAAAGCATTCCATGCACCTGAAAAAAAGTCATTTTTCTTTCAGTTCACTGCATTAACAACTTGGATAAAGATGTACAAATGAGAAAGGGATATATAACATACAGAATCACGAAGCTCATGAGCTCTACTGACAATCCTAGAACCATTGTAGTCATCCCCATTATATGCCTGCAAGAATGGTGAGAAGAAATTTATACTGGAAGCAACGTAAATTTTATAAGCTGTGTACACAAAATATAATGACAGAAAATGCATATAGAAGAAGAAAGTATTGTAGACCTCATCTGAAATAAAAATTCATCTTTAATTAAAAACAAATACATAGCCACACCTCTGACGGTTGCACAGAGGATCACATTATAGCTAACAAAATAGACAGCCACAATTGCCACAATTAAAGGGGGACAGGGCAGGTTTTCCAAGACAGAATAATTGATATCCACCATGTCAAGTCAAATGACTTCAGTCCCACACGGTTACAGCATTGACCAAGTCCCTACCGTGATATGGCCCTACCTAGGAGAATAGACCTATCACTATAATATAATGTGGAAATTTTGAAGCATGAAACTCAAGTAAAAAGCACATCAGTGGTTGATTATCTACTATGAAACAGCTTTCTATCTTCGATGAATTAATATGACAATGATTTGGTCCTACTTTCTATAGAGTTCATCTTTTGTCTGTTCTTTTTTGGCTGATACTGAACTGAGGAGATAACCACTTCCCCAAAAAGAAAAATAGTAGGAAATGACCATGTTTTTTTAGTCGAAGACATACCCACCATTCTTTGTCCGGACATATGTTTGACGGATTTCATCTTTAAAACAAACAGTTAGATTCTACATATTTTAGCCTTTTTCCTTTTAGATTGAATCAGCCCCATTTTGACTAGGCTGTTTCACTAAATCTTCAACACATACTGCATTTTTTGGTATGCATCCTATTTATAGATCATCAATACAGTGAAAATTTTTCAATGGAGAAGAAAATTGTGTATTCAGTGTAATACCATTAGTCAATGTAAACTGACTCTTCTCAGGAGTGTTTCCAAATAATCTTCAAGTACCAAACAAATGCAATCATTCAGAACCAAACGATTCCATTTAATTGTATAAGTTTTGTTTTTCACGAATGTAGCACAAGTTCTACAAATGCTCCCATTCTGCCCAACTAGTCATTAGAAAAATAACCAATCAAATCCTGTCAATATAATTAGGATAAGAAAACAGCATACCTTTGCATTAGCCACAATTAGATCAACATCCTGTAGGAAAGCTGAACATGTCATGAATTGACCAGAGTCAACACGATGCAGAAGAGTAGACATGTCCATAGGATTCTGAATTATTGACTGATAGTTTGGAGCATCCTCATCCGTGACAGGGTAATGGAAGTCCCTAAACCGTTTGTCATATAAAATCCTGGAACATGGGGGTAAATGTCATATCAACAAAAGCATGCAGTAGATATAACGATGCAATATACATCTAGATATCTTCTTATTAGTACTCTAGTTGCTTTCTCAACAATTTATATGCTTTTAGATATCAGAATCATTGACACGCTGTGAATGAAAAATCTAAATTGTGGAATTAGGGATAGATAGTTCATTCACATTTTCAAAAGAGTCTGTTTTCAAAAGAAAACAGGATGAAAAAAAACTAATTATGCCTACATAAATAGAACCCAATATCAGTTTATTACCGATTACAAACATCTCTTAGGCACATTCGTAATCTCCGAAGGGCATGCTGCTCTGATTCAAACTTGGCTTTTAACTCAGATGCTTTAGGACCAGAATCAACTTTTGGTGCCCTTGGGAGTTCAGGAGCAGATGCTGAAGAATCTCTTGTCTTCACATCAAATGAAACTGACAAGGCAGCTTCAATTAGGTGGTCAAAAAACAATTCCCTATCTTCAGTGGATGGTGCCCTCACTTGGTATCTGATAATGAAAAGTAGAAAAAGGATGTCAAACAGATGTTGATCAACAGTTTGTCTCCAGGCATTAACCTTAAACAACAATAGTTGCAAACCATTGGAGGGTAAACACAAAATGATGACAATTCAAATATATAGCAAAAGACACTTCACGTGTTCCTAGCAAAGTTAGCAACTCGCATAAAAGATCATTGCAAAGACAATAGCAATTTTACCATCAAACAGGATGAGAATTTAGGCACCAAAGGCAATACAATAACTGCAAGTAATCATATATATACGTGGGTTTACACTGTTATTTAGGAAAAGATAAAGAATTTTTTTATGTTCTAGAAATGATTCTTTATTCTTCATGTCATGTTTTCTCAGATATTACAATGACAAACTTCATAACCCCTTCATCTGCGATCAGAGAGCTAGATGTTCTGGAACAGCATGCTTAGCACATACACATTCACAAGGAGAGACAGCACAAATATCAGTAAGAGATGTATCCTTTTACGTAAAATTGCATGTATTAGAGAGCTAGATGTATCTTATTATGCATACACACACTAAAAAACACAAGAGGAGTTATCCTTGCAACAAATAGACTTACAAGCTGTGTGGAGGGAATATTAAAGTGTCATTTGCATCAACCTCATCTGGTAAAGTTTGCGAAACTCCTAGTAATAATATTGGTAAGTTGGATGGCAATTCCTCCAGGAGGGTCAATAGGACAGCCCTAAGTTGCTCATGTGCCTAAGAAAATCAATATCTTAATTTCATTTCCAGAAAGTGAGTAGTCAATTCTTTAAAAAAAATATGCAAAAAGTGACATCCAAATCTACTCAGGGAAGCTTAGTATTAAGCAAGTACCATGAAAGGCATGTACTTACAGTTTCCCACCAAAGATGGAACTGAGGCAGGTAGAGAATTGACGGAGTTGCTCTTCTTGCCTCGCCGAAGATGTGAACCAAGGCTTCTTCAGGTGTCTTGGCACTAGGATCCGATAGAAGGGAAGAAAGTCCGAGAGAATGGACAGGAAATTTCTCTAGCTCATGCAGAATTGCAGGCCCAAGATGATCCTGCATATTAAATTCTTTAGTATAATTAATTGGCTTAGATAGTAATAGATCAAACAATAGGATGTTATACAAAAATTACCAAGCCAACACCTTCAGTGCTGCCACACAGCAGTAATCGAGGTCTATAAACCAAAGGAAATGATGAACCATAAGAAAGCATGGAAAGCTGGGTCAACTCAGATGAAGCTGATAGTGGAGGGAAAATATCTGATATGTACTCCATTGCTTTTTCTAGATGTCTCTTCAGACATGGTGCAACAACAGAAGACAATGGCCGAGAGTGGACAATTGAACCCCTATGAGCAGCAGGAGTAATGGTGGACATAGCCTCAACAAAGTGATACCTTTCTACTTTAACTGAATCAACATCAATCAGAAACTTATCATCACTAGTGTAGACTTGAGGATATTTTTCACGAAAGGCTCGAATAGCGGCCTCTGTACATAAGGCCTTCAAATCAGCACCACAGTATCCAACACAACTTGCTGCCAATTCTAACCTAAGATCTTTGGAAGGAGGCATCTTCCATTTACGAGTGTGTATGTCCAAAATTTCTGCACGAGCATCACAACCAGGTAATGGAAAGTTAAATTCACGATCAAATCTACCAGGACGGCGCAATGCTCCATCAATTGCATCAATCCGGTTAGTAGCACCAATTAGAACAACTTGTCCACGAGAATCAAGACCATCCATCAGGGCAAGTAGAGTGGACACAATAGAATTGTGAATTTGCTCCTGTTTGCTACTACGAACTGGGGCGAGACCATCTATTTCATCGAAGAATATGATAGAAGGCTGATTTCTCTGTGCTTCCTCAAAAAGTAGCTTCAATTGTCTTTCAGCCTCACCAACCCATTTACTGAGTACATCAGCACCCTTTCGCATATAAAAACTGACTTTCTGACCAGCCTTTGAAGCAGCACAGGCTAATGCTCTTGCTATCAATGTTTTCCCTGTACCAGGTGGACCACATAACAATACTCCCCTAGGTGGAGTGATGTGATAACTAGCAAAAAAATCCGGATATAATAGGGGAAAGAAGACCATTTCCTTCAAAGCATCAATGTAGTCAGAAAGGCCACCAATATCATCAAAACTTACGTTGTCATCAACCTGCAAAGGTTGAATATCTGCCCCACCCTTGGAGCTAGGACCAGCAGTTTGAATCCCAGAACTCAAGGTAGCAAAACCATCAGCCTGGTGCCCCCAACCAGATGCAGCAATGTTCAATCCCCATGTTGCAGAACCATGCATGTCTAGTCCTCCGAGGAGCCAAGGCGGTCCAGACCTGCCACCACCTCGGGCCCAAGGAATGTGAGGCCCTTGATCTGGCTCATCCACAAGAAGTGAATCATCAGAATCCTCATTCCTGCCTATGCGGTGACGCTTATGGACTCGAGACCCACCCTTTCTTACATCTCGGTTGACCTTATTCCCCATACCTTGATGCAAAATCCTCCTAGGAGACCTTATTCTTTGCTTACCAGCATCAATAGAAAGCCTACTCACCTCGGCACGATTGCGAAGATCATAACGCCTCCGACCTTCCTGTTCATCTTCGCCATCATCATCATCATCATCATCATCATCATCATCACCATCTCCTCCATCTTCTTCATCTTCTCCATCATCTTCTCCATCATCTTCATCCTCATGATCACTTTCATCATCATTATGAGCCTCATTCTCTCCATTGCCATTTTCAGTTTCATCTTTTCCATTCTTGTCCTCAGATGTGTCTTGTTCATCAGCATCATCTGAAAGCAAATTAGGTTGTCCTCTTGTAATGTTGTTAGATTGTCGAGGCCGCAACCCTTCACGACGAGGCGCTTGTCTTGCTCCCATGGATCTCCTACGATTAGATGCTGATAACTTATTGTGACTACTGTTGTTATGGCTTCTATTTCTTGAAGATCTGAGGTTAACCTGAACTCAAGAAAAAAGAAAGATCCTATGCATAAGACTGACAAAAGGTTAGTAAAAATCAGAGTTGCTTCAGAAAAAACGGACTTCATTGTTCAATTAAGCAAGCTCGTGAATATTTCAATGAAGAGACTAACCATTAGATCTCTGTCCTCAATATCTGAGCTGCTTCCATAACTGTCGAAACGTACTGCAATCCTCTTGCGAGATGATCGGCGAAGATTAGTGGGCATCGACTGGTAATAAATATCAAAGAATCAGAATATTATGACTAAAAAAACGAGTGTAGATAATTTGGTCTAGATAGAAAGAAATATGTAAAGTAATCAAACAATCATAGGGATTCAAATGGTAATTCTGCAGAACTGATTAATATTCCAAAGGCAGGGAACCAACATCTGAATAAAGTCCATCAGAATAAACTTACAAAAAAAAGTCCCCCAAATTAAGCAAAAGGTTATTTTACTACACAAGCCAGCATTTGTGGAGGCAATTATTTTCAGTTCTTACACTTGTATTGTTGCTTCGTTGTGGTCGAGACCCTGGATGAAATATTTTGGCAATTTGAGAAGCAGCAGTCCTCGTCTTAGTCTTTCTCTTCTTAGGGCGGATGATGGAAGAACCATAGTAGAGATAGGTGCGACCAAAAATCTTAGGTCTACTCCTGAGCCTATCACTAGTACGAACTGACCCAGGAATAGATCCATCCCCCTGGTTAGATCCTTTTGAATACATAGGCAAACGCTAAGTTTAGTTATGATGCCCTCACATATACTTAAGAATTTTCACCTCATTATATCGAGACACCAAGAATACATCTTCTACCCTGGAAGGAAAAAACATACAAGAATAAATCATCACCGGAAATTATTCCTGTCTAGCAAAAGATTATTTAGGGATGCTACTTTATTGAGCAAAACATTAACTTTTATTTGTACTAGAAATTTTCTTAACAGTCAATTTAATAGATGAAGCAATAATCAATTATAATAGAAATTTTCCACTTGATCCACATAGGCTGATGTAGAAAATTAGGCTGTTAACAAAGCTTTTAGCATAAAATTTTGGCATATCATCCATGGACAAACATGTCAAACTTGATACTTCAGACACAATTACATGTATAATATGGTCCCTCATTTCAATACACAAGAATGAAAACAACATGGAAACATGGCCTACTATGGATATAGAGGCTATTTTAGAGATGTTTAAATAGATAAAAACTATTGAGAACAATAAATGCATCATCTCCCATGAAATAAATTGTTTTCCAACAGGGATATATCTTATTTTATGTAATATATACACATTTTCCTCTGGCATTTATTTCCATGGTATATATAGTTTTCTCTAAATTGTATTATATTCATTATACAACATCAGGTGCTAAAATAGCCTCTATATCCATAGAAAGACAAAGGCCCGCTACACCTTGATGCCCATATAATATAAGTAGACACATGAACAATTTTTGTCACTCATCTCCACAGCATAACATCACAAAGTAATTGTAGAGTATTGCTACCTTGAATCAACTTTGTCCCAACTATCAATTGTACTGGCAATAAACAAAAAGCCCCTTATGGAACAGAAATATCAAACTATCAGTTACCTTCCATTGACCAAGAGCGCTGAAATCAATCTTGCATATACACTGCCAGCACTTTATGTAAGGACATTGTTACACTCCCTAAGAGAATTGAAAGTACCATCAAATGTGGCCGCGTTTTTTCAAAAACTACTGTGAGAAACCACTAGCTGCTGACATATACACGTAAAATTAACACGCCTTAAAAAGTCATTTTGCAGAGTTGCATGGTAAAGTACCATGCTATAAAAACTATAAAATCGTTCAAACACCATTTTATCACGTATGGAGCAATAGAAGTTCAAAAGGGAAGTACGGAAAAGTTTCAACGACTCTAATCCAAGAATTCTTCACTCGATCAGTACCTTCATCACATAGGTATTGAAATATCGGGAGGATCAAGAGCCAAATCTCGGCGAGATGAAAAGCGTTGATAGAGAGAGCGATCGTTTCTTCGGTGTTCTTCAGTTTCGTCTTATTAGGGTTAAGGCTGCCGAGTCGCTCTGGAGGAAGATGAAGGAAAACGCTGGGAGAGGCAGAGGGTCCAAGTACACTTAAATGACATTTTTAGCCCTCGTGTGTATTACCAAATTTGCAAGCATGTCCCTCCAATTCTCATCAAGATTTTGCATTCATTTTCCTGACCCCGTAATTTTTTTATTCACTGTATCATTTAAACATTAATTTTTATTATTATTTAAATAAAGTGCATTATTTTTTATAAATATATTAAATGTAAATTGATATAATAATATTTTTTAATTATAAAAAATAACTTTATAAAAATTTTGGGCAAAAAAACATTTTAAAGGCAATATCAGATAATTATAGTACCAAATTTAATTTTGATTAAAAAAAGGATGTATATGCTAGAGTTTATAAAAATAGTAAAGGTTTGTCATAATAAATAGTTGTATATTTGGATAAAATTGCTCTATTATAGTTCACTAAATGATTTAATATTTAATAAAATAGATTAAATTTTAATAAAATAAATTTATACTCATGATAAAATGATAGATTTATGGAGATTAATTTTATATAATAGAGGTGACAAAACTTTAAAATAGTACTTATACTCAATTGTATCCGCTCTTCGACTATTTTAAAATATTAATAAATTAAGGTATGGATACAATATACTGTATGAGTTTTACTTAATTAAATTTGATGATCGGGTTCAATTGAGAATACAACCTTAGTTAAATTTTAATTGATTATAAAGGTAAATATTTATAGATATAGTAAATTTATTATTTTATTATCTAAAAATTAATTAAAATTTATTTTATTACAATTAAATTCTAATGCAATCGAAAATAAGAGAATAATGTATTTTATCAAACAAATTAAATTAGGTTATATACTTAAAATATAAATATTATATTATAAAATTTAATTATGTAGTATATTTTAAATTTTAGGAATAAAATTTAATAGTAATTTAATTTTAAAATTTATTATCTAAATATTTATTTATGTTAAAATATTTTTATTTTAAATAAATAATAAAATTAATAATAAATTCTTTGTTAAAGTAAAAATATTATTAGTAATGAGATTATACGTTCGAATTATATTATTAATAAAATATATTTTAGTTATAAAATTTAATTGTAATTGAATATAACGAATTATATAATTAAATCGGGTATATAAAATTTTAGTCGATTTGAATAATTTATTTAAAACTAGTAAAATAAACCTAATTACTAGCTAAATATTTAATATAGTTATGGTAAATATCCATGACAATGATCTTAGATTAGGGTTGAATACAAATATGTATAAATAAAAACTCAATTATCTGTTATAGAATAAAAACTTGTATAGTAAATTTTAACTTGGACGAAAATATGGTATCGTATTCAAATTGAACTTATTTAAATAAGCTTATATTAATATTAAGTTTAAATAATATTGATATGCATTTAAATTAGTAACAATTGTAAAAATTATATTTACATTTTGAATCAAAATCTAATTTTAACAATTTTTTAATGTTTTTAAAATTTTTAGAATATTATCCAAATTATTTATATCAATAGAAAATTTTATTTCATTATTACTTATATTATTCATAAAAATTAAATTTTAGATTAAATTAATATAATACATCACCAAATTTCAATATAAAAATATATCAATTAATCAGTATAAAAATAATATTAATTACCAAAAAATACACAAATTAATAATTATAGATATAGAAATAGTAAAAATAGTGGAACTAATCTTCTACCTGTCATTTAACCTAGCCGAATGGTATGTTGTTGTATGTTCGATATTAGAAATTAGTATATTTTTTAAAAAAATAAATAAAAGGCTTTTTAAATATTTTTTTATTATAAAGCTTATTTTAAAGTGTTTAATTTTTATACTTTAACTAGTATATCTAATTATGTGCAAAAAAAAAACTAGTATATCTAATTATTTATTATCGGTGAATAATTAAAATATTAATAATATTATGTTAATATAAAATATATATTAAAAATACATATATAATCAATATGGGTAGTAATTATAATATATATTTTTAATTTATTAATATAAAATTTTAATTTCAACCTAAATATAAATATATATATATATATATGATTATGTTGGGATAGTATATTCGATTATGTCGTCACTTTTTTTTCGAGCAAAAATAACTTATGATATGGAATGATCTAATGTATGTTTGTGGTAAATGAACTAATTCTAATTATACTCAATTTTTTTATAACGTATCTATCTCTTGGTAATTGAGATGAATTAGATCAATTGTAAATCATCCTAATAACTAGATTAAATGTGGTTATTTTAATTTTTGTAACTTATAATTTATTTTATATTAATAGTTATATATTAAAATTGTAAATGTAATAATACAATTTACAATTTTATATCTATCTAGTGTTGCCCTATTTTTATTATATATTTCTTCATTTCCTTCATGGTATAATATCATTATTGCTAATGCAATTCGATACTACATCCTATCTATCTTGTTCAGATTCATTTTCTTTAAGTTCTTATTAACATCAGAAGATTATCTAAATTTCTTCTATTCTTACTATATCTCCATCATTATTTCACTATCAACCTCACTTACTCACTTTCATATTTTCTTTCGGAACCTACAAAATTAACATGAGTTCTTCAGCTGTAGCAGTTCAACTTTCAAGCAATATTTCAGTACTTTCGGTTAACTTGGATGGAACAAACTATTTTCTATTGCGTAATAATATGATACCACTCTTAGAAATTTACGAATTGATGGGGTATGCCGATCGAACCATCCCAGCACTCCCAGAATTCTTGCCTCCTCAGAAAGATAATGAATCTACTCTTATTCCCAATCCATCCTACAAGACTTGGAAGATTTGTGATATACTATATCTCACCACTATCTTAGAATTATTAGACACTCAAGTTAACCTACAGGTAATTGGAATTCATAATTCTACAGATATGTGGGATAAATTAGAAGTTCTATTTGCTCAACAAGTCTGAGATCATCAAGATCTCCTTAACTCTCAATGGCGTGACACGGTTAAAGAAGATCGAACAATGGGACTTTACCTGACGTCCATCGCCAGTCTCGCCACCAGCTATGCCCAAATTAGCCTTCCTAAACCTGAATCTGAAATCAAAGACAGAATTCTCGTTGGGTTAGGAGAACAATATCAGTCTCTTTACATGGCCCTCACTCCTATACTCAAGCAAACAAGTCTAGATTAACTCAAATCCATACTCATTTCTAAAGAAAACAAGCTCAATTCCAAAATCAGTAGAAAAATCTTACCATCACCACTCATGAGTCATCACTTGTCCACAACATCGTCATTTGCCGGTGTCACTTGCCACTATCATCGTGGATCTACCAACTCTTTTTTCCCAAGGCGATTTTCGAAGAATCGACCCCATTTCTCACCTTCGATTCAAGGGCGATTCTCGAACCCTAGAATCACATCTAGAAATCAAGAACGGGAGTATGTGCTAGGCTCTCGCATGAATAGTCCATCATCAAAATCTAAAAGGCGACATGTCACTCAACATGCGGGCTCTTATAACGCTGTCGAAAACCGGGCATCATGGCAACGACAAAATAACAATTGACAACAACCTAATACGCACAGAATATATCATGTGCCAATTTTCAGTTCATATAAATCGGGTGCACGCAATTATCAACAACAGAATTATCCTTTTGTTTGTCAAATATGTCAAAAATTAGGTCACATTGCTCCTGATTGTCTTTAATTTTCGACAAACTACAAAACCCCTAAAGTCAACCTAGCTCACGACAATGATCTAGGAGCTCATACTCTTGACTGGTATATAGATTCTGACGCCACAAACCATGTGACCAATGACATGACACATTTATCTATACAGAAAAATATAACTCATCCTAAACAATTGCTTATTGGAGACGGATCAGGTTTAAAAATTCTCTCTATCGGTTCAACTTTCTTTTCAAACTCATTAAGACGATTTCCTTTAACTAAAGTATTATATGTTCCCACTATCTCCATGAACTTATTATATGTTTCCCAATTTACTCAAGATAATCATTGTTATTTTGAGTTTTATCCTCATTTTTTTGTCGTAAAGGATCAGCTCACTCATCAGGAATTGTTCCAGGAAGCTCGTAAAGGAGGCTCGTATTGTCTGCGTGCAACACACTTATCATTAGTTAGTCCCCGCATTATAAGTGTTCAGATATCTCGCAACATTTGACATAATAGACTTGTACATCCTGCATTTCCTATTGTATCTCAATTTTTATCCACAAATTCAATAAAAAGTAATTCTATTGGTACTATATTTTGTAATGCATGTTCCTTGAGTAAAATTACTCAAAAGTTTTTTGCTCTTACTAATTATAAAAGCACTCATCCTTTTCAGCTAATACATACTGATATTTGGGGACCTACTCCAGTCTGATCTTCTACTAGATATATTTACTATATTCATTTCACTGATAATTATGGTAAATATTCTTGGTTTTTCCTTATGAAAAAAACTCTCGGAGGCTCTTCAAATCTTTCGTACATTTCGACTACGTGTTGAAAATCTATTTGACACCAAAATTATATTTTTTCATTCAAATGGTGCCAAAAAAATTTTATCTATAACTTTTCAAGCTGAACTTCAAAATAATGGGATCACTCGTCGTCTTTCATGCCCTGTGTTGAAAATCTATTTGACACCAAAATTATATTTTTTCATTCAGATGGTGCCAAAAAAATTTTATCTGTAGCCTTTCAAGCTGAACTTCAAAATAATGGGATCAGTCATCGTCATTCATGCCCCCACACACCCCAACAAAATGGATCTACAGAAAGAAAACATAGACACATCATTGATATGGAACTTACACTTCTAAATCATACTCATCTTCCCATCAAGTTTTTGGATTTTGCATTTGAAACTATAGTCTATTTAATCAATAGATTACCTACTCATACACTTCAATCTCAATCTCCTTACCAAATTCTTTACAAAACTCCACCAATCTACACTCATTTATGAGTCTTCAGATGTTTGTGCTTTCCCTATCTTCGATTATATCAAACTCATAAATTTCAACCTCGCTCCAAATCTTGTGTCTTCTTTGGGTATCCTATTGATTTTATTAATTATCGATATCTTGATCCACAAACAAGGCGTATCTATTTTAGTCCAACTGTACACTTTAATGAGACTAACTTTCCTTTTGATAAGTGTTTGTCAACAATTGATAAACTCCAACGACTCCTAGTAATTCTATTATTCCTTCTCTCTTCTCTTATTCTTTTTCCTCGATACCTGCATCTAATTGTCCAATAACAATATCTGATGAGATATCTTCATCTACTCACTCTCCTGTCATTGAACACTTTAATGCTGAATCTTTATCTTCTCCAGATGATATTTCTACTTCATCCACACACCGCATGATTACCAGGTCACAAAATGGTACATTACCCCTACATCGTTTTCAAATAACTTATGGGGCTTTTCTTACTATTTCTATTTAGAAACCTCAGACTCTCAAGCAAGCACAAAAATATCCATGTTGGGTTCATTCAATTAATGTTGAATATGATGCTCTTATAAAAAATCACACATGGAATCTTGTTCCTGCTCCAACCAACAAGCATATTGTGGGGTGTAAATGGGTCTACAAATTAAAGCAACATCCTAATGGATCTATTGTTGGATGTAAAGCTCATCTCGTAGCTCAAGACTTTTCTCAACAAGAAGGTATCGACTATTATATTACATTTAGTCCAGTCATTAAACTAGTTACTATTCGTATTGTACTCTCTATTGTTGTCAGACATAATTGGCATATTCGACAACTGAACGTTGACAACGCTTTCCTTCATGGTCATTTGGATGAAGAGGTTTACATGGCTCAACCACCAGGCTATATTGATTCATCATGTCCTTTCGCCTATCTGTTCATGATGGAACTCCTCTGGATGATTCTTGCCTTTATCGACAGGTCGTTGGTTCTCTTCAATATCTCACACTGACAAGACCTGATATTTCTTATGCAGTTAATCAAGTATGTTAATTTTTGCAACAACCAACTATATCTCATTGGGTGGTAGTTAAGCGAATTCTGCAATATCTTAAAGGCACATCAAGTCATGGTCTTTATTTTTGGAAAAATTCTCAATCTCAACTAGATTGTTTCTCCGATGCCGATTGGGCTGGTAATCCTGATGATCGACGTTTTATCAGTGGTTTCTCAATTTTTCTTGGCAGTAATTTGATTTCATGGAGTGTTAAGAAGCAACGCACAATTGCACGATCTAATACTGAAGCTGAATATAAAAGTTTGGGAAATGCTACAGCTGAACTAATATGGATTTAATCTCTTTTTCGTGAACTTGGATTCTCACCTTCAAATTCTCCTACTTTATGGTGTGATAATCTATCTGTAATTTATCTAACTGATAATCCTGTTATTCATGCGTGTACCAAGCACATTGAGATAGATTATCAATTTGTTCGAGAAAGGGTCGCTGCCAAAGAACTTATCATTTATTTTATTGGCACTGATGCTCAAATTGCAGATATATTCACCAAGGGGCTATCTTCTCATCGTTTCTCCATACTTCGTTCGAAGTTTAATGTTTCCAGACCTCCCATTTCGCTTGCCGGGGAGTAATAACTAGATTAAATGTAGTTATTTAAATCTTTGTAACTTATAATTTATTGTATATTAATGATTGTATATTAATAGTTCTACATTAATTTATTTAAGTATCATTTTATTCTATATAAAGGAGATATTGTAAATGTAACAATACAATATAATTTACAATCTTATATCTCTCTAGTATTGCGCTCTTTCTATTCTATATTTCATTTCTTTCACATCCAATTGGATCTTGCATCCCATAACCCGAAGATAGAGATAGAGTTATGATGATCAGCTTTATCCCGTCAAACAAGGTGAGATGCGATACATTGACTAGAGTTCTAAAATGGACCTGGAAAGGCAAAGGGGAAGTCACTATTAAAGTCGTAGGGTAGAATATATTCTAAATAGGAGTAGATGTTAAGGTGACTGAGTGATTGATTAGAGATAGTCCTTTGGACAGTAGATGAATACAATATCTTACATGAGCATACGAGATTGGAGGATGTAAACCTCAACAATTGGTCGATTTGGCTTTAGGTTCACTACCTGAGTGTGACAATAAATCCTAGCAATGGAGAGGAGTCAACCTAGTGGAGTACTAGTAACAACTCAACAAATAACGAGTCTTCTTTGAAGTAAACGAGTAACCGGGGTACTTCAGAGGGTCCTCATTCCCAAATAGGCTAGACCGAGACAACAAACCTTCAGGAATATGTGGGCATACGGGAAATGAAGATAAGAAGTTTGAGGATGCCCACATAGACAATGCAAAGAGCTAGGAAAGAAAGGGGAAATGGCCCTCGAGTAGAGTAGATGAGGTATTCAAAGGAGGTCCCCTTTACCTCTCTATAGTAAGGGTCGATCTCCAAAAAGGGAAAAATTGATCGACATGAGCTGATTTTTATCAGCGTGTTTGTTGGGTTCTACTTGATTGCGAGCAGTTAATGACAAATTCTCCCAACTCTGACAACCACTTGGCCGACATAAAAATTTTGCATGTACCTTGTATACAAAATGTCTAAGCTCCGACTACCTTTTCTGCCACCTCCAGTGAGAATTTCCGACAATCCCATTAATAACTTTATTTTAGTCAGTTTTAGAAAAATGACCAAATTCGGTTGTGGTTGGATGGGTAAGACTCCACTCTTACTACGAGCCACTATAAGTATAATGATATTATTTGGGAATGAATTGTGAATTTAAAATTTTATTTGATTAAGTTTCAAGGTTTAGAAACTAACATGCAAATATGAAAAATTCGGGGGCCAAATTGCAAATATGAGAAATTTTGTGAAAAACGACCCTAAGAGTATCCTAAGGGGCTTATAAGTGATTTTGAGATAAATGAAAATGTATAAAGTCATTTTCGAGAGTTTGGGGACAAAATCATAAATTTTATGTAAATTAGGGGCAAAATGGTCATTTATGTCCATAGGTAGATCAAATAGTTTATTTTGAACTATGGAGGGAAAATATGAATTTTCCAAAGTAAATATGTAAAAGTCAAACCTTTTGTAAGTAAGAAAGGAAAAAATGATAATTTTGCCTGTTTAAAGACCAAAATGTAATAAATACATTTTTAAGACCCAGATATGTATAAGTATAAAGAGGAACCCAAATGAGAGAATTGAAAAGTTTATGGTTCAAAATGAGGAACTTTTAATAAGTAGGGGCAAAATAGTAATTTTACCGAACTTAAAAACCAAAATACAAAATTTTGAAAAGTTGAGTTATTTAATTAAGGAACTTAGTAACTTTTGGGGCATTTTAGTAAATAAGACCAAATGTGGGCTTAACCTATGATTTGGAATGAAGTAATAGATGGGGTTAGTAATTTTGAGACTTTATTGACAAGTTAGTCGAGAGAACCAAACCCAATGGACAAAATTGTAATTTGTGAAAAAATACGATATAATATTTATAAGTACTTAGTTAATATCTAAACTGACCCTAGTTATATAATTTAATTTATATAGAATGAATCATACAATTGATCACATGTGGATCGCACAATCCAAGTGGGAAATAACAATCGGTACGAACAAATATCGATAAAAACTATGAGTGAGAGTAATGACGACGAGTATGATTGGACAGACCGATAGCGATTTACTTATTTTGATAATTCTCTGAAAATATATGATACGTTATTTAGAAAATCCTGAAAAGAAGTTAAAAATGACATGAATCATGGTTACTAAAGAATATTATTTTAAAAACTTAAGAAACATGTTAAGGGTTATATAGACCAAAGTAAAAAAAAAATCATAGTTGAATGTTAGACTATGCCATGCTTGCGATGTCATTGCTATGGGGAGTTGGTCAAGTGATGAACCAAACTCTATATGATATACTTATGAATATAATGTTTGAAATTTGATGCACATATATGAGTGAGTTAGTTGATTGAGATATAGACTAAATTATTTGTAATATATTGATCATATATATTAACGATTGATTTCATATATACACCTGAATATAAATGGTCAAATGAGTATCACACTAAATAATAATTGTGATAGGCATGATTGTTGTCCGTGTTGATGTTTTGAATATAAAAGAATGTATATCATATACCCGATGATAAGACATCCCGAATGAAAGACAAATCCGAAGGGTATTAGTTGTGGAGAGTACACGTGACTCACATACTCTCATTTTATCCGATCGAAATTATGGCATTACTTTCAGGCATGGATTGGGTCATGAGTTACTAGTATATGTTGTTATTTGCATATCATAATACATTAAATTGAATTGTTTGGGAAAAGAGAGTTTGACTTGATGTAATGTGAAATTATGGCTCTCGAGTGGCCTGGATAGAAGTCTTAAGAAGTTGGATAAAATTATGAATATGGAATGCTAGGATAAACGACCTGAGATAGAAGTCTCAACGGGCTGGATAAAACTGTGAATACGAAAAAAGTTTGTAAAACTGAGAATAAATAGTTTTTTTATGTAAAATCTCAAGTTGGAAGAAATGTAGTGGTTCGACATAACTAACTAATTCACTAAACTGTGAGCTCATTTATTCTCCAAACAAATGTGAAAGTCGAAGTTAAGTGAAACACAAGCCAAATTACATTTATATAATGAGTGTGGCTTAAGGTAAATCTCCAAGTGTATGAAGGCTTTTTAATTATTGCTTATCAATTAAAATATTCTCATATTTATTTTGTACACATTATATATTTCTAAAAAAATTAAATTTTTGCTAAAAAATTGAGATAATATTTTTTATTTTGAACATTAATCACCCCTACTTTACTTAGGTAAATATACTCATTATTATAAAATCGAACAGATTGGCGAGATGCCCGATACTGCTGACTGGAAATCGAATGGGGGCATGACATATACTATATCTGAATATTTATTGGACAAATCAATTATATCCAAATATTAATTGTGTCACACATAACAACAATGACAAATATTGGCGGGAAAGTATGAACTCAAATATTATGCAAAATACTCTCCCCACCATTTGCTTCATTTACTAGCATATAATCATTCTTTATGTTGTAATGAATCTCAAGCAAGCCAATAGGATTAGGATAATAACTCTTTGATTTAATGAAATTATATGTGAGTAAAAAAAATTAAACCCTTACCACTACAAGGGGCAAGAATACCTACAAAGGTAGTATAATGAGCCAAATATCCTTCATGTAACATCACTTTGAAAATATCAAGAGTTTGGATAGAATACACATATATTTGAGTTCATAAAAGTCAAATGAAGGGATATTGATAACTCATAGGACACAACATCTTTTAAGTACCCACATTTTTCTTATATATTAATGATATCATTTATAACAAACATATCCAACGGCTATATATTTTGCCTGAGCTTCCATTAATCCAAAATATTAAATACTATCACGTCTATCTCTTTGACCTCTCTATTTTACCAATGTTGCCACTAATATTGGTAGTTTTGTCAATGTGAAAAGGCATTAATGCATTGACATTTAAATATGGATATGAGCTAAGATGTGGAGATAAAATTTTGACTAATTCATTGATTTGAATGTATATGAAAATTAGCTCTCCATGAGATAACTTTATAGTGTTGATGGTGAAAAAATTGATAGATAGAAAATATATTGATATACAAGATAGATTGTGTACAATATATTGTAATCACTATCCCTTTATTTTCTCCATTATAATTGATATATCTCATTTGTTATTTTTGTATTCAATATTATATCTATTATTCCCCTATAATCTCAAGAGAGATAGCGATATTAAGATTGAATCTTAATATAAAGTCGAAAAATAATTTGAAACTGGTTGAATGTTCTCACTCAACTGAGTAAAAAGTAAAGAAGTGTCAATGTTAACATAATAGTGATTTCTTACATATTGAACTGCACATTAAAACAGAAATAAATGAGAAACTTGAAAGTTAACTAATTAATAGAATGATAGATTGATGTATATACTGGATTTGTGGGGTATACCTACAATAAGACCATAATAAAGATTTAAAAGAAGTTTGACCATCAAAATAAAAGTAAATATATTGCTAGTTGTTTGGTAAAAATGTCAAATAAAAATTGTGATTAATAAAAATATGGGATGAGAGTATCACATAGAGTGATTTAGTATTTGTACAAATGAGTGCAAGTGTAACTGAGATGAAGAGGGGGGAGGGGGGAGATAATGGGGAAACTAAGACATCTACTTTGGTGGGGACATGATCTAAATGGTAGAAAAAGGAAAATGATCTTGCAAAAATGAGAAATTCTAGTTTGATCAAACAAAACTTGAGAAAAATGTCGAGAACTAATGATAGTTGAGATAAACTAATGATCAATTTAGAAGTAGAGGTCGATTAAGGTGACTCAATTATAGAAATGACATCTTGTGGATGAAGATGCACAAAACATAGAAATGGTGATGAAGAAGTTATCGGAAAACTGAGATCTGAATATTCGACTAATTTGAGAATATGCTAACTTTTAGTTGTAGAATATATGAGATGTTATTGAGTAAGAAAAATAGATTTGGAAAAAAATAAAATTAGTTAGACTAAATCAATGACTGCAAGCATAAAATTGATGTTGAAGGAAGATTTTGCTCCGAGATCGGGCTAAATAGAGGAAAACTATAAGGGTGACGGTGCATCAAGTGCAGTAAACTATAAATTATCATTTGAAAATGAGTAGAATGGGAAAATTAAACAGAGTGTAACAAATAAGTCTAATTCTGAAGAGTGATCAGAGCAGAAGGAGAAAAACGAAGTTGGGTGGCAAGAGAATAAAATATTTGACTCTGAATTTGTTGGTTATGGTAATGACAAACCCGATTCAAATAATAAAGAAACATATAAGCAACATGAGATCAATAGATAGTACCTACTATTAATATTGTGAAGGGAGTAATAAATCTAACTCTAAGTAAAACTAAAAATCTAGTGAAAACATGAATTGACTAAAGAAGATAAATAGTGAACAATAAATAGATAGAAAATTAAATACAACACATTAATGTTATTGTAATCACTATTACTTTATTTTTTTTCATTGTAAATGCTATCTCTTTACTTTTTTATCTTAAATATTATTTTATTATATAAAATAAGAAAAAAGGATTTAATTTCATACAACTGGTTCGCTCGAATCTCAAGTGTTTCAAGTTAATCATATGCATATGCAAACATGATACATCAAACTTGATGTGTCAACCTTGATCAATGCTTCTCTCTTAATGTTGGATTGAGGGATTTGTAGGATTGAGAAATAACACATTTGGTAAAAAAAATGGAGGGGCTTCTAGGGACGAAAAATCACCTCCAAATCCCTACAATTCATCCATTTACACTACAATATAATAACGGTAGGTATTTGCAGTGATTGTATTATTTATTACTTAAATTATTTTAATACCCTCATTTATTATTTATATTATTATTTATTTATTTTTATTATTATATACTTTAAATAAATTTATATATTAATAATATTTTATATAAAAATATATAATTAAAATATTATAAATAAAAAATTATTATACAAAATATTTTTAATATAATTTAATTATATATAATAGCTAATAAATTATTTAATTTAATTAAAAAGATAAATTTATTTTTATAATTTTTCTATTAATAATTTTTTGTCTCATTTCATCTCCATCCAAAGTATAAATTATTAAAAAAATTTTAACAACTCACAGTCTATTATTTCACTTTGTATTCAAATACTTAAACTCCAAATTTATTCAAACCACTCAATACAAAAATAGCCTAAAAGATGTAAGTTTTGGGAGATAATTCATGCACATGTGAAACACAATGTTTCAAGAAATAAGTTTGTGGGAAGCACCCTCATGGATATGTATCCCCCAGCACATCCCACCCAATAAGATCATATAATTTAAGGCTTAACACAATTATGTCAAAGTAAAGGTCACTAGTAATATATTTTATCTCAAAAAATTATTTAATTAAATTGTATATATAATTAATAATTTTAAATTATTTAATAAAATTTAATTAATATAATTAGAATATTGCATTATTTATTATTATTATTATCCATTAAACTTATGCCTAATAAGCATTGATATGAGCCATTTATTATCAAGTGGATCATGTTAGCACATTTGGCTATATGATTTAGATATGGACCACCAAAAGGATCCAGAGATATGCAATTTTTTGTCATATAGTTTAGTACTTGAGAGGTAAAAATTTATTTCTCCTAGAATTTATTTTATTTCTTCATTTTATTTTAACGTTGTTTGATCTAAACGTGACGCAGCAAAAACAAAAAACTACCCTAGCCATCTGATCAAGGGGAGAGATAGGAGATTGGATGGCTGAGTCTGAACCCGCAAGACCTGATAACATGGTTCGGTAACTGACTACCCCACTGCCACCCCTATCCCAATCCTTATGTCCATAAGGAGTGAACCATGCCCACCAACATGATGAACGCTCTTCTATCCAATTGTTTGCACCACTATCAAAGAAAGAATCAGATTCCAGGATAACCTTACCGGCACCTATTCTGGCTAATAAAGGTAAGATCGGGTTCTGATGGCCCCAACTCCCCACTTCTAAATCAAAAGCCATCCATTGGGATGGGACCTATAGAGAGCTAGCTGAGTGCTAGATGGAAAGCTACATACTGCTAGACTGGCCCAAGACATGAATGTCCATGGAAAAGCAACCGGGGAAGGGTGTCCATGTTGCCAGAAACTGGGCATGAGATGATAGATGGATGATGACAAGCTTAGCTCATCCTCTGGGCTAATTGTATTACCATTATAACCTGAAGTTGATATAATAGCATTGTCTTTATAACAGAAGTCCACTGGAACTGCCACCATCCCTAGTTATCCTCAAAAAGGCAGAAGATCTCGAATATGTGCAAGTATGCGCTATTTCTATGGCTGCACAGAATCACAGAAAGCCTTCATTTGGATTTTCAAGGTTTAGAGGAATCAAGCCCAGTCCTGAAGCTCGAGACAAAATAGAGGAAAACGAAGCATGCTGATGAGGTCTTTTCATTTTGGTGACTGCCGGGGAAGACTGCCAAAGCACTAGGCCCCACAACTAGGCTGGAGGGATTTCCAAAAGCATTGCTCAGCAGCCTGAAGATCTGTAACAGTTATGTCAGGACATGGCAATACCCACAGAATCAACAGCAACTAAGGTAATGTGGAAAGATGGTTACCAGATGCTTTGCTTCAAGTGAAAATCGGACTAAATCCAAAGGGATAGATTTCTAAACTGAGTCCCAGTTGCTTCTAATAGGAACTTGATGAGCTCATCACTGTTAACCACCTTCTCCCTCTTGAGCTCAAGATGACGAACCTAGGAACACAATTTTGCAGCTTAGTGCTTGTAGTCATAGCAGTTCATATCATTGTAAGTCCACAAGACTTGATGCATCACAGACAAGTAAACTAGGTAGTCAGCTAGGAGGATTACAGTTAATGTTAAAACACATCCAACACAACATACATAAGCCGGCCTGGCATGAAGAATTAATAAACATTAATATCTGCACATTCTAATCATATGAAAATGAATTATAAAAGAAAAAAATCAGATAGCCATGACACCAAATCTACTGATATCTTCTGATCAGACATTGCAGATTGATCTGCCCCAGGTTGAACATTAGGGCTGGACATTTTCCTGAATAATCTGTGTTAAGGAACAGAGAAAATGTGACACTGGAAAATGTTTTCAGGCTTTCTAGAACTAAATCTTAGCACCCGGGGAAATTATCAACATTTGAGAATACATGGAAAATTGTTACCTTGACAGAACCTGATTGAGATATGTTCGCATCAGTCAGTATAACGAGACATTTGATATTGTGCTCATTTGCATATTCATACTGCTCTGTAAGGCTTGGATCGGGTGCAGGAACAATCTCAGCCTAATCCATATGAACAACAACCAAGGGAAGAAGAAAGTAAGCATTACAAACAAATATAAGCTTAAAGGTGAAGAAAAATTCCATCTCTCAAACCTTTATGTTTTCTTTCCACAACTCAGCAGCAAGTTCCATGCGCTCCTCCAACAAACCACCCCCTCCCCTTGAGCATACAAGGACACTAGTGCAAGCTTCATTTCTATAATAGAAAGAATGGACAAGAATTTGCTAAAATTAAGTAAATGAAAATAACAATGAATATACCTTTATAGGGTTAACCCATTGATTATCACTAAGGCATCATACTGATTATTTGTTTGCCTCGATGACAGTGACATCTTGATGAATTTGCAGTTTGATACAAGTTAGCAGGATTACCATATAATCTTGTTCCTGACATTTGTCAGAATCAACAAATTCACCTTATTTATTTGACAACAATAATACCTAATATTTTTACTAAGAACTTTGATTTTTTTACCTATGCCATCTTTCCTGATTAAACTTTACTTTGAAAAATATTGATAATTTTTAATAAATATTAATGGCTAAACAATAGGCTCGGAAAATGCCAATGGCTTGAATGTAAGATCTAATTATAGAACTAATGATATCAGACTGTTTTAACATTTGCTTATTATTAGCACAAGATGACAGAAAGGGAATTGTAAGCTCAATTTCAATTAAAAAAGTGCATCACCTGAATGGTTTTATTTCAGTAGACGAATGCTCAATCATGGTTTCAAGGGCTAGACTAGTTCCCACGGCACCAGGAGGATTAGTTTTCTGGAGGCAGAAGCAATCAATAAATACCACTACTGTTTACAAAGAAAAGCACGTCTTTCCTTCATTATAAAAAAATGCAGAAGGAAGATAATACATGATCTTCACCATTTCCTTGTAGCTCATGTTACTAATCCATGATAGAATTAGAATCCAAAATGAAGAACAGGAAAACCAACAGCTGTTTCTATTTGTATCAAAATATGGAAGTACAAAGAATCGTGTCAATGATAAGTTTCAGCTATTAAAATTTTATTAATCAACATTGTGGTACAAGTTTCAGCCCACTTTTAGAAATATTTTCATTCTAATAAACTTCTTTGGACATATGGATTGCAATAAATGACAGGATAACCACAAAAAAAAATGTTCCAAATGGAACCCTCTCATTTAGTCCATGTAAATTCTGTGTCTTACACAGACAATAACTCACTTTTTCTTCACATATCCAGAAATAAAAGCTGTTTAATATTTAAATGAGAAATCAAAGCTGTTTAGGAAAGTATTTTGAGCTCTCTTTTGATCAACAAAGATGCTGAAGATTGCTCTGCTATTCAGCCCAACACTGCAAAGGAAAAGCCTTCTTGTCAATGCATCTAGGCTTGCATTTACGAGTACACATGTGACGTCTGGATTAAGAGAATTATGAGTTTACCATTATCCAGATTGAGAGAAATATGAGCCCTTCTCATTGAAATCCCCCCTTTGTATTTATTAATACAATGGAACATGTATGATGTAAGAGTACCCATCTCATCAAGGATGCACACCAAAATTATCAATTTTCTTATTATGCAAAGAGCAAAGACAAACATAAATATTACCTTGCTTCAATGGGTAGACCATTTAATGATGTCTACATCTAGTTAAATTTTAATTTCTTCAATGTATACATGTATGATATTTAATTTCTTCAATATCTGTAGTTAAATTTTAATTTCTTCAATGAATACAAATCTGTACCTTGCTTCAATAAGCATTCTTTTTGTTAACGAAGTTTATTGTCAGAGTAGATTTGAAAACAAGTCACTTATTTACTCCATGATTTTAATTTTCTATTCTTTTAACTATTAATTATTATCCAAATGTCAATAGATTAATAGAAAACCTTATATCCACATGGGAATATACTAGACATGAGATTCCACTATCATGCATTTATTACTATCTACAAGGGGAAGGGATTTCTATAGCTTACATTTTCACGTTCCCATAACTGATGGAGCAAGTAATCATAGCGTCCACCAACAGCAAGCAAAGCATCCTCTGAAAGTGAGCTGCTGGTATTCTCCCTTGATAAGTAGACCTGGTAACAACCAGAAAAAGAGTCCATCCTATTAAGATTCCAAGTTCCAACCTTAAACAACATTTTTACCAATTTTATTTTTCTTTCAAGAAACATTTCATGAAAGTGCAGGTTTATATATCGTGTATAGGAGAAAACACAAATTGCACTGACAATCATAAGCTATAATAAACAAATCAAATGGCGATATCCAACAGAGAAATGCCTTATCAGAACATAAAACTTCAATATCTTAAATCATTAGGCTCTTCTCCGCCTCACCTTTTTATAACAACAAAATATTAGGAGCAAGCAAGAAATTGAGTTTTAACCAAAATCAAAGGTCAAATCCATACCAACCGCCAGATCTTATTCATTTATCCATAAACAAGTTTTCTAGAATTGACTCATGATCTACTACTTCCTACAGGAAGAGAGATTTTTATTTACCACATGTTAGTTATAAACTTGGTGTGCTCTTGTTTCGAATAATTTATGTTACATTTGTTGCTATGCTGATTTGAGCATGTAGCATGTTAGCACAAACAATCAAATGAGCTTTTTAATAAGTTGCTGGGATTCTTGGTTTGGTGGAAATTCTTCATCTTACAATTTATTATAAAGAAAATATTCTGAATATATAAACATGTTCATATGTTTACCCTTTTATTAGATGAACAATTCACCATAAAAATTCATGTGGAGGCTGAGTTTAAAACACACCTGATAAAAGATATCTCGATAATAACCCTCTGATGGTGGCATCAAGGCATTGATATATATATTTCCTCCAATCTTCCACACTCTCAAGTAACTAAAGAGGTCTGACAATTCATCCAGTGCCTTGCATGCAAATTTATCTGTCAAAAAATAAGCAATTATAATCAATATACCTCTCATAGCTAAACTAATAGTGAGCTGTCAAACATTACCCGTAGGTAGTGCACCCCTCAATCTGGGGAGAGCTTGATCTGCAGCACCACAGAATCTGAAACCCACAGTTTGCAATCTGTTTACAACAGCTTCTGCTAGTTTAAGTTCCTGGAGAAGAATTGATCATGTAAGATAATGTTGAGCATTAAATATTTGTGGGAAGTGTCTGGCCACAGCGAGTCAACAGTAATTTCGGATGAAGACCAGGGTTGAACCAAAATCATATTGGAATCTGATTCCCACATACTATGTACCATTCTTCAAAACTAGGAAGGGGAAGTTCCATAGATTGTCCACCCTCACATTGATGAATCATTACGTTATATGTTGAGGTTTTTAGAGTTTAAGGTGACCCTAGTTAAACTATTAAGCAATGCATGTGCAGATGCAATGACATGTTTCTACAGTAAGAATCGGGCTCAGTTTGAATATTACTGTACCCGATAATATTAGGTTTATTATTGAGAAGGAAAGAAGTATATTCTTTTCATCTCCTTATTGTATAGATCTTATATCAGATTTGATACCTTAATGAGAGTTTCTTTTGATGAGCAAAAAAACAGCCATTTGGGATATCGGAGCTGATGGGAAGGATTTAGAATAAATTGCAGTGTATTGAGAAAATATATAATATGTACATAACCAGACAAATAACTTTAAGAGGTGGATAGGTGTAAGGATATACGAGTGCTCCCTCACTTGCAGTAGTTGGCGCCTTATGACAACCCACTTTGATTTCCATTCAGGGGACTGAGGGCGTAAGGAACTCATCAATGATAGAAGCTACAAAGCAAAACATGTATTTTATTTCCTTTAATTTTATATTCAAGAAATATTTCATTCAGCATGAGATTCTTATGATGTTTGATGTGCAATTAAACTAATTTACATACCTCAGCAACTTTTTGCCTATGCTCTGCCTTGATACCTATCCAACACCATATTGAGTCCAACAGATCCCCATGATTTAGATGAATGGTACATGAGTCAGCAGGGAAAAACCAAGTCACAATGTCCATTGTCACCTTTCAAAAAAAATAACAAGACATGATTTTCCTATAGAAAAGGGGATAAAAGATAACCTATACTCAAATCTGAGAATTTATGATAGCCTGCAAGTCTGCACATGAAAAAGTGAACTTAGAGCATTCAAAACACGGATATAAAAGAAAGACCATCCAGTTGTAGAAAAAACTTGTGTTTTGATAAGAAAAAATCGTAGCTATTTCATTATCCAAGTACTATATCATTTTTCCATTCTGATGCCAAAGAAACAAAATTATTTTATGTTCCGAGAAGTGTGAATCATTTCTCTATACTGAGAAATATTATGACCCTCACAGGCTGATTTAAACAGAACGCCCATATATTTTTTTTCAGAAGATCCATATAATGAAGGGAAGGCACTGCACCTTGATAATCTCTGCCTCCGTCAAGGGTGCAACTCCACCAATTATGTCAAAATCACCCTAATTTGATGCATAATGCCAATAAAATAAAGTAAAAACATATTATACTCATAAATGGGTTAAAAAGGTGAAGTATCATTAAAGGAAAAATCATAAAGGAATTACCTGAAGGAGGCGGTTTGGCGGGGAATGGCCAATTGCTCTTCTATAGACATATGAGACTTCATATCGATTGAATGTTGATTTCTACAGATTAAAACACATTTTGGTTAGTTAAGATACCTGATGCTCCTACGTTAAATGGAAGCCATGAGGTTTATATAGGAACAAATGAGGCATCAGATATGCTAAGATGATTGTCTACAGAAAAAAGGAAATTCTGCTGGCACTTATAAAGACAAGAACAAGAGTGCTATTTATAAAATGAAGAGATAATATAACCCATGCAACTCTTGTCAGCATAGGGGTGCTCCGAGTATGCTTGGCATGAATGTTTCTGGAAAACAGTATAATATAAAATGATAAAACAAAATTTACAGCAAGAAAAGATAGTGCATTACCTCATTTTTCACGACCCAATTTACAAATGGAAGGCGTAGCTCATGACAAAGTTCAAGCATATCTCCACCATGTGACAGAACTTTGACAGTGTTCCTTCTCATCAAAACCATATAAAAATATACAGGATAAATAAAACCATATCTGAGGATGGAATCAGGTTTTCAATAAAATAAATGGGGTAATACTCTGGGAGAAACCGGATTAAGTATGGCTGATCATCCAGCATATGCATAGAATCAAACTCTAAATGCTTTCCACAATGTTGTCTGAACACTGCAGTAGTGACATCAACAATATGATCACGCAGTTCTGCACCAAATTCTGTACAGCTGTTATAAGGATCAGCATTTCCATCCAACTTTGACCTAGCAGTATGCTGCTGTTGGTCTTTCATCATTAGTGCTTCTTCATCAAAAATGGCACTAACCACTTTATCATAGACTCTAGTATCCTCAGAAGTTCGCATAGTCCGAAGCATATCTAAAACAGACACATGAAATATCATAGAACTTTGCAACTGAATCATGAAATTTGAATTTCATGATGATTCTGACTGCAAATAAAGTTGAAAGCAAGGCAATTGATGCTAAACAAACCAAATCCAGCAGTTTAAAAAGTCAAATAAAATTTATTATGTTGAAAGTTGAAATTCAAACAATACAACATGAATTGAGGTAAAGCAAGCAAATGCAAGGCATACAGGCAATTCCTGACAGAAGGCAATGTTAAAGTACATATATTTCAGTTTCTAACAGACAAAACATATTGCAAAATTCACTTACTAATCCATGGCTAGATTAGTAAACTCAATTCCTAGTTGTTTAATTAAGTTGAACATATTTCAGTTTCTGACATATTTTACCAAAATAAACAGCCATTTGGGTGGCTCACAAGTCAAAGTAAGGTCAACCATAAACACAACATCCAAGTTATTGCTTCAGATATTTTTTTTGCACAAAATATTCATTCAGATATGAACATCTAACTTATCTACCATTTTCAAGCAAATGGTCCCTATAAGAAATGTTTTCTCAATGGGAGAAATGGGAAGATAAGGTTTTCAGTGACATTTTTCATATAAACTGAAAGGAGTATCAGAATATCTTTACGATATAAGTTGAAATTGCATTTTATAAAGTTTTGCATATTCATTAATGCCGGAATACTTTCCAAGACAACAGTCACACTATCCATTTTGAATTTTCAGCGTTTTTCCTTCTAAGATCCAATCAATCTGCCTCTACATGACTACATCATGACTGAACTCATAGACTACTGCTGGAAGCTCTTCCACTAGTTGGTAAATTGTGTTAATGCAAGAACAGTTGATCAGACCGTAGAGCATGACTCATGATATGTGATAAGAAGGTAGAGAATGAATTTACTCAGTATGAATAGAAAGGACTAGAGTGTTTGAGGGAGTGGAATCACAAGATCTTAAGTTTAGATAGAGATGAAATGGTACTTATTTTTTTTATAAAAGTAAGTATAGGGGTTTTTTCTGCCAACAGAAAATGTATGTGGAGGTTTCTTATTGATAACTAGTTACGAGTAATTTAGGTTATGCTCATACTTCTGTATGGTTCAGACTCCTTTAATAATACACATGTATGATACACTGTCTTATTTCAGATCAATGAAATTTCTTGATTGAGTGCTCAAGAAAAAGAAAAGAACTGCTTTTAAATCCCAAATTCACATACTGAGTTGTAAAAAAACACAAACGGAACACTTGCAATACTTTCTACCCATAAACTGGTTTCTATATGCCAAAAAGAGAATACTTACTATCTAGTAACTCATACTCCATTCTTGGTGGAAATGCATGCTGTAGAAGCTCCATGGCTGATGGACGATCAGAAGGACTGGAAGACATCAGCTGCTGCAGCAATGACGCTTGCTCTGGAAATTCAGAAACCCAGGTAGAAGGAAGATTCCCTTTTAATTTCAAGTCAGACAACATAATATGTCTTTCCATTGCAGTACCAAATGGATGCCATAGCTCAAAAAAGACAACTCCCAAACTGTACATGTCAGCCTGCATCCACAACATATTCAGGCTATTTTATGAAGAGAATGAAGCTGACAGCATGGTTATCCCAAAATATGATTTTTTTTGCCCAAACAAAATATGATTAAATAAACAGAAAGACTCTCAACAAACTTTCACCTTTTCATCTATCTTTGGCCAACCTTGCTCAATTTCAGGGGCAGTGTAAAAGTAGGTCCCAATTTGACCAGTACCATCTATGGATACTCCCGTTGCTTCAGTTGATAAACCTGGATCTTGATCCAACTGCTCTAATTTTAAGAACTTAGCTGAAACAGTATATATCATGAAAAAATGTTAGGAAACAAATAAACAGGGGACTATACAGGCTGAAAACAAGATGCCAAATCTGATACCTTGTCAAAGAACTTTTTCCTCTAAAAATTTTGCTTCTTATATGATAGCAGTTAGTGTTGAGACTTCTAGAGATTGGTACACTACTTACCAAGACCAAAATCTCCAATTTTGATGTCATTACGAGCATCAAAGAAAATGTTGCTTGGTGTTAAATCTCGATGAATTATCCCCTGTCCATGAATATGTGCCAAGCCTTCAACAATTTGCCGAAACAGGTGCCATGCCAGCTCCTTGTCAAAGTGATAAGATTCAAAGTCCTGGCGGAGGGTCCTTCGGTATGCAGAATAAATCGGCAATTGAGCAACCAGAAAGGTATTAACCAGAAAAAGACTACATTAATTTAAAAGCCCAAATATATTCTTGATCACTAATATAGCTGAGTTGAAAAATATTTTTACTCTTCTAGTGTTTTCAAGTATGAACTCTTGTTCTTTCATAAAATTTATTCCACCTATTATAATTCATCTACATGACAAAAGTAGAAAAGAGAGTGGCACTAAGAAGATCACTACTTGTCAAAACTGGACAACAAAATCTCATCCCAATTCAGCAAAGCATAATGACCAAGAAAACCATCTGAATGTTAATTGCATCTGGTTACTCATCTATTCACACTTGGCCTGTCTGCTTGAACTATTCAAATAATATGCAATATTCTAATGAGATATGTTTCTGCCTTAGACAACAGCATTTTGGTGTTTACCTAGGGCAGTACTCCATTTGAATATATAAGTATGTTGAATCAAGTTTGCTATCTCGTCCAAAACCGCCTGTGGAGCTCATATTCCCATCACTGAAAGTAGAGCTTGCAGCTGTCATGGAATCCAGACCAGCATCTCCATAGGAACCAGCAATTCCTGTTTCAAACCAAGCCTGGAAGTCTCACAAATTAAGGGACAAACTTGAAGAGGGATGAACAATAAACAATCTAGGCGATGAACCTATTATTGTTCAGTATTTTAGGTCTTCTAGATCCATTATCGCTTAATGTTTCAGGATCTAGCCTGAATTTTATTTTTACTAATCTAAAATAGCTACATATAACCAAAGTAGGTATATTCCAGTACAATTATATCACATCAACCCATCTGGAAGCAGATCATATGTGCTTTATGTAGCATCTTCGATTTTCCTCTTAGTAATGCACATATTAATCTTTGACATGCAAACATGTCCATTAAATGATAGAAATGTAGGTTGGACTAAAAAGAGCTTTTATTTTCATTTATATCAGAATCTACCTTTTAAACCATCTGCGTTGTTTCCTGTGCAGCAGGAGACCATGATGAATTAGGTAGTTACAATAGGGAAACCAGGCCCTTTGTTTACTCACCCAGTACCTATGATGGCAGGAATTCTCTCTTTCTTTAATTACATAATGACAGGAAACCCTAATAGCATTTTCCACTTTTGTTGTAGGATGATCTATTTGACATTAAAATGTTACTAGCTCAGAAGTCTCATCTTTATACCAGATGCTTAATTTGATTTCCGAGTTATTCAAAAGTCTTCCGCTATTTGAATAATATATTTCCTTCACTATAGCACTGATGGAAGTAGACACAATCTTAACTCTCACCTGGTAGTAGCGGACCACATGCTGATGTTGTAGGCGAGACAGTGTTGCTACTTCCCTAGTTAAGACAAAGGAGAAGTATAAATAAAGATTCCAGATTAGATAATCCGCAAAGGATTGACTGACAGGCATATTAGTATATGTGAAGGATGAATTTAAGTAACAAATGGAGAACTTCAGAAATCATGCACCAAGCAGGTTCCAGTATCATATACAAAAAGTTTGTACTTTATCGTCTCATGAACATGACCTAAAATATATCATGTTCATGAATCTCTACATTTTTGTTAACTGAATATTACATAAGGTATTTTCAAACTGAACCAAAAATTTCTCTAGATAACCGGCACTGCAGGTAGTGCTGGTACCAGGCACCACTTTGTCAAGTAGCAGCATAATCCATAAGAAACCAGCTTGAACAAGGTCCTGAAAAAAGGGAAGGCCAAAAAGATCCACCCACTTGTACAACAAAATTACAGTAATTCCTGATCATAAAATCTCAGTCTATTATCATTTCAATCATAAATTCCATCCTAAGGTTACCATGATTTTATCATCTACAGATATTTTCTGTTTGTCATTCTCATGTTTTATACTGCAGATAATATAATCTCACATGGATAAAATGACAACAAAATTGTGGGTTTATAAGAATATTTGGTACTATTTATAGCTCAAGTGAAAATGGCCAATCCCTTATGGACTCGCAACAAATTTAATATATTCAAATTAGTGTTGTGCTTTCAAGCTGAACTATGATGCAGAGACACACTAAATGGACATTCTACTATCATAGAAACTCAATGTCTGTGTTTTTGTCATATATATGATCCTAACAGGAAATTATAATCTCTTTTACAAGAGTCTGCTTCGAATGTCCTCTCCGAATCAACAAGTAATTTTCTTAGCATGGAGAAAGATGAATACAAGTAGTCTCCAATATAAGCTGCTCATATGGAGTAGAATATATACCTCAGCAAGTCACCATTAAAATCAACTTAAAATTTGTCTGACCACATTGCATTTCAATTGAAAGGAAAAAGAAAAGTATTCAGTTGAGATCATGAAACAACTGGCATACCTCAATATACGATCATTAAGGGGTAGGCTTTTGTCTTTGAGACGGATTTTCTTGATAGCATACTGCCTTCCGTCTAGTTTATTTTTACAAAGAACAACATGACCAAAGCCACCATGACCTATTGATATAAATAATACAATATCAATGATAAATTGTGCTTTGTTTCAAATTTATGATGCTGGGAAATCAATGGAAAGAAAAGATACAGAAAACTAATGTGAACCTCATGGTTGCCAACTATATTCTGGATATTAGACACAACAAACTTAAGCTGAGCCATTTTAAGTATTAGTAATGAACTAGATATCTACTTTTCTCAATTTTTGCCAGATTATACAGTTGAAGCTGATAAAGACTGAGCACAAGGAAAATTTCTAAAGATCCTGGAACTCGTGGAAGAAAGTAAAAATCCTAAAATATATATATGTCAGGCTTTCAACAAGACCTCAAACTTGGCATAATCACAAAGTGTATTAGCCAAGGAAGCTAGCTTGCAAGGTAACAATGAGAACTCGATAGGAAATCTATGAATAATGACCAGTATTTTTTTTACATACAAACAAGGGCCAGTATAATCTAGCCATGTTTAAAGAAGCTGCAAGCAACTTTTCAGTTATAACTTGATAGTAACATCAAGGTTGAATTATTCACATATGTAATTTTTTACTGTGTGGTTTGCAACAGAGAAAATGGCAAGTAGATTACTCTATTTGTGATATGTATATAAAAAATATCAAGAGATTTTATCATATATTTCTGCATTGCATGCCCACAATAGCTTTACTTATGTCTACCTTCATGGTATGCACCTTATGTTTCTATTTCTAGCAAAGAGAAAATGCTGAATTGACATATAAGCTAAAAGTACACGTTGCATATTTACCAAGTGACTGAAGCTCTTCAAAGTCATTGAGATAACGGGAACTTAAAAGAGATGTATTAGACTGGTCCTGGTCTGCTATTGGCTTCCAAAAGTGAGAAATCCTTGATGAAGTCTAGATATAGTAGGAATAAAGAATATTATATATATACATGTATAGACTTAATAGATAATCAGATTAAATAATGGGAAGAATAGAAAGATGAAGGAACTCCTACTATATGCTGCTGGAAAGCGTGATCAAAGGTTTTTCTAAATAACGCAGATGGTCTTAAAGCCAAATGTTGTGCCTCTTCAGAAAGAAGCTGAATTAATAAGAAAAATATCAGTATGATCATCATAAAATGAAGTTCTATGTAGAGATACAGCGGCCACATTGCATACTCCAAGATTGTAGAGTTCTGACGATATCTGTGGCAAAGCATCCGCTAATGGTCCTTTTGAACCACAAGCAAGATGGAGGAGATGAACCTGACAGAGGCAAATAGAGAGACTAATGAGATGCAAACATAATTCCCCAATAGGAATGATAGAAAGAAGTGCAGAAAGCTTCACCAGTATAAGATCTTTGTCAACATTTTGAGATGTTTGATGGTGATGCTTGAAATCAGAAGAAAATGGCTTAGATGGATGGCTGCCATCATCAGTGTCACTTTCATCATCTTCTACATGATCCACAGAAAATATATCCTGCAACAACAAAGTTAACGCATTTGTGAGATAATTGTTGTATGTGTAACAAAGATGGACATCACATATGAAAAACATATCATATTCCAAGACCATAATCTGTTTTTTTTAAACTTTATATTCTGTTAACTTATCTAATTGCTAGTTGATTAAATACTGCCTTCACTTTAATTACATATATAATATCTTAAGTAGACAATAAAATAACCCAATATCACTTTCCTCACTTAAGCAGCATACTCATGATAGTATTTTTATTTTAAAATAAATTTAGGAAATAATAATATATCTGGCAATGGATTCAGACACTAGACCTAAGTAAATTGATTTCATACTGTCAAGACATTATTATTTAGAATATAAATAGAATCTAGTTACCCCAAAAGAATCAAGACTAAGCTGTGAGGACTTTTACAGAGCATATAAATTTATATGGATTCAACAATATAATAAACATTTTACCTCTTCATCACTCATGTAGTCATCTCCCATTGGTTCCTCAACTGTGTCTCCACTTGACACGGAACCATTTTTGCTCTTATCATCATCTTCACTCTCTTCATGAAGAGTATCCAAATTGGCTATTGGGCTGGGCATTTGCCCCTGCTTCTTCTCTGGCATTCCAAAGGACTTGGCATCCTTAATTTTCATACTAGAAGAGGATTCTGTACCATCTTTTGCATTCAACTGTTGGAAAGAGAACTTCTCAATGTTCTGTTTCATCCCAGGACCCCAATTCCATGACTCTCCAGAAGCACTGAAAAGATCTATAAAGCCGAACACAAAGGGTCCCCTTGATGCACCTTTTTGTGATGAAATTGATAATTCCTTTGGCGACACCATGGAACTGTCATTTACAGTTGATAATGGGGCCTTCAGAGGATAAATGATATGTTATGGTTATGGGATCTCTTACCCAAATTATAGTCAAAACAGGAGCCCTAATAGTTTTCCATTTACCGCATACACTTGTTATTAGAAATGAAGACAGGAGAAAAGATTTCATCATATCACAATCCAAAGGGAGGAAAAAGATTTTTGTTCCGAGAGAATTTCCTTTTCCAGTAACATAATAAATGGAACCTCATGGATAATTTCATTACTGTCACAAACAAGATCACGTCCCTCATTCTTTTTTTCCAATATAAAAATTATTCTGTTCTGAAATGAAAATTCTAAGAGAAAACTGTCAAGAATACTGTTGATTTCAAAAGAGAAAATTATATTCTGGATCATCTAGTTGTTCAAGACATCTCTATTTCAAGGAGGCATTGGGGATTTGTGATTTGAAAGTTAAAAAATATCTGCTGTACAACTTTCTGTGGTTATAATACAGCCGTACCAGCTTTCCTACTTGAACCAATGGTACTACTTCAGACAAGAATTCCTGTGCTGCCTCTACTAAATTGAAAATCATCACACGGCCTTCACGAGCATTAGAATTTGCCTGAAAACAAATTAAAAACAACAAGATGCCATTCAATAAACGAATCACCTAGAAAGATATACATCCGCTCTTTTCCAACACATTTTTCTTGTTTAAACATACATTACAATGAAAGTATAACAAGCCAATGACTGCAAATACTTATACCACATTAAACACATTAAGGGATGCATTTCAATAGTGAGAACAAAACATCTGCTAGTAAGTAATAAGCACGTGAAAACTTCAAATATCATATGTAATAGTCTCCGGTTTAGTTAATACTAAAGAAACGGGCCTCAGGTCAAGCATCTGTAAAAACCTATGACTGAGTTGCTTCTTTCGATACACAGTTTAAGTATGATCAAGGTTGTTAAAAGTGCTAGGCGCATTCAAGGTGCAAATGGTCCTTTGTTGCCTGAGATGCAAGGTGCAAAAAAGTGTGTGCCGTACCAAAGTAAAGGGCACATTTATAAAGATAAATTTTATTATATTATCAAACAATAAATAATTTGATGTGTCATGTAAGAATAAAATTAAATCTTGCAAAATAAGTAGAGAGTGTTGATGTTACAGACAGGAAAGCACCGATACAATTATGATGTTTTTGTCTACCTAATTATAACTCCTTATTTTTAAAGATATAATAGAATACATTCTAATTCAAAAGCCTGAAATATTAAATACATCTTTAGTTTAATACGAATTTCAGTAAAGTGCAAAAAGCGCAAAAGCACAAGCCAGCTGTAGGCCTGATTAAAGAACTGGGCTCAAATAGCAAAAAAGGCCTACAGACTTCATCTTGCCCGGGGCTTAAGCTCACCATGCGAGCACTTTCGACCACATTGAATATGATTTCAGCACACTGCCTCTTGACGTATAAAAGGAACGACAACTGATGACTGGTCAAAGAATACACTTTTCTCTTGTTAAGTGGATGCATAAGGAAACAATCTTCCCCACAAATATCCTTCCTCCTAGACATCTCACCTAAAACAAAAAAACAATTGCTCCTAAACTTGTGAGTGACTGAGTAAGCTGGACTACTCAATTTCCAATACACAAGAATTCTTAGGTCTCAAGCCAGGATCTTCATTTTTTTTCACTCATATCTTTAAGCATGCCAAACATCCTTTCCTAAACCATGAAGATGTTCAGAGAGCCAAGATTGCTATATATGCATAATTCAGATATAGAAAATATATCTATAGAGTCTCAACTGTTTTCTCCTGAGAAATCTCTATTTTGGCTAAGAATCCATTTTGTTGGATCGAATTCTAATTAGTATTTCGGGATTTTCGTCTTTATAATTAAATCAAAATGAAATAAAAAGGGAATGAATATGATAAGACAAGACTTCCTTTTAGCATACAACTAAGACTTTATTTCATGTAGAAAGATCAACAAGTACTATTTATTTCGTTCAAAATTCTTTAATTAGACATTCCTTGCATTATGAGTAACTCTACAGTCATTTAAAGCATGCATGCAAATCAATAGAGTAGAATGAAATGACGGTTTCTTGAAAATAAGCAGCGGACTCCAATTGATTATATTGTGAAAAATATAGGCTGAGAAAAGTGGATTGATAGCTTCCAATTTTGAAAATAAGAATAATAGCATTAGATAACAATATATTATGAATTAGGCAAGTCATACTGCCTCATGGACACAAGAAACAAATATTTTACTACTTATCAGCAAGTGCATTCCATCTCAATATTGAATTTGAGGATCTTTTAGCTCCTCAACCACAATCCAACCCAAGCTGTATTCATGGCGGCCACTTTGGAAAAAAAACATGTAATATAGAAGAGGTGCAAAATAACCAAAATCTTGGCTGCAGTTTGAACCTGGTCATTGAGAAGGGAAAGAAGTTTATCAACATCTTCCATGGATAGACCTTTGTCAGGGGTTAGTTGCAACTTTGGGCATTTGTGAGGATAGCCAGGTAAGAACCTATTTGAAAATAAAACATAAAAAGAGTAAGCCCGAAGACATATGGCAACAAAAAATGATCTCAGTATCACCAACCTGACAGAAAGAAGAGCTGATACGTCAACATCCTCAAAACCCATGTCCTTGGAGTAAGGCCTGCTTCAACTCCAGTTAATTAATCTTAACGAGGAAAGATTCATGACTTCCAGATGAAGTAATTTCATTTAAAGATAAAAGAAAACCTCAGCTTGATAATGATTTTGGGAGGAGACTCTGGGATAACTTTGCAGTCTTCCTGAAATATGGCAGACCTAGACAATGTATACAGCTTTCTCATGTTACTATTACAAAACATAACATGCATGAAACAGAAAAAGATTATCCAAAAAAGGGCAAAATATCATCTTGAAATAAAAACATCAGGCATCAGCCATGTTATTTTCTCAAGGTTATCTTGCTGAATTAGTTTTGAACTAACAGATTGTAAAGCCTCAACTATTAACCTTGTCACATGATCACGTCTTCTGATTGAAAGAAACAGAAATATGCCTGCCTAAGTTGTATGAGCGCATCATAATCGGTATTGTTATTAGTTCAATCCAGTTCCAAGCTTGAACTGCGAGTAGGCCAACTGAATGAGACACACCACAATGTATACCCTTCCACGGAGCCGCTGTGCTCATCATCATCGGCGGAGTATAACAATAAGCGCGGATAGAAGCACTTACAGGGCGGTGATTTCCTCGGTTAGCAGCTCATTGTCAACATCTGAAAGGGAAGCCTTGTCCTTGGAAGCGCTCCGCCCTTTGCTTCTCTTGCCACTTTTTTTCTTTTTCTTCGACCCCTGCCCCATATCATCGGGATCCCGTATTCATCCGAGGAAGATCGCCGTCGAAGTTTAGCGTCCACGAAACGCCTCCGCGCGAGCGCCGCAGAAACCAAGAGTTCAAAATCGATCCGCTGATGAGAAGGAAACCACGACTGCGGGAGAAGATTCGTCCAAAATCTTGAAATCTATAAGAGATCAGGAGAGTGACGTGAATGACTACCGGTACTGTATAGCTAGCGCCTGTGTGAATCACGTCAACGTCTTTGGACAGAGTGGGAGATGCAGAAGAGTGGAGACAGCTTGACTGACATCGCTGCACTTGCTTGCGACCTCAAGACAATTGGGAGGGCAATTTGCATATACAACCTTGAATTTACTGATATTTAATAGTTTGATCTATGAACTTAATCATGGAATACGGTGGACTAAGATAATGAAATGAAAGTAATTCTTGAAGTAAGTTTTTCTACGATTAATGTTATTTTTTGAGTAAGTTAAGTGATTGATTTAAATTTGTTAATAATCAATATTTTGTATAGAAGAATTAATAGTTAATGGAATTATTATTAATTTAAAAAATTAGAAATATAAATTTATATTTGTAATTAAATTAAATAATATATATAATTAAATAATATTAAATATTTTATATACTAAAATAATATATTATATAAAATAATTAACTTATTATTATAATATAAAATTAATATTAATTAATATATATACAAATTTTATAATTATAATAAAAAATAATATAAATTATATTATATACGTGGCATATATTTTTTTATGTATAATATTTTTATTATATAATTTTATATAAATTATTATTAATATATAAATTAAAAAAATTAAGGTAAAATCAACCTAAACTAATCAAATAAATACTTAAATCGGTTAAAATAATTATGTACCTGTCAAAATCAGTTTAATCCTGCAGTGACACGTGGAACGAGTGTGGCCTCCTTCATTATAAACCCACATTTTTTTTATAGTGTGTGACCGTCTAAGGAATTTCAATGCAAAGCCCACTATTCCCTGTAACTTGATTGATGGGATGCCGACCATGGTATGAGCTACTTATCCTTGTAACTTCCTATGAAAGATGGACCCTCTCATCGTGGATAAACTAATAAGAGTTGAATTTGCTTATTTTTCATCTCAGTAAAATTCGTATAAGGGCGGTGGGGATATTGGGATAGGGTAGTTTCGGTATACCGAAATTGCTTCACTGTTTTATTCCGCCGACATTTCTATAGTGGTCATTGGATCGAATTAAAGTTTCTATTGTACAGCTAATTTTACTCGAAATCTAAAGAACTTGAACTCGACTTGAGGTTGAAAAAAATGACCAAGTCGAAGCTCTGGTTTGAGATTCATCCGAAATTGGATCAGATAAGAGAGAATGGAATTTTTAGGTGTAAGTAGAATAAATGGAGAGAAACTCTTTATATAGGGAGATTGGGTACTCTCTGACTGTCCATTCAGCACCTTTATATCGCTCATTCATTTCTTGAAATGCCCTGAATGGAGACGATTCAACTTCGCTGGCGCTGTCCATTCTTACGGCGAGTGAACAGTGTTGTTATCTGAATGAAGACAACGATACTGTTCTGAACCGGATCATACCGATCTAAACAGGGTTAAATGTTTAAATCGATCCGTACATGCCCGATTCCACCAAGTTTTTTAAAATTAAAATTTTCTAAATTCATTTTTTATCTAATGGTGGCTTAAATTTCCCAATTTGAATTTTAAGTCACGTAGAAAAATATTTTTAAAAATCGGTTCAATAATAGTTCAAATCGGTTCAATCCGGTTCAGGTTTGGTTCACCTGAACCGGTTTGATTTTCTCTCAAAGTCCCATTTTATGGTTTCCCAAATTGTCGTTTCTCTGTTAGTTAAAGTTTATAAATTGTCTCCATTTTCTTTTTGGAAATTAATATTTATTTTTTTCAATTTTATTATTATAAAAGGATGGGGTTTACATAAATATTAAAAAACTTTTATAATCATTTTTTTTAGATTTACTCTTTGGTCATTTATGTTTTAAAAAATATAATAAATGTGTTATTTTAAATTTTTTCTCTTGTTTGAACAATAATGGTAACTTATACTATTTTAGAACTAAGAATAATGTTGGATTATTTACATGTTTTTATCGGATAAATTGGATTGAAGCGTGATGGTACAGGTAAGAAATTTGATTGATGGTAGAATTATTCTAATATCTTTCCTTAAAGTCCTAAACTATTGGTTATTATCTATATAGTACATTGATCACATCGGTTAACTAATCGGATAGAAATTTAATTTACTTAATATTCTTGGTGCAAGCTAAATATTTAGCTTGATTAGAATTATGTGTTATACTTTTAACTTTAGGAATTAGCCAAAAATAACAAAGGTAAGAAACCATAAAACTCTTAAGTTCATTACAAAAGGAATTAGGGGTTCACTACTACAAGAAGAAGGTCGCTTGCTTTTTAGGAATCTATTGGATATGTTTTGGCCCACTTCTATGGGTCTTACTTCTGTGTATAGGGTCTTGTTAATCACAAGTTTACAGTGTTTATGGGTTATAAGTCCCATCTTTTTTTTGTCTAGCTTGTTAGCTGGTAGAATCATTATTGTCCAATGTACAGTAATAAAATATTTCTCTTATCCTTTTATTAGTTATTGTTATTTTGGTTTGATTGGGTTTAAAATGTATTACTTTCAAACTCATATAAGAACGTGTGGCTTATTAATTTTATTTACACTATAATATAAGATTTTATTCTTTCCTCTTTGTGTGTGTATATATATATATATATAATTAT